>CP141162.1:2661666-3990000 GCA_035233585.1 Antiaris toxicaria | reverse complement strand
AAATAAAATCAAATTTCCTGTTTTATATATAATCTGAACCAAAACAATATATCAATTATTCATATATTTATTATATCATTATTTATTCAAAAATATCAAAATTTTCTTTAATACAAGACCAAAATACCATCATAATTAAGTCAATTTTACAACATTTATTCTGATGTCTTTTATTCCCAAACCGTTTTCTTTATTTGTTAATTATCAATTTTTGATAAGGGGTAATGTCGTCATTATAAGCACTAATTTAGGCGTTAATGTAAATAAAAAGAAAAAATTGATATATTTTAATTTAACACCTTCAATTTTTTTTTTAATGATTTTTGGGGGTGAGAGGTGAAATTACTACTAGGTTATGACTCTAACCACTCAACTCCTTCAATTTGGACATATATGTAAGTAACCCTTGTTGTTTCTCTGGGCACTCTAGAGAAATGCCATAAAATCACACACTGGATTGATTTTTACTACACTAAAAAAACTATATAAAAAATACCATACATGATATCACAAATATATATTTATTTATTTTTTTATATTATCGGTTAAAATTTCAAGATAATATTAATTAAAATTTTTTTAGCTTCTTTTTTTCTCTCCTACACCCATCGCCTCCTCATCGGAAAGACCTAAGGACAGTAACCTGAGCGTTTTCGTCATCATTCCCATGCTTGGTGTGACAATCCCAAACCATGAAAATTAACCTCGCCATGGCTTTGTGAATGGTCGCAATGGTGGATCCCTATGATTGGCAAAGATTGACAATGCCAGAATCCAACATCAACACACACTAGATCGCATCCTAGAATAGAACGCATGACATCGCGTGTGACTTTAAGAGGGAGAAGGACAATGCCTTATGGTTTTGGAGCCAGAGCTCGTGTTCCACTTCATCTCAATGGCAATCCTTATTATGGTTATTGTCAAACATCGCGTTGAAATTGGAGCCGCTGGTGCTTTAGATTTGTGTCATTGTATCTTAAGGTCGGAGACAAATAGATCGACAAACTCTGGATTTGGCTTGGTAGTCATTAGAGTGGGGAGAAAAGAGAGACGAGCTGGAGATCAAAACTCGACGTGGCAGTCTGATTGTGTAAGCCTATAAGTAGTAACAAATCGAATAGGTTCGAAGATAGGAGTGGAGAGATAGAAAGACAGAGAAAAAGAGGGAGAGAGAAAAGAGGTGGGGACATAGGAATCGCTTGTGTGGGGTGGAGGGGGAAAGAGGGAAGAGAGAGAAAAAAAATAAAAAAGTGTTTAAATTAATTATGACATCATTATTATGATTTTTTTTACAAAACTTTTTAAGTTGTGATGAAAATCAATTCGATCTTTGTTTTCATAGCATACCCCTTAATTATCTATATTTCCCCTAATAAGTAGGCCTACTTTACCACTAACTTTACAAGATCCAATAGGTAATAAAATATGGTACAGCAACGGAAATTTGTACATTATAGGTCATGTTAGTTTTTGAATTGTGATAAATAGTATAATTTAAAATCACCGAAAATTAATAGCATATTTAAATTTAATATAAATGAAATTCTATTTTTACCCTTAATTTTTCCCCTTTTTTCTTGGTTTTTTCCCTTTCCCTTTCCTCTTTCTCTATCTTATTTTATTTTTTCTCTTCTCTGTCTCTCTCTAGTCTTTCTTCCCTCTCTTCAGTTGTCACTGTCTGACATGTCACTGATGCTGCTAGATCGCAATTTAGCCATCATCGACGATGAAGAATAATGATTAGTCAATCTCTCTTTTATTATTTGCCATCTCAGATCATGATCTTCACCAACGATCTCTCTCTCTTTTTTTCTTCACCGTGGCATATCTAGGCAGTCACAAGCTTACCTAATCTCTCTCTTTCTCCTTTATTTTTCACCGTCACACATGGTCATAGGATGGCGATCTTGGCTTGGCAATCGCAATCTCCCTTCAGTTCTCTTGCAATGAAGTTGGCAATGGGATCTCCAATAATGACGACATCGACGCTGTTTATGCCACAGATTGACAACAATCTAAGAGAACTATGGCGATTATAAGGAGTCTCACAATGGTGTCGACGATTAATGACAATGTTCATTAGAATCTGATGTGATGATAACTTTGACTAGTTCGAATAGCGAGATAGAAAGAGATGGAGGAAAGAGAAAGGAAGAGAGAGAGAGAGAAAAAAGAAGAAGAAGAAGAAGAAGAAAAGAGAGAATATGGTATTTTTCAAGTTTTTCATATGTGTAAATTTGAATTTACACTTAAATATGTTACTACTAAATTAAAATTTTTGGCCTATTCATTTTTTTTCCATCATACATTTGGCCTATTTTCCTCATTTTCTCTTAAAGCAACTTCTGGCATAAGGCCTAAAAGCATTAATTTCTAAGGGGAGCTTTTGAAAAATGTCACAAAATCATGTCTTGGATTGATTTTTGTCACAAAGAAAAAAAAAAACTTGCAAATAATGTCATTGTTAACTAAATCATTTATCAACAAAAAAAAATGTTTATTTGCCATTCTTTTTGTAAATGATTTATTTTCCATTTATTTATCCTTCACTCACCATTATTAATTTTAATATCTTTTATCTTTCCTCTCTATTTCTTCTCTCTTTCGGCTCTAATCGTAACTGTTGCTTTGTTGTGTAAAGGATAGCTAGCAGAGGTTGTGGTTAGAAAGGAAGGAGAAAATTGAAGCCATATATCACCAAAATCACAATCCCGGGAGGTAGGAGCTGTTGAAGTGATCGAGGCCACGAATGGATCGATGACTGCGGTGATGTAAGGGTGGACAGCTCTGATTGTGAGGCAATTGATCTTTCTAGGTGGGTAATCCTGATCTGGTACCAACAGTGTTGATCTTGTGCTCATCCTTAGAAGGTCGGTGGCAATGGTGAGGCAGATTCAGAGCTTGTTGGTGTCGATCTAGCTTAGACATGGCTGAAGAAGCCATCAGTAAAGGAGAAAGGAACGATATCAGTGGTGAGATCACAGTGTCTTTTCTCGCGTGACAGGTCGGTGGTGAAAAGGAACGAAACCTAGGAAGACGACCAGACAGTGTCTTGCCAAAGTTGGGGAAGAGATCATCGGAGGCAGCTTTAATCACGAGGCTCGGTGAAAGCATCAATTGTCTCAGTGGCGGCAGCTCTGAAAGACCTGGTGGTAGCTCTTAGGTAATGGTTGTGGATAGGGGAGGAGAAAGAGAGAAAGAAGGAGAGGAGAGAGAGAGAGAGACATAAGAAAGAAGGTGAGGAGAGGGAGAGACAAGAGAGAAAAACAAACAAATTTTTTTTTCATTTACCATATTAAATCAAATTTATGGCATTTTCTGTAAAAATTTTTAAACTATGGAAAAAATAAATCCACATCTCAATTTTGTGGCAAATAGTATAATTATCTCATTTATGAGTCCAGTAAATAACCCCTTCAATTTGCTCTTTTTGCACTCCTCTAGCATAGCCTCACCAATGGCCCTTAAGAAATTCCTAGGATGCCCTTCCAGTAAGGGATATAAAGATTTAAGGTTATTAGGATCTTCGTTTCCAATCGTGTTACTTTGAATTTTGATAAATTACTTCTTGAATTTTGAATTTTGAAAATTAATTAGAGATAAACATGCCTCAACTAAATAGCATTAATTTTGGTATAAATTTTTTTGAAAACTTAAACTTAATTTAAGTATAACTCTAACTTAAATATAAATTTCAAAAAAAAAAAACTAAATTAAGTAAAAATGATTAACAAAATCCTTTTTGAGTTAATAATGTGGAAGTTATTTGCAAAAATCGTCTAATAATGCCAAAACTTTTAAACTCAAAAAAAAGTTAAGGGATTAAGGGTTTGTTTAATTTAAGTTTAGAATAAAATAAAATTTGTAGGTTTAAATTAGTTGATTTAATTATAATTTTTATTAATTTTAAAAATTAAAATAAAATTTAAAAAATTTGGATTTAAACTTATAATTTAAATGAGATATAAAATTATGATTGGCCATCGCACAAAATAGTCAAATAACAGAAGTCTAGAAATCAAATCGATACAATTAAGGATATGGCTTGGGAGTTTGGTTCCAAGTCATGTCTAATAAGTAGCCCATAATTGCAGTTTTCTTTGCAGTACCGTTGACCGGTTCGTGATGGGTTGGGGGCGGGGGGTGGGGGTTGGCGGGGAAGGGATGGGGTGGACCTGTCTTATAACGTTAACACTTGGTTGGTCAGCTATTAATGTACATTGGAAATATTAAACATGAAACCATGCCGAAGAAAATATAGTTCAAGCAAAAAAAAAAAATCTATAGTGTATTTTTGTTTTTTTAATTTAAAACTCAGGCCAAATCCTTTCTTGGAAGACGTTTCAATTTTGGTTTCACTTGAATCCCTTCGACTGAAGAAAAACGTTCCATAGAATATCAGTTTTCACGGTCATAACAATCCCCAATGAGTAAAAACTTGCTAGTGGGAAAAGGCACAGTTTGGGTGTCTTCTTTTTTAAGCACCCCTGTTGGCTTTCCTCTGCCATGACACTGACCTAGATTCCCAGAAAAGAAAATTTACATTCAAGAAAAGCCAAAAAAAAAAAATGGTGACCAAAAATTTTCAGTAGCAATGAGATGAAAACCAACTTCTTATAAAAAAAAAAAAAGATGAAAAACGACCGGTGCATTTCTCCATCAAACCCATCATTCCATCACCAAGAAGAAAATACAGAGGAATCTTTTTCTCCCTCTCTCTCTCTCTCTCTCTGTCTGTCTCTCTCTCTAGAGTCTTATACATTACTTTTTAGCTGGAAGAACTTAAAGATAGAAGTAGCAGTAGGAGAGTTGGTTTGAATTTGATTCGACTTTACTTTTGTCAATAGGAGATATCACTTCAAAATCTTTTATCAATTGTCCATATATGGCATTTGCTTTTATTTTCAAACAATCCCACTATAAAAAGAACAAGACTTGAAACTCTCCTATGAAAAATGCATTCGTAGTTTACCAAATAGACTATTAGGCTTACACACATACATCACACTTTCCATCCAATTAAACGACCAATCTTGTATTTATCAATGCTTCTTTGCTCTGCCAACGAATTATCTAGCTATGAGCCTAAAATTTTAGTTTCACCTTTTCTTATACTTTTCAACAAAATGAAATGTGTAGTTAAAGAGATATAATTATTGTGGTAGGGGAACTAGTCATAGGTGGTTTTTCGGACCATAAACCCCATCTATTATTTTGTATCAATAGATGCAGAATGTCAGAGTTAATACAATTTTGAACATGTTTGTCAGAGCTCCTAAAAATGATTTCTTTTGACTTCTTTTAAAAGTAGTTTAAAAACTTCAGGTTTGTTTGGTTTTTAATTTGATTTATAAATTAAGTTAAATTAATCAAATTAATTTTAATTTAATTTAATTTAATAAAATTTAATTTTATTATTTTTTATTTTTGTTTTTATTATTTTAATATAATTTATAATATAAATTAATTTTACTTTTATAATTTTTAATATAAGTCAAGTTGAATTAAATCTGAATGTAGTATTTAATCTAATTTAACTTTTAAGTTAGATTAAACTAAACCGACAAATCAAATGTATGTTTCGTGTCAAAATAAGAATATACAATTTCTGTAAATAACTCTTTTTAACAGAATTTGAAACTTAGATAAGGATTTAAGTTAAATTTTATGAACTCTATTTTATCATTTTTATTAATTCCTAGAAAATTGTATTTTGATTATAAAAACTCTTTTGAATATATGATTTTCAAATATTTACTTAAAAAATCTTAGTTTTTTTACTTTTTTTTTTTTCCAACTGACTTAAAACAAAAACAAAAATTCTGTTAAACATGCTTTTGAGCTGCTAATTTAAAAATAGTCTCGAACTAATTGAAATTACTACCTTGGGGTACTTAATACAAGGATTTGTTTAATTATTCTTTTGAATTGTTATAGAATTTTTGGGACCACCCTGCCCAGCATTGAACAGTTCGCGGTACAATGATAACTGTAGTTCAACAATTATGCATCAACCAACCAAGCACAGCTAATTACCATTTCCAACGAACTTTTTCCTTAAAAGTATTGCTTTCTGTACAAGAGAGGGGGGGAGCGAGAGAGAGAGAGAGAGAGAGAGTCGTTCCAATATGCATGTGGGAGCAAAACCAGCTGGCACGCCAGTAGCTTTCTTCGTATCAAAGTTCATCATCTTTTTTAAGCTGCTTTATTCACTCAAACGACATATTATTTGTCTTCATGACCCCTTTTTTTTTTTTGGTTTTTGTTTTGTTTTGTTTTGTTTTGTTTTCGGTGTTGTAAATTGTAAGGTCTCTTTCTCGAGTAAGTTTTCAAGCAACAATTAAACAGAGAGAAAAGGAAAAAGAGAGTGAGAGAGTGAAAAATGTTAAGAAAAATAAAAAATAAATAAATAAAGACTGACGAAGTGTGGGCTTTTGTAGAGGAAATTCCCATTCTTGGTGGATTCCCTCCGAAGGGACACCTCAGCTTCAGGCCTTGCCCATTTGGCTCTCTTTCGTTTTTCTTTTCTTTCTTTTTATTTTTTATTTTTTATTATTTTTTGTTGGCAAGTCAAAGATGGTAATATCATAATGACGAAAACAACCTCACGCTAACATCAAAGCATGCACTCCCAGTGTTACCTGTTGCAGTTCAGTGAGAGTAGCTGTTTTTGTCAATTTCGAGGGCATTCTCGTCAGAGAAGTTAATTCTAGTAATGGGCCCAAATCTTTGATCTTGGTCAGTTCCTTACCCAATTGTACCTTTTTGGGAGATTCCGGGGGCCCAATTGTAACGTCATCAAATCATCCTTTGCTATTATGCCCTTGTCCCGAACTTCTCGAAGAAAGGGTGTAAATGAAAAAAGAAATAAGCAGAGGGAACTAAATGAAAAAGGAAGAAGAAGAAAAAAAAAGTAGTAACTTTTTGTTTGCACTTGCTTTTTTTTTTTTTTTTTTTTAACTTGAAGGTTTGCAATTGCATTTCTATTATAAATAACTAAAAAGTTATTATTTTATTGGAAATTTGAACATATCTCAGTTCCAATTAATGGTCCACAATCAAACATTTGACCAAAAAAGAAACTGAAGTCAAACAAAATTTATCTTTAGCCAAAAAAAAAAAAAAAAGATTTCTCTCTTTCTGCCGTTAACATTATCAGTGTGAGACACTTTTGTTTTTGAAAATGTATCATGCAAATGACAAATTATTAACCATCATAAATTATATCATTCAAAAATTAATCTAATAAATAAAATAACATACTTTTTTATGAATAATAAAACAACATATTTATTGATAACACAAAAATACAACTCATATAGTAACTTTTCTATAAACCTATTTACTGCCCCTTTTCTCCCCCCTTTACTGTTCTTCCTTGTAATGGGTCGGTAGTGGGCTAGTGGCTAAGAAGTTTAGGCCATCATGTTTCAGCCAGCAGACCCAGTATAAATTATTTAGGTTTTATAATAGTAGTCTATGTCTATGATATACACATCCAACTACTGACATAAACACATTATGAAAAGATGCCATGAACCCCTCGTACCAAAAATTAAGAATGCATTAAATAAAATTTAAATTTAAAGAAAAAATATTTATATTATATTTTAATGTAATATATATTTAGGTAAAAAATATTTAAATTATATTTTAATAATGAATATATAATGTGATGGGTAAAAATAAAGAGAAAAAAGAGAGAAAAAAAATGTGATATAATTAGTAAAAATAATAGAAAAATTAAAATAATAAATAATTATTGTATTAGATTTAAAATATGATATAATTAGTATTTTAATGAAATGGATTTGTATTTAAGTAAAAATCACATTGCATTTGAATGGAATGTGAATGCAATGTTGTTACCAAATCAGAGTTAAGTTATTTCAATGTCATTAATGGCATGTTTGAAAAATGTTTTTTTAGTGCTACGAAAATCAATTTTACACTAAACGTAAAGTTTTGCATTCAAATATAATCCTTCTTAACAGTGTTATAAAAACAATTACTATTCAAAAGTTTTTTAAAACAATCACGTCAACTTTTTAATTCTAACTTTTTACCTCTACTTTTATCAATCACATTAACTTTTCAACTATAAAATACTTTTCATCCAAACACACATTTCATTCAAGTATAAAACAAATACTTTTCAATCAAATACAACACTCAAAAAATAAATTGTATTTAAATATAACTAAAACGTAATGTATTTACAAAACCTCTCCTAAATTCTTAAGATATAAAGATTAAAAAAAAAAAAAGCTTTTTAAAGTTAACTAGAGTTGCGGCTGTGCAATGTCACAAAACTCTTTTTTAATGATATTGTAAAAGAAGAGACTCTTTTTAAAGGTTATTAAAGTTGCGGCTATACAGTAACAAAGAATAAAAAGAATACGTATAACAATATGAAAATCATCATTCTAACGACAATTCTACAAAGTGGTATAAAGAATATCTTCCCTCACATGTGACTGATCACTACATCCATTGATAGTGCAAAATCTACAAAGAAAAGAGCTAGTCTTCCCTTTCTTTTTCTTTCTTTCTGCTTTTTTTTTTCTTTTAATCTTTGTGAATCCTAGAGTTTATAGAATAGAAGGGGAGGTTTGGAAGCACAAAAGGGACAAATGGTTCAGTGTGCGCAAAAGAAATGTAAACAAAAGACATCAAGATTCTAACAACAATACAATATAAGGAGAATTTTAGAATAGAGTTGAATAATATTATTCAATTGTTATATCATATTAGAATTATATTTAATTAAAAAATAATAATTTGGTATATTATCTTATTAATTTAAAGTTTTATTTATTTTACACTTTATCACAAATTTTTTTTAAATTATAAGTAAGAAGAATTTTGTGTTAAATATTATTTGGAGTTATATTATGTCAACATCATCACGAATGAAAAATTTTTGTTGTAATTTAATAAAATTTGTTAAAATCATTTAAAATAGTTGGTTTTTTTAATTAAATCATCTCATGGTTAAAATAGTTTAACCCTTACACACAATTATCTTTTAAGTAAAAAAGAAAAATAATAATTATAAATATAAATTAATAATAATTTTATATTTGATTTATTAAAAAAATAAAAAAATAAAAAAATCTAAATTCCTGTCTCTAACTTTTAAAAAAAAAATAAAATAAGAAAAAAAAATATGCAAAGAGATAATACGAGACAAGAGCCGGATTTCCTGAATTAGGTAACAGAAGGGTGCTTTTCGCATTTTAGCTTACTATATTAGGAAAGGTGTAAGATAGGCAGAAAAATCCACAAGCGTGCACAATTTTAAATTTGTGAAAAACATTTGGTCCAAAAATTAAATAGTAGAGAATATTCTGATCTCTGAAGGGGTTTCTCTGTAAAGCCAGACACAGAAATACCGTTGCGGGAAAGATTAAAGTCACGTGACCTCCGTGCCCTTTCTCTCTCTAAATACATCACTTCTTCTTCTCTCTCTCTCTCTCTCTCTCTCTCTCTCTCTCCATGGTTATGGCGTTTTATTGTACGTCCTCCTTTCTCTCACATTCCGTACTCTGTAACGAGCATGGAACTTGCTCATAAGCTCATAATTTCCCATACCAATTTCCTAGTTCTTCACCTTTAGCCGCACCATCTCTCTCTCTCTCTAGCATGGCGTTTGAGCTTCCATTTCTCGTTCATGGCGTCGTGTTTCTTAACCTCCTCTTTCTCTTCTCCACCGCCATTGCAGACCCGAATAAAGCAAACCCAGAAACACAAGCCCTCCTCTCCTTTAAAGCCTCCCTCGCAAACCCCCACCTCCTGTCCTCGTGGAACCTTTCCGCCCCACTCTGCAGCGCCTGGCTCGGCGTCTCCTGCCGACTCGGCCGTGTCGACTCAGTCTCTCTCTCCTCCCTCTCTCTCAGAGGCCCTCTCTCTCCCTCCATCTTCTCTCTCACCGCCCTTGCCGTCCTCGACCTCTCGTTGAACGCCCTTCACGGCGGAATCCCGCCGCAGATTCTTGGCCTCCGGAGCCTGCAGCGCCTCTTCCTCGCTGACAACCAGCTCTCCGGCGACCTTCCGAGTCACCTTAGTGAGTTGACTCAGCTCCAGACTCTGAAACTCGGACATAACCTTTTCACCGGAAAAATACCGCCGGAGCTCGGAGACTTGGCTCGGCTCGAGACTCTCGACCTCTCCGGTAACGCTTTCACCGGAAATGTACCTGCCCAGATTGGAAATCTGACGAAGCTTCTGTTCTTGGATTTAAGCAACAACCTTCTCTCAGGTCCTTTTCCGTTACCTGTTTTCCGAAATTTACAGTCTTTAACTTCATTGGACATATCAAACAACTCGTTTTCCGGTGTAATCCCACCGGAGATAGGAAACTTGAAGAACCTCACTGAACTTTACATTGGGATAAACCATTTTTCTGGTCAGTTGCCTCGTGAGATTGGTCAGCTTTCCAAGCTTGAAATCTTCTATTCCCCTTCCTGTTTTATAACCGGCCCTTTGCCCGAGGAATTGTCTGACTTGCAAAGGCTTGGAAAGCTTGACCTTTCTTATAACCCTTTAAGGTGTTCGATTCCAAAATCCATTGGGAAGTTGCAGAATTTGAGTTTTTTGATTCTAGAGTCCTCTGAGCTTAACGGGTCAGTTCCTCCTGAGCTGGGGAATTGCAGCAACTTGAAGACTTTGATGCTGTCCTTCAATTCGCTATCGGGGGCGTTGCCTGAGGAGCTTTCTGAGCTTCCCATGTTGACGTTTTCCGCCGAAAAGAATCAGCTTTCTGGGCCGTTGCCGTCCTGGCTTGGGAAGTGGAATCGGGTGGACTCACTTTTGCTCGCGAGCAACCGGTTTTCGGGGAAAATCCCGGCTGAGATTGGGAATTGTTCTATGCTTAGGCACCTTAGTTTGAGCAATAACTTGTTGACTGGTGGAATACCGAATGAGCTTTGTAATGCATTGTTTCTTATGGAGATTGATCTTGGCAGGAATTTCTTCTTTGGTACAATTGAGAGCACTTTTGTTAAGTGCACTAACCTTACTCAGTTGGTGTTGGTGAATAATCAGCTTGTTGGTCGAATTCCTGAGTACCTCGCAGAGCTTCCGCTGATGGTGCTTGACCTTGATTCGAACAATTTCACTGGCACGATTCCTGCTAGTCTTTGGAAGTCGACGAGTTTAATGGAATTCTCGGCTTCAAATAATCAGTTGGGGGGCTCTCTGTCTGAGGAGATTGGAAATGCCGCTGCACTGGAAAGGCTTGTTCTTAGTAACAATCAGTTGAAAGGCACCATACCGAAAGAGGTTGGAGAACTTGCAACTCTGTCTGTTCTTAACTTGAATTCAAATCTGCTTGAAGGGAATATCCCGACTGAGCTGGGAATGTGCACTGCACTTACCACATTGGACTTGGGAAACAACAATCTCAATGGGACCATACCGGAGAATCTTGCAGACTTGGCTCAACTTCAATGCCTGGTTCTCTCTCACAATGATCTATTCGGGTGGATTCCTTCAAGATCGTCGTTGTATTTTCGTCAGGTTAATATCCCTGATCTGAGCTTTGTTCAACACCGCGGTGTTTTTGACCTGTCTTACAATAGGTTGTCTGGAACGATACCTGAGGAATTGGGAAACTGTGTGGTCGTAGTAGATCTGCTGATAAGTAATAACAGGCTCTCCGGGGAAATTCCGAGATCACTTGCCCGCTTGACAAATCTTACAACCATGGATTTGTCCGGGAATTTGCTCACTGGTTCCATCCCTCCTGAGTTCGGTGACTCCATAAAGCTCCAAGGGTTGTATCTGGGAAATAATCAGCTCACTGGAAGCATTCCTGGAAATTTGGGTCGTTTGAGCAGTTTGGTAAAGCTGAATTTGACTGGTAATAAGTTATTCGGTTCAATACCAGTAAGTTTTGGGAACCTGAAAGGCCTGACCCACTTGGATTTGAGCTCTAACGAGCTTAGCGGTGAGCTCCCTTCTCTTTCGAGCATGCTAAACCTTGTAGGCCTTTATGTTCAGCAGAACAAGCTTTCTGGCCAGTTTGATCAGCTCTTCTCAAATTCCATAGCATGGAGGATTGAAACTATGAATTTGAGCTGCAATGCGTTTGACGGGAAATTGCCGCAATCTTTAGGTAACCTGTCGTACTTGTCATCCTTGGATCTTCACGCAAATATGTTTTGGGGAGAGATTCCATCAGAAGTTGGGAATCTGATGGAGCTCGAGTATTTTGATGCTTCAAGAAACAGGCTCTCCGGACAGATTCCGGAGAAATTGTGTGGGCTGGTCAATCTGTTTTACCTGAATTTGGCTGAAAATAGATTGGAAGGGCCAATTCCTAGAAGTGGAATTTGCCAGAAGCTATCAAAAGTTTCACTTGCTGGGAACAAAAATCTGTGTGGAAGAGTTATGGGATTTGATTGCCAGATTAAAGATTTTGACAAATCAGCATTGTTAAATGCCTGGGGAGTAGCTGGGATTGTCATTGGAACTACTCTAATCGTCCTTATTACTGCTTTTGCTCTTGTGAGATGTGTTGTCAGGAACAGCAGGCGAAAAGACACGGAAGAGATGGAGGAAAGCAAGCTTAACAGTTTTCTTGATCAAAATCTCTATTTTCTAAGCAGCAGCAGATCAAAGGAGCCTCTGAGCATCAATGTGGCCATGTTCGAGCAGCCTCTCTTGAAGTTGACCTTAGTCGATATCCTTGAAGCGACTAACAACTTCTGCAAGACCAACATAATTGGAGATGGAGGTTTCGGGACGGTGTATAAAGCTACCCTGCCTAATGGAAAAACGGTTGCAGTTAAAAAGCTAAGTGAAGCCAAAACACAGGGTCAAAGAGAGTTTATCGCTGAAATGGAAACTCTGGGGAAAGTGAAGCACCAAAATCTAGTGCCGCTGCTTGGGTATTGCTCTATTGCGGAGGAAAAGCTCCTTGTTTATGAGTATATGGTGAATGGGAGCCTAGACCTTTGGCTGAGAAATCGAACTGGGGCTCTTGAAATTCTAGATTGGGAGAAACGGTTGAAGATTGCAAATGGCGCTGCTCGTGGGCTGGCTTTTCTGCACCATGGATTCATTCCCCACATCATTCACAGGGACATTAAAGCAAGCAACATCTTGCTCAACGAAGACTTTGAGCCAAAGGTTGCTGATTTCGGGCTGGCAAGGTTGATTAGCGCCTGCGAAACTCATATCACCACCGACATTGCAGGGACATTCGGTTACATTCCACCAGAGTACGGACAGAGTGCTAGGTCTACTACGAGGGGTGATGTCTATAGTTTCGGGGTGATTTTGCTCGAATTGGTGACGGGGAAAGAACCAACCGGACCCGACTTCAAGGAGATTGAAGGCGGGAATTTGGTGGGCTGGGTCTTTCAGAAGATCAAGAAGGGAGAGGCTGCTGATGTTCTTGACCCAACCATCCTCAACGCGGACTCTAAGCACATGATGCTTCAAATGCTGCAGATTGCTTGCCTTTGCCTCTCTGACAATCCTGCCAGCAGGCCCACCATGCTTCAAGTGCTAAAGTTCCTTAAAGGGATCAAGGATGAGTAACTGTAAGATGTAGACCTCTCATGTTCCCAGTGACATAGGTTTGATGAACTAGAATAATACTGTAAAGTATTTAGGAAGCAGATAGGACTCTAATGTAAGCTGCCAGACTTTTAGTTTCCTAATCTAATGAAAATCAAGAGTTGCTCTTCTTGACCTTATTTTTTGTTCTGAATAACCTGTGCTAGTTTCTTGCTTCTGAACCTCTACGTGCAAAGACATAAAGATATAAAAAATCGAGGTATATTTATACGTACAGACATCGACAGAAATGTATGTATATACGGTATATTGTGTATGATGATGTGTATTTCTGGTGCAAATGTTTGTGATAGTTAAGAGCCCCTCGAGTAGAGATTTAAATTACGCCAAACAATTTGGACATCATCAATTTTTTATTGGGGTTTCAATATAGGCAAGCCAAGTAAAGGCAGCTAAGTTTTGGAACGGTTTTTCGAGGAAAAGAAATTCAACAATTTACAGTACAAAGCGAACTATCTTAATACGAAACTGTTATGCTCGTAAACCTGTTGAGCTAATTTGGTTCGAGGAATTCTTTCTCCGAGATGGTCTGATGCACTTTGATTTTGATCCAATGAAAGAACTTGTTCTACGACGTCTGTGATTTCTACGAAAGGGTCTGATAAGTTCTTTTGTTGAGTATGAAAGTTCTGCCGGATTCGCTACATGATTATTCTGAAAGTAGACTCTCAACTAAGTACAAAAAAATGTTTGGGGAAGGAACAAATCAATGAATGCAAATAAATTTCTTCTAAAAAGGAGAGACTTCATATGAAGCATAAAGATCACTTTTTTTTTTTTTTTTAAGTTATTACAGAAACATAAATGTTAGTAAACATATTTGCCAATTTTTATTATTTTTATTTTTATTTTTATTTTTTTGTGCAAAGCCATAATGAAAGAACAAGGTTTTAAAAATTGTTAGTAACTAACATATGAATTTTAATTTTAATTTTTGTCATTTTCCTGAAACTGCTTTGAATGTTTGTGCTGTCATATACTCTTTTGGCTCTTTATTCTTCTCTGGTGCGTAATTTTCATGGCTGTGGATCAAGCTATTCCTTTCCAATTGTGCTTCTAATTTCATTGCTTGCACTTGAGTGAGTTTAATTCTTAGGTTTCACTGATTAAACTGAAGCTAAGCTTAGAAATTATGCTCTGCCATTCTTCATTGTTTTTGTATCGAGTCATTAGAATTTCTTTTTACATCTAATCAGTTTACAACAAAAATTTTTTTTTTGACAGCCAATTTCGTTTACATGTTGATATTATGATTCAAACCAACAAGAGCAAAAGTTGGAGAAAGAGGTAAAAGATTATTACAGACATCTTGGCCATTACAAGCAACGGAAAGAAGATACTCAACAAGATTATTTGATTTGTACTCATTGGTTTTATATAATATGTATACAACATGCTTCTATATTTCCTTCCTGTTCTAGTTTAGGACCTGAAACTCTTGTCGTAACATTTGGTGCAACTTAATGCCATAACCATTTTATCCCCTTCGCTTAAGCTGGAAAATGAACAAGGAGAAAGGCAACAAGAACCCTTTGAACTATTTTCTGGTTACTCACTAGTATCCACCACAAATGAGGAAATTTCTTGCTTAAAATACAAAAATTATTTTCACCCCGGTGATAGTGACGTAATGATCGTGAGAAATTACATAAGAATTCTCGTATTTTCAAATTAGAATTAATTGTTTTTTTTCATATAAGGCATAACTAGAGTGTATTTTAATGTCTGATTTATTATAATAATATCATGGATTTATAGACGTTAAAGTATATAATATATAGATTTATTAATTAGATCTCATAATGTTTTATCTTTGATCCCAATAGATTCTTGATATGGTGTGAAAGGGAGAGCACGTGAACATTACGGATACGATTTTTACAACCTAACGTAAAATGGTAGTGTGGAGAAATCATGTGCTATTTTTTTTTTTTTTGAAATGTTATCAATTGTAGTCAACAGTGGCAACTCTCTTGTGGACAATTTGTTGGGGAAAAAAAAAAAATTTGGAAGCCGTGCACAAAAAGAGTCTACTGAAGTGTTCTTTAATTATTATTATTATTTTTAATATCAAGCCGTGCACAAAAAAACTCTACCAAAGTGTTCTTTAATTATTGTTCCTTTCTAATATGAACAAGCTAATAGATAACATTTAACCACCCAACTTTTTCCTCTCTCTTAAAAAAAGGAAAAAAAACCAACCACCCACTTCGTTACAACGTAGATTAGTCATTACAAATTAAACACGGCTCAACTTAATATCTGGGACTTTGTCAACTGCACAAACAACAGAACAAAATTCCAATTCGTCTATCTAACCCACGGATCAAGCAATTTATAACTCCTTTCCCCTACAAGTCATACTGTCATTGAGGCTTAACAATCTGGTCATCAAATTTCTGGAAACGTTCCATGATTAGATTTAAAAGAGAGAGAGAGAAACAAACAAACCAAAAAAACAAAAAAATCCCACTCTGAAACGTTTCTATCTCAAATCCAAAAACGATAAATTTGACTTTTGGGATTCGAAGGTGGCATAAGACCGCCAACATTGAGAACTCATCCTAAATCCTAGGTCGCAATCTCGCACGCACAAATGTTAGGCAACCTGATAAGAGAGTATTAACTTTTTGTCTCTTAATTTCCATGGCTTCCTCTGACTACATTATAAATAAGTGAATATATATATATAACAAATATAAAATATTCAAAATAATATCGATATCTCTTTTTTTTTTTTTAAGAGTCAAGAAGCATATATATGTTTTATTGATTTAAATTCAAAATTTTAATTTTAATTTTTTTTTATTGTAATTAATAAAAATTATAATTAAATCATTAAATTTTAATTTAAAATTTCATTAAATTGAGACTCTATTCTGAATTATTTAGATTCAACGTAATTAAATATTTAAAATTTACTTATTTATAATGATTAAAATACATATTTACTCCAAAGTAAGAAATTATTTATAAAAAAAACCCAAGAAATTAAAAAACAAACACAGTCTGCCCAAGTAGCCGTCCACGCCCCCCTTCCCGGTCTATAAACTTCCTCTCAAGAAAAATAAAGAAAATATATAAATAAATAAAAACAAAAGTAAACCCATAAATAAACCAAGTTGGAAACGATAAATAGAGCTGCCAACACCTGGGCTAGGGCCATCAGTTTCTTCAGCCCAACAAGTTTTTTTCTTTTTTTCTTTTGTTGAAAGACCGACACGTTTTTCAATACCATTATAATTCCACACTTTTTGTTTTGTTGAAATTACACAATTACAGAGAGAGAGAGAGAGAGAGAGAGGTGGGGAAGTGTTTTCTTTCTAAAAGGGCAAAAGGGTAGGCGCAGGTCGAGAAACTTCTTGAATTATCAAAAAGTCCCAAAAGGTTAACGACGCACGTGACCTTACTCGCGCACGTGCCTCTCCTTGTACGGACTCCAGAATACAATATTGGCTACAGCTAGCTACACCGCCTACCTAGACTAAACAGTTTATACTGATCCGTTTTCTTTTCTTTCCCCGTTTTTTTTTTTTTTTTTTGGGGCCCTTTTTTCGAGTGGACCACTGTCATCAATTACAGACCCTCTGATTAACTCGGTGGGACTGCTTCAGCCACGGCTTTTCTTGATGATCAACATCCAACGGCTCTGCTTTCACGTCCACTCCAGCTGGCTGACGAAGCCGCAGATCCGTTTCGTCGTCCGCCGCCTCGCTGCCTTCCCTGGCCCGCTTCGTCCCGATCGTCACTCCGAACAACTTCGGACTCGTTTTCTCCTCCTCCGCCTCCTCGCCTTCGCCGTTGAACTGCTTGGCAGTCGCGGGCATCAAATCCAGCGGTTTCACGTCCCGAAAACCGCTCTCCCTCGCCTGAAAACCGCTCTCTGATTGGACGCGGGTGTAATTCGACACCATACTGAAGATGTTGCTGCAGATAGACTTCATCTCCGCCAGTTCCTTCGTGAGCTGGAGATTCTCCTTCCTCAGCCTCTCGTTCTCGTCCACGAGCTCCGCCGGACCTCTGGCCGGCGACGAGTTCGAAGAGATAACCTGCTCTTCTCCGGAATTCGACGGCGAAATTATTGGCCTCCCAGTTGGAATCGCGGCCACCGTCGCGGCCAACGCAGACGCAGTCGCCGCCTGCGTCGTCGCCGGTGTCACGATTTTCCGGCGTTGAATTTCAGACAGAAGTCGTTTCTCGCCTCTGCGAAAGTACTCGTTCGAGAATTCCCACCGATCGGGTACAACCTTCCTAAATCCCTAAAATTTCCAAAACAAGAAAACAAGTTTAAAAACAATTCTTCGAAAAAAAAAAAAAAAAAACCCCGAAGCTTACATAGGTGTTGAGCTGTCTAACGAAGCTGGAGAAATTATTATGCTTGAAGTATTTCGGAAGCAAATCTCTGGCGAAGACCGTGGGGTTCCAGACGATGAAGGTAGATCCGTCGTCGTTCCAGGAGATCACGTCGTCGATGGCTTGATCGTCGACGAGCTGATAAGTTTTGGTCAAAAATGGCGTCGGTAAGGACCTCTGAGAGTCGCCGGAAGCGGAATCTCCAGCTGGCTCCGCCGCCATGATTGAAGCCTTTTGATCGGAACTAATAACAGCAATGGGAAAGAGAAGGAAGTTGGAGGCGTTGGTTATGGCAGTTCTAGAAGGTTCGCGGTGGAATTTGGATGTTGTAGAGAGAGAGAGAGAGAGGGAGAGGGAGAGGGAGCGAGTGTGTGTGGGGTTGATTTTGATGATAGAAGGAAAACGGTGGAAAGGAAAGAGAAGGGAGGAAAATCGGGAAATGAAAGGAAGAAAGAAACCGCGAGACGAAGCTACTACGTTACGTCTTTCCTCGAGAAACTTCCAAGATTTTCTCCGTCTCTTTCTACACGTGTCCATTTCTCAGCGGATTATCTTTCTCTATTTTGGTAAATTGTTTCAACCGATCAGTTTTCCTCACCTTTTCTGCTTCGGAATTTTATAATTAACATATTTTGTTTGAAATGCTGACTTTGCCACTACATACATTTCTATTATATTCTGGTTGAATAAAAAACAGACATATATGTAAGTGGGGGGTGATTTTTATTATTGTCCCTTTAAAAAGTATGATTCTGAATTATTATCTTAATTATATTTTTATTATATATTAGGTTGAATAAAAAACGGACATATATGTAAGTGGGGTGATTTTTAACTTTATCTTTTAAAAAGTATATTTTTAAATTATTATTTTAATTATATTTAATTAAATAAATATAAAAGGTTAAAAATTCAAATAAATATTTTAAAAGCCAGTTAAGATATTGTTTCTACGGTTTTCTTTATAAAAAGATTATAAATATAATTAATAATATATGAAAAATCATATCATATAATATATTTTATAAATACTCATTAAATATAAATAACACATTTTTAAAAATAAATAAAATTATAGTATATTTTATTTATATTTTAAAAATAATTTATATTTTTAAATCTATCCTCTATTCTCGTCCTTTTTCCCTTCTCTCTCTCTTTTCTCTCTCTCCTTTAAATCATTTCTCTCTCATGCTCGCAAGTCACGGAGAAGAACATCGTTGACGTCCTGTCCATTACGACATTGCCGTTCATCATTGACGTTAAAGCTTGTGATTCTGACGAAATTGAATCTTGTCTCAACTGCTGCTGCTAGTAGTTGCATCGTCATCGGAGAAGGAAATATGTCGGATATTGTGACATTCATCTTGAAGATTGAGTTGTGAAGATCACGAAGTGCTGTTGGAGATTATGAAGCCGTGGAGCTTCATACAAGCTTCACGCGAGCTTTATGTTGGGAATCATGCTTCGTGGCCTCCACTGCCATAGATCTCAACGTCGCTCCCTTTGTCGCCTAATGCAAAGGGAGAAAGAAAAGGAGGAGAGAGAGAATGACGACGTCAACAATCAGATTCAATCACAGCAATTTCATAGTGGATGGTAAGATCCGTCATGATCTCCTTCCACAACAAGGTAAGGTTGTTGTTATTTGTTATATATATATATTTTTAACTTTGGAATTAATTTGTTATTCTCGTGTGATTTCATTTTTTTTAATAGAAATATAAAAAATATAAAAAGTATTATGAATGAATATATTAAAAATATAAAAAATATATTAAAAATATACTGTAAATATTAGAAATATAGGTATTTTATAATATTTTCATGGAAATTAAATATTTTTTTCGTGATTTTATTTCTTTGCTGGCATTGTTGTGTCTTGCTGATTGCAATATCCTCTAGCATGATATTATTAGGAACAGGAAGGAGGGAGAGAGAAAAAGAGACAGAGGAGAGAGAAAAGAGAATGAGGATAAATTTATTATTTTAATATATAATTAATTTAAATTATATTATTTAATTATATTAATTTTAATTTGTTATTATTTTAAAATACCATAATCAAAATATACTATTTAATTAATTCTCTCATGACATATTATATACAGATTACTTTTTAAAATATGGAGTTAGAATTCTTTTGTCCTCTTCTTCGAAAATAAAATCAAGGCAAAATGATTTTTCTAATTTTGTTGGATATAAAAAGAATCATTTTTTTAAAATTTTGTTGGACATAAAAGGAATCAAATTTTTCCCTAGACATGTACTAATATTTTTTTTCCTCTAATTTTATCTTTGCTTTTCTGCAGTATGAGATGAGCCAAAAAAAAAAAAAAAACAATTTTTCCATAAAAGATATTAAACGCACGCGCGCACACATTTCTTGGCAACTAGGGCGGGTTGTACTATATTTGTTATCTTTTTACCTTTGATTTGATCATTGTAATCTCATTTATTCTTAATTCATTTTGTCATCTTGCACAAAGATGGTACTTATTTAATTCACAAATTTAATATTAAAGCGAAGCTATATTGTCTTATGTGTCATCTTAAATAGCTAATTAGCCTGTCTTAAATATTTTTCTGGAAATAGCTTTTGCCTTACTGGTGTAAAGTGATATCCCCACGAAGATATGATTTTCTCCACTTGGCTTCGAGGGATGGAGGTGAAGGGGCTTTTGCTAGCTTTCTCCTTTGTTACTTATGACTAATTAGATCCTTTTTTGCTCTATGCCCGTTAAAGGTTTTCCTAAGATTATTGCAAATTTATATTTACTATTACTATTTTTTTTTTCTTTTATTATATTTAATTAAAATGAGTGATACATTATTTAAATAAGGGATATGAGAAAGGAGAAAAATATCATATCTTTCATGATGTTTACTTTTTGATATGATAAAAAGTAAAAAAAAAAACCATTTATTGTTTGGGATAAAGAAAAAAAAAATAGATTTTATTCATAAAATAACAAATTTATCCGTTATTAATTAATTTATTATCTTATTATTATTCTTTCAAAAAAAAATCTTTATCATTAATAATTATATTATTATAATTTTAGTTCATAATTAATTAGATAACTTAATTTTCTTTAAAAATATCTCCAATTTAAATATTAAAATTATAATCTTTTAAGAGATTAATAATCTTTTATTTAATTCATTCTTTTCCTCCCTTCCTTCTTACCAAATAATCATAATTATCATGATTTTTTGATAAATCCCTCTACCTTTTCTTGCTTTTGCTTTTCTATCCTATCAAACATAACCATAATCTTATGCTTGGAAGGAATTAACCCACAGACAGCTACTTTCTACTTAAAGCTACGAAAAAGAAAACATATCCCATATTTTACGTTTCTTTTCCTCTATTTTCGGTAGGTAATAGTCGCTATTTTGTCATAGATGCCAAATGCCCGAGGGAAGAGAGAAAAAGGCTATGAATTTCTTGCCCCTTAAGTCTAACTGCAATGAACTTTTTGAAAGAATTTAGTCAAATCGCATTAAATGAAAAATCTTAATCTCAATCTCATGTTAATTTAAGCAGTCTTGTTGGTGTAATAATTTTTCGTACCATATTCCAAAATTCCCATTTCGAAATTCTCGCGACTCTCGTGTTGATGTTGTCCATTGAGGGTTGGGGGGGGGGGGGGGGTGGACAGGTTTCAATTTTAAAGGGGTGGATGCAGGTCAGGATCAAACAAGAGGAATTAAAAAAATTCTTAGCCGAATCATACAAGTTTTTGACATCGACGACCAGAATCATATGAAAAATAAAAAGGGACACTCGAATCAAAAGTTTCAAGAAGGTTTTGCAAACAGTGAAAAGCGCATTTGTAAATTAGTGACACAACCGAAAGCTTAGGTACATGACAAAATGCTTATCCTTTCTGTGTGGGAGGAAGGAACTCTTGAGTGGATCTTTTGTCTTGGTCAATCATTTTCATTTGTGTTATCTTGAAAAGCTTTTTTTATTATTTTTTTATTTTTTTTGGGTTGTAGACTCTTCCTAGTTGCTCATGGGAGTTTTATAATCCAAGCAGTCCCTCTCCTCCTCCAGTCACCCCACATTTGAATCCAAACAAATTTGCGTCGTTGCCAACAAAGATGTTGTCAATGTTTCAGCTCCATCAAATATTTATATTGATAGCACAGGAGAGGAAATTAGACCAGCGTCCACAACAAGAGACGTAGCTAGTGTACAAATGAAGGCAAAAACCTAGTCATGCTTATCTTTTTTCCCGTTCTAAAAGGACACAATTTTTTCTCCTCATGATCCAAGGTATAAAAAAATTTCAAAAAATTCGCACTCTGCTAAATTTTTCTCCCGACGGTCAAGTCCATGTTAATTTCCTTGAAAAAGGGGAAAAAAGTGAAAAAAAAGAAAGATAAGATTGAGCCTCAACCAAGTAACTAGCACGAAGAAAGATGTCCTAAAACCGTAAGAATTAAAATAAACCTATTACCAACTCGCGGTCTATTTCTCAGGCTAGGCTGTTTTTATTTGAAAAAAAAAAAGTGCAACTGATCTAAGCTGGTATAAGTTATAGTTGTTCGCCGTTCGACAACAAGTGATCTACTGTTTTCCAAGGCTGTTTTGTCGTTTTTTACTCTTCCGTCGACCCTACAAATACAACCCTCACTTTAACCTTATTTTTCAGTCAAACTGGTAACTCTTTTCTTTGTTTTTCTAATATGTATGGGCATACATTAGTACGTCTTTCCTGTAACAAGCAAAATTTCAAGTCCATACCAGACAATGCCTTTTCTTCTATAAAAGATGCAAAGAACGACAACAAAAAAATTGCATAACCAATGGAACACGAAATCCAACTGATTAACAAATTTGAAGCTCTAAACAAGTGTGAGAAATTCATCAAGAAACATACACATCGCCAAGGCGAAACAATGCAATGGTTGCTGAAGTATAAACAGCCGAGACAAAGACAACCCACCAAGCCATAAACAATGCCAATTCTCTCACAAAGGCAGAGCAAGGCATTAGACTGCAAAAAAATTGGTAATCGGTTTTGAAATAGTCACCGTCAACTTGAGAAAACCCAAGAAAGAGAAGCATTAACAAAGCCGGCGAGAGAAACTGCACAACAGCTAGACATAAGTAATGGTTGTGAAGAAAAACCTTGGCCCTACTAAAATGCAAATCAGGTTCCTTGCTAGCGTGCAACCTTTGATACCATGATAGAAGCGCCTCATTCAGGTACATTTGCAAGTTGGACCGCAGTGCGACAAGTTGCAAAACCGCCGAGAGTAACAAGCACCAAATCCTAAGGTTCCCAAAATCCGACACCGAAAATCCTACATTTCCTAACAACCTCTCCGCTGTTCCGATTTCATTAACCAAACGTGACCCTTTACCATCACCAATGTTCTTGTTGACAAGCATTCCCGATAACGGCTTAATCCATAAGAGAGCTGCGAATGTGATCACCAAATAATTTGCATATAAGATTACTCTAGCAAACCAGCCACAGGTTACCATTGACAAGTTAGACCTCGGCTGATCTGTCCCAAGCCAGAACGACCTGGCAATCTTAGTCGCTGGGATGAACAAAAGACCTGCTAAGCAGCCCATCAAAACAGCAATGAAAAAACTCCCAAACCAATCAACCGAGCCGAAATCGAAATCGAAAACCGAAGATGTGAATTTATAACAAATCAAACTCCCTAAAATCACCCCTAAAATCCCAAAGATAACACTCAATTGCTTCTCCGAACGCCTCGACGCAGATTTATCAAGCGAGACTTTACCCAACACAGTCAGAACCCTAAAAACACCCAAAGATCCTAACAAAACCGGGACAAAAATCCCATTCACGAAAAACCCAGAATTTTCCGACGAATTGTTTAGGTATATCTGAAGCAAAAGAGAAGAAATAGCGACAAATGAGACGGTAAAGGCATTACGATACTCATCAAAATAGAGCCTTGATTGAAGATGGGCCTCGTCGAGCTTGAGCCTGATGATCTGGGCATTGCTTTCGTCGAACTCGTACTTGTCTTTAAATTTGTTCCTCTTTCTGAGCTCGGCGTTGGTCTTGGAATCCGAACTTTCATTGGGTCTCCGAATGGCGGCCCGGACGCCATTGCCAAGATTCTCCGGGTGGATGTAAGTGTGGAGACCGTGGAGGAAGAAGATGGGGATTTTGAGGAGAAATATCAGAGCGGTGAGAGAGATCGAGAGTGAGGATTGGAGCAGCAGATTCTTGTAGGTTTGGAAGAAGTGATGAATCATGGTGTGTTTTTAGTTGTCAGAGGACGCAAATTAGGAACAGTTCATCACAGAGGTTATTAATGAGGTTTTTGTTTTGTTGAAGATCTCAGCAAACGTCTCTGCTTTTGTGGTGTCTTGGGCCTTTTTGTTGCCATTGAAAACAGAGACTCACTTGGGTTGTCCAAGTTGTTATAGACCCAAATTAATGGGACCCTTCGACTTTGTTTAATTTGAGAAAAGTGTGAAAATTGGTTTAAGGATTTTTTGTTCCTATTTTTATTTTAAAATTATTTTTTATTTGATATTATAAAAGGATAAAAATCTTAAAATTATAATGAATAAGAAAATAATTTAGAGATGTGCTCTTTTGAAGGCATTACTAAAAAAATCTTTCCATTTTGTAGCAAACTACAAAAACAAAGACTAAGATAAGGAGGCTATTGACTTATCTTTCTTGCTTTCTTGTGCAGTTAATCCTAGATATCGTTTATTCTTATTTTCCGCTAGGTTAATTTTTAAGTAATTTTTTAATAAATGTCTCAATTTTTGGGGAAATTAAGAAAATTATTGTTCTATAAAAAAGATCAATAATTTATTAATTGATATAATGTGTGTTTTTGCTGGTCAATTGATGTTGATAATAAGATAGATAAAACAACACTAATATAATCATTGACCATTTTCCTATATTAGAAAAAAAAAGTTATGCTATTTTGTATATTTACTTTCTTTTTTTAATGAAGTTGAAGAAAGAAGATTTGAACTTTTAACTTTTAGTGAAATCAAGTGTAAAATTATCTTTTTTTTAAGAGAGTAAAATTATTATTAAATTATAACAACATCTACATTTATATTTACATAATCTTTTCATTTGTTATGAGCAAATACAACAACATTCATGTCCATGTACTTGAAAAAAGAAAGGAAGGGAAAGAAAAAAAAAAAAACTTCTTAAATGTTTGAAATAACCTTTCACTAAGATACAAAAGTAGCGATCCCATTAATTGTATAATGATTTTTTGGATTCGAATTTTATCACATTCCATTAATATATATATATATATATATACTCTTTGATTGTTATTTGATGTAATATTTGAAATATGACGTACTATTGATAGCCAAAATCACATAACATAAACTAAATGATAAACACGCCACCGTCTTTAAGATGACTTCCATCGTGAACGACGGCAACAACTTATATATAAATGACCCTTTATGAGAAACAAGACAGTGTAGATAAAAAAAAATAATTTTTTTATACATGAATTGAATGTAATTTTATTTTATTTTTTAACTCGATGCTGATACAAATCAACTGTAATATTATTAAGCAATGCTAACAATCAGTATATTCAGTTATAAATATATATATATATTTCCGTTATACCATATAAAATTGGCAGCTGATCATCGTGCACACCCATAATCACTATATAAAATTGGCAGCTGATCGTGCATACCCATAATCATCACCACCACTACTAGTCCTCTCCAAGAATGGCACTCCTTTATTGTGTATGGTGGTTGCTATCGTAGAGCATATTTTTGCCTTTAGATATTTTCAAAAACCATGGGTCAATCGCGTCGACATACAAGTTAATATCATTATGTTATTAGTTAGTGATAATATCTAAATTAAAAGTGTTGTACGAGCAAGTTGAATGTTGACTCCTTTATCTATATTAAATGAGATTAATCAAGTAGATATTATGTCCCTAAGTCTATTAATAATCCACCGATTAGACGAGCATATCAGTTAAATGAAGTTCCATCTTGTCCTTTCAAAGATATATATATATATATATGCGCGCGCGCACACACACACAATAACATGCAGTGTATATTTTATTGTTGGTAATTTTACATGGAAAATAAACGTCAGATCGGACTTGGCCAATTCATTATCACAGCCAATATTATAAGATATGAGATTAAAAGATTTTGAGAACTTTAAATACTTTCCATTCATGTATATGTCATTTTCCAAACGTTGTCACTAAACCATAAAAAATATCTTTTGATCGGAGCTAAAGCAACCAGTAAATAGACTGTCGTACATAGAGATAAGACCGCCCACTGATCACGATTGAACATTACCCTTGTTTTTATCTTCTTAATCCAATCGTTTAAAGTCTTTCTCATCAACATAAAACTTAAAAAAAGAAAATAAACAGAGCAAGCTAGCACTTTAACTTGATCTGCAATTAAAAATCTAAAGTCACCGTTTAGATCATAAATCAAAAAAACAAATTCAAATGACAAATTTAAAATTTAAATAGTACATTCGAAAATAATCTTCAGATGAAATGTCAAACAAACTATAAACCATAGGTTTACAAACTATCATCCACAAATTACCAACATCCACTTTTAAAAATAAAAGAAAATAATTTACAAGGCCCATCAAATAGCCGAACTAACCACAATCATCATTAATAGCCACAAAATACAGATTTTTACTACATTATCACAAACACTAGGAAACCAAACGAGATTAAAACACAAGAACAAGTAAGAATAAAAAAAGAAAGGAATTGCTTGGTAGGGTAAAAAAAAAAAAAAAACTACTCGGAAAAAAGGAAAAAATCAAAGCCTACTACAAAGAATCTTAATTTCTAGTATTTAACAGGTGCCAGAGGTACATTCTGCTGGTCTTTCTCATCCTTATCACCAACTGTTCTGATTTCCAACTGTGGGACCACCTGTGGGGAGAGTAAATCATCCAGAATAAGGAAAGAAAAAAAGAAAAAGATCAGCTTATAAGACTCGTTTTTCTTTGATTGGTGCCTGAGGGATGAAGGGATCAGCGCACATGCTTCAGTACGTTAAAGACCAGATGATGAAAAACAAAATTCAATCTAACAATGTTAATAAGAATCAATAATGTTAAAAAACACTCATTAATAAATGTGTTCATACATAGAATCCACCTCTTTATTTGGTGTGATGTGGATGCTCTAAACATTTTTCAACTCTATTGATATAAAAATCACGGTGGTAGTCGATCAATCAATGTCATTCAACGCTAGAGACCAGGGAGTTGATTTGAAGTTAACTACTTTCCAACCGTTTGATCATGATCGGATGGTGGACGGTGTTATTTATTACAAGACTAGGTATAAACATTTTATCCAATATATACATAATAATAATATATATACTTATATACCCTGGCTCCACGGCTCCACCACTGTACACACTGTCTGTACTTTACAGGCGTGATATTATGGTTATGTACAAATAACAATGTAGCTATAGCAGATCAAATATGTTCTTGCTTGTGATACTAACCTGATCTTGTGATGAATTTAATGACTCAGAGGATCTTATTCTCCTAGATCTCTTCTCAGCCAATCTGCCCTCCATTAGTTTGCCTCTTGGACTCATATATTCTAGTTCAAAGTAAGAATATAGAAAGTGCGAAATGATTAAGAAAAAGAAAATAAAAGGTAAAAAAGAAAAAAGTTAAAAGTAATAAAAATCATCAGGGTAATATCAGAGGCGAATACGTTACGTCAGACTCGTAGGGCAACAAATATCTAAACGCATATTCGGCATTTTCACGTTTTTTTGAATAATATTTCATTGGATTCGGTTTTGGCTGGCTGCCAATCAAAAATACTTTTTTCATACTTCAGCACATATAAAGATATATATATAGTTAAGAATTTTTCAAACTCCATAATTATTTGATATATGTTGACGTGATATCTGGGGAAAAATAGTTAGCACCCAAATAAAGAAATGGATCTTTTATATGACTCCTTAATTAAACAAGAAAAAAGTCATTAAAAAAAAAAAAACAGAAGAAGAATAAAGAAAGAGCTATAATGTATCACCTGCTAGTTCATAAACGATGATCAACTAATAGGCTTATTACATACAAAGAAAAGACACTAATATATATTTTATATATGAGTATACATATATATTATCTGAATTAATTTTTCAAATGAACTAAGAGAAAAAACAACTGATATCGATAAGATTAAGTGGGTGTATATATATATTTATATATTACCTGAATAAATGTCGTGCTTAAGTTTTCTGGTTCTCTGGTGAGGTTTGGAATCTAGGGTTGAGTCCGAGGTGTCGGGCAGGTTCCGGTCGAGACGAAGAGGAGGAAGGCGACCGTTATTTTCAAGCATGGATCGGACGAAGGAGGCTTCCATGGAGCTCAAGTATCTGAGGTGCTTCTCGTCGGTCCAACTCTCCGACGACGACGTCGTTTTGCCGTTCATTTTGCTTGTGACCGGCCACCTGTTATCGCCTGTGAAACTGTTGTCCCGGTTTTAGTGTCTGCAAGTCTCAAGGTAAAGAGTTTGGGCGTGTTTTACTGAGCTGTATGCCTATATGTATGAAACATTTATATATATATATATATATAAGGAGGTTCGCGAGGTTGTTGGACTTAAGGAGAGGGGGAGAGAGAGAGAGAGAGAGAGAGAGAGAGAGAGGAGAGAGAGAGAGAGAGTTTGTAGCAAACACATACTCGCCGTCTGTGGGCGACAGGTATAAAAAGTCCAAGCATTTGCACCAAAATAATTCTTTTTTTGGCGGATATTTTCTTTTGAAAATAATTCTTTAATTCGGGGATATTTTGCTCCTAACAGTATTCATCTTACTAGATTAATCCGTCTGTCCTTTTCATGTTCACATGATGGTATTTCATCGTTTAGACTTTTATGATAGTTAATAGATTATCATCTTAGATATTTTGTTCATGCGTATGGATGGCTAGATAAATACGAAAAATCTTATGAACACAAACTTTAATATCAAAAATTGAATATCAATTTATATCTATATATGTATTATCATTTTTAATTGATGTATTCCAACAACGATTAGATCAATAAAAATAAAAAAAATTATATTTGTAAATAAATAATAATAATTCATTATTAACATAAATCAGTATGTTTAAAAATTAAGATTAGAATTCTATGGGCATGTTACGGGGCATATTCCAACCTTAGGTTTCAATTTTTTTTTTTTTGTCTTTTTTTTTCTCAAGTTTAACTATTTTTTTTTAATTCAAACTTTAGAATTTCTTAAATTTCTTATTTTAAATTATATTAAAATAGTTTTTTAAAATTATATAAAATTAAAAAAAATAAATTAAAATTTATATTATTAATTTTTTTAATATATTTTAAATCATTATATCTTTCTATTTAAAACAGTTTATTTTCACCCATTATATTAATTGTTAGAATAGAGGTTTCAATCGCCTAAAATGCGATGCTTATGTGATTTTAGAAGCTTTCGGTGCGTATTTAAGAACATTGGAAAAACAACAGAAACATGGGAAAATAAAAATAAAAATAAAAATAAAAGTAAAAATAAAAACAAAGCCGCGAGTAGCAAATATCAGGTCAGGCGAGTGGGGAATGGAGGAAAGGTGGGACCCGAGGGGGTGAAAATATCTGGGAAACTTTATTATAAAGAAAAATACTTTTCTTTTGCAAAGGAAAAAAAAAAAAAAAAGTTGTAGGAAACGGGAAGATATTTTCGTGGGAGTGGCGTGAAGAATCGTATCAGGGATACTTGAAAACAAAGGTACAGATTACAGAAGAAGTTTTAATCATAAAAAAAAAAAAATCTAAAGAGAGTTTTTTTGACGGTCTAAGATGCTGACATATATCCAGACTGTGGGGTTGTGCGGCATTATCACTTTTTGTTGGAACAGTATATGTTTGAGTTTGACCTTCCTTTTCTTCAATTTTACGTTTCTTTTTTCTTTTTTTTTTTTCTTTTGCCTCTCTTTTTTTTTTTTTTTTTGGCATTCAAAATTTACGAGTTTATCTAGAATGTGTGTTCCAAATTCATCTGTCTCTGTGTTGCCTTAGAGATTTTCTCAATTGGGAAACGAGAACGTTCCTATTTCTTCTCTTCTTCCCCCTAAATGCCACACCCTCCCGCTCTGATTTTTCTTCCCCTTTATAATTAATACAGAAAATCACGCTTTGTGTTTCTTCTTTCTTTTGTCTGATGTGAAAAAATAATAATAATGATTCTTTTTTTGTATTATTAATAATTATTATTATTTTAATTATTAAATTAATTTTTTAGCGGTTTTATTTATAATTCGAACGTATTACATTGTAAATTTATAAATCAAATGTTGATGTTAAATTTTTAACTGATAAATCCATGTACAACACATTATTCCTCAAGGGAATTTTAGCAGGCTGATTTTGTGCCCTACCGAATATGAGGTTTTTCGAATTCACAAAACAATAACGAAAATGCAAAAATTCTACCCCTCTTTCTTATTTTGTCTAAAATTTGTACAAGATATTACATTCGCATGGATAACTGTACAAAATATAAGTTCAAATCCTAAGAGAAATTTTGGAATATGACATGTTTAGAACAGTGGAGTAGATTCTAAAAAAACATATTTAGAACATGTTTATAATTAAAGTTACTAAATTTCTGCTTCACTATCTTTTTTTTTTTTTAGAGGAATCTTTGAAGAATATCTTAATAATATATTAATTAATATAAAGATTTTCACCTTTTATACTACAAGATTTTATAACAACTATCATAACACCAAAAATTTTTGCTATTTTATAATATGTTAACATTTTTTTTTTTTGTTTATTTTAACATCATTAGTAATGTTATGTATATTTGTTTAGCTTGACCCAATCCATAGCTGCTTGAAGTGGAAGACAAGCTTTAGTAGGCCCATAGATAGACATGGAGATGGCCATTATCTGAGATGGAGCAAAAAAAAATCTACTTCTATTCCTTTATTCTCGTTCCCTGGTATCCTTATGATGATAATATCATGGAGACAAGTTTTGCCAGCATCTGATGTGGGAAACAAAAGAAAATTCGATTTTTGTGTCAATTTATTTTTGTGTCTTTGATATCCTTTCAACAATAATATTACACGTTAAAAAAAGTTAATTCAAATTATGATTTATATATGATGTGATATTAAGAAGATTATGCTTGGCCCAGGGACGTTCCATAAAGTTAATGCAGAAGGCAGAAATGCCTTTCTTTTTCTCCCTTTCGAAATGAGAAAAATGCTTTCAAAATATATCTGGGAATGATCAATCTAATAATATTGTTTCAGTGGAAAGGAACCAAACCAATAGCTTTTTATTTTTTATTATTTTATTTTTTTCACGATATTCACATTTGCAATATTTTTATAGATATGTTGATAAATCGACTCTTCACAATTTTACCACTATATTAAACGTATTTTTAATTTTTTTTATAATATTTTTATTTATAAAAATGTAAATTTATTATTAAATATTGAGTTTCTATATTTGCTTCTTTTGAAACTAAGTTTAGCTTAAAGCGTGTTTGGAATATTCTGGAGGTGTATTTTAAACGTTAGATAAAAATAAGTTTTAAAAAATATATTAAAAGGAAAAAATTATTAATATGAAAAAATATAAAATCTTAAAATTTATTTAAAAAAAATCAATATAAATTTTATTTTATTCTTAACAAAATATTATATAATTAAAAAATATTTTATTTAAAATTATATATAATTATAAAATTATAAAATTTAAATTTAATATAAAATTTTTAAAAATAATAATAAAAAATAATATGAGATTAAAAAAAAATCAAATTATGTCTTTAAAATGTCTTTCAACCATCCCCCTTATACTAAATTATGCTTTTTTATCTTTCTTTTAAAAATCAACAAAATTAAAAATAACATTGAAGTGACATAATTAAAAATGGCATTAAAGTAACATTTCGTGTTTATATTATATTTAATATAATATATATATTTAAATAAAAAATATTTATATTATATTTAAGTGTAATGTTTATTTGAATGAAAAATATTTAATTATATCATATTTGATGTATTTATTAAAAGTAAAAAGAAAAAAGATAAAGAAAAATAAAATATATACTATAATTAATGAAAGAATAAATTTAATTGATATTTGAATATAATAATTTTACATTTAAATAAAAATTATATTACATTTAAATATAATATGAATAGAATACAGTAATAAATAAAACAATAAGGAGACGTTTGGCAAATATTTTTTAATATAATTGTATTTAAACGCAATATAATTTTACACCAAATGTAAAGTTTTACATTCAAATATAATTTTTTTAATAGTACTATGAAAACAATTACTATTTAAAAGTTTTTTAAAACAATTAAATCAATTTTTCAACTCTAACTTTTTATCTCTACTTTTACTAATCATATCAACTTTTCAACTCTAAAAATACTTTTCATCCAAACAAACATTTCATTCAAATACAAAACAAATATATTTTAACCAAATACGATACTAATAGAATAAATTATATTTAAAAGTAATTAAAATACAATTCGTTTACTAACGGACCCATAATTTATCTTTAAATTATCAATAAAATTTTTTAAATTAATTTAAACTAAACTATTCCTGTGTCCAAACAAACCATGACTTGTTTTAGGAAAAATGAACTTAAAAGGGAAAAACAAAAAACAAAAAACAAAAAAGGCTTCTTGTAAGCTCACGAGTTGCTCCCATGAAACAACTATATTAATTCAAACTCCTCATGGTCAGTAGTAAATTCACAGTAAATTGGAAGCTCACTACTCGAGATTGGTATGGCGACTTCGAATGAGCTCTGGACTCTGTCCAAATTCCTCACCCAATTGGTACACAGCCATCTCAAACAGCACAAACAGGGCACCCTCGTACGCACTCCCCATCAGAAGCACCGGCCGCGCCTTCTCCTTCTCCTTCTCCTTGCCGCCGTCGTCCGCCATGGTCTGAGCCGGCACGTAACCCACCACGCTCGCGTGCTTGACGCACGACCCCGTCTCTGGCTGTGCCGTCAGCAGCAGCACCCTGGCGCCGTGCGATCTGGCGACCGCGCACAGCGCATCGACGGTGGAGAATCCGCCAGGACCGGCGGAGGCCACGAGCAGGTCCCTGCCCGTGATCGGAGGCGTTGTCATGTCGAAGACGAAGTGGGCCTGAGCTCCCAGGTGGAAGAGCCGCATGCACAGGGCCTTCAGCATCAGGCCCTCCCGGCCCACTCCGTAGAGGAAGACACGGCCTTTTCTCGCCACCGCCGACGAGATCTCGTCCACTAAGAGGTCCAAAACTGGTGCATGATCGGTGGTTTTGGAGAAGATGGTGGCTATTTCGTTGCAGATTTGGGAGGCCAGAGAAGCCATTAATGATAGGGAAGCCATTCTTTTTTTTTTCTTTCGTCATGTCCAGTGAAATTAGGGAGTGGGGAGTTTTAATGGGCAAATAAGATAAGGTTTGGTTGGCTTGGGAATTGGGACCCGCTGTTTTGATCATTATAAATGGGTAGTCCGTGTCTCGTTACAATTAAGCGGCGTTAAGTGAAGTAAAACCATTATATTTTGATTATATTTGAATGAAATTTATTTTTTAAATATTATATTTGGTTAAAAAGTATTTTATAATTAAAAAGACGATGTGATTGATAAAAATAAAGATAAATAATAGAGTTAAAAAATTGATATAATTGTTTTAAAAAACTTTTAAATAATAATTACTTTTATAACACTGTAAAAAATAATTGTATTTGAACGTAAAATTTACGTTTGATGTAAAATTACATTGTATAATTACATTGCGTTTGAATAAAATTAAAATATAATTTTTTTATCAAACACCACCTAAGTGTTTTATTAATATTATATTAATATGTAATATAATATATTAAATATAATATATGATTAGATATTTTATATTTGGATTGTATTTAATTATTGAGTATGTAATATATCTAATATAAATAGATTAAAACAAAAAAGTAAGGAGAGAGTATGTGATATTGTGACTAGTTAAAATAATAAAAAAATTAAAATAAAAAAATAATGATAATATTAAATTTAAAATTTAAATATTTTAATATTAGAATATAATATTTTTGTATTTAAATAAAAATAACATTGTTCTTACACTCCCAAACGAGCCATTGGTCATATGGTTTGAGTTATCCGAACTACATTTAAATAAAACACTTTCACGTTTGAATAAAATTTGTATTACATTTACAATGATTCTTCTAAACAAGCCATTAGTCATATGGATTAGATAGTCCAAACCACTCCACTTGGAAAGTGAGGTCTTTGGTAGATGATCAAAACAGATGATGCAAATTAAGGTGTTATGTAAGAAGTGATTCAGCTCCGCCTGCTATTGGCAAAAAGATAAATATTGTTCATCCTGACTCATGTTGCATGACCCACACAGTGAGGCCTACTACCCTCTCTTGGGAGACATCCGAACTCGGATGAATCGGGATGAACCGAAGTGTGCAGTGCAAACTGAAATTCAGCTCCAAATCAATGCTCTCGGATACTTGTGGATACGGTGTTGAGAAGAAATAAGAGTTCATGTCAACGGGCAAAGGAACATTGTTGTTAACAAGCCTTGATTGAGGCAGTAGAAAGAAAGAGATGAGAACAAAACGAAACAAGACCGTTTATACACAGATAACACTCATTCATCCCAAAAAAAAAAAAAAAAAAAGACAGCACTCATATGAGGCAACAGGTCTTGTCCGAAAGACATACAAATTGTGTGATCAAAAGTGAGGCAAGTCCTGTGTTAAAATGCCTTTGCCAGTCTTGGTCTAAATTCCATTAGGCGGTGGTCTAGACGAATTCTGAGGTAAATTGGTACTACCCCCTTCAATGTCTATTTCCTTCACTCCAGCAGTTAAGGATGAAGATGAGTCGCTTCTCCCCTGCTTATCAACCTCTTCATCTTCTTCTTCATCTTCATCTTCCAGAAAAGAACCCTTCCTCCGGAGTTCTTTTACCTTCCAGAACTCATCATAATGAGCCTTTCTGAGCTCCCTGAAACTCACACTGCTTTTATCTGTTTTAGAATCGGTTGTGAGTCCAAACAGAGGAGGTATGGAAACAAGAAGAAGTCAGAGTTTGAGTTGTAAATCTAAAGCTAATTGCTCCACTCAAATTAACAAAATAACTCTAAAGTAGAGGGGGGATGCAATCAACCCCATATGATTTAGTGTAATTAAGTAAATTGAGAATCAAAATAAAACATTTGGCAAATAATAGCATCCTCTAAGTATGTCTCTTAACGCTATTGTTCTACGTCTTACAAGAAAGCAGCGAGAGAGGTCGACATTTGTGCAATATTTTGGTTCAGCCCATATTTTATCTCATAATATTCTATAGCTGACAGCATAAGACATTTTAAACATTTGTAGACCTTCCACATTGAAAGTGACGAATGCAGCAAGAGGTGATTTTTAAATTTGCTTCAATGTTCAAAACCATTAAGCTCTAGAGAAGCAATGATTTATCAACAGAGGAAGAAAAAATCTCATAGAATGAAAGGTTGTAAGTGATGATGGGTGAAAATCTAAATATGATCCTGTAAAGAATGAGAAGTGGAAAACCTTCATCGTCTTGTTCCATAGGATCTGCCTCGTCATCAGATGATGTCCAGCCACCAGATCTGTGGGCATTCTTTCTACTGGATGATGCCACATCATATAAAGCAGTTCGTATTGCTTCTGCATTGACAGCATCACCGATGGAATCGTCGAAGCAACCTCGTATAGGAGATAGAGATTCTACACAAAGCAGCACAATTACAATTACATTGGGAGTTATAAAATTCGAGAAACCAATGGCTGAATTGGAAACCATTAAATCCAATAATTATCACACTGAAGTTGAAATATTTCTGAACAGTTAAATACCATATAATCCCCACAAATTGGGACACTCTTTGTATAAAAATTAGACTAGAACTCTGTTACATACGCATACAAATAAATCATAAGGGACTTAAAGAATGAGAATAAGATGGAAAATTCACATACCGTCATCATCAATCATGGGGTGATATGGTGTCTTAGGCTCAGTAATTTTCTGCCTTACAGGTTTATTTGCTTCAATCTCACCCAAATTTGCCTCATCCCATCGCACTCGTCCCCTGTTCCTCTCACTTTTTGGGGGAGGAAAAAAAAAAAAGAAGCTAAAAGATCAGCATGTCATACACTTCAAACAGTCAGAATTCAAAACAAATTGACTACAGTGAAAAGAAATGACAAAGTTAATGAAAGAAAAAAGAGCAAACTTACTTCATTTTCACAGAACCGACAATCTCTTGACGCAATAAAAGAAAACCAAGCAAAAGGCTTAGATTTCACCTGAAAAGAAAGGCAAAATTCTTGTAAAGCTTTCATGTGGCAAACTTTCCAAATGCCAAAAATGGCGCAACAAATCGAAGATACAAATTACGAAGAATCAAGAAACGAAATATCAAAACCCTAATTTAGTTCCCAGGTTCCAAACACAAAAACAGTAAACGATTATGGATTTTACACAGCAGAAATCTAAGAAACGAAACAAGGAAATTAGAGTAGGAACGAATAGAAAATAATTGAATCCCTATAATCAGATACAAACAAAACAAAAAATCCCAATTAATTGAATTAAGAGCTCTTACAGCTTTTCGGAATATCAATAATCAAATTGATGAAACGAAAAATTCATTCCATTACAGCAAATAATTAACAGAATACTAAAACCCTAAGATGCAGATTTCAAAACAGAATGGGAAACAGAAAATAATTATAAAGATCGCCTCAAATAGATATGTTTTGCGAATGAAAAAGGAGAAATTGATCCTCGGACTTAAAGAAACATCAATTCGAACTCAACTGTGACTAAGAGAAAAAATATTAATTTTCATTTTTCCCTGCCTTTCCTGGGAAATCAAAGGAAATTTTCTAAACCAGAAAATTCAGTTAATATAATTGAAACGGAAAATAAGAGAAAAAAGATAAGAAATCAAAAGTCTACCTGTAGAGAGAACGAAAATTTGGCAAGCCAATCGAGGATCCAAAAATGCTGCGCACGTCTTTTGCTTTGTATTTTTGTTCTGATTTACAAAACAGCCTCTCTAAACTAAGAATATTGAATTTAACGCCTTGTTTACTTTTTTCGCATGTCCAAATGAAGAAAAAATAGCAAAAGAGTATTTTAAAATATCATTTATTTTTAATATTACATTTATATTATATTTAAATATAATATAATTTTTATTTAAATATAAAAATATTATATTTAAATATTAATCACATTACATTTTAAATCAAATACAATCATTATACGTTATTTTCATTTTTCTATTATTTTTATTAATCACATCACATATTTGCTTTCCCTCTTTCTTTTTTATCTCTATTTTTACCTATCACATTACATATTTATTACTTATATATAATTCAAATACTTTTCATCTAAATACATATTGTATTCTATTCAAATGCAATGCAAATATTTTTCTTCTAAATGCAAATTGAATTCAATGCATTACATTTAAATGCAATACAAATGTAATGTGTTTACCAAACAGAGCCTAAAATTTTTAAATTATTCTTCTCATTTTAAAAATAAAAAACTATCTTATTTTCAAATTTATTTTGTATAGTGCTCTTTTAATTTCCTTTTGAAATTTTCACCTAATTCATTATTTTCAATACTATTTCTTTTTATTCCAAATAACTTTTTGTTTTTAAGAAGAAAATTATTTACATATCCAAATGCTATGTCATTCTCAAAATAAAATGATTTTCTCTTTTCATATAAGAGAATTTTTCTTTCTAAAAATAGGTATAAAATCCAAACATGCTACATATTTTTTTTTCTTTTAGTATTCCTTTAGTGGGAAAAAAAAAGTTTTATAAGTTGAAAACAAAGAATTGTCAAGTGGAAACATTTCATTATATATAAATATATAATTTTTATTGGACATAATAGGACAAGCTTAAGATATTGATACATTAAGAGTAAAACATGATCAAATTTGCTATTTCATTTTTTTTATATCGATGGTTGTCCCTTTAATATTGTTTTTATATTTCATCAATTTGTTTAAAAAATTTTAGTATTTAGCCTTTTTTACGTGGCTAAGCTTTCATTTGTTTAAAAGGTCCAGTTTTAAAAAATTTTCACTTTTAGATCAAAATGTTAATTTTTTTGAAAAATGAGCTTTTCAAATTTCCTTCTGTGAGCATAAAAAATTTTCATTTTTAAATATAAAAAATAAAACTTTTCTTTCTACAAATGGAAAAATTTTTTATCCATTCAAATAACTTTTCGTTTTTAGATAAAAAATAGTTGAATTCCAAAAAGTAAAATCATTCTAAAAATAAATACCCATCAAAACAGAGGCTAAATTCTTAAATTTAAATGATGGCATAATACTATTGGGGAACACCCAATTATAGAATTTGGGAAATGTTGTCATAGCCTCTTCATTAATATGATCCTGAATATATGCCTGTTACAAGGAATTAACTTTCCTATTCTTGTCCTTATAATTACAAATCAACTTTTCTAATTTTACAAATTAAATAAAATATTATAATCTAAACTAAGAAACTAATTACATGATTTACAATGAATACAAAAATACAATATAATCATGTAGATTCTCCAATATGCCCCCACGAAATGAAGCTCTGAGAGGAAAGATCGATCTTGGATCGAAGAGTAAGAAAATATTCGCGAGGAAGTAGCTTAGTGCATACATTAGCTATTTAATCCTTAGATGAAATGTGAGCAACTCGGAGAATACCACTTTGAACTTGATAATCTAAAATAACATGTATTCATGCGAAAGAGGAAGACAAGATTTGCACGTAAATATGTTACACCAACATTGTCATGATAGATCACATGTACCTAAGGACTAATGACACTAAGTTCAGTTAAAAGTGAAGATACCCGTCCTAGTTCAACAGTAATGGCAATAATTGAACGTTATTTAGTTTTAGTAGAAGATCGAGCAACGGTGAGTTGTTTCTTAGAACTCTATGAGAGTGGATTACATCCAAGATACACAATGATGCATAGGTAAAGTTATAGTCATCCTTATTCCTGGCCTAGTAAGCATCTGAGAATGTATGGAAGGATAGTGGTGATTAGCGATGTAGAACAAGGCCATGATTAAAAGTACCACACAAATATCATAGTACATGTTTCACAACATTCCAATGATAAGTGGTGGGATGACGCATAAATTATGAAAATTTGTTGACTTCAAATGAAGTATCAGGATGGTTAGAAAGAGATACTGAAGGCTCCCAACTACAGTCTGAAATTCTATTTAATTTGATAATGTTGTGTCAGTGTTAAGAGCAAGAGGTGGTATGGTGGTAATTGGTGTGGAAATTAGTTTGTCTTCTGTCATACGAGTGTAAGCCAATAGGTCACTAATATAGCAATATTGAGACAGAAGTAAGCCATCAGGATGTGGAAGGACCTCAATACCTAGAAAAAAGGAGAGAGCACTAAGATCCTTAAGAGAGAACTTGTTTGCAAGTATGTCGATGAAATGCTGCACGACCTCGGTCATTATTACCTGTGATAATGATATCACTAACATAAATAAGTAAGAAAATTATAGTTCCACTGACATTGAAAATAAAGAAGGAGGTGTTAGCATGAAAGTTGGAGAAGCTTGAGACAATCAAGAACTAATGGAGTTCACGATACCAAACATGTGGAGCTTGCTTAAGACCACAATAGCCTTACAAAGCTTACACACATGTGTGGGATGGTCGTGATCAATGAAACCTTATGGTTATACCCTAAAGACATCCTCAGCTAGATAGCCTTAAAGAAAGGCATTATTGACATCCAATTAGCGTAGTGACTAACTCACAGCTAATGGCAAGACTAAGAACATGTACATAATGGTGGGTTTGACAACTAGGCTAAAGGTATCATGATAGTCAACTCCCAATCATTGATGAAATCCTTTGGTAACCAAATGAGCTTTGTACTTGTCAATAGATTCATCATGAAGTCATTTAGTTCGAAAAATCCACTTGCACCCAACAAGATTTTGTGTTGGATCCAAGGGAACAAGTTTCTATGTACCATTTCAAATTAGAGTATCATACTCTTCTGACATAGCTTGACATCATTTGGGATCTTTGATAGCTTGGGTCACAATTGAGGCTTTAAAGGAGTCAGAGGACTGAAGCTGGGCATTAAGATTGATTTCTGGATTGGTTTATGGATATTATATTTTGAATGGGTAATGATAAGTCAAGGTTATAGGTTTTTTTATTGACCATTTGGGGATGTTTTGTAAATCAGAGAGAGTTATGTTTCAGATATGGCTCAATTAGGGTGTCTAGTCAACCGGTTATAAGGGTTCGGTAGATTAGAAAGCGAGGAGTTTCGGAAGTTGGAGACGAGGGGGTGTCTAGTCGACTGGTTATGCCAAATCCACGCGCATTGGCAAAGAAGACGGTTCAGGCAGCGGTGCAAAAAAAGACAAATTTAGGAGATAGATCAGAGAAAGACAATCTAAGGCTGTGACAGACTCGAGACGAAGATCCTGACTTGAGAACGACAAGAAGGGAAATATTGACTTAACAAATTTGACATGACGTGCAACATAGAGTTTAATGGTGGATAGATCAAGACACAAATAAGCACTCTAAGTGTAAGCATAACCTAGAAAAACACATGGAGTGGAATATGGTGACAATTTATACACATAATAAGGACGAAGCCAAAGGTAGCAAAGATAGCCAAAGATACAGAGTTTTTGAGTAGTTAAGAGTGGAACCAAAGAGTTTTTCATCAAGAAAAAAAAAATTCAAGTATAGGAGTAGGCACGCAGTTAATGAGATAGAGAGCAATGGGAAATGCATAGTTCCAGTAGGTGAAAGGTAAGGACCCATAAGAAAGAAGTAAAAGACTGGTTTCAATTATATGACAATGGCGACGTTTTGAATACCCATTATGTTCTGGTGTGCGTGGAAGGGTCTTGAGATGTGTCTAATGCTTGATATTCCCTTTATTGTCTAAATACAAGGTAATGATTTTTCTATTGAAGAATTTTTCAACAAGGGCCTTAAAATGAGTGAATACCTTAAGGACATGAGACTTTTTTTTAGGGGATAATACCAAATAGATTTAATGTAGTGATTAAAAAAGATGACATAGCATTTAAGTTCATCAATCGAATAAACAAAAGAATTCCATACACTAAAAAACAAGATTTCAAGAGGATAAGAAGTGATGGTGGAGGTTGAAAATGGAAGTTTGTGGCTTTTGTTACATTAACATGCATTATAGTTAGCTATGGAAGACAGGGGACTGAAAAAACCTAGTTGAAAACAAAAGACAATGTGCCTAAGAATTGGAAAAGATGGATGCCCTACCTTGTAATGCCACTCGGATGAAGTGGTCATGACACTTGAAAAGGCAACTAATGGTGAGGACTTGACTTGGGAGACCAGCCACTCATACACACTATCTTTGGTTTGCTCCTGCAACTGAGGTAACCCCATATGAAGATTTTTCACATGAAATAGTATGAATTCAATTAAGACATTGTTAAAAGTCCAAAACTGTGATATGTAAATAAGATTCTTTTTCATGTTAGGAACACAAAAAACATTATATAAAGGAAAGGTATAAGATGAAGTAAAAATTTTTGTGGAATTGATGTGTGTGTTGGGTACATACCAACTCCAATCGTAATGTCATTAGAGCCGTCATAAGAAGTATGAATAGGAAGATTGCCCAATACGATGGTAACATGATGCAATGCCCTATTATCGAGAAGCCAATTGTTAGAGGTGTTGGTAGAGGCGTGATGAGCATGAGGCAGAACCTAAGTAATAGTTGTTAATAAGCAGAATTTGGGGCAATGTTTAGTTGTGTGACCTTGAGTATTACAAGCTTGACAATAGACTAAACAGTGTTTCAAAGCCATGATTACTTTCTGTGAGTGTCCATCGACTGGTTAAGGGTGTCCGAATGATCGATTATGGGTAAAGGATGAGATATAGGAAGAAAAGGAAGAAATTAAGGGAAATGGATCTCAGGAACAAAATGCTTTGATACCATATAGACATTGGGAAATGATAGCATAGCCTTTTCATTAGTACGATCCTAAATATATACACGTTACAATGAATTGACTTTCCTATTATAACTGTAAAAGTTACAAATCAACTTTCTAATCTTACAAATCAAATAAAATTGTATAACCTAAACTAAAAAACTAATTATATGATTTACAATAAATACAAAAATACAATATAATTATGTAGATCTTCTAATATCAATAAGACAAGAAGTCCAGGATAGCAGATCTCAACTTATATAATATATCATGAATTGAGTTTTGACATTATGAATTCCAAATAAATATTGTTTATATATAGCATAACTATTTAATAGGATGATATGACACAATATGAAACACTAATTATATAGAATTATTTGATTTTTTTTATACTCATAATGCATCAAAATATTTTATTCTTATTAATTATTTCAAATTGTTGATGGTGTAGTTGAGGTGATCTGAGTACCATTTGATCGATCTGGTTGGCAATTCTTGTTGAAATGCCCCGATCCTTTCCCTTACATCGACAACCACTGTAAGAGACCAATGCCATCACAATTGAACTTGGACGTGACTTCCAAGACTAGTTTTAAATAGTGCTCATCAACTTGAGCATCTAGGTGCAGCGACTGGTGTAGTGGCATCTGACGATGAGCTGAATAACCCCGCTCTCCTAACCAAACGAATGCCAATGCTGCAATATCGCCTAAAAGGCCCTGCCAAATTACACCGATCAGAAGGATTAGGTTCACCAAGTTTCTTGACCTTTGTCCGCTTATGGTCTCCATCAATCAGCCTATGTGGCACTTGCCTATAACCTAGTACTATCCAAGTATAGTATCATTGCTCCTCCACCAAAGTGTATTACCTAAAAATTGTACTTTAGTCGAGGCCTACATTCTTTCTGTCACCTTGTACCATCTGATATTAGCACCTGCGCCACTACTTGTCCTTGTAAGGCTTGTGAGGCACGTGGCATCAGGCCAATGAGCATAAGGCATCAGTACACCTAGCGTCAGATCCATCCAGTGTGATCACCCTAAGGGGATCAAAACCTATGAGAAACATCTATAAATAGAAGAGTGCATCACCCCCTTATATATCGATTACATTCCTAACTTAAACTTTGCCTATCTATTTGCTATTTGCTAACTTGAGTATCAAAATGCCTTTGATAGACACTCCACCAATGTCTCCTTCACTTTGAGATGCTTTTTTTCATTTTGCAGGTGACTAAACAAAGCACGGTGGTGCAAAGTCAAATACATTAAATAATTTGATTTTATCTAGTGTTGTGTAAAGTTTTTGACATCAATAAATCATATACTTTTGTTATTTAATTATTATTTTTTCTAAATCACTCAACTTAACTTAAAAATTCAATTTTATTTTAAATTTAATCCACGAGCGAAGTGAATTCTGTTGCAACTTTGTTCAAGGAAAAGAAATATGTTCGTTTAAAAAAGAAAAAAGAAAAAGGGGGGAATATTTTCATAGAAATTATGGAATTGTATGTTAAAATTGTATTTCAAACCCCTTAACTTTTGGAAATTATCTCCAAACCTTCAAAATTATCACTCCCACCCTGACATCTAAGAATTTCTCTCCTCCCTCCGTTTTCTTTCTCTGGCCGATCTCTCTCTCTCTCTCTTTCTATCCTTGGATTCACCACCCAGCTTTCCATTGGTTAGAAGGCCAATTTCTGCAGCGAAACTTTTGGAGCGAGGAAAAACGTTTGAGATCTTGATACTTTGAGGTAGGATTCTCTCTCTTGAATGACCTTAATCTGAAATTTCCCTATTGAATTTGTGTTTCCTTCTTGATTTCAATTCTAAATGTGACGAATCTGAGACCTTTATAGATAATTAGTTAAAAGTTTCCCAACAACAAGTGGCCTTAGCCCGCCCTGGGTATTTTTCAGTTTTCATTTTCATATTATTAGTGTTTTGGGTCTATTGTGTGTGTGTGTGTGTGTGTGTGTGTATCCATATATATATTATCACCCATGACAGTATTTGGAAATCCCATTTGATTCCGGTTCAATTATTGTTTGGATCAATTATTAAATTTTCTCTTTTTGTGTAAAGATCCCATTTTTGTCCCGTGCTAGTAGTGGTTTATTCTTTGGATTTGGAAATTCTGTAGCTTACATAAACTGCGGAATATGTGAGAAAGAAATTCTGTTCTTTGGTAGCATGTTTATATTTATTGAATGAGATGATAAATGCTTAAATTGTTTGAAAAAAAATTAAATTAAATAATTAGATTGTTTAAATGAAGAACTCGGAGCCATAAGAATCGGATCACAAACATTATATTGAAAATGGAGATCGAGCTTTCAGAATACGTGTTTGGATTTAGAAATCTTTACATTTAAAATTTCCTTAAGCCTATCCTTTTCTTGCCTCTGATGATGAGCATTATACTGTGTTTTCAGATATCGAAATTTTGTTAGCTTGGTTGAGATTGGAGTTAGATGTTGTGAATTCCTTCTCCTTTTCGACTTGAAGGTTGAAAAGGAACAAATACTAAGGAAAACTAACCAAGACAAGAGATGTTTTCATTGTTCTATGGACTCTGGAAATATATTTTTAGTAAGACGGAGTTTCATGTCCTCATTCTTGGAATCGACAAGGCTGGGAAGACTGTAATGCCTCTTCTAATCTTTTTCATTCGTTGCACTTTGTTTTTGTTGTTATCAAATGCTCCTCTTCCAGTTGATGGATTTTTTTTTTTTCCGTAGATTCCTTTAACAAACATGACTTCTAATTCTAATTCAATTGAATATTTTCGTAGACTTTACTGGAGAAGTTGAAGTCGGTGTACTCAAGCCTTGAGGGCATTCCTCCCGATCGAATTGTTCCAACCGTGGGACTAAATATTGGTCGTATAGAAGTCTCAAATACAAAGCTTGTTTTCTGGGATCTAGGAGGCCAGGTATGTAGGATCTTTTATTTTTTTCCACTCCCTTTATTATAGATTATTGATTTTCTTCTTTTATCTCTGTGTTTTTACTTTCTACAGGTATTTGAAATGTTGTGTGAATACCATACTCTGCTTCGTCTATGCTTATAAAATTAGAATCTTAATTGTTATACCATTTATTTCTATTTTCACTGATGTGCATGTTTCCCAATGCAAAAAACGAAGATAAGATGGTATTTGAGGCTGATTTTGAGATCTGCCTTATCCAGTAAAAGTTATTATCTGAAAAATTTTCTTCCATTACAACCTTTTATTCTCACGTTTATGGATGGCATTATGATGGGTGTGGCTGCCCTTTAAGATGACGATGTCTTTTAAATTTGCAATTGTTTGCGGATGCTTCATGCTTTTCTTAAGATCTAGATGGGACTTTTGGCTATATATTAACACAACAGTTCGAGGACATCAAATGTAGGCAATCGAGTATTCCTTTATAACCAGGCACTTCTTTGGCTATTTAACTAGAACACGTGTAATTATGGAGGGGACATTCTATGTCGTCTGTAGCCTTTCTATCGAAAAGAAACTCCAGGTGAAAGGAAAAATGTGAAGGGGTAACTTATGGAGGTTTTTTATACATTAGTTCGAAACTTTTTACTGTTTTGAATTTTTAGATGCTGGATTGTTTTAGCCTGTGAAGGTGGCCAGTCAAGTGAAATGACAAATAGCTGGTTTGTTTGGCAGAAGAGTATACTGTTTTTCCCCCTCTTTGGATGGGGGATTTCGTTGTAATCATATAAAATTTTGTTAATCAATCCTTTTATTTATTCTGGTAGCCCGGTCTTCGTTCAATCTGGGAGAAATACTATGAAGAGGCACATGCAGTTGTTTATGTAATTGATGCTGCATGTCCATCTCGCTTTGAAGATTCAAAATCTGCATTGGGTATGCTACCTTTGATTCTCTGGATTTATTGGATAGTTTGTTTCTGTAGCAATGAAGAGATAGAAGCACAAAATACGATATGATGCCTATTAATCTTCCATTTGTTAAATCAGAAAAAGCTTTGCGCCATGAAGATTTGCGAGGAGCTCCTCTTCTGATATTGGCAAACAAGCAGGTAAGTCTACTTGATTACAAGTTACAATACACAAAGGGCGTTATAATTGTAATCCAAATTATGAATTTCTTTGTCATAAAACCTAGATGCTGAGCTCTGCATTATAGCTGGAGTATGATCAACCAGAACTTGAATGTTTTTATTTATTTGTTTATTTTTTTGGGCCATCTTGGTGCCCAATTTCTCGTAGGACATTTTCTTGTGAAAATTGAGTTCAATTTTGAATTTCTGCTCATGTGATTACACATCTAACTGTCTGCGTAGCTGTGTATGTAAACCTTTTATATAAACAAATATACCAAAATTCAGAACCTTCTATCTTTGAGCATCTTCTTTAACTTTGTCGTAATCTCTAAAAATACGGTTATACTTTGGATGCTAAGGGAAATAAACGCTTTGCTTATTCTTTTTTTTTTTTGCTAAACGTGGTTCTTGGAAACAAACTACCCAGTTGACAAGTCAAATTTCTGTTTAAGCAAAAAGCACTTTCTTTATGAAATCATTGTAATGCAGGACCGAGCTGAAGCTGTATCGGCTGAGGAACTTGCTCGATATTTAGACCTTAAAAAGTTGGATGAAAGGGTTTACATGTTTGAAGCTGTTTCAGCATATGATGGGTAAGCAAATAGTTTCTGTACTTCCCTCATTTAGTTCCTCTCACATTGCTAGCGCTCTTATTCTCCGACTAACACTGAAGTGGTCTTACAGAAGAAAACTTACATGGTGAAAAATTGATTGCAGGCTGGGAATAAAAGAAAGTGTAGAATGGTTGGTGGAGGTGATGGAAAGAAGCAAGAGAACTGAAATGTTGCGAGCTCGAACAAGTGCAATGGGCCCCGCATCCACCTAAAAGATTGATTACCAATATGCAGTTCTTTTTTGGTCTCGTTTCTGTAATCTTTGCCTTGTGTACAAAAGTAACGTTTAGTTTGATATATTTAGATCAAAAGATGATCATTTTTTTTCGCATCCCGGCCAGGAGCTGCTTAATTCTATAGTGAAATTTATATAGTAACTTTCTTTTTCAATGATCATTTTGGCTTCTGCTCTTTCTAGTTGTAATTCAATGGGAAGCATAAATCTGTTACGTGAGCTGCTTATCGAATACGATCAAATGAAGCTTGTGGATTAAAGAACCTTTTCTACTTGTACCCAAAACTAGGAAAATGCTAAAGACAACATGCATTTATAGTCATCAAGGAGACCTTGTAAAAGATTACATCCCGAAAATCGAAATCTTTGTTTGGAAACAGAAATAGACTTAAGATATCACTTGCCTTTTCAATTGCTTGACCAGAAAACTCTTACCAGTCCCCTGAGAGATTGTACTTTCTTATATGCATTTTAAGCAATTTGGTTTGGCACCACACCATCTCCCGCCCTGGCTCTTCCTTTCACAGTAGGTTGTGGTTCTGACAGGAAATAATAAGATTCACAAATAAATAAAAGACGGGCCTTTTTACTCGTAATGCATTTTTTTGAACGTTAGACCTGAAAAAGTTAAAAAGCCTACTGGAAATGAGGGCTTTGGGTCTGGTCTTGAACAAAATCCGGTGGCGAATGATACCGATGACCTCCAATTCCACGCCGGAGGAATTCTCTTCTGCAGTCAGTTGCTTCACTTTCTTGAGAACTAACATCGGATTCTTCAACGACACCTTGGTTCCAGTCAATTCATGGTACCCAATGGTGAATGTGTAAACCTCCTTTTAGAGAGAGAAACAGAAAAGAAAGAAAGAAAAAAAAAACGATTGGAAATATCAGCAAAGAAAAGTTGAAGTTTTTGTATTCTGGAAAAAATGAAAATAAAAATTGGGAATGGGGAAGGAACCTGAGAAGAAGGGCGGCAGAGTTGGCCGATGTGGAGGTTGTGGATGCGATCTTGGAAATCGGGCTGAACTTCCACCACTCCTTGGACTTCTACGATTGCCCACTCCGGGCACTTCTCTCCGCAACTGCACTTTATCTGAATCTGCATTCTCTCTCTCTCTCTCTCGTTTTGATTTTCAGACCCAAAAATTGATTCTTAAATCCGACCCAGATATACATATGTATATGTATATATATATATATAGTCGATTAGGACTTAGCCTAGAACTGGTTTTTCCCGCCTTTTTCTTGGAAAACCCAGCGAATTATTTTTCGAGACACGTTTTTTGCTTTATTTACGTTTTTACCTTGGCAACTGGCTAATGACTTGGAGGATTGAGGAAGAGGTCCAAACGGCAAACGGCAAATGTAGCATTTTTTCTTTCCGGCGAAAAAAAAGAAAAGAAAAGGCATTCTCTTTTTTTTCAGTGAACTCTTTTTCAGTAACTCCTTTGTTGAAGCACCTAAAACTTAAGGGAAAAAAAAAAAAAAGTTTTATTATTTTCTTTTAAATAGATAATTATTTGTATCCATCTCACACAATGTCAAAAAAAAAAAAAAAAAAGAAGAGCGAGAGAAGGGAAACAAAAACTCAAATTTCTTGTCAATTTATTGATTACTATTGTCTAAATTTTACGAATATATTGTTTTTACATAGATTTAACTAAGAAATTTTCTTATCAAGAGACAAGAAAAATAAAAGGTTTAAAAGTATCTAATTAAAAAAAATAATTGATTTTTTTTTATAAAGTTTCAAATTGATTTTTATTAATAATGAACAAAGCCCTGCGGTTAAAAAATTTTGTTTTATGCCTCAAAATGTTTTGAGTCGCCTTGGTTCTGAGTCTGGTTTAGGGATTTCTATGTTAGATGCAGCTGTTTGTTACAACTTTGTTTGTCTTATTCCACTATAATAGGTAAATTATTCTACTAGAATATTTCTATGGCATTTGACAATCAAAATTAGAGATATTTGATCATTCATACTGAAAATTAAAAAAAATATATATTATGGTAGAATATCTAAGAAATTCCAGTAGAATGTCTAAAAAATTCTAGCAGAATATATGAAATATTCTACTATAATATTTTGACGACTAACGTCGAAGACATCTGTTTTGAAAACAAATAAATATTCTAGTAGAACATATAAAATATTCTATTAAAATATTCCGATGGCTAATGTCGATGGTCGAAAACTAAGACATTTGGCCATTTGTGTTGAAAAGAAAACCTATTCTAGTAATATAACCAAAATATTTTATTAGAATATCTCTATGACTTACGTTGGTCGGAGCCAAAAACACTCAATAATATATATTAAAAACTAAAAATCTTATATTAGAATATCTAAAATATTCTAGTAAAATACTAAAATATTCTAGATGTTTGATTTTATTCAAAACCAGAAACTCTATTATACTCTGTAAGAAGAGTAATTTCAAAAATAGTCTACCATATTAATACATATTCTATTAGAATTTAAAATATATTATGTAAGAGTAATAGTTTTATTCTATCATAATCTTTATTCTATTCTATAAGAGTAATTTCAAGGTTTTATTGCATTTTTCTTATTGTAAAAACAATTTGCTTTATAGAATCTTCTAGCATACATCCAAGCTTAGAGGGTGTTTGGGGGAATGCTTGGAGACATATTTTTTGAATTAGAAAAATGTTGTTTTGAAAAATATGCTTGAGGAAAAAACTGTTTAGAGTAAAAAAATATATAATATTTTAAAAAAAATTTTAAAAAAAATATTAATATTATTTTATTTCTCTTGAAATTTTATGTAATTTAAAAAAAATTATTTTATTTAGACTTATATATATAAAATTATAGACTTTTAAAATTTAAAATTTATTATAATATTTTAAAAATATAAATAATGAAAAATGATGAAGCTTTGAAAAAAAGATTTATAAGAGTCGGTAAAACTTTGCCGAAACATACTCTTATATCGATGGAGTGGATTTTGTTTTTATTGACTTCCATCATCTTTTCCATGGCTAAGAGAGTGATTTATGTGGAGGATACCGATTGGTGAGACATCTATTCTTGCTTTTTAAGCCTTGATTGGTTGCACACCGCTCAAAGAAAATCAGCTTTGACTTAATCTGCTGGCAAGTGAAATATGCAATAATCATAAAGGACACATCAAAAGCAACTGCCACCAAGCTTTTAAATTCTTGTATCTCTATTTAGATATCTTTTATAACAAAGCTAGAAATACACACACACACACACAAAGCAATAAATTACACTTTTACAGCGCACACACACAAAGCAAGAAATTACACTTCCACAGCGCACACACACGAAGCAAGCATCTTAGAACTTAGTAAGTATTTTTAAAATTACAGTAAGTATTTTAACCTGGTATCTGCTTTCTTTAGTAAGTATTTTAAAACTTACAGTAGCTGCTTGCTATCTCCTGGCATCTTTTAGTTCAACATCCAAATGATCATGCATAAGACAAATCTATTGATGAAAATAGAAGCCTTGACAAGAAAAAGAGACAAAATCATGCTAAATGACCCTGCACAAGACAAATCTATTTGATGAAAATAAGAGCCTTGACTAGAAAAAAGAGACAAAATCATGCTACTGAGTAAACAAGTAAGATTAATGATGGAGAAAAATATATTGCAGCAAAGGCGATTATTTTGAGAAGTCCATCGGAGCCAACATCGAGCTCAAGCGGAATTCAGACGGCATTGGATGGGAATGAGAATGTTAATGGAAGTAGAAGCGTTTCATTGAAAAGGATCAAATAAGTAGGGACTTGTGAAAGAGACATTTTATGCAAGTCTGTTAAATACATGGTTTAGCATTTTTGAGGTCATTTTAGACGTAGTATCGTAGACAATATACTAAACTGTGTTCGTGTTCTTGAACCAGATCATGAAGTCAATTAAAACGACATTAAAATGATAAACGACAATTAAATTTTATTTTTTTATGCACTGTCATTAATTGCCGATAAAGGAATAAACGAATTGCTTTGTGGATTTTGTTTTCAATTAGACAATTTACAGATTGCTTTTTGTGTTTTTTTTTTTTTTTTAACCATAATGCAATTCTAAAAAATATTACTTTGTGGTTGCTTCTTTTGGAATGATGACGGGTGCAATTATTATTGGAATATCTGGATTGGAAGCGGATTGAGGTTTTCATTTTCGTTTTTTTTCATTTTTTTTTAATAGTAAAACGACAAAACCACCAAGCGCCAGCGATTAAAAACAGCGGGAAACATATGCCAACGACAAATAATAGAAACCAAGAAAGTAAAATTAGAACGACGTAAAAAAAAAAAAAAGGAACAGAAAACGCCAAGAAGTAGATAAACGACATAAAAAGGAAAAGATATGCAAAGCCAACTTGAAAATTAAAAAATAAAAATAAAAAAAAAAAACATAATTTTTCAAAAAATAAAATATAAAAAAAATACACTGGACGCTAAAATGTATCTTTAAAATAAATTTTTATGTATCTATAAATTATTTATAATAATTTTTTAAAGGGTCTTTAAAATAATAATTATGTAATTATAAGTACTGATTCTATAAAAAAGTGAAATGTTCCAATTCCCATCCTCAATTTTAACAAAAATTAATTACTCAAATTTCTCATCAGGTTGACGTGGATTAGGATAAGTTTTTTTATCATAAATTTGGAGCATTCATTGGTTCTCCATTTACAACAAATAATAATTGTAAAAAAGTTAAGTTATAAAAACTTCATATTTCTAGTTTTCAATTTTTCATCTACAGTAAATATTATAATATAGAACATTATGCATAATATATAAAATCAAAAATATGAAATGATAAATCATTACAGTTTTATTGGTTTTTTTTTTTTAGTGACAGTTATATGGGTGTTAGGATTAAGGATTTCTAATGCTATGCTTGATGGGGGTTAAAAGCGAAGGAAAGGACGAAGGCGGAGAGATTTTAGAATGGAAAATAAAAAAGATTGGTGGCGTTTGGTATTGTTTTTGAAATGTTTTCTGTTTTCAAAAAAATTGAAAATGAGAATGTTTTGAAAACTGTGTTAAGATCATTTCTGAAACTGTGTTTGGTTATGTTTTCTGAGTGTATGTTTTGAAAAATATAAAAATGAAACTTTGTTTGGTTATATTTTTTCAAAACCCATTCCATTTTCAAAAAATCCAAAAAACACAATATTTTTTGGAAATGAAAACAAAAAGTGAAAACAACTTTTTTTCGTTTTCAAAAAACCCAAAAAAACAATATAATTGAAAACGGTGTTTTCGAAACGGTTTTGAAAACGTTAAATAAACAAACGCTATTTTGAAACCGTTTTCATTTTCTGTGTTTTTGAAAATATAAAATCATTCTCAAGAACAAAAACAAACGCCCCCATTATTTTCATAAGTAATACTTAAATTATAGACCACCATTTTAATTGATTCTTATTTTTTCAAGATCATCTTTATACCTTCCGATATATATAAATTCGTTCAAAATGCCCCTTCAATTAAATTAGAAAATGAATGGGTATTTTGAATAATTTTCTATATATCAAGCGGTATTTTGAACAATTTTGAATCAATTGGGGCTAATTTGAATAAATTTATAGTTCAATAGCTATTTATGAAAACAATATCCCTTGTTTAACTTTTATAAAATTCAAACTTTCGTTAAAATCATACATAGAAATAAATAGAAGGACCATTTTGAATGAATTTATATAAATCAACGGCACAATAATCGGTTTCGAAAAAACAGGTGCCAACTTGTATAGATAACTATAATTCAGAAGCTATTTTAAAAAATAATCCAAATAAAAAACTATGGGGTTTAGTTGGAATGATTTTTGAACGGAAAGGAAAATGAAAGGATTAAAAACGTTGTATAATCCAAAATTTTTTCGCTTGGTTCCACGGCTTAGTTTAAAGTCAAGTTATTCATTTTGATTTTAGCTAAGTTTAGCTTTATAAAACTTATTTTATCTCTTTTTATTTCTATTTTCATTATTTTAACATAATTTCAAATACAAGTTCAAACTAAACTAAGTTGAACCAAAAGACCAACTTAGCTTAACTTACATACTAAATCAAGCTAAATCATGGAATCAAAAATTAGAAAGAAAAGTGTAAAGTAAACTTTACCAAAAGGAAAAACTAATAATAATATTAAACTATCCTTAAGTATTAATAAAAATCCTTAAATTAAAAAAAATCACGCATAAAATAATATCATTTGTCTCATTTATTTTCTTTTACTTCTATTTTTATTTTTCCTATCTTATTTTCTTTCCTTCTTACCAAATATAAACCAAATATTACCAAATAAATACTAAATATATTCCAATCTTGTAACCTACGATGAAATTTTAGATTTTTATTTCGTTTACAACTCAAATAGTTTAGATTGAGTTTTTCCCAATCCATTTAACCTAGCTCCTGTTGACAAGTAGGTTTGCGGATAAAATTATTATACCCTAAACTAAAATCAAATAAGATGAATTTTGACCTTAAAAAAAAAAAAAGATGATTAAAATCTAAAAATGACAACACATAAACAATATAGAACTCATAAAAGGATAACGAATCTAAAAATACTTATAGAATTAAAGATGAAAATTATAAATATTAACAATAATGACGGACAGAAACTAAAAAAGTGACCCGTCGAGCCATCAAAAATAGCAATTTGACAATAAAGTATCGTTTATTTTTAGTATTACATTCATATACAATGCAATTTTCACCCAAACGTAAAAATATTACATTCAAATGTCAATCACATTACATTTTAAATCTAATACAATTACTTTTCATTATTTTACTTTTTTTTATCATTTTTATTAATCACATCACATACTCTCTTTTTTTCTATCTTTTTTTTTCATCTACTTTTACTCATTATATCACATATTCATTATTTAAATACAATTCAAATATTTTTTTATCTAAATACACATTATATTCAAATGTAATACAAATGTTTTTTCTTTACATGTAAATTACATTCAATATATTACATTTAAACGTAATACGTTTGTCAAATGAAACCTAAGAAATTAAAAGAGAAAGAAAATCAAAGGTATCATCAATTTCTTTCCATCATACTTGAGATCTGAGAGCTGATCGGCTTGGGTTGGTTGACCTAGGGAACTTAGGCTGCGCCTCAACGCACTCAATCCTCATCTCCCCTGCTCTCCCCGCCAAAAGGAATACAGATCTATTATCGTCTTTTTCTATCTGATCCAAGTTACATAGATATTACAGCATCCTTTAAAAACCAAAATAGAACAACGTAAAAAAAAAAATGGAAAAGAAAGAGGAGAAAACTCAAGTAGTATACAATTTGCTAATAAAATGGCTAAACTGCATATTGGCTGACATTTCCAGTGCAAAAGATTCACATTTTGCGGAAAATTGAATCAATGCGTCCGGTTCTACACAAGTTTGGAGGTCAAACATTAATGCCCACAAAGACTATAAGAACAACACTAGACTGGAAACTACGGTTTGCGTCGAAGCTAACAGTAAAACACCTACAGTTAAACACTGCCCGAGTACTAAGCTAACTTACCCAACTACCTCTTTCTGACAATTTCATAACATATGTTCAGATAAGAGATTCACTCTCACAACCAAAAAGCGGGACAATAAAAGGTAAAGATAAACGTTAGAAACCCTGGGAGTTCTATCTTTGTACAAAATTCGAATCAGTTCAGGCAAATTTCCTCTCGTCGCCCGCTTACTGTCTTCCTTTTCCACTTTGGTTTAGAACAGATCCATCTGAATTTCGTAAGCTGATAGTTCCGCTATGCTGAACTTGAAATTCTTGCTGAAACCCGGGCTTCTCAATATCAGAAAATCGTTGGCACGAGGAATCAGTTTGGTACAAGCTATCTAGACCAACACTGGTGAAGCTCATTTCATCACTTCCTTGGGTTTTTGACGAGCTTAGTTGCTGCTGAAAATATTGCTGGATGTTTGGATCGTAGTCAAGTGGAATTGCATCTGTCAACGTTTTTATCGCAAACTCAATGCATGGGTCTTGCCATGACCCGCCAAAAGGAAACTCAATAGGGGATCCTAACTTCTCATCAGCCTTGGTGTCATTTTCAATATTTCTGACATGTTCTTCCAATGAAACAGCAGAGCCAAGATCTTGTTCTCCGCTGATCTTACTTTCTGTCTCTACCTTACCGAAAATGTCCATCGCCAAGTCTGCTGACGAAAGCTCACTACTAATGGACCCAGGCAGAACTTCTGAACTCTCAGACTTGAAAAAAGATACGCCGGTCAGAGTTTTTATTGCAAATGCAATGCATGGATCGGTCAACAATTCACCAAGAGGCGAGTCAAGAGGGGCTACTAGTTTCTCATCGGCATTGTCATATGGAGAAATTTGATTCTCCAAGGGGAAAATAGGAGACCCTTGCTTCTGATCAAAATCAATTACCGATTCTGCCTTTCCGACCTGCTTTTCTGAAGTGGCCAAGCTATCAGAAAAATTCTTGCTTCTATTGGAGTCAGTCTCAAGCCGATTAGGCTGCTGGAATGCACAATGTCCGGAGCTACCAGGTGAAGAACCTACACTTGCACCGGTTACTCCATTACTTGACTCTTCAGCTGCAACTCGGCGTGCTCGAGTTTTGGGCTTTAGTTCCGGGATGGGGTCAACTTCAAGTCCAGCTAATCGTTTTGAAGCACGGCGTGGCAAGTCCGGTACTATCTTTTTCTTGGATTTGCGCAGGTCAGCTTGGGCCTTTCCACTTTCATGGAATTGCTTAGCCGATTGAGCTTCATCAAATTTACGTTTAGAAGCATCAGCGTGTTCTCCTGTTTGATCCAAATCTTCTGCTTGTTGTAGATCTGAGTTTCTTAGTTCAGTGCCTCCCTCCCCTGCAGCGAGCTTAATTTTAATATCAAAAATTGATATCTCAACCCAATAATGTGGACTAAGGATGAGCTACTCATGTTGAAAGCAGAATATCATCATACAACTCATATGGCTAACTCCGAATTGCAACATAGGAGGGGAAAAAAAAAAAAACAACCGAAAACTCATTTCCATGATTAAGGTAGTTAACAAGAATGCAAAAGAAAAAAAATAAATCACTATCTCCTAGAAATATCACAATTTCCATAAAAACTGAACGGTATAAGAAAGAAAAATGAGGGTAGAGATAAAGTCAACGCCTTATTAGAAAGGAAGTGGGAACTTTACGCAGATCAGAAGCATGCTCTGACAGGGGCGCGGGTTGAGATAACAAATTATGTACTTGCGCTTCCTGCACTATCTCATTCATGTCTGAGATCCGACCAAAATCAACCTGTCTCCTTGTTCTTCTGACTCCTAATTGCTGTGTCTTGACTACATCAGTTGACTACGAAACAAGAAAAACAGAAAACAAACACTTGAGAAAATTCACCTGACACTGCATAGTGCAATAGAATGAATCTTAAACTAATTTATCTAAAAAGATGCAAAGTAATACGTTGTTACCAGTTTTATTCTGGAAAAGATGCTGTCAATTTTAATTTAATTTTTCATTTACTTTTGCGGTATAATCTACGATGTCTTTGTTTGCAGTTCCTAGAATCTGTGTGAGGTACAACTACTACTTAGATAAGTAAATTGGCAACGCCACAGATACAAGGAATGGTAGCTCAGTAGCTCAACTAGGTTGCTGCTTTAGACACAGGATTTATATGTTTTGACTTTGTGATCAATCTTAAATCTTTTATTTTTTCGGTTGGATGCTCAGAAATTTCACCTGGATTCATATCATAGTGAGCAATCACTTCTGGTCTAATAAACGGCAGATAGAGAGTTTCCAAGTGCTCATAATGGTTACAAATGTTGTTGAAGATGACAGCAGCTGATCAAAATCACATACTCGTGTTTCTCAACAATGGAACCAAGCAGAACAGACCAAATTATAGAGAAAGAAAAAGGAAAGATAAAGGATACAATTTGGTGTTTTCAATCTAGTTGCAGCAATATGTTCGTGATGTAACGAAAGAAAAACAGGCTAAAGGACCATATTAGCTGCCTTTTACCAAATTCACTAAAGAAAAACCTCACCAAAGATCTTACCTAGGTTTGTACTATAAAATTTCTTACTACTAAGCTTCTTCCTTTTCTTTTCTTCTATTTTTACTTTGTCCAGTTCCTGTTTCTAAGGCTGTAAAAACCCAAATATCTATATGAACAAGCAATCCTATAACGCTAACTTGGGCATACTTACGAAGGTACCATCGTCTTCAAAATCCTCGTGACTGCAGCCTTCAGAATTCTGCACAAGCGTTCCTAGTTCCTTAGTTTTGAGGTACCGATTAACAGCCTTCAATGAGCGGAATACATTCTTTCTTACAGGATCGTAATAAAACTGCATATATCAAATGCAAGTTAGAGAATAAACACACACTCCAGTACTGGATAAGAAATTTGAAAAGTCTGCACACGAAACACCTGGAATAATAGGTGATTCATCCTAGAAAATCCACAGCAAGCACATTTTACCGATGATACATAGAAATGAGGTACAAGTATGAGCTCAGAATTTAAAAAAGATAAATAACATCATCATTAAACAAGAACCGAAAGATAGAGTACCGGATCCCTTCTGATAGAACCAGCCATTTTTCTCACTCGCACTTCTTTGGTCCACCCCGGTGGTAACCCTTCTGCATTACCCTTCTCGAGTAAAACCTACAAAGAACGAATCAAATGCTTCAGAAGATCTAAATAAACAACAAACACCATAAATATTACTCGAAAACAGAAAAGCAAAGACAGAAAAGTTTGTTGTGTGTCAACAGACAACATTTGCATATGGCTTCATAGTTCCTTGATTCCTTTTTCCTTTCATGCCGAGATAGCGAGATACTTCTGCCCGGGAATTAAACACAGGTCCATTTGAGGGAGCATAGTAAACCTGGAATAAGCATAATTTGATCATAAATATACGAATATATAATTGTTCTAAACCATTTTTGGAACACAGTTTTGAATCCAACTATTCAAAAAGATTCCAATTCAACTTAAATTTTTTGTTCTTTCAAAACCCACACCACTACTCATTTTTTTCACTCCCCCAAGCACCAATCCACAAAGATTCACATTTTGAAATGGAATCTTTTTCAAAATGAGCATTGCAAAACTATGTACTAAACAATTTATAAGCTCAATGAGATTTGAGACATAAAACAGGCGGAAGAGACTGAACATTAGTGGAAATCAAGTTTAATTTTGCATTTAGACCAAACCCAGCCTCCCAACTTCGATTCTTCGTTATTTGCCGCACACCCAACCCAGTAGCGCAGCTTCACACTGCCGACCATTCCACTCAATGGAGATTCTTTGCCGCCGCAACCTTATTCCCGTGCTCATCGTCACAGCTACGGAGAGAAAAGAAGGGATTCAACGCTGCCATTATCATTTTGGGGATATGTTTTACAAACGGCGTGCTATATTCTAAACCAGGTTCCAAGCAAATCAATTCTCAGAATTCCGTATGAATTGTGGCGTGACAGGAAGCCCTCCCTTGGACATATGAGAATATGGGGCTGCCCGGCGCATGTACTGGATGGGGATGTGAAGAAGTTGGAACCAAGATCAGAATTGTGCATGTTTGTAGGGTATCCAAAGGGAACTAAAGGAGGTCTGTTCTATAACCCGAAGGAACAAAAAGTCATTGTTTCAACCCATGCGACATTCTTGAAGGAAAGTCACATGAATGACTTTAAGTCTCGAAGCAAAGTGGTGTTAGAGGAATTATCAGGTGAAAGAACTGCTCCACAGATTTCGGTTTTGGATGCAAGTCTGAGTTCCGGTGAAAGACCTACAGACGATCAACAATTTATGGTATCTCGTCGTAGTGGGAGGATTTCGAAAAAACCTAATTTCTTCATGTATGATGCTGAGGTATACCAGGCCGAGGCTCATAAGCATGAGGATGATCCTGTCACCTATGATGAAGTTATAACTGATGTTGATTCTAAATCTTGGAAACAGGCTATGAACAATGGATGGATTCTATGAAATCCTCTGTTTGGGAACTTGTAGATTTGCCGGATGGGATAAAACTCATTGGATGCAAATGGGTCTACAAAAGAAAGAAGGATGCGGAAGGGAGCGTGGAAACTTTCAAAACTAGACTGGTTGTAAAGGGGTACACGCAAAAGGCTAGAATCGATTACGATGAAACCTTTTCGCCTGTTGCTATGCTGAAGTCTATCCGTATTCTTCTGTCCGTTGCTGCCGTTCTCGATTACGAGATCTGACAAATGGATGTCAGGCCATCTTGAAGAGTGTATCGATATGATACAGTCCGAAAGGTTAAATTCAGGGTATGTCACATTTCAAACATGCATCTCAATATAATATCTCTAAAAATTATATAACTAACTTCCAAAATTAGAAAAGGAAAAATAAAATAAAAGTTATGTCAAATAATCTGGCCCGTACTGGACCTTTCATGCAATGCATGCAGTTTAACATCTAATGAAGAACTACCACTAACTAATGTCATTTACTTAAAACCTTTCCATTACTCCTAACCTCTGCAAACACCAAAAAAAAAAAAAAAGAAAAAAGGAAAAACCCTATAAACAATTAATCAATAAATTAATTTGAAATTCAGGAAAAAAAACAAAACTTACTTTTGGGGCAATAAAATGAACTAGAAGGTTAAACTACCATCTAAAGAAAAGATCTCACAGTCGCAGAGCCGTAAGCTCAAGGGAAAAAAATAAAAAATAAAAAAGGCTGAAACTTTTCCGTAAAAAGAAATTTTAAAAAGAAAAAAAAAAGGTTAAAAATTTTTTATTGGTATTTCACTACCTTGTATTTTTTACCATTTTCTCTGACTCTTTCCTTCGTTGTCCAGCCCGGCGGGAGCCAATCCTCGGATTTTGACTCCCCCATTCTCTCAGATTCCAAACTTCTCCGGCGACAACTCTCTCTCTCTCTATTTTCTCTCTCCTAAATCTTGCGTCTCAATCTCTCTCTCTCTCTGTGCATATATTTCTCTCTTTCTCTCTCTAGATGGAGTCAAAGCGTCCGCAAAGCTCAAATGGGTGGTGTGTGCGTGTCAGTGTGTGATTGGGTGAGACCCCACGTGCATGCCCAACTTCGTTTCCAAGGTCCAGTCACGTGCCTAGCTTTTCGTTTTTGGCTAAAGAGTAACATGTCTAGCTTGGTTCAATTTTAGTTCATTTTGCTTATCAGGGACGCTTTTCCTTTTTGTGATTGGGATGTACTTTTTTGGACGAATTTGCCCTTTGAGTTGTGTGATTTAAAACCGTGAGGCAAGTACTGGTCGGGGGGCTTAACAAAGCCAAAAACTGCTATATTTGGGAATGTGGCTTGGAAATTGCGCAAAGATTCGGTTTGTTCTCTTTCTCGTGACTCGTGACGTGGATTCCACTTTGGTGGGAGAGAGTGCACGGGGTGTTATCAGTGTTCCACCACTCGATGCTCACACGTGGCATCTTGCGTTGCTTTTGATGGTGTGAAATCTTTTGATGGAGGTGGATGCAATTCTGTACTGCTGTACTGAGGAGGATAAAAGGTAATGGAATATTGGTTTATAATTTTATGTTTATATTATGTATAAATATAATATAATTCTTACTTAAATGAAAAATTTTTATATTTAAATATAATATTTTTTAATAATATCTTAAATATATTTATTATTTTAAAATATTTTTTTCATTTATATTATATATTTTTTATTTTATTTTATTTTTTAAATCTATTTTTAGTAATTATATCAACTTTTTAATTATAAAATATAATTCAAATACTAAGTAAATACTTTTTATCCAAATACAAAACGTATTCAATGATTGCGTTCGAACGTAATATGAATGTAATACGTTTACTAAACGTCCCATAATTTTTTATGTTTTTTTTATTTCTATCTTTGTAGTGTCTCTTTAATGTTATCATGATATATTAATAAAAATATATAATTAATTATAATTTTCTATCATATTAATTAAAAAATTAAATTAATTATATATATGTTATAGCATTATTAGAGGGGAAAAAAATGAATACACAAATAAAAAATAATTATGAACTAGATCTTACCGAACTTACCTTTTCACTCTTTTTTTTTTCCTCGTTATCTTTTTGGCTTACGCGGCAGTGCATAAAAAATTATTAGTTTAAGTATATTAATGCCAAATTACATCATCATTAAAAAAATAATAATAATTCTCAAAATGGCTTCCCTTCACTTTGTAAACCTACCCATCACACAATTCTAGTAATTGTTGAAACTATTTTATTAAAGTTTTGCCAAGTCTTTTGGCTCTCCTTTTTTAACGCACACATTAGTGGATCTGAAATAATGTTATAGATAGTTATTTGTCTAATTATAATTAGGAGTGAACCTCGGTCTAAAACTAAATTTGGTTTCAATTTCGATTTAAAATCGAATAATTGATTTTCGACAAGTAAAATGAAATACTGACCGATGGAGAAGGGTTTTAGTTCGATAATTGAGTTTTGGTTTCAATGCGGTGTTGACCAACAAATGTGGCAAGGAGCTCAGGCCTCGTCAACTGCTTCAGGCTGGTGGCAGTCTCCGACAAGCATAGGAAGATGAAGAGCTTGAGGATGGAGTGAAGAGGTGGTGTCCGTGAGCACTGCTGTGTCAAAGTCAGAGAAGAAGGAGAAGAAGAGCTATAAGAGTAAGGATAATTTTAGGGGCATTTGGGTTGGGCTTCTGGTGTTTTTGGGCTTGGGCTTAGGGCTAATTTTTTTTAGTAAAATTACAAAGTAAGGTTAACTTCGTCACTACCTCACCGAAGAAGCAAGGAAGAAATCGCTGGCTATTGCTGGAGGTTTGTGCCGGTGTCAGAAAGACCGTCCTACAGGTTGGCGTCGGTCAGTTCAGTTTCAAACCGAAACAGAAAAGCTGAAACCACCAATCAAGCTGAGTGTCTTGGATTTTTGATTAAAATTTTCAGTTTCCGACATTGGTTTCGTGATTTCGATTCTAGTGGTCGGTTATCGATCAACGTCGATGTGTCAGTCTCCTCAAATAGCCCTAATTATCATATTGGAAAAAAAATTTTAAGTAGACTTTTCAAACTTAGGAGGTATTTGGAAACATCATTCCATTTACATTACATTACAATGCAATTAAATGTTTATTTAATACATCAAGCATTACATTCAAATACAAATTTTTTAAAATTTTAAATTTAATACAATCATTATTTATCATCACATCATATATTTTCTATCTCACTAATAACTTGAACACACGTCGATATCGCATTCTAATACTATACAAATAAAATGTCATTTCCAAACCATGCCTCAAATGAGTTGGCAATTTGATGGGCCCATGGGAGGACTCTCTTCTTATTCTTTTCGACTCTTCCATCCAGCCAAATAATGAATTGTACCTCTTCTTCCACCTCTTTTACTCCAACCAAACAGTAGTGGAACACTAATTTCCGTCATTACAAAATTAAAATTTATTAACCGCATGCCATGCTTCCCTTTTGTTCCCTCTTTACTTAAACGACACATTAAAACATAAATGGAAATTTGACAATTTGGTATGCTAACCAGTATCTGCGCGTGTGTAACAATTACAAAATGTTGTATTTTTCCATAACTGAAAATTCCATGTACTATACATCTCAAGAACTCCAATGGAGAAAATATCAAGGAAAGTGAGAGACTAGAGAACTTTAAATTTTCTAACTAGTCAAAATTATAATCACTGGTGTTCCAGGAAATTCTTTTGTTTTAGAAATTGAATTCTATTCGAACTTTATATATTTATACACATTCGATCGATAAATATTGGCTCAACATGTCCATTGATCGAATGTGTTGTATAAATATATAAGCTAGAATAAAATTTGAGTAAGCTTCTAAAGCAGCTTAATTTCCAAGAATCAATGATTGCAGCTAATTTCAATTATGACTTATTACATGATCAAAAAATTTCATGACCTCTAACTTTCCTCAATAGAAAAAACATCATTATACATTTAAAAAAAAACACTAAACTAAACTAAACTAAACTAAAACAAAAACAAAAAAGGAACTCTTTATAGCACCTGTACCGCGAAACAAAATATAACAGACAAAGGAACTGGTTTTTTTTTACATACAACTAATTATGCAGGGGGTTCGGTCCGGAAGGGACAAGCCGGTGCGAAACAGCGTGAACCGAGCTGATCTTAGTCTTCCTTGTCTGCAGGGAGTTGAGGATTTCTGTATATCCTTGTGAGAACATGGAAGAATGCTTGTTTCCTGGTCTTTGTTCTGTCTCTTTACCACAAGAGAAACTTGCTAGGAAAATAGCTACAACTAGCACTAGGAAAAATGATTTCTGAACTCTCATGTTTTATGAAATTGAACGACCAAGAAATGAGCTACACAAGTGAGGCTTAAGAGCAGAGGAAATAGGATCTTTTCTAATTTCTTTCTCTCTTTTTGGCGTTTGTTGGAACTTGGAAGGTCGGGAGCCTATTAATAAGAGGGACCAGAATGCCTCTTAATTAAAAATGTAACAGTAAAGAATAATGCCCTCTTTTCTCATCTTTTTCTGTGTTTATAATGTGCAAAAAGTTGACTTTGCTATGGAGTCACTTTCTAGACATTTTAAAATATATGTGCATCACCGTGTTGACCTTGTTTTAACAAGTAAGAGACTTGTTATTAATATGCAAAAAGTTGACTTTGCCATGGAGTCACTTTCTAGACATTTTACAATATATGTGCATCACCGTGTTGACCTTGTTTTAATTGCCCTGCTAGAGACTTGATTTCTTTGGTTTTATATTCTTCTTGAGAAAATTATTTGGTTCAGTTTGAAAAAACTAGCATTTGATATTATTTAAACTGGTTTAATTCTTATATGATCCGACAGTTAAAGTTAATTGTAAATTTGATTTGATAATCTCTTTAACAAGTAAGGAATTTATTTTTCTATACCGTGTCACGTATGTGTCCTTTTAGTACAGGATTGCAATAAGTTTACTGTTATCCTTAGTTTTCTTACGAGGATTTATTTTTTGAGGGCACATTTAGAAACTGTTCTCTAGCCTCCAAACATCAATTTTTTTCCAATACTTCACCACTTTTCACTATTTACATCTGTAAAACGTTACAGTAAACTCCAAAGTTTAAAAATTCATAACTTTACATATACAAGTCTAAATGAGATAATTTTTTGTTTAATTATATAGAATTTCGAGAAAAATGAAATAATATCCATATTGATATTTTTTTTCTAAAAAAAATTTTAAAATTTTTTATTTTTTCACCTCAAACAGTTTTTTCTTCCAAACACATTTTCCAAAACAACTTTTTCCCAATCCTAAAAATAATATCTCCAGCTTCCTCCCCAAACTCCCCATGAATCTCATTAACAAGAGGTATTGTATTCTGTCTTATATCAATAGCGTAATGCGATGCTTCTAAATATATGCATTGACCAATCCCCAATACGTAATAATTTTGATGATAAGACAATGTTTTAGCACTATAAGCCATTTGTTATGTTTAGGGACAAAATATATGTTAATTTCCCGCATGGAGACAATATGCAAATTGACATGATTCATTGCTTCACGAAACTGATATTTTGAAAATGAACGATATTATGAAAGTCTAAAAAACATGGAGCTTTCTACTTATTTTATATTTATGTATATTTATATCTATATATTTACATATAGTCGGCCAAACTCATGATCTCAGCCAGCAGGCGGCTGCAATAAACTTGAATTAAAATGAAATAAAGAAGAAAATTGATTCTCATTTCTTGATTACACGAGATTTGACTTTTCTATAGTTTACATAGTATTTTCTCTGCCCCACACTTGTCGTTGCTGTGGACTAAACCCAGCTTTGTTTTCTTCACGACTTGTCAAGCATGGAATAAATAAAAACAAAGAATGCTAATTAGAACTCTTATCTAGAGATTTCAGAACTTGGTGATGGAAGGATTTTAGACTTCTTAGGCATAACCAATATTATTTTATCTTAATGTTGAACAAGGAAGAGCATAATTTAAGGTATTTGGTAGAAACATCTATGTCGACTGGCCACATATATACGTGTATGTACATATATTATATTGTTCACTAATTTTGCGTATTGAAGCCTTTGTTTCATTTGACATTTTTATTTTCTTGAAGTCTTCTTGTGTCCACAGCCATTTGCGTTTTTTAATCCAAGTTCATATGATGAGGAGATTGCAATTTACAAAAATGGTCGTCCATTTCTGAGCACTTTTTCCTAGTCATTCCTCTGTTATTTCCAAGGACCAAGACTGCTTCGGCAGCCAGGAGGACAACGTTAAACAAAGGGAATTGAATTTTAGAAAATAAAATTTATCTTTTTTTTTTTAAATTAAAAAAGAGGATTGGTAATGTCTTCACATCTTTATCCATCCATCCATCTATCTATTCATCCATTATCATTAGAAAACAATTTTTACATATTGTTGGCTGGCCACAGTGACATATACTTCAGTTCTTTTTGTAGAACAGATAAGGATTAACAAAGATCGTATATAGACCAGCGCTACTACTCAAAATAAAGAGAAGAATATGGAAAGAGAGGCAACAACGAGGAGGAAACGACAACAAATTGGGAAACGACATCAAAAGGTTTAAGCGACAACGAATAGGTAAACGGCAACCTAGGTGAAACAATCCAAAACATAGAAACGACGATACAAAAGTTATAAAACGACCTCCCCTTTGATAAACGACAAAAATATGTAAACGACAGCAAACACAAGAAGAAAATAAGGACATAAGAAACGACACAAAAGTAACTAAACGACAAGAATGTGAAAACGACAATAAAACTGCAAAAAGGAAAACATAAAAAATGTGAAAGCAACTCTAAAAAACAAAAAACGAAAGATAACATAAACAGGACACGACTTTCACTTCGATAAAACAATACATATGTATTTATATATATGAAAACAAATGGTAGAGTTAAAAACGTCAACAAGAAGAAAACAATACCAGAAGTCTCAAATGACTTGACATGCAAGCAAAAAAAGATTTCCGCCTCGATAGACGACTACATATGCAAAGCAACGGTAGGGCCGAAGCTACAAATAAGATCACGACCGCAAAAAAATAAAACGATATCAAAAGGGTCAAACGACAACAAAACTTCAAACCACGAAGAGAAGGTAAAACCAAAACAAACGTTAAAAATAGCAGGAAATGGGAACACGATGGCAGACACCAAATGAATTTCACTCAGATAACGGCAAATACGAGAAGCCATGTAATGTTACTAACAAAACACCAACAGCAAGAAGTAAACGACCACAAAGAGAAAACAACATATAAAGTTTCAAACAACAAGATCGGTAAAACGACTAGAAATTAGAGAGCAGCAAATAGCGGAAGCAATGCGAAGACAACAAAAACACAGAAAAATATGACAGGAAATGGGAAAAAGGTTGATAAATATTAAATGACTAAGAAATAAAGAAATGGACCAATACTGTATAAAGTCTATACTTCGATAAACATCAAAACAAGAAAGCCAACTAAATAGCAGTTTTCACAAAACCAATTAAAGTAAATAATAAGTTTTTAATATATTTATGGTAAATAATAAATTTATCAAATAAATAAAATTTATGAAGATAAGACATATTTATAAGACAATCAATCATTTACCTGGTAAAACTAACATAAATAACGTATTTACAGTATGTAAATCGATCATTAATCAATAAATTTGTATGAATAAAATATTTATATACTAAATTTATTATTTATTACAAATATTTTAAAATTTTACTATTTATATTAATTATTTTTTAAAAACTGCTATTTACTATTATTTTCCTTTTTAAACTTTCTTTGAAGATGGTAAAAAAAAGGGAAAAAGATACCAAAAGGAGAAAAGGAGGATAAACACATAATTAAAAAAAATAAAAGAAACATTAAAACGACGATAAAAAGACAGACGGCTTTCACTTTGTTAAACGGTACAATAAAATAAGAAAAGAGAAGGATGATTTACATAGATGATCAAAATAAAGTCATGCTTGAAAAACTCAACAAAGAGGAAAAGACCGACAGGGAGTAAAACGACACCAAATGATGCAAGCGACAACTAAGCAAAAAAATGATCCAAGAGGGAGAACACCACATTTAAAAAAAACAGTGAATGGTAAAACGAAGATAAAACATGAAACGACAAAAAAGATAAAATCACTTTAACTTGGATCATCTTTTTTTTTCTAATCTTTTTTTTTTTCAGTTATTTAATTTGTGTGCGTGTGTGTGTGAACAGTTCTGGAGCAACTTCTATACTTGATTTTGGTGGACCAAGGCCTACCAAACGAGTGGAGGTCCTGTTTTTTTGAATTAGTGGAGAATGATGGTGACAGTATTTCACGGAAAACTTTGCAAGCAAGATTAGTTATGGCTTTTTAGCCAATTCCGGCTCTTAGCAATCAAGCTGTATATTTTAGCAATCAAAGCACAGCGAATCAACCAACCTAGCAATATAAAAATAGTAAAGTAGATTGTAATTTCATAGTATTTAGGGTTCGTTTGGTGAACGCATTGTATTTGCATTGCGTTTGAATGCAATGTATTAAATGCAATTTGTATTTGGAGGAAAAACATTAACATTACATTTGAATGTAATGTGTGTTTGGGGGAAAAGTATTTGAATTGTATTTTAATAATAAATATGTGATGTGATGAGTAAAAGTAGAGAGAAAAAAAAAGAGGGAGAGAGAATATATGATGTAATTAATAAAAGTAATAGAAAAAGTGAAATAATAAATAGTGATTGTATTTGATTTAAAATGTGATGTGATTGGTATTTGAATGAAATGTTTTTGTATTTGGGGAAAAATTGCATTGCATTTAAATGCAATGCTAAAAAAATTTGTGTCCCAAACACTAGCTTAATTGTTGGGGTTCCAAAACTAAGCCTAACCCCTAGCAATATAAAAATAGTATAGTAGATTGTAATTACATAGTATTTAATTGTTGGGGGTCCAAAACTAAGCCTAACCCCTGTACCAATAATTTGGACGGCTCACACCTATATAATTTTCCTTTAGTTATACATGCTTATCACCGCTAAAGGAATCATATGCTTTGTTTCGAATGCTCGCCGACAACAAAGATGGTAAATGCACTCACAAGCAGTACGAATGTACGAGTGTGAATTTAAGTATTTGAGCGGTTGATTCATGTGAATCCATTGGGAATGTGGGCCCCACGATAACGAGCGGCAGAGATTGTCACTCGCAAGTGCAATTAGTATTCATGGCCAATATCGAAGGACACTACTGCTATTTGATTCACGATTCAAAAGGCTGGACCAAAACAAAGAAGAAACCTTTCCAGTTTTAATAGTAATGAGCCTTTAACCCTGTCCTAAACGGGACCAGGTACGAGAGATAAGGCTCTAAGAGTGACATGTTCGAGTTTCTTACATTCACTCCAATGAAACAAGGATCGGCTTTGTCAAAAGGGCAGACCACTTTAAGCTTTTAAGGTGTGCTTTCACTTCATGATCCGGCGAGATTTGCTAAATGATTGAAATACTACTAAAAGTTCGAAAACATGCAAGATGACGCAGTTGAACACTCTTCTAGGAATGAGAAAACGTTTTTAAGTAGCTAAACAGCAATTACACGTCCTCGACTTAGCTATAGAGAGTCCCTTAACCATATAAGACACCAAATAAACAGAGTACAGAAGTTACGGCTCTCAGAAAACCCCACTTCAACCATCAGAGAGTTATTATTTAAGTAGACATTCAAGGAAATCTGATGATGGCAAGAGTATCCTACACTACAGAAATGAAGTTCTGTGTCATCAAAGATTTACCGACCACACAACAAGAGATCCATGTCTTCAGTTTCTCCATTGGGAACCTTTTCCAGCCTTGTAAACAGTCGCACTTGAAACATCATTCATTCACAACCTCCCCACCAGATGGGCTTTCCTCGGATTTGGCTGCAGGCATATCTGATGGGCTAGCCTCAGCGGGCTTAGCATCTTCTTTCTCTTTTGTTTCAGAGGATTCTGCTTCCCCAGAGGATGACCCATCGGTTACTGTAACTGTCTTCTTGATAGTTCCAGCCTTGACATACTTACTCATAAACTTGTATTCCCAATCCTGCAACGTCTCAAGTTCAAACGGACCAAGACCAGAGATGTCACCGGTGATATCTTTCTCTTCGAAAGACATCTTGGCAAAAGCTCTACTAGCATCTTTCCCAGCAAACAAGGCATAAGGCCCATTAGGTCCATAGAATGCCCTGCCGGTTCAGATGTTGACAAGTTAAAAGCTCGGTAAAAAAGACAAAGACCAACTTAGAAACAAAAGATTAACAATGCCAAGGAATCCTAAGAAGCAATAGTGTAAACATAATTGTTGCCAAATGCCAACTTAGGTAAGAGGGGAAAAGATATCAAGCACGATTATCCTTGGGATTTGGCTCATATCTCCCTTTATTTGTGTCCCTTCCCTATCCCTCTAATAACATTATGACACTAGTTTAACTAATATGATTTTTTGACTAACGTTAAAAGATTTTATAGTTAAATACATACTAAATCGATGTATCGGGATATTGAAGGAGACACGAATAAGGGGCATAGAAGTCGAATCCTTATCCTTGATTGAGCCCTTAATGCTTGTTTTTACCCTCCATCCATTTTCAAAGTTAATACTTGATGCTGTATTACAAGCACCAAATCTTCCCGTAATACTTATTCTAACCATCACAAATGAAAAAAATCTAAAGTAAAAAAAAAAAAAACCGTATAACATTTCATAATTCCCCATAATACATTCATATTATTCTTTTGAAAAACAAATTATATGTAAACTAAACACATATATATGTGGAAAAAACCTCAGCAAATCAAATGCAATAAGTTTCCATTGAGAAACCAACTTGGAAAATTCTGGATTATGTGTAGATTACGCAGAGAAAAAAATTGTAACTTGTACAAAAAGTCGAAAATAAAGCTCATCTAAGTTGAAAAAAATTTATGATAAAAACTGAAAAAAAATTTTCTTGAACTCACAGGATTAAAAGCAAAAAAATCATGTTCATCCACAGTCATAAAACCCCAATAATTCAAGCCCTAAAAACTGAACCACGAGGAATCCCAAATTCTATCAACACAATTTTTTGTAAATGAAAATCTAAAAGCAATAGAGTTGACCAAACACTGAAAAAAGGTGCATAGATAAAAGCGAAAATACGCCAAAAATTCACAAACGAAGGAAAAAAAAAAAAAGCCCTGAAGAGAGAAACGAAAAATGGAAAAAAAACTTTAAGCATATACCTGCCAGGAGAGACGTCATAGATCTGACCCTTGATGGCTATGAGCAAGGGCTTCTTGGGATCGGAGCCATCGTACTGCTTCAATTCGTCCTCGGTAATCTCGCCAAGCTGAACCGGGGGAGGAGGTGGTGGGATCTCCTCGACGGATCTGGAAGTCGCGTGGCGGGCAGTTTCGGAGGACCCAAAGAGGTCCGAAACGACGTAGTAAATGGCGAAGACGAGAGCGAGGACGGTGAAAAAGGTCGCCGGAGAGAGGCCTGTGTACGCCGTGATTGCCTCCTTCACTGTCTCCCACAGCTGCAGAGCCATTTGTTATCGAGAGAGAGAGAGAGAGAGAGAGAGAGAGAGATATTGGCTTGAGCAGGTGAAGATTTTTTTTTTTTTTTCTTCTTTTCTCTCTACCGAAGTCCGAAAAGTTTCCAACTTTTTGCCTAAATTGTACCAATTTATAGCAGCTGGCTTGTTTTCTTCCGCCTTTTTTATTTTTTCCCCTGAAAAAAAATTTAGGTGGGTGTCCATCTTAAAAAATAAAAAGTTTTTATTTTTAAAAGTATAAATTTATTGAAATTTTTTTGAATGAAAAATTGTCTAAATTGTTAAAAAATTTTCATTTTATAAAAAAAATTCTTTTTTATTTTTTAAAAGTAGAAAGTTTTTAGCGTTTAAATAAAGAAATCTAGGAAAAAAAATATGAAAAGTTTTTTATTTTTTAAAAGTAGATATGTCAAATAAATAAAATATTAAGACAACTCTTAATTATTATTTTTTTAACAATAATGATCCATTTGGTTTCTTTATTGTCTATGGAAATGGAACGTCCAATTTTCAAAACACTCAACATACATTTAACGCATCGGTTGAAATTGAATTTTCTAAATTGCATTTAAGTGTTTGATGGAGATGTCTGAAAATGAAAAATTTTTATTTTTAAAATACAAAAAATTGTTTAGAATTTTTTAAAAGTAAAAAGTTGTTTGGATAAATAAAAAATTTTATTTCAAAAAAACTCTTTTTTATTTTTTAAAAATAAAAGGCTTTTTTGATGATTAAGTATGGAAATTTAAGAGAGTCTAATTTCTAAAAGTAAAAAATTTTTCATTTTTTCAGAAATTGATATATTAAACAAACAAAGCATAATTGTTCAATAAGTTGTTTAAATTTTTTGAATTAAAAAAGTGTAAAAATTTGAAATGTATTCGAAAAAAATATTAATATAGAGTTTATTTCGTTCGTTTTGAAATTCTATACAATTTAAAAAAATCATCTTGTTGGAATTAAACATATAAAATTATAAACTTTTAAAATTTAAATTATAATAATAACTGTAAATAGTAAATTAAGTTAAATGCATGTACTAAATAGCATACTCAAATCTGTATATTTCTTTTTCTATTTTTATATTTTCATGAAATTCAAATTTTAAAAATTTATAATATCTAATTTTGAGTTAAGATAAAATAATTTTTATTAAAATAACAAGAAAAACAAAATATAGTTTATATTATATATTTTTATGAATATATTTTAAATTTTTAAAAATATTCTTTATATCACAGGTTATTTTTAATTTCACACTTTAACTAAACCCATATTTCCAAACAAGCTTACAAAACTCCAATTTCAACTCCAATTATTATTCCAAACAGGTACTAAGGCACAGAATTACTAAATGAAAACACAATTTACTAGAATACTAAGGGGGCGTTTGGTAAACGCATTGCGTTTTAATTACGTTTGAATACATTTTTTTTTTTTAGTGTTGTATTTGGTTGAAAAGTATTTGTTTTGTATTTGAATAAAATATGTGTTTGAATGAAAAGTATTTTAGAGTTGAAAAGTTGATGTGATTGGTAAAAATAGAGATAAATAGTTAGAATTGAAAAGTTAATTTAATTATTTTAAAAAACTTTTGAATAGTAATTGTTTTCGTAACATTGTTAAAAATGATTATATTTGAATGTAAAACTTTACGTTTGGTGTAAAATTGACTTTCGTTACGCTAAAATTTGTTTACCAAACGTATTCTAACTTTAATTCTTAAATTAAAAATATTCTTTATGTCATAGATTATTTTTAATTTCATACTTTAACCAAATCCACATTTCCAAACAAACTTACAAAACTACAATTTAAACTCCTATTATTGTTCCAAACAGGTACTAAGGTACCCAATTACTAAATAAAAACACAAATTACTAAAATACTAACTTTAATTCTTAAATTAAGATGGATGTATATATAATCTAATAATGATTACGTACGTTATTAAATTCTAATTCCCACTTTAAGTTAAAAAGAAAACTCTTAAAATTAAATTTTTAACAGCAAAATCAAATAAAAATAATTTAAGATGAAATAAATATATTAATTTAACAAAATTTAGTGAATATCTAAAGAACTAAAAATTCTTCAATTTAAAAATTTTATTTCATTTCAATAATTATTTAACACAATAATTCTCTTTTTTATTTTCCAACAGGTGTTTTTTTTTTTTTTTTTGGTGCTAATGTAATCTTCTTGATAGGGGGGCGTGAAGGATTCCACCAAGCCACCATCGACAATGGAGACAAAAGCGTCAGAGTCTTCTTTTTAGATAAAATAAAATAAAAAATCAAGACAAAGACCTTAATTTTAATTATTGTGATTCTCTAATAATTCTAAACAGAAAATTGCAAAATAATTTTTTCATTGAGTGAACTTATGCCCTCTTAAAACCAAAAATTACATAAATGTCCTTTAATGAGGATGTTTTCATGCGGCTCTTTTATTTATCACTTCTGAACATGTGACTTCATTACTTGAACAACCGAACAAAAAAATTGGTTCCTTCCTCTAATTGAAACGTGTAAGTGAAATGTCTCATAGAAATAATTTTTTAACAAAAATGAAGAAAACGTTGCAATTTCTAATCTATCCTAAAAAACTAATTATATAAGAAAATTATAAAAGAAATTAAAAACCTTATTAATAATCAAATCTATAGATTTTAATCAAATAAATAATTTAAATCTAAAAATAATCTTCAGATTTTAATGTATCCTCTCAAGTTGGCACATATCTTTCAAATACAAAAAATATCTTTAGATTTTAACATATCCCCTTGACATAATTTCCAAGTATTGAGGAGCAAAATTCCACCAGAAAAAAAAAAAAGTCTTGTCACTTGAAAAACAAAACCAGTCGAAGAAAATTAGCAAGTTACTTTCTATAGGATTATATATATATACTAGACAAAAAATTGTGAAACCGTGTAAGGCCCCTTGTTATAATTATTTTTATTTTTTTCCTACCGTGCTTGATCCTATAAAAATTTGAACTTTTGGTTCAAACCTATGATATTAAAATCTAGCAAAGAGTTGGGAACCTATATTAGCACAAACATTTTGCCACATGTGATCCATCTTAAGCCATAAACTTGGCAAAAGTAGAGGATTAGAAAAGGGTCCTCGAGTTTTTGAGGCGATTTGGCAAAGGGTAGATTCAAAATACGTTAACTCAGGCAACCCAAAGGATGCGAGAAAAAGATTGGAATTATGTATCTGATTTTTGTAATTTTTTCCCCAAAAAATAACATTTTATTTTATTTCTCTTTCAATCTTTTTTTTTTTTTTTTTTTCTGGGGTCTAAATGGAGCAAGATGGGTGTCATACGTTTGATTGGACGGGCTACCACGCATGCTCCATTTACTGGTCCCACTTTACCTGCTCGTGCGACAAAAACGTTTTTGTTTTGTTTCTCAATTGATAAACGAATTGCGACTAAAAAAAAAAAAAAAAAAGACGTTACTCACGATATTTCCACTTTTATGGTTGAGTAGTTGTATGTATATTCACCAACTTTTTTTTTTTTCCATAAGGAAAAAAGAAATATAAGTTTTTTTTTTAAGATAAAAAGGGATCTTTTTTTTTTTAAGAAAAAAAGAATTATGCTATCCTCATATATTATGAGAATATTGAGTGAGGTCATTAATTATATTGATGAGATAATAAAAAATTTGAATTTTTCGTCATTATATCACCACTGCTGTAGCAAGAAGTAGTATGTATATAAAATATATGATATTATATATTGTACACTTTTAAGCCTCATTTTACTTCACAATTTAGAATAACAGAAGAATGTGCACAATTAATGAAAATTTGAAGATTTATAATTGTAAAATAGCAGTTTAGTTTTTTTTTTTTCCTTTTTGTAAACAAAAGAAAGTATATAAAATTTAGAGGCTGTTTAAGAGTGATTTTGGAGATTGAAACTAACTTTTAGTATTTTTTTTTTTATCTTATCATCATTTTTTACTATTTATATTTTTAAAATTTTATAGTAAATTCTAAATTTTAAAAATCTATAACTTTATATTTACAAATACCAATAAAATGATTTTTTTAAAATTAAATAAAATTTCGAAAAGAATAAAATAAGATTAATATTGATAATTTTTTTCTAAATAAAATTTTGGGATTTTATTTTATTTTACTCTGAAAAGTTTTTTTTTTCTTTAAGCACATTTTTAAAAACTTACGTTTTTTTTTTTTAAAGAAAAAAACACCTTTGAAACTCAGGCCCGTAAAAGGAGATGGGAGTGTGGTGAAGCAGGATGGACAGATTTTCCTAGCAACAATAAACAAATAAAATAAATTCACCAAAATAATAATAACAAACAAATAAAATAAAGAAAAGGCATAGAGAGATACAGAAAGATTCAAATTATTTTGTTATTGTTTAGATTCATACCAATAAATTGCAAAATATGTCAAGGTTCATTTTAGAAGACCTAGAAAAATCTGAGAGTTTGTTTCAAAAGCTAGTCAAGTATAGCAGCTGTTTTAAACTTTGAGCAGCATTGACCATAAGCTTAACCACCACTATTTTCAACAGCCAGCCACGATGGAATTCGGCGGTCAATTATTGATACAAGTTTCAAGTTCCATTAATAACAGCTTTTTCGAGAAGTCACATTCTTTGATTTTAAAGCTTTTCTGATTGAACATCTAAAATAAAGCAGTTTTTTGACACATGAAGCCTAACAAACCAGGCCGCACGGTGCCCTTTATGTACAGTAGCCATACAGACTTCAACATAGCCTCTTGTCAAACGGGCATTTCAGATTACCATGTATCAAAATCTTCAGAACTCCACATCCCAAACACACACCGACTTATCCGAAAAATAAGAAATGATGTCTTCGGAAAGAAGATTTTACATTAATTCCATGCAAAGAGCTCTCATTCCTATTCATTCCAAAATGTTTTATTATGTTTATGGCTAAAAGAAACTACAATACAGAACAACGAGAAAGAAAACAATAATTTAGCTACAACATCTACTTAAAGTACATCCTCAGAATGCTCAAATCAAAGAGCAAGTGACCTAACCTCGTCGGCTTTCCACAGATCTTCTTCATATTTATACCACCTCACAAGCCCTTCATCGTTTCTCGTTCGTTCGCACATGAGGCAAGAGTCCTCCATACATGTTAGAAATAGGCGTAACCGAGATGCCCTCTCAAGGATGTGACGATCAAGTTCTCTAACAATTCTTTTGGGCGCAGGGTGAGGAGGGACCTCGACCAGAAGGCAATGTGATATATTGAGAACCTCCAAGTGTTTTAAGCCTTCCAAGATGGCGAGAAGAGCATCCTTATTGAGCAGCGAGCATCGAAGGCTCAATACCTTCAATTTTGGAAGATATGTAATTAGTGTAGAAGCACATAACACGTCACATGGACCCATGATCTTAAGTTCGCTAAAATTTTTACAGTTCCTGGAGATCTCCTTCATAAAGTATAGCGGATCAGCTATGCTGGGCATTGTCAGGGATTCAAGATCTTTCCATACTTGAATAGCCTTGCATATTCCAGTCTTCTTTATTCTGTTCCAAGCTGGAAGAACCAGTCGTTTGAGCTGCGGACACCTGCGATGGAGACAAGGTTGATTTGCTCATATTTAGCCAGTACAAGTACACACTGATCAGAGAACATATCTTCCTATCTATAGGTACATTATCGTGAAAAATCACGGCACTAATATTTGATTAACAAATCTTAGGATTAAGAAGCGTATCCTATATCAGATTATATTACTTATATACAGAAGATTTCTGGGACTATGAAACAGAACAGTTCCCTCATTCTATTTTTCCTTATTGTGAATCTGTTGTCAGTTTCGTGGTTGTATTTTCCAACAGAGCTGTCCAAAGTGCTGCTGATAAAATACAGCAGAGTGCAAGCTAATCAAAGATTAGCGAAGGAAAAAAAAAAAAAATCCACCCTTGTGTTCTAATGTAATGCAATGCTAAATCTCGCATTTTTTGGAATTATGAAAATAGTAATTCAGATTGTCAATCCGTTAAGAAATCCACCACTGATGCGAGATTCGGTCGAAATTAGACATGAAAATTGACTTCAAATAGGGTGAAGTGTATATGCGAAGATGAAATTGGAATTGCTAAGAAATAACAAGACAAGGTTGAGCATCCAATTTCAGTTTAACCCAAGGGACGAGTTTGATTTTATGTCAATAAACATGGTTTTTCTCCTTTTTTTTTGAGAGAAATTAAGTGACTTCAACATCAGAAAAAATTAAAAAAAGAAACAAATAATTTATCCAATAACAAAGTGGCCTCACGAAACATGTAAAGCCACAATCCGCTTTAGAACACATCAACTATTATCCTTCAATTTGTATAAACAAAACAGAATTCAACGAAGAAAACTGCCAATTCAATTCTTACCCTCAATGCCGTTGCCACATCAACAACTAATGGAAATCATTTTGGACAGGAAAAATAGACATATCAGAAAAACTACCAGAAGAATTATATAAGATTTTCACCCATAAAGAAAGACAGTATAATTCATTACCTTTCAGCAGTGTATGTCAACTGATCATCTCTCACGTATAAGTTGAAATGGAAGATCAATGTCATAATGCTTCCACGGCTAAGACTCAAGGAGATCCTCAACAAACGAGTCAATTTCTTATCAGACTGACCATCGACATAAACATACGGCTCCAGTGGGATTTTTATGAAATTCGATTTCAGCATCGACAAGTCGAGCTTCTTCCATAGCAGAGGATCACAGCAAGCCAAGCGCCACGCACTACACACATGAGCAATCCCTTGAGTTAAATCGAAGATATCAAAGGTTTGGAAAATCTTCACCAGTATGTCAGTGTCCAAGTCTTCCCATCTTCTCGAGACGGAGTAATTGTCTTCCATGCCCACAACTTCCTAAACTCCTAGTCTCATGAGCACATTATAACACCTACAAATGAAGTAAACAGAATCAACAAAAAAAGAAAAGAAAAGAAAAGAAAAAAAGCTCAACTCTAATACAAATCTATAACAAGAGAAAAACACATTACACATGTAATCTACGAATTTCATATCGGATTTCGCTTCTCGAAAAGAACTTGAATTGGAGCAAATTTTAAATATAAATATGCCAAAATAAAAATTATTAGAGAAACGATATGAAAAGTGCAAACCAGACTTCAATTTGCATGTGCATCAGTAACACAGATCATAAAAATGCTCACTGATTAATTAATTTTACATAAATTGGTTTGAGATTGAAAAAGTTTCTTCTGTTTGGCAAAATTGACACTAAAACTATAGTCCCAACAAAAGAAAAAAAAAAAAGCTAGAAAAAATAATGATACCGAAAAACAACATCGGTGAGTGGTCAAATTACTTGGTAAAACCATCAATCAATCAATTTTGAAAATCTAATTCAAAATGAACTGAATTCCAAAAAGAAAAAAAAAAATCCCACGGCCAGAATGAAGAGATCACCTCTCCGAGCACCGTTCTGCAAGATCTCCGAGAAAACCAAAGCTTTAATTTTTATTTATTTTTCCATGTTTTTCCCTTTCGGATCAGATCTGATACAATTCCCACTCAAACACATGCAAACACAGAAAAAACCATACACACATATACATAATCTTACGCGCACACACACACATATATATGTCTACATATAGGAAGAGAAGAGATTAGAAAGAAAGAAGATACCTTGAGGGAGAAAAACAATTTTTTTCTGGGGTGAAAAAGGGTAGAAAATCTTCAGTTCCGTTATTATGCGTTTTTATTTTATTTTATTTATGTTTTTCAATTCATGGTTTTCCTGAAAATAAGTGACCTGATGAGAGGAGAGAACCCGATTCCTCAGGGATACGAAATGACCAAAAAGGGCCTCGTCTGGTCCTTATTTTTAATTTTTAATCTTTTTTCCATTTAGAGCGTAACTCCTGAGTTTGTGACAGCCAGCCAATTCACCTTTTGATCATTCGTAAGTCGCAAGTGTTTGTGTTTGTAACGTCCGAAGATGGCTGTTGGTTGGTGGGCTCCGACAGGAGTTGTGGATGGTCAAAAAGCCCACCTCCGAAACCATGACCATAAAAAGAGTCATCCAAATACCATGAAATCATAACCTTTCAAGTTTTTCAGAAAATAGTTTGACAGCTCCCCAGCAACACCAGCCCAAAAACAGAGAATGAAATTTGCTGGCATGATGTAATTATATAAAATGTCTGAGATTTTACCCGAGTAAATAGACTTCTTTTTCTTTTTTTTTTTTTTGGTGAAAGTTAAAATGTTAAAAAGATCGTTTGGTAAATAAATTATATTTTAATTATATTTAAATATAATTTTTTTTAGAGTATTGTATTTGATTAAAAAGTATTTGTTTTATATTTAAATAATATATGTGTTTAAATGAAAAGTATTTTAGAGTTAAAAAGTTAATATGATTGATAAAAATAGAGATAAATAGTTAGGATTAAAAAATTGATATGATTATTTTAAAAAACTTTTAAATAATAATTGTTTTCGTAGTATTGTTGAAAATAATTGTATTTAAATGTAAAATTTTATATTTAATATAAAATTAATTTTCGTAACGTCAAAAAATATTTACAAAACATTATCTTAATTTGTTGTGGCTATATTTTTTTTTGAAAGAATTTATTGACTGGGTTTTAATAATAAGTAGCATACTTTGTTTATTTTAATACTTATTTTATTAAAGAAATCCTAATTTAAATATAATTTCATATATGATTTTATTAAATAGTACAAAATTTAAATTTTTTTATTTTTTAATTCCTATAATATAACCTTGTATCTGTTTTGAAATGACGGTGGTAAGACTCTGATCTTAGCCAAAAAGCTGAGAAATATCTTAGTACGACAATTAATGTTACTTCTATAATAGAATACTGTAAGTAGACTAGTTTTTATTTTTATGTCACACATTGATGATTTCAAGTATCCATTTAAAAATAGCATTCATCTAATATTATATTTATTTAAATAATTTATATATTTTATTTAAATATAAATATATCTAAACGATAGAGTCAATATAATCATTGTTTAATATTTTAGTTTTTTTATACATATTTTAACTAGTTATAATATATTTTTTTCTGGTATCAATGATCCTAGCACATATAATATTTAAATATAATACAAGAAGAAAATCTCAACATATATTGTATTATTTTGAATATAGTTTTTAAATGGGTTACAATAGATTAATGAGTCAATGATATTTCTTTAAAGGAAAAGCCAGTAGTATTATTTAGCAAAAGGAGGTAGTGTTTGACAATTTTCCGAGTTTAGAGCATGTTTAATAGATAAATAAATTGATATGTTAATGTTAAACATTGATATTTGGGTGAAAAAAATAAAAATAAAAACCATTAAGAATTTGACGTAGGGAGATATTAAATTAAGAGGCGGCATATATGACTAAGGCCCCGAGTACATCGTGGGTCCATCCATTTTGTATTAGTAAAGGATTTATGGATTTTCAAGTACGGTAATGGGCAATATTTAAAATATTTGATTGCATTTTTCCCGTAAGTTGCGACTTTTAGAAAGAACGGTTATGCTACAATTAATCTTCCAAGGTTTGGGCTTCCATTGTGGGCCCACATTGTCCACTGGGTCAGAAGCCCACATAGAGAAACGATAAACGACGACGTATTTGCGAGATAATTCTCTCCACTCGCAGTTTACGATACGCAGAACTCGATTGAAATTCATGGAAATAGTTTGGGACACAAATTTTTTTGGTATTGCATTTAAATGCAATGTAATTTTTCTCCAAATATAAAAATATTTTATTCAAATACCAATCACATCATATTTTAAATCTAACACAATCACTATTTATTATTTCACTTTTTCTATTACTTTTATTAATTAAATCACGTATTCTCTCTCTCTTTTTTTTCTCTCTACTTTTACCCATCACATCACATATTTATTATTAAAATACAATTCAAATACTTTTCTCCCAAACACACATTGCATTCAAATGCAATGCTAATACTTTTCCTCCAAATACAAATTGCATTCAATATATTGTATTCAAATGCAATGCAAATGTAATGCGTTCACCAAACGAACCCTAAAGTTTCTTTTAAATTGAACGTTCGAGAATTTTCCCTCTCAAAAGCTCGAACTTGCAAATCAAAAAATTATAAAAAAAATTTCAAAGCTCAAAGTTTAACGCGTAACTTATCTTCTGTTACTCATGTAGATTGAATTATTCAAAGAAATGGGTGTTAAGAATCTTTGGGATGTTCTCGAACCTTGCAAGAAAATTCTCCTGCTTCACCATGTTCAGTGAATTACAAATTTGTTTTCTTTCGTTTTGTTTTGTTTTGTTTTTTTTTTTTGTTTTTTTTTTTTGTTATTTCGTTTTTGTTTCGATTTTTCTATAGTTTATCATCTAGGTGTTGGGATTTTGGGATTGTATGAACAAAACAATATGCGTAGATCTGTTTTGCTGGCTGGTTCAACACCAAAGTGTGAGCAAGTCACACTTTTGTTTGAAGGAGAAGGTTTATCTCTGAGGCCTCTTTCACCGCCTTCGAGCTCTTATCGCTTTGAATTGCAGCATCATATTCGTTTCTGGTTCTCTTCTTCTTTTGATTTGTTGCAATGGGTTTTGTTTTAGGTTCGAAATTTGAAGTTAGATCTCATGCACATTAGGTATTTGATCGAAGTTAAATGTGTTTTGGTTTGTTCATACACATTTAAAAGCAAACAAATAAGCACACACAAATTTTGCAGTGGTTAAGGGTTATATCCAATTTTAACTACTGTAGAATTTTACTGTCACAAAAAAGAAGGAGATTACTAGAGAAATCATACACTGAAAATAAGTATGAAAATAGCAAAATAAAAACTACAATACAAGGTCAACTTACATATGAGTCAAAGTTAAAGCAGTAATAATTAGACTTCACACTCTCGATAATATTTGTATCAATTTAGCTAGAAACGTGGAAAAAAATAAAAGCTGTGTTTATTTAGGATGCTGATTTTCCTTTTGATGGTATTTGTCAATATATATTTGTAAGTGAATGATATTTGCTCTTTGATAGATGGATCGATTCCTGCGATCAAGAAAGCTACTTATAGGCGATGCTTAAATGGAAAAAATGAAGCGAGTATTCTTGTGTGTCACAATTTAAGTATTCAGCAGCTTTTGCACTTGTTTCTAGTCATGCATACGGGCATTTCCACATGCATTTCTCTTTCTCTTGTGTGCATTGTATGAAGGCAGGTCAATTACGACAGAACAAACTCAGAAAAGGTGTCTTCTCTGCGAAGGAATAGTGGTTCTGAGTTCTCATGCATGATAAAGGAGGCAAAAATGTTGGGCATGGCACTTGGCATTCCTTGCTTAGATGGGTGAATTTACATTCACACCATCACATTAGGTTTACAATAAGAAGAGGTAGGAAGTGAATTTACTTTTAATCTTTTCTTTCCTATTTTTTATATCTCTAACATTTTATAATAAATTATAAATATTAAAAATCTATAATTTTCTACATACAAGTTCAATAATATAATTTTTTTTTAAATTACATAAAATTTCGAAAAAAATGAAATAAGATTCATATTAATAATTTTTTTCTGAGTAAAATTTTAAAATTTTATATTTTTTTATTCTAAACAGCTTTTTTCTTAAATATATTTTTCAAAACTTACTTAAAAATAAATAAATAAATCTCCAAACCTATCCCAAACAGACCCTTTATAAGAGATGGAAGTGTGCTGAAGCAAGGATGGACAGATCTTCCTAGCAAAAATAAACAAATAAAATAAATTCACCAAAATAATACTAGTAAACAAATAAAATAAAGGAAAAGGTGTAGAGAGATGGAGAGAGATTCAAAAAACATCATCAAGTTTGTGTTGTTCTATTTTTATTATTGTTTAGATTCATATCAATAAATCGCAAAATATGTCAAGGTTCATTTCAGAAGATCTAGAAGAGTCTGAGAGCTTTTTCAAAAGCCAGTCAAGTATAGCAGCTGTTTTAAACTTTGAGCAGCATTGACTATAAGCTTAACCACCACTATTTTCAACAGCCAGCCACGATGGAATGCGGCGGTCATTTATGGATACAAGTTTCAAGTTCCATTCATAACAGCTAACAACTTTTTTGAGAAGTCACGTTATGTGATTTTTACCGGAAGCTTTTCCGATACATCATCTAAACATTTTACAAAAAAAAGCAGTTTTTTTGAAACAAGAAGTCAAACAAATCATGCGGCACGGGGCCCTTTATGTACAGTAGCCACAGACTTCAATACAGCCTCTTGTCAAACGGGCATTTCAGATTACCATGTATCAAAATCTTCAGAACTCCACAACCTAAACACACCGACTTATCCGAAAAATGAGAAAAGATGTCTTCGGAAAGACGATTTTACATTAATTCCATGCAAAGATCTCTCATTCCCATTCATTCCAAAATGTTTTATTATGTTTATGGCGAAAATAAACTGCGCTTCCAGAACAATGAAAAAGAGAATAATAAATTTAGCTACAATATCTGCCTAAAGTACATCCTTAGAATTCTTAAATCAAAGAGCAAGTGACCCAACCTCGTCGGCTTTCCACAGATCTTTTTCATAGTTATTCCACCTCATGAGCCCTTTATCGTTTCTCATACGTTCGCACATGAGACAAGGGTCCTCCGTACATGTTAGAAATAGGCTTAACCGAGATCCCCCTTCAAGGATGTCGCGATCAAGTTCTCTATCAATTCTTCTCCGTGCAGGGTGATTAGAGACCTCGACCAGAAGGCAATGTGATATATTGAGAACCTCCAAGTGTTTTAAGCCCTCCAAGATGTCAAGAAGAGCACGCTTATGGAGCAGCGAGCATCGAAGGCTCAATACCTTCAATTTTGGAAGACATTTAATAAGTTCAGAAGCACAGAACAAGTCAAATGGACCCATGATCTTGAGTTCGTTGAAATTTTTACAGTTCCTGGAGATCTCCTCCATGAAGTATTCCCGATCAGCAATGCTAGGCATAAGATCTTTCCATACTTCCGGATCAGCAATGCTAGGCATTGTCAGGGATTCAAGATCTTTCCATACTTGAAAAGCCTTGCATATTCCAGTCATCTCTATTCTGTTCCAAGCTGGAAGAACCAGTCGTCTGAGCTGCGGACAACTGCGATGGAGACAAGGTTGATTTGCTCATATTTAGCCAGTACAAGTACACACTGATCAGAGAACATATCTTCATATCTATATGTACATTATCGTGAAAAATCACGGCACTAATATTTGGTTAACCAATCTTAGGATTAAGCAGCGTATCCTACATCAGATTATATTACTTATATGTGGAAGATTTTCTGAGACTATGAAACAGAACAGTTCCCTCGTTCTATTCTTCCTGATTGTGAATTAGTTGTCAGTTTCGTGGTTGTATTTTCCGACAGAGCTGTCCAAAGTGCTGCTTATAATATACAGCAAAATGCAACCTAATCAAAAGTTAGCGAAGGAAGAGAACAAAATCCTCCCTTGTGTTCTAATGGAATGCAATGCTAAATCCCACATTTTTGGAAATTATGAAAATAGTCACTCAGATGGTCAATCCCTTAAAAAATCCACCACTAATGTGAGATTCGGTCAAAATTAAACATGAAAATTGACTTCAAATAGGGTGAAGTGAATATGTGAAGATAAAATTGGAATTGCTAAGAAATTAGAAGACAAGGTTGAACGTCTAATTTCACTTTAACCCAAGGGACGAGTTTGATTGTATGTCAATAAACATGGTTTTTCTCCTATTTTTTTGAGAGAAATTAAGTGACTTCAACATCAGAAAAAATTAAAAAAAGAAACAAATAATTGATCCATTAACAAAGTTGCTTCACGAAACATGTAAAGCCACAGTCTGCTTTAGAACACATCAACTATTATCCTTCAATTTGTATAAACAAAAAAAGATTCAACAAAGTAAATCGCCAATTAAATTCTTACCCTCGATGCTGTTGTCATATCAACAACTAATGGAAATCGTTTTGGACAGGAAAATTAGACATATCAGAAATACTACCAGAAGAATTATATAAGATTTTCACCCATGAAGAAAGACAGTATAATTAATTACCTTTCAGCAGTGTATGTCAACTGATTATCATTCAAGTATAAGTTATAATGGAAGATCAGTGTCATAATGTTTCCACGGCTAAGACTCAAGGAGATCCTCAGCAAACGAGTCAATGTCTTATCAAACCGATCATCTACATAAACATACGGCTCCAGTGGGATTTTTATGAAATTCGATTTAAGCATCGACAAGTCGAGCTTCTTCCATAGCAGAGGATCACAGCAAGCCAAGCGCCACGCGCTACACACATGAGCAACCCCTGAAGTTAACTCGGAGATATCAAAGGTTTGGAAAATCCTCACCAGTATGTCATTGGCCAAGTCTTCCCATCCTCTCGAGACGGAGTAATTGTCTTCCATGCCCACAACTTCCTAAACTCCTCCTAGTCTCATGAGCACATTATAACATCTACAAATGAAAGTAAAGAGAATCACCCAAAAAAAAAAAGTTCAAACTCAGAGACAAATCTATAACAAGAGCAAAACACATTACACATGTAATCCACGAATTTCATATGAATTTCGCTTCTTGAATTGAACTTGAATTGGAGCAAAATTTGAATATAAATATGTTAACATAAAAATTGTTAGAGAAACGATATGAAAAGTGCAAACGAGACTTAAATTTGCATGTGCATCAGTAACACAGATCATAAAAATGCCCACTGATTAATTAATTTAACATAAATTGGTTTGAGATTGAAAAAGTTTTCTCTGCTCGGCAAAATTGACACAAAAACTATAGTCCCAACCAAAAACAAAAAACAAAACAAAATAAAACTAGAAAAAAAATGATACCGAAAAACAACATCAGTGAGTGGTCAAATCACTTGGTAAAAACATCAATCAATCAATTTTGAAAATCTAATTCAAAATTAATTGAATTCCTAAAAAAAAAAAAAAAAATCCCACTCCCAGAATGAAGAGATCAACTCTCCGAGCTCCGCTCTGCAAGATCTCCGCGAAAACCAACTCCAATTCTACATTGAAGAATTCAAGTTCCCGACACGAAATGCTTCGATATTCACCCACAAAGAGAAAATACTCATGGAAAAGAAAAGAATTTAAAGCTTAAAATTTTTTTTTTTCCAGGTTTGTCGCTTTCGGATCAGGTCTGATACAATTCTCACTCAAACACATGCAAACACCATAAAAACCATACACACATATACATAATCTTACACACACACACACACACACACACACATACACACATATACATATATATGTACACATATAGGAAGAGAAAAGACGAGAAAGAAAGAAGATACCTTGAGGGATTTTTTTTTTTTTCCTGGGTGAAATAGGGTAGGAAATCTTCAGTTTCGCTTTAACCCTTATTCTATTATATTATATTATATGTTTTTTAATACATGGTTTTCCGGAAAACAAGTGACGTGATGAGAGGGGAGAGCCAGACTCCCAGGGATGCGAAATGACCAAAAAGGGCCTTCTCTGATCCTTATTTTTTAATTTTTAGGAGGTGTTTGGTAAACACATTGTATTTTAATTGTATTTGAATGAAATTTGTTTTTTGAATGTTGTATTTGGTTGAAAAGTATTTGTTTTGTATTTGAATGAAATGTATGTTTAGATGAAAAGTATTTTAGAATTGAAAAGTTGATGTGATTAATAAAAATAAAAATAAATAGTGAAATTAAAAAGTTGATATGGTTGTTTTAAAAATATTTTAAAGAGTAATTATTTTCGTAATACTGTTATAAAATTTATATTTAATATAAAATTATATTATATTTGAGTAAAATTAAAATGAAATATTTTCTCCAAATGTCCCCCTTGGTCTTTTTTCCATTTAAAGCGTAACTCCTGAGTTTGTGACGGCCAGCCAATTCGCTTTTTGATCATTCGTATCTCGCAAGTGTTTGTGTTTGTAATGTCCGAGGATGGCTGTTGGTCGGTGGGCGCCGACAGGAGTTATGAATGATCAAAAAGCCCGCCAAATGTGTCCGCACACGGGATCCGAAAACCATGCCCAAAAAAAGAGTTTTCCAACTACTTGGAAATCATGATTTTTCAAGTATTTCAGGAAATAATTCGACATCTCCCTAATAACTCCGGCCCAAAAACAGAAAATTAAAGTAACATTTAGGATTGTTTTTAAAATCTGTTATGTTTTTAAAAAAATTGAAAATGAGAATATTTTAAAAACTGTTTTGAAATCATTTCTGAAACTGTGTTTGGTTATATTTTTTGAGTGTATGTTTTGATAAACAAAAAAATAAAACTGTGTTTGGTTATATTTTTAAAAATCAGTCATTTCATAAGTATTTTATTAAAATATATTTATATTTAATTCTAAAAAAATTATTATGAATACAAAAATCAAAAATTAATAAAATTTTTAATTGAATATTAATATATAATATTTAAATATTTAGTATATCAATTAAAATATAATTAACTATTATATTTAGTTACAAGTATATTATAAATTAATTTTTAATAGTAGAAGTAATATTTATCTAAAAATTTACCAATTCTATATACCATAATAATTAGTATACATATTATTCCCATAATACTTATGCTATTTACGTCATGTTACGAAATTTTGAATTTAAAATTCACACGTGAGTGTATAAAAATTTAATCATTTGTGTGCCAATTTTTTTTAAAATTTTTTTACAGTCAAATTTAAATTTTCAGTATATCAAATATGAAATTGGACACATTTTAAAATATCAAACCAGATTCAAATTTTTATAATTTTATCCTAATTTAAAAAATAAAAAAAATTCTTCTTTCTTCTTTCTTTTTCTTCTTTCAAATTTTTTACAGTCGCTCTCTCTCTTTTTCTTCTTTCTTCCCTGGTCGAGCCTCACAGTCACCCTCATTTTTTTTTCTCTTCCTTCTTCTTTCCCTTTTCTTCTTCTTCTTCTCTTTCTTCTTTTTCTTCTTCTGTTTTTCGAACCGCCGAAATAGCCGAGCCCGAACCCAGCCTCCCCCTCTCTTTCCTTCTCTTTCTTTTCTTCCTCTCTTTCACTCCCTCTCTCATTTTTCTCCGGCCACTAGCCCCGCACAAGCCATCCACCCCAAACCGCCGACGCTACCCAGCTCAAACTCGGCCATCCACTGTCGCCTAAGCCAACCGAATCCTCCTAGCCCAGTCGAATGCCGAGCGAAGTCGTGCCTTGCCCTCACCGTGACCGTGACCTCGCCGTCCACCAGTCGTTGCCAAACCAAACCACGCCGAAGCCGCCACCTCACCATGGGCATCTTCCGATTGAGTCTTAAGCCCCTCGTCGCCACCATAGTCGTTGCGTCCATCGTCCCTCTTCGCGAACGTCAACTACCTGAGCCAAGGTCAAATCAAAAACAACCAATCCGATCTCTCTCGCCGTTTGCTCTCGCCGAGAACCCAGTCGAGATCTGCCACCAGAGCCTAGTCATTTCCCGTCCTCTGTCTCGCGACCGTCGCCTATCACCGAACCCATGCCGCCACCACCAACCCCTCTTCTTGTGACGCCACAGCCGAGACCCACGGGAGCCGTCTTGCGAGCCATCCGATTCCTGGCACCCTCGCCTCGAGCAAAGAAATCGGGCGAGGAAGAAATCTTCAAAAATGAAAGAAAATGATGATTAATCGTTTTCACAGTTTAGTTAAAAAAAATGAAATCGGTTTTCCAATTTTCAAGTTTTGTTTTCAAAATCTCTTATAACCAAACACGATTTAACTTAGATTTTGAAAACGATTCCCTAGGGAATCGTGAAATCGTTTCTGAAATGAATACCAAACATAACCTAAATTTGCTGGCACGATGTAAATAAATAAAACGTCTAAGATTTGACTCTAGTAAATAGACTTCTTTTTTTTTTGGTCGGTGAAAGTAAAAAAGGTCAATAAAAGGCTTAAGAACCAATATTTGTAGATTTAACAACCAATATTTGGCTCAAATTTGATGTAATTTAAATGAAAGTTATTTGAATTGTATTTTAGGTTTTATTTGGTAAATATATTGTCTTTATATTATGTTTGAATACAATACATTGAATATAATTTGTATTTGAAAGAAAAATGTTTGCATTGCGTTTAAATGCAATGTGCGTTTGGATGAAAAGCATTTAAATTATATTTTAACAATAAATATGTAATATGATGAGTAAAAGTAGAGAGAAAAAAAAAAGAAAAAAAATATATGATGTGATTAATAAAAATAATAAATAAAATAAAATAATAAATAGTGATTATATTAAATTTAAAATATGATATAATTGGTATTTGAATGTAATATTTTTGTATTTGAGTGAAAATTATATTGTATTTAAATACAATACGAATGTAATACACCAAACAAATAGAGATTTAGAGTTAAAAAGCTGATGTGATTGATAAAAATAGATAAAAAAGTGAGATAAAGAGAGAATATGATATAAATAGAAAAAAAATTATTTTCAAAATACTCTAGAATAGTAAATATATTTGAAATACTATTAAAAAATATTATATTTGAACATAAAACTTCTGTGTTTGGATGAAAATTACAATACATTTAAACACAATACAGATGTAAAACTGTTAATCAAATGACTTATTTTTTTACTGTGACTGGAATTTTTTTTTTGGAAAGAATTTATGGGCTGGATTCTAGTAATAAGTAGCACACTTTGTTTATTTTGATATTTATTTTATTAAAGAAATCATAATTTAAATATAATTTTATATTTAATTTTATTACAGTATATAAAATTTAAATTATTTTATTTTTTAATTCCTATAATATAATTGTGTATTTGTTTTGAAATGATAGTTGTAAGACTCTGATCTTACCCCAAAAGATGAGAAATGTCTTAGTACGACAGCTAATGCTACGTACAAAGATTATTTTTTATTTTTAAAGATCCTTTCGTAAATATATTATATTTTAATTACGTTTAAATATAATTTATTTTTTAAATATTATATTTGATTGAAAATTATTTGTTTTATATTTAAATAAAATGTATGTTTTGATAAAAAGTATTTGAATTATATTTTAGAGTTGAAAAGTTGATGTGATTGGTAAAAGTAAAGATAAAAAGTTAAAATTGAAAAGTTAAGCCTTGTTTGGGCAAGTTTTGGAGACATCCAAAACTAAATTTTTTTCAAAATTTCATCACTTTTCACTATTTATATCTCCAAAATGCTACAGTAAACTTTAAACTTTAAAAGTCCATAACTTTATGTATACAAGTCCAAATAAGATAATTTTTTTTAAATTGCATAGAATTTCGAGAGAAACGAAACAATATCCATATTAATATTTTTTTTAAATTTAAAATTTTTTATTTTTTTCATCCCAAACAATTTTTTCTCCCAAACACATTTTCTAAAATAACCTTTTTCAATCCAAAAATAATGGCTCCAAGCATCTCCCTAAACACCCTGTTAATGTGATTGTTTTAAAAAATAAATAAATAGTAATTATTTTCATAACACTGTTGAAAAGGATTGCATTTGAATGTAAAACTTTACGTTTGATGTAAAATTACATTACATTTGAACACAACACGAATACAAAACTTTTGCCATACGAGCCATAAGTCACACATAGATGTTTCTAAGTATTCATTTAAAATTACCACTCATCTTATATTATACTTATTTAAATAACTCATATATTTTATTTAAATAAAAATACGTCTAAATGATAAACTCAATATAAATGTTATTCAATATTTCATTTTTATATATTTTTACTAATTACATCACATATTTTCTTTTAGTTATAACATCCCAAACACGTATTATATTTAAATACAATATAACAAAATCTAAACATATATTATATTATATTTAAATACAACATATAATAAATATAGATTTTAAATGGACAATAATAGATCGATAAGTCACGGATTTTTCTTTACAGAAAAAGTCAATAGTATTATTTAGCAAAAGGAGGTAGTGGTATACAATTTTTCGAGTTTAGAGCATGTTTAGGGAGCGTTTGGTAAACGCATTACATTTTGATTGTATTTGAATGAAATTTATTTTTTGAATGTTGTATTTGGTTGAAAAGTATTTATTTTGTATTTGAATGAAATGTGTGTTTGGATGAAAAGTATTTTAGAGTTGAAAAGTTGATGTGATTATTTTAAAAAACTGTTGAATAGTAATTGTTTTTGTAACACTGTTAAAAAATTTGTATTTGGTATAAAATTATATTGCATTTGAAAAAAATTAAAATGTATTTTTTTTTTCAAACAACACCTTCATGAATAAACAAAATGATATGTTTATGCTAAACATTGATATTTGGGCCAAAAAAATAAAAATAAAAACCTTAAAGTATTTGACGTGGGAAGATACTGAATTGAGAGGCGGCCTGTATAATTTATGGATTTTCAAGTATGGTAAAAGGTGGTATCTAAAATATTTGACTGCATTTTTTCCGTGGGCTGCAACTTGCAGAAAGAATGGTTACACCACTGTTACTTCCAAGATTTGGGCTTGCATTGGGGGCCCACATTGTCTACTGGGTGGGATGCCCATATACGGAAGCGACAAACGACGACGTATTTGCGAGATCAACTCGCTCCCTCACTGGCAATTTACAATCCGCAGAACTCGATTGAAATTCATGGACATACTCTCGTTTCTTTTAAATTGAACGTTCGAGAATTCTCCCTCTCAAAAGCTCGAACTTGCATATCAAAACATATATTTCTCAAAAAAAAAAAAAAAAAAAACACACCACACACACCCACACACACAAAGTTCAAAGTTTAACATTGTAACTTATCTTCTGTTACTCATGTAGATTGAATTATTCAAAGAAATGGGAGTTAAGAATCTTTGGGATGTTCTCGAACCTTGCAAGAAAATTCTCCCGCTTCACCATCTTCAGTGAGTTACAAATTTGTTTTCTTTTGATTTTGTTTTTTCGTTTTTCTTTCGGTTTGTCTATAGTTTTATCATATGGGTGTTGGGATTTTGGGATTGTAGGAACAAAACAATATGCGTAGATCTGTCTTGCTGGATGGTTCAACTCCAAAGTGTGAGCAAGTCACACTCTTGTTTGAAGGAGAAGGTTTATCTCCGAGGCCTCTTTCACCGCCTTCGAGCTCTTATCGCTTTGAATTGCAGAATCATATTCGTTTCTGGTATTTTACTTCTCTTCTTCTGTTGATTTGTTGTAATGGGTCTTGTTTTAGGTTTGAAATTTGGGGTTAGATCTCATGCACATTAGGTATTTGATCGAAGTTAAATGTGTTTTGGTTTGTTCATTCACATTTAAAAGCAAACAAATAAGCACACGCAAATTTTGTGGTGGTTCACTCTCAATGTAAGAGTTACGTCCATTTTCAACTGCAGCAGAATTTCACTATCATGAAGAAGACTGAGATTACTAGAGAAATCGGACACTGAAAACACAAGTGTGAAAACAGCCATATAAAAATTGTAAGACAAGGTCGACCCACATCTGAGTCAGAGTTAGAGCACAATAATAGGCTCCACACTCTCAATAATATTTGTATCAATTTACCTAGAAATGTGGGGGAAAAAAAAAATCTGTGTTTATTTAGGATGCTGATTTTCTTTTGATGGTATTTGTAAATATATAATTGTAAGTGAATGATATTTGCTCTTTGATAGATGGATCGATTCCTGGAATTAAGGTAGCTACTTATAGGCGACGCTTAAATGCAAAAAATGAAGTGAGTATTCTTGTGTGTCACAATTTAACTATTCAGCCGCTTTTGCACTTGTTTCTAGTCATGCATACGGGCATTTCCATATGCATCTCTCTTTCTCTTGTGCGCATTGAAGTTAGTTGGTGAAGGCAGGTCAATTACGACAGAACAAACTCAGAAAAGGTGTCTTCTCTGAGAAGGAATAATGGTTCTGAGTTCTCATGCATGATAAAGGAGGCAAAAATCTTGGGCATGGCACTTGGCATTCCTTGCTTAGATGGGTGAGTTAACATTCACACCATCATATTAGGTTTACAATTAGAAGAGATAGGAAGTGAATTTACTTTTTAATCTTTTCTTTCTTATTTTTCCATCATAAATGAGGATGCAAAAGGAAAAGAAAGCGAGGATAACATATTTAATTGTTCTCTCTTGGCATTAAAATCTTTTTTCAAAGTAGCTGAGATTTGCATAAGAAGTTTGGTGGAACCATTTTTTTTCCCCTATTCTTTCTCTAAAATAACTCTATCTTCTATTTCTTTATCTTACTTGTTTTCTTGTCAGCTTTTAATCGAGAATGCTTCAACTCACAGAATGGTCTTGATTACATCTTTTTGTCTTTATATTTAGGATTGAAGAAGCTGAAGCACAATGTGCATTGCTGAACTACGAATCATCATGTGTAAGTCCTCTTTAACTTGGTGTTGTTGGGACTATCAATTCCATGCCAGAGGATCACAAAACCAACATCATATTACCTTCTTAATTTATCATCTGTAACATACTTGCATTTCCATATTGGTTTTCACAAACATGCCTGATATGGTCAACAGGACGGGTGTTTCACTTCAGATTCAGATATCTTCCTTTTTGGTGCAAGAACAGTGTACAGAGATCTCTGCCTCGGTGAGTAGTTTGGAGTTTTCCATCCAAAGAGCAAATAAAAATAAACTATAAAGTAATTGTTGATCCATTACCCAGTTTATGGAAGCATACATCTGTTCTTTTTTTTATTATTTATTATTTATTATTTATTATTTATTATTTTTATTTTTATTTTATTTTTTTACGTTTGCACTAATTTTGGCTACTATATGGAAAATGAATTAGGAGATGGGGGTTATGTTTCTTGCTATGAAATGTCTGACATAGAAAGACAGCTTGGATTTGGAAGGAACTCGCTGGTAAATTTCTAGTTGGCCTTGTGAATTTTACTCACAATTATTGATTTCTCTTCTATGGATCTTTCCCTATTTCCATTTTTTTATATACTACAAATTTTTTCTTGTCTTTAACTTGTTGCTAATCCTGATTAACTATTCCTGTTTTTTGAATTGATCAACGGTAGACATTATAGATTATCATTGTAGAAGTGAAATTCTGTGATCTGATCAGATTTTCGTCCTGTTTTGTTTGAGTTCTCTATGTTGCATGACAGTATAACACAAGATGTATTACTTTACCTTCTGATATCCTTTTCCCCTGCAGGATTGAGGTGTTTTTTTTTTTTTTTTTTTAAGAGGAGAACTTGACTTTGGTACTTGTGATCCATAGATTACTCTTGCCCTACTTCTTGGAAGTGACTATTCTCATGGAGTGCATGGTTTGGGTCGTGTAAGTTCCAAAACCGGTTCATTTCTCAGTTACTTTCAAGTCTCAACATCGAATATGCACCAGTTCTCTAGTTGATGGTGTAAATGAATGGCTGCTTCTCCTTCTTGTTTCTTTTCCTGGCTTTAGGAATCAGCCTGTCAAATTGTTAGATCCATAGGAGACAATGTTGTCCTCCAAAAAATAGCATCTGAGGGGCTCTCTTTTGCTAAGAAGAAAACGAAAGCACCGAAGAAATGGTGGCAAAATTTCACGGATAACAAAGAGAACTTAATGGGTCATGTGACGAATATGAATGGTACGCTTTAGAAACCTTTGTATGGACATATATGTGCATGTTGTAGTTCTTATATCTTCCCAGGCTGTATATCATTTCAAGTCGACAATTTAGGCATATATCCCCACATATTGTTCTCTGCTGAAACTTATATCTATGTACCCATATATCTCCACGTTTGCTTACATTTTTGTACGTGAATTATTAGTCTATGTATATATATTATTAAATTGGGAGATATCTAATTGGTTGTGTAGAATTCGAGCAATGTTCACTGAGGGATCAATCAGTTTCAAAAGTGATTAATGCATATTTGAAGCCAAAGTGTCACTCATCAGATTCTGATGCCGTGCAGAGGTAGGTGCTCGGTTTTATAATTTTGTTGTCGGGGTTGGTGGTAGTTAGTAAGAATTTAGCAGTATATGTGCCTTTTTTTGTCCCTTATGTTAGTAGTACAAACAATAGAGCATGAACTAGTTAGATCATTGATATCTATATGCATGGAAGAGTCTTGTAATACTTGTCACCACTGTGATTCATTGAGGAGGTTTCTGGGTCATGACCCACGGACTCTGGACCTGCTCACAAGGGGCTCACAGGAGGGCAACTAGCATGTTTTTTAAAAGTTCACCAATTTCATCATAGTCCCTAACTTAGATTTACCTGACTGCTTCAATATGGGTTCTGGATGTAGATTGTAGGTCCTACTCTATCTAATATAATTTGTGAACCTTCTTTTCAATTTTGTTTTCTGCAGGGTTCTTGTTCAGCACCCATTTCAACGTGTCAAAGTTCAGCAGATATGCACTCAGTACTTTGCGTGGCCTCCTGAGAAAACAGGTTTTCTCTCTTCTCCACCTGTATCTACTTCCTTGTATTTTCATCCTTGCCAGCATCATGTTGGTTTAGCAAGTTATTTTGTCTTTTTAACCTTTGTTTCAGATGAGTATATCCTTCCAAAAATTGCTGAAAGAGATTTACGTCGTTTTGCTAATTTGCGTTCAACTTCGTTGGAACTTGGAGTTGACCTTCCTTTGCACAAGGTGCTTTTGAAATTGTTGTATTTAATCCTCCCTATCCTTGTATAACTTTCCAACTTACGGTAAAATAGGGTAATATTTTTCTAACTAATGGCAATAAATATGTGAACGTACTCGATTATTGAATAGAAAAAGCAAACTTATCCCCTACCTATAACATTTCAAAGATAGCATGATTTTACAATTTATTCTTTATCTTATAGTACCAACTGTATATTAATTTTGGCCTGTACTATGATTGCTCTTCATGACCAGAGGCCCTTTACATTTTCAGATGCCAATCAAGTGCCCGGTTTCTGGAATCATCAAGCAGAGAAAAGTTCAGGGAAAGGAATGCTACGAGGTTTCATGGGAAGAAGAACTGCATGGACTTGAAACCTCCACAGTTCCAGCAGATCTCTTAGAAAAGTAACGGGTTTCAAACTATCAATATCTCAAGTTCAACCTTCTTATTTTGACGTCTATATTCTAGTACTATTGTCAAGCAAATTAACTTTCGTACAGCATTGAATTTTGTTACATACATTGCACATTGAAAAAAGAAACGATATTAACTCCCCTTTTTTTTTTTTGGTTCTCCAGGGCCTGTCCCGAGAAGATCGCAGAGTATGAAGAGGGAAAAGCTCAAAAGAAAAAGGAGAATTGCCGCAGAGCAAGAGCAAAGAAATCAGGCGTCGAATCTTCCGTGGCAGAAATTGATATGAGACTCCAAAATCTTTTGCTCGACATTGAATGTGGAAATAATAGCAGCACCATCTTAACTTGTTCTTCTCATGCTTCAGGCACGGCAATGACAGGAAACAATGCAAATGTCTTAGAAACAATTCCAGTTCTTGAAAAAGAGCTGAGAAGTTGCAATGAAGAAGGTCCAAATGGTACTAAGTATGAAAAAGAAATAATTGATCTTCTGAGCCCTTCGCCACCGAGACTGCGATGGGTGCTGTCTGATACGCAACAAGTAAAGCCAAGTCATAAAGTTGTGGATGTAATAGAATTGAGCGACTCGGAAACTGATATGTCGCCGGAGCACCAAAGGAAGGCTGGAGAGTTGAGATTGTTTTTAGCAAGCATCAAGGATTGACTTCCAATGAACAACCTTGAAATGCATGTAAATCTAATATTACGTGTTTTTGCTGGAGGCTTGTAATGAATTTTTTAGTTTTAATATGAATCTTCTCCATCAGTTTGTTCTTGGATTATTTTTCTTAAACCTACTTCATGCATCTCTTTTGTAAGGGAGATTCAAATTTTGTTGAAGCAAATACATTTCACGATATTAATTGGGAGTTTGATGGATTGAAAAGAGAACTGCAGCAGAAAAACGACGACATACTAGTGAAACGACAACTTTATGAACGACGATCTTTTGGAAACCGACTATTTAAAAAAGGAATTGTCAATTTAAAAAGAAAGCATTACATAACAGGAAATGTTTAAAAGAAAAGGCTTGAAGACGACAACACCGTAGAAACTAAAAAGAGAATATTTCCAAGAAAACGAAAAATAGTTTAAGAAAATTACAATGATTTCATTAACCACTGGTTAGTTTGGGTCGGTTCAACTTAAAAATTCTAACTTAGTATTTGGTTTTTTTTCTGAAAATTCAACAAAATTTTTAACTAATTTTTTTAAAGGTAACCGAACACAAGCTACAACTGAAAAATTAAAAACGACAAATGCATTTGAAACATCCTAGGAAAACGGCAACTACATAAAACAATCAACTATTCTGTTACGGCATCTTCGTCCAAAACGACTAAGAAAAACGACATCATGAGCAAGAAACGACAATAATAAAACAAACATTAAATTGAACGCATCTTCCAAACGGCGATGTTCTAGGAAAAAGGGAGAGCCATGTAACAAAAGACGAGCTAAGAGAAAAAGATGATTATTTTCTATAAAAACTTCATATAAAAGCAACAATTAAGGAATATAAAAAAATTATTTTTGAAAAAAAAAAAAAAGCATCATCGATAAACACATTTTAGGAAAATGGTAAGGATATGAAAGAAAACATCCACAAGAAATGACAAGTGTAAATAATCACAACATCAAGTAAAAAACGTAAATGTTTTAATCAAAAGTGAAAACGACAATTTCCTGAAACAGTAAAGATTTGGAAAAAGACAATAGCCAAACAATCGGACAACTTTAAAAACAAAACTAAAATACGACCGAAATTTCAAAACGCAATGGTTCGAAATAACATTATAGGCAGTGGACAAATCACAACCTTGGAAAACGACAACATACTAAAAAGCGACAATTTTTAAACATCAGCATCTTTAAAAGAGACGATGTCGTGGAAATCAAAATTAATAAAAACGACAATTTCGTTAAAAGCGGCGATATAGTAAAAGAACAGCACAAAAATTTTTGAAAAGACCAGACCACATGTATCAAGAGAACAAGAACCTGTAAGAGCCACAACGATAACATTAGAGAAACTCAACGGAAAGCCCACATCACCGAGACACCCCAATATTTGAAAAACGACAATGATTTAAATAGCACCACCGTGACAGATAAACAACCGCATGTCGTACCAACGACATGGTTAACACCGACACATTGGCCAAGAAAACGACAACACGTTCCCGCGAAAGAACGACACTTGAAACATAACGACAATACCAATGAGAAGCGACGACGCTGTACATAAAAACTGAAGGCTTGGAAAAGGACGACATTATTCATCCAGAAACGAGAACAGCTGGTTAACTGTATCCATGTTCCATTAAACAAGATGCACATCACGGGTAATAAAATTGGAGACTACAAAATTCCAAACCCTCTCGAAAATTTTGTCACATTCTACCGCTCATTCAACTAACTATTTACAAAAAGAAAAAGAAAAAATGGAGATATATATTCATGATGTCCATTCTGTACCCATCGCTACCTCACCATCACCATGGAGTGTGTGTACATGAGCGGTTTCAGTTTCAGGAGCACCATTTTCCCCACTTATTAGCTCCTTTGCAATGCATCTTGCGCGGTTCAACAATTGAAAGCTCTTTGCATGGTCATCTAAAGATAGAGCCGTTTTCAAGTTCATGAAGAATTCCTCGTAATCATCTAAGCATTCACTAGATCCCATTTCAAACGTTCTCTCCTCTTTTTGAAATATTGATGACGTTTTCAAGGACTCAGATTTTCCACACTTCTTTCCTGCCCTGTTGCTTACCACCATCTCCAGCCTGGAAGCCATGGTTGAGGCTCGATTGATACACGAGGAAGGCAACTGCAACACAATCGGGGCTCAGCTCAGCCAGCTTAAAAAATAGTGGAATTACACGTTGAAAAATGCTATTCTAAATAAGTAAAGAGTGAAAATGCGGCATTGAAACAATTAGAGCTAGAGAGAGAGAGAGAGAGAGACCTGTGCGAGCTCAGCAACCTTAAACCCAAAACTCTTTTCTGAAACACCAGGCACAAGCTTATATAGGTAAGTCACGTCATGATCAGATTCAGCGTTCATAGCGTTGGTCTCCTCATTCCTATGTGAAGTAAGATATGAAACATGGTATGCCCCAACAGAGCCAGGGAATTCGGCTCTTATCTTGGCGATTTCAGGGTAGTGAGTGACAAAGAGGACCATGCATCTTTTGTGCTGTAGAAGATGATGTAATGTTGCATAAGCGATGGCCACACCATCATGCGTACTTGTGCCTCGCCCAAGCTCATCGATGATGACCAGAGAACGCGATGTACAACTTCGGAGTATATCAGAAGCCTCACTCAGTTCTTCTAGAAAGGTGCTTCTCCCTTGTTGGATGCTGTCAGAAGCTCCCATTCGGGTGTAGATTCCATCCAGGACATGTAGTTTTGCTGATGATGCTGGTACAAAGGAACCAACCTAGAGAAATCAGAGCACGCTTTATAAAGCAACAGCAATACGAAAATCCTTCATCAAACAAAAAAAGCATGCAAGTAGAGGCTTTGAACATTTATAGAAGAGAGTTAAAACAGAGTCTTCCCTATCAGAAACACAATGAAAAAACCTTTACAAAAATAGCAGCACGACCAAAGGAATTATTAGAAATCATTCCTGATTTTACCTGGGCCATTATAGCAATGAGAGCAACTTGTCGAATGTAACAACTCTTTCCACCCATGTTGGGCCCTGTAACAATCTGACAGTACTCATTCTCTGCATGCAAGTCTGTATCGTTTGGGACAAAATTGTCTTGTAATATACTCTCCAAAACCTGGAAGGAATTTGTAAGCATTAAACATAAGCTCTTGACATACTGAAAACTAACCATTTTCTACTTACAAATTAGCTTTAGAAAATAATGATTATAGTCCCAGAACTGAGTACCTCAACAAATTTGATAATATAGGACACCAAGGTCTCTAGTACGAAATTTCTTCTTAAATGTCAAGAGATTGGGATATTGTCATTATTTTAAGGTTTCGCATATTGATCAATTCATTCAATTAATAAACCTAATGCACAACGACGGCGAAATACACTCAGGCAACAAAAAATAAAAAAAAATGATTTCCAATATGAGAACATAAGCAAACTTTACATGACATCACTTGTATTGCACTTTTTGAGCACTCAAAAAAGAAAACAGGGAAAAGTTAAGCCAAACTGGATTAGCATTCAAGACATACCGGATGGCGACCGGCAGAAATATGTATCTGAACAGGTTCATCGTCATATACAAGCAATGGACGAACATAATTCTGTAACATAAAAGCTGACAGAATTATTTAATGTTATAACATTTATAGAAGTTGCAAATGTAGGACACATTTGAATCAATAAAATCTCAGAGTAAATACCTTATTTCTTGAAAGAATGGCAAGCGAATGTAGACAATCTAAAGTGGCTAGTGCCTGAAGAGCAGCTTGGAATTCAGCATAATACTTACTGAATTCCGCTAGAAAGCTATTCCAAGCAGATTGACAGATAACATTAAGCTCCTCCTTGGCCAGAGACAGCTTGTCTGTAGCAGTCAACACTTCAGGTGGGTGATACCGGATTGTTTTTTTGGTACTATTAACCTTAACCCAATTTGATGGTACCTTTACATCAAGGGACAACTGTAGCAAATACAACAATTAATTACCATGCAACAAGATAATAGGGGGTAGAACGAGGGAAAAATTGTAATAAAAGACGTACAATGATATCATCACCAATACCAAAAAAAGTCATTTGTGCATCCTTTTGATCAAAAAAGTAGCTGAGTTGGCCTACCTCTATCAAATGTGTCAATCCAGACACACTGATGAATTCCAGCTTGCTCATTTTAAGCTGCTTGCGATATATAGTAATCAGAGAGTCCAAATTTTCTTTTGCCAATTGAACCTCTTTTCTGGCTCTAGCAACCTACAAGAATAGATAGTACCAGAAAAGTATATGATCAAGAGGAAAAAGGCATAGAGATTTTACAAAATACTTATAATTAGCATGGAACTCGAGTACAAACCTCAGGAAATTGACCATCAGAGATTATTAAGTTTTGTTGATCTCGTTGGTCAGCTGCTTCTTTGTTTAGGGAAGACAACAATTTTGCAGCATTTCTTATCACACTGGGTGATGAAGCCGTCAATATCAACTTCCGTAATAGCTCGGAGTGCACAATCTTTGCTCTGAACTTTTGATCACCATCTTCTCCCTCCTCTTCATTGTGAAGTTGTTGAAGTTGTTTTCCAGAATATAAAATAGCTTGAATAACTGCAATGAACTGTATCATTCAATCACTCAGAAATTGTCACTGGTATAAGGAACATGATCAAATGACTCCAAAAAACTACAATGAACCATATGTAATCATTCGCTTACCTCAGTTGGGGTGGCGGTCCGGTGGAAGATTCGTGTTATTCCTCGTTGAATATCAGGCGCCCTTCCTAAAGTTGTCAAAACAGAAGAAAGTACATGACTGATTTCTGGTCTTACGATCCCTACATCTTCTGCAGGTAAATATTCTACACCCTGAGAAGCTTGAGAAGATCCCATGGATTCTCCAATCTCGGAAACGGCATCAAGTCGAGCAGTAATCATGTTTCTGTCACATAAAGGGTGAGTTACCTGTATCAATCAATGGTACTATCAATTTGCATGAACATTGAAAACTAAAACAGTTTACCAGATAATCATAATAACATGTGCAGGTCATACCCAGTGCCTAAGAAGCCTTGAGCCAAAATTAGTACTTGTATGATTCATTGTCTGAAGGAGCGAACCAGACTCTGAGCCATCACTGTTGTTCCTCAAAACCTAACAAGAGATGGTATTCTAGTATGAAAATAAGATAGAAGATGAAAACATGAATGAGTAAAGAACTTATGAATAAGATAACAAAATTGAAACACAAAATTCTGTAAGTATTGCCCAACTATTTAAGGCCGGGTCCAAAAATTGTAAGAAAAATGCATTGTGCTTTGAAACAGACCACCATCACTCATCAACACAACATAAAAGCTTGTCAAATCCTGTCTGCAGTTGGTAGACCAAGAAAGTAAAAACAAGAATGGCAATTGGCAGTTTAAAAAATACACACTGGTTATCTATTTCATGGAAACTTCTGATAGAACTTCCTTATACAAAAGGATCAGTACCTCTAACTGTTGAAGTGCATTGGCTGACAGGGTCATCTCAAAGTTGCTTGAAAAGGGCCTAAAAGAAGCTCCTAAACAAAGAACCCTTTCAAGACCAAATTGTTTCAGGTAATGAATGGTCAGGGCTAAAGCTTGGATGACCAAATCTGGCATGTTCATGATTACCTTTTAACATTACAGAAACAAAAAAAAAAAAATGAAAACAAGGTTGAATAGTAATTAACATCCAAAAAATAGTAGTCAACTAATAATACTAATGATCCTTTTTTTCCTCAAAAAAAAAAAAAAAAAAAAAAGAAACACTAATGTTAAAAATTCCTTACCTCAATTGCCAAACGAGGATTCCCCTCTGCATTTTGCTTTGAATTACCTTCATCCATATTTTCATACAATGTCATAACTTCAGCAAGTGCACCACCATCCTTAAAGCAATCTCGTGAGGCACGCTCCACTCGCACATGTGAAGCAGGTCCAGCATAACCAAGCAACAACTAACCACACACCACATTTTAGAGCATTTTCAAGGCAATCCCAAATTTCTATATCAGTATCAAAATTCAATATTTAGAAAACAAAATCTCCAATTCAATACTATACTCAATATCAAATTAGTCATAGGCTTTCATTTGGTGGCAAGTATAACACCAAGTATATAGCATATGCCAAATTTGATCTCATGATTATTGATGCGTTCTTTTCACTCAATATTTAGTTATCTACAACATCATCATCATCATCATCATCATTATTATTATAATTGATATTTTCTTTCTATAGGTTCCAAAGCTTAAAATGTGCAACAAAACTAATAGATATTTACTCGTTGAACTTTAGGTTTCCACTTTGCCTCTTGAATTTAAAATCTCTCACTTTACCGCTTGAACTTTGAATAAGTCCCACTTAACACCTTCAGGTAGAAATTTCATTAAAAAAATAGACAGAAAAATGGTAGTTAAGTGCTGCCATGTGGTCTTCTTCCGTTTGTTTAACAGAAATCCTAACACAATAAGTTTAGTAAGACCGAATCCTTTCTTTTTCCGTCTATTTTTAACCAAAATTCTAGTAAAAGGGACGAAGTGCTACTGTTTAAAAATTCAGGGTTAAAGTGAGAACCTTTAAAGTTCCGGGTTCCTAAAGTTTTCGTGAGCATAGATGAAAATAATCTATATATATAACATTTACAACAACGTTACATATCAGTATTCAGAGAATCAGAACACAGAACAAAACAACATATAAAGATGCTAACTTTACATTTTTCGTATCATCAAATGATATCACTGGCATTGGCATTTACAAAAGCTTTTACCTTTTCTGTTTGCTTGGAGAGTGGGTGGCCAAGAAGCAACTCAGCAGGAGACAAACTCAAAACGACAACCTCAACCCCATTCCTCAAGAACCCATCCCCAAACTCCCCATAAACGACATCGCCGGCCGATATCTCCACTCCAATAATCCCAACCTTGACGTCACACTCCGACACGCTCTCCTCGACAACACAAACCAAATAGTTACTGTCCCCGCCCCACCCCGCCGCCTCCTCCTCCATCCTCCCTCCTCCGACGTCCTCCGCCGCCTCCAGGGTGGCCTTCGTGTACAGCGCCGACAGCCCCCTCCCGAACGGGCCCACCCGGTTGGGCCCGTGGGCCTTGATCGCCGCCGTCTCGGTCTGCTTCACCACGCCGACCTTGTACCCGGCGCCGACCAGCCGCCTCACGTGGACGCTCAAGCGGAAGGTGGGCACGCTCGCGGTGAGGAAGTTGTGGTCCACGTGGGCGTAGATCCCGAGGACTCTGGCGGCGATCTCCGCGTCCTCGCCGAAGAACCGGAACCTGTAGCCGACCTCCACCATGAGGAGGACGTCCGGGTGGTTCCCCTTGAGGGCCACCACTTGCTGCTCCAGAGGGGTGTACTTGAGTGCTCCATCTCCCTTTTTGGAAAGTTCTGGAATGTTCTGGGAGGGTTCAAGAAGCTTCTGTAGGAACTTCTGGTGGACGGAAGGAGGAGGAGGGGTGGGATTGGGGAGTTTGGGGAGTTTCGGGGGTTTGGAATTGGAAGAAGGCGGTGCGGGGGAGGAGAGGGGGCGTTTGAAAGGTGAGAAAGTGACGGTGGCGGAGATTTTGGGAGGTGGGGTTGGTGGATTTGGGAGGGAAGATGAAGGATTTGATGAAGAAGAAGAAGAAGAAGAAGAAGCTGAGGTTGGGATTGGGGTTGGGGCTTTGGGTTTGGGGGCGAAGAAGCGAGAAATGACTTGTTGCTTTTGCTTTCCCATGGTGGCACTCGATGTGCCAAAATGCCAGCTTGAGAAACAGAAAGTGTGAAAAGAGGAGTTATATATAAGTGAATTTGGCGCGCTTTAAATTTCCCTACATGTCTACCCGCCACTCTCTCGCATGATTTTTACTGAATGCTTTTCTCAAGATTTTTTTTTTTTTTCTTCTTCTACATCTTAGTTAGAAAATCCGAATTCTCCACCTTTTTTTTTAATTAAATATAAAATTACTGTTATTTTACAACAGTAATCACCTCTGTTAACAAGCTTGATGAATAAATGAGAAACAACTCCTAAAATACACTGTAAAATAAATAAGATGCCGTTTGTAACAACCTTTAGAGTTTATTTTTTAAAAAATCGTTTAAATTGGTGTTTTTACATAGTTAAATACATATAAGATTTTTTTTATTTTATAAAACGATCATTAATCTTGATGATAATTAATCAGTCAAAAATAAATATTACTACTATATTTAATCAATAATTAATCATATCAACTATCGTGGATCATTTTTTAAAGAACAATTTTTTTATTAATTTTACAAATATCAATCATTTATTGAGGGGGCGTTTGGTAAACGCATTACATTTTGATTGTATTTGAATGAAATTTGTTTTCTGAATGTTGTATTTGGTTGAAAAGTATTTGTATTGTATTTGAATGAAATGTGTGTTTAGATGAAAAGTATTTTAAAGTTAAAAAGTTGATGTGATTGGTAAAAGTAGAGATAAATAGTGGAATTAAAAAGTTGATGTGATTGTTTTAAAAATATTTTAAATAGTAATTATTTTTGTAGCACTATTGTAAAATTTGTGTTTGGTATAAAATTGTATTGTATTTGAATGAAATTAAAATACAATTGTTTACCAAATAGCCCTGAAAATTTTCTTTAAAAACAATATTATTATTTACCCACAAATCCGTAATGATGTCATGACTAGCACATAAACATTCTTACCGAACCATTTGAAACGTTATTGACGAAAAAACAAGTTAAATGGTTTGGTTGCTCCTACACATGTTATGAACACGATTTGAGGTTTTCTAATAACAGTTCAAATTGGACCTGAACGCCACATTTTAAAAAATTTTAAAAAAAATTGGTATCATAGAATGACTTTACCTTATGCATGGGGCAACCAGTCAAGGCTATTGCACCATTTCATTTCAGTATTTAGTGCGCATTCGGTATAAGCATTCTAATAATTTAAATGCAACAAAATTTTCATCCAAATATAAAAGTATTTTATTCAAATACTAATTACATCATATTTTAAATTTAATATAATTATTATTTATTATTTCAATTTTTCTATTATTTTTATTAATTACATTATATATTCTTTTTCTCTTTCTTTTTTTTTTCTTATTACTTTAATTTATCACATCACATATTTATTATTAAAATATAATTTAAATATTTTTTATTTAAGTATTAAAATATAATGTTAATACTTTTTCTTTAGATATAAATTATATTCAATATATTCAAATATAATACATTTATCAAATCGATTATTAAATTTAAATAATTGTTTGACTTGTGCAATTTGGATGGACTATTCTTATAGCCCATTTGAGATTTCATACCCAAATGGCAGAGAACCTACCGAAATTTGGGCCATTCCCATGTTTTTTCTTCGGAAAAAGTTGAAAGCACATATTAACATTGAAATGCTAAGTGGATTGGATGACAATTTAAATATTTGTGTTCAAATTTTTCTATTTAAATATTTCTGTTCGGACATTTCTCTTAAATGGTCCCCTTGATGTACCTAAAAAAAAAAAAATTCTATTATTCTCTTTAGTCATCTAAGCTTCCGTTTCCTCTTTTTCAAACTGCTGTGTCACATTGCTTCGAAAATCTGTAGCAGGAAGACGACTGCTTTCCATGGATTAAGATTCTGGTGATGTAGAAAGCATGTATTTAGTGATTTTTTAATTCTTCTTTCCTTTCCGCTTTTTTAGTGAAATAGATATTATATTGTCTATTTATACGTTGCCTGCTCTACCTATTTCTGATGGTTTGCAATATATGTGTCTTTAAGGACTCATATGGGAAAGACCAGAAACTTTAATTGAATGTTAAAAAATATTGAAATAATAAGAATTAAAAGTAAAAATTAAGAAAAAAAAAATATCAATCCATCCTCATCTAAAGTCTTAATTCTCATTCATATAGTATGCCAGGCCATAATATTCAATATTTGAGACGTGTATATATATGTGTTTGTGTGTGTGTGGTCACGGTTGGCTTTTGTCACTTGTCGGTGTGGTTGCGGTTTCAATTCTCCCTAAACAATAACTGACGGTCCGATCTCTAATGCCATGCTTGATATAGTAGAAAAAGGAAAGGAAGCGGGGAGGTATTATTGGAAGGAAAATGTTAGATTGACTTGTTTGATAGGAAAGGAAAACTGGATAGAAAAAAATTGTAATGGAACCCACTAATTTTAGTCTCTTTCAAAAATGGAAGGAAAACTATAATTCACTCAATAACTACTAAAATCACTTTTTTTTAAAGTAAAATAGTATATATTAATAATTAAAATAGTAGCTATGCAACTTTTTTGTTTCCTCCTTCCATGCTACCAAACAACATAAAGAAAAAAATAATACAACAACAACAACAAAATTTTTCATCTCCTTCTTATTTTATTTTACTTCTGTTTTTCCTTTTCCTCTTGTTTTCTTTCTTTCTTATCAAATGTATAGGCTAAATCTATCAAAACCGGCATCAACCTGCCTGCTTTTGACCCCTTCTGTTATGTTTGGTCCAATGAAAAAGAGGAAGTGCAAAGTGGGGGAGGGAAAATGGCAGTCTAGTTTGTTTGTTTGTTAAGAAGGAAGGAAGAAATGAAAGGAAAATAAGATGGAAAAATTTGTTATAGGAGTCTGCTAACTTTAATCTCTCTAATATGGAAAGCATAAATCCCCTCGATGATGTTTAAAATTACTATTTTATCCTTATTTTGAACTAAAATAACACTACAACTAAATGGACATAATAGCTTTAGGAAAAAAAAATATAATAGTAATTATATTTCTTTTTTATTTCTTTTCTTTTTTTTTTCCACTAAACAACCTCAAGAAAAATTAAAACCTTCTCTCTCTTTTCTTTCAGTTTCATTTTTTCTTTCTCTCTTGTTTTCTTTCCTTCTTATCAAACATAACTTTAATGACTAGTAGTGATCTCTTAAACTAATAAGAAATTAACATATAAAATTATGTGAGATATTATGTTGAACAATCAAGAGTGAATATATTATTATTTAAAAAAATGTGATAACAATTTTTAATGGTGACATGGATTATTATTTTATAACGACCACTTATGAATCGTTTCAGTTAACTTATTTTTTTAACGTTTCTCATCTTATAAGATTGTGAAAAATTAAAAAATTGAGATGATAATCTTAACATATTGAAAAATGAGAAATAATGACTTTTAAAACTTTAATAATATCCAAATTGAAAGTTTTTTAAATTTAGGAGTTGGCGATTTGAAATCTACATTTTAAGATGGAATTATGTGTAAAATTATCATTATTATTTCTATGTTAAAAATTATCATTGATTTATATTTGTAACTACCAACTCCAGAAAGTTGAATTAGCATAATGATTTATTTTATTTCACACTGAGTGCTTAAAAAACAGGTGCACTGTAAAAACAAGGCTCACGAACAACTTTGAAGGGCAAGGATTTACGCAAGCAAACTTTAGAGGAGATTCTCAACTTTCATTTGCACGTCTATAACCGTTTTTTTTTTTTTTTTTGGTATCATCATGAAATGTTATTGATTATTGCACCATCAATGAAATTATAACATAATAGGAAACAACAACAACAACAAAATTGGCAAAAATACCAACCCAGTTCAAGGTAGGGACCAAATACAACTAACTGATTACGATATATTGTTTAGAATGACAGTCTAGTCGACAATTGCAAAGATCCTCCTTTAGATCCACTTGCTTAATTTGTCTCAAGCCCAAGATTATTTTGCTAGTTTAATTGGCAAAGGCATTTAGACCATCGCGCGCGTGTATATATATATATACACACACACACACACATATATGTGTGTATATATATATATATATTATCTTTATACTAGAGGATTGTCAATTTCCTAGTCATTCATTCATAGGGCCATTAATTCGTGGGGTTGGGACCTGCTGAAATCTCCTTCATCATGATAAGAACCGATTCATGAGTCATCCTCAATCTGGCCAAGATCCTTTACGTTATAAAAGCCTTATCCAAATTGACGCCTTGGTGACATCACAGTACAAATATATATATATATATCGTGTGTGTATACGTGTAAATATCTTCTATTAACTAAAGAAAAATGCTAAAATACCATTTCAGTGGTGATCATTACTAATGATTAAAAAAAAGAAAAGTTGGAAATTGATTTATAAAACCATGTGAGACCTGTATCCTCGTCAATGAATTTAAAAGTTAACATGTAAATTTACAATCGGTGAAACAGTGCCGCAAGGATACCAATGGTAATATATGACATCACTCTTTAATCAAATGCAATACATCAAACTGCTAAACGGAATTAATAACTGTCGATATAATCTAACGAAAATTTCATATCTACTTCAATTACATTATAACTATAAAACGTGCTTTCTTTCTTTTCATTTCATTTTTTTTTTCCTCCCTGTTGAACCAAGTGTACAGAACACTGCACAATAATTTCATTACGCCTCCTCCATTCATTTATTTATTTTTTTTTTAAAGAAAAAGCTCGTTCCAATTTAATATATATATATAAATGTGTTATATTCTCTTCGTTTGTGTATTTTTTTCTTAGAACTAACAGTGGAGTTATGGAGATTCAGCAGCAAAATGATCGAAGAATTCTACTGCTAAGGAATAACGGTTGAATGCAAGAGAAAAACATTTCAGGACAGATAAATAGTTTGTTCTTTCCATTATTGGTTTCCCAAACGATAATATACACCATCTGCATCTTATTTGCTAGCCTTTCTTTTCAAAGTTACAGCCTTTATTGGTCCCTTTGTGGTTGTTGATCGAATCTTTTCACATCAACTTGGACTCAAATCTTTTGATCCCCCTTCCTAGCTAGATATTGAAAATACTACACAACACATTCTACAACGAGAAAAAAAATGAATTTGATTAATTCAACTCCTAAGACTCTGGAAGAATGCTGCTAAAATGGATTTTATCAACATCCATAAATGATAAATCAAGTCATTGATCGAACTGCGGATTTGATCTATAATTAGGGGCCAATACATACTAAAAAGCTCATTCCTAATGCATATAACAAATGGTCTAGAGGCATTAGAGTAATTAAGAGATTTTCCTTTCTTTCTCTTGTTGGAGATTAAAACCAACTTGGTGATTATTTCAAAGTTACAGCCTAGAATGGGGCAGATTATTGTTTCATGTGATACTTGGAGGTTATAGCATCTCATCAAAAGTTAGGAGTGAGACCAATTAGGGGGGAGGAGAAAAGTGTAGGAGGGACAAAAGGCTTTGCTTAAACCACGTAAGGCAGATGGAGACAAAAGCCTGTCTGCACACGCCATTCCATAAACCAAAGTTGAGGCGCAAAAGCAACCAGCAATTCTCTATTGCACCTTCACCACTTGATATTTATGCACATTAAATACAAGGCCTCTTCCTTAGAATGGATGCGTTCACGGTACCATGAATATTTCAAAGTCAAATATGAAGTACCATAAATACCCATTTCACTATTAGGAAATGTTTATTTTATGAATTATCCAACCCCAAAAATGAAAAAAAAAAATTTAAGATTTACATCTATCAAATATTTGTTGAAAGAACGCTACTATTTATCGTTACTGATTTATCATTACATGTGTATTACTCAATTAAAAAAAAGAACTATTACATGTTAAAATATAAATTAACAATTGAGTCCCATTAATCTCAGACATTTAAGCTTACTTAGTATATTTTTCACTTCTACATTTAAGCAATAGAGAAGACAGATAAATCAAAGTTATTAATACCGTTAGTAGTGCTTGGAACAATGTTTTTTTAAAAAGAAAAAAAGCGCAAAGGACAAAATGGTGTCCTAAATTTATTAAATGACCAAAAAATTTATTAGAAGAGGTAAAATGGTATAAAAAAAAAATCTACAAGTAGATCACTTTTTTTAGATATTAGTCAAAAGTTATTTAGATAGTAATCTAATTAGCACTTTGGAGCACAAAAAATAAAAAATAAAATAAAATTACTTCTACAAAAATCATATCAAACGGCTGGCCCTTATAAGTATGACAACCTTTTGAAATCCATACATCAATCCGGCAACAGGCTGGTTTCAAGAGCTCTTAACCATGTATTGTATATATATGTGTGTATAAATATATAGTTCTCATAATATTGATAATAATAATAATAACATGGGTTAATTTTATGAATAGCCTTCGAGTTATACACAAATTTCATGTTGACCCCTGATTTTTTATTTTACACGTCAAACTCTTCTGAACTTTTCTACTATATATGTCCATAGTCCCTATGATGACATTATTTTAAAAACTAAATGACGATTGAATAGTTTCAGATTACATATGAGCTTTAACCATAACTAAAATCGTAACTAAATATTTTTTTACAGGAAAACTGTATCCTCAAAATTTATCGGCATACATCTTTGCTTAAAATAAGGTTTACATATTATATATATCTTTGATTAAGAAACCCTAATAACAATAACCACAAACATAAGGTTACAGTGCCATGCAAGTTGTAAGACGATGGCATTATGGTAATTTGGGGCAAGAAAAAAGAGCAGTTTGTGAGGAAAGAAGAGGAAAAAAAGAATCTTATCCCACATTCAAATAAGAGAAAATAGATTGACAGTAACAATAGTATTTATCTACGTCACAGATGAGAGACGGAAATCGAAAGGCAGATTTATGAGAGCCTTTCATTGGTTGGGAAACCCCAAACCCTCCAACAACTTCTTCTTCTTCTCTGTCACCACTTCTTATGAATGGGAAATGAAAAACCTCTCCTCCTATTCAGAGAGAACCAGAAGCGAAGGAAAAGAAAAAGAAAATCCAGATGACCAACATGAACAACAACATAATAGCCAAATGGAAGAAGATGAAGCCGAAGAAACCGACAGACCTCGCTGCGACTGGGATTTCCGCCTCCGCACCGTCGTATGCTCACGGGCTGCCGCCGCCGCATCCGACGCCCTCGGAGTCGTCGAATTCGACCCCTCCGATAGCGTACTCGCCACGGGCGGAATGGCCAGGAAGATACGAATCTACAGGTTAAGCTCCCTCCTGACCGAGGGCGACGGCAGCGGTGGTGGTGACGCGGCGGTGCTCGACCATGCCGGAGCGTATGACTACTACATCTGCACGCCGGCGAAGCTCAGCAGCCTCCGGTGGCGGCCGGGGTCCGGCGGAGGGATCCTCGGGACGGGGGACTACGACGGGGTGGTGACGGAGTACGACCTGGAGAGGAGGACGCCGGTGTTCGAGCGCGACGAGCACGGGGGGCGGCGCGTCCGGAGCGTGGACTACTCGCATTGGGACGTTGGTTCGGTTATGGGGGCGTCGGGGTCGGACGACGGGACCATGCAAATGTGGGATCCGCGCTGCGACGCCGGGGAGTGCGTGGCTAAGGTGCGGCCCAGCGTAACGAGGACCTCCCCCGTCTGCTGCGTCGAGTTCAACCCCTTCGGCGGGCCATTGATAGCCGTCGGATGCGCTGACCGGAGAGCGTACTGCTACGATGTGCGGAAGTTCTCTGATCCGGTTCTAATCCTCGACGGCCACCAGAAAACGGTGACATATGTTCGGTTTCTCGACGGCCGTACGATGGTGTCGTCCGGCACGGACGGGTGTTTGAAGCTGTGGGATATAGAGGACGCCTGTGCGGTTCGCACGTACAGGGGACACGTCAACAGCCGGAGTTTTGTCGGGTTATCGGTGTGGAGGAATGGCGGGTTGCTCGGGTGCGGGTCGGAAAATAACCATGTTTTTGTGTATGATAAGAGGTGGGGCGAGCCCGTTTGGTTCCGCGGGTTCGGACCAACGGGCGTTCCTAGCCCCGGACCCGGGTGTGAGAGAGGGTTTGTTAGCAGTGTGTGTTGGAGGCAAGTGGGGGAGGATGAGTGCACCCTGGTGGCAGGCGGGTCCGACGGGGCTTTGCAGGTTTTTGTGGGCACAAGAAAGCCTTGATCTTGTTCTCATTATTACAAGGGACTTCCTGATTATGGTCTCTTGTCTTCTCCATTTCCTACCACAAAATGCATTGTTAAGAGTAAAGGTATGAAAAGTTCACAACTTTAATCGGACAAAAGTTTTTTTTTTTTCTTTTTTAGGCCAAAAAAAAAAAATAATAAGGTTGAAATGGAAGAGGAGGTAGGGATGAGTGTGGTGGCCATTTGTATTGAGGATTTTTTTTTTTTTTTTTAAGGATTTACTGCTGACAAGTTGTTTACATGAGATATGAAAGTGAATTGATCTGAGGATATGAATACATACTCAATACTTGTATTGTCTAGGAAATCAGTGAACATTTGCTCTCTTAATATTCTGGGAAATTATTTTTTAAGCTAATTACTTTTTGAAGTCTTACTATTATCAACCTCATTGATTTGTGTAGTGTTAGAAAAAGTGAAATGTAACTTACTCCATATTTGGTGCGTATACTCCAATCAAAATTTTCAAAAAATTTTTTTATCGTCTTTTTTTGATAAAAGTAATTCATTTCACTATTTACATTTTTAAATGTTTTTTAAAAACTCAAATTTTAATGATCCATTATTTTATTATTTCAAATTAAAATAAAATGATTTTTTTTAAATATAATGACGAGATGAATAAAATAAGAATTACATTATATATTATTCCAAATATATTTTATATTTTACACTTTTTTTTTTTATCAAAATAGTTCCTTTTCAATCAAGTAAGTAACTCTAAACATTCACTCGTTTCAACTCAAAATATGAGCTTCATATCATTTCTACCGGGCGCTTGGCTTACACCTTTCAAAACTCCAATTAAAACGTGTGCTCTAAACGCCACCTTAGAGTTGTTTATATACTAAAGGGGACAAAAAAAATGGCCTCAGCCTGCTTAAAAATGTGTCGTGCGTTTGGGAGGTAGAAGAACAAGAAATTTAAGTTGTTTTGGATTGCATTCTTTGACAGCAATCATTCGAAGCACGTGTGTTACTATCATGAAAATAACTAGGCAGCAATAACGAATTTTTTTGGCTTACAAAGAACAACGAGCATATCTAAATGGTTTCTATTGTGGTTTATGGGTCAGATCGCTATCCATTTATAGGATCTAGGCATGCCTAGTGATAGTGAAGTTTGATTTTTTTAAAAGAAAACCAAGAAAGTTAGGTGGTATTTGGTATTGGTTTTAAAATATTTTCTATTTTCAAAAAAATTGAAAATGAGAATGTTTTGAAAACTGTGTTGAGATCATTTTTGAAATTGTGTTTAGTTATGTTTTCTGAATGTATATTCTGAAAAACATAAAAATAAAATTTTGTTTAGTTATATATTTTGAAAACTCATTTTATAAGTGAGTATCTTATAAAAACATATTTATTTTTAATTTTAAAAAAATAATAAAAAATAAATTATTAGTCATAATTAAAAAAAAAACTTTGGTAGTATGTTTTGCAATAAGCGATAGGGGTAGAAGAGATTGGTAGTCTGAGTGTTAGGTGGTGGTGATGACTAAATTTAGGTCATGAGTCGATATTTATCATCGCGAGAGGACCGTTGTCATCGTCACTAGCCTATGGTCATCAACTTTCGTCGAAGATGGATGTTATCATTGAACATGATCATAACTGACATTGCACAGTCAAAAAGAGAAAGAGAGAGAAAGGAGATGGAGAGAGAAAACGAAAACAAAAAGTGAAAACAACTTTTTTTCGTTTTAAAAAAACCTAAAAAAATAACATAGTTAAAAACGATGTTTTCGAAATGGTTTTGAAAACATTGAATAAACAAACGTAATTTTGAAATTGCTTTTATTTTATGTGTTTTTAAAAATGAAAAATCATTTTCAAAAACAAAAACAAAAACAAACGTTCTCTTAAATTTTTTATTTGAAAATATGAAAATATTTTGCTTGATAATGCTTCAGATTTGGACCTCTTCATTTTCATAAAGCAAATAATAATAATAATAATAAATAATAAAAACAAAATAAAACAAAAACAAAAACAAAAGCAAAACAAAAAAGGCACATCATAATTAACAGTGGAAATTGTTAATTACTAATCTAGTCCAAAAGGTTTGAGCCTATAAAAAGTAAATCAACAATAACTTTTATATTCTACTAAAATATTTAAGGAAAAAAAAAACCCTAAAACATAAGAAAGACTTAGCATGTGATAATAATAAAGAGGATAATATTAAAGAGTAATTATATGTAAAACTGATCTAATACACTTTAAGAGTTCAAGTTGACCTAAAATGTTAAACTTTGGATTTTGAGTCCTTTCATATATATGAATCACTTCACATCTTCATTCACTTTTCTCGTGAAACAACTCACATATACATTTTTATCAACAAATAAAGAGTACAATTACAAAGATTTAAACTTAGGACCTCCTACTTCACCACTATATTAGTCTAATCTATCCTAAAAACTTTATAAGTTGATAAGAGACAGGCCAACAATAGTTTTCTAACAGAAAGAAAATTAACCAACTAAGATGCCCTATAAACCCTTGACAATCCTACGAGATAAGTGTGTACGTGTTTTGTTTTAGTTAGTAGGTTAGTTTCCCCACACCCCTCTTCCCTAAGGAATTCATGACCAATGTTTTTTCTTTTTAGTTGAAATAGATAAAATATAAGAAAATTAGGTTAGATGACTCATTTAAATCATTCGATTTGATACATAGTCAATTTTTTTATTTAAACAAATGACCATTTATCATTTTTTTAGATTTGGTAAACAAGTAATTGACTAAAAATATCGGTAATGGATCAGTGATTGACTGTGATTTTAATTAATTAGTGATGAAAATTTTAAAAAAATTTAATTAATCATTAAAAAAAACGGTTTCTTAACTAATCTTTAAAAACTTTGATGGTTTGTTAAAATAAAAAACTATTTACCTAAAAATTAATTTTTCTTTACATATGGTTATTGAATATTGAATATTAAATGAAGAGGAGTACTTAATATTAAAAAATAGAACACGAAAAATGAAGTGATGACGGAAGACTAATAAGCCTCCTCAATAAACAAGTGAGGAATCCAAACAAAATTTAAATACGGATGGCAAATTCTCAGGCCAGGAATCGTCTTCTTAATGGCTTCAGCATTACGTGAAAACAAAAGTTGAGCCAATTATTTAAGCATGTAGCGTGTCTAGATCTAAGCCAATAAAAGTACATGGCTATAATACATGGGGGGTAAAGTATCTCATTTTTCGATATAAATATATATATATATGTATTGTTTATTTGATCAATTTCTAATAAAAACTAAACGAAGGTCATGACAAATAAAATAAATATAGTGATTAACGTCAATTTTTTTTTTAGAACTTTCCGCTTTGTAGACATATTTTTAATATTTATCTACACACTTTATGAAAATTAATCAAGATGAATAAATAATGGATTAATGTATTTTTTAACAGACCTAATTGTATTTTTATCTATATATATTTTTGTTTGAAAATTGGAATATATCTGTTTATATCATTGATTGTATAATTAGGATTTGGCTCCTATGTTTCTATCCCCTTTTAATTCATTTACTAAAATATTTTAATTAATGTGATATAAAATTTTAATTGGTAAAACAAAATTTTTTTTATAGAAAATTAGCAAGTCATTTTAATGTCATATCAGTTAAAATAATTTATCATACATAACATAATATTATTGATAAAAATGAAAGTAAATAGAAATTAAGAAATATATTAGTCAAATAGACATAATTCGCACTTGTTAATATGAACGTGACAAACAAATCAACTTGTGATCCACCTAAAGCTACGCCATGAACCGAACGCAGCTACTTCTTCTTCTTTTTTTTTTTTTTTTCACAAACTATCAAGGGAGAAAAAAATTTTCTTTCAGGAAAAATGTACCATATAGTATATTTAAAAAGTGCCAATAAAAATGATAGCATATTTTTACATAATATAAAATTATAGCATATTTTTATTTTGTATTTAAAATAAATTAATTATTATCAATTTTAGCTTTTTGATCTAAAAACCTTTCTCTCTCTCTATTTCTCCTTGTGTCATCTATCTTTCCCTCAGAGTTTTCCAATGGACATCGCGCCGGCAATGGAGTGATTGTCGTGATCTCATTGTCAAATGGTAAGAGATTGCTACAATCTTCGTCAAATCGTGAGATCACGGAGCAGATGATAGGATCGAGGGGATATTAGCAAATCATGAACCTGCTTTGGCTTGTTAGTTTTTTATTGCAAGTGTTATCCGATTCCAATGGGGTGAGCCTCTAACGAGACATGACAGTGTTGCATTCTCCGGTGGGTCATGGGTTAAGGGAATTGTCACGAATCTAGCTTCGCATAAGCTTGCGATCCTAACGGTCTGTGTGTGTTGGTGACTGGATGGCTAGGGAAGGGGTTTGGGTGGTTGGGGTTTGCGAATCCAGCTTAACGCCGCGCAAGCTACATGTGCTGTTGATTGGGCAACTAGGGAAGGGGTTTAAATGGTTAGGGTTTAGTTGATCTTGTGGGGCTTGTATTGGAATTATTTAAAGTTTTGAGCTAATTTCATAAATATATTTTGTTTTTTGTTTTTTGAGAAAATAATTTATGGATTTACAAAGTATAATTTGAAATCTAATATTTTCATCGTTGAAAAAAAAAAGAATTTTATACACGAAAACATGAGTTTTACCTTGAAAATATTGATATTTATAAGATAATATGAAAAATATGGGTAAATAGGAGAGTTATCTAGTAAAAACATTTAAGTTTACTCAGGGTGCATTTGAAAGTTGCATTGCGTTTGCATTGTATTCAAATATAATATAATTTTTTTCTAAACGCAAAATTATTGTATTCAAATACCAATCACATCATAATTTAAATCCAATACAATAACTATTTATCATTTTATTTTTCTATTATTTTTATCAATCAAATCACATACTATCTTTATCTATCCCCTTTTTTTAACTCTAATATACAAATCGTATTACATACTCAATATTTAAATACAATTCAAATATTCAATCAAACAAATATTATATTTAAAGGTAATGTAAATACTTTTCATCTAAACACATATTATATTCAATACATTACATTTAAACATAATATGAATGTAATGTGTTATCCAAACACTCCTTCAATAAATATATTTATTTACTTCTAAATATGTAGATTTATTAAGTCAAAAAAATAGATTACCAAGGAAATATTGGATTACTTAGTAAATCTATTTTAATTTACTCAGTGATACATTTATTATTTGTAAATATTTGGATCTATTGATTTAAATAAAATAGATTTACCAAGTTATAAAAATATTTACTCTACAAATTTAGCATTTATAAAGTAAATCAAGTAATTATTTCTTTATAAATCTTTGTATTTACAAATTAAACATGAAAGTTGTCTTTTAAAAGCAATACAATTAAAGGATTTATACGTAAATATCATAATTGGATTTCTGCATTAATAATTGGATATCCACATTAATAACAAGATTATCTGATTTTTATCTATGTTAGGTGGTAAATTTATTTTATGTTATTTAGTAAACTCATCTAATTATTGATAAATATGTGTATTTACTAATTTTTTAATTATTGGAATTGAAATGTAATATAGATAATACATAATAAATACATATAATGTTAGGTAAATATATGTATTTTCTAGTAAATAACAAGATTTTCTAGTAAATATTTTTTATTTACTTGGTAAGTTAATAACTTTTAAAATAATGTTGATGCTGGTAATATAATGAAAATCTTAGCACTGATAATAAATATTGATTTACTTAAGAAATTGATAATTTTTAAAATAACATAAATTATTAATAAATACAAAGATTTACTAATAATACCAATAAATACAAGTATTTACTTGTAAATTGCCCAAAAAAATTACTAACAAATATTTTGATTCACCTATAAATCGATAACTTATGGAAAATTTATTATATTATTTGGAAATAAATTCATTATTTAAAAATAAATACATTTCCCTTTTTTTTAATTATAGATTATCTATTATTTATAAAAGCCCAAATTTTATTAAAAATTACATATCTAGCCCAATAACCAAAACCACCTAGCCTTTGTTAAAGAAGACAAAATCCCGATAGCGGTCATCCAAGAAACCATTGTAAGGAGGTCGGAGATCAGGTGTCAATAGAAACGAGGATGGACGACTGTGATTTTGCAATGATTTACGTCGTGATTTTGACCATTTCCCTTGCGATTTTGACAATTTCATAAGGAAGTTTTGTCTTGTTTTTAAAAGGAGATTTGTTCAAGTTCTATTTAGAGTTCACCTATAAGAGAGTTTTCTTCTCGTTTTTATGTAATTTACACAACAAACATATTTTTATATGATTTCACACATACAAAATGCATGTTTCAACTAGTTTTGTAAAAGGTAATGATCACTATCAGACTGGCTACATTGGACCTTAAGATTGTGTTTGTTTGAAGGGAGAAAGATGGAGGGAAAACATTAATCCATTTTTTTGTTTGAAAAAAAGAGAAGAAGGAAATGAGTGGTAGAGGAAGACATACACACACACACTCTCTCTCCTTCCCTCCAGACATACCATATGTAAGCCCTTATTCCCTCTTTAATTTAAAAATACCATTTTAACCTTAAAAAATTATTAAATAAATTTTATAAACAAACTAATTAGTAATTAGATAAATAATTTTTATCATTTTGTTATATTATTTATTTCTCTTACTAGAAAATAAAGGATTTCTACAATTCTCTTATCCTTCATATTCTCCATTCCTCCAGGCTCTAACTTTTTCATCATTCTTCTTCTCCATCCTTCTTATCAAACATAGTCTAAACTTGCATTTGATGTAACAATCTCAATATAAAAATTTGTTTTTTTTTTTTGAAAAATCAACAAAAACTCTAACTAATTTTAAAAAAGACTAACTATTTTAATCCAAAATTTTTAACTCCAATCTACTAACCAAACACTTGCTAAGGGCTCATTTGGAGGGATTTTTGGAGATTTTTTTTGCTGGAAAAAAGTAGTTTTGAAAAATATATTTAAGAAAAAAAACTGTTTATAGTGAAAAACGTAAAATATAAAAAATTCATTTAGAAAAAGATAATCAATATAAATATTGTTATGTTCCTCTTGAAATTTAATATAATTTAAAAAAATTATCTCATTTAGACTTATATATATAAAGTTATAAATTTTTAAAATTTAAAATTTATTATACATGATATTTTTATATATAAATAATAAAAAATATTAAAAGGGTTGTTTTTATAAAATTTTAATTCCAGGACTCTTAACATTGTGCCAAATTGCCAATACCACCCACACAAGCAACAGAACCCTCTGAATTTCTTAAAATTGCAAAACCATCCCTGTTGGGTTTTGAATCTTTCAAGGACTGACTGGGATATTCCCTTTTGCCTCCCTCCCATCGACCCCCACAGTCCCGCCGAACACTCGCGACAATTTCAGGTTGCGGAGGAGAGAGAAAGCCTAAAGAATCGAGCTTTAGAGAGAGAGAGAGAGAGAGAGAGATGGTGACTTCGCCGGTGGTGAACACGTATCCACTGTCGAGCTACACCTTCGGGACCAAAGAGCCCAAGATGGAGAAGGACACCTCTGTCGCTGATCGCCTTGCTCGCATGAAAGTCAAGTATGCTTCATTTTGCATTGATTTCCCTATTTTGAGTTTGATTTCTCCTAGGAATTCGTTGAAAACGCTAGGAAGTTTTGATCTTGGTAAACAAGATTCGATTTATTTCGTTGTTTCTAAAGCCCTAAAAGGGTTTATGATGTGCTTTTTTTTATTTTTAAACGAATTTTGCTGGTTCCTTATTTTTTGTCCCTTGATTCTCAATTGGCAGTTATATGAAAGAGGGAATGAGGACGAGCGTCGAAGCGATTTTACTGGTACCTCGATTTCCATTTGTTTTCCCTTATTTTATGAAACGATCTGGTGTTTGATCTTTTCATTTCAATGCTTTGGTTAGTTTAGTTGATTTGGAAAACCTAAGATTTATCCTAAAACTATAAGGATTTCAACCATGGTGATGCTTATACTCTATATGACGCGGGTTCGACGAGTCAGGGTCTCCATAATGTGATTTGAAAGATTATAAATTAAACACTATTGGTTATTTAGCATAGAATTATCGTGTCTTTAGAATATCTCTTGTTAGGAACCCGTTAGGTAGAACTCACTCTTGATCACTGGCTTGCACTGAGAGGGGATCCGAGGGTTCATAAGATGGACCCTTAGGTTATCTTATTCTTAAGAATGTGATACTTTTCTTGGTATGTAACCTTTCACTACGCTCTGCTACTCTGTCTTGTGGATGGCCCGTCTTCCTAACTAGGTGACTTTGGCCTTCTACTACCAACCCTCCCTATGTCATCCCATTCATAGCAATGCATGGATAGCTTGTGTTTGTGTTTTTTTTTTTTTAAATCTCATGGTCAACATGGTGATTAGTCTAGCATAAGCCCTCTCCTCCTTTGGTGACTGTTACTCCAAATGCCAAGGAATCTTAATCTGCCTAATTACACAACTAATACGACTAGAATGTGGTTTTCTCACAAAAAAAAAAAAAAAAAAAAAAACCAGCTAGAATATGGTAAGTAGTGGTTTGAGTCTGAAATCAACATTTATGAACTCAACCTGGAAATTGGCTTGTAAGGGGAGAGGCCTAAGGGTTCATAAACCACTTAATCATCATATTCTTGATCTGCGTGGGGCTTTTTTGGTGTACAACATTCTCATTTGTACTTAGCAGTTTAACAATTAAACATTTTTATGATTAATATCTGCTTTTATTACAAGCTCATAGTATGTTCTAAGGTAAACAAACTATAGTTTGGTTGAGATGCTAAATAGAGAACATGTTCTCGGGTATATAAGGTTTGATAATGCTTGGTGATACTTGATACCATATATGGCTGTCATTTTGGATATAAATGTTCCTCTATCAGGCCACTAGCCCCCTTGTTTTACATTAGTTATGTCTTCTTGATGAACAAAACTAATTTAAGGTACATGTCTTGAAATTGTCCCTTCTTTCTCCATACTCTATATTTTCATTGACCTTTTAGGTACAAGAACATAATCATCCGCACATTCTTCTACTGCAAATTGGAAACACCTTTTGCAAACTTCCTGGTGGGCGTCTTAAGCCAGGAGAGAATGGTATAATCTTCCGATTCTGTAATTATTTTGTTGTGTTATTGTCCTTCTTTATAAGACAAGAGGAGATTTCTTCATTTTGGTGGTTTCTTTATGTTGCAGAAATTGAGGGCTTGAAAAGGAAGTTGACCAGCAAGCTTGGTGCTAATTCACCCGCCCTTGTGCCAGATTGGCAGGTATTTAACTTACATTCTCTCTCTCTCTCTCTCTCTCTCTCTCTCTCTCTCTCTCTCGTGCCTGATCATAGTCAGAGGCTGCTTTAGGAGCTCACGTAGCTACTGAAGTTTTCTTTTGTTTGTAATTTTTTTAATACTTGTTATTTTTCTTGGCTTCGTGTTGCAGATAGGTGAGTGCGTGGCTATCTGGTGGAGACCAAACTTTGAAACCATAATGTATCCATACTGTCCTCCCCACATAACAAAACCTAAGGTAAATGCTATTTGGAGACCAAATCATGAAAACTGTACATTTTTTCTTGCTTTATTGTTGTGCGATTTCCCATTTCCCTATTAATGCTAACAGCATTGATTGATTTTTAATTTTCCGAAATTTGGTTATGTAGGAATGTAAGAAGCTCTTCCTTGTTCACTTATCCGAGAGAGAGTACTTTGCAGTTCCAAAAAATTTGAAACTTCTCGCAGTTCCATTGTTTGAACTCTATGATAATGTTCAGGTATGATGATGTATGGACTATTCTGTTTGCATTTGTTTTAGAAGCGTGCATTTGCTGCTATATCAGAATACCGTACGGATGGGAGGTTTCCAATGGTCAGAAAATGATGAGAATTATGTTTCTGAATGAAATTGTCCATATGTTTCAGGGAATTAGTAGTTGTTAACTGGAAACTTAATTTTATTTATGTGGCTCTTTATCAAAGTTTGTCTTACTTCCAGGAGACCGTGACGACTGATAGACATGATTGATCAAAATGGCTACGATCTTGATTTGTCTTCCATTTGTCTTAAACAAGCCTCCCGTTTTCCTTTTTATATATTATAGCAATACCTGTTATTTTGACAGAGATATGGACCAGTTATTTCCACCATTCCCCAGCAGCTGTCCAGATTCCAATTCAACATGATTACCACATGAATTTGCATGTCTTCAAGAAGTCACCTGACAGAACTAAGTTGACGGGGTTTATACACCTTGTTATAAGTTTGCGGATGGCTAAAGCTCATACTCGGATTTCACTTCATAAGTTGACTCCAGATAAGTTTTAAGTGAGGATTCTTCCATATTTATGTAGATGGTAGATGGATGAACCCTATCTTCTGATGTGCTTCATCCATTCTATGTTTGATCGTTGGAAATGTTGACAAGTGTCTTTGTGTTTGTTTCGGAATTGTCTTTCTGGTATGAATTATGTGGAAGTTTCTGGGGTTGTTAATCTTAGATATAAGATCTCTTACTATTTAAGACATTTGCCTTTTTCGAGGATCAGAGAATAGTCTCTTATGTTCTTTTTCTTCTGAGCTTATAATGCTTCATTGTAATGTAGTGTAATTTTAATGGTAATCTAACAGGCCAGCTTCCTCGTTATAGTCACTCTGGTTGTTTTGACACCTAACAGGGTTGTGTAATCGTTTTTGCAGTAATTTTGCTTAATTAGCCAGTTTAAGGAGTAGGTCTGGATTTGGAGTTTAAGTTGGAGTACAAGTTGGAAGAATAGTTTCCGAAGTCTTACACATGATCTATTAACTGCCAAGAAAAAGCATTGAGAGGACCAAGGAATGGTTTCTTTAGACAAACCAAAACTTAAAATCCAATTTCAAGTGTTAAAAAGAAAGAAAAATTTTAGGCATCAATTCTAATTTCAAATTTTCAAATTAATATTGATTTGTTTTTTTTTTTTTTTGAATGTTTTACTTATGAAAATGTGATATTATAAAAATTAAGATTAAAGTTGGTGTTTGAAATATTATTCTAAAATAAATTACGCCCATAAGATGGATGAAAATTATTAGTATATTGACAATAGTACAAACCCAAATTCATTCTCGAGATGCCTAGGCACCGATTTTTCATTAATTACCTGCTCGAAATACAATTTGAATTGTCCAAATGTGTTTCATACAAACCATCTCTTTTACCACTTCTTGTGCCAGAGGCTTAGAGATTTTAAACATTTGTAACATTGTCAGCCACCGAATTAACCCCAAGAGCTGGTAGCTTTGGATCCTATTTGCTTTCTAGCGTATGCCTGACGTAGTTTGCAGGAAAAAAGTGTTCCAAGTGAATGAAATTAGCCACCAAAATGTCAATCTAAATAAATCATTTTTTTTGGGAAAAAAAAAAAAAAAAAAGGAACAGCCACTGGCAAGAGAGAGAATTCTTTTGCATGCTCCAATTAGTCAAAACTTTAAATAAACTTTTATAATGGGAAGAATTAAAGTAAAAGGTATGATAAGTTATTGAGATAGTTGGTTATAATTTACCAATTGGTAAAGTGATATGATGGTAAGAAAGTTTTAGTTAGAGTCTTAGTTTTTATTAGCTTTTAAATAATATTCTTAAAACCTAATGGTTGTTAGCTACTGATAATCCAAGGTCAAGATTTTTGTCATTCTACCTAAGTTTCCAATGGCATTTTGAAATGGAGCTAAGATTTTGTCATTCTACCTAAGTTTCCAATGACATTTTGAAATGGAGTTAAGATTTAAGAAGGGATGTGATTTTTTTTTTATATAAAAAAGTAAAGGTTGTACTTTAATTCACGCAATTAAAAAAAGTGGTCCTTTACTGTTTTAATTTGAGTATATATATTTTTGAGACCTAGGATAATGTTTGAAATTAAAGAAGTAACAAAATAAAATAGTCACTGTATATTTTAATGTGTTTAGCGTGGTCTACTATTCTAATATCGTCCTGAACATAAAACAACGACACCCATAAGAAATTACACATGGACTTCCGAAAGCTGATGCAGGTATCTTTTGCTTTTGTAGCTTCCTACATATAAATATAAATAAATAAATACATATATAAATATATATATCAAAATATAAGATTTTAACAGTAATTTTACACATGACTTTATCAAGAGATGTAGAGCTCAAATATCGCAATTCCTAATTTTAAAAAATAAAAAAAATCTTATATAAATGTCAAATATATAATTGTAATTGTATATATAATTTAACGATAATTTTATATTTAATTTTATGTAGTTTGAATCTCTAAACCTTAACTTCAATAAATATATATGTATATGTATAAATATAGATGGTGCAAATTATTAATATTTTTTTAAATTTAAAAAAAAATACGGTACAAGGGAAGAGAGTCGGTTTAAATAAATATGAAATCAGCCAAAATCCTTCTGGTAGGATTCTATGATTTTTTTTCGCCTATTGTCTTCCTCGACGTTTCCATGATATAATTTACTCCATTAATACAAAATAATTGTTTATATAATACTAATCATGATAAGGCAGATCAGAAAACTAAATCAGTGGCAACAACAAAGATCTCGGTGTTGGGTTTTATAACCCTAAATAATTACGCGAAAGAGTTGAGAAAATCAACCAATTGGATTGTTGGCCGAAATACAATTGACTTCTCTAATACCAACTACATATTCTGTTCGAAGAAGTGAGTATCTGGGAATATTTTTCATTGCATCGTCATATATTAAAATGGATCTTAATATGATATATAAACCTATTTTTTGGTGGCTTGATGATGATTAACGTTTTAAAAATCTAGACCAGATTGTTTAATCTTTACTAATCTATCAGAGTAGCGGTAATTAATTTATAATCAAACTAATTAATTTCCTTGATTGATAATATATAACCTAACTAACAAACTTCTTGAGAGTAAGCTCAATGGGTAGAAGGGGAAAATTTTGGATAACAGCTATTTTTTTCAAGAGCTTTAAAAATAATCTGAGTGTGTTTTCATTTTTCTTAGTCATTGACCAATATATATCGGGGGGAAAAAAAAAACCTATCTAATAAGCAATAATTTAATATGTATACATATATCTACGTATGGATATATAGCCTAACAAACGTAAACATGCATGTATGTTGCTCTTAGCTGTTTCTTTTCGTCTTTTTTTTCCCGACCAAAAATAGATGATCATTAGCCGTGCGTTAGCAAATTGGAGCAGAATAGAAATCATAGGTAGTGTTTGGTATTGTTTTTAAAATCTGTTATGTTTTCAAATTCTCTGAATTTGAGATCGTTTTGAAAACAATTCTGAGAACGTTTCTGAAATTGTGTTTGGTTTTATTTTCTGAGTGTATGTTTTGAAAAACAAAAAAGTGAAACTGTGTTTGGTTATATTTTTGAAAATCAGTCATTTTATAAGTATTCTATAAAAACATATTTATGTTTGATTTAAAAAAAATTTATTATGAATACCAAAAATTAAAAATTAATAAAATTTTTTAATTGAAAAATGAATTAAAAATTAATAACCATAATATTTAAGTAATTACTATATCAATTAAATCTTAATTAACCATAATAATTAAATCAGAGAAATGGGAGAAATGGGAAAAATGAAATCAGAGAAAACGACTTTTAATCGTTTTCAATTTTACATTAGGAGCAAAGGCGATTTTGGATTCGTTTTGAAATCTGTTTTCAAAAACAATACAAACCAAACACAATTTCACACCGATTTTGAAATCGATTTCCTAGGAAATCGTGAAATCAATTTTGGAAACAAAACCAAATACCCTCGTAATATTTCAGTCGTTTAGTTTTGGATGTCAACTCGAATATTTTTGCTTTCGAAAAAGTACGTTCTCCATTATTTTGAAAAAAAGGAATCAAGGAATAAACTTTGTCTGTACACACAAGGCAAAAATTATATGCACAACTAGCTAAGAGCTTTCTTAATCAGACCAAATTAAAACTATCTTAAACATGATAAATGAAGTCAATTACAACTTGCTTAAAGGTGGATTATTCCCATCTATATGACTAAGTCGATCATAGAACTTTGGAAACCTTCAACATATTTAGATCAACAAACCTAATAGGTGATTATAACGCATGCCAGGAATTAAACTGATATTAGTGGTCAAAATCTGGTTTGTTAAGCTACTAATTATAATGCGTACTCATAGTCCTTGTGACTTTTCGATTTTAACTTTATAAATTTGAGTGAATTAGTTAGTTAGTCCTGCAATTGGGAAGACATGACAAGGATTGAAACTAATTAACATCTTTTGTTTTGTATGTAAGTTAATCATGAAAGCACAATCACGAAATTATATTTTAAAGGTCTCATGAAACACATTCTTAATTATGAATTATTTTTAATAGAAGTTTTCATCTTTTGTGTCCCCTTGATAGAACATAAAAGTTTTGTTTTGTTTTTGGTTTTTTTTTTTGCCGATAAATAAATTATTATGTGGTTGTCAATTCTATTGAATCAATTTCCCTTGCAAGTAAATATATAGGAGGGATAAAATAATGGAAAATCAATGTATTAATGTGCATATAATAATCTAGTAAGAGATACATATTTTATTGTTCTTTTTCTACATATTTTATTAGTTAGAAACCAAAAAAATACTACAAAAATCTGGATGTGTATATACTAAGGGGTCGTTTGGGGTCCTGTCTCCGGCCTCCAAATTTTCACTTTTTTTCAAAACTTTCTTACTTTTCACTATTTACATCTCCAAAACGCTACAGTAAACTTCAAACTTTAAAAATTCATAACTTTTTGTATACAAGTCCAAATGAGATAATTTTTTTTAAATTACATAGAATTTCGAGAGGAACAAAACAATATCTATATTGATATTTTTTTCCAAAAAAAATTTTTAAAATTTTTTATTTTTTTACCTCAAACAGTTTTTTCTCCCAAACACATTCTCCAAAACAACTTTTTTCCAACCCAAAAATAACATCTCCAACACCCTCCCCCAAACTCCCCCTAATTATTGACGGATATATATAGTGTATTAAGTCTAAGAGTTTGTTCCAAACATGTAACTGGGTCCGGTGGAGAATCTCATAAGAACTCTATTTTTAAAATTTTTTTTTAATGTTATATGATCTATAACTGCCATTTATTAAAAGAAGTGAAAATTCTACATCAAATTTTGAACCCGAGAGCTCGTTCTCAAATCCCTCTCTTTTCATCTGTGCTGAGCTAATCGAATGGTGTTTAAGAATCTCATGATAAAAATAAAAAAGTTAACTACACTAACACTTCCTATATTTTCTTAAAATTATAGAGACATTCTCTTAAATGAAGCTAATGACAACAAAGCCCTTGACTTTTTAAAAAAATTATAGAAACTTTCCTTCCGTTAATTGACCGTGAGTTTGATCGTCGTTTTGATCATTAATTGTATTTGATATACCATAATTACCCATCCTTACATTAAAATACATTTTTAACTATTTACCTAATTGTAAATGACATTTTTACCATTCTTTACACAAAAATATTTCTAATTGATTTTTACAAATTTTGAATCATAATTTTCACTCTAATATTGACTCTAATATGCGTACTTTTTCCTAATAATAGGGAATGAATTATAGGCTTTTGATTGAAGTCAAAATTTTCATCTCTAGTTCAGAAAACAAAAATTTAAAAAGTAAGATCTCATTTTTCATCTTTGTCAACAAAATAGAGAGAAAAAAGCTCCCTCTTGCCTCCTATTGTTGAAGCTTTTCTTTTTCTCTGGTTTGGTGTTTGCTCCCTGATTGGGCTTTTTCTTATTTGTTTTTTATGATTGACTTCTGTTAATGAAGTTTAAATTTCATCGGCAAGAAAATAAAAATTTCTCTTGCAAATTGGGCTTCTCAATTGCACAAACCACTATTCTATTCCTCAGAGAGAGAAAATTTGCATTTCTAGAGAGAGAATCAGATCTAAATTTCTTGAAAAATCTAGCTTCTTAAGGAGAAAAAAGCTCGCAAAATCCTCAGCTTTGATATAGAAGAATCAAAACCAAAAAGTCGAGACCCAATAGAGCCACATATTCTCATATAATCTAGTTTGAAATTCATATACAAATTTAACAAAAAAATTTTCAAAAAAAAAAAAAAAAAATCGAAGAGGGCTTATGAAGTGGGCAATGGGCTGGCGGTGGGGGCCTTCACAAGGGGAGGTCAACGGGCTCGGATCACTGTGGAGATGCAGGAGCCCCGATGAAGGGTGGGTTTCACGATGCCACAGGACTTCCGGTGCAGAGCGCTTTAGCTTAGCGGTGACTTCACAGCTTCGCCACTACTCCAGTGACTTGGGTTCCAGTGTGAGCAAGGGCTCCACCGTGTCTCAGTCACCAACGCAGGTGAGGACTGTAGCGCAACTTGGTCTTCAGCGTAGTTGACGGCTCTGCGTGAGCGACGGTAGGTCGGTGCAAATGGGGCGGGTCGTGGGTGGTTTGTGTATTTGGTGCTAGGTTTTTATTAATTAACAAATTAAAAAACTTATTCAGAAAAACATTAGAAAAAACTTAGATTAAAAAATAAAGGTTGTGATCTGCTTTAGAATAATCAATGGTTGAGATTTGTTAGCCTATCTTAGTCATTTTATATCTAAATTTAACAAAGTTAAAGAGATGGGGTTTTACTGTCATTAGTTTCGATTAACGGGATGTTTTTGTAATTTAAAAAAAAAAACACAAGAGGTGTTAGTGTAGTTAACTCAAAATAAAAATACAGTTTAAGGTGGGAAGTTTTTTTTAAATATGATCACACTATGGCTTAGGAATGGTTGACATTCTAAGAACTCATTTGATACATAAATTGAGTTCGAAATGAAATAAAATTTTGAGTCTAAACTACTTAATTTAATTATAATTTTTGTTGACTTTTTAAGAAAAGAAAAAACTAAAACCAAAAATTTGAGTTCGAGTCAATGAAGCAAACAAGCCTTAAGCTTTTACATTTAGTCGTATACACACAAACATCCATTAATTATATATGAGTATATACTTTATATGCATACACATATATGCTTGTGGAATGTGCGTGTGTATAAATGTATAGGAATATGCTTGAAACTAGTGACCCCGCTAAACTAAAATAACATATCACAAATACACCAACCAATAATGAAACTTGTTCTATCCTAGTTTTTTATGAATTTATTTTCTTTTTCAATGACTTCTAGCTCTAAAGTCATATATTAGGCAATGAAAGTGACAACACCAGAAGAATACAATCGGTAGTGTCGTTTTTGGCAGGTCATTTTCCATCAAAATACTCTAATGTATTTTGCTCCAAATTCAATTTATACGTAGACATGGAAGTGTATAATAGGGCAAAGAAAAATACCATATGGCGTATATAGGGGCAAAAAATGTAAGACCTCCACGTATATGTAAATATGATACTAAAAAACATTTAAAAAATTTAACAAAATCTTTCCTAGCTTCCTAAATGTAAACTAATCAAGTATGTCTTAGCCTTTGACTTGTTTCATTAATTGGTCTTATTGTGCTATAGAGTGTAGACCCAGAGCCTTTAATCATCGCTTAATTGTGAATAAGCAGCATATACAAATGCGTGCATACACAGACATATGTATATATGTGTGTGTGTATATATATATATATATAGTCCATGCAGGTAGAATCTATTTCCTACTAGCACTCATTCGAGGCTTTTTGATATTCTCTATTAGGTTGCCAGCTGTGGCTGGCCCAATCTATTGGGTGTGCGAGGGTGTGACTGTATAATATTGATGTAGTTAAAAAATTTTTTTTTTAATTCTCTATGAGGTTTTTGACTTTGTTGTGAATTTATAATTCTCCCTAAACTAGTTCTGTTTGCCTTCTACAAATGCACAAAATTGCAAATTAATTTTATTTCCTAAGCTTAAGTAAGTGCTGTACATTAAACCCTGTTTGGGTTTAATTAAACTAATTTTGGCAAAATCTTCCTGCAAACCAGAGAAGTAGCTAGTACATCATAAAGTTCCATCTTCATTACTTATTCGGTGTTTTTAGATACATATCAATAATCGGGAAAAGATATTTAAGAAAAGAAAAATAAAAATAAAAAACAACAACACTCACTTATTCTCCATATATATACTATGAAAAGTTAATGTACCGGCCACGTAAACTTAGAAACAGGTAACTGGAGCGATTCCTAAAAAATGTTTGATTATCACATTATATTCGTATTGTATTTAAATATAATATAATTTTTGTTTAAATGTAAAATTATTGTATTTGAATATTAATCACATCATAATTTAAATCTAATATAATTATTATTCACTATTATACTTTTTTTATTACTTTTATTAATCTTATCACATACTCTTTTTCTCTCTTCCTACTTTTATCAATCACATTACTTATAATACAATTTAAATACTTTTTATCTAATTAAATATTACATTTAAATGTAATTACATTATACATTACATATAATATTACATTTGAAAGCAACGTAAATATTTTTCATTCGAACTCACATTATATTTAATGCATTACATTTAAATATAATGGAAACACAATGTATTATCTGAACACTCCTTAAGTAACACAGATGACTAGCTATCTTAGTAAATAAGAAGGATGGTATAGGATATTTGTTACGTTTCTGATTTTTAAGAAAATTTTCTTTCAAATTAATAAAGTAAGTGCACATAAAAACTATACACTAATAAAAAAATGTATATGTGTAGTTATTAGTTTTTACTTAAATATAGTATAGTCTGGCATCTTTATCAAGTATCTCTATATATATATACAGCGCATTATTTGAGAATTGCAACGTGAAATAATATGCTACATAAATTTTCCCAAAACCTGCCCTACTTCATAATTAATTTGGACTTTTAAGGCATATCAGACGTTTAACTAGTTGATTATATTTACGTTAGATACGTACATCTAACCTCTTTTGTATTTTTCCTCTTAATTTATCTCTCAAGACACAAAGTTGGACAAAATTCTCATGATCACACTTGGACCCTTTTTCTTCTAATTTATCTCTCGAGCCTTAAGACACAAGGTTGGTGTGTACTTTGTCCTATACCTATGTGCGTAAGTGCAATATGAGTCATTCTCACAAAACTAGAGACAAGTTGATGTCTCGTATAGTGAATAAACCTAGCTAACCTTAGGTACGCCAAAAAAAAAAAAAAAAAAAAAAAAAAAAAAAAACCTAAAACTAAAACTATATATATATATATATAATTGTCATCCTTGCGTGATGATCATGACCTCGTACATATATATAGGTTTAGTTTAATACAATTCAATACAAACATATATTACCTAATTTAAAGAATGTTTGGTGTGTAGAATCTGACTACTTCTTGAAATAACTTTTTAATATTAACAGTCATGAAATGTAAAGAAAGAATGAAACTGAGTAGGTGAATGACTAGGAATAATCCTTCTTAATAAAAGTAAGGAAAGCGAGGCAGGCTGCATCCTTTCACCACGCAACAATTAAAGTAGAGAAAGCCAATGATGAATTTTAATAAATTGTTATTAATTATTATTTTGGGTCTAAGGGTTTAGGCGGAAAAGAGATATGATACACAAATTGTGAAAAATATTCCTATGTATTTTAAAGAAAATAGTTTAATTTGTTGGACTGAGTAAAACATTTTTAATTGTTTCGAAGGAATAAGCCCTTTTTAATTCTTCTTTTTTTTTTTTTCTTAAAAAAGAAAACACTTTTTTAATTCTTCATAGCAAATGAGGTCTTGGGTTGACAAAACGACATACAAATATTTATGCTACGTATGTACTGTACTTGTATATATATTAATCGACCAATGGAGGCATGCGCAATATCTTTAATACATATATATACACCACGGGAAAAAGCATGCGACAATTTCTTTTTATTTGATCAAAATATAATATATATATAGTAGTTCTTCCTATCTATAATAAAACGAAAATACAGTCTGTCAAATAAATTTCAATGTGACAATAATATTTAATATTTAATCCCTGTTTGTTTAGTTTTGGGTCATCTCGTTATAAATAAATAATTGGTCTTGTTAATCATTCCATTAAGTCATTGATTCATTGATCATAATCAAGACAAAAGGATATTTTTCAATAATGAAATTGCGCACATAGTATTTGCACGGTATTTTACACACCTGTCCCTCTTCATTGGATGTCCTGCATTCCACGTATCTCAAGCAATTTGGAGATCGAGATTACAAAAATCAATAAATTCTCTAATTAATTAAAATGAGCTCCAAATGTTTGAATTTTTGTCTATTAAACAGTGTGATAATCTATTGCTTGCAGAACCAACTTGTCGGTAAGACAAAGTCATTACGTCATGTATTATGAACATCGGTTTGTCTTTTTCACTTTATTATTTTTCTCTTAAAAAAAAGTAAAAAAATGAGCCCTTCTTATATTTTACTTTTATTTATTATATGAATTCATACGTTATTAATTTAAAAGAAAAACTCTTAAATTTTAAGTTGAATGTTACGTCTATTTATCATATTATATTTATATTATATTCAAATATAATTTAATTTTTATTTAAATATAAAAATATTATATTTAAATATCATTTATATCATAATTTAAATTTAATATAATTACTATTTATTATTTTATTATTTTTATTAATAATATCACATATTCTTTTTTTTTTCTCTATTTTTATTAAACATATCACATATAATATAATGAAAATACTTTTTATTCAAATAAATATTATTTTATTTAAATATATATTATATTTAATAATTATATTTAAATATAATAAAAAATAATGTGTTATCCAACAACGCCTCACGCAACTTAAAATCGTGAATCTTTCTTTCCATCGTTGAGCAAGAATCCTTAGCTTATTAGTAAAAACAACAGGTATAATTTTAGGAATATTTGAATTGTTAGTTTTACATGTAGTTTGATTATGACAGCGTCTAAACACGTATCATTGATAGTCATTTCAACCAGCCAGAGGTTCCAAGTAATTACATCAGCCTTCTATGGAGATTAATAATTATAATCATAATAATACAATAACTATCATTATTATTATTTCGAAAAAGCAACTATAGCGTTTTAAAGCTTCCTAAAAAGCTATAATTAATGTTATCAACGAAAAGTCATGCTCAGAATAATTAATATTAGCTGGTTATTATTATATATCTGTTCTAACTTTTTTAGAATACCTACTTGCTAGCTCGAAAGGTTTAGACTTAAAAGGCTCGTTGGTGAAACCATTGACGTAAGATTAAAGTCCCGCCTCCAACCAGCAATAATGATATTTTTCCTACTTATATTACTTGATAGCTCTAATTAGAGATCTTCTCCGATTAACTAGTTGTGTAAATTCAAATTTATAGCGGCATATATAAGTGAAATTGAACTCATCAGCAAGCGTTTGAATAAAAAAAATCGAGCTCTTTTTATTTTATTAGTGGATCCAAGAATTTATTTATTTATTCTTTCGAATGAGAAATGACGGGACGATATCGATTAATCTTTTCATTCGAAATGAAAAGGATATGCTACAACGGATATAGGGTTGTTTTCACAAGAACTTGCGTAAATAGTTCACCACTTGATCTAATGGGAGTCAACTCTCCTCTCAAGTCGCAATCCAAATGACAGGATATATGGCATGTTCTTTTATCTCCTGGCCTGTGTACTCTCTCTCTCTCTATATATATATGTGCATATATATATCTATATAGCTGAAGTAAATCATGAGATAAGGCATCTTCGTCATCCTGTTTGATTTTCCATATTAAATTGACTGCTACAAGCGTAAATTTGTACGTAGTATTATTATACAACAGCCTGGACCTTTTTTCATACCCTATTTTTTTTCTTACGTGCTGAATGAAGATTAAAGAAGAAAATGATTGAACTGAGGTAATAAAAATCAGGTGATCTATAATTTTATATCTAACTAAAAGGAATTATTGAAACAACAACAGTTATAACTATAACTTGTTATTTTCATGTGTATCACGCAATTTATTTCAATCGTTATATATGAATGAATTATCTAGATTATTAAAAGATTGAGTTACTTTTTGTCAAACAAGACCTAACAACTAAAACTTTCAACAATTTAAATTGATTAAAATGTTCATTTATCAACAACTAAAAAAATGATCTGCATGATAATTTATTATTTTGGGATGTACCGTAGGCGTGCACAAAACTTATATTCTTCAAATTAAGGGACTTGTCCCATAAGACTTTTCAATTTTGTGATGACCTTATCCCGTAGATTGATGGTTAAAAACTTTATGCCAGAAAGGCTATTGGTGTCCTAAATAGCTTTAGACCAATTCCTATTGGTGTTTATAATCAGAGGAACAACCACTTTTTAGCACTGTTTAAACCCTCTATTAAATAAGTGTCGTTAATGTAATTGGGTAGGTCTTCCCATCATTGAGTAACATTGATTCTTTTAAATCACATTTGAGCTTCTAATTACTTCTTTAAAATAAACAATGGGGAAAAAAAATATAAAGGAAAAACAAAAGGATAAATAGCTTCACATTGTTGTTTTTTCTATTATTCTTTCCATATTTCTTTAATCTAAAACAGCAGAATTCAACTAATCATTGCCTCAATAAGTACCAGAACCTTTTGTGGTCGGCCGGCCATAATCCCATCACAATTCACAGCTCCTCATTTCCTCTCTCTCTCTCTCTCTCTCTCTCTCTCTCTCTCTCTCTCTCTCCCTTTCCTCTCTTTCTCTCTCTTAAAAGAGAGAAAAAAGATTCAAAATATTTTGCTTTGAGGAAAATGGGGTGCAAGTCATCAGATAAGCCAAAGCCAAAGCACAGGAAAGGCCTCTGGTCACCAGAAGAAGACCTGAGGCTTAAAAGCTACATCCTCAAGAACGGCCACGGCTGCTGGAGCTCCGTCCCGATAAACGCCGGTGAGTTTTTCGCTGATCTCCCTTGTACATTTTCCTCGTAATGTGACTGAAAATCCTTAGAAACTCACAGGGCATCTTCGTATTTAAAGAATGTGTATGTTGAAAAAAGTTAAATCTTGTTAAATTTCATTTAACTTATTATTATTTTCTTTAGCATATTAATTCTGGCATATACGTCATGAAACCTTTGTTTAGGCATTGCTTAAGAGGCGTGTAGTGTGCCTTGGAATTTCATTGACTTGAGATTCTCAAGTGCTGTTTCACTTGTGTGCAGTTGCATTTCGGTTGACTTTTGTTAATTTCCACTATTTTGCAAATAAATTCACTATTTTGTGGAAAAAATTGTAAAGGCAAGAGACTTCAGAACCAATGAAGTTAATAAGTTTCTTGCAAGATAGGTGTAATATATATATATATATATACACACACACACATACATATTTCTTGTTAGATGTGATATGCAAGCTTACAGGGCTTATGGTATACGCACAAATTCAAAAAAATAAAAATAAAAAGGGTTATTTGTGGAAAAACAAGGAAATTTTTTGAACTCAGGATGATGGTTGATAATGAAGATGATCAATACAATAGTTCCTTATTTTTCCATTCGTCATCAAATTTGTTTAGTACAAAGGCTGCAGATATTTAAGTATTTTTTTTTTTTTTGCGGAAACATATATAAATATATTTATACTTTTAACTATATTCCTACGTCTACGCCCAACGGATAAAATATGTGACCTGATTTCTGTGAGAAATTGATATTTAATTTTCATCCTGTTCCATATGTGAGGCACATCTAATCTATCTTTTCTTTTTTCATGTTGAGTTTTGGAGGGGTGCAAGGAAATTCATTAATCAAATCATTAATTTCATTGTTTAAACTAATTCAAAGTCCAATCAAAGAACTTTTAATTATCATTTATGATTCTTTATAGTTTTATTTACATATTTTTTTTCTCACCTAATTTTGGGAGTTGGTAGATGGCATCTTGAGTCAAAAACAACAGAATTTTTGGTAGCGTGATGTTTTATCAAGAGAAAATGATTGACAATGACTTCCATTTTAATAGGATAAAAGGCTTGCCCTCTTCATCTTCACACCTATCTCTCTCTCTTTCTCTCTAACGTTGTAGTATGATTTTACAAGCAGGATTACAAAGGAATGGAAAAAGTTGCAGATTAAGATGGATAAATTACTTAAGGCCAGGATTAAAGAGAGGGACATTCAGCAAACAAGAAGAAGAGACAATTCTGACCCTTCACCACATGTTGGGAAACAAGTAAGCAAAGCAAGCAATATTGGGATAAATATGTAAAACAAAACAAGTAGACTTTAGACTTGGCCTTTAACAAAAAGTCAAAATCAGATTAACACAGAAAAACAAATTAGTTACAATTAGTAAATCTTAAAAAATATTCAATCATTTGGATTGAATTGAACTTAACTCACAATAAGACAACAAAGGATATGCTCCTCAAAGTCTGATCTTGTAGCTATAGTTTACTAAATCAGTAAACTTGTAACCCAAGGAAGCTTAATTTATATAAATATATATATTAATATAGTTTCTCTTCCTTAATAGGTTCCAATAATACTCTCATTCAATGTTTCTATGTGATGAGAATAGCCTACTTCTTGCCATGTAGTTCAAAGTCTATAGTAACCTATCTAATAGATCTAAAATAAAAATTTTCAAAAATTTTTACCTGTAATGATATAGATTAATAAATGTTGAATAATTTTAACGTTTTTCTTCTTCTTCTTCTTCTTTTTTTTTTTTTAATGAACAGGTGGTCTCAAATTGCGCAGCACTTGCCTGGAAGAACAGACAATGAGATAAAGAACTACTGGCATTCATATTTGAAGAAGAAAGTGGCCAAAGCCGAGGAAATTACAGCTGATCATCAAAAGTGTACCTCTTCAAGCTCAGACAACAAAGAGTATTCTTCACCCTCTTCCGAGAATCACACCGACCGGATCCCAAGTTACCAATCATTGGAACAAACAGGAAAATCTTCGACCAACACTGACCAATCTGTTCCACATGATCACATGAACTATGACTTCTCTAGGGATATTCAGGCTTCTAGAAGCTCGCTACCAAAGCTTTTCTTCGCCGAGTGGCTTTCAATGGACCATCAGCAAGTCCATGCTTTAAGCTCGGCCAATACAGTGGATCCTAACTTGGTTCCTAGAGAAGGATCATTTGGTCATGGTTTGAACTTCGAAGATGCTACGAATGGACATGGTTTTTTAATGAACGAGGGAATCTTTGGAGGCGATTTTCAAACCGAGCCGAGTCACGGCTCGGCTTCTGATCATGAGATTCTTAATTTGGAGTTTAAGTTTGAGGATCAAATTTCAGGAAGTGGGTTTGTTGACTTTATATCCGGGGGTGATGTGTGCAACATTGATTTCAACATGCACATGAATGATGTAATGTACATATAATTGGGGGAATTTTCCAAAGGCATTGGTGCTTGGGAAAAATAACCTCTAATTGTACATCTGTTAATAACACCAAAAAACCAATTGAAAAAAAAATAAGGGTATTTGTATTTACTTGAAACAGTTTGGAAATAGAAAAATAAGTTTGATTAGTGTGTTTTTTTTTTTTTGGGGTTTTTTCTATTGGACGCTTTTGGAGATTCCCTTTGATTATTTGTTTCTATATAGAGCTTAATCAGTCAACTTCGTTAATACTAAGACCAGATATTAACTGTCCCTGTTCTTGACTTCATTTGTTATCGTTAATTGGTGCTACATCACTAGTCAATTAAAAAATCTCAATGATCATGATAGCGTATGAAAAAGAAATGTAAATAAAAAAGCTGAGATTTGGAAGTATTGGTTCTAATTTTAAGCCTGCAATCTCATTTTCTTCTTCTTCAAGGCAACCAGATACTCATGATTGGTTGGGAGGTTGCCACACACATATATATTTAACGAGTCATATAAATATACTTATATTTATATATACATATGTGTTATTTATAGATAGATATATCTTTTCGAATCTAGAGCCACATATGAACCTAAACAATTATTATGCTAAAGCTTTGGAGTAATCTAGGTTGTAATTTTCGTCTAAGTTGGTGAGAAGATAAAAAATATTTATCTTCTGCCCACAATTCTAATATTAAGTTTATCTTATTAATCGTCTAGTTCATGTAGGGCCACGCATTAAAGAATGTCAAAGACTTTTGATCAGCTATAAGAACCACAATATACATATATATATATGTAAATAAATACAGGACATTAATCTTCTTTTACTACTTAATTAGTTTCAGCAGTACTGATAATTTACGGCTAAATCTTAACTAGCAGTTAAAGACTTGAAATCACGATGATGTCTGCCATGATCAAGCTGGTCCACAAAAGAACAATCATTGCAGCAAGTATGATCGTAATAGGCGTCCATTTCACTGCAATCACCTGCATATGAGAAGAGATAATAAAATTGAGCAAAGTAAGAAGCAGTGTGATATTATCAAGGCAATGTCAAAAAATTTTATAAAAAAAATTTTTCTACCTCAAGGCGTGGGGAACCCCATATCGAAGAGGAAGCTCGAGCGGTCGATGATAATGGTGATGATGCTATTTCACCTAATTCTATGATTAGCATATACAAGACAAGTTTAATTAATGTATAAGTATTTGTTCATGTTATCATGGAGGTGGAGATTTACCTGAATTTCTTCTCCTCCCTAAGATATCTGTCAAGTTTTCTTTGACAATTTCTAAGTTGTCTTGTTTCCTATTAGCATTGAGCTTTGAAAGGTTGGCTTGTGTTCTTGTGTCAATGTATTGCTTTCTAATGTTTCCAATAATACCATCTGCAAACCAAAAACATATATTGAAACGTATGTGAACAAAATATAATTAATCACAGTATTTGGGGTGTGCTAATTAATGTATGATGTGCTTGCTGTAACTTGGAAATTTGTCGAAAAATTGGAATTTACCAAATCTGACAAAGCTATAAGGTCTGGTGATTTTTTCAATGAGACCAGGATCGAACTTGTGAAGTTCCTTTTGCAAATCTTGCAGATAATGAAAGGCTAGTTTTCTTGGATATGAAGACTCGGACAAGGTAATGAAAGCGATTCCATTCTCGACCAAGTAGCTTAATTTATAGTTAAGGTAAAATTAACAGTAAAACATGGCAAATAGCTATAATGAGTTAACTAGCATCGGGATAAATTGGAAGTTTCGATCACTGATTATCATTGGTCAATTAATTGCTATATTTCATGCGAGAAATGGCAGCAAAGTAAAAGATTGGCATAAACTTACGAGTCTCTCTAACTGGTCATACCGTGCGACACTTTTTCATGTTTTGGATGATGGTCCATAAGGTCCTCAACCGTTGATTTTTTTTTTTAATTGACCAACATAATAGAAACAACTCATATTACAACGTGTCAAACTATTCTATCCACCATTCGATGCGTGATAAATTGCTTACATGGTATAACCTGCAATTATATTGTACTGAGGCCTAAACTGAACATTAAATTGCACATTTATTCATAAAATTAAATAAAAAAAAACAAAAAAGGATACTAGAAGCAATGGTGATCAACGCTGATGATCATCTTGGAATGTTGCAGAGCTCCTCTTGAGATTTCTTTGAGTATGAACTCTCCATTTTGCTTGTAAAATGAGAAGCCTTCATTCTCTCCGTTGACATACTTCGGTCCTTGTGCAAAAGGCAAACCATCACTCACCCTTCCAACTATTGTTAGCTTGACCATATATTCCAAAACGAAGCTGTGATACTGCAATCAAATCTCTCTCAAATTTCAATGAATATGACAAATGCCTTTGGAAGATTAGCTAGAATTTATATAATGTTGACGGAAAGAAAGAAAGGTCTTAAGATTTGGCAAAAGGGAGGTGAAAGTTGAAAGTAGCTTGGAAGTGAAGTCATTCCTTGTGTGTCAAAGTCATATATTCGTTTCCTACCCTTTCCTGTTCCTTTTCTTCTTCCAAATTTCACATCATTATGCTTTCAGATTTCAATACTTAGGAAAATAAAGCGACCTTATAAAACTTTATCCACATGCAAATCCAATGAATTTCTGCACACAAACTTTAAACAAAACATGGGACATTTTTTTTAATTTTTATTTCTCTTCAAGTTCTCTAAAATTTTGCATCAAATTAAATTCCTCACATATCATAACTGCTGCTGTTTTGACCCTTAATTCAAATTTTCTATGGTCTGATATATGATTAGAAACAGTTCTGTGTACACGTAGACACTAAAAATCAGACAGCTAAAAAGTTATTTTCTATCGGTGATGCAAAACTCGTGGTACCACGGTGGAAAGATCCCGAGTAATAAATAGACAAGAATTGGCATTTAAGAAAGTCATTAATAGCCTCAACAATTTTAATATTGCCGCATCGCCGACAATATCAGTCTCAACTCTTACGTCTCTGACGTTTACAGACGGCGGACTCAAAGTCTTCAACTAGACGCCCAGGCACAAGTGAAAAATGACCAAAACGTGTTGGTGTTAATGCTATGTCTTTTGTCCCAAGGGTAAAACTTCCGTAAGTAGAAGTACAAGTGGGAAAAAGGCAATGTTTTTAAAGCTATACCAGAGTCTATTTAACTCCAGTACTGGTAACCATTAACTCCCACCATCAATATCATATAACCATCATTTTCAATAACATGCTTTATATTATATATATATATATATGTATAGCTCAGGCTTTTCAGCTCTGTGAAGGACTGAGAGAGGGAGGGGAAAATGGGAAGAAAGAGAGCATGTTGTGATTATAAAGGAGTGAGGAAAGGGGCTTGGACACCAGAAGAAGACCAAATCTTGGCTCGTTACATCCAACTCCATGGCCATGGCTCCTGGCGTTCTCTTCCCCACCATGCTGGTTAGATAGCTAGATTTGGTTTTATTATTATTATTATTATTATTATTATTATTATTATTATTTAGAGATGAAGATTTAATCTTTTATGGTTGATCAGGTCTGCTGCGATGTGGGAAGAGCTGTAGGCTGCGATGGAAAAATTATCTTCGGCCTGGGATAAAACGGGGTCCGTTTTCTCAGGAAGAAGAGAGTACCATAGTCCGACTTCATGGCGTGCTTGGAAATAGGTAATGCATGTTCTTATTTTTTATGCTTTTTGCTCTTTAATAATGTTTATCTTTCCTCAAGTTCATAACTTTTTTTTTTTTTTTATGAAATGGCGCTGAAAATACAAAACAAAGTAGTCAGAAATCAATTTAACAAACCATGGAAAGGTAAACTACTTGCTTCAGAGACAAAATGAATCCCCTGTTACAAACAGAGAGAGAGAGAGAGAGATGGCTTTCTAGGCAATGAGGCAGTGGGTTCAAACTTTAGATATTATCGAGAAAACGAGCATTTTTACCACCCCACCAAATTACTGTTATCTGCCATCCCCTTTAAAGTGATATTGCATTTGGTATGTCACAAAAGAATTAAGGTGGTACCCGAGACTCATTACTCACTAATTCTTCATTCCTACAAAATTCACTTCATGATCAAAGCTGTCCGATTATCTCAGGGGGGCAGATTAAGAGGCTTTTCTTTTTCAACCAAAATGTTCATTTTTCTGCTAATGAATGATAATTAAGAACCCTTTTCTTCCTTTTTTGAAAAAAAAAAAATAAATTCAGGTGGGCTGCTATAGCCTCTCAGCTTGAGGGAAGAACAGATAATGAGATAAAGAACTACTGGAACACCCATCTGAAGAAGCGTTTCAGATTCCTGGCCGGTAACAAGGACCTACAAAACCAGTCCTCCTCTCTCTTTAATCATATAATCAGCGATGTCAAAATCCAATCCCCTGCCACTCGCCACATGATTCAGTGGGAAGGTGTTAGACTAGAAGCTGAAGTTAGATTGTCAATGGGATCATCACTACTTCACTCGTCGCCTAACATGAATTCAGATCGCGTTCTCCTTCTATGGAATTCTGAAGTTGGAAAATCGTTTCGCGAGATCAAAGTTAATGATGTAAGCACAGACCATAGCCCTGTCCATAAAAAATCTAGCTATGTAAAACTCGGTTCAAATTCTAGTTTACAACCGCAAGTAGACTACAAACCAAAGGCCGATTCGGAGTCATCAAGCCATTGTGAAATAAGTGATTCTAGTGCATTACTTTCAGAATTGCTGCGAGATTTCCCGAGTGGCGATGACTCGGATTTACTTCAAAGTAAAGAGGACGGTTTTGCAATTTCCATAGACAGAAAACCTGATTAGGGCTGTCTGGATGAGGTTGCCAAAACAGGCTGAAAACTCAGAGATCATTACAGTACTTTTATATGTTGAAAGTTCTATTCTCTTTGTTTACCTCCTATAAAATTTGTGATCAAACTAGATAGGCTAGAAGTAAAGAAGTTCTAATGTTCGGTAGCCTGTAAATTTAAATCTTGCAGTTTTATCTTCCCACTGTCTTTCAGATTTACCACAGAATGATCCAAAAATATTTACTTCAAATCCCTTTTATCATAACAACTGTTGACTATGAAGAAATAGACAGGTGTCACCATTACCCTTTCCCCTTTTTCTTCAAAAGCAAGGAAAATAGTCTTCATAACAGAAGAAAAAAAAAAAAGAAGTATGAAATGGGTTTTATGTTGCACGAACATTTGGCATAAGCACATTAACACAAAGATTATACTGTTTCCAATAGTAATGATATTTAATACTACAATGAAGAGACGTAACCTTTCACAAATAAATTACAACTTTGGAATTTTTTTTTTTTTTTAATGAACTATACACACAAGTACACAACTTATGCACACGAAAGGGGTGACATAGAATAGGACGAATGACGCACTATAGAAACAAACAAGCGAGATATATGAGAAGGAACGGACGAATAAGAAGACAAAAGAACAACTATAGAATCTGTTATAGACGAGACCTGAGGGTATTCGTCCTTAAAAGCAACCAAGGAGCTTCTTGGGGGCAGTTCCAGTGGCACGGTATTTTGCAGCCAACTCCTCAGCCTTGAGAAGATCTTCGCCGCGTTTTGCCTCGGTAGCAGCCCTTTTTTCCTCTGCTTCCTTGTGGATTAAAGCTATCTTGTTCTTCAGTTTCTCCACATATTCTGCCTTTTTCCTCTCCAATTCCTCCTGCTCATACATAGGTTTTGAATCTTTGAGAAAAAACAAACAAACAAACAAAATGTAGAGCTCTTTCTTATTCTTGTATATAATTTATACTTCCCGTGTATAATTTGATAGTAGGCTATTATGTTGAGTGTGTACTGTTTTGGGATGAAAACACACGTAGTCTGAGAGGCATAAGGAACGTGATTCTCTTGAATGAAATCTTTGTATATATATATATATTAATTCAGAGTGACATTTTGCACGTATCGAAAGTGGATGTGATTCTCATATTGAAAGTGAGTCACGGTAAATCTTGTGTGTCCTTTCTTGTCTTAGTAAAGGATCATGACTTTAATCCATATCATATAGTATTATAACACATTGTTTATTATGAATGCAACTACAAAGTTTGGTGTTTACAGTGTTTAACCACTACACATAATGAAATGAATTGGCTTGTTACCTCAATCTTTTTCAACTGAGCCTCCACAGACGCTTTCTTGCTGTTCTCCCATGCCGCAATGGCAGATATCTTCTTTTGAGCTCTGCTCAACATCATCGAAATTTTCGGTTCAATTTTCTGAAAACAATCTTGAGACTAAAAAACACCCAAACCGAAAATCCTAGTTCAAGTTCAAGCAGTGTATCATAATGTGTGGAAATGTATGCGGTTGAAATGAGCATTGAAGAAGCCACAAAATTTTGCCCCCAAAAAAACAAAAAACAAAAAAACACTCTTACTTGTTCTCTGCCTTGGACTTTTCACTTTCTTCCCATGCCCTTATAAGGGACAACCGTTTCTCTGTTGCAACTCTTGCAAGCACAGCATCTTAAGACAATCGGAAGAAAATTAAAATTAGTCCATGTAAAATTGTTACATAATTCATCAAAACAAAATTAAGGGGCTTTAAATCCTGATTTACCACGATTAATTGAGCCCTCGCTGCTAGATTTTTCTATAGCTACTTCAGGTGCCTCTGTCAGAGCAGAATTAATTATAGATTAAACAAAAAACTATGTTATCTTTTTTTACAGGATAATCAGAGATACTTTTTGCATGTACAAGCTAATTAAATTATGCGTACCTCATGCTGATATCCAAGACATGAAGATTGGAAATATGGCTAAAAATTAAAGTTCCCCAATTAATATCATTTCATAATCTTTGTGACTTTATACCAAAAATCCAAAAGTACAAGAAAAAAAGGACAAACAACACCAGATAAAAGCGACCACAGCCTTCTATTTTGGTTAAAATCTTTCTAGATATTCAATAGAATAAGCGGGAGTTTGTTTTCATTTTGACCCCCTAATTTCCCAAAAAAAGAAAAAAAGAAAAAAAATCGAATAATTTCATGTATAAAACAATTAACCTTAAGGGGAAAGGTGACGAGAGTTCAGACAAAAAAATAAATAAATAAATAAACAAACAAATTACAATCATTAAACTTAATACAGCTTTATGTTTCCATATAATTAAGTAATCAAAGAAATACTCTAACAGGAAATTTAAAAAGACCAGTCAGAAAAAGGTAATGAAAGAAAATTATTGCAAAAACCTTTCTCAGAAAACAAAAGAAATCAAAAAGGCATAAAAAGATTCTTTTCTATCCTTTTCCTCTCTCTTGTATAAACAAGATTTAGAAAGCATAATTGAGAAAGATATCATATCCATAATCCATATCTATATACATATCCATAATCCATATCTATATATATATATATATTTGTATATAGAATAAAAGTATTAATCATTACTCTCAACAACAGCAAGTGCTTTGGACTCATCAGGCTTGTCCTCAGGAGCAGGAGGTGGAATTACAGATTTCTCCTCGGTAACATCCTTTGGTGGCTCGTCATCCGGCTTAGGCTTCTCTTCCGGGGCAGGAGCCGGCGGAGCCTCGACCTTTATAGGCTGCTCCTCCGCCATGTTTTATTGCCAAATGAAATATTACACAAACTCTTGAGAGAAGTGACAAAGAAACTCCTCAAAGCTTTGTCAAAAGGAAGGAAAGAAGGAAAACTATGCAGTAAATATAAATATGTGTAAAGAAGAGAAAACAGTCTGTGTGAGAGAGAGAGAGAGAGAGGAAAAACTAGAGAGTGTTGGTTGTGAGGAATTATAGAAAATAGAAAGAGAGAGAAAGGAGTTGGAGAAGTAACTGTTATTTGAAAGAAAGCATTGGCTGATCGATGATTTAGCTGAATGGTTGGTACCAGTAGTACTAGCTAAGCCTACCCTTTGTTGCCACGCTATGTTGTGGGCTCTTCTGTGTTAGACCTGTTAATTAGCTGAAAATTTCCATTTTTGGACCCTTTTAGTTTTTTTTTTTTTTTAGTTTTTCTTTCTCGTTAATTAATGGGATGTTTCAGTTTGGTACAATAAAGATACTTGAATGATAAATAATAAAAATAGAGGAAATAACACTGTTGTATTCTGGATTTATCACGTTATAATATAATAACTTGTCTTTAAAATTTTTAATTTTGATAATTTATTTATAAAAAAGTTGTATTATCGATATAATATGTGAATATGTTCCATTTCTAAAACTTAATTATACATATTATTTGTGGTCACCATCCAAAATTAGTTAATGAATGCACCATTTCAAAGGATAAAATTTAAGATTGAAATACTATTTCTCCAACCTCCTATTTTTAAAAATATATTTATGCATATATGTAAATCCCCTTTTTCTTTTTCTTTTTTTTTCCTTGTCTTCTTCTGTAATGAAGTGATCAGATTTCTAAGATAAGACTAAATGATTTAGGGTCCTGAATATTTAATTAATTTTCCACTGCAATTTATTAACAAATTCTTGCTTTGCTTCATTGGATATTTCTTGTTCCACGTTGTTGGCAACATGGACCCCCCCACCCCCCCCCCCCCCCCCCCCCCCCCCCCCTTATTTATTTATTTATTTATTTATCTTGCAAGTATGGCCAAATTGCCACAAACGAATAATTCTTCTCCCAGTCCCTCTTTTTGCTTTTTTTCTCTTTCACATTTTAATTTGGTAGTTCATAAATGGTTTTCGTATTTCTAAAATTGAATCAATAACCTCAACCTCCACCCTCCACCTTCTGCAATTTTTCTTCTTTGGCCAAATATGATAATTTTAAGCTCATTCATCTACCAATTATCTAGACATTAATGCTAATAAGCCAATAATAATTTTTGGATTTGTAGAAAGCTTTTGTGCTTAATTGAATTCAGAAAGCTTACTGGCCTTAGCTATATCAAAAATTCAGAAACCTTCCAAGTATAGGCTGTGAAAAATTAACTCCTATTTTCTCATTATTCTTTTATTTTTATTTTTAGTTTTTCGGCTTTGTCCGAGTCTAAACAATAAGGGCAACACGTTGTCTTAATAAATGGCAAAACTCCAATAATATGGCTGAAAGAAATAGAAAATTAATAAGACAAGAAAAAAGTAATTTAATAGGATGTTTGGTAAACGTATTACGTTCGTATTACATTTAAATGTAATGTATTAAATATTTTTTATATTTAGATGAAAAGTATTTGAATTGTATTTTAGAATTAAAAAGTTGATGTGATTAGTAAAAGTATATAGAAAAAGTGAAATAGAGATAGAATATAATGTGAAAAAAAAAATTATTTTTAAAATATTCTGAAATAGTAATTATATTTGAGGTATTATTAAAAAACATTATATTTAATGCTAAATTTTTATGTTTGGATGAAAATTATATTACATTTAAATGCAATACAAATGTAAAACTGTAAACAAACGCCCCATAAACCTGTTTTATTGTTGTCCTTTACCAGCTTTCCAATTAAAATATTTTAAAATAACAATAATTTTGAGTTGAGGAGTACATAAAATAAACAAACAAATAAATAAATAATAAAAATACCTAAAAATATAAAAATAAAAAAATAATTGTAATCATATTCTAATAATAAGTTCATATGTTAAAGTTAACATATGATAAAAAGCTTAAATTCCTTATTCCTAAGGACAGATTATGGCTTTACTGCAAAAGGCAGTTATTTCATCTGAACCTGAACGGCGTCGCATTTGTAATTGTTGATTATTGAGTGGATCTAATCAACATGTCATATTTTAAATGTCGTTTATTTTTAAGGATTACCTTCGTATTGTATTTAAATATAATATAATTTTTATTCAAATATAAATATGTTACATTCAAATGTTAATTATATCATATCTTAGATTTAATATAATCACTATTTATTATTTTATTTTTTCTATTATTTTTATTAATCACATCACATATTTTCTTTTTCTCTCTTTTTTTTATCTACTTTTATCCATCCCATCACATATTTATTATTTAAATACTTTTCATTCAAATAGACATTGTATTCAAATACAATATAAAGGGGTGTTTGAAATCTATTTTGGAGACATCCGAAATCAACTTTTTTTCAAAACTTCACCATTTTTTACTATTTATATTTCCAAAACGCTATAGTAAACTCTAAATTTTAAAAGTTCATAATTTTATGTATACAAGTTTAAATGAGATAATTTTTTTTAAAATTACATAGAATTTCGAGAAGAACGAAATAAAATCCATATTGATATTTTTTTTCTAAAAAAATTTTTAAAATTTTTTTTTACCTCAAACAGTTTTTTTCTCCTAAACACATTTTTCAAAATAACTTTTTTTCAACTTAAAAATAATGTCTACAAACATCTTCCCCAAACACCCCTATAAATGTTTTTACTCTAAATATAAATTATATTTAATAGATTGTATTCAAATATAATATAAATATAATGTATTATAATGTATTTAGAAGCAAAATCGCAGAAATAAAATAATAATAAAAAATAATATCTGATAGGATTCAACGATATAATATCTCATTGGAGCCCCTCAAGATTTTTGGTTTCGTTTTGGCGACGGAATTTTTGTGGGCCCATGCTGGAAGGTGACGCTTAGATCCTTTCCCAATCAATCACCATCGTCCCTATATAGGCGACTTCATAAAACCGCAAGCCACTTTCATTTTCGTTTGTTTTTAATTTCACTAGAAGTATTGGATAGGTTAGGTTGTAATAAGTTATTTCTTATAATATTATAAATATAATTTAATGATAATTTTATATAATATAATTTAAATTCTTTATTTTTTAATAAAAAAAGATTTCTTTTAAAATAAAAACTTTTTAAGATATTATGTAAAATAATACAAATTTAGAGTAATTAAGAAATATTCCAGTTGTTGTAAATAACATATTGGTGATACTAAATTTAAGTTAAAAGTGTAAAGTTTAAATCATCTATCTAAAAGTTCAAAAGATAAAAGTTAAACGTGCAAACAATTTTTTGGGTCATGTAGCTCATAGCTCACTTACTTAGCTTCCAAGTTCCATGCAAAGATGGAAGAAAATTCTTAGAAGGCTATATAATTTATTTTTCTGAAAAATGTTTCTACTCGATTTTCTTAAATACAGTACGTAATAATTTACAACTTACTATGTTTTTAAAGCAAGTTTCATATAATACATGATGTTTAGATAAAGTACCATCTATTTTACTGCTATTATACGCAATAATTAAGCTGGAAAAGTAATTGAACTAATTTCGTAATATAATTTTACTTGATTTCCCTTATTAAATAAATATACGTGTACTTAATTTGTATTTTCTTTATCATATTCACTTAATAATATAAAGACCCCATATGACCACATCTGGATTTAGGAAATGAGAGACGTGCCTGAAAGTGAAAATTTGGATCAAAATTTTCATTTATAAAAATTAGATCCTCTTAAATTTTTGTATTTGAGAATAAAAACAATTTGCACTTTTAAATATATATAAAAAAAAGGGATTTTTTTAAAATATATATTTTTTACTCATCTTAACACGTTTCACTTTTATATAAAATTTTTTTTTTATCTTAAATAAAATGCTTTTTTTTTTCTTTTCAAAAATAGATATCACATCTGAACAAAAGCTGATTAATCATTTTATGGGTTGCATTGTAAAAGGGTCGAAAAAGTGGCATGAAATTTGGAAGCATTCGTCCTTGGAGCAGCTATGTGCATATTCTCTGTGTGCTTTGTCACACACACATATATACATATATATATATATATAGTCAACGCCAAGTTTACACAAGAAAAAATAATGGTTTCTCACTTTCATCATGAGAGCAGTATTCATCACATAGTTTAACATATATGCATATTGGTATAGATAACCAACCATCTTCTTTCAACCTTAATTTAAATTCTTATGATGGTTGGTTATCTAAATCAATAAGTGTATATATTATATTATAATGAATATTTCTTCCGCGATAAAAATGAAAACCATATATATTTTTTTGGTGTGAATACGTAAATTTGAATAAATAAATATATATAATAAAGGCATTAGTTATAAAAATATCTAATAATTTTATTTTATTTTAGAATTTTTAAGAATCATGTCTAAATCGTTCCAATTTTATAGGACAAAAGGGGATGCGAGTATCAAAGGGAGGGAAACCATTTCAAGCTACATTATATATAAAATGGCCTTTTGCCATGTAATTGTCAACTGTTTATTCACCAAATTATTATACCATCAAGAGCCAACGTGTCTATATTAGAGTTCCTCGTTTGTCATCACTAAATTATAAGAAACTAAAACAATATAAATTATACACAAGCAAAAATGCAAAATGATAAACATTTACTCCAAATACTCCGTTATTAAATAGTTTTAGAAGTATTAATACATATAATTTAATAATATATAGGTATAGAGGCTAAATGTCAAGGAAGGGAGTTTTTGCCGTTTATATGAACGAGTACAAAAAAATTCGAGGATTTAATTAGGAGATAAAGGCAACGACTAAGACATAAGAGTCAACATCAAGTGGGTTGGGTAGGTTTTTGATAATTTTCAACATATCCGATCAAGTTTAGATGAGTTGATTTCAGATTCAACTTATCTAATTAACTCAAAGTTTAAAAATCAATCCACCCAATTAAATTTTAGATGAGTTAGGTGGGTTGGTCAGGTTGAACATAATTAAAAAAATATATATATATAACTAATCATTCAACCCAAAATATGAAAAGAAAACTAATTTTTATTATAATATTACTATTATAAAACTCTAAAATTATCTTATAAATTATAAAACCGACATAAAAATAAAATTATACACAACAAGTTTAAATATAAAAATTATAAACTAACAAACATATAATAATAAAAACTTATATAATATGAAATATAACAGGTTATCAAGTAATTAATGTAAAATATATGACAAATATTATATATTATGAAGTATGAAAAATATTTATTTTTACATATTAATAGATTAGGTGGTTTTAGGTTAAGTTAAGTTTGAAAAAATACAACCTAAACCCACCCAAATTAATAATCAGATTTGGTGGGTTAAGTTGATCTTTTGATCGAATTGGTCGGGTTTGGGTTATAATAGGTTGGGTTGGATAGGTTTGTCGAACTAGTCGAGTTGTGTGGTTTCTTGTTCACCCCTGCCAAGTCAGTTTTTGCCATTCCACGTTACATGTCTCTTTTATTCCCCTCTTCAATCCCAATCAGCCATCTGGTGATTTGGAATGATCTTCCACATATTGTATACATATGAATTGTAACATATTTGACTTATATATACACACACACACTCACTATTTTGCAGCCACATATATAACCATAATAGTATCGTATAGACTCTGCTACTTTCATGGGAAGGCCAAATAAAAGTGGTCCCCATGAAAGATAAAGCACAATAATTTTCTGGCTGATCGGCAATAAGCCTACCAACAATTGTTAATTTTTAATTTGGCAATTAATTTGTAATGCATTTTTTCCATGTGTGTGTTCCTTTCCTCCTATGAAAAGAAGACATATTAATGGCAGATTTTAAGACAATTTTATATATATTAAGACCTAAAACTGTCCCCTATTAATCATTTAGTGCTCATTTGAGAATTGGATTCCAATTCATCTCCATGAATTATTATTATTGTTGTTTTTTTCATTTTCCCTAATTTTTTTTATTAGTTTTTTTAATTTTATTATTCTAATCATCTCTAATCTCTAAAATAAAGATCTCAGTCCTCTCTCCATCTGAGGCTTAAGAAAAGTAAAAAAAAAAAAAAGAAGTTGATTAGAGGTTTTTTTTTGTTAGGAATGATATTTTTATCTATGGACGGGGGTTTCCGCATATATCCATCCCTTTACGAGGATAGTGTTGGGGACATGTACGTGGATTAAGATTAACCCTCTATACAGTGTTGGGTAGGGATGAGGGAAGCTCCTCATACTCGCACCCACCTTACTTATATTAACTTTTATAAAAATATATGTATTTATATGTTTATATACATATAAATTTGAATGCTTTGTGTTTTAATGTTTTATTTTTCTTTATGAATTTTAGGGAGCGGTTGGTAAACGTATTACATTTTGATTATATTTGAATGAAATTTGTTTTTTGAATGTTGTATTTGGTTGAAAAGTATTTGTTTTATATTTGAATGAAATGTGTGTTTGGATGAAAAGTATTTTAGAGTTGAAAAGTTGATGTGATTGATAAAAGTAGAGATAAATAGTGAAGTTGAAAAGTTGATGTGATTGTTTTAAAAATGTTTTGAATAGTAATTGTTTTCGTAGCACTGTTGTAAAATTTGTGTTTGGTGTAAAATTGTATTGTATTTGAGTAAAATTAAAATGAAATTTTTTTACCAAACAACACATTAGTTTATAAATTCCTGATGTTTGGATTTAGTTTATACTATGGATATGGGTATAGTATTTACAATGGAGATTACTTGTCACCGTACTTGTATTAAATTAGGCAGGTATAGGGAGGTAAAAAAGAGTGATAGGTACGAGAGTGAGGGAAGCATTTCCACCTCTACTCCATGGCCATCTCTATTTTCTATTGTCTTGACACTAGTTTTCTTTTTTCTTTTCACAAGGAAAAATGTCATAAGGGCGTATTTTTCTTTTTATAAGAAAAAACACTTGAATGTATGATCGGTGTTAAATATTATTATTAATAAAAAATGAATCTCTATTTGTAAAAAAAAAAAATGGTCTTATCATTTTTAGAATTCACTTTTTATTAATAGGTGGTGTTCAACACTATTAATATCTTTTAGCATTATTTTTTCACGAAGTATTTTTTTTAAAGTGTTTCTAAAATAAGTTTTTATTGAAAAGTTGTATATAAATATAAATTTCTCTGTGGATTTTATAAGAATCTTTAGCATTAGGACATGCTGACAGATACACGTAGAGAGAGTTTTAACATCATTTTATCATTTTAACGTTCTCCTAAAAAAACATTTTATGCCTTTCAATGTTGCCAAAGCCTAGTTAAATTTCTATCCAAAAACAAACAATTGGAAAGGAAGCAATGATTTTAAGCTAACATTTCCATTCTTGGAAAAAGAAAACCAATAAGTTACGCTTGACTATAATTAGGTAAGAATAATCCCATTTTGTACGAAGGGTGAAGGGGAACAATTTAAACTCAACCAAACTTATCAATCGCAAATAGACCTTTATTTATTTATTTATTTATCTATTTTTTTGTTTTTGTTTTTGTTTTTTGTGTTAGTAAATTTTTATTTGGTTTGTAATTTTATATCTAATTAAACGGTACTTTTCAATTAGATTATTTTTAAGTCAATGAAAATTATAACTAATTTTTAAAATTAATCAATTATAATTTGAAAATTTTAACTCTAATTGACGATCCGAATAATCAATCAGGAAAGGACATGCAATCTAATTAAGCTTGCATATGCACTACTTATTAATACAAACAAATGTAAGCTTGGAATTCGTACTTTCTATAATATATAATTTGTTAAATTCCAATATTAACATCATCACATTTAATTCGTTAAAGTCTTATCCCATTTATGCGATTTGAATGAATGAAGTAGAGATGAAGAGAGAACTATCACAACATAATGTTAAGAGAGGAAAGTGGTATTATCACAAGAATATATGTATATCATATTTATATATATATATATGTTAGGCACAATAGACAGCTTAATCCATGTACACAAAATATTTTAATAATTTATCCAGTCGTTAAACATTGATGTTTTTATTTAAGAATCAATAAATCCGATCAAATGCTTTCCAGTCGGGGTAAACAAAAAAATCCGATCACCTAACAAACTCACCCAATCTACCCAATCCGATCTTAATTGGGTGGGTTGATTTGCTATATTTAGTTAATTGGATGGGTTAAAAAATTTTTCAACCCACCCAATATTGGGTGGGTTGAAAAATTTTCAAAAACCCACCCAATATTCACTCGCTTACTATTTTTTCTTTTGTATTAAATGATGTTCACCCCTAAGTATTGTTTAAATTATTTAAATATATAAAATACATTACTTGATATTCAATATAGATGTAATTTTACTTGATATTCAATATAGATGTAATTTTTGGTAATTTTATAAAAAATACCACTAATTACTTTAGTATTCTTATATCTTTTGGTGATTCTTATAATTTATATTTATTTTATATTTGATTATTAATGAGATTATATTAGAAATTTTTTTATTTATGCAAAGTCTATGATATAATTTATTTTAAAAACTATGTTATGAGTTTAATTTCTTTTTTTCCCATTAAATTTTTTATTTGTTGTTACATGTTTAGTATCATTTATTATTTTTATTAATAAAATACATAACCCACCCAATCCAATCCGATATTAGTTGGGTGGGTTGATTTTTTATATTAGGTTGATTGGGTGAGTAAAAAAAATTGTCAATCCACCCAATTTAAAAATTCACAAAAATCCATCCAACCTACTCAATGTTCACCCGAACTTTCCAGGCGTAGCTTTGGTGGGATTTGAACAAGAATGAATCATGCAACAAAAACAAAGAAAGTAAAATGGATACTTGTGAGTTGTGGCTGAAGAAAATAAAAACAAAAGAGGAGAATGCAGGCCGTTACAACTTCTAAGTTACAACTCGACCGACAAGGCAAGCAGGTCTTGTCTGCTGTTGGAGAAAGTTCAGCATCAGCTGCCACGTGGTGGTCCCTTGATACTGTGGCTTACATCATCAGGGACCAAAATTTCCTAAAGATGAAAGCAAGCTTTTTTCCCCTTGTTTTGGGCTTTGAATAATTTCATTTTATAAGTTATCTCTTTATAAAGTATGGCACAGCCGGTTAAGCTTTATCCACGTGCTCGTTATATGATCATTCTCCAGTTTGCTAATTTCTTGTTTGGATGAGTAGGTGTGTTCCTTCTTAACAAACCCTAAGGAGACAGGCTAATCGACACAGATGATTCAAGGTCTATTTTAGAGATGTTTAGGATATGCATTTTGGACATTGGAAAAAAAAAAAAGAGTTTTAAAAACTATATTTAAGAAAAAAATTGTTTTAAATAAAAAAGTAGAAAATCTAAAAAATTATCGACATAAACCCTGTTTTATTTTTTTTGAAATTTTATGTAATTTAAAAAAAAATCATCTCATTTAAACTTGTATACACAAATTTATAATCTTTTAAATTTAACTTTAATATAGAGTTTTTGAAATGTAAATAATAAGAAATGATTTTAAAGTGGTAAAAAATACTAACAAAACGTTTAAAATTTATCAATAAAACACCCAATCACCCATCAGACTATTTAAGTTTGGTCACAACGACCATACAATCTCGTATCACTCCTCAATTACATCACGAAAGCTCTTCTTTACGCTCAAAATGGCTCTATTTGTTACACGTCTTGTTATGGTCATGTGATGTAGAGGTAATCTAATATTAAAAAGAGCGTGATACCGACAACTTCCTAAAAGATCATTTGATTAAGGACTGAAATGACTTAATGTTACTTGGTAAAATGGACGATCAATTTACACTCCAAATACATCTGAACAGTCACAGGATTATGTCCAGTTTACAAACTCATCAGAAAGTACGTAGCAGAGATCCAGATTCTACACATCTGTCAAGCTCGTTGAAACTTGGAAAGTCTCTCTCACAAACAAGACAAAATGCACAAACTATTATTAGAAGATTTCTAAATAGCTGAATAGCTGTTGTCATCTGCTGGTGGTGGAGGCTGCGAGATGACAGACAATATAACAAAGACTCCGAACAACAGAGTGACAATGGCAGTGAAGTTGACGAGGAAGGCCTCGGATCCGTATTTGGCAAGGCCCGAGTTCTGAAGGAACGTGAGCTTCTCCAAAAATCCCAATGCAGCTGTGGCCACAGCCAATACGTAGACAAAGATTCCAAACACCACATGCCATGGGAGAGACTCCCTCCTAAGGAAAGTAGTCCCTCCGGGGAAGAAGAAGATCAAGAATCCATATACCCACTGCAAGTCATGTTCCATATTTTAGAAGAATTGCAATAATATAATGGTCGGGATTCGAACTTCTAGGCCTCTACAATGTAAGCAGGGATGTGGATTTATCATTGTTAGACTAAGTCTTCAAACACATGATAAGATGTCATATCTAAGGTTTTGATTCGTGTTACTTTTGTGATATTTGTTATGGGTTGGGCTATGGTCATTCACCAAATGACCTTTAGCTTTATTTATAGGAGGGAAAAGGAGGAGTGACAAGGGTGGAAGGATTGGAAGATGGATTCTTAAGACTTATGGTTGTTTGGTGAGAGGGATTAGAGAAGGGAACTGGTTGAGTGATGAATTCAAAATCCTTAACATAATTTCAATTTATCCATTTAAAAGTAGAGAGCATAGAACAAGTGAATTTATCCCAAACAAAACAAGATCTATTTTTCCCTTTAATCTCTATTTTCTTTACATTGGTTACATGCATTTCGTTTCTTCCTTTATTATTATTATTTTTTCAATTTTACGGAACATAGGTAACGCAACCCACTAAACATGGCCTGATCAAGTCAAAAATCATCGGTCAAAATGAGCATTCAAATGTATTGCCAGTACATTTTAAGAGACATGCTTGCTAATCAAAATTTGGAAATGAATTTGTCCAAATTCAAAATTGAGATGAACAAGACATTACCTGAATAGCATAGAGTGAGATAACACCAATGCCAAACCAGGAGTGCAAACTGTAGAGATTGGCAATCCCACTCTCATTGTGGTACTTGAAGGCTGTGTAAATGCCCACAATGCCCAGTGCTAATGCAATTGCATGGAGAACCAGGTGTATCAATTTCTTCACCTCCTTACTCAAGGGTAGTGATTTATAACTAATTATAGCTGCAAATAAAATAAAAAAAAGAGCAAAATAAATATTGCTTGCTTGGATATATAGAAGAACATATTTGACATACCTGAAGTTAGAGGAGGGAGGGAAAAAAAAAAAAAAAGAAGAAGGAAGAAGAAGAAGAGAATGCAACATCAAACTTACCTTCACCTCCCAAGACAATGAAGCCAATTAGCATCAAAACAGGGTGAAGCTGTCAAAGTTATACATAAGAGAATAATGTGAGATTCACAACACTCACTTTACAGAATAACTACATGTTACAAGAATGTTCAATGTAACTTCAACTTGTGTTTTTCTTTTTTTCTTTTTCTTTTTCTTTCTTTCCTTTTTCTTTCTTTTTTTTTTTTTCCAATGACGGTAGAAGTTTAGAGCAAACAAGATTTAACTATTATAGGGCTTTCAAGAGATCTCTTTACTCAGTTACTAGTTAAATCCACACCCTGTCTACAAAAATGAGATTTATGCAGCGTTTGGGACAAGCATTTTTTTGACATTGCATTTAAATGCAATGCAATTTTCCCCCAAATATAAAAACATTTCATTCAAATACCAATCACATCACATTTTAAATCTAACACAATCATTATTTATTATTTCACTTTTTCTATTACTTTTATTAATTACATCATATATTCTCTCTCCCTCTTTTTTTTCTCTCTACTTTTACCCATCACATCACATGTTTATTATTAAAATACAATTCAAATACTTTTCCCCCAAACACACATTATATTCAAATGCAATGCTAATACTTTTTCTCTAAATACAAATTGCATTCAATGCATTGCATTCAAATGCAATGCAAATGCAATACGTTCACCAAACTTACTTAGTTACTGTTCGAATCCCCACGTCCAAATTCAAAAAAGTTAAACGAAAAAAAAAAAAACGAGAACAAAAAAAAAAGATCTTTTACTCGAGGCCTACCAAAGGAAGACCCATTTATGTCTTACAAAAGAGATTAAAAAAAAAAAAAAAGTTATGCTTCACGTGGACTAGATATCATGACTTCTTACAAGAGATTCGACCAGATCCTATTTTGGATAAATAATTAAACAAAAAGGATCATGGGTTGAGTGGTGCTTTTTTTATCATTTTTTTTTCCTAATCAAGTGGTGCTTTATTTAATTGCTCACCCTTTTTGTTTCATAATGCAATTGAAAACGTGAATAAGAAGAAAAAAAATAAAAAAAAGGAAAAAAATAATAAAACAAATTGACCAAAATTATTGGACATATATTCTACAAAAGAAACCCCATGATACATGATATTGCTGGCTAGTGCGGCAAAAGATTCGGTTCTTAGGACTCCTTTAGAGGTAAATTCCAATTTAGCTTAAAAATTGTTAAAATTTTTTTTTGTCCTTTTTTTAAGTTTTATTCTCAATTTTTATTATTTTAAATAGATTTCAATATATCAAATATAGATTTGAACTCTCCCCGCACGAGTCCTTGATTTCTCTCCATTTCTTTCCAGAGTGTTTTCTTTTTGGAAGATTACTTAGATTCTCATCACACTAAGCGCCAATATTTAAGATTGAGACAGTTTAAGCAATTGCAATCCACATAACATGCATGATAAAAGAAGCCCGAGAAGAAAACAATGGTTTTCATGATCAGGAAAAAAAACAAAAATAGAAAAGAAGAGAAATTCCGGGCTATCTATATGTGTGTGTGTTTTTTTTTTCACAAGAGCTTTGAAACACATGGTAGGCCTGATCATGATCTATTTGGCACCAAACCATAGAAGCCACATGAGCAACGATCATCCAACAAAACTCCAAAATGAATAGACATGTCCATGCCCAAATGTCATAATCTTGAGGCCCAAATTCCACCTCATATTTGATCATACCACGTCCAAAATTCAAAATTGGTGGGTGGAGATATATTCGTGTTTTGTCCATGACTTTGCCAAATAAAATGACAAAAATATTCTCGATATGAGAAAAAGAAAATCATCCTCCAAGTCACGTCTTCAGAACAGAAAATCACCCTAAGTCACGTGGGTATGCACGTGTCCAGTTCTAGACCCTGCTATCTCTGGCAATAGATTTACGAATATCAAGGAAATGAAAATATAAATGTTTATTAAAAAAAAAAGTTAGAATGCAAATGTCTACGTGTAAGCTTAAAACAATACTCATCTGGTTTGACCATTTGACGGGTGGGTACGCTTATTAAAGGCTTGGTAGTTTTTTTTTTTTTTTAATTATTTGGAAATACTTTATTACCCTTTTTTTTTTTTAATTGCTGGAAAAAGGGTAGGTCCAAGTTGCTATAAAACATTTATAAAAAGGTCAAATTACGAAGCAAAAACAAAAAACAAAAATAAAAAAAGCCTATTTATAGTAGTGAATAAAAGGTGTAATTGGAACATTGTTAATACATTTATATAAATCAATACTATATTTATTATAAAATGCAAAAAATAACATTTACTTACTTAATATTCTAATACGTAATAATATTTCAAATGCTTTTTTTTTTCTATTTTTTTTCATTAATTTGAAACTTCTCAAAATTGAAAGTATAATAATAATTATGTAAAAAATCAAAGCATACAATTAAATAAGACTCAAATGATTCTTTCGGCCAAAAAGGAAAAAGAAAAAGTATAAATTTAATATTAATTATATCTCCTAATAAATTTATCACAAAATTTAATATATAACAAATTTAATATTAAAAATAATATTATATTAAAGAACACTTTTTTTTATCAAATACTAAAATTTATCATTGGAGTAACAATTTCAAATTTAATTGAAGTTGCTCCTATGTGTTGCATTGCAAGGGATGGTAAATTTTACTGATTTAGATAGATTACACTATTAGGCTGGCTCAGTAGATAAAAGAAAGAAAAAAAAAAAAAAAAAGAAGTTTCCTACCGAGACAATCATGCATAACTTAGGGCTCAAATTTTCTCTTTTTTTCAAAACTTTTTTACTTTTCACTATTTACATCTTTAAAACGCTAGTAAACTCCAAATTTTAAAAATTCATAACTTTTTATATACAAGTCCAAATGAGATAAATTTTTTTTAAATTACATAGAATTTCAAAAGGAACGAAATAATATTCATATTGATATTTTTTTTCTAAAAAAATTTTTAAAATTTTTTATTTTTCACCTCAAACAGTTTTTTTTCCCAAATACATTCTCCAAAACAACTTTTTTCCAACTCAAAAATAACATCTCCAACACTCTCCCTCAAACTCCCCCTAAGCCTCCACTTCTTCTTCTTCTTCATTTTTTTTTATAATAAAAACAACAACAACTCTAGTATTTCCACGTTTAAGAAGTGATCTGCCCTAGTCCATTGAAAACAATTTGCTCCACCTAAATCAGGAATCTAACGCCAATATAATAAAGGAGGCTTCTTCATCTTGCTTTTTCTTTTTTCGCTTAAAAGCCTATAAAAAAAAAAAACCCCCACAAAAAATGAAAATATATATTTCCTAAAAAACAGTGAAGTATTGTTTTTTCTTGGTGAGAAGTGAAATATTATTAAGAATTTATATAAATAATCTTGTGTCAGTGAGTGTCTAACAGCCTGGCAACGAAGTCATCGGGTGAAGGTGGGAATATAGTCTAACTGAATTGGAGTGGCATCCAATGCCATATTAATATATTATCCACCCAAAAAATAAAAAACAAAAAATAAAAAAATAATACTGTAGCACAGAATCAATACGCACCAAGTAGAGGAACCACTTTACGATTGAAATTGGTTCATCAAAAAAAAAAAAAAAAAAGAAAATTTTGCCAAATACCGAAAATTTCTGTTCAAGCATACTTTTTAAAAAAAGAGAAAAAGTAGCCACCAGGTTTGATTTTATCGAACCAGAAAGCACAAAGTCCAGGGAAAAAGATTTCAACCAAAAGCCAGAATCCAAAATTTTCATGACCAACAGCACAAGCCCAGAAAATATTATCATACTTGTGATCATCACAACCAGAAAATATGTGTGCAGCAAATCGTAGAAGAAGAACAAAAGGAAACCTAGAAGTATAGAATTGGAAAGTGAGAGAGCACTTACATTGAAGATGAGGTTTTTGTTGGTGTCTTCCCAAGCCAAGCCACCTCTGAAGTGAATAGTCCAAACCAGAACCAGAACAAGGCCCACCAGCCCCAGCGCGTGTGTCACGAACGTGAACGGCGTTGCCGGCACACTTAACACCATGATCTCTTCCCCTTTCTTCCCTCTCCCCTCCTTCTGTTTTGTGTATCTTCTCTCTCTCTTTCTCAAAAAAAAAAAAAAACAAAACAAAACAAACTTTCCTTTCGACCACAAGGGGGCAATATAGGACCGGCCCTTTTTTTTAAAAAGTTTTTACTGGGTTTATCAAATATGAATAAAGTGTATTCGAAGTTTCTTTCCGCGTATTCCAACCGTCCGATGAAGATCTAGATATGATGAGATTCGTCCACGTGGGTTTTTCTGATTGATTGCTCTTATGCTGTTTAAGGTCCAACTTCGTGTCCTCTTCTGTTCCCTTCGTTAGGCCGTTGTACCGGCCATTGGTGCCCTTTCTATATCCTTCCCCGTTTAGAAACGTTTCCAATGAACTTTTCCCCCTACTACTTTTTCACGTTTCTTTGCCTTTTTTGTTAGGAGTGATATAATTGTAATACTGCCGGGATAATGATTAAGAATCGTTCTTTTACACTAACACATTTAGGGTCAAGACTGGCAGTTTGGGTCACGACACGAAATTCACATGAAATTAGAGGGTTTTGATTAAAAATGGTCAAATCAGTCAAATATGATTAAATAAAAGGTCAAATTCATACGAACCCGTCAATTCACAATTGACACGAAATAACTCATTTAAAAAATTAATTATATATAGGTTGACATGAATATGACTCATAAATTATTTATTTATAATCTTTAATATATTTATATTATTATATATATTATAATGTTTTACCATTTTTAATTTTGAATGTTCAAAATTTAAAATTCAGATATAATATATATATTTTATTTTATATATATTTTAAAATTTTTTAACATAAAAAAGAAAATCTAGATTTTACTTTATTTTTTTTAGTCTTTCATTACTTTTGTAACTCTGCTCACCTTACCTAATTGCCCTTTCCTTCCCTCACTCCATCGACCATCGCGATAACACAATCAGTTGTTCCTGATTTTGTTATCATTATTTTATTTATATTTAATTTAAATAGGTTAATTTGGGTCAACACGATTAACACGATTAATAAATGGGTTGGGTTTGAGTATGAGGTTTTGACACGAATATTAAATGGGTTGGATTTGGGTTTAATTAATAATGTTAATTAAGAAATAAAACACGACATGATAACATAAATTGCTAACCCTAAACACATAAGTACCAATCTACTAAGGGCTTATTAGATTTTTAAATTCTTATTCAATTATTGGTGGTTCCTTACAGGTGTTTCTTTTTTTTTTACACTACAAACATTTGCTTTAAAATGATTCTATAGGAACTCTCAGTATTTGTGGTCCTGCAAGGCAAAGGCAAATGCACAACGTTATTGTTTTATGCACCTTTAATTTGGTAGTAAATTAGATAATATTATATGATCACCTCTTTCAAGATGAAGTCATGGCTGAGACAATTTGATTGTAAATGAGCTGTACGGGACCCACCGGGCATGAGGCCCTCCCAACCCCAACCTAACCTGTGATTTCGTCCAAGTTCTTTTTATCTTGTTTTTGTTTTTCTGCAAGAGGCCTTGGGTTCTCAATTATGTCATGTTCTTTGTGAATTGTGATCATTTTCATTGGTCACACTCTGATTTTCCAATTGGAATATGAATTAATTGTTGAAATTATTAGCTCTTTAAAGGAAATATCTTTCTAACAAGATAATGAGTTAATGATATGGTAAGTAAATAGATATACATATACAGCTTATACATACATATAACATAGATAATGAGACTATAGAGACGTTTATTAGGTACACTCAGCACTTGATACTTGGCAAGTGTTGTGTAAAGATTAAATGTTATAATTAATATTTATTTATTATCATTAATTTTTTTATAAAAAATAAAATTATTTTAATTTTAATTTCAAATTTTAAATTTCTAAGAAGATGTAGCTGTTTAGAAATAGTGATAGTTAAAATAATTGTTTGCAACAACAATTGTATATATTAATAAATAAGTGCTATTGTAACAACCGGGAAAATTCACATTTTTTGGAAAATAAATGCACAATGAATTTAAGCATTAAAATGTGAAATTAAGTGATGTAATATTGTTTAGAATTAAATAAAATGTTCTAACAATATTAAAGGATGAAAAATGAGTAATAGTGATATTATGTGTGTGCACGTGTGTGCCACTCACAGTATCAGGAAGTAGGTCAAGATGATATTTTCTTGACATAAAACTGATAAATTTGGGTTCAGCACTCCGAAATTAGTAAGGATAGCCTATCAGTACGCTCAAATATGATAATTGAGCACAAGGGTAAATTTTGACCGAAAATTGGCAGTATCGGAAATTGGTCGAAATGACCTCAGATGAAAATAAAACTGATATATTTGGATTCAGGACGCCCAAATTAATCAGGATAGCCCATATTGAAATTTTGGGCGAAAAAGTATATAAAGAGCGGGAAAAAGTGGAATTTTCTCATTTATCTACACACACTCTCTCTCCTCCTTCTCTTTCTCTCTCTAGCCGAATATGTACAGTAACCGACCATCGGAAACGGTGTCCGTTTTCGACACCGCCGGTGTCATCGGAAAGCTCTCGCCGAGCTGAGTCCGATGGTGGGTCGACGCGACGGAGCAGCCGCCGGAGCAAGCCGCACGCGCCGCCTGAAGGTCGCCGGAGCCGAAATCTTCCCGGCGAGATTTCTCCGCCGTCCGGCCACCATTTGCCACGAAACCGGTCCCAAAAGATTCGTGGTGAAGAGTACTACAAAACCCATGTGATGGATCGTCTCAACACCGGCGGAATCGCGCCGCCCGAGTTTCGAAAAATCCGGCGAAACGCCGCCGTGGAGCCGCCGTCGAAACCGTCGATTCCGGCGGAGTTGAAGGACGCCGTCGGTACAGAAATGGTCGCCGTGAAGAGGGGAGCAAAAGCCCTCAATCAATTTCGGGGAAAAAGTCCGGCACGGCGGAGTTCCACCACCGCCGCCGTGGCCGTGACTTTCGGGGTGATTTTCCGGCGATTGGGGCCTCCAAATGTGAAATTGAGGCTACCAATGAGTTCCTCATGTCGAGATCTTCAAGATGGGCTACTCATTTTCCACCGTCGCCGCCGCCGCCGCCGGTCAACGCCGGTCAACGGCCGGTCAACGGCGATCAACGCCGGTCAACGGCGACCGTTGACCGAAAATGGGAGTTTGGCCCGTTAGCCTATTTTCGACGTTCCGGACGCATCCGCGGAGTTGGATTTGCAAGACGGGACCTCAAATATGAAGAACGGAGAATTAGGGTTTATGCCGTCGAGACCGGACTGCAATTCGGTATAAATTCTGACCCCTTTACGTTCCGCAATTAAATTATTTGGGATTGTTATATGATTTTATGATTTTTAGTATGAAAATTATGGAAAAAGAATGTATATAAAAAGAAGAAAATTGCTGTAATGGAGAAAAAGAAAAATATGTGATGATGTAACGATTTTACGTAAACGGTACAAGTTTTACGTAAAATCTAGGCCTCTGGTATAGTACGTGATAGAATTAGATCAGGATAGATGGTTTTCAGGCGTTTCCTAAACGCTGGAACCTTAAAAATTAAGGGGAAACTCTGCCGAAATTTCTAAAAAAATGACACCAGGGGTAAAATGGGGAACGAGGGGTAAAAATATGATCGGGAAGGGAACCCGAGCCCCCTCGAGGAATTAAGGCATGGAAAAAGGAATGGGTAAGGTACGACTAGTAAACCGACCCTTCAAAACCCTAGAACGTAAGGAAAAATATGAAACTGACACTTAGGTCGTAATAGTACTTCCCGAGGGCCGGGAATGTGAAAAATTGGTAAAATGATAAGAATTGATCCGGAAAAGGTCTGATAAGATTTAGAAAGTTAATTAAATGATTTTGGGTTTAGAAAATCCAACCTAAGTATGAAAATGAAAATGTTAGGTTTAAACGACCCATCAGGGGCAAAATGGTCATTTTGCCCAAAGATACTCAAATTATGGGAAAAGAGCCACAATGACCCTGAAATAGGTGAATGAAGTTTGTAAAAGCCAAAATTGAGATTTAAGTTATGAAAAATCACGTCAAGGGCAAAATTGTAATTTTGTCAAAAGTTAGGGGTAAAATCGTAATTTTTCAAAAGTTGGAGAAAAAATTCGAAAATGGCCATTAAGGTTTAAAAAGCTGTCATAAGGATATAATTAAGGGTTATAAGATCAGAATCAAGCTTTTTAATAAAATAAAAGCTATAGATGAAAATGTGATTAACGGACAAAGTTTGTCTGTAGGAACCTAATCCAGAAGCGACAAAGGACGTCTATGGATTCCAAGAAAAGGATAAGCACGCTATGTGTAAGTTCAGACATTTACCCGTCTGCAACTATGAACAAGCTTATAGTATTATATGTTTTGTATGTATATGTCATGATGTGATTTATGATGATGCTATAGTAAATACTATAGCAATGCTATGACGATGTAAAAAAAAATATATATATATATATGCTTTAATAAATAATTTATAAAAATATATATATATAAATATATGTATATATTGAATTATGAAGGAAAGGTATTATAAAAGTTTTATGAGAGTAACGATGTGATAAAGAGGGATAGAAGAATGGAAAGAGTAAGAACAAGAATGTTATGATAGAATGCATAAGAAAGAGATGAGATATGAAAGGAAAGAATAGGTGTTTATGAAAAGTTTTATGGAAATTAAGTTATGATTGATAGAGCAATGATGATCGGTGATGAAAAGAATTAAGAAAGGGATGTTTTATGAGGACGAAAGGATAAATGTTTTATGAAAAATGATATGAAAGTAAAGAGTTAGACAAGAAAGAAAAACAATGATAGGTTATGATAAAAGGTATGATGAATGTTTTATGGAAAATGATATGAAAGCAAAGAGTTAGACAAGAAAGAAAAACAATGATAGGTTATGATGAAAAGTATGATGTAAGGATTAGAATATAACGATAAGATGTGATTGATGGAATAGAACGATAGGCTATGATCGATAGGCTATGATTGATGGAATGATGCAAATGATAAGATGAACAAAGAATAATTGTCTACCCGTAACAAAACATGTTTTTGTTTGATGTGATGTGATGTGATGTTATATAAGTAATATGTGCTATATGTGTTATGTTTTTGAAAGAAAAAGATGTTCAACGAAAAATCAATATAAGAAAAATAAAAGCCTACAAGATAATAAGACTGAAAACTTAAGTTGTTGGCGTACCGGTCTCCCTACAAGGTCGAGACTTCCGGTCTATATCCTCCGCGTAGATGTGGCGCTACCCCGAAGGTGCGGTAGATTATAGGATGGACCAACCCCGAAGGTGCGGTTTTTATGTGACTGTGAGGTAGGTTGGTGGGTCGCTCCCCCTCCTCCCACTGTCCGCGCGCAACTAGGTACGTCCAACAACGGGCCCAACCAATGGAAAGTGGAAAGAAAACAAACGAAAGAAGAGTGAAAAGAAAAGAAAAGAAAAGAAAGGAAAAGAAAGGAAAAGAAAGGAAAAGAGAAGAAAAGAAAAGAAAAGAAAGGAAAAGAGCGTGAAAAAAAAAAAGAGAAAAGAGAGTGCGTGAAAAGAAAAGAAAAGAAAAGAGCGTGAAAAGAAAAGAAAAGAGAAAGGGTGAGGAAAAAAAAAAAAAAAAACAAGGAAAAAGAGAGTGGAAAGAAAAAAAAAAATGAAATGATACGAAAAGAAAAGAAAAGAAACGAACGATATGAAAGAACAACACAATGAAATCAATGAAAAATAATAAAACGAACTTAAAAGAACATGATAAAATTATATATGTGATGTGATGTGTTTGATGTTATATGTATGGAATGACACGTTTTTACGTGATGTTGTGCTAGTGTATATGTTACTAGCTTTAAGATATGAAATGTTAGAAGATGATGAAGTGATACAAAAGTTATAAAGGTTTAGAACAGAAAGTTAAGAAATGATAGGAATGAAAAGCAAAGAAATGAAAAGATTGGATTAGAATGATAAGAGATGATCGATAGAATGATAAGAACGATGAACGAAGAGATAAACGAGCATGATGAAGCTCCTATTTTATGTTATGTTTTGAGGATATGTATGAATGATGTATATGGTGTGTATATACGTGATGATATATATTCTAGTAATAATATATATTACTAGTATTTATAAGTTAATGAATGTATGTTTGAACTTACTGAGCATCTAGCTCATTAGTTGTTTATATGTTGCAGGTAAGCAACGTGTTTATTTAAAGTAATATGATGGACAACGGACGGATCTGCATGTGCCAAGGGACTGGGCGAGGGTATGGTACTACCATGAGTCTTTCGCTGAGCGTTCAAAAAGGAAGACGAAAGAAAGAAAGAAAGTTATGAAATATGTATTATAAGAGTATGATACAGATAGGTATAGTATGTAAGTTAAAAAAAAAAAAAAAAAAAGAAAAAAAAATTTTTGCTATAGAAATTGCTTCCGCTATAAGATGAGAACGTTAAGAATGGAAAGTTAAGTTAAGTAAGAGGATGACGACCCACGAGGTTGCCAGCCATCGCGGCCGGCGTCAGAGCTCGACTGGTTGGTATGGTAACGTACGTGGGGGGTCGCCACAGCTATTTTTCTTTTAGAAAACATTTGATAAAATTTTTATTTTCAGTTTTTTCTCTTTTTCTCTACCAAATATTCAAACAGTATTTTTATTTTTCTTTTTATGAATTTCTAATTTTGCTTGTTAAAAATTAATGTGACGATTGTCATATTTTGAAAATGATTTGCTATTAAAATTCAAAACAATTTATATAGAGGTGGGGTAAATAACGTTTAAAAAAAATATATTTTATTACGTATTTAAAGTTTCAAACGTTTCCTTAGCACTAATTTACGACATTCATGTATCAATTTCACTTAACATGAGTCCAAGGTGCTAGCACTGACAAGTTCGTAGGCAAGTGTCACACATTGGTAACATATGGCAAACAAAACCAGATTAGAAACCACTCCTACTGATATGACATGTGTCTGAGCCTTAAAAGGAAAAAATAAAATTACTATTTTGGATATAAAATTTTCAATTCAATTCAACATCAAATCCAAATTTTTTATATTTTAGAAATTTGTATCATACTTATTCTTATTTCTTTCAAACAAACATTCATTTTAGATTGTCGACTCAAATTTTCAGTTCAATTCTATGATCTAAATAGGTACTTGGATTAGACGTACAAGGTAAGTGGAGTGAACATAGGATGCATGGCATGCAAGAGATCTTTTCTATACTCAGTGGCTCTGTATACCCAAGTGAGACTACATTACAGAAGGAACCCCAGCAAGAGGCTAAGTACAAAAATGGCACCTTCAAACTCTCAGTTCTAATTCTTACACCCAAAAAAATTAATAATAGCAATGGAAAAAACACACACACAATATTCTGATATTTAAGTCCAATTTGGCCCAACAACCTTGCCTGCCTGACATCGTACCCACAGGAGGAACAAATAGTCTTGATGACTTTGGGCCTTAACAAACCCAATAACAAGGGAAAGGTGTAGAGTTGTCTTCCTACAGTCCATAAGCCCGACAAAGTTCTGTCTTCTTCTGACATTCATTTCGGTGTTGAAGGTTTTTACTTTATGCACCGCTTGGATATTTTTTGGGTTGGGCGTCTCTTTCTCCATTAATGAAAACTGAAATTAATAGCTGTGATTTCAACAACTGTTTGTTTATAATATTAAATCGAAGAATCTTCCATCTCCACATGGACCATTATTCTATTGTCATCAACCTAATGATACGCGCAGTTAAAGAACTGGGAAAATTAGACCTTTTATATTCTTTGAACTATTATTATTCTAATAATCTCGTTGAGATCGAGATGCTTTGCAGTGACACAGCGCCAACCTTAAGATCCCATCATTTGTAAATAAGAAAATTGGCAAGTTGAGTAAAAACTAGATCGTGCTACTTACCAAAACAACGAAAAGAAGATTATGCGACTCTAAATAACGTAAGAACTCTTGGTGTAAAATATAACTAAAAGAAATCAATTAGTGTTATTTTTATCGGTAAGGATGAAACGAGTTAAAGAAGGAATCGAGCGATCAAATCCAAGAAAATAGAAAGTATGGAGAATCCAAATGGAAACAAAAATACACGTCCGTAGTATAAGCATTCTCCTTTTAGGCGTTGCCACGCCGCTCAAGCAGAGGTTATTGTCGGCCAAATCTTGGAAACTCTTCCAAGTTTGCACTTAAAAGAGTTAGCCCACTCTAGAGATTACCTTTAGGAGACATACGCCACGTCTAATTTATTTGAAGAAGTGATTGGTGAAGCAATGTGGTTCACGAGAAAGGAATTAGCCAACCAACGGGGACACGCCAATATTCATTGTGGCAGGTGTGCGTAGACCTCGAGAGCCCTTCAGATAAAGACATTTGAAGTATGGACCATGTTTTAGGCGGTACTAGTTCTTCAAGTCCTTGAGGCATTGAGAGGCAAAACTAGTACCATTTACCAACTCGGCAAAAAACTTGCATTTACTAACCCATGTTTTGACTGACGTTTCTGTAGTCTTCTGAAAATTTTAATAAAAAGAAGGATGTGAAAAAAAAGATTTTTCAAAAGTTTTTTAAAACATATATCCCAATTTTTTTTTTCCTCCGATGGTATTCCCAATTTTGTTAAGTTAACAAAATGATCATTTAAAAAAAAAAAGCTAAGATCATTTATTGAACAATCATACCAATATATATTTAATCAATATCAATCAATAATTTACCGATTAATCGTTCATCATTTATTTTTTCTAAACAAAAGAACAAAGAAAGTTGACTTTTATTGTATGAAAGTGTTGAAATGTCCCTTATAAAAAGAAAATAAAAAACCAGAGCGAGTTAATTGTTGAAGTAGGGAATCCGAAGACTGAAAAATAATTTCAAAAATTAGCAAAGTAAACTCTTTTAAATCTTTAGCGAACCACTTCACGCCTGGCATAGCACGTTCTTAAAATGCCCCATCTCGATCTTTTCTACCTTACAAGATAATGATGGTGTAACCCCCAGATCCAACACAATGGCCTCAAAAGCTTTCCACAAATTGAAAACTATCCTAATATATTTAGCAAATTGATACGTGAACTATACTTCTAGAGTTCAATGGTTTTTTTTTTTTTTTTCCCTTCCTGGCCGTTAATTTCATTTATGGTATGTGCATTGATTGAGTTGGAAAAAGAATTCAGACAATTTATTTCTTTCTGTATTAGAGGAATAAAAACAGTGGAATTTTTTCCGTAGCAAAGAGTAACATTTATTTATACTTCCCAAGACTTTGTGGCACAAAAAGACCCAAAACTTTTCAAAACACTCCATAAGAGAGAGAGAAATTTTTCATGGTACGTGGAAAAATCATAGAACATGCTCCCATGTGTTTCCGCAATTATTTTAAAGACAATTTGGCCTGGTGTTTGCCAACTAAGCACGCACCCGGACATAAAAAGTAACACCTTTTATGCATATTTGCATTTTTTGCAATGCTGGAAGGGCCATGATGAGGCTGTGTGGCTCATGCAACAAATCCATGGATGATAAGCTCCAGCCAATAATAATAAATTAAAAAAAAATGCTGTGGATGATTAAAATGTTTCTTCAAAAAAGTATGATGATAAAGTGGTTTGGTCCCTATTTTTTGAAGAAATGATTCTTCAGCAAAAATATTAACGATAATGACAATAATTCTCAATACAATACATATTTATATGCCTCTACTGTACGTTGAAAAACGCTTTATTTGAGTGCTCTAATGACGTGTTTTCTTAATCAAATCATGCTTTAATTATTGTGACATAGATGAGCCAACTAAATAAAAAGTCGATTTTCTAACTTTATATATTGTCCTGTATTTGGTACTACAGATGCATAATAAGCTGCGAGAAAATTTTGTAAGGTTGATGTTGCTATATATTTGATGTTTGACTTTGGGTCTCCATAGTGGTACATGATTAATGGTTGATTTCACTTTATTTGGGTTAGAGTCTAAAATGGAAAATTATCATTGGTATATCATGTTATAAAATGTCCATATCTTGATGGATAGAGTAAATAAGAGAAATTTACTCTATGCTAATTAATGAGAGATATTCCTTCCTCATATATTGTGAGAAGAAGATGTCTAAGATTTATTACTTTATTAAGAAAAAAAAAATGCTAAACTTATATGCATAGCCAAGCGCATAAGGTGTGACGCTAATTTATAGTGGCACTCTCCCTTCTCTCTCTTCTAGGCTACCTTCTTCTTTTTGTGGTTAAGTATTAATTTTGTAATAAACACAGTCCCGTCAGCAATCAAAGATGATAGATCATGTTTGTGATTATAAAATATGATGAATCTATCATTGATGAATCTTAAAATAGTGTAGATCATGGATCAGATTTAGAACAACCTCTGCATATATGTCAAATACTCTTTTCAGACGGAAAGGGGAGGAAGACATGTGTATGAAAGCAAAAGCCTAATCGCAAAACAAAGAAAGACACCTTTGAATTCTAAAATCTTTCGTTGGATAAGAAAAACATCTTTTCGAGCGATGACCGACGAAGTGACATCATTCAAGTCCATCGTTTGTGTAATTTTAACAATTCCGTCACTAGTCCGTGTGGGTGGGGGTGGGGTGCGTGGAATGCTTGTGTGTGAAAGCAAAAGTCTATCTCAAAACAAAGAGAGACACCTTTGAATTCTAAAATCTTCAGTTGGATGAGAAAAACATCTTTTCGAGCGACCACCGACGAAGTTACATCATTCAAGTCCAGGGTTGTTTGTGTAATTTTAACAACTCCGTCACTACTGGCTTAACGAATGGAAAAATGTGAAACGGATTTTTTTCTTTTAAAATAAGAGGTCAATATCAAGGTTATTCAGTGATGGTCCTTGACATTTAATACAAATCCGATTATATTAAACAACTAAAAAGAAGCTTCTTATTTGTTTTCCTACGACATAACCATTTTCCTACGTTGTTTGTTTGTCCACAGACCTGTAAATTGCGATCTTCAAATTACTCAGAGCATCTACTGTATTTAGGAAAGATGAAAGAACAAAAAATATATATATATGGTAAGTTTCACTACTTTTTGTTGCTTTAAAAATATTCTTTTCTTTCGCAAGGCTAGAGAGACAAAGTTTTGTTTGGTTACAAAGAGAAGTGCTGAGATGCGGCATTGTTCGAAGAAGTGGTGAGTGAAAGTTTTGGGATAAAGATTTTTTTTTGTTCCCTAAGATCCGAAGCTATTACAAGATAGGCAAACATGTTTAAGTCATGGAACAAGAAAAGCAAGATCAAAGCCGTATTCAAATTGCAGTTTCATGTTACAGAGGTAATATTTTTTTTTCTTTATTCCCCGAAGTAACCCCTGTTTTTCTCCTTGCTGAATCAGAAAGTCCATTTTGCTCTAAATGGGTTTTCACTAATTTTGAGTAGAAGTTTGAATTTTCTTATTTCAAATGAGTTAAGCTAAGTGCTAAGAGAAAATTTCACCCTAGAATGGGATTTGATGATACAAAAATTCTAGAGGCCACACAAGTTCATACCTCTTTTTGTTTTTGATTTGCAGGTGCCCAAATTGAAAAAACCTGCGGTGATGATATCATTGGTCCCGGAGGACGTTGGAAAGCCGTCGGTGAAGTTGGAGAAAGTTGCGGTTCAGGATGGAGCCTGTACATGGGAGAATCCTGTGTATGAACCAGTGAAACTAATCATGGAGACAAAAACAGGAAAAATCAACGAGAAAATTTACCACTTTATTGTTTCAACTGTAAGGAGCAGTCCAACATTCTCTAGCTTTTATCCACTTTATGTGGGCTATTTTCTATGTGGCTTCTAACTCTAAGGGGTTCTTTAGGGATCATCAAAATCTGGCTATCTCGGAGAAGCTTCAATCGATTTCTCCGATTTTCTGGCGGAAACTGAACCATTGACCGTCTCTCTACCTCTTAAATTTGCCAATTCTGGTGCAGTATTACATGTCAGTGCCCTTTATCTTTTCTGTGCTTGCTTAGATACATACAAAATAGACACACGTTTCACATGATTTAATAGTAATGTGTCTCCTGTTCAGTTTCTTTCAATTTTAAACGTCTTACAAACTTCAATTTCTTTAAGTTTGAACACCATCCCCATAATTCCCTCACACATAACGAAATTCTGATGACAGGTTACAATTCAGCGGATGCTAGGAGCTGACGATGAGAGGTGAGGAATGAAGATTAATTGTCTGTTACTATCTGTTCAGCACTATTATTTTCTTATTTTGTTGTCTCTTATCCCTTTTTTCTACTACTAGTTACTGATAAATGTAGAGTTTTAATCTCAGAGAAGAAAATGGAGCACCTAGACTTCACAAGAATGGAAGCTTGGAGAGCCAAGATGGCACGTGGGATAGAGATGGAAACAACTCGAGTTTTAGTGAGGTAAGATCTCTAATGAAATGTTATTTTGAGATGGTTACTCGGTAGTGGAAACACCCGAAATTTATAAGAAATAGAGACATTTTACGAATGTTTTCTTGGTCATTTCACAGGATGGAAACATATTCCAGAAAGAAGATTATGAAAGCTATAACAAAATGACAGCTGCAGAGCAGGATGCTGCCAATTTCCTCTCCCCCTTCAAAACAAAACCTATGCCTCAGAAGGGAGCAGCTGATGCCTCAGCGACAAATAATAAGATGCAAAACAGACGTAAGTTGAACTGGTCTGTAGATTCTGCTTCCGATGACAGCTTACTTGAATCACCGAGCAGTCTGGAAGACAACCATAGAAGAGAACGGTCAGAAGAGGCTTCAAATGATTCCATAATAAAACTCCAAAATGAAATTACAATATTGATGAGGCAGGCAGAACTTTCAGAACTTGAAATACAGTCTCTTCGAAAACATATTGAGAAGGAGACCAAACATGGACAGAGCCTATCAAGACAAATTAGTAGTCTCACAGAGGAGCGAGACAATTTCCAATTGGAATGTGAACAATTGAGGTCATTGCAGAAGAGAACAGATGGGGAGGAGGCTCTGAAAAGACTGCAGGCTGCAATCAAGGATTCAAGAACTCAGTTAGAAACAACGAGACAAGAGCTTGATCATGAAAAGAAACTGCGTGAAAGCCTTCAGTTGCAACTGCAGGAGAAACAAGACTCAAACTCTGATTTGATCCTGGTGGTGAAGGATCTCGAAGATTTGGTGGAAAGGAAAAATATGCAAATATCTGATCTCTCAAGAGAGGTAGAAGATGCAAGAAGTGCTTGTCAACAATTGCCGGAAGAAAATGGAAAGAAGCACAATGATGGTGAAGAATTAGAGCTTTTAGAGGCTACGATCAGAGATTTGCATGGCGAAACAAAGATATACAAGGAGGAGAGGGAAAGGCAAAACATGAAGATTAAACAACTTACTTCAAACTATAACCTTTTGAAGCAGGATAACTACGACCTGTCTCTGAAGTTGAAGCAAAATCAAGAAGAGCAGATGAAACTGGAAAATGAGTGTGCAGATTATGTAGCAACCATAAATGAGCTTGAATCACAGGTGGAGAGACTAGAAGAAACAATTAAGAAACAAGCACGGGAATTTGCAGAAGCTTTGATCTCTATTAATGAACTTGAAGGTCAAGTAAAAGATTTGGAGAAGGAGCTGGAGAAACAGGCTAAGAGATTTAAAGATGAAATAGACTCCATCAAACGTGACGAAGTTGAGCAAGAACAGAGGGCAATCCAAGCAGAGGAGGCCTTGAAGAATTCAAGGTTGAATAATACGATCAAAGCTGAGCAACTTCAGGAGGAATTCAGAAGTCTCTCTCGGGAAATGTCACTAAAGTTTGATGAGAATGAAAAGCAGGTTACCAAAGCACAGACTGAAGCTAGTGAACTCCGTCTACATAACAGAATTCTGGAAGAAAAGCTCCAGAAAGCCACAAAAGAGCTGAGCCTATTTAAGGACCAGGAAAAAGTGAAATTGCAAGAGCTCATGAACAAAATAGATCTGAAAGAAAAACAAACAGAGCAGGTTTCTTCAGAGCTAAACAATATGTCCCAGCAACTTGAATATGCTCAAAAGCGCGAGGAAGAAAAGCATGAAGCTTTCTTAACAGAGGTTCAAATGCTTAGAGCTGAAATAGAAAGGCTCAACATGGAGAAGTCCAACCTTACTGAAGAGGAAGACAAAAAAGTAAGATTGAGAGATGAAACTGAACGAATGAAGAAAGCGGTTTATGAACAAGAGATGCTGATACAGAGATTGAACAAAGAGAAGGAGAGTTTGGAGGCAAAATTTAATTTGGCAAAGAAGGAAGCAAAAAAGGAGTTGAAAATTGCTTCTTCCCATGCCAGCAAACAGTGTAACATGTCAAACTCGGACTTACAATCTGAAGTTGCATCACTAAGGGAGAAGAACAAATCCATGGAGAAAGAATTGAAAGAAATGGAAGGAAGATATTCAGAGATAAGTCTCCGGTTTGCGGAGGTAGAAGGTGAAAGGCAGCAACTTGTAATGACTGTGCGTAACCTCAAGAATGGAAAGAAGAACTAGGAGACGAGCATTCTCTGCAGTGTTGAACTTTTGATATTGGAAATTGTTATGGTGATGCGATCTAATATCTAGGCGTGACTATTACATGGAAGCTTTGTCCAATTGTTGAGAAAAAAAAACATATATGTATTGAGTAATGATTTGTTCCTCGTCTTTGTAGATCATATTAGAAAAAAATACAGTTAGTGATTTTTTACTGATTGTGCTAAAATACCCGGGCTCCTGGTAGAGGTAGTTTAAATTGTTTTTGTCATAAACGTTGAACCAATCATTACTATTCTTTTTTTTTTTTTTCTTTTGTGTTTGTTTTGTGTCAGATATTTAGGAAATAAATTAGAATTTTCTATTTTTTGCAAATAAAATCTGAAATTACTATTTTAGATTTGGGTAGTTTCCGTTTCCTATTTTCTAGCATAGGGATTTGCTAATTTTGTGGCTTTCCTAATTTGGTGGCCTTCCTCTGCTATTTATCTTGTGAACGTCTCTTATGAAAGGCAAGAAGAAGTATAATTTTTTCTTCTCACAAAACCTTTATTTTGCATGGAATAATATGACATGATGCAATGCCATAAATTACTTAGGTTATCAGAAATAAGGAAATGTAAACCAATGCACCATAAGCTGGATCATATGTTAAACAAGGAATAAAGCCATAAATTTTTAATAAAAATGCCCACACATCTGCTTAAAGTTGCTCAACACTTCGGAACATATTGAATTTGTAGGATGGCCAGAGTCACAGTCTAATCTATGACATATTCCCCTAGTACACGGTCTAGAAACAAACCAGAAGTTACAAAGACTTGATTCTAAATCACTAAAGTCCCTGCCAACAGTTTTGGAATTTCACAGTTGCTTCTGAAACTTTTTTCTACAATTGGGAGTTCCCTCATTCCAGACCAGCTTAGTTTGGCTTTCCTCATTATTCAGGGCAAAAGATAGTGTCTGCAATTGTGTAATGTACTTTGTTAGAACATCAACTAGACTATAAAAAAAAAAAAAACACTCTCTGGTTAATTAGCATGAAGGCAAACATTGTAAATGAATTCAACAGCAGCTAACAGATAATTTATACAACCTGCCGTGATCTTTTATCTATTGGTGTCCATGTGCGCAGAATAGAAGCTGAGGCTGAAGTTTGTACATCCTTGGCCGAACTTGATGATTGCATTGATTGCTTCTGCTTCTTTTGTTCTGGTATCCTCCTTGTAGTGCTGCCTCCTTGGTACTTGAAGAACTCGAGAATCGAGGGACTTCTTCTCTTGGTAACTTTTGATGTACTCCTCACACCACCAAAACAAGGGGCAGGGGAGTCACAAGGAAGGGATTGACTACGCAATTTGCTTTTGCATTTTTCCCTTATTCTGTCAAGGAAATCCTTCGTCCAGGGAGTTTTTTTTCCAGGAGTGGAGAAGCTGAGAGCATTTGAGAGCAGTGTTCCTCCAGACTCAAAGTAAGATGAGTCCTCTTGGAACTGTAACCTGTGGGATTTTTCAGCAGGTCTCGGTTTGAAGCAATCCTCTACAAGTTTATCAGGGTGTCTAAAAAATGAAACATCATCTCCACGATCCATATCTGAATTACCGTTGACTCCTTGTAAAATATGCCTCTTATCTTCTAAAGAATTCCAGATATTTTCACCAGAGAAAAGTTCAACACTGGTGGGGAAAGTAGTCTTACGGTTCTTTCCAAATAATAATCTTCTTGCGGTTCTAGACTTTCTTGTGGCATCCTTTTCCATATCAGGCATCAGAAACGATATGGGGTCAGCTATAGAAGAAAACCCCTTTCCTGACCCAGGACTTCCAGTTAGGTCAATGACTTCACCTTTCTCGTCCTCAAACATAAACTCAGAGCTGTTGATACAATGAAGATCAAAGTTTTTCAACATAGCCACATCTGTTCCATGTGGTTCTTTAGACATCTGAAAATCATTCATAGATAACTGAGGCTTTCTAATCATCTTCAACATTTGAGGTTCTTTAGACATCTGAAAATCATGTGGCTTTGGAGCAATGGAAGGATCCATCATAACCGACACATCCAAACCCTGCTCTTGATGAAACAAATTACTCCCACAGAGCCCGGGCTTTCTGAACTCGTGAAATGTCTCAGAAATTCTTGACATAAATTTATCGTACTGCTTTGCCTTTAGAGAAGAAGGATTCGGGCTATCTTCAGAAAATTGATTTACTGGATCAATATGCAGTAAATCATCCATATATGTGTCACTTTTGTGTCGGGTACCATCGTATTCCCATCTTTTTCTTTTAGAAGAAACATTGATATTGAAGTTTTTGGAGTCAGTACCAGAAGAGACTGAAGAAGAGCAGTCTGTCATTATTGATCTTGAATCCTCTCGCTCACCAAATTTGCATGAAGCACCTAATAGAATAATACTTTCATCAGGAACATTATATTTCTGGAGTGCACAAATCCTGTGCTCATCTGACCATCCGAGGAACTCAGCAATCGTTGCTCCCAAAGACAATATTGCATGAGCTGTCAAAGGATTAGCTGACGGAAATTTGTTAAGAAAGAATTCTGCAATAGTCTCTGATTCGAGCATTCTTGGATATACACCTCTTGGGGCATTTGCAATGCTGCTCATTATAACTTCCTCAGTCAATTCGGAAGAATATGAGCAAAACAGCTGCATATCAACTCCCAGGCTTGCTGCTGCAGCGTAGAATCCCTCTGAGGATTCCATTACAGTGGAAAGGAAACTGTCATCTCCCTCAAAGACCTGCAGAAGGAAAAATGACGTGCTCAAGAAACAGAATGTTTGTACTGCATTTAATTTGGGGAATGTGCACAAATAAATGGAAAAAAGAATCAGAGGTGAAATATTCAAACAAACCATACTGATAACCGTATACTCAAATCTATTCTTGTCAGATTAACAGAGTTTATATACATCTGGCTCTTTTATATCAAAAAGTAAAAAAACAAAAACAAAAACAAAAACAGAGAAAAAAAAAAAAAGCTACAATTTTGTTTTCTTACCATGATGCATCTACTGAAACTGAAACTCAGCAAGATCAAAACATTAGTTGCAATATTCTCAATGCACAAGGGTAAGCATGACGAAGCTTCATTGGAATCAGTTGCTTTTTTTCCGATGTTTCCGCAATCATACCACACTAAACAAGTTGCAGAATTTACTATAATATCTACAGGTAAATCTGAATCACGTTCAACAACTTGTGCCCCTTCTTTCTCCAGTGCAAGAATTCTTTGATAGGTACTTCTTCTGGATACTATCATTTCCTTATCAAGAGTTTGTGTATTGACAACTATTACTGTTTGAGGGAAAGATACCGTACCGTCATTGGAATCTTTTACATATGGCATAGAAGGAAAAGGCATACTATTTGCGTCTACTCTGTTTGTAGCATCTTTAGCTCCCATATCATACTCTTCCGTCGTAGATAAATAGTAGAAGAGCTGCTTCTGCTTGTTCACACTCTCTTCCGTATCTGAAATGGTGATTGCTTCTCCGCCCTGGGATGTAGCTGCAACTGAGTCACCCAATGAACTCTTGGGAGATATAGCCTTATTGTTGACAGCCCTAATTGCAGGTTCACTATGTCTTTGCACGGTGGGTTTCTGAGCATTCAAGAAAAAATCGAGATCAATGGATTGTGGATTAGACTTGAACAATAACGAAGACCTCCCAGAATTCTTTTTAGCCATCCGTTCTTCATTGTCTGCTTGCGGTAACTCACTACTTGATCCAACTGCCACACCAATGCTAGTAGGGATTGATACATCAGAAAGAAATTCCTTGGGTTCCCCATTGTCGTCCATGATAAACCCATACAGATGATCATCAGAGAGGCCAAAGTCATCTACTGCATTCCTATCACCAAAAGAATCCCAATCATAATTGATGCTTTGTGAACCCACATCCTTTAAAATATTCTCGCAGTAGTAAGCGTTGCTGTACTTATTCTCCTCAAGAAGGTGCCAGTCCAAGTAAATACCATCGAGGGCAGATAGGGGGTGAGGTCTTAGATTAGCAAGTTTTCCTTCAATAATTGCATAGATCGACCTTAGCTTTTCATCATCACAAATAACAGGTACAGGCAATGATTTGAAGCTGTCATCTACCAGGGTTAGCTCATGGCTAACAATCAGTTGGTTGAAATCCTTAAAGTTCATGTCCTCATTGAACATCCAGTCACAAGTTTCTGGTTCACAAGTCATTTGATGGTTAAGGAGGGCTTCAAAATTCTGTGACGAATCCATATCAAGAATATGAAATTCTTCGTAAACAACTGGCTTATCTGACAGAAAACAATCACAGTTTAATGTCCCTTGAGATCCAGAGTTTATCTTATTCTGTGAAATTTCCACCAAACTTATCATGTCTACTTCTGAGAGATTGTCCAGGGATTCCACCTCAGATCCAAAAGGGAGAAATGATAGATAATCATTGTAAAGACACCCCGATACATCATACTCTTTTGCACCCAAAAGCTCCTTGTCTCCAATGTCCAGGTTATTCCTTTGAGGATGCTCCAGTTCAATATATTCAAAAACTGAAAGAAGCTTTTTTTCCATTGAAAAGCCTTCAATTTCCTCCAGAATTATCTCGTCCACTTCTACTACAGGGAAAGTTATTTGATTATAGTGAATCTGGTCCTGAAAAGAACAATCATCTTGCAAATTATCGTTTTTCCCCACTGGACATTCAAATGCAATCTTTTCAACTGATATAATTGATTTAACTTCACAAGGATATTGACTTGAAAGCCCTGGCTTGAGCATGTCCTGCAAGAAAGATGAACATTCTTTGAAAAGTCAACTTGAAAGTTACGACTGAAGGATTAGAAACATATCATCTCATAAACCTGTACCAGATTTTTAATGGAGATCAACAATAACGAGAAAGCATGTTAATTAAAAATAGTAAAGAAAGAATAACAAAGTAGGAGTCATTGCGTGGAAATTACAAAATTAAAATTATAGCAATATTATATACATCATGAAGTTGGAAAAGATAAAGGTCAATGCCATATATCAACAACATTATTATGCTTACTGATATTATTATGAGGAAATAAACTAAATGTTATAGCTGAATCAAAAACAGGTCAATTTCATACCAAATGTTCTTCTATTTCTGGAGCTCTAGAAAGAATTTGGATCCCCTCTTTTTCAAATAACAAAGCATGATCCTACAAATAAGGGATAAAACACGTCAAGTGAGAAGAAAAACTTTCAGTATAAGATGTGAAATATATGTATATCAGGAAACTGGAAACTCTCATTCAGCAACTTTAAGGAACAACACAAGTAAAAGAATAGACGTGAACCAAATTGCATCTGCATTCATATGGATTAAGTTTACCATGAATGTATCGAGCTCTGGTGTTTCGAATTGGGTTATTTCGTATCGCTGTGCAACTTTATCATCAATTACACTTCCATTACTCTTCTGCAATAAAATAGTTACAGTTGTGCACTAAATTGAGTTTGCTTTACGAAGTAACCTGAGTTAAAATAAACATAACATAATCTGTTATGTCACTTTCATACTTTTGTAACTTCAATCCTGATAGCTTTGGATCCTGAATTTCTCTGATTCCCCAGTTCATTCTCTTCATTGAGAACCTTTGTTTCCTGGTGTAATGAAGAAACCATAAGCACCTCAGTATTCGAGAGGACCAATTCACAAGCTGATCCAAAACATTATAAGGTATTGTCACAACAACGTCACAAAAATCAGTTAAGATCCCAAATTCCTAATCTTTTTCTCAGCAGTCGCAAACGCAGACTAGAATCACTTAAAGAAGCAAGCAATGATCTCATCTTATATTCAATAACATAAGCTGACGGAGATGAAATAAATTTCACTTAACTTTCATTATCCAAGTTCGTGAATTGACTTCTCTCGGAGTGATAACAAATTTCACATGGAAATCATTTGAACATAGAATATTATGTTTTAGGCTCCGTTTGTTTCATAAATTTCTATCAGAGAATTTAATAATGTTCCTAAAATTTCGTTGTTCTTCTTTCTTTTCTTTCCTTAACATTTCTCATACTAATTTAGGGATAAAACAAGATTTCTATAATACCATACCATAGAAAACAAATAAAGATCTAAGACAAAATTTATCAAACATTGCCTCAAAATCAGTTTCACCTTTCCCCAAACTAAAATAATTTCTACGAAAATAGCTATCGGCTTGCTTTACGTCTACTAGGTTATCAACTTCACTGAAGAACGTCCAAGTAATTTCAAGTGATTCAAGATCGTAGTTATCGGAAACACTTTCAAACGATTTCGTAACTCAAACCAAAATCAAATTTAGAACAAACAAAATTACCAAGTTCCGAATCATCGAAAACCAGATTATGGAGAAAACAGCAAAATTTCTCGCAGATCTCATGCATTACCTCCGATGATTCAGTCTCGCAGTCTCTGGACACAAAATTTTCACCAGAAACGAACGGACCTCCATCGTCGAAATCTTCAGCGCCGAATTCGATCTTCTGAGGAAGAACGTCGGAGAAGAACTTGGAGAGAGAGGTTTCGACAGGAAATTTTTCGATTCCAAGGGAGACATCGACGACGGAGCTGAAGCAGCGGAAGAGGAGGTCGGAGAAGGTGGAGGTCGGCGGAGAAGGAGAGACCTGAGGGACTGGGAGTTGCAGGAAGGCTAGGGTTTCCAGGCCTTGAAACGGCGTGGTGACGAAGTAGTCGGCGTCGGAGAAGCGAGTCGGCATTTTTCAGCTTGAGACTTTCGGGAGAGAAATGGAGGGAAAGAGGGGATTCTGTGCAACGGACGTTTCTTGGTATTGAAGTAAAATTGGCGCCTAAAGTTGGTGTGTCCGGTTTATAAAGGCATGGCGTTTACTTTTATTTTCAGATGAAAAATAAGGGGGTCGTGGTAGTATTCTTTTAACAGCAGAAGGTGATATTTGCAACGTTTAAAAATGTGAATTGAAAGGCCACCACAGTAGTAGTAGCCTAATGTCATTGAACTAGCACTCAAGTGGTTTTTTTTTTTTTTTTTTATAATATGTATACCATTAATTTATATCATCTTTTATCTTTATTATTTACAAAAGAAATCTCGATATTTACTAGTAAAATATAAATATTCTTATCTTATTTTATCTTAAAGACTGGTATAGTTTCAAACAAATCATTATAAATTTATTATTGAACAATATATTAATCAAACAAGATTTTTTTATATAGAGACTATCGAGTATCGAATCTGAAGACATCTTAAGAATATAAAAGTAAAAAGACATTCACTGTACTAAGCCATTAGTGATTATTCTTAACTATCTTAGTAAATGTAAATCTCAAGTTTGAGATATATAAAAAATGATTCAGACCATCAACTTAATTAATGGTTTGCATGGGATGAACATTATTCAATATAGAACCTTTTGATCACATTTAAAGGGGTGTTTTCGATTTGATTAAAAGACTAAAAACTAAAAGTTTATCAAAATTTGTAATTAGTTAAAAATTATTTGTCTATCCCAACATTTATTTTTATGTATTATGGCCCTCATTTCAAATTGTGGTGCCATGGAATTTGTCAATATTTCCAAGGGGAGAACAATGAGAATTGCAAGTACATAAATCATCTTCATAATCTTTCAAATGGATCTATACTTCAGAGATTAAACCATGCACAAATAGCATTTTTAGGACATAAGAAACCTTAATGAATCCACAGTTTAAGGACACTGAATATGAATACTAATATTAAGAAGTTACATAACATATACTTGATGATTTATTGGTATAGAATGAAGCACCGACATTCACTCTCGCCTTTTCTTTTTTTGTTGTTCATTTTTTAGGGAAGAAGCATCAATGATAATTTAGGTTGTTAGACGAGTAAAACTTCTAATTTTTGGGCCCAAGAGTCAACAAGATGCCAATATCTACCGGTTAAGACTTAAAGAGCAACTAAGGCAGAGACACCACTGAGACTTCCCAAAGGAAATGACGAGTATGAAATAACGAGTGAAAAATAAAATAAAATAAAACTTAACCGTCAAAAGGAAAACAGAGCAACAATATATACATGACAAAAAAGGAGAGAAAATAGAATAAACAAATCTAAATAGAAAAAATTTGGATTACAACAGAAATCCATTTAAAAAGTTGGATCATGGCTGGCTAGTTATCTGGCGAGCCCTAAGGGCTCCTAGTAGTCACCGTAAGCAAAGCTGCAAACATTAACTTCAAATCCTCCACGTCTAAAGTATAACACCATGAACGTGTCATATGTCGGTTAGTGGCACAGAGTCATACATTAGATACACGTGTATTGTTGCCAGAGGCACCACGTAGATTGAGACATGCAATGTTAGCAAGAAAACTTGTCGTTGCTGGGACTTCTCTCTCTATAAGGCCCCTCTCAAACTTTGTCCTTGTCCATTTCACACTCTAATTCAACGCACTTGTCCAACTCTTTTTTGACACTTAAAAAAAATAAATAAATAAAGTTTCTATTTTGGAGCAAAATATGGAGTCACAAATGGTACAACCTCATGGGCATGGTCATGATCAACAAGACCCCTACAGGGCACGAGATCCGCATTTAGGTGTGAAAAATATTACCTAAGAAGTACATATCTATTCAAGTTTTTAGAAAGGTAATTTTGAGGTCCATAGATATAGGTGTCATGTCTGTTTAACTCTCTATTCTTTTTTTTTTTTTTTTTTTTTTAAGCGGGGGAAGGTGAAGATCACCATGAGAAGAAGTCGGTGTTGAAAAAGGTGAAGGCGAAGGCTAAGAAGATAAAGGACACGATCAGAAAGCATGGCCATGGACAAGACCATGATCACAATGATCACATTCCTGATGACCATGATCTGGATGAGGAAGATGACGAGGACGACGAAATGGTGCAAGACCCTGAAGTCCATGGTGCGCCAAGTATGTGTAGTACATAACTTGTTAAGTTTATTTGATCGCATTATGATCAGAGTCTTTGACGTATTTGTCTTGTTGAGAAGTTGCAGTTTATGAGTCTACCACAGTGACAATAAGCACTGCCACTCCAGTAAATACACCTGTGCCTTCCTTCTCTCGTGGAATATCTGAGACTAAGCAGGTTGATCCTAGTAAAACCTTTTTACCTGGGATAGAGTCAAAAGTCAACTTGGAAAGACAAAGAGGATTAGAGGAAGACCCTCACGCACCAAAGGACACTCCTTTTGACCAAGTATAATTTGAGATAACAATTAATGTACTATTATTTGTAAAAATATCCACTGTAGTTACACTATCTCTTATATTTTAATAAACACGATGTAACTTAATTTAACTCTTAAGTTAAACTAAATGTTTAGTTTCAGTTTAATTTAATTTTTTATATTAAAAATTATGAAAATAAAAATAATTTGTATTGAAATTTGTGTTTAAGTAGTTGAAATAGAGATAAAAAATAATGAAGAGATTCTATTAAGATAAATTAAATTAGAATTTATTTGGATAACTTAGTTTAACTTACACATTATATTAAATTAGACTAATAAAGTAAAAGTAAACGAATCTGACAGTGTTAAATCCGTTTTTTACATTACATGAATACTGGTAAAATCTCTTTTAGTTTTAGGTACATTATTTCTAAAAATGTAACATTTTCGTCCAATCAACTACTATGATCCCTTTTACAAATGCTCGTTATGCATCATTTTTAAATGGGGAATGAGGAAATAGGGGTCCCCCTAATTCTACGCTCTTTTGATAAGATGAATATTCATGATGAAACAGAACCAAAATCTTATCAAAACATTACCGGCATGGAATATTCATCCACTGGAAGCTCCAGAATCACCCGATAAGCCCATAATCACACCCCAACACCCTCAAGCACTCCAGGAAAATGCAGATACTGCCAAACCAGAAACTTCTAGTCTAACCGAGAAAATCTCATATGCGACCTCTTTTATAGCCGACAAAGCGATATCAGCCAAGAAGGTCGTCGCTTCAAAGCTCGGTTACGGCGAGAGAGACGGCCAAGGACTTCATGAAAGCACCACTACTGGAGACAATTCTGGTAATTATAAGCAATCTTCAGCAGCTGAATACGGGAAGAAAATCGCCGCCACGGTGACGGAGAAGCTGACTCCGGTGTACGACAAGGTTGCGGAGGCGGGGACTACGATGGTGTCGAAAATGTAAGGCCTGAAAACAACGGCCTTATCGGAGAAAGAGTAGGGGAATGGTACCGGCAGGACAGGGAAGTGTCAGTGAAGGACTATTTGGCGGAGAAGCTGAGGCCTGGAGAAGACGACAGAGCGCTTTCGGAGGTGATTTCTGACGCTCTACACAAGCGGAAGCAAGAGCCGGAGACTAGACCGATGGGGACGGTGATGGAGTCCGAGGAAGTGGCGAGAAGGCTGGGAACTGAGGATAACAAAACTGATGAGAGAGAGCGGGCTAGCTATGTCAACCAAGCTGGGGAGAAGAGTGTCGTTGATAAGGTTAAAGGGACGGTTGGTTCGCGGCTTGGAATGGGTGGAAACCAGTCCAAGAGGACTCAGCAACACTCCTCTCACTCCCAAGGTATAATGAATGGTGGACCAAGATTTGATACGGGTTTGCCTCTTATTTTTTATTCTTTTTTTAATTTTGTTTTTTGGGGCTAAAATTTGGTCTTGTGTCGTTTTTGTTTAGGTGAGGTAGAGGAAAACATGCAGGGGAGGGAGGAACGGAGGCATCAGCAGACGAGCAATTGAGAAAGATGGTTGCGGTTTTTTGCGGTTAATATGCGTGTTTTTGTGCAATGAAGTGATTACTTTGTCGTTTGTGTGAATGGTTTTGTAATGAGGCTCGCTTGAGACCAATTATGCAGCTTTGAGTCGTGCGTTATGGCCGGACAGATTCTGGGTGTCTTTTGGCGGAAAAAGAGGTTTGGTTTGGCTAGAATGCATATGGTATTTTGGCATGCGATTGCCTAAAAAGTTCTCTGTTTCAGTTGCAATGCCACTTTTAATAGATGCTGGGGCAACAAAAGGGAACGAGAAAGTTTAAAAACGACTATAAAAGTGGGAAACAACTTGGGAAACGATATGGATTAGAAAACAACTTTGAGCTCTGATGACTATTTCCGTGTAAGAAAAAGACGGCTAAAGTAATATAATAAAAAACGACAGCAGAATTCGAAACTACAAGGGAGTAAACGCCATGTAAAATTGGGAACGACAATGGCGTAGTCTATAAAAAATAATAATAATAATAACAATATAAAAATTGAGAAACGACTAAGAAAAATATGAGTTGCATTAAAAGTGGAGAAGCTTCCTGATGAAATGTTAACCGCTAAAGCAACAATAGATTTATGACTGATCATAGTTAAATTGACAAAAAATTAAAAAAGAACATAACAACATAAGAAGAGAGAGAGAGAGAGAGAGAGAGAGAGAATAGAAATGAAGAGAAGGGCAAACATGGTGAAAGGTTTCCTACATCTGTCCCAAGCAAAATATATCTGGTGGTTTTTTCATTACTTTTAGGCATGTTTACGTTGCATCATATGAAAAGGAAAAGTGAATGCCCTTTTCTTATTAATCGTTTACTTATAAAAATAATAAGTGAGGTAATGAAAAAAAAAAAAAAAAGAATATTAATCCTTATATTCCTATTATATTGATTTATTGTCAAATGGAATAAATAATAAAAAAAAGAACATTAATCCTTATATTCCTATTCCTAAAGTTATAATGTGCTAATAATTATTAGATTGTGTAAAATGATATTTTAATAGTTATATTAATAAAATTAGCATTATTAAGATTAGAAAACACAAGAGAATCAATGGTGGCGTTTGGTATTGTTTTTGAAATGTTTTCTGTTTTCAAAAAAATTGAAAATGAGAATGTTTTGAAAACTGTGTTAAGATCATTTCTGAAACTGTATTTGGTTATGTTTTCTGAGTGTATATTTTGAAAAATATAAAAATAAAACTTTGTTTGGTTATATTTTTTCAATACCCATCTCATTTTAAAAAAACCCAAAAAACACAATAGTTTTTGGAAATGAAAACAAAAACTGAAAACAGCTTTTTTTCGTTTTCAAAAAACTCAAAAAAACAACATAGTTGAAAACGGTGTTTTCAAAATGGTTTTGAAAACGTTAAATAAACAAACGCTATTTTGAAACCGTTTTCATTTTCTGCGTTTTTGAAAATAGAAAATCATTTTCAAGAACAAAAACAAATGCCCCAAATAATTCTCCTTTTTGTTCATTTCTTTTACTTCCTAATTTCATTATCTTTTTTGTCACGTTCTTTTATGATTTAGTAAACATGTCCTTATTGTTTAGCAATCTCACGAACAAATTTTTTTTTTAAAGGAATCTCAGAAACGTTTTTTGCACGAAACTAGCTTGAAAACAACAAGGAAAGTGGCAGACGCCAATGAAAATTAAAAAGGTGAATGAAGTTTCAAAACAACTATGGACAAAACAATAAAAGGGGGAGAACAACAATCGGAAATTGGAACGGTAAAAGAAGTTTTGAATGATTATAGAAGGGGAAGGAAGGAGACTATGAGTTGAAAACAATGAAATGTTTGTAAACGACAATAAGTTATCAAAACGACAATAAGTTATCAAAACGACAATAAAATACGAAAATAACTACACTTGTCATAACCACAACAAACGACAATAAAGCAATTACACAAGTAGCAAACGATCACAAACTACCAAACAACAGTAAGACGGTAAAACGGCGACGAAAATTTTGAAACAGACAACTAAACAGGAAAACGACAATAAAGATGAATCAACAATTGGCTCATTTGCTTTTACTTTTACTTCTAGTTAATTGAAGTAGAGAAGTAGCTTTTCTATTTGGGAACTATATTTATAAATATTAGTGTTTTTAAAATTAAAATGACTTTAAAATTTTTTAATAAGTATTAAAAATATCAAAACAAAATTTATAATATATAATTTAAATTATAATATAAGTTTTAAAATCTACTTAAAATAGTTTTTTTTTAGAAGTTATATTATTTGGATTTGTGAAGAAATTCTTTTAAAAACTGGAGCTCTTCCGATAAATTAATTAAATACTTCCAAAAATAACTTTTAAACTCAAAAAATCAAAAATAACTTCTAAAAAGTTTCAATTAAACATACACAGTATAGAATTGAAATACAAAATTGAAGTTAGAGGCTAAAAATAAAAAAAAATAAAAAAGGTGTTGCAAACGACAACAGAAGAGGCAAAGGATGAAAAAATGGGAAGGGAAATGATAAGTTGATAACGAACGCAGCAGTGGACAACAGACGTGGAAAACGACAATACTGCATAATACGACAATGAAAGTTGAAAAGGTCGATCAAAAAACAAAAAACAGGTGTGGGTGCAAGCAACAATTAAATTCTCAGGACGACAGCAGGAAGGATGCCCCTGTAACCCAACAGAAACACAAACGACAAAAAAGGTACAACAACAAGTCGAGATATACCATCTTCCAATACTATTATTATGCTATATTATTTAAAATAAAAATTAAACCCCATAAAAAAATCTAAATATTAAAAATTTTTAAATAAATTAACGAGATGTTATTAAAGAGACAGCAGAGACAGAAAGATAAAACAAGTCGTACAACGACAATTAAACTTCATGCGAAAAAAGGCACACCAAAAACGACAACCAACCTAAGTATCGGCAACCTAACATCAAAACGACAAAGAAGACTTGAACGACAACAAAAAAATACAGTGAAACCTCAAAAAATAAAAATAAAGAATCTAACAAAACAACGCCCGAAGCCCTGAACCCACGGACACTCGAGTCCTCTGTTCCGCTTCCTCTGTAGGGACGGCGGAAACATCAGTCGGAGCCACGTTAAACTCTTCCCACCGGTTGTTGGTACGCTCTTCTTCACCTTTCCTATTCGTTGCCAGTTTCTGAACTGGGTTTCTTAAACTCTTAATCTTCCCCTGTTCGACTAGAACCTCTTTTTGCTTCTTGGATCTCTTCGGTGTAATGGGTATCTTCGATTTTGGGAGTTCGAAGTCTCGAAATCTCTATTCCCTTTTAAGTCAAATTCTGCTTCTTGGTTTCTTTCACTCGTTGAGCAGCGCAAAGTTTGAGAGATAATGGGTATTAGCAATGAACGTTATCTCTCTTTCTGCTCCGAGTTTAGTTCGGAGAACTTCGTCTTGTTTGATTGTGATAGGGAAATTTACTTGTTCTCCTACAGCAGTTATGAGGAAGTTTTGTAATCGAAGTTTTGATGGTGGTAATGGTGAGAATGGGTATGAATATGATTGCTTTGAGGAACCCTTGAAGAGAATGTGGAAAAGTTCGCATTTTGATTCAGATATGGATGAAAAAGACAATTTTTATTGGCGTGAAATGCCCACCCGGGAACATTTCTCCGTGAGACGGAGTTTTTTTGAGGCGGCGAGGATCGATGCCGAGAGAGTTCTGGAGATTTTGCTTCAAGATGGGCCTGGATTCGATGCGAAAGGGGCGATGGATGAGCTGAACATAAGGGTGTCAGGCCTTCTTGTGAGGAAAGTTCTGTTGGAGATTTTGAAGAATGTAAGCGCTACGAATAAAATGCGGTGTGCGAAACTAGGGTTCAAGTTCTTTACATGGTCTGGTCAACAGGGAAATTACAGGCACACTGCGAATTCGTATCATCTACTGATGAAGATTTTCGCGGATTGCGAGGAGTTTAAGGCAATGTGGAGGCTAGTCGATGAGATGATCGAGAAAGGCTTCCCTACTACTGCTAGGACTTTTAACATTTTAATATGTACTTGCGGAGAGGCTGGCTTGGCAAGGAAAGTTGTGGAGAGGTTTATCAAGTCGAAGACTTTTAATTTTAGGCCGTTTAAACATTCGTACAACGCAATTTTGCACTGTCTTCTTGGGGCAAACCAATATAGATTGATTGAGTGGGTGTATCAGCAGATGTTGGCCGATGGTTACTCCGCAGATATTCTAACTTATAATGTTCTGATGTTTACAAAGTATAGATTAGGGAAGCTGGATCAATTCCACAGACTGCTTGATGAAATGGGCAGAAGTGGATTCAATCCGGATTTGCATACTTATAATATTCTTCTTCATATACTTGGTAAAGGAGACAAACCACTTGCAGCCCTAAATCTTTTGAATCACATGAAAGAAATGGGTATTGATCCAAGCGTTCTTCACTTCACCACGTTGATAGATGGCTTGAGCCGGGCAGGTAATTTGGACGCGTGCAGATTCTTTTTCGATGAGATGCCAAAGAATGGGTGTATCCCTGATGTGGTTTGTTACACAGTAATGATCACGGGATATATTGTAGCTGAGGAGCTTGAGAAGGCTCAGAGCATGTTTGATGAGATGATCACCAAGGGCCAAATTCCAAATGTTTTCACCTACAATTCTATGATCCGTGGGTTATGTATGGCAGGAAAATTTGAGGAGGCATGTTCCATGCTTAAGGATATGGAATCTAGAGGGTGTAGTCCAAATTTCCTTGTTTATAGTACCTTGGTGAGTAATTTGCGAAATGCTGGAAAGCTCTCTGAAGCTCATCAGGTTGTTAGACATATGGTGGAAAAGGGGCAATATGTTCATCTACTCTCAAAGTTCAAGGGATATAGAAGATGCTAAGCTGGTAGGTTTCAGTAATTGCAGAAAAAATTCTGGTGTTAGTTTAGAGAGAAACTTGTTGATCTAGCTAAATCCTCGTGATCTGCCCGCAGCCTGTCTGAAGTGAATACATGTATCTGCTGCTTGTGTCAATTGTCAAGTGCAAAAGAACGAAGTATGCACTAATTTCATTCTCTACATTACTTCTCTTCTATAAAAGATATCTCACATTATGCAGATAGTCATCCATAGTAGAAACATCTTTGTACCAGAGCAAAATATTTTTGCATCAATAATATATCTCTTGTGCTTCATTAGAATCCACTTTTCAAGTATGCCTTGATGTCAAAGTTATGCTTTAATGAAATGTTGTCGTTCATGTGTGAATACTGCCATGTTAAGTCTAACCTCTTTCGTTGAATATATTTCAACTGTAAAATGCGGTTAAACAATTGGTCTTTCTCGGGGCACATCTTCCCGATTTCTTATTCAGGTTCTCATTACTTGTCAAATGAGACAAATTCACTCGGGAAAGGGAAAAGAAAATGAGATTATCAGGGTACTGAGCCTGTATTTCTCACGTGCAGATTTTTGCCGCCATCAAAATCAGAAGCTATGGATATTTTCTGCCCTGCCTATTCTATATTTTCATCAACATCAAGTCGGCATCATTGACCTACTCCGGCAGCTCATATTAAGCATTTGGTCCTTGATGCGAGATGGAATGACATTTGTGGCTATTGCTGTGCATAAGCACGCCTTCGTTGGCTATTGATACACTGCTTTTGGAAGTAGCAGTTAAGATCCAAACAACAATTGGACTTCCATAACTACAACGATCTTAAAGTTGTGTTTGAGGTTCGTTCAGTTTGCTATCGGAGATAAAAAATGCGTCTCCCTTGTGCCGTTTTCATACTCAACGTTGTATATACAATGTATGAAATGAGCTGATGACTTTGATCAGTGTTTTTCCACCCTTTCTTGACGTTATTGTAGGATATGAAAGTAAAGTAGAATGTGAAATTTTCGACTGTTTAGATCATTATTGATAAGGTTTTTTAGGTAATAAACTAAAACTTGAATGCAACTTGAAGAACCAAAATATATTTTAAAGTTTATCTCATATTTTCAGCAATCGCCATGATTATTTAATATTCACGACATTATCTATCTGGAGTTTGTTAATTTGGAATCTTGGAACGGCATGCTTGTCTAGTAACCAAATGTCCTGGCCCTCGTTTGAAAAATTGGAGCCATAGTACGTAGTCATGCTAGTGATTTCCAGCCAAGCAAAGGCAATCAACTAGCTTTTATTTTATTTTTATTTTATTTTAAAGCAGGATATTCAGCATGGTCATGACGGAGATGGGCGGTGTCGTACTTGTTGAAGGTCTAATTATAAGAAAAAAAAAATTATCATGTCAGAACCTCGCACCAGGTTGGCCCCATTTTGTGAGGTACTAGGTGGGTTCCATTTCGTGAGGTATCGGGTTCAACCTGATCAGACTGAATCTCATTGCTTACCCTTTAATAAAAAAATAAAATTTTGTTGAAGAGAGTAAAGAGTACTGGAATCTGATGGTATTTCCATCTACGTAAGTTTTATGGGGGAAAATTATGGCACAAGATGTGCTAGCTTTTGGTAGATAACATGCCCCTCTCATCAAGCTTGCTACTTTTGAAGGGGGAAAAAAAGCTTGCTTCATTTGGCACCTGCTCTTTGGAATTTATTCATTACCCACTTCCTTCATTAATTTTTGTAAATGTTTTCTTTTCTTTATGTTTTTTTCCCTCCAAACGATGTTTAGTTTAGGTGATGTCTTTTTTTTTTTTTTTCTCTCCCTCATTCTATTTGGTTCAGCTGTCATGCTCAACTATAAGCTTACCACAAAAACCATTGGTAAATTGGAAGAGGCACCAAACTGTTAACACAAAAATCTTAACATTTCATTGAATCAAATGAAAATACAATAATGAAAAATATGAAGATAATAGTGGGTTTTAAGGACCTTGAATCTCCCAATGACCTCGACGAACACTTAAAATCACAAAATACACACTCTCTCCATAGTCTCTTTTATACTACCATCCTCTAACAAGCGAATGACAACTACTATTAGTCACTCACAGCGGCCTCCACCAACACTCACAATCATAGAATACACACCTCTCCTCATAGCCCCTTGGCCCCTTTCATACTACCATCCTCTAACAAGCTACCAACAACTACTAGTAATCGGTTGAACTAACAATCGTTACTAACCATACCTTCACAAGCCACTAACCAAACTAATCTTCTCACTAATCTTCTCAACGATGGTTATCAACACAAACCCAGTGGTGGTGACAGCATGACTTGTGGGACGACGACTATGTTGCTCATTCTCATTCATTAGAGGTTCGATTTTATGTATTGACCTGCGATGTGGTGAGCCTGTTTTTGATGTGTATCAACTCCGGGATTGTAATCAAGAGTATAAACTGATCTCCTTTTCGATCCACCGGAAGTTAATAAACTTTAAAAATGACATTAGATAAGAGTGTGAGAGCAATCCTGATCGTTTCAAGCGTACAAATTTCAACAACAATTAATAAAATAAACAAAATTCAACAGCAGCAAATCAATTACGTATCTTATGTGTTTCCCACTAAAAACAATTTGATGCCTACTCATTCTTTCGCTTTTGACGATCAAATGATGCAAGCCAATAGAATGAAAAATGTCTCATCTTATACGTGCAATTATTCAATCCATATTAAATTTAAAGAATCTTTTGGCTGCACGCATATGTGGACTAAGACCTGAAAGCAACTAGAAGAAGAAACTCGTTGCAGCCAAATGCCAAAATATTATTTTATTACTTACAAAATTGTCATTTGCATAATAAAATAAAATAAAAAAAGAAGAAAAAGCTTGCAATACTCTTCTATTTCCACTATTTAGTTACATTTACAAAGAAAATTGAACCTCGCTTTGCAAAAAGAAGAAGATTAACAATTGATCTGGTTTGCTGTGAAGGACAAACTTACAGCAGATACTCAAAATATGGTAAATAAATTAGGGGAAATTGCAATATTGAGATAATTACTGGGGAAGCTAAATGAGATTTTTTTTATTTTTCTTATTTTTATTTTTTCTCCTCCTTTTTCTCCTCCTTCTTTTCCTCTGGCTTTTCCTCTTTCTTTTCTTCTTTCTTTTCCTCTTTCTTCTCTTCTTTCTTCTCTTCCTTGGCTGGACCAACTGAGATGATGTCCACTTTGCCCACCTTCTTCAACTTTTTCACCACTGCCACTGTGTCCATCTGTCCTATCACTGTCAGCTTCTGATCCTTTGTATCTGCTGCTATTGAATCAACCCCTGTTGAGAATTGAGATCAACAACAAAAATTTTCTTAAAAATCTTGGTGGTTAAATAAGAATATATGATCCATTTCTTTTGTAAACTTTCACATAATTTTGTGGGGAAAAAAAACACAACAACATAGAAAAAAAAAAGTACCATAAATATCAGCTGCAGCTTCCATGGCTTTCTGCTTTGTTTTGTCATCTGTCATGGTCATGACCTTCAACACCACTTTCTGCAACAAAATTTATAGTAGCCAAAAACAGAATAATTAAAAGAGCAAAAAAAGAAGATTATAATTCCATTCCACTAGATCTCAAATTGTATCCTTCGCAAATTAGTTACAAGGTAGTCAAAGAGTGAATTAAAAAGAGCATGCAAAAGTTGGGAAAGGAAAGAAAATACCTGAGCCATCTGGAGAGGAAGAACGAAATGAGAGAGAGAGAGAGAGAGTAGAACTTGTGACGGTGTTTTTTGAAAAGGAACCTATGCGAGGTGGTAGAAGTACAACAGGGGCATTTTGTGGGGTGTGGGGACAACTTTTGCGTGTGAGATATCGCATCCAACAGGCGGATCCTTAAATACTATGGCATGGGCCAACATTTAATAGGCCACAGGATGAATGTTTGGTATGCTTGGTGGGATTGTTTATTTTGTTACCATTTATTATAGTTGAAGGTCGAAACTGCGTTTTGTTTCAGCAAATTCTACAATAAGATATAAAACTTACCTCATCGGATTGTGTGCTTTCAAAACCGCTAAATTTTAATCAAATTTTGTCAGATTCATATGATTCTCTTGGATACACATATCATTAACTTCTGATATTACATGTGTAAAAAAAGGGACGCTTCTCGTAGCTGTCCCTAGCCATACAAGTTTCTCATTTTTCACTCTTTCATAAAAATTTAAATGAAAGATATATTCCTTGTCCATGTTTTAGAGCTACGAGAGATTGAAGTGGACAAGAGAGAAGTTTACTGACTCAGTATCAGTAATGCACCATTTGCCAGTATACTTGATATTAAGCTTACATACTAATTGAATGCATCCCTATAAAAAAAAAAAAAAAGACTAAATTCAAATTGTAAGATCAGTCCAATGTGTAAAATATATATAATATCTAACAATCAACATTATATAGTTGTATCAAAAATAGATGTCATGTTACATAATTATTAAATTAATGTCTATTATATATGAGAGTATCTTCAATATAATTCTAAATTAATTTGAACATATTAAAATTTAATATTTGAATGAAAAAAATACTTTTTAATATACTGTTATTTTTTATATTAAATTTATCATATCTTATGACAAATTTGTTATAGGGTATAGATAATATCGAATTTTACTTTTAATTCTTATTAAATTTTACATTGTGTAATTATTATAATAATTTTATTTTTTATTTATTTAAATATTAAAAGTTTATTTTTCAACTTTCAAAACTTGTTAATGATAATAAAAATTAAAAATAACATAATCTATTAAAACATAAAAAATAATTCTATTTTTTTATGTTATTTTATATATATATAAATACATTAGACAGTGATACAAAGAAAAACAACTCGGTGCCTTTTTTGGTGTGGCCAAGTTGGGCTGACTATCAACTGGACAGAAATGAGGGTGATGGCATTTTCTTTAATAATTCCATTTTTAAGATTCTCTTCCCTTCAAAAAAGTTGTAACCCATGGCCCTCCTCCCGCACCAAAAGGCATAAAGAAAACGCAAATTATGAAAGCTTACAAAGGTTTTGAATATCACCACTCACATGGCTTTTCCTCTAAGGAGCCAAGATCTTACACATGCTTGTACAATTTTTTTAAATCAAAATTAGCAAAACTTAGTTAGATGCCAAAAACATGTTTACCAATAAAAAGAATGAATTACGTTAGAAAGTAAAAACAAACAGGTAAAAAAAAAAAATTATACCATGTATTTTCCATTAAAAATAGAAATGCCACGTATGATGTATGTGAAATGACAAGGCATGCATGCCAAAGCCGACAGGTGTGCCAGCTTACATTGAAGATTGAAAATGTGGAACTATAGATGATAATGATGAGATGTGACACTATCATGTATATCTTAGATGATTTATCTCGTGCTTTTCATTGCCAAAAAAACCCAAAGGAAGTACGAATATTTTTTCAAAATTAAAAGTAAATATTTTGGAACATGCACATGGTTTTCCCAATACTTTTCCCAAAATGACGGTAACAATAATACATGAGATCCATGATAACAATTATGAAAGGAAAACAAATAGCATGATAATGTGTTACTATCATTTGGTTCGTATGCCATAATAGCTAGCTAAAATATATATATGTATATATCTTTAAAGGGTTTTAAGATCACAGTGTAGTTGTTTGACGAATTTACATTTGACTATTGGAAGGTGTTTGTGACTCCTACTTTTTCATTAAGTTGGCGATTTTTCTTTGTGTGCTTAATTATATTTAGAAATAGTATTTTATTAGTTGCAAGATTTTGCAATTTTGTTTGCATAAAAATAATCAGGAAAAAAAAAGGGCTGAAAATGTGACACCTTCAAATTAGCAAGAAAAACGACCACAAAAAATTAAACATGGTTGCTAGAGTCCTACCAAAGCATAAGATCAAACGATCACATAATAGTACAAGCATGGGGATTGTCATCGCTAAAGAGTGAAGCGATGGCCTCATCAGATGCCACGGCGACGGAATAAACCGCCGGGGTATGGAAGAAAGTGTGGACGCCGTTGGTGGGGCCGTTTCTATAAGCGTCATAGTAATGGTTGACAACGTAGTTTGGGTACTTGTAGAATGATGAAAAGTGAGAGTACCCTGGAAATGGCCAAGGCTCGGCTGCTTTCCCTGCACGCTTAATTGCCTTTAGGACCTTTTTCTCTTCCAATGCATACCCTCTAACTGTAATCTTTTGTGCCTCCATCTCCACTTCCACCTCTTCCGCGCCTAAAAATCAACAAATTAAAGTTGTCACGAAGCACAAAGATTTTTAGTGCAAAAGAATTTCTAAAGGGTATCTCCTGATTAGGACTGGTCATTACTCATTAATCAGCTTTCTGGGTTTTTCGGGGAAGGAATAAAGGTCAATGTAAAAAAGCTATCTTTTGGCTGCTAAAACAACATTAACTGGCCTTAAGCCTATAGCCTTTTGTGCCCTTTATACTTTTTGTAGCGCTTCGTGAACCAAGTCTAACATGCTTTTTTAAATAGTGGATCATAGCTTAATAAAGTAATAATAAAGTCAACGTATAGGGCTAATGGCAAAACAAAGCCCTATTGGTACTTCCCGCACATCAAGGGTAGCGGGGCATGCCCTCCTAGGTAGCGATTAGCATGCTGGTTCTGAGGCCAATCACACTCCAACTTACCATATTGGTTGAAGAAGAACTCTGCCCAAAAAAAAAAAAAAAAAATCCAAATTGAAAAGAAAGAAGACACAAGGCACCAAACCGTTGGGCCTAATTCCTACTTCCACAAGTCCATTATTCAGTCCACTTCCCATATCAAAGGCTACCATTTGGAAACAAGTGGGCTTTTTCCAAGGTGGAAAAAGCCCAGTAACAGATGCTAGCCGTGGTCGCGGGGCATTTGACCCTTGAACTTGGAGTTTATGAGTTCGAATTAATCATTAACTTAAATTTGTAATGACAAGTATAATTTTGTGATAATTTCATATTTGAGTCAATTATAAGACGATCGATACTTTCTACTCTCAAATTCGGAAAAAAAAAAAACAAAAAACAAAAAGAAAAAACCTTACAACTACGAACTACCTAGATGACCCTAAACTGGTTGTGCTATTTTGTCCGTGTGATAAATAATTTTTGTGTCTTTCAAAGAGAAAAAAACTTAAGAGAAAAAGTAATCTACATACTTACACAAACGTATAATGTTAGGAATTTGCATATATGCTAATGCATTAAGCAGAGAGGGAGAAGGACAAAAGAGGGTAGACACATGGCGAATATACCTTTGAGCTTGAGAAGTGCTTTTTTCAACTTAGAAGCACATCCCTCACAGTCAAGGTTTGGAACTCTCACTTCCACCATCTGCAAACACACACATGTTATCAAAATCCCAGTTTCTGTGGCAAGTGAAAACTGTGTCTGTGTTCACGTTCACGAGAGAGAGAGAAAGATACTTACAGACATTTTTTCTTCAATACAAAACCAAGAACGCACCAGTGAAATAAGCAACTAAACAAAGAGCTCCGCCCCTTCTTAGCCTTATAACACTTTGGCAAGTAAGGTTAAATGGTTATTCTTATATAAAGGGGAGCCTTTGGGTTTTGAAATCCGAGAGAGCATGAGTAAGGAAACTCACGCGTGTTGTAGGAAAGTGTGACTTCCTTGTGCTAAACCCAAAGCTACTCTCTCTCTCTCTCTCTACTTTCTGTTTACCATTTAATTACAATTTATCAATGCCCATTTGCCACGCTCTTCCTCAAAATTATTAACAAACACTACTCATTAGAACCCCATTTTTGTATATGACATGTAGGACCTCGTACTCATAAAACTTACACTTTGATTAGTCATAATAACCTCCAAATCTCCAAACTTGTCGACCATTTTAGTCTATTTGGTACCAAATTGTTTTTAACTATTCAAGATATTGTTAAAACTAGGGACCCTCCAAATTATAAAAAAGCTATTTTTTCTAAGTGATGATGACCATTTTCCAAACTTTGGTTTTTCCAGTGCTTGGCTGCACTTTGCGCAGAAAAGAAGTTATTTACGCTTTAGCACTATTCAAAGCTTTATGGACAAAACAAAAGACTGAATATGCTCTGGTACAAAAAAAGAGATCAAGAAAAAGAAAAGGGCACAGAACAATTGTTAGACCAGCGAGATGTAGGGGTGGTAAGTGGCAATCTGGATGGGTAATAGTCAGACTCCAGGTTGCTACTGTGCATGTCTGGGAAAAGGGGAAAAAAATAAAATGAAATAAAATTGCTTTTCTGTGAAGGATTTCTGTACCTATGATTGGTCACCTTAATGGTGGGACCCTTTTTTAATACAAGGTAATGGTATTTCTGTTGCAAATTGCAACTGTTACAATGGGTGTGGTAAGGCAGATCATTACATAACTCTCTCTTAATTTATTGGATTCTTTGCCTCTCCTTCTTATTTTCTAAAACAATAATGTTGAACTCTTAAAAATTATTAATAAGAGGGTGGATTAATTATCATTATATTACACCTATCATAATTTCAGTAGGTGTTAAAATTAATATTTGGATGAAAGTGTAAGGATTTTATTGATTTTTTTTTTCAAGCCAAAAAAAAAAATAGTAATGCTTACACTTGATAATTTTACTAGAGGAAATGTAAGCTCTAAAATTTCAAATTTTCATTAAATTTAGACAAGTTTATACTTTTTTTAATTTTGAAAGGAATTTAATGTGATTGGGTGCTCCAACTACTTAACAATACTAATAATAATAATAATAATAATAATAATAATAATAATAATAATAATAATAGTAATAATATTATTCTCATTTTTTTAAAGGAAAAAGAAAAAGAAAAAACCTCGATCAGTAAATATCTGGAGGGTTTTGAGCGGTTTGATTTGTGGATGTGCATAGCAGGCGGACAAAGGCTCTAGTACCTTGGCGGTAGATACAAATCATAGATATTCTCTTGAAAGGCTGAGAAAGTTCCAAGATTGACATAAAGAAAAGGATGAGAGAAGCAACACACAACAGGAACTTTCTTGCGTTTTGTCCCTTCAAAATTGAGTATATGATACACACACACACACACATACAAATTGAGTATATGACACATACACACACACATATAACGTATTATTATGTCATGTAAATGTGTTTGGAAACAAAAGCAAAAATGGCCGTGTAGACTTCTTTGAGAGCACAATGATCGTAAAAATAATTCCTTTACAAGAAAGGCTTTGGTGCTTAGATACGTTGCAATTATCATGGTTTTGAAAGAGAGAAGTCTTTCTGTTTGTTAAGATTTCATATGGATAATGTGTGTGTATATACATTTTTATCATAGTTTTTAGTTAAAATTACATCAAAACAAAAAAATTAAATAATTTTTTTTCATTGCATGAATAAAACAGATAGAAAATTGAGTCCTACGTTAGTCTTTTTTTGCACAGTTTACTCTTGAAATCTTCTCTTCAAAGAAATTAACTATCGTGTCTTAGACAAAGAATATAAGCGAATAATATTATTTAAAAAAAAGGGGAAGTAATTCAATCACTTATTTACAAAAATAGTCAAAAAAAATTTTCCTTGTTTGAGAAAATGAGTGGTGTGATTATTATTTGATCACATTCAATATTGATTGACATAAAAAGAATACATTAATATTTATTAATTAATAATTAACAATGATTAATCACTAAAAAAATACCTGTTTTCTTAATGTTACAAACCTTCGACATTTAATTTAAAAAAATTATATAAAAAAGGTCATTTATGAAGTATCTCTGATATCAATCCTTAAATAGCATTGTCGTTTGTCTATCAGCATCTTGTTGACGAAGATACTCAACAAGGAAATCAATATACATATATATATACATATATGCATACTAAAAATTTCAAACCAAATAAATGGAAGAAATTTTAATGATCCAATAAAAATGGAAATTGTCATAAAATTTTATTAATGTTCCGATATTACTTACCTAAATAGAAATTCCACAAAACTTATATTATATGGAGAAACATATGGCAGTTACATGCCACGAGTCTATTGATTAGCACATTGATAACGCTGGCTGAGTATCCTATTTTATCTTTACCGACAGAGTAATATTTCCTTAAAAAACTTCACGAATTAAATACTTCTCCCTTGATAAGATTAAGGTCGGCTTGTAGGTATTCTTGTCGATATATATATATATATATGCGCGCTCGCACACACACATATTTATATATATATATATAAACGCTGAAGCAGATACCGAAATTTAAAGATATGCAACGGTTATTCTTTAGCTGGCAGCTAGTCATTAGCAGCATGTAAGCCAAGCAAAAGTCGGATTCTACGAAACCACTGAGATTTGGGTTACTCAGAAATTCGAATATTTTTATCAGAAAACTAGACAAGAGAGAGAGAGAGAGAGAGAGAGAGAGAGAGTGGATTCTGTAGAAATGGGAAAGAACAGCGCCGTGCAAGGGCTTTGGGCAATTCGTCGTCGTTTCGTCGCTTCCAAATCTCTCATCGTCTTCGTATCCTTCGTCTTCATCGGCGTGTGTTTTTGCACGCGCTTACTCACTGTCAGTTTTTTTTTTTTTTTTTAAATCTTTAGAGGGTTTTTTTTTTTTCCTTCGTAGTCGATTGTTTTTTCTTTATCTTAATTTTGTTTATAGGATGTTGGTTTATAATTTTATATTTATATTATGTAATTTTTATTTAAGTAGATTTCTCAAATATATTTATTATTTAAAAATAAATAAAAAATAATTTTTTATTTTTATATATATTATATTTTTTATATATTATATTTTATTTATTTATATTAATTTTTTAATTTTAAAATATAATTCAAATATTTTATATTTAAATATATATTATATAAATATAAAATAAATACTTTTTTACCAAAATATCAAATATATTCAATATATTATCCTCAAATATAATAAGTTTATTAAACGTTCATTAGAGTTCGAGTATTATGATCATGTTTCCGTTTTCTTTGTTGACTTTTAACAGGGACGAATAACTCAGGGACAAACGCTAACTACGGCATCATTAGCCACGTATCCTCAGAGAACTGACGCTCCATTGAATTGCCCTGCGTATGACCGCACAAGAACCTGCCCCACAACCAATATCGAAAGAGAGGAAGCTCAGGATCAGCAGTGTTCCGCCACGTGTCCCGAGTACTTCCGTTGGATCCACGAGGACCTGAGGCCGTGGGCCCGGGAGGGAATCACGAGGGCCTCGCTGGACAGGGCCCAGCTGGGGGCCAACTTTAAGCTGGTCATACTCAACGGGAAGGCTTACGTCGAGAAATACCGAGACGCTTACCAGACGAGGGACGTCGTTTCCGTGTGGGGTTTCCTACAGTTGTTACGGAGGTACCCAGGGAAAGTGCCTGATCTGGAGCTGTTGTTTGATTGCGCTGATCTGCCTGATGAAAATGGGCTTGATGCCGCCAACGGTACGGACCAACTGCCGTTGTTTCGTTACTGTGGGAATGACAACACAAGCTACATTATGTTCCCTGATTGGACCTTTTGGGGATGGTAAGAAACGAGGAACCATTGCAAATTGTCTTCAAGGTTTTTATTTTATTTTATTTTATTTTTACTAAAGAATTTGTGTTGGGATATTAAAAAAAAAAAAAAGTTTTATTGATATGACTTTTAATCATTATATTATTTTTTGAATTATAGAAACTTAATTAAGTTTTGAACATGTAAGTTTCAATTTAATATCTCTATTTTCATTTGTTGGACTAGTTCTAACAGGAATCAAGTAATAAGCGGTGGTATTTTTGGTATCTTATTGCAAAATTTTTGTCATTTCGTGTTTTGAATGAATTACTTGAATCAACGGAAAAAAAAAAAAAAAAGGTCGTTGATAAGAGAACAAAGCTAAAAGAATTTTTGTTTGTGCTTTATGTTTTTCTTTTCTGTTATTGTTTTTTTAGGACATACGATAACAAAAATGTTGCAAAAACCTGCCATCTTGACTATCACTAGCAAGATTTATTATTAGTCGATGGGTTTTCACTTTGCAACATTTTTATTTTCCAAGTGCACTCTAGTAACAAGATGATAATTACCGAGTAAATGAAAGTAGTTGCATTGAAACTTTTGTTACAAAATCACGTATTGAATATTACCATATTCACAGGAAAGCATACAGCTTAGAATGGTTATATTGTTTGATCTTTCATGTAAATGTTTGTATTCAAGATAAAATATTTTCTTCTTATCCTTTTTAATAAGAAAAACCTCAACGGCTAGAGTCAATTTGAGGACTACTATATATGTTTGTTTATCATATTTTTCCATATAATGTGAGAACTTGAAAATTATGAACGAAGGTTTGCTATCATTTTCGTATAGGGCAGAGCTAAATATAAAGCCATGGGAGAGTTTGTTGAAGGATATAAAAGAAGAGAGCAAGAGGATCAGATGGGTTGATAGGGAACCTTATGCTTATTGGAGAGGAAATCCATTTGTTGATGAAATAAGGTGGCAACTCATGAGGTGTAACATCTCCTACAAGCAGAAACATGATTGGAATGTTCGCCTCTTTCACTTGGTTTGTACATCTCTCCCTTTCTCTCTTTCTTTACTAAATTTAATAATTTCAATTACTTTTATTTTACGCCCCATGGATCTCTTTTTCTCTAGTTATAAAGTGTGTGCTCTTACAATGTAGAATCCCATATAATATAAGCCATTATTTTTAAATCCTATGATCGGAATTAGTATTCCTATTAAACTTATAATGAGCAGTTCATTATAAAATCTCTCATTTTTCATACTAAAGGCAAGCACAAATGAAGTTTTATGAGAACTCCACGAAAATCACAATTTTAATTATTTGAGCATGGGAATGTTCCCCACTGAATTGAACGTGGCAGAATATTCATGCTGTGTGTGAAATTTGCAGAATTGGACTCAAGAATCTTTGACGGGTTACAAAGGATCAAATGTGGCCAACCAATGTCATTATAGGTTAGAGGGATTGACCACTTCATTGTCTTTTTTTCTTTTTTTTTTCCTCTCTTAAGTTGTTAGTTGTTATATTTTCTAATGCCTAAATTCTAATTCTAATACATATTGTAGGTATAAGATCTACATTGAAGGGCGAGCTTGGTCCGTTAGTGGGAAATACATTCTTGCATGTGATTCTCCAACCTTATATGTGAAAGCTAGATTCTATGATTTCTTCAGTAGAAGTATGACTCCACTGCACCATTTCTGGCCCATAAAGGACGATGATCAATGCAAATCCATCAAGTTTGCAGTTGACTGGGGCAACACTCATAAGCTGAAGGTAATTAGTTAGTTCTAAATGTACAACGACATTTGAATTTCTTTTACCTAACGATATGATAAATAAATTAGTACTTATTATTTTGTTATTGTGATTATAGTTATATTTTGTTTCTTTAATGCATGTTTTTAAACGTTAAATCTAATTAAAATCATATCAATATTAAAAACTATGTAAAAAACTAATTAATCATTATATAAATCTAACAGTTAAAATCAGAGTTCAACCAATGGTTTAAATAACTTGAATTGTTTATAAACAAGACATGAAAAATATTAAATATCAGTTGAGCTCAACGTTGGAAATCTCAAGTTAATTTTTCATATCTAGTTGTCTAACTCTCTCTCAATAGAAAATTGTGTTTATCAATTAATATTAACAACTCATTTATCTCATCATCTATACAAATGGCTGATAAATAACTTGAGTTTTCCAACGTTCCTCTATCCTTAAATTGTTATGAAAAGAATACAAGCTGACCTAAATAGTAGATCTTCCAAACTCTGTTATCTCATTTCATTACTTGTACATGGATATTACATATTAGGCACAACAAATTGGAAAAGCGGCAAGTGAATTCATGCAAGAGGAGGTGAAGATGGACTACGTGTATGACTACATGTTTCATCTCTTGAATGAATATGCCAAGCTCCTAAAATTCAAGCCTACGATTCCTCAAAACGCCATCGAAGTCTGCTCAGAGACATTGGCTTGCCAACATGAAGGGTTGCATAGGAAGTTCATGGAAGAGTCCCTGGTAACAAGTCCTCGTAGATGCCCATGCACCATGCCACCTCCTTTCGACCCTCCATCTCTGAATGCCCTTCTTCAAAGAAGGGCAAATTCATTTAAACAAGTGGAGACGTGGGAGAAAAATTATTGGAAAAATCGATCTAGCTAAGAAGATATATGTAGTGTTGCGTATTGAAAATGGTTATCTTCTCGAATATGAAGGATATTGGAGTCAAGCGAGAGAGAGGAGAGAGAGAGAGAGAGAGAGGGATTAAACTACACTTGAAAGTGGTGATAAATCAAGAAGAAAAAGCCACCTTTTTGAGAAGCTTCACCATTTTCTCCGTATTTTATATAAGTTTTATATATATTTATATATATTATAATAATAGCGATAGAGTTAGTTTAGTGTTTCAGTAGGGATATCATATACTGAAAAATAAAGAGCTGTTTACACAAAATGATTATTTTTAAACACCTCTTTTAAAAATTAAACTTATTTGCAAATTTAAACAAAATTTAAATTGCAACCTATTTTCTTATTCGTTTTGCACTTCCCTTAAAATTAAAACTTTCCCCTTAAAAAATTGTTTATATGTGATTAAATTTTAAAATATATTGTTTCCTTTTTTAACGAAAAAACAAATTAATATCCTGATATGTATTAACGTTCCTTAATTCACGTTGGTTGTTGCTATTTTATGGGAAAGGTTGTGCCTCTGAGAAAACGTTTTCACTATCGGTTTTTCTCCTCTTTTTTTTAAATTTTTTATAGACCTGTTTTTTTTGTCCTCTTCTTAACCCAAAAAACGATTCATATCAAAATGATAAGCCGATTATCTGAATTGAAAGCCGATTATCAAAATGTCAAGGTCATTACCATGCTGTTTCTTTTTTATATTGTTAAAACATAGCACTTATTTAAGAATGTATTCAAACAGGATATTTCATATGTTTAAAATTGAAACTAAACTACTAAAGTTCATCATTAAACAAAAATAAACAAAATATCAAAATAACAAAGTGTTATCTCTGGTTATGTTTCTTGATATTGGTTCAGAGCCAGATACAAATGGCTCCATCTAGGGCTTCTTAAGCTCCACCACTGTTGGTCGTATTTTTTTGAATACAAACTACAAAAAGCAATAAAATCCTGTTTAAAATGATAATTACTTAAAAATGAATCAGGTTAAAAATTAGACATGAGCAATATGATAATTGCTTAAAAATAGTTTAGATTAAAAAAAAAAAACCTGGTCAATATGACAATGGTTTAAAAAAGAAGCAGATCAAAAATAAATATGACCAATACAATAATTGCTTAAAAAATAAAAGAGAAAATAAACATACCTCATCTTCAGGCAAAAAAATTCGATCCTACAGGCGTTTGAAATCTGGCTACGTAAACGAAGTCTATTTGAGAATCCTTGGATACAGCTGGCTTGTTGTTGCTGCAGCATAACCAAATTCGGGAAAGGTTGGGAGGATCTCAAATGCCCGTGCTTTTAAAGCACATGGGAATCCATTTTTGTAATGACTTGGGTGGAGTTTGGCCATTGTTCTATATTCATGTCAATAAACACAATTATAAGGTCAATAACATTAGCTGCAGTCACTGAATTTGAAGAAAATAAAACGAAACCAAAAGCTAAAGTGCAATTCTTTCACTAATACAATGACTAATTTAGGTAAGGAAAAACCAATTATCAAATCCAAAAACACACAAAACAAAACAAAACAAAACAAACCCCAACAATCACAATATTGATCCTGTTATTATAACAGTGACTAGTATCGATTAGGAAGAAAGAATCCATAAACCCAAAAACTAGATGGTTTTAATAATGACAATAACTAATCAATTATTATAAAAATGACCAATTAATGTAAACAAACCAAAAAATAAAAACAGCCAATACAAATCATCACCATTCCTTCATGTCCATTGGAATAAGGATTAATTAAATCATCTTACTTGAAGAAATCAAATACTGTAATAAAGATTAATCAATAAAATGGCCAAAATTGTTCAGTTCCAAACCCAAAAAAAAAAAAGCCCCAAAATCACGTAATCATATCGTTATATTGACTAATTTTAAAATCGAAAAATATGTTACCAAACCTAGAAATGAAACACTTTCAAACAAAATAAAACAATATTCAAAAATCACAATCATGGTATTATCATTACAAAATTGACCACAAATGATTAGGAGCAATCATTATGCAAACCGAGAAACCAAATGATTAAAAAAAAAACCTTAGAATCGTAATAACTAGTTAGTCATTATAATATTGACCAAATTTAAAAAAGAAAATTCGTGAGCAAACCCAGGAACAAACATTTCCAATAAAGAAACTAAAACCAAAATTCAAATGTATTATATACTTATCTCTAACCATTTCAACACTAACAACAATCTCCTATGGAATCTCTGCTAATATCTATGTGGTCACAACAATCATGGTGACCGTCTTGGGGAGGAAAATGCCTTCACCATTTTCCAATTTCGTTTTGGCATCCTCTTCATTGATTTCTTCATTGCTATCAGTGCAATTCGATAGGAAGGGGAGGTACGAAAATGGAGAGAAATGGAAATGGGAGAGACGATCGTAATCCCTATATTTATGGAACAATTATTGTCAAATTTCAAAATATACAAATGTATTTTTTTATTTTAATTTCAAATGTTAATTTCAAAATATTAATCTTATTTTGTTGGGGATTCTAAATTTTGAATATAGGTGTTTTGGTCATTATAACATAATCTGTTTTCTTATTTGTTTATTCTCGCAAATAAGTTTATTTTTGTATAATTATTAAAAGGAAGTACCTAATTTGGCCATCTACGTAAATCACCCATTTTAATGGGCTTATACACATATAATCAATTTTTAGTGAGGGAGAATGAGAAAAATGTAAATCACCCAGTTTTAATGGGCTTATACATGGATAATTAATTTTTAGCTAGATAGAATGAGAAAAATGTAAAGTTTTTAAAGTATTAAAAAGTTGATCAGGGACAGTAGCCTGCATGCATGGCTCCATCTCTGATTATAGTGCAAAGATCGATTACCCATACTTCATGCCGTTTTGGGAACGCTGGTTCAGTTATAATCCCAAATTAATTTGAAAGCAAATACTCAAACAAGTTGCTCCCTCGTCGTTTCACTAGGCTTTGTGCCGTCCAGTACGTGTCTGCTCCTCCGTTGACTGCATGAAGGCTCCTTATTCTGATGAAGTGTTTCCATCAACTTTCTTGCTTTGGAGATAGACATTTAGGCGTTTGATTTTCACGAATAACTATATTTTGAAAAGCCACAAAGACATAAAAGCACGAATAAGGCAATATGATAAAAACGACATCAGCCGATGGAACCGACAAGTTGTTACAAAACGACAACAACCAAAAAATATACCAAAACAATTTGAAAAATCAAACATCATATCTTCACTTGTCTGCATGTTTAAAAAAAAAAAATGATATCTCACAAAAATGACATCAATTTACAACAACAACACAACAAGAAACAACAAAAGTACAGAAAATGGCAACACCCTAATGTCCATATTATTTTATTATATATATAACTAAAGTTGGGAATAAAAACACTGCTCCTTGTACAATGGGCTTCTCTTGGTGCCTACCCTTTTGATTGTGAATAGGCTTTCGTTTTTGACACCGATTTTCTGGTCATTTTGCTATGTATAGTCACTTTTACATATTTGTATTCTTTTTTTTTTTTTTGGTCTTTTTTCTTGGCTTTGGGTTTTTTGGTCATTTAATGACAAAACCCTATGGCATCTCTCTATGGCCGCTCCTCCAAGCCCTCTCGAAGCCTTTCCCTCTCCATCTTCATCTTCGATAAATCCCCAAATCACACCCTTAATCATGACCTCAATGTCGACTCTCACTCTTATCCTCCTCTGCCGTCGCTACCTTCTCCTGATGCTCCTGCTTGGTACCCTAACGTCCTCTGCTTGATCACCAAAAAACCAAACAGGATGCTCAACAAGGAAGAGCTCACTGGCCTACTCGCTTAGAACCTTCACGATGAGTAGATCATCAACTTGAATGTCAATCCTATATAAAAGAAGAATATTTGAATGAATTGAAAGAAAACTTTAATTTTGCTATACTAAAAAATAAGTTAAAAAATATTTAAAATGATATTTTACCGAAATTTTGTCAATATTTCCATGGAAATTGCCATAATATTTTGTCGTTTAACACTGCGTTTTTTTAGAAAATTATATATTTTCGTAAAAAATCGATATTTACCGAATTTTCACCAAAATTTTTTTGGATATCAGTACTTTCAAAATACAAAAATTTCTGTAGAAATACAAAAATTTCTGTAGAAATATCGATAGAAATATCAATTTTTCAATCCTTGGTTATATATGCATGTTTATTTTTATTTATAACATGATTATAATGTACATAACAAATACTTAATTCTATTTTATTGGAAAAGTTTAATCTGTTTGTTGATGTACGAAGGGATAAGAATGCTACAGCAAAGGAAAAATTAAATTTAGCTTTGATTTTGAGTACTAATTATTTAATGAAATTGTATTCTTCCTATGTATCCATTTTTAATACAGTTATAATTAGAGTTTTATGTATTTAGTTTTAATCATTGTAAATTAATAATTAATTTGAATGCTATCACATTATTTTATTTAGAATATATTAGGATTATGAGAATGTAATTGTATTTAAATTTATTATTGTTCTATCTATCTGTGTCAAAGCTCTAGTCCGATAAATTTAGAAAGCACCTCAAACTAATTACTGTATTCGTATTTGTATTCAGACAAGGAAAAATTTTAAAAACTACTCAAATGAATGTAATTGTATTTGTATTTAGAAAAGGACATTATCTGAGAATATAAGATAAATTCATATGTATTTGTATTTAGTGGCAATGTTATAATTCCAACGTAAATAAAATTTCATATCATCTACATTATGTTTATTTCATTTAGTATTATGATTTTTTTTCTAATTTAAAATTAATCATCTATATAATATTATAAAAATAATCATCACACTACTCATATGGAATTACATTTCACAAAAGTATACGTGGAACTATAAATTTAACCTTGTATTTAGATAACGACATTATCCAAAAATATCAAATGAATCCATAGGTCCTTTAACTAATGATTGACTAATTCAAATATCTCAACTTTGAAAGGATAAATATTGTGTTTATAAACAACATATGAAAAAAAAAAAAAAGGAAATAAACGTTACATGAACCCAATAATAATTTGATAAAGAAAGCGTTATTAAATCCGATACTAAAGTTAAAACTTTGCAGCAACTTATAATAATTAGATCAAACCATTATTTTTGATAAAATGGGTTTTTTTTTTAATAAACACAAAACACGTGATTTTACAAGCTGTTGATTCTCGGAACAAAACTACAGCAGTTGGGAAAACGATATCTACTCAGAAACGTCAAGATCTCAGAAAACGACAATGTAACGAAAGAACGGCAAAATTCTTAAAACGACATCATGTTGAATAAAGACAAAAATTTTAAACATGCAACGCAGCAGAAATACCAGCAGCTCAGATAACCGAACGAGTTATGAAATCAAAATTCTTAAAACGACATCATGTTGAATAAAGACAAACATTTTAAACATGCACTGCATCAGAAATACCAACAGCTCAGAAAACCGAACGAAAGATGAAAGCCAAATCATAAATCAAAAGATTACGGAGGCGTTTGTTTTTTTATTTTGAGAATGATTTTTTATTTTTAAAAATACAAAAAAATAAAAAAAGTTTTTAAATAGTATTTGTTTGTTTAATATTTTTAAAATTATTTTGAAAATACAGTTTTTAATTATGTTTTTTTTTATTTTTTGAAAACAAAAAAAGTTATTTTTATTTTTTTGTTTTCATTTGTTCACTCCTTCTCCTTTTTCCCTCTCTCTCTCTCTCTCTCTCTCTTCGTGCAACTTCGGTGACGACAATCATATCTAGTAATGTCCTTCATCTCAGGCAAAGGGCACTGATTAAGGACTGACAACGATGACGAAGACCGCCTCGGGATGATGACTACCGACTCGTGGTAACAACCATCGATTCGTGACTTAAATCTCACTCTTACTGCCACCTAAGGTTCAAATCACCAATGTCTTTTACCTCTATCCTTCGTTACAAAACCCACCACTAAAGGGTTTTTTTTAATTATAATTAATAAATTATTTTTTGTTATTTTTAAAAAATTAAACATAAATATGTTTTAATAAAATACTTATCTATAAAATAAGTTTTCAAAAATAAAACTAAACAAAATTTTAATTTTATATTTATCAAAATATAAATTTAGAATATATAATTAAATATAATTTCAAAAATATTCTCGAAACATTAAAACAATTCAAAAACAATATTAAACGGCACATGTAACTTATTCAAAAGCGAAATGACGACATTTTATGTATGAAAGAATATAGTTACAAAAAATAGTAACCCACTCAAAAGGTCTGGTGCGACCACGGAAAAGAACAGAAAAAATAAACAAAAAAGAAAAATGCAAACATTTTGCAGAAAACGAAAACGTCTAAAGAAAGGACTTCAGCAAAGGACAACATTATAATCAAACGACAATAATTAATAAAGACAACATTTGAGGAAAACAAAAAATTAAAAAATAAAACAAAAACCAACAACAAATGGGACGAGGCGACTCTTCATAAGAAGACGACAACATTTGGAAACGACAAAAAGGAATAGCTACAATATATTTTTTTTAAAGGAAGCTACAATGATTTAAAAACGGGAACAATTTGGAAAACGACATAAATTTGGAAAAACAAAGAGAAAAAAAAAAAAAAAAAAAACCTTCTTCAGCAAACTGGAAAGGCCATAAGAGATTTAAAAACGACAACATCATAAAGAAAACCCGATCGCATAAAAACGGCAAACAGCTGCTTTTTACGGATACAGAATCGGGACCTACATAACCTGGGTTGAATTGGTCTATCCGAAACACGTCTTTTTTTATTCCCGTCCAAACACCCATTTGAGTTTACAATTTGGGTTTGAAGTAAAAGGTTCAGACTTTCCAGTCTTAACTCATGTGCCAAAAACTATAAGATTAGAAAATAAAATGAAACGATAAAACCCTAGTAAACGACAAATTTTGAAAACGACAGTCCGTTACAAAGGAAAAAAGGTTTGAAACATGACAGCATCTTTAGAAAATGAGAGGAACCTAAAGATAATTAAAGATTACTAGACGTCCACGTGTATGGCCACATTTTCGGGTCCCTGTAGAAAACAGGGGAAAAAAGAGAAACACACAAACAAACAAACAGAGTTGATAATTTACTTTAAAGACTTTTTTATTATTAGAGGAAAAAAAAACATTGTTAAAGTATAATACGTTAATATAATAAATTATATATATCATAAACTAGTGTATGATGTCTTTAATATAAATATAACATATAATTATTGCATCTGTTTTTAGTTATTTATTAAATTCAATTAAATATCAAATTAATTAAATAATCAAAAGTATAAATAAATATAGTTATTTATTGAATTTAATTAAGTATCAAATTAATTAAATTGTTGAAAGCATAAATAAATAATAAACACAGACAATTTAATAAGGTTCGGTCACATCTACTTTTTAGAGTCAAGCTCAGATATTGAATAATTTATTAATTTTCAAAAAATTATAATCTACTACATCTTTTACAATCAAAAGACTCCTTATTATTGTTATTGCAAATCATCTTGCACTCAGTTAATAAATCCATTTAACGAGATCCTCTCGACTTCTACATTGAATTCCCTTGAACTAAAAACGTTCTTTTCTTAAGACTTCAAAGTCTTTTCTTGAAAAATAATAGAACCAATTGTCTTCTCTAAAAAAAAAAAAAAAACTTATAACTAAGGTTTCGTTTGACAAAAAAATTACATTTTAATTTTACTCAAATGTAATATAATTTTATACTAAACACAAATTTTTCAACAGTACAACGAAAATAATTACTATTCAAAAGTTTTTTAAAACAATCACATCAATTTTTCAACTCCACTATTTATTTCTATTTTTACCAATCACATCAACTTTTTAACTCTAAAATACTTTTTATCCAAACACACATTTCATTCAGATACAAAACAAATACTTTTCAACCAAATACAACATTCAAAAAATAAATTTCATTCAAATACAATCAAAATGTAATGCGTTTACCAAACGTCCCCTAAAAGCTCAAAAGCTAAATATTTCTCTCTAAAAAGCATATGAAGTTCAAAAGTCAGATTTAATCACTCAAAGCTTAGGGGTTATTTTTTCCACTTATAAGCACAAAATTCATCGTATGCAAAGTCCACTTAAGTGTTTAGCCTTTACCTCTTATTTATAATGTTTGCAATCCCAATCTCCATAGGAAACGTAATCCAATAAAGATATTAATTAGATGTTTATTCCAATACCATATTTGCACCTTTGTTAATCCTAATCCAATTAGGATTTTATTTTTATTTTTAGTGATTTGAACTTTAATTGATCTATGAATTTCTTCAATTGAATTCTTTCAACTTCTGAAACCTATTTTAAATCTATCTACACAATTTTCCAATTCTATCCAAACTCAAATTACATTATAGAAGTAAACTAAAATGTTACACAAGATGTCAATACTAAAATACCTAAAAATAATAATACGGGACATGTAAATAAAAACAAATTCAAGGGCTACGAAATCTATCTTTGCTATACAATCTTTGATGGGTTAAATTTTTAACCGAGTTATAATTATTCAAACCATTTAAATCGGATTATCTTCTTCATCAATGAAGGTCTCTGTGAATTAATAGATTAATATGTAAAATTTCCATCACATATAACCACGAAAATGGTGAAGTGTAACCAAGAAGAGAGCGTCCAGTTAATTACAGCACCTCATAAAGAATAATCAAACAAAACAGCCTCGAGAAACTTAGACGCCAAAAACAAGTTTAGGTTTTCAGCAAAGTTCTATTATGAACCGAGAAATGAATGTTACTTAAGAGCAATGGCTCCTCCAATCTCCAATATGTTTTCTATACACGTTACATAAAGTATGTGAGTCAGCTAATAATGGGAGATTTTGCTTCATAGGGAAGTTTACAATTGTCCAAAAAAAAAAAAAATCAAATAATATGATAGTTTTTTAACAAGTTTTTTTTTAAAGGTGACCCACCTTTATTTAAAAAAAAAAACTGGTGGTCATTAAAATGGTTAATGCAGTGATCTATTGATAAATTATTAATTGATAATTTATAAGTACATATTTATATAGATCAACATATTTATATAGATCAATTAGTTAGTGATTGAGCATTTTATACAATTGACAAATTTTCAATAAAGCAATTATATTCTTAATTTAATAAAATTTAAGATGTTTAATAAAAATTGCTTAAAAAAGATTATTTTCCAACATATATATATTTTTTCCAACCGTCCAACCATTACAAAAAGGTTTAAACTAAGTAGTCATAATTAACCTTCCGCTTATTTGACACCTTTAAATTTAGAAAATAAAAAAAATTTTATTTCAAGAAAAATGAACTTTCTTAAATTTCCGTATCTGAACATCCAATATTTTTCATTTTTGAAAAATAAAAAAAGAGCTCTCTAAAAATAAAAAGTTTTTACCCACCCAAACAATTTTTTATTTTTCATATTTAAAAATTTTTCATTTTCCAAAAACAAACACCTCATCTAAACGGACTCTAAGAGTTTATCTAAATAGGTTTAATTGTTTGAAATGCATTTTCAATATAAACATTGTTAGTTAGAGCTCAGCTATTTTTGCCCACATGTAATTTATTTTCCGGTAGTTTTTTTTGTAGGATGGCTTTATGCCAAACAAAATCTACCATAATTATTATTTCTCAAAAACAAAATAGATGCATCTACATCATCATCTAGTTCTGAAAAAGTTGCATTAAAATAGGTTGGTAGGCGAAGCAATAAATCAAGCGAAAGAAAAAACAAGAAAAAGCCGCCTATACTTCGGCGGAGACGAAAATTGCGAGGGGTAGCTGAAACTTCACCCTCGTGGGGACACCTCACATATAAGTGTTTCAGCTAGTCAGATTGATTTCTCACAATTGATGATTGACAATATTTTTTGTTAGTAGCTGTAAATTCCCATAAATGATCGGGCAAACTTTCAAAACAGACTAAAATTTCATGCCGAAACTATATTTATCTTCATCGATGAGCACTTATTAATAGCGAATCCGCATTTATATCTGAATCAGAACATTAACCTCATAAAATTTTAACTTTCTTGTGTAAATTAGTTGTTTGGTTTATAGATTTTTTTTACGAAATTACCATTTTATTCTCAATTTTTTTAGACCAAAAAAGTCCCTAAATTCTTAAAAAAAAAAAAAGACAAAATAGTCTTTTTTGTTAATAAACATTAAAAATTTAACAGAAAATATTACGACAATCATACAAAATTTATTATTTAAGGGTAATTAAGAAAAAATGTACATAATTTAATTTAAATGTATGAGACACATGATCTGTTCCATCCAATTTTTAACATTTAACAGTGTAAAAATTAAAAAAAGACAAATTGTTCTTTTAGAAAGTTTAAGAACCTTTTAGCTATTCAAAGGGAGGTAAAATGATCCTTTTTTGTTAAGAAACATTAAGAATTTAATAGAAAATGTTATGTTGATAATACAAAATTTACTATTTAAGGATAATTTAAAAAATATACATAATTTAACTTATATGTATATGCACATGATCTATTCTATTCAAAATTTGACATTTATTAGTAAAAAAAAAGGGAAAATTACACTCTTTTAGAAAGTTTAAGAACCTTTTAACTACCCAAAACGATTGGAGATCATATCACAATTTCATAAAAAGATTAAAAACCAAACAAGTAATTTATATATATTTTTTCTTTTATGAAATTTAAGCACTTGTTTGGGGAATCAGTTTTAATTCAAAAATTTAGGTTTGAATTGAAATATATATTTGGTGAGATGTTTGAACTACTATAGTTAAAAAGTATAAAAAGCTAAAATATATTTGAAAAAAGATATATCAATATAGAGTTTATTTAATTTATTTTGAAGTTCTACATAATTAAAAAAAGGATCATATTTAGACATTTATATATAAAATTATAAATTTTTAAAGTTTGAATTATAAAATAATAATAATAATTATAAATAGTAAAATTGATTAAATTGCCAGAAAAACAAAATATGAATTGAATTTTTAGGATTGAATGTTAATTCAAACAATGGTTTAATTGGATTTTAGTCACACCCTCACTTTCTTATAAAATAAAATAAAATAAAAAATTAGGATTGCGTTCCCACTAAAGCGAGATAAAAAGTTTGGTAAGGTCAGCATTAAGTGGGTAAAAAAATTGATCGCTACTAAACTCGATTTCTAATTCGGTGGGAGGCCTACCGTGCAATAATTACGTGGTATAAATTAGAGGCAGATAAAGGTACTTTATATTCTCTTTTAGTGGCGAACACATGTCCCACCATTATAGACCATAAAAACTCCGCCGAAGTAGAAAGATCCAACTGTCGTTTGTTTATAAATGTACACTGGCAAACCCCATGGTACAAACTAGAAAGAGAGATCAAGGAAAAAAAAGAACTCGTACAAAATAGTGATTGTTTTATTTTATTTTGCTTTTTTTTCAGTAAGAAGGTCCCAAGATTGTTTGTTTTGAACTTTCTGTGAAGATGTCGTTTTTGGCAGTTGTCCCTTTAAAGAGGACAAGGGGATTTGCTGTGTGATTTTTCACATTAACTCCGAGAGAATTGTTGTGGATATTTCCCAGCTACTTGTCGGTTGGGTTTTGAGTTAATCTTTCATGGCTTTTGAATTTTTTGGGGTGGAAAGATTTATTTCAAAGAAGGAGGGGGGGTACAATGAGAGATTTGTACAACCAGTTTCGAAGTGTCATTGGCAATTATTGGTGGGCATGCCCTAAATCAACAGCCACACAAATACTAAACATGTGTCGAAACACCATTTGCAAACACAACATGTGGCGGACCAATGATGAAAGTGCTATATATGGCTGTTGCTGAAATGGGGGACCCCCTCCTTTTGGCATTTTTGTTCATATGTTTCAATCTTGATGAACTTCTAGATAAATTCCTTCTTTTTTTTTTAAGTTTTCTACTAGATATATGGTAATTAATTGGTTTAAAAAGTCAAAACTAGAGAAAGTATTATTAACCTAATTGAGGCTAATTCGATTGATGAGAAGTGATTCAATATCTCTTAGATATTGAGTTTGGAGCGAGAAAAGTTTCTTTTAAATTGACAAAGTAAAAGAGGCGTTTGACTAATGTATTTTAATATTATTGTATTTAAACGTAACGTAATTTTATATTATATATAAAATATTATATTTATATTATCTAAATATATATTTTATTCAAATATAAAATAAATATTTTTTAATTAAATATAATATTTAAAAAATAAATTATATTTAAATATAATTAAAATATAATATATTTATCAAACAAATATTAAATTCTCATAATTCTTAATACCATTAAAATGAAAAAGTGAGGTGCAGCGATTTTTTTTTTTTTTTCATTTTTTGCCCTCCTGTCAGGATGTGTTTTGATTTGATACTTCTAAACCGTGTGAGTGATACAGTAAATTGCGTCTATTTTTTTTTTGGAACAAAATTGAGTCATGTTTCTTTCGTTTAATTGCTAAGTCTTGGAATTTTTTTTATATATAATTACATCAACAAGTCCTTCTTCAATTTTTTTAACAAAAAAGAAGTTTAAAAAAAAAAAAAAAAGAGGAAGTAGAGAAAAGCAAAGAAAGAAACGTCACGGGTTACCACCTTCCGCAAAGTCCCCTTTCTACGCTCACACTCGCATTTTTCTCCTCTCTCTCTCCCTCTCTCTGTGTCTCTCTCACACACAGACACAGAGACACACACACAGAGATTAATGTTATGTTATCACCTTTTCTGAGCAACCTCTTAGCTCCGAGCCTTTCTTTTCTCTCTATCATTTCCGTTATTTTTTCTGATCCGCTTCAGTACATTCCAAAAAATAGTTTTACCAGCTAAAAAGTATTCTTCCAAAAACGCCTGTGTTCTCAGCTAATCCATGTAATCCAACTAAACTCAAAGGCCATTTTTCCTTTCTTTCTACACCAGCACATATACTATACATACATACATATATATATATTCTCTGTTAACTCTCCTAGCTCGAATATCCAATACCCATATACCATTAAACTCCCGAATACACAATTCCAGCTTCAAAGAAGGCGCGGAGCGACGTGTCATCACCACCGGAGAATGGCAATTTTCGCATCTGAACACTGAAAAACCCAAAAATAACCCGGTTCATGGAATCTGTTGAGGCTGGTCTCTGACAGGGACAACTGGGAACATACAGAAAGAAAGAAAGAAGTTGAGAAGAAAAGAAGAACAGAAAATATGCAGAGGTTTCAGAGGCATTTGACCGCCGTGTGGGGGCAGTGGAGTCATTTCACAGACACGATCTGGCGGCCCCTCCTTAAATCCTCCTCCAAGTCTCCGGCCGTCTTCCTCCTCCTCTTCTTCCTTTTCGTCGGCGCGTTCATCTCCACGCGCTTGCTCAACAGTTACACCAACGTAAGTTTTTTTTTTTTTTTACATTTTTTTTCAGCGGCGTGAGCTGGCGACGTTAATTATGTGAGAAAATTTCTTTAGAATATTACACGCCGTGATCGCCGGTGAAAGTCTTTCCTCCTTTTCAGATCCAGTCAATAGTCGCCACGTGTCCAAGACGTTATATATTATCAAAGAAAAATTATTAAATAGATCGCATTATCATATTTATTTAACACGTATATCTAATTAAAATTTAATATTTAAAAATTTTATTTATATCAATTTCCTATAATTATATTTCTCATTTCATAAATTACTTAATTTAAAATTTATATAAATATTTTATTTAAATTTTTTTAGTATGTAAAACTTTTATTAAATAATTATATCTGGTAAATAAGATAATTTAATACATAAATAATTTCTTATTATCAAAATCCGTGCCCTTTTCTTTCGTAAATTTTTTTTATTCATAGAATATCAGTCGTAAATGTTAAAAAAATAGTTTATTTCTTGGATTTTTTTTTTCCTGAATTTCTAACCAACATTTTGACTTCTAAGTATCTACCGTCCCACGTAGTTGGAACTAAACTGTTCAGATTAGAAATATTTAACTTTTTTAGATTACTTAAAATTTGTTATGACAAAAATAAAAAGACAAAAATAATTTGTAAAATTTAATTTACAACTATCTAATGTTCCGAACGAAGTTTTAAACTTCCACGGTTTGCCGTAGTAGAAATTGTTGACTTTTTTACCGAATTGTGCTTCGTGTCAGAATCTGGCAGGTCCAACCATCACCAAAATCTCCGGAAGTCCCCGCCAGAAGATCGAGATCCCACTGAACTGCTCCGCATACGACTCCGCACGAACCTGCCCCTCGAATTATCCCACTACGTACAACAAACAAGACGATCTGGACCGTCCATTGTCTCCCACGTGTCCGGAGTACTTCCGGTGGATCTACGAAGACTTGAGGCCGTGGGCCCACACAGGAATATCGAGGGACATGGTGGAGAGGGCCAAACGTACGGCCAATTTTAGGCTGGTGATCCTGAACGGCAAGGCTTACGTGGAGACCTATCAGAAGGCGTTCCAGACGAGAGACGTTTTTACGCTGTGGGGGATCCTACAGTTGTTACGGAGGTACCCGGGAAGAGTGCCTGATCTGGAGCTGATGTTTGACTGCGTGGACTGGCCCGTCGTTTTGACAAAAGCTTACAGTGGGCCCAATGCCACGTCACCACCGCCATTGTTCCGTTACTGTGGGGATGATCGCACGCTTGATATTGTGTTCCCTGATTGGTCGTTTTGGGGTTGGTAAGAGAGACATGTACATATATATATATATATATACATATCATTTTTCTCCTTTTATCATCCACCAATAATAGCACTACATAATATTCAACTATTATAAAGATGAAAGAAAGAAAAAAAAGTAAATAACAGTTTCTAAAAAATAATTGAAATAAATAGTTGAATTTTAAACTATTGAAGTAAAGATGTTTATGCACATTTTGAAAATGTTAAATAACTGTGGTTGCGGACTTTATTTAAGGGTAGGTTTGTATTATTTTTTTTAATTTTATATCTACTTCTAATATTAAGGCTTATCGTATAAAACATTCACTCCTAATACAAAAATAAAATGAAAAAAAAAGGCTGAATCGATTAAAAATACATATTTAGCTTATTGATATGCATCATGATTTTATTATATTATATATATATATTCAGCATCCATAGTAATAATGCTGAAGTTTATATGCTTTTAGGTTTACTCAAATAAAAATTTTTACATTTACCTTTTTTACCTTTGTTTTTTAATATAAGTGAATATCCATAGAAATTCGAACTCTACATAAGATAGACAAATGTATAAAATTATTACCATACAATTCTGACAACCAAAATTTTCCATATATTAAATTTCTCATCCTAGATCAAAAAATTAACAAAAATATGAAAAAAAAAAAAGGGAAATGGTGATCATATATGCATTCTTTTGGTCTTTTGATGCCCACATTTTAAAAATCAAATGATTACTTAAGACTAAGATCTTTCAAGTTATGTGATAAATTGATATCATCAGCAGTACGACCATGATGAATGAAATTTAGTTTATGTTATGCATGTATTTTATGAAATAAAAACTAAAATTTTAAATGAAAAAAACAGAAAAAAGAAGGGGTTTTTTTTTTTTTTTTTTGGGTGGGCTAAACGATGGAAATGACATACATGGGGTGGAATGTGTGTAGGCCAGAGATAAACATAAAGCCATGGGAGCCATTGTTGAAGGAGTTGGAGGAAGGAAACAAGAGAATCAAATGGGTGGAGAGAGAGCCTTTTGCTTATTGGAAGGGTAACCCAATTGTTGCTGCCACCAGACAAGACCTTCTCAAATGCAATGTTTCCGACAAGCAAGACTGGAATGCTCGTGTCTATGCCCAGGTTTCTTCTCTTTTTTCTTTTCTTTTCTTTTCTTTTCTTTTTCTTTTTTTAACTTTATCTATGCCATTATTTATAAACCAGTCTCATGTCTGGATTTAATTCCTTGTTCCGTGGTTGCCTTTCTTGCTGATTTTGAATGCAGGATTGGCTTAAAGAATTGAAAGAAGGGTACAAGCAATCAGATTTGGCCAGCCAATGCATACATAGGTAAAATGTAACATCTCAATATCACCCTTCCTCTGCTTAGCCAAAATTTCACAGATAATTTTTTTTTTTTGAATCTTTTTCCTTTGAAAATTCATGTAGGTATAAGATCTACATTGAAGGATCTGCTTGGTCTGTGAGTGAGAAATACATCCTCGCATGTAATTCTGTTACCTTACTTGTAAAGCCTCGTTACTACGATTTCTTTACTCGAGGTTTGATACCAATGCAACATTACTGGCCTATTAAGGATGATGACAAGTGTAGATCTATCAAGTTTGCCGTCGACTGGGGCAACTCTCACCAGAAAAAGGTTATTATGTTATACTCTTACTCTTGTTTTGTGTCCTGGTGAATACAAGCTCAAGCTCAAGCTCAAGCTCAAATCAATTTTGCTTTCTTTGGTCAAATATATCGAGTTATGAAACTTGTTCTTTTGAGAAAAATGAAAATACAATCCAAAGACTATTAACAGAGTTCGCCAAATTGGTGCTTATAGGTTTCAATATGAATCTCTTGCAAATATTTAAAAGGGGCCAAGGTGTTTTAATTTCATACGGAGAACCTACCATGAAACTGACCTGAATGGTAAATTTTTAACTGTAGTTTCAAAATTTTGTTTTAATCCGGTTGTTTTCATGGATGTTACCAGGCTAAATCCATTGGAAAGGCAGCGAGCAGGTTCATCCAGGACGATTTGAAGATGGAGTATGTGTATGACTACATGTTTCATCTTTTAAATGAATATGCCAAGCTCTTGCAATTTAAGCCTACTATTCCTAAAAAGGCAATTGAATTCTGTTCGGAGTCTATGGCTTGCACAACACATGGATTGCAGAAAAAGTTCATGATGGATTCAATGGTAAAGGTTCCTGCAGACAGTAGCCCATGCACCATGCCACCTCCTTATGGTCCTTCCTCTCTTTATTCACTCATCAAGAGAAAGGCAAGTTCCATTGAACAAGTGGAATTGTGGCAGAACAAGTACTAAGAGAACCAATATAACCAGCCATAGACAAGTTTTCTATTATATAAAGGTTCATGTATACAGATAAAGCAGCTAGGTTATTTTCTTCATGTATGATTCCATTTAATCTTTTAACTTTTTTCTGTAGACATGAGAAAGGATATTTCACCAGATCAATATACCATAATATGATATCCAACATTTCAGGATTTATGCTCTACTAACAATGATCTCAATTTTGCACACTTTTACCAATCAGAGCAATGTCTTGCGTTTCAGAACTTTTTTAAACTGAAAACCAAATAATATTGAAGGATTGAAAACAATGACAATAACACAATGATATAAATAATGACTGGTTAGAGCTATAAAATTTGGTAGCATAGCATTCATAACAACATAACCATACAACATAACAGAACGCAAAACATATTGTCCACACTAGAATTCAGTAAACGCCAACTAATAGAACATTATAGAATGTCAACAGAACATAAAATCCCCAATAAACATTCATGAAACGACAAGTAACACAACATCACACAAGGTCAAACATAATATCTAATTCAAACAAATAAAAGGCCACACCAATTAGAGATGCATTTGTTGGAACTTAGAAACAAGAAAAACATTTGATAACCTCTGGGAGTTACTCTTGGGCATTGGTCCTCTGCATCCTCATCTTCAGCCTTGCTACTTTCACCACTACCATCATAAGTATCCATTCTTTGGTTTCTTCAACGAAGCGGAAATAGGCGACTCTCCAGTTCCTTTTCAAAACTAAAGTCCCAATAACTCCCCATAAACCGGTTGCATAGCCAGTCAATACAACGAAGTAGAACAATATCTTTTCTTTCTTTTCTTCTTCATGATCTTCATCTTCATGGTCTTTATTTGTTGGAGGTTTGGCTGAATCATCATCACCAGGGCATTTCTTCTCCAGGGGAGCTCCACAGAGTTGAGGGTTTCCAGCATAAATCGATTTATCATTGAGAGTTTGGAGTTGATTGCCCGTTGGAATCTTTCCTGATAAGTTGTTGTGCGACAAGTTGAGGTAGCTTATTGATGGTAAGGCCGACATGCTGTTTGGAATCGTGCCATAAAGATTATTGTTGGAGAGATCAAGTGATTCAAGCAACTTCAGTTCCCCTATCTTGTTGGGAATATTTCCTGACAAGTGATTGTGTGAAAGATTCAAACCACGCAATCCAGAAAGCACACATAACTCCTCCGGAATAACTCCAACCAGCTTATTACTTGAAAGGTCCATTAAATCAAGAAGTTTCAGCTGCATTTTCGTATATTCAAGATCTACTCCTTTTGTGACTTGTCGGACCTTCTCTCTATTCCAGTTTGTATCATCATCTAGTTGCTTCGGTGGTGGGGCGGGCATGAATGGTGTCGTGGCTGGTTCTGATATGGGACCAGGGACCTTTTCTATAACCATGCCAGTGAGTTTTCCAAAGCAACGTGGGATCCTCCCTCTCAGGTTATTATCGGCAAGATTTAAGATTTGCAATTCACCGAGTTGACAGAGTTGTGACGGAATGCTTCCATTTAACTTATTTCTCCGAAGCCTTAGAATCTTTAGTGACAATAGGCTCTCTCCAATCCAGGATGGTATAGATCCAGAAAAAAAATTCTCGCCAAGATCAAGAATTTCTAATTTTTTACATTTTCTTAAGGCTGGAGGAAGCTCCCCTGTGAGATTATTGTTGTCAAGATGCAACCTCTTCAGGTTTAGGATGTGCCCAATGGACTTTGGAATAGCCCCTGAAAGCTTATTATGTGATAGATTTATAACATAGAGCATCTGATTATCTCTCCAACAACGAGGCATTTCCTTAGAAAGTTTGTTTGTTGAAAGATCCATTACTTCGAGCCATTTCAGTTTGCACATCGAGTTTGGAAATTGACCATTCAACGAGTTGTTGCTAAGAAGAAGCGTTGTTAATCCAGGCATCTTCTCTGCAATATTTATTGGAAGGTTTCCACTAATATTGTTGTTGGAGAGATCCAGATAGGAAAGAGACGTGGGAAGAAGCCATATAGGGAAACCTCCAGAGACACTAGCATTGGACAAATCTAGTACGTTGATATCCTTTAGTGTTTGAATCCAATGGGGAAATTGGGATCCAAACTCACAAGATGACATGCTAATGTGATAGAGTTGAGTAAAAGGAGGCACCCAATCATATTTGAATTTGCAAATTAGATGGTTGGAACCGATGTCCAACGTTGACAACTGTGAAAGGTTGGCAAAGTTCAGTTCAGAAATAACACCCTGCAAAGAATTGGACGAAATATTGAACATCTGTAAGTTCTCTAGTTGTCCAATGATTTCAGGGACATATCCTGTCAGATGGTTATTTGAAATATCTAAGTCTTCCAACATTGACAACCTCCCCAGTGATTGTGGGATAATCCCATTTAGTTGATTATTGGAAAGATCTAATTGTTGCAACATTGACAATCTCCCCAAGGATTGTGGAATCATCCCATTTAGTTGATTATTGGAAAGATCTAATTGTTGCAACATTGACAATCTCCCCAAGAATTGTGGAATCATCCCATTCAAATGATTCTGAAAGAGAATTAACCTTTCTAACATTGACAATTCCCCAAGTGAAGATGGAATTGGACCATAAAATGAATTAGCAGAAAGATCAAGGCCCTTCAAACCTTTGAAATTCCCAAAGTAATCAGGCAAATTTCCGCTAATTCTATTATCCGATAGATCCAGAAACTCTAAACTGTATGTGAGGCATCTTGATGAATTCTTGTTACTTCCCAACATCTCAACAAGAAATGAATTTCTAGACATATCCAATAACTTTAAAGAACAAGCCTTATTTAACATTGACAACATGCCCCCTTCAATGTTCTTAAACTCATTGGATCCAAGATTGAGATCAACAAGGCTCTTAGAATTAACTATCCATAGTGGAATAGTAGAATTAAAGTAGTTTTTCGAAAGATCAAGTGATCTAACTGCAGTCATGTTTTGAAAAGCATTAGGAATTGGACCCTTAAGTTCGTTATTCCCTAGACCAAGGAACTGAACGCTTGCAAGGAAGGTGGAATTAATAGAACCATGAGAAAAGTGAATGCTTTGGAGTCCACAACCTTCTAAGCCCAAGTACATCAGAGAGGGAAGCGTATTCAGCACCTGCATCATGTCAAGTGCTTTACTGAGGTTCACGTAGCTCATCTCCAGGTGTTGCAAAGAGGAAAGCCTTGAAACCCCTTGGAGATTATCAATAGCTGCTTCACCAGAATAAGGAATCCGTTGATAACTGAGATCAAGTTCTCTAAGTGAAGTCATGTTCTGGAGAGTGTTAAGAATTGATCCAGTAAGACTGTTATGCCTCAGACCAAGGAACTGAATGCTTGCAAGGAAGGTGGAATTAATTGAACCACGAGAAAAGTGAATGCTTTGGAGTCCACAACCTTCTAAGCCCAAGTACATCAGAGAGGGAAGCGTATTCAGCACCTGCATCATGTCAAGTGCTTTATTGAGGTTCACGTGGCTCATCTCCAAGTGTTCCAAAGAGGAAAGTCTTGAAACCCCTTGGAGATTATCAATAGCTACTTCACCAGAATAAGAAATCTGTTGATCACTGAGATCAAGTCCTCTAAGTGAAGTCATGTTCTGGAGAGTGTTAAGAATTGATCCAGTAAGACTGTTATCCCTCAGACCAAGGAACTGAATGCTTGCAAGGAAGGTGGAATTAATTGAACCACGAGAAAAGTGAATGCTTTGGAGTCCACAACCATCTAAGCCCAAGTACATCAGGGAGGGAAGCGTATTAAACACCTGCATCATGTCAAGTGCTTTATTGAGGTTCACGTAGCTCATCTCCAGGTGTTCCAAAGAGGAAAGCCTTGAAACCCCTTGGAGATTATCAATAGCTGCTTCATCAAAATAAGAAATCTGTTGAGCACTGAGATCAAGTTCTCTAAGCGCAGTCATGTTTTGGAGAGCATATGGAATTGATCCAGTAAGACCATTACCAGTCAGACTAAGGAACTGAACGCTTGCGAGGAAGGTGGAATTAATTGAACCTTGAGAAAAGTGAATGCTTTGGAGTCCACAACCTTCTAAGCCCAAGTACATCAGAGAGGGAAGCGTATTCAGCACCTGCATCATGTCAAGTGCTTTACTGAGGTTCACGGAGCTCATCTCCAGGTGTGTCAAACAGGAAAGACCTGAAACCCATTGGAAATTATCAGCATATAAACTATGCGAAGATTCCCAACAATAAGGGTCGTAACCATTTATTTTAAGGATTTGCAAGTTGGTAAGGTTGCCAAGCTGAACTGGAATCCTTCCTTTAAATCCTGCTGCAGAGAGATTAAGATATTTAAGATGCTTTAAGGAGCCAAAGAACCCAGGAATTGGGCTGCAGCTAAAGTGGTTTCCACTCAGGTCCAAGTACTCCAAACGTTTCAACTCCACCAAACAAGAATTAACTTCTGTAGCAGATAATTGCTCGATAGTACTGCCGAAGGGCCGCATATTCCATTCGTTTACCACGACTGAATGACTTGGTGCTCTGAGATCAAGCTTGACAACATGTCCGGTATTTTGATTACAAGTGACTCCGTTCCACTGGCAGTAATCATTCCCGGTCCAAGAGACTAACCGGTTAAAAGGATCATTGAAACTATGTTTGAGCTGTAGTAGAGCTGCCCTCTCGCTTTCAATGCAGCCGAAGGTTGAGTTTTTGCTGAGACATAGCTGTAATCCTTCAACGAACAGCAGAACAACTAGAACAAGTATAACACACGAAGACCTCCCCATCTTTGATCACAATTGCCTCTTAGTCTTGGATGCAAACCACGTAGTAATACACTGAATTACAAAAATAAAATTATATCATAAAAAAGAAGTTCAATTACATTTTTGTTCTTTCTACACGAATATCAAATTTCAAAATAAATAATTTAAAAATATTATTATTTGAAATCTATAACAAAAATCTTAATTTTCACATATTTTTCATCCAAATAAACTAATATGTTATTTATTTTCAAAAGTTTTTAAAAATAATATATATATTACAATTTTAGTTTTTATAAATTTAAAACTAGTTGGAATTATTTTTTTTATATTAAACAAACTTGAAGGATATTTTTTAGATTTTTTTTTAAATTTTATTGCCTGTCCATGTCAATTACTTTTGTTTGAACTTTTTTTTTTTCCCTGAATAATTTTCGTTTTTGTTTAGCTATCTTCGAGCTTTTCCATTTGTAGCATGTAGGTTATTTTTAAAAACTTTTGAACCCTTATATATATTAAATATATTTAATATGTTATTATATATGGTATTAGGAATACATGTAATATGTTGTTTTTTTTTTTAATTTTTTCTTGCAAAATATTTAATCTATTATATATATATATATGAACATGCTATGTTGTCTGTATTTTTTTTAACTTTATTTTAATATTTTTAATTTGACCTATAATAAAACATCAAAACATAAAAAAAAAATGGGTGTGAAAAGAAATTTTAAATAGTAGAGTAATTTTTATTTTATAATAATTAGGGTAATTTTAGAAATGAAATGGATGTGTTTTAAGTAATTTAATCATTTTGAATTTAAAAGGAAGCGCAGAGAGGAAAGAAGGGTTTGCAAATATATCCTCTTTTAGAAGTATTGCTATTTGAGTTAGGTTATATTAAAAAATAATTAAATTAAAATAAGGGTACATTTGATAGAGAGGTTAGTTAAAGTTGCTATTTTTTTAGGATAGTGGCTTTATTGGTATGTAGATAGTAGGAGACAGGTTGTGTCTAGTAAACACTGGAATTTAAAATTAGGAATTTAATTCAGTTTTTCAAATTGATCTATAGACACACCTTCAGTTTTCCAAATTGATCTATTGATTAATAAACACACCTTCTTGATCGTGATGATTATAACTTGTTGATAAGAGTTTTAACGAAGAAACATTATAGGAGTTTGGATTGGCTAACGAGATTTTGATCTTTAAACAAATTAGACAGTAATGTCAGAAATTAGAAAGAGGAGTATTTTTCCAGGGATAGAAAAACCAAAATAAAGAAAGTTAGAAAAAAAAAATTGAAAGAAAATGCCAACTCTTTCCAGCACTAGTAAGAAAATTTAGACAACAACGGGTAAACTGTCCTGCATGTATGTTCCATCGAACTGGAAGAGGATGCAAACAATGGACCATTTAGTTAATCCCATACCTAATTTAGCAATTAATATCTCTATATAATTGCAATTCATGTAGGAATATTCCTTCTTGTGAATAGATATATATATGGCTGACAATTTCAAGTTTGCTCACATAATTCTTAGGATATCGGATAATCTATAACTAAAACTTTTTTATTTTTTTGGTTGAATCTCTAATACGAATTAGTCACTGTGGACTGAAGCCTCTAACTTCTTTTTTTGGTTATTACAAAATACTCAAGAGTCACACCAGCAGCAGAGTTAGAAAATTTTTTTATAAGGACATTATAAAAAAAATTGGAGATATTTTTTTACTTAAATAAGGACATATTTATATATTTTACTTGTTAAGTGTGAACATAATGAAAATTTTATATGAAATAAGTATAACTAAACTCTATTGAAATATTAATAGTAAAATTAACGTATCAAAATTTGAACAGGTGTACTATAGTTGAAATATTTCATATAAAATGGCGTAATTACTAAAATTTTATAAAATTTAGCGGGCTAAAAATCAATTTCACAAAATATAAGAGGGGGCGGTGGTCCCCCACTGGGGTCCACGTGGCTCCGCCACTGAGTCACACCATACAACTCTTGCTAGAGAATTGTACATGACTAAGAAGCCACAGAAAAGAACTCATCCCACTTATCTTGGAAAACTTCAACCTACCATAAAGTGTGTGTGTGTGTGTTTTTAATTTATGACCAGCAAATGGGGTAATTTCAGTATGATTCACATAAGCTATGATTTTGAACTCTTTAGCCCCACTTTGTTTTGTCTGCATCTTACATGGTGTTTATTAATAACCTTATTTGATAACGAGTAAAAAAAAATGCACTGCCAGAACATAACATGCACGAGAAGGATTGATACATTCCTAAAGATTGAAAAGGATTAACCAATAATCCTTTCGATGGGTTCTATGCAGCATGGCAGTGGAAATTTCCAGACATCTACTTGGTAGACGCGGAGTTTGAAGTCGTTGTGGAAAAAGGAAAATATTACTTTAGAATGATTCCACTGATTTGAAAAGCTATGCATTGCCATGGTTGACTATTGTCATCGACTTCTGATGTGACATTACTTCCCAAGCTTTAAAAACACAGTTTGGTCATCAATCAACTACCTTTCTGAGTTCACTTGTGTTGTTTAATTTATTTATTTATTTTTTGTTCTATTGGTTGTTACTTGCATTGAAATTTGACACCTTTGTTAATTGCTTAATTATTTTTAGTATTTAGTTTCTATTTGGATGATACGATGTAAAATTTATTACATGATAAATAAGAAAATGGAAGATAATCGATGAGACATAAAAATAGAGACAACAGATATAAATTCTATCTTTCTAACCTTTCTTCTTGGACTATACTAGGAGTTTTCATATGTTAAAAATTTTGTATAATAATCTCATTATCAATGGTATTAAGGCCTCCATGCTTTTGAAAAATTTATTTTTTTCTTTTAATTTGAATAGTCACTGCCAAAACCACTTGATTGTTCTCCATATAATAAAAATGCACTCCCTATATAGATGATATGTCCCTTTTTGAAATTTTTTTTTTCATTTTAAATGAGAATCTTTTCATTTTAAGAATGTGATAGGTTTTGAATGTGTAAAAAAAAAAATTTTCCTAAAAACAAAAATTTATTTGGAATAAGAAGAAATAATATTAGGAGAAGTGTATTGTGAGATGATTGAAAAAATATTCTTTTTTTTTTTTCCAAAAAGGATACCATGTTTTGAAAATCAAACATTTTTCCTTTCTTAAAATGAAAATTTCTTGAAATGAAAAAAATAATGGAAAAAATTAGGACGAACACTCGAAAATAAAACATGCCATCCAAAGAAGGTTAGTATCTTTCCCAATGCTATATTCTAATTAAATATTGTACTTCTTGGACCAATCAAGATTAAATTGCCTGGATGATGCTTCAAACTTTTTGTAGGCAAAAAAAATGATCTATTGATTGACATAGACTGTGACGACTCATAACTGACTTAATCCTTTAATTATGTTCCCAAAATTTCCATAATTTTTTTCTTTAAAACTTCCAAAAAAAATTTTATTTGATTCAATTGTTTTGGGACATAAAATTTATTTTGCTGATAATAGTATAATATTGACAAATTTAATGAAATTGGTTTCCAAAGATACTTGATGTACGTTAAGCTATTTTATATGAGAAACCACTTTCAAATTATTAGATAAGCACAAATAAAATACAGTATTGCCGTTTTAACTATTACATACCATTTTCTTTTCAAAGTACATATAATTAGTCATAATAGCTTATATTATCCATTTTCCATGTCAATAGCTCTTTCTAAGTGTGGAATAAGTAAGCGAGGTGTTTTTGATACATGCTTTGCCAGCTCATCAATTTAGTTAGTCGCGAGTTTCTTATCTAGGTTACCTACGACATAAAATTCTTGAACGAGGTTTCGCTTATTAAATACATATTTTAATCTCATTATGTATAAATAAGATGCATGCTACATACTTGAATGTTCATGCATTTTACCTCACCTGAGTGGAGGCTGACAAGACATTTACTTAACTTTCAGGGACGTTTGGTAAACATATTGTATTTTGATTGTATTTGAATGAAATTTATTTTTTGAATATTGTATTTGGTTGAAAAGTATTTGTTTTGTATTTGAATGAAATGTGTGTTTGGATGAAAAGTATTTTAGAGTTGAAAAGTTGATCTGATTGATAAAAATAGAGATAAATAGTAAAGTTGAAAAATTAATGTGATTGTTTTAAAAATGTTTTAAATAGTAATTATTTTCGTAACACTGTTGCAAAATTTGTATTTGGTGTAAAATTATATTGCATTTGAATAAAATTAAAATGTAATTTTTTTGCCAAAGGACACCTCATTAGCCTTGTTTTATTAAAATTAGCTATCATAAATATGACATGCTATAGTAACAGAAACATAATAAAAATAAACATCGAGGTATCATAATCATATTTGTCTTTGGCACATAATTCACCACATACATACTAAGAATTCTCAACAAACACTCAAAGTTTTATGTTGTAGCTGAGCTCTGTGTATACTTACAGAATTTCGACAGATTGAGACCTTTGATCAGTCAGTTCTGCTTGTTCTCACCGTCTGCACTATGTCCTGGTATAATTTGACACCCGACAATTAGAGCGTGACTTTTAAATTGGAAATTTCAATTTAATATGTACATATATCATATCTTCCTTCAATTAATAATTATTTTTGTTAATTCTTCAAAAAAAAAAATCCACATTGTTAAATTTTTATTCATTGTCTAAACATTTGTCATTTACATGTATAGCTTAGTTGATATATAGTTAGTCACAAACCCATTATCATATCCTTATTTCACGTTTTACCCATTTTATTAATTATAAATATTAAATTGATAATTAATATCCTTAGGTTGTTACCATACAAGTTAATTTCATATGATCTTGGTCTGTTTGTCATTTTCATAGTGAACTTAGTCCACGTATATATAAATATATATATATATATATTGTTTTCTTAAGGTTTCAGGCCCATTTACAGCTTATTTTGTTTATCAGATAGACATAACTTCCGGACTTATGTTTTTGGGCCTTTTCATTTTATGCTCTTCTAATGCTTCAAGCTTACTTCTAAACTTAAGAAAGTCTACGAACTTAGTTATAATACATTTTTTTTTTTTTTTTCCAACCTAACCTTAATTTTAGAAAGAAATCTCCCACTTTATCCTTAACTTGGGAAATTACCCTTTCGTTTCTAATTAGATTTTGGATTATTCAAATATTATTATTTCATTTCTTTTTTTAGGTAATTTATTATTATTTCATTTCACAATCCTGCAAATTGTATATAACTATCTAATACAATCCAATTACAGCTTTTAAAACAATGGGAAAAAACTGTTAATAATCTCCCCCCTCTAGCTTACAATTTTACCATGTTTTAGTCCTTACCTTGAGTTTTATACTAAACAAAAACTGGAAATCAACTTTCCCTGTTTGTAGACTGTCCTAGACATAGTTTTTAGGCTGTTTCCGTTTCCGTTTTGCAGCCATTTTATTGTTTTCTAATTTTTACCACAGTTTTTAATTACTAATTTTGCATTTTAACCCCTACGGCTTTCCTTTTGTTCCTATGATAAACTTCTTGATCTATAACATATTTAAGCCCAATAAAATTAAACAGTATTTACCATTAAAAAAGTTTGTGGGTAGTAGCATCGGAGCCAAGATTTATAGGTATGGGGTCAATTTTTTTTAATCAAGTTATGTTAACGTCTTTGTGTACAATCGATGGCACCAGGTTGTGATTTTGCAAACGCTACTCGCCATATGATCTCTTGCACACACCACCATGCCCCACGATCTTTCTCCTCTCTCTTCTTCTCTCCCCCTTGTTGTTTCTCTCTCCTCCTTATATATCTCTCCATTGCATCTATAGTTGCCAATCACCATGATATCTGCCGGCGAATCCCCTCCCCAACTACTGTCAAAGGGTGACACAAATCTACTCTTTTTATTATTTTATTTTGTTGTTTTTTTTAATTTTTGTGATATAATATATTTGGCATTTTGATTAGTTTCATTTTTTGTATTAATTTAAAAAAAATAACATTTGTGATTGTTTGTTTACAAAGTAAAAAATCATGTGATAAATAATATTTTCAAAATAATAAATTTCAAAAAGAAAATATTTGAATTAATCTAATATAAAAAAATATTAAAAGTCTAGCGGAATACCAAACAATATTACGAAGGATTACTAAATGATACCAAGATGTCTTTTTAGTTAATTTAGAGTATTTTTAAAAAGATGTATTAGGTTGATTTTTGACTTCTTTTAGAAGAAGACAAATATCACGAAGCCATTATAAATAAAGCAAATTTCCAAAGGTGAACATTTTTTGGGCAGTCTTAAGTTTTCCCCTTTAATAAAATTGTTTTATTTCTCAAAATCTAAATTATTTGTCCAATAATACAAAGAATTATTAATTTAAGGGGGAAGAAGAGTAATTTACATACATATCCACCATATTAAAATTAAAAAAAAACCATTATATTAAAAAAAAAAATCCCCCCTCCCCCAAGTTTGTTTACAATTTTACAATAAGAGAAAAATTTTTAAATAGTCATCTTTTTTCATTTATTGATCAACATAACACAAATTTTACTTTTATTAGCGTTCAATTTACGTAATGTTGGTCTATTGTTAAAATTTTTTTATCATATTGATATAATGATTTTTAAATTTATGTTATTTAAATGCTTTCTCATTTGACAAATATGTACCGATATCCATGATTTTGAACTTCCATATAGTCAAGACCATACATATACAGTTTACAAATCCATAAAAAAAAAAAAAAAAAGAAAAAACCAATGATTTTAAGAATAAAGAGTGAGAAAAATATACCTAGCCTTCAAATGCCTTGGATTTGTTGTGAAGCTCTCTGGAAAGCTTGTTCTAAATCAAACAAAAATGTAATAATTTGAGCTTAATCCAAAAACCCTATTCTTTCCTGGAGAAAACATTATGAAAATATACAATATAAACTTTTACCTTGTAAAAGCATTAGGATAATAGGAAATCTTTGGAGATGGAACTTTGGGAGGATTTTTATAAGGAAACTTGAAGACAAGTTTGGGTCTTCCCCCCGTCCGCGTTTTGTAATTTCCTTCTTGTAGAAAAGATGAGATTTTTTTTTTTTTTTTGGTTCGAGGTGAAATGGAATGAGGCTTTTTTTTTTTTTTTTTGAAGTAGAAATGAAAGGAAGCTTTTCTTTACAAAGCTTTATATAAGCATAAAGAAAAAGGTCCTTCTGGTTTTGTTTAACAGAGGGAACCTGTAGTTCCCATATCTTCAGTTTTTTTTTTTCTTTTCTTTATGTCAATTCCCACATCTATCATTCTCATCCCCTTGTCCCTTTGGATAATGAAAGATCTTGATCCCAGCATTGGTTAACAGCTATTTTCCTGTTTGATATACTTTTTTTTATTTCAGCGTAAGTATCGTTCGAAATTATAGTGTAAATTTGAGTTCTACCGGTTAAAATTTACATTGCAATTTCAACTCTTCGGTACTTTTTTGTGACTAAAATTTTAGACTATTGATAATTTATATTGTGGAAATGTAATTTAATTTAGTTATTTACTAAATTTGTTTGACAGTCTCAAGTTGAGTCCATGATAGCTGTCGTTTTTTTTTTTTTTTCATTTTTAAATTAAAATCATAGACTTGATATGTTTATTAAAATTCTGAAATCACGTTTTATGTGATCATACTCTTTTTTTCACATTAGACGTATAACGCAAAAAAAATTTACTCAAGCAAGTGAAATTGTTCATGTAACAACAAAAAAAATCATTGTTCATGCATTATATTCCTAAACAACTATAATTTAACAGCAAAAGTATTTTAATTACAGAAAATCTACAACTAAATTTCTAATAAATTTATGCAGTAAATTAATTAAATAATACGCACATTCCATGGCGTTTTTACCATATAAGCTCGTTGAACATTGGAAAAATCTGAACAGGATAAGGCTGCAAAGAAGGGATCATTTAGTTACCACCACACCAAGCTAATTTAGTAATTATGTCTCACTACAATCGTTATTTTATATAGGAAAATTCCTTCTTATGAATGGATATAGCTGATAGTTTCAAGTTTGCTCGCAAAATTCTCAAGATAACGCTCAATGGGATAATTTCTAATTGCAAATAATTTACAGTCGACTGAAGCCTCTAATTTATTCTTTTTCCAGTTATTCTATGATACTCAAGTCACAGTATACAGCTTTTGATAGAAAACTGTTTAGAACTAAGCCTGAGAGAACTCACTCTTCGGCTACTTGATCTTGAAAAAACTCATCCTAATGCTATGAATTGCCCGTTTTATTTATTTATTTATTTTTATTTAATCAGCGACTAAATCGGTTTAGGTCCAATGTGATTCAGATAAGCTATGATTTGATCTTTAACCCTCTTTCTTTTTCCTGCATCCAAAATACACAGCTAGAATGCACCATACACGAATGTCCACATCATGTAAGTTAATTCTAGTCGCCGCAGGAAATAAATTATTCATAATGATTGAAAAAGATGGATCAATATTACTCCTTTTGACGGGGTTTATGCAGCAAGGCAGTGGAAATTTCCAAACACCTTCCAAGTAGACGAAGAATTTGAAGTCATTGTGGAAAAAGGAGGATACTTCAAAAGTGTGGCTTCCAATTTGAAAACCATGCAATTTGGAGTATATGTAGAATTTGAAGTCATTGTGAAAAAAGGCCATTGTGGAAAAAGGAGGATACTTCAAAAGTGTGGCTTTCAATTTGAAAACTATGCAATTTGGAGTATATGTAGAATTTGAAGTCATTGTGGAAAAAGGGGATACTTCAAAAGCGTGTCATCTAATTTAGGGGTGTTTGGAGGTTGTTTTCCAGGCCTCAAAAATTAATATTTTTCTAAAATTTCACCACTTTTCACTATTTACATCTCTAAAATGTTATAATAAACTCCAAACTTTAAAATTTCATAATTTTGTATATACAAGTTCAAATGAGATAATTTTTTTTTAAATTATATAAAATTTCGAGAGGAACAAAACAATATCCATATTGATATTTTTTTTCTAAAAAAATTTTTATAATTTTTTATTTTTTTATCTCAAATAATTTTTTCTCTTAAACACATTTTCTAAAACAACTTTTTTCCGACTTAAAAATAATTTCTTCAGCATTCCTCCCCGAACACCTCGTGAGAGCCATGCAATTCCGCGTCTATTGACCTCTGATGTAACATCACTTCCTCGACTTGAGTATTCTTTTTTTTTTTTTTCTCCCAAAGGAAAAAAGTATAATGGAAAAAAATAAACATTTGATCCGCTTTTTTTTTTTTTTTTTTTTTTAAGTTTCATCGGTTTTGAGGGAAAAAAAAAAAAAAGGAAAAGAAGCCCTTTTGTCTTGATGCTTTTATACGGTTTACTTGATTTTGGTTACAGTAACTGCACTCTTCCAGCGGTCCATTCTCATATAACACGTACGTCTAACTGTTCAAGGTATTTCCCTAAAAAAAAAAAAAACTTTCTTTTCAATAGAACAAAATATAATATTTATTAGGGAAATATTATTTGATACTTAAAAATAAAATAAAAAGAAAGAACTGGCAGTTCTATGCTCGAGCCTCACGATACGAACGTCATCTCAATTACAATTAAAATAATAATAAATATTTTTATTATATTCAAATACAATATAATTTTTATCTAAATATAAAAATATTACATTTAAATATTAATCATATAATAATTAAAATCTAGTATAATTACTATTCAGTATTCTACTTTTCTATTACTTTTATCACTTACATAATATTTTTTCTTTCTTTCTTCCTTTTTTACTGTTTACTTTTACTAATTATATCACATACTCAATATTTAAAGACAATTCAAATACTTTTCATCCAAACAAATATTACATTTAAATGTAATATAAATACTTTTTATTTAAACGTGTATTACATTTAAATACAATACAAATATAATACGTTATTCAAATGTCCTCTTGTATTGCGTTTGAATGCAATGCATTGAATACAATTTGTATTTGGAGGAAAAGTATTAGCATTGCATTTGAATGTAATGTGTGTTTAGGTAAAAAGTATTTGAATTGTATTTTAATAATGAATATGTGATGTGATGGGTAAAAGTAGAGAGAGAAAATATATGATGTAATTAAAAAAAGTAATAAAAAAAGTGAAATAATAAATAATGATTGTGTTGGATTTAAAATGTGATGTGATTGGTATTTGAATGAAATAGTTTTATATTTGAGAGAAAATTACATTACATTTAAATACAATATAAAAAAATGGAACGCGGGCTAAGTTGCTTAACCAAGTTTTTATCAATCTTTTGTTTCTTCTTTTGCTCTTCCCTTTTTTAAATTTCCATCAATACGCCGCTATTTATTGAGGCTTGATTACAGAAAAGGAAAAAATTTGTCTTGCAGCGAATAGAATACCATGAATTACTCCATTGATTAATACGCGTGTATGATGTACATGCACCCCTTTTCCTTTTATCTATTTTGTCATTTACATTTCGATTTTGGTGTATCTAATATATGGATATATTTAAAACTAAAGACACAAATTAGCTTTTGCGATATTACACATCTAATTAAGTAAAAGCAATTAGAGCGAAAAAAAAAAAAAAAAGAGAGCTTTTAAACAGAGAAAATATTGTGAAAGCAATATATAACAAAAAAAAAACTAATAAACAAAAATATACTTGGTTGCAGATATATTCTAACGATAAATGCACACGTGATTCTACCATCAAGCAAAGAGCTTTAATTCCTCGTTCTTAAGTTAAAAAATAATATATATATATATATATAATATGAAAGTGAACACATAGTTTTCACCTAAATAAAAAAGAAATTTGACTGTCTTTCCTCCCACCCCCAATTCAGAGATGTCGTGTTCTAGTTTTGTTTGGGGAAAAAATGCTATATCTGTGTCTTGTTGTTGTTGCTATTTTTATTGATTACAAAATGAATACTTTATACATATTAAATAATATTTAGATTTAAATATTTATTTTATAATATTATATTTATAACTTTCATTTATTTAAATAGTAGAAATATTTTTAGGTTTTGATTAGGATACTCCCACTAATTAAAGAGAAATAAAAACATTTTTAGTTTTTGAATAAGAAAACTTATATCCGAACCCTTGTTCTCGTGTGCTAAGCTAGCCCCTAATAAATGTATTTAAATTTAACTATATTCAAGAAAAAATTATAATATTTTTGATAAAATATAAAATTTTATTTTTTAGGTAACAAAAAGAAAACAATTTTTTTTTCCTAAAGATAAAAAAGTATATTTTTTTATAGAATATATATATTTTTGAATCTAAAATTTTATTTTTAAGGTAACAAAAAGAAAACAATTTTTTTCTGAAGATAAAAAAGTATAATGTAAACTACAATATGAATTTGAAAAATTAAATATGCCTTTTTTTAATTGAAAAATAAAATTTTTAAATAAAACGAGAAGGCGACGCCGTTATAACTAATAATACGCCACACTTCAGAGTGATTCACAAAATGGAAAAACGATAAATAAAAAAAAAAAAAAATCCCAATATAGCCCCAAAACGACAGTTATTCGTAAAATCGATAAATAAATGGTGACAACGAATTTGACGTTGTTTAGATGAATAAACGACAAATATATATATATATATATTAACGAGAAGGTATCTTTCTAGAAAAAGGACGAGCTAACCCAAAAACGGTAAGAATTATCTGAAAGGCAATATCTTAGAGATAAAAGAAAAAAATCATGGAAGATGTTTGATTTTAGAAAATGACAAGTAAGTGGAAAGCGACAAATCCTAATTAATGACACCATTTGATAAAATGAGGATGGTCACAAAAAAACATTAACTGGTAACGTTAGGCTCTCTGTTTTCTACTGATAATGAAGTCACAATCTGTACACTTTTCACAAAACCAATCCTAAGCATGCTATCATGTGACTGCAAAACCTGTTATCATTGTAGAATTCAAACTAAATGATAAACACATTATTCAAACTAGTGAAAGCTACATTGATAAATTGAATAGCAGGAAGTTCAGTACCATATGAAGTAAAAAATATCACACAGCAAAAGATACAGCATTTCTGAGTACAAACCATAATATCTGAACAGCGAGTTTATATAACCATATCAAACACAACATTATTAGACTACATAGAACATAGTATCTCAATAGAACAAGCCACAACCACACATCAAGTACGGAAAAGGAGAGATCCGTTTATTGAAAGTTGAAGCTCACAAACAGGGCAAACATACGGTAACCTCCATGAATTACTCTTCGGTGTTGGTCCTCTGCATCCTCTTCTTCAGCCTTGCAACTCTCACCGTAACTGCCGCAAGTACCCGTTCCTTGGCGTTGTCAAAGAAGCGGAAATAAGCAACTCTCCAACTCCTTTTGAAAACTAATGTCCCAATAACTCCCCATAAACCGGTTGCATAACCAGCCAATACGACGAAGTAAAACAAAATCTTTTCTTTCTTATCTTCTTCATGACCCTCATCTTCATGGTCATTAGGTATCAGAGGTTGGGGTGAATCATCATCACCAGGACATTTTGGCAGGGGTGCTCCACAGAGTCGAAGGTTGCCAGTGTAGATTGATGGATCGTTGAGAGTTTGAAGTTGATTGCCACTTGGAATTCTGCCTGACAAGTAGTTGTATGACAAGTTTAGGTGGTTTAACGACGTTAGGTTTGACATGCTCTGTGGAATTGTGCCAAAGAGTTGGTTGTCAGAGAGGTCAAGTGATTCAATCGATTTCAGACCCCCTATCTTATTAGGGATCTTTCCTGACAAATGATTGTGTGACAAATTCAGACTACGCAATCCAGAGAGCAAACCTAGCGTCTCTGGTATACGACCAACGAGTTTGTTACTTGAGAGGTCCATGCTATCAAGCAGCAGCAGCGTTGTTGTGTATTCGAGGGATGTCCCTTTCATGACCACCGATAACTTTTCTCTACTCCACTGTGCATCACCTCCAGCGGCAGGTGCAAGTGGAACTCCCTCCTGGAAAGCAACAGGTGGAGAATCAGGTGAGGTTGCACTTTCCGGTGATTCGGCAATTACTGAACTAGGCACATTGGCTGTTGGACCAGGCTCAATCATCACATTCTGTTCGGGAACATTACTACCCCCAGTCATTCCAGCGAGCTTGCCAAAACAAGGAGTAATTTCTCCTGACAAATTGTTCAGTGAAAGATCCAAGATTTGCAAACCTGAAAGTCCGCATAACTGTAAAGGAATACTGCCGCTGAAGCTATTATTCCGAAGCCTAAGGATTTTTAATGACAAAAGGCTTTCTCCAACCCATGTGGGAATATTTCCAGAGATTAAATTATCACCAAGATCCAATAGTTCCAAGTCTCTACAATTTCTCAGAGTTAGAGGAAGCTCTCTGTGGCGACCCCCCACGTACGTTACCATACCAACCAGTCGAGCTCTGACGCCGACCGCGATGGCTGGCAACCTCGTGGGTCGTCATCCTCTTACTTAACTTAACTTTCCATTCTTAACATTCTCATCTTATAGCGGAAGCAATTTCCATAGCAAAATTTTTTTTTTCTTTTAACTTACATACTATACCTATCTCTATCATACTCTTATAACACATATTTCATAACTTTCTTTCTTTCATCATCCTTTTTGAACGCTCAGCGAAAGACTCATGGTAGTACCATACCCTCGCCCAGTCCCTTGGCATGTGCAGATCCGTCCGTTGTCCATCATATTACTTTAAATAAACACGTTGCTTACCTGCAACATATAAACAACTAATGAGCTAGATGCTCAGTAAGTTCAAACATACATTCATTAACTTATAAATACTAGTAATATATATTATTACTAGAATATATATCATCACGTATATATACACCATATACATCATTCATACATATCCTCAAAACATAACATAAAATAGGAGCTTCATCATGCTCGTTTATCTCTTCGTTCATCGTTCTTATCATTCTATCGATCATCTCTTATCATTCTAATCCAATCTTTTCATTTCTTTGCTTTTCATTCCTATCATTTCTTAACTTTCTGTTCTAAACCTTTATAACTTTTCTATCGCTTCATCATCTCCTAACATTTCATATCTTAAAGCTAGTAACATATACACTAGCACAACATCACGTAAAAACGTGTCATTCCATACATATAACATCAAACACATCACATCACATATATAATTCTATCATGTTCTTTTAACTTCGTTTTATTATTTTTCATTGATTTCATTGTGTTGTTCTTTCATATCGTTCGTTTCTTTTCTTTTCTTTTCGTATCATTTTTTTTTCTTTTCTTTCCACTCTCTTTTTCCTTGTTTTTTTTTTTCTCACGCACTCTCTTTTCTTTTCTTTTCACGCTCTTTTCTTTTCTTTTTTTTTTCACACTCTTTTCTTTTCTTTTCTTCTCTTTTCCTTTCTTTTCCTTTCTTTTCTTTTCTTTTCACTCTTCTTTCGTTTGTTTTCTTTCCACTTTCCATTGGTTGGGCCCGTTGTTGGACGTACCTAGTTGCGCGCGGACAGTGGGAGGAGGGGGAGCGACCCACCAACCTACCTCACAGTCACATAAAAACCGCACCTTCGGGGTTGGTCCATCCTATAATCTACCGCACCTTCGGGGTAGCGCCACATCTACGCGGAGGATATAGACCGGAAGTCTCGACCTTGTAGGGAGACCGGTACGCCAACAACTTAAGTTTTCAGTCTTATTATCTTGTAAGCTTTTATTTTTCTTATATTGATTTTTTGTTGAACATCTTTTTCTTTCAAAAACATAGCACATATAGCACATATTACTTATATAACATCACATCACATCACATCACATCATGACAAACTAAAACATGTTTTGTTACGTGTAGACAATTATTATTTGTTCGTCTTATCATTTGTATCATTCCATCAATCATAGCCTATCGATCATAACCTATCATTCTATTCCATCAATCACATCTTATCGTTATGTTCTAATCCTTTCATCATACCTTTTATCATAACCTATCATTGTTTTTCTTTCTTATCTAACTCTTTGCTTCCATATCATTTTTCATAGAACATTCATCATACCTTTTTTCATAACCTATCATTGTTTTTCTTTCTTGTCTAACTCTTTGCTTTCATATCATTTTTCATAAAACATTCATCATACCTTTTATCATAACCTATCATTGTTTTTCTTTCTTGTCTAACTCTTTGCTTTTATATCATTTTTCATAAAACATCTATCCTTTCGTCCTCATAAAACATCCCTTTCTTAATTCTTTTCATCACCGATCATCATTGCTCTATCAATCATAACTTAATTTCCATAAAACTTTTCATAAACACCTATTCTTTCCTTTCATATCTCATCTCTTTCTTATGCATTCTATCATAACATTCTTATTCTTACTCTTTCCATTCTTCTATCCCTCTTTATCACATCGTTACTCTCATAAAACTTTTATAATACCTTTCCTTCATAATTCAATATATACATATATATATATTTTTTATAAATTATTTATTAAAACATAACTTTTAGCATCATCATAGTATTACTATAATATTACTATAGCATCATCATAATTCACATCATGACATTTGCATACAAAACATATAAACACAATAAACTTGTTCATAGTTGCAGACGGGTAAATGTCTGAACTTACTCATAGCGTGCTTATCCTTTCCTCAGGATCCATCGATGTCCTTCGTCGCTTCTGGATTGGGTTCCTACAGACAAATTTTGTCCGTTAATCACATTTTCATTTATAGCTTTTATTTTATTAAAAAGCTTGATTCTGATCTTATAACCCTTAATTATAGCCTTAGGACAGCTTTCTAAACCTTAATGGCCCTTTTCGAATTTTTCTCCAACTTTTTAAAAAATTACGATTTTACCCCTAACTTTTGACAAAATTACAATTTTACCCTTAACGTGATTTTTCATAACTTAAACCTCAATTTTGACTTTTACAAACTTCATTAACCTATTCCGGGGTCATTGGGGCTCTTTTCCCATAATTTGAGAATCTTTGGGCAAAATGACCATTTTGCCCCTGATGGGTCGTTTAAACCTAACATTTTCATTTTCATGCTTAGGCTGGATTTTCTAAATCCAAAATCATTTAATTAACTTTCTAAATCTTATCAGACCTTTTCCGGATCAATTCTTATCATTTTACCAATTTTTCACATTCCCGGCCCTCGGGAAGTACTATTCCGACCTAAGTGTCAGTTTCATATTTTTCCTTACGTTCTAGGGTTTCGAAGGGTCGGTTTACTAGTCGTACCTTACCCATTCCTTTTTCCACGCCTTAATTCCTCGAGGGGGCTCGGGTTCCCTTCCCGATCATATTTTTACCCCTCGTTTCCCATTTTACCCCTGGTGTCATTTTTTAGAAATTTCGGCAGCATTTCCGCTTAATTTTTGAGGTTCCAACGTTTAGGAAACGCCTGAAAACCATCTATCCTAATCTAATTTTATCACGTACTATACCAGAGGCCTAGATTTTACGTAAAACTCATACTGTTTACGTAAAATCGTTACATTATCACATATTTTTCTTTTTCTTTATTACAGTCATTTTCTTCTTTTTACATACATTCTTTTCCACATTTTTCATAACAATAACCATAAAATCACATAACAGTCCCAAACAATTAAATTGCGGAACGTAAAGAGGTCGGGATTTATACCGAATTGCAGTCCGGTCTCGACGGCATAAACCATAATTCCTCGTTCTTCATCTTTGAGGTCTCGTCTTGCAATTCCGACTCCGCGGATGCGTCCGGAACGTCGAAAATAGGCCAACGGGCCAAACTTGCATTTTCGGTCAACGGTCACCGTTGACCGGCGTTGACCGCCGTTGACCGGAGGCGACGGTGGAAAATGAGTAGCCCATCTTGAAGATCTCGATGTGAGGAACTCATTGGTAGCCTCAATTTCACATTTGGAGGCCCCAATCGCCGGAAAATCACCCCGAAAGTCACGGCCACGGCGGCGACGGTGGAACTCCGCCGTGCCGGACTTTTTCCCCGAAATTGATTGGGGCTTTTGCTCCCCTCTTCACGGCGACCATTTCTGCACCGGTGGTGCAGCTCAACATCGCCGGAAACGGCGAGTTTCACGGCGGCTTCACGGCGGCGACGTCGCGACTTCGGGCGGCGCGATTCCGCCGGTGTTGAGGCGATCCACCACATGGGTTTTATAGTACTCTTCACCACGAGTCTTTTGGGACCGGTTTCAGCTTGATCGGACGTCGGACGGCGGAGATACGGCGTCGCGAATTTTCCGGTGGCCGGTGGCTTCGGGCGGCGCGTGCGCTCTCCTCCGGCGTCGGTTCCGTCGACTCGGCACACCGTTGAACTCAGCTCGGCGAGAGCTTTCCAACGGTGCCGGCGGTGTCGAAAACGGACACCGTTTCCGGTGGTCGGTTACTATTCATCAATGGGGGTAGAGAGAGAGAAAGAGAAATGATGAGAGAGACTATACACGGGCAAATGAGGCAATTCTACTTTTTCTCGCTCTTTATATACTTTTTCGCCCAAAATTTCAACATGGGCTATCTTAACTAATTTCGGCGTCCTGAATCCAAATATATCAGTTTTATTTTCATCTGAGATCATTTTGACCAATTTCCAATACTGTGAATTTTTGGTCAAAAATTACCCTTGTGCTCAATTATCAAATTTGAGCGTGCTGATAGGCTATCCTGACTAATTTTGGGGTGCTGAACCCAAATTTATCAGTTTTATGTCAAGATAATATCAGCTTGACCTACTTCTTGATACTGTGAGTGGCGTACACGTGTACACACATAAAATCACTATTACTCATTTTTCATCATTTAACATTGTTCGAACATTCTATTTAGTTCCAAACAATATTAAATCACTTAATTTCACATTTTAACGTTTAAATTCATTGTGTAATTATTTTCCGAAAAAATGTGAATTTTCCCGATTGTTACACTCTCCATCGAGACCATTATCGTTCAGGTGCAACCATTTCAAGTTCCAAAGGCTTCCCATTGAGCTTGGAATTTTTCCCGACAACTTATTGGATGCCAGATTTATCACATGCAATTCATATGTGTCATTCCAACGATCAGGTACTTCCCCAAATAGGTTGTTCTTTGAGAGATCTAGAATTTGGAGTATAACGAAGTCACAGAATGACTTTGACAGGGAACCATTTATGGAGTTATCGCCAAGACGTAAAACCTCTAGTTGAGACAAATTGTCAACAAGATTTGTTGGGAGATTTCCACTTATTTGGTTCATAGAGAGATCCAAATAGGAAAGATTAGACATGTTGAGAAGCCATGTTGGGAAACCACCGGAGATGCTAGTATTCGACATATCTAGTTCCGATAGTTCCTTTTGTGTTTGAAGCCACCGGAGAGATTGTGATCCAATCACACAAGATGATACATTAATGTACTGGAGACTAAAAGGCGGGATCCAATCTGATTTTACCTTGCAAGTCAGGTGGTTGGAACTAATGTCCAACCTAATCAACTTTGAAAGGTTGGCAAAGTTAAGCTCAGAAACAATGCCCCCCAAAGAATTGGAAGAAGTATCCAAGATTTCTAGATTCACCAGCCGACGAAGACTGTGCGGAACAGAACCGGTTAGCTTATTATGTGAAAGATACAAGTGTTCCAAGTTTGTTAATTTCCCCATCGGTGGTGGAATAGTCCCGTTCAATTGATTTCCTGAAAGATCTAAACTTTTTAACATTGACAAATCTCCAAGTGAAGGTGGAATTGGACCATATAACGAATTTCCACCAAGATTCAGATACTTCAAATGCTGCAACCGCTCTAACAATTCTGCAGGCATAGCGCCACTAATTCCACTATTCCCAATACTCAAATACTCGAAATCATTTGTGAGACATCTTGATGAATTCTTTTTACTTCCTAATAATGTCTCACCATGAAATGAATTGCTAGACAAATCCAATGACTTCAGAGAACAAGCCTGGCTTAACATTGAAAATATCCCACCTTCAATGTTATCAAACTCATTCCACCCAAGATTAAGATCAACAAGGCTCTTAGGATTAACTAACCAGAGTGGAACAGTGGAATTAAAGGAGTTTTTTGAAAGATCAAGAGCTCTAATTGCAGTCATGTTCTGAAGAGCACTAGGAATCGGTCCATTAAATCTATTACGCCCTATACTAAGGAATTGAACGCTTGGAAGCAAGGTGGAATTAATAAAGCCCCGAGGAAAGTGAATGTTTTTGAGTCCACAATCATATAAGCTTAAATGCACCAGAGAAGGAAGCGTATTGAGTACCTGCATTAGATCAAGTGCCTCCGTGAGGTTCACGCCTGTCATGTCAAGGTGTTGCAAAGACGAAAGAGTTGAAACCCATTGAAAGCTATCAGCAGATAATTCACCCCAAGGATACTCTGTACTCAGATCAAGAACTTGCAAGCTAGTAAGGTTTCCAAGCTGATGGGGAATCCTTCCTTCAAATAATGCCATAGAGAGGTTAAGATATTTGAGATGTTTCAATGAACCTAAGCACTCAGGAATTGGGCTTAGGCCGAAGTCGTTTCCACTCAGGTCCAAGTGCTCCAAATGTTTCAACCCCACCAAGCAACCATCCAACTTCCGAAAGTACAAGGGCATCAAAACTTTGTACCATCTCGATCCGTCAGCGTAGGTTGAATACGCTGGTGTTCTGAGATCTAGCCTTGCAACATGCCCTGTATTTTGATCACAACCGACTCCTTTCCACCGGTGGCAGCAATCGTCACCGGTCCAAGAGACCAACCGGTTTGACGGGTCTTCAAAAATACTTTGTTTCAGCTGTAACAAAGCATGCCTCTCCCTTTCGATGCAGCCAGAGGATAAGTTTCCGCAGAAACATAGTTGTATTACTTCAACCAACAGCAAAGCAACGAGAAAAAATCTTGCACTCTTCATTTTTCCACACTTGAGGACAGCAATCTCTCAAATGCAAACCTTATTCAATAGTACTAACCCAGGACTACTAATATAGAAGGCAAGTCAATGCAGATTCTTTAGGAAGACTATTTAACTCGGAAGACCCGTAAAGAAGGAACCGTTTAGTTATTCTGATGACATTAATTAATTTTTTTCCCCTTCCTCTAAGCTATGTTTTTAATTTCTTTGTTTTGCCTGTTACAATGCTGGATTATATTTTAAAAATTTAACTCAAACTGTGTGACGGGATTGTGGAAAATTCAGAATTACTTGTATAAGACTTCTTAGTGTTTTAGATATATTTTATTAAAATACATTTCTTGATTTTATTGAAATTTATTCCACTCGTAGTCACAATATATTACTATGATTTATATCACAATTAATCTAGAATTTCATAACATTTTAAATACAAGTGTATTTGGAAGTTCCCCAAAATGTTGTTATTTTCCCACTGTTTATCATCGTGATCAACTCTTTTAGGTCTCAAGACAAAAGATACTGCTCAGGTCCACTTGGAGGACAAAAAGAGGCATAACATTGACGCTCTTTAGTGTTTTTAATTGGAAGTGATGTCTGCGTCAGAAGTCACTACTAGTTGTCAACAACCGCAGCACATAGCTTTCAGACTAATAACTTGCGAAGTATCCTTCTTTGTTACACAATTTGCAATTATGGAGGATGATTCTAAACCCTTTTTTTTTTTTTAATATAAGTAAAACTTAAATTATTAGGTCGTCCAATCAAACTTTTTATTGAGATATAGTGGAAGAATTCAAATTTACTTGCACCAGATTCCCAATGTTTTGAAAATTGAAATGAAAAACAGATATATGAGGAAATCTAAGCAAACAAGTCTAATCCTTGAATGAAGTTTATTTTCGCTAGAAATGAATATCACCTAAGAGAAGAGGCTTCCCATCTATTTTGCTAATTGGATGTCGGAGGTTGGAAGATCAATTGAAAAATGAAAAAAATAAAAATAAAATATAGAGAGAATTAACCAAATTGCATATTTAATTATGATGTTTTAAAATAATAATAAAATCAAAACTAATATAACTAAATAGTATAATTTAAATTAATTATATATTTATATATCAAATTTATCCTAATTTTTTTTCTCTCTTCCCCCTCTCTCCTCTATCTCTCATTTTTCTTTGGCCTCTATCTCTTTCTCTTTCTACCTCCCTCCCATTCCCAATAGTATTGCACTGGAGGACATTACAACGACAATGGTGAGACTAGATCACATCGACAATAGTGACGGGGGTGAAGAGACCAAATCATGATGGAAATATTAGATTCCATGAAAATATGAGAAAATAACTATGTTTTTAATATATTTCTAGTGTACTTACAGTATATTTCCTATATTTCCAGTATATTCATCATCCACAGTATTTCAAAAAAAACAAAAAAAACTGGAATCACAAGAAGACAACAAATCAACCCCAAAATTGAACAGCCTAAAAAAAATCCAACAAATAACAACAATCTTGCCTTACTGTGGATCTCACCGTGGAAGGAGATCACGACGGATCTCACTATCCACCATGACATCGCCATGACTAGATTTGATCGTCGATGCTATCATTCTCTCACTCCTCCCTCTCTTTCTCTCTTCGCGTTAGGCGATGCAAGGAGCAACGTTGAGATCTATGGCGGTGGAGGTCACGAAGCTAGATTCCCAGCGCAAAGCTCCATGGCTTCGTGATCTTCAGTGGCACTTCGTTATCTCCATAACTTTATCTCCAGGATGAACGTCGCAATATCCGACATGGCTACCTCTCTGGCAACGACAAAACTACTAGTGGTAGTGGCAGAGACAAGATCCAATCTCGTTGGAATCGTTAACTCCGATGCTGGTGGTGGATGGTGATGTCGTGGTGGAAAAGACATTGACAAGATTTCCATGATTTCTCCATGACCAATGAGTGCAAGAGAGAGAGGAGTTAGAGAAGAGAGAAAGAAAAGAGGGAGAGAAAAAGACGAAAGGGAAAGAAGGAAAGAATGAGGAGAGAGAAACAATGGTAGATTTAAAAACAAATAAATTATTTTCAAAAGAATAAGTTAAATATGTTTTAATGTTATCAATTTTTAAAAATATACTATTAAATAGTGCCTATACCATATGGTATAATTTCCGCAAAATAAATACTTCCCTTCATGGTGTGGTAACTGATAATGAGCATTTGATCTTGAAGTAAAGAGATGACTATTAGAAAACGACAACAAAGATAAGACACGACAAAATAAGATGCTCAAAAAAAAAAGCACAAGAAAATTAAGCGACACCAATCTTACAAAACAGTAACGACTTTTTTTAAGGAAACTACAGATGACAACAAAATCTCATGAAAAAGGAAAATTTGTAGGCTATAACGCCAGAACAATCCTAAAGAAAGGTATTACATCTAACGAAAAAAATCCAATAAATTAAAAACGACAAAAAAAATTAAAACAACAACATTTTAAAAGTTCAGTACATCTTGACAATGAAAAACGACAATTTTAGAAGAAACGATAGACTCCAAAAAATATGTAAAACAAAAAAAAAATGTTGTTAGAACAACAATAGGAGAAAATGAGGACGTTTCGCTAGAAAATCGCTACTCAACAATCATATGTGTCAAAGAGTGAATTAGAGTTGTTCATTAGTTAGTGACTGACGATCTTCGATGGGTCGGTCCAACGCCTGCGGTTTCTAAAAAAACAAAACCACATGTCACCTTGATAAAGAAAAGAAACCAACTGATCACATGTTCGATTTTCTCGATTAATTTCGGTCAATTTTTGACAGTTTTGACGACATCAAGCAGGAGACAGAACAACTTGCGTGGAATGTCAATGAATGTGAAAGAGAAAACAACCCCAGAGAACGAGAGTGGGGAGTTTTGATGTCTTCATCTCCTTCCTCACCTTTGTAACTTCGTGTCTAATTTCAGATAGCAAACACCATCAAGAAGAAAAGAAAATCTAACGTCTGCATTCTTATGGAAGATTAGAAGGGGTTGGTATCTCAATCACCAGCCGAAGGAAAACAACGGAATCATTCACCGCCGGTGAGGATTTTTGTGGTCTAGTTCATCGACCACCAGCGTTAGCCATCGCCCTTTGGCGGTTTTTCCTTGTGGTTTTGGTTAGCGTTCTCGATTCTTGTCCGTCTTCGGTTGTTTTGAACAACCCTAGGTGAATATCGAATGAGTTGGATGGGTTTCTGAAAATTTTTAACCCATACAATCAAATTTGAATGGGTTGATTTTAAATTCAATATACCCAATTAATCTAAGGTTTAAAATCCATCAACTCAATTAAAATTTATGTAGGTTGGATAGATTGATTGAATTAAACGTAATAAAAAAATAACAAACAAAAAAAATATAGTTAATTATTTAACTCAAAATAAAAAATATATGATACGAAACCTAACTTTTATTATAACATTAGAGGCCGTTTATGGAGGCCAATTTTGGTCTCCAAAACTAATTTTTTTGGTTTTTTTTTTACCTTACTATCACTTTTTACTATTTATATATCTAAAACTCTATAATAAACTCTAAATTTTAAAAGCTATAACTTTGTACATACAAGTCAAAATAAGATGATTTTTTTTAAATTGCATAGAATTTCGAGAGAAATGAAACAAAATCCATATTGATAATTTTTTTCTGAATAAATTTTTAATATTTTATATTTTTTTCACTCCAAATAATTTTTTTTCCTCAAACACAATTTCTAAAACTTACTTTTTTCTAATAAAAAAATTCCAAAATTATCTCTAAACGAACCCTTAATGTTGTAAAACTCTAAAATTATTTTATAAATTATAAACTAATATAATAATAAAATATATGCAAAACATGTTTAAATATAAAAGTTATAAACCAACAAATAATTAATAATAATAACTTATATAATATGAAATATAATATATTTTTAAATAATTAATAAAAAATATATTATGAGGTATGAAAATATATATATATTGAATATATAAGGTAAATTTAAGTTAAATTGAATTAAAAAAAATTAATTTAAACTTATCTAATTAATAATTAGATTATGTAGATTAGATTGATATATTTATTAAATTGATCAAATTTGAGTTATAATAATTTGATTAGTAGAATTTATTGGGTTGTTGAGTTATTGGAATCTTTTTCCATCCCAAATTATATGATTATAAACATCACATAAACAACAATAAAGTGGAAGACGCCAAACACTAGATAAACAGCAACATTTTACAAAAATAAGAAATTAACACTATCAACTGACAGCGATGAGAGATGACGTCATAGAAATGACAACTTTAAAATTGTGTTTAAAAGACGATCACGCATAGAATAGAAGACCCTAGCTTAATTTTTTAAAAAATTTTAATATAATAGGTTTTTTTGAAATTTTATATTGTTTTTATGTGTATAAATTAGTTTTGATTTTGTAAATTAATAGTTTTTTTTATATTTTATTGAATAAATAATTTAGATTTTAAAAAATAAAATAGTTTTATTAAATTCATAAATATTAGTAAGTCTAGTGATTTAACCTAAAATTTAAATTAAAACTACAATTTAAATAGTCCAAGTATTTTTAAAAACTAATTTATTATATTAAGTAATATTTTGTTTTCATATAAAATAAAAATTTATAAAGTAAGTCAACTGTGGCGACCCCCCACGTACGTTATCATACCAACCAGCAAAACTCTGACGCCGACCGCGATGGCTGGTAACTTCGTGGGTCGTCATCCTTTTACTTAACTTAACTTTCCATTCCTAACGTTCTCATCTTATAGCGGAAGCAATTTCTATAGCAAAATTTTTTTTTTCTTTTAACTTACATACTATGCCTATAACCCTATCATACTCTTATAACACATATTTCATAAATTTCTTTCTTTCATCTTCCTTTTTGAACGCTCAGCGAAAGACTCATGGTAGTACCATACCCTCGCCCAGTCCCTTGGCACGTGCAGATCCGTCCGTTGTCCATCATATTACTTTAAATAAACACGTTGCTTACCTGCAACATATAAACAACTAATGAGCTAGATGCTCAGTAAGTTCAAACATACATTCATTAACTTATAAATACTAGTAATATATTTTATTACTAGAATATGTGACATCACGTATATACACATCATATACATCATTTATACATATCCTCAAAACATAACATAAAATGTGAGCTTCATCATGCTCGTTTATCTCTTCGTTCATCGTTCTTATCATTCTATCGATCATCTCTTATCATTCTAATCCAATCTTTTCATTTCTTTGCTTTTCATTCCTATCATTTCTTAACTTTCTGTTCTAAACCTTTATAACTTTTCTATCGCTTCATCATCATCTCCTAACATTTCATATCTTAAAGCTAGTAACATATACACTAGCACAACATCACGTAAAAACGTGTCATTCCATACATATAACATCAAATACATCACATCACATATATAATTCTATCATGTTCTTTTAACTTCGTTTTATTATTTTTCATTGATTTCATTGTGTTGTTCTTTCATATCGTTCGTTTCTTTTCTTTTCTTTTCGTATCATTTTTTTTTTCTTTTCTTTCCACTCTCTTTTTCCTTGTTTTTTTTTTCTCTTTTCCTTTCTTTTCTTTTCTTCTCTTTTCCTTTCTTTTCTTTTCTTTTCTTTTCACTCTTCTTTCGTTTGTTTTCTTTCCACTTTCCTTTGGTTGGGCCCGTTGTTGGACGTACCTAGTTGCGCGCGGACAGTGGGAGGAGGGGGAGCGACCCACCAACCTACCTCACAGTCACATAAAAACCGCACCTTCGGGGTTGGTCCATCCTATAATCTACCACCTTGAGGGTAGCGCCACATCTACGCGGAGGATATAGACCGGAAGTCTCGACCTTGTAAGGAGACCGGTACGCCAACAACTTAAGTTTTCAGTCTTATTATCTTGTAAGTTTTTATTTTTCTTATATTGATTTTTCGTTGTATATCTTTTTCATAACATTCATCATCTTTCATTTCTCATTTTTCATAAAACATTTATTTTTTTCGTTGTTTTTCTTTTCTTAATTCTTTACTTTATTTGTGTGAATTATGTTAATCACACTTTAGCATAGCACAAATAGCACATATTACTTATATAACATCACATCACATCATAACAAACAAAAACATGTTTTGTTACGTGTAGACAATTATTCTTTGTTCGTCTTATCATTTGCATCATTCCATCGATCATAGCCTATCGTTTTATTCCATCAATCACATCTTATCGTTATATTCTAATCCTTTCATCATACCTTTCATCATAACCTATCATTGTTTTTCTTTCTTGTCTAACTCTTTGCTTTCATATCATTTTTCATAAAACATTCATCATACCTTTTATCATAACTTATCATTGTTTTTCTTTCTTGTCTAACTCTTTGCTTTCATATCATTTTTCATAAAACATCTATCCTTTCGTCCTCATAAAACATCCCTTTCTTAATTCTTTTCATCACCGATCATCATTGCTCTATCAATCATAACTTAATTTCCATAAAACTTTTCATAAAACATCTATTCTTTCGATCTCATAAAACATCCCTTTCTTAATTCCTTTCATATCTCATCTCTTTCTAATGCACTCTATCATAATATTATCATTCTTACTCTTTCCATTCCTCTATTCCTCTTTATCACATCGTTACTCTCATAAAACTTTTATAATACCTTTCCTTCATAATTCAATATATACATATATTTATATATATATTTTTTATAAATTATTTATTAAAACCTATCTTTTAATATCATCATAACATTACTATAGCATTACTATAGCATCATCATAAATCACATCATGACATTTACATACAAATCATATAAATACTATAAGCTTGTTCATAGTTGCAGACGAGTAAATGTCTGAACTTACTCATAGCGTGCTTAACCCCTTCTTGGAATCCATCGACGTCCGTTGTCGCGTCTGGATCCGGTTCCTATAGACAAATTTTGTCCGTTAATCACATTTTCATTTATAGTCTTTATTGTATTAAAAAGCTAAATTCTGACCTTATAACCCTTAATTATAGCCTTAGGATAGCTTTTTAAACCTTAATAGCCATTTTCAAATTTTTTCTCAACTTTTTGAAAATTTACGATTTTACCCCTAACTTTTGACAAAATTACAATTTAGCCCTTGACATGATTTTTCATAACTTAAACCTCAATTTTGGCTTTTACAAACTTGATTAACCCATTCCGGGGTCATTGGGGCTCTTTTCCCATAATTTGAGTATCTTTGGGCAAATTGACCATTTTGCCCCTAATTGGTCGTTTAATCATAACATTTTCATTTTCATACTTAGGCTGGATTTTCTAAACCCAAAATCATTTAATTAACTTTCTAAATCTTATCGGACCTTTTCCGGATCAATTCTTATCATTTTACCAATTTTCACATTCCCGGCCCTCGGGAAGTACTATTCCGACCTAAGAATCGGTTTTGTGTTTTTCTAGCGTTCTAGGGTTTCGAAGGGTCGGTTTACTAATCGTACCTTACCCATTCCTTTTTCCTTGCCCTAATTCCTCGAGGGGGCTCGGGTTCCCTTCCCGATCATATTTTTTTACCCCTCGTTTCCCATATTACCCCTGGTGCCATTTTTAGAAATTTCGGCAGAGTTTCCCCTTAATTTTTAAGGTTCCAGCGTTTAGGAAACGCCTGAAAACCATCTATCCTAATCTAATTCTATCACGTACTATACCAGAAGCCTAGATTTTACGTAAAACTCATACTGTTTACGTAAAATCGTTACATCATCACATATTTTTCTTTTTCTCCATTACAGTCATTTTCTTCTTTTTACGTACATTCTTTTCCACATTTTTCATACCAATAATCATAAAATCATATAACAGTCCCAAACAATTAAATTGCAGAACGTAAATGGATCAGGATTTATACCGAATTGCAGTTCGGTCTCAACGGCATAAACCCTAATTCTTCGTTCATCATCTCTGAGGTCTCGTCTTGCAATTCCGACTCCGCGGATGCGTCCGGAATGTCAAAAATAGGCTAACGGGCCAAACTTCCATTTTCGGTCAACGGTCGCCGTTAACCGGCGTTGATCGCCGTTGACCGGCCGTTGACCGGCGTTGACCGGCGTTGACCGGCGTTGACCGGCGGCGACAGCGGCGACGGTGGCAAGTGGATAGTCCATCTTGAAGATCTCGACGAGAGGAATCCATTGGTGGCTTCAATTTCACATTTGGAGGCCCCAATCGCCGGAAAATCCCCCCGAAAGTCACGGCCACGGCGGCGGCGGCGGCGGTGGAACTCCGCCGTGCCGGACTTTTTCCCCGAAATTGATTGAGGGCTTTTGCTCTCCTCTTCACGGCGACCATTTCTGCACCGACGGCGTGCTTCAACTCGGCCGGAATCGGCAGTTTCGACGGCGGCTCCACGGCGGCGTTTCGTCGGACTTTTCGAAGCTCGGGCGGCGCGATTCCGCCGGTGTTGAGGCGATCCATCACATGGGTTTTGTAGTACTCTTCACCACGAATCTTTTGGGACCGGTTTCGTGGCAAATGGTGGCCGGACGGCGGAGAAATCTTGCCGGGAAGATTTCGACTCCGGCGACCTTCAGGCGGCGCGTGTGGCTTGCTCCGGCGGCTGCTCCGTCGCGTCGACCCACCATCGGACTCAGCTCGGCGAGAGCTTTCCGATGACACCGGCGGTGTCGAAAACGGACACCGTTTCCGATGGTCGATTACTGTACACATTCGGCTAGGGAGAGAAAGAGAAATGAGGAGAGAGAGAATTCGTGGACAAATGAGTAAATTCCACCTTTTTCCCGTTCTTTATATACTTTTTCACCCAAAATTTCAACATAGGCTATGCTGACTAATTTGGGCGTCTTGAATCCAAATATGTCAGTTTTATTTTCATCTGATGTCGTTTCGACCAGTTTCCGATACTGCGAATTTTTTGATCAAAAATTACCCTTGTGCTCAATTATCAAATTTGAGCGTGCTGATAGGCTATCCTTACTAATTTGGGTGTGCTGAACCCAAATTTATCAGTTTTATGTTAAGATATTATCATCTTGACCTACTTCCTGATACTGTGAGTGGCACACACGTGCACACACATAATATCACTATTACTCATTTTTCATCCTTTAATATTGTTAGAACATTTTATTTAGTTCTAAACAATATTAAATCACTAAATTTTACATTTTAACGCTTAAATTCAATGTGTATTTATTTTCCGAAAAATGTGAATTTTCCCGGTTGTTACATCAACTCTTCACTTTCCCATTCTATTATTTTTAAACAAATTTTTAGATATACAACAAATCTTGGTTTTTTTTTTTTTTTTTTTCAAAGTTCAAAGAAATTTGAAAATTTGGTCTATTATTCACGGTGAGACTTTATTTTTTTTCTTCACTTTTTCTTTCTTTCCTTTATAATCTCTTTCTTTTTTCCTTCTATTTCAATGTCTAATTTATATATTTTAGTTCCTTCATTTTCATGTTAGGTTTAGTAAATTTAATTGTGTTTCTTAATTTATGTATTCTAGTACCTTTATTTTCATGTTGGATTTGGGAAAGAGAAATTAAAACGATTTGATATAAAGTATTACAAATATATATAAAGATTTAAAATAATGAAATAGTTAAGCCTAAAAAAAGAAGAAACTATTTTTGATGATTTAGTGCAATGGCTGAATTAAATTTGAGGAAAAAGAAAGTAAAAAAATAATTGAATTCTCAAAAGAATAAAAGGATTTCTTACTGTTTTGCATATCAGAATTATCCATTTAAATCTTTGAACGAGAGGTGCTCATTACTTTTTAGGTCATTTGGATATAATAGAAAGTAAGGGAAAGATTTTCAAAAAAAATAGAATAGCGATACTAATCCTTTTTTTTAAACATTTTCTTTTAAAACTTCTTGTCCTAAAAATATTTTTTTTTATCGTAATTTTTTCTTTAATAAAATTTTATTAAAATAATCTTGATTAAAAAATTTTTTTGGCCCTCCTAATTGAATTGAGCAAAGCTATTTTTTGGTGTAGGCACATGGCACAAACTAAAATACGGTTTTTTCATGCAAAATTCCGTCAAAATTTTTATGCCAATTTTCAGAGCGAAAAAGAAAAAGAAAAAGATTTTAGTTCATCTGAGATCAGAGAGACTTATGCTGGTCCTTTTTATAGACCAGAGATGAACATTCGTAAAGGCCATTAATACACATTCTATAATATAGCCGGAAGACTAATTATACAGCATTAAGGAAAATATCATAATAACATAACCAATACAGTATTAAAGAGTACAAAATATAATATCACCAACAGCACATTTATGAAAACATAAGCAGTACAACATTATATATTACTGAGCATTATATCCCAATAAAACAGACCATTACCACACTCAGCAATACAACGTTACACAATACAGTACGTAGTATCTTAATAAAAACACATCATAATCTCACACAACTACAGAAAACAATATGGGTTTATTAAAAGTCGCAAACACGGCAAACATTTGGTAACCTCCATGAATTACTCTTCTGTGTTGGTCCTCTGCATCCTTTGCTTCAGCCTTCCAACTTTCACCGCAACCACCAGAATTATCCGTTCTTTGGTGCTGTCAACAAAGCGGAAATAAGCGAGCCCCCAGTCCCTTTTGAGAACCAATTTTATCACAGAAAGAAGGAAAGGTTTAATTGGCAGTTTTCCCAACAATAACCACACATGACTAAAACACCAAAGGAAATGCAGAATGCATTTATTGACATTGACACAAATAATACGGTACATATCCGGTAAATTCTTTCTCAACCGTCGATCTTGGACCACTTCATCCTCCTCTTGAGTCTTGCTATGTTCACCTCCATTGTCCCAAGCATCCGTTCTTTGATGTCATCGACAAAATGGAAATAAGTAACTCTCCAACTCCTCTTGATGATTAGTGTCCCAATAACTGCCCAAAATCCCGTTGCATAGCCGACCACCATAACGAAGTAAAAGAGCATCTTTTCTTTCTTATCTTCTTCGCGATCATCGTCAGTGCTCACCGGAGGCTCGAACAAATCATCATCAGCAGGACATTTGTTTAACAGTGGTGCTCCACAGAGCTGAAGGTTGCCAGCATAGATTGATGGATCGTCGAGAGTTTGAAGCTGATTGCCCATTGGAATTTCTCCTGACAAGTTGTTGTATGACAAGTTGAGGTGGTTTATTGACGATAGGGTCGACATGCTTGGTGGAATTATGCCAGAAAGTTGGTTGTCTGACAGATCAAGTGACTCAATTGATTTCAGATCCCCTATCTTGCTAGGGATTTTTCCTGAGAGATGATTATGTGACAGATTTAGACTACGCAATCCAGTGAGTGCTCCTAGCTCCTCCGGGATATATCCATTTAACTTATTACTTGAGAGGTCCATACTATCAAGAAGACGTAAGATTGTCGTGTATTCAAGAGATGTTCCTTTCGTAGCCACTGAGACCTTCTCTTTATGCCATTGTGTCTCTTCCTCGACAGAAGGTGACCATGCAATTTCTCCGCTCGGTGCTTCAACAATGGATGGAGTAGGCGCTACAACAGCTGTTGGGCCAGGAGCACTGGCTAGCATATCAGTAGCAAGTGTCGTCTTTCCCTGTCGAGACACGTTAGTTTCCGTTGTCATTCCAGAGAACTTGCCGAAACAACGCGGAATTCCTCCTGACAAATTGTTTAGTGCAAGATCCAAGATATGCAATCCAGAAAGTCCACATATCTGTAAAGGAATACCACTGTTGAAAATATTCTTCCGAAGCCTAAGGATTCTTAACGAAGAAAGGCTCTCCCCAATCCATGCAGGTATAATTCCAGAGATATAATTCTCCCCAAGATCCAATAGTTGTAAGCTTGTACAATTTCTCAGAGCTAGAGGAAGCTCTCCTTGGAGACTATTATCATTCAGGTGCAACCATTTCAGACGAGAAAGGTGTCCAATTGAGCTTGGAATGGTTCCTGATAACTTATTTGATGCCAGATTTATAACAAGCAACGGTTGCCTCTCTCTCCAGCAATCAGGTATCTCCCCAGATAAGTTGTTCTTTGAGAGATCTAGAAGTTGGAGTGCGTCGAGTTCACACAATGACTTTGACATGGGACCATTTATCAAGTTACTGGCGAGATGTAAAGCCTTTAATCTTGGAAAGTTATCAACCATATTTGTTGGGAGACTTCCGCAGATTTGGTTGCCAGAGAGATCTAAATGGTAAAGAGCAGAGAAGTTGTGAAGCCATGTTGGAAAACCTCCAGAAATGTTAGCATCGGACATATCAAGTTGATATGCTTCCTTTTGCGTTTGAAGCCATTGGGGAAAATGCGCTCCAACCAGACAAGATGACATGTTAATATGGTAGAGACTAAAAGGAGGAATCCAATCTGATTTTATGTTGCAAGTGAGATGGTTAGAACCAATGTCCAACCTTTTCAAGTTTATAAGGTTGACAAAGTTATGTTCAGATACAATACCCTTTAAGGAATTGGAAGAAATATCTAATGACCATAGGTTCACTAGTTCCCCAAGGCTGTTAGGAATGGATCCAGTCAATTGATTATTTGAGAGAAGTAAAAATTCCAATTTTGACAATTTTCCCAATGATTGCGGGATAGTCCCATTTAGCTGATTATTTGAAAGGTCTAGTACTTTCAAGGTTGACAATCTCCCTAGTGATTGAGGAATAATCCCATTTAGCTGATTATCCGAAAGCTCTAGTACATGCAAGGTTGACAATCTCCCAAAGGATTGTGGAATGGTTCCATTCAACTGATTTTGTGAAAGATGTAAACCTCTTAACATTGACAATTCCCCAAATGAAGATGGAAGTTGACCATATAATGAATTTTCAGAAAGATAAAGCTCCGTCAAACCCTTCAACTGCCCTAAATAGTCTGGCAAATTACCATTTACTCCACTATTCCGTAAACTCAAAAACTCTAAATCATACACCAGGCATCTTGATGAATTCGTGTCACTTCCTAACACCTCACCAGTAAATGGGTTGTCTGACAAATCTAATGACTTTAAAGAACAAGCGCAATTTAACATCGACAACATTCCATCTTCAATGTTCTCAAACGCATTCGACTGAAGATTGAGATCAACAAGCCTTTTAGAATTAACTAACCAGAGTGGGATAGTGGAATTAAAATAGTTATTTGAAAGATCAAGTGATCTAACTGCAGTCATGTTCTGAAAAGCATTGGGAATTGGTCCAGTTAGCCTATTAGATCCTAGGTCAAGGATTTGAATTCTAGAGAAAAGGGTGAGATTCATAAAATCATGGGGAAAGTGAATGTTTTGGATTCCACAACCATATAAGTGTAATTCTAGCAGAAAGGGAAGCTCATTAAGTACCTTCATCAGATCAAATGCCTTACTCAGGTCCATGTAGCTCATATCGAGGTGCTTCAAAGACGAAAGACCAGAAAGCCATTGGAAGGTATCATCAGCGAATGATCCCGAATAAATTTGACTTAGATCAAGGATCTGCAAGCGAGTGAGGTTGCCAAGCTGAACTGGAATCCTTCCTCCAAATCCTGCTCGAGAGAGATTAAGATATCTAAGATGGTTCAAGGAGCCAATGAAGTCAGGAATTGGGCTGAAGCTAAAGTAGTTTCCGCTCAGGTCCAAGTACTCCAAACGTTTCAACTTCACCAAACAAGGATCAACCGCCATAGCAGATAATTTCTGGGAAGTATTAACGATGTCCCAAGCACCCCACGCACTGGTTTCGGGATAAGTGGGTACTCTGAGATCAAGCTTGATAACATGTCCGGTATTTTGATTGCAACCGACTCCGTTCCAGTCGCAACAATCATTCCCGGTCCAAGAGACTAACCGGTTTGAAGAATCATTGAAACTTTGTCTGAGTTGTAGCAGAGCTTCTCTCTCCCTTTCTATGCAGCCGAAGGTCGAGTTTCTGCAGAAGCATGGTTGTAATCCTTCAATGCACAACAGAACAGCTAGAAAAAGTAGAATACTAGAAGTTTTCTCCATCTTTGAACACAACTGCCTCTCAAATGCAAACCACAGTACTAACTCTTGCTACCATAATGAAGTTGGCCTGGTCAACAAAGACCGATGGCCTCTTTGTGCTTCAGTGTCTGTCTCTATCAGCAATTCTATAAATTTGAGTCAAAAGAGACTGCGAAAAAGAAGAGACTTCAGTTGTTGACTTTATAAAACAAACTTATTTTATATATATATATATAAATATTGGTTTTAGGGTTTAATATGATTTAATTTATTTATTTTAATTTATATTTTTTTTATAAATTTTATGAGATTTTTATTTAATTTTTTTTAGTAATAATATATTAAATAAGTTTAAAATTAAATATTTTTAATAAGTTTTTAATAGTAATTTATTTTAAAAGTATCTAGTTTTAGTATTTTGATTTTCTGTAATATTAAATTGTGGTAAAAAATTCACACATTGAAAGTGTATTTTATCAGGATTCATATTCATGTTAGGAATCTATGAAATTGACTGGTCTTGTTTTTATCCTCTTACCGATATGAGCACTTTAAAAAAAGAATCACTTTAATCAGAGTTTGTATGAAGAAATCACTTTCAATCATGCATTAAAAGTGTACCTTACCAAGAATCATATTCATTTCAAGAATCTATGAGATTGACTGGTCTTGTTTTTATCCTCTCATCGATACGAGTACTTTGAAAAAAAAATCACTTTAATTAAAGTTTGTACGAAGAAAATATGATAATTTTTAAAATTATATCAATAAAAAGACATACATGATATACGTATATTATTATGTTTTAAGATACCAATCAAAATGCATTGAAGATAATATTGGATTGAAAATTTTTTTTAATTTAAATATTAAAATTTATTATTAATATATTAATTTGGCGTTGCATGCTCATAGTTTGGTGGTAGTGCTTTTAGCTCGTGTCTGTTTCAACGGTTGGAAAAAATTTAGTCCAAAAAGGCTGCAAACAAGCGACCATATCGTCACCACACAACTTGGATTGAGAAGTAGACAGCATTTTTAAAAGCCGATCTAAAACAAAAAGGGTAATTTTATGGTGGGGAACACACTTTCTCCTCACTAGTAAGGTAAAAATTATTTAATGTTGGATTAAGATTAGATAGTTAGAATCAATGAAGAAGTATCGAAGTGAAACAACACCTTTCACATATGATTCAGTGTCTAAAAAAAAATTTCACAAAAAAAAAAATCCAAAAAAACAATAAATTCTTAAAAAAAAAAAAAACACTCTTAATGGCCACTAATACACCTTTTTTGGTTGCAAACGCAAGCATAGGTATTGTGAAGTAATAAAGTCTCGGTGAGTTGAGGTTGATCCATAGGGAAGGTCTAATTGAGTCCAATTTTCCAATTGTGCAAATGTCTAAAGTCCAAGATTCGTTTGTTTTAAGTTTTATTAATATTTAAGTTTATTTACAAAGTTAGATTAGTTTTTTCAGGTTTTTGTGACATTTAAGAGTTTTAGGATTAGGACATGAAATTACAGAAAACAATAAAGCTGTTAGATTAATGCTTAAGGTTAGAGGATCAACTCTTGGTATTTAACTCTTTTACGCGATAGTTAGATTCATACACAAAGATGGTTCAAACCGGGAGATTTGTCCTGTTTACTTAGCGCATACATAAAGTTGTAATGTTATAATAATTACCAAGTTTAAATTAATTTTCATATTATAATTTATTAATGGGATAAAGCATTTTTGCATACCTCTGTCGACATCAAATTAAAGGTTTCATGTTAGACGTTGCAGTAATCTACACTGAGCTAAATGAACCAAAGCGTTTGATATGTGAAAAATACTACATAAATCAAAATCACCTCTTAATAAATATAATATTTAGTTAACTTAACATGGACATTATAACGACATATTTTAGAATCTTACCGACCAAAACACCAAGAGTTTTCATCTTTTTACCTCATGCTAAAATGCTTAGAAAACCTGTTAGTAGTAAGGGATTTCTTTTAGAGGTGGGGAAACCACTTAAAGTATTTCTCACAAGCTAACTCTAAAAAGAAATCACCCCACTAAAGAAAGTGAATAAAAAGTAAACAAAGTAAATAAATAGAAAAACATAATATATTATTAGTAATATAAGTCGGTTACAAATAGAAGAATACCTTTAGGATCGGGGAAAATTCGATGGAATTTTCCTGCTTTTCTTCTTATTCTTTCTTCCTCACTCTTGGCCAAGAGACCATTTTGGGTGACTCCAAATTTTAACACCTAAAACAAGCTACAAATGCCTATATTTGTAGAGCTTGGGGAATGCTAGCAGCCAAGAAGGATGAAAGTATTTAGCCAACAAGTGATAGTACAAGTTAATAAGAGTAGGTAATTGTGACTCAAAAGTCATAGCCGCTTTGGAAAATTTTGCGTCTGCCAGATTGTGATGAGATTTTCGGTAAGATAAGACCAGAATTGATCAATTCCTCCAACAGGAAAGTTGTAGATCCTTTCCTGTAGATGTGATTCCATATATAATTTATCAAATTTGGCTCTGATTTGAAGGACATATGGTCTAAATGCCAGATAGTGTTCCAAATCCGTGATACAACAGTGGCAGCAAATTACATCACATTTTTTACCTCTTTTGAAGCATTTTCTCACTTTGCCACAATTGATGAAGTTCTAAATCTAATCTTATCTATTACATGTCCAAAATTCAGCCGTAAATTTGTTTTGAGTTTGGAGATACGGCCCAAATGGCAAAACAGGTTGGGATTGGGCTGATTGTGATGAATTTTGGTGATCCTTCTTATGCAGCAGCTTGCAATCCAAAAATATCTATGTTGGACTCCAAGTTCTATATGTATTCATGGATAGATGAATTATCTCTTCACAGCCTCAAAAATTAATCAAAAACCATTTCGGAAGGTTATGTCTATTTTACCAAATCTGCTCCAAAAACACTTAGTGCCAGTTTGGGGCAAGGTTATGGCATTTTTAAAATTAATTTTTTTCTACCAATTTATCATTTTTTGCTATTCACATCTCCAAAATACTATAATAAACTCTAAATTTTAAAAGTCTATAACTTTGTACATATAAGTCCAAATGAGATGATTTTTTTAATTACATAGAATTTCGATAAGAACAAAACAATATTAATATTGATATCTTTTTTCTAAAAAAAATTTCAAAATTTTATTTTATTTTTTCACCTCAAACAATTTGTTTTCCCAAAACATATTTTTTAAAATAACTTTTTTCCAATCCAAAAAAAATATCTCCAAAACCTCCCCCAAACTCTCACTTATTAGTCCAATTTTAAGATTATTTCAGTTTTTACTCCTAATTTTCCACATTTTAAATCAAAATAAATATTTTCCAAAATATTTCACACTAATTCAAATAAACTATTAAAACTAAATATTTATTTATTTTATTTAACATAATTACACACAAAAAAAACATATTAAAAATGTAATTTTTAAGTTTCAATTGGCCACCCCATCCACCGGCTTCCCCCTCCATTGGCTGCTCTCCGTCATGAATCATCTTCGGAGGTGGGATCGCTCGCACTCAGAGACTACCCATGCGGCCCTTTACTGTGGATCGAGATGTGTGGCCTAAATCTGGATTGAAGAGACAATGCAGGTTCGGGTCCTCCGTCGACAAGTTCTAGTGTCAGAGCGAGGCACCCACCGCCCACATCGAGAGTTCGCCGGCCTTTGTTGCTGCCTCGCTTCCCAGAGCTAGCACGAGCTCCCACCACCCACGTCGTTTGCTTGTTATGGGTCACATATAGCGCAGATCCATTGCGACTCTCTGGCGCCCCCGTCAAGTTCCCTTGTGGCCTCTATTGTGACTCCGTGGGCAAGTTTGGGGTGGCAAGGTGGCCGGTGGAAAGGCTGTCGGATTTTACTTTCTGCTTCTTTGATGAGAGTTTTTTTTTTTTTTAATGTTTTTGAAATTTTTTGTTAATGGTTACAATTCAAAAAAATTGTTAATCAAGTATAATAAGTCTTATTATAAGTTGGTGTGTCCATTTAATCTAATCCATAAAACTCAATCTATCAATCAGAAATTTTGATGGGGAAAAGTATGCTGCCCCCCATAATAGAATTCCAACAAAAAAAAAAACAAAACAAAATCTAATGTTGAATGGTTGGTTTAGACCACACATTTAATTAGTATTGATTCCAATGTAATGGATATATTTCAATATGCATTTGAATGTCCTCTTAAATCATTGTATGTCAATAGATTGTACATTTAAATTGTTTATATTTGAATAATCATTATAATATATATTGAAGAGTGAGAGAAAAAGAATATTTGTGTGATTGATAAAAGTAGATAGAAAAACAAAGTGGATGGATAGTAAAAGAAGTTGGTGCATTGTTTAAATATAGATGTATTCAAATATAATTTTTGGTGTGTAACAACCCATACTTTCATTTGGTGTAATCTTATCTGCTTTAAACCTTAGTTCATACAAATATGCTTTTTTTATTTATGAACCATCACATATATTCATTCAAAAATAATGTGAGACTGCACAACTCACTATTTCCACATTTTATCATTTTTCTTATAAGGACTGATAACAGTCACAATCACTTATCCTTTTGGAGCTTAACGCCCTCACGGTTTTTTTTTGGACTTTATTTCAAAATGTCTCATGCTATAAGAAGTGGTTTCTTTATTATTAGCTATCACATATATCCATTTTTAAGCGATATAAGACTATACAACTTATTAATTTTCTTAATAATTATTATCAAACTAAATGAGTATTACGTTTGTATTGAGTTGAACATATGATTCAAATAAAGCATAAATTGAGTTAATTTGATATGATTCATATGACCTATCATGTTCTTTAAAATATAAATAAATAAGAAATTAACATATGATGTTCTTATTCACCCAAAAAAAAAAAAAAACTATGATGTTGAAGTCTTTAGTTCACTTTATTTTACCTTCTTTCTTGCATGGTAATTATGAAGAATCACTAGAGTACGAGTACAGAATGCAGTTAAGAGTACACCAAGATACCATATAAGTCCAAATCATATAGGTCCTATGGAGCAAGGCACTGAAAATTTCCAAAACACCTCAAAGGTACAAATAGGATTTGAAGCAGATGTTGAAAAAGAAAAGAAAGCCTCGTAACGTTCCCCCTAATTCGAAAGCTATGCATTGCCGCGTTTGACATTTATTATTGACTTTTTTTTTTCAGAACACTCCTAAGACTTGAAAAACTGGAACATCACTTCTTGAGCTGTAATTCTTTTGATATATTTGGTCTTAAGGGGAAAACTAGTATTCTAATGGGACAAATAAGCATTTGATGTGCTTATCACTGACTTTGTTTTTTTTTTTCCCCCCTTGAATGCTTGTCACTGACTATTTTTGAAAAGAAAATTCATTTTTCTAGTTCAATAAAGATCGAAACATTTGTTGAAATATTTTTTTAAAAAGGTCATTTATTCACATATCCATAGTCAATTTACAAATATCATTCATAACAATATGAACATTCTGGAGATTGGTTCATTAATTTGAGTATGACAGGAAAGTAAGATAGAATCATAATCAGAGTTCATTTGATAACGTGGTTCAATTTGGCGGAGTTAGATTCATGTGCTATTTGAAGGAGTTATTTTTAATTTAGTGCCCATAAATTAGGAGGTTCATGGAGATAAAGTTGTATCTTCTTGAGACAATTGAATGTGGGGAAATGGTTGCAAACATGGGGTTGTTATGAGGTTTTTCTTTTTGGGTATAAATTCTATTTGGCGAGTGAGAAAGTGAGAGAAAAACCATTTTTACTTTATCTTTCATTGATTTAGAGGGATTGATATCCGGAAAGGCTCAAAATAGACGTAAAACATATTGTCCAAATTATGATAAATCTTTTGTATTGATTCTTGATTTATTTTTTGTGATTAGTTGATCCATCGTTTATCTAATTTTATAGCTCTTTATTCAATTATTTTAATAGGAAATAGTTCTTGATCGCAAAAAATTGATATCAAAGCCTAACTCAAGATGCCTTATGCGAAGTTTGACAAAGAAAAATTTATTGGGAAGAACGATTTCGGTCTTTGGAGGCTCAAGATGCGAGCTCTCTTGTTTCAATTGAGTTTGGAGAAAGCACTAGTAGGGGAAAGAAACTTGCCAGCTTCTTTGTACGAAAAATAAAAGATTGGCAAAGGCTCATGTAGTAATTCTAAGTTAGAGGGACAAAGTTATGAGGGAAGGTTCAAAGCAAAAGACTACGGCAGGTACTTGGCTAAAGTTGGAAAATCTCTGCGTGAGAATGATGGATTCGAACACTGCAAATTTAACTTGTGGTGATTTTTTATGTAACAAAGTATGATTGTTTGTTAGACATACCTTCTAATTGTTGGAAGATTAAAGAAAATAAAAAATAAAAAATAATAGTGGAGATAAAAACAGATATTATGAGGAAATCTAAGCAAACAAGTTTAATTCTTGGATAAATTTTATTGCCACTAGAAATGAGTATCACCTAGAGAAGAGGCTTCTTAAATTTTGCTAACTGGATGTGCGAGATTGGGAGATCAACTAAAAAGAGATGACAATTAGAAAACGACAGTAAAGATACGACATGACAAAATAAGACCCTCTGAAAAACACAAGAAAATAAAAAACGACGCCATTCTTAGAAAACGAGAATGACTTCTTTTAAGAAAACGACAGCTAGCAACAAAATCTCTTGAAAGAGGAAAATTCGCAGGCTATAACAAGTAGCAGCGTAAAAATACTGGAAAAAAGGGCGTTATCGCCCGTCTAACAGAAGGGGGGCAAAATATTCACTTTGGCAAAACCCAAAAACAAAAACATATGAACTCCAATAAATTAAAAATGAAAGTAGAAAGATCAGTTCATCTTGACATTAGAAAACGAAAAATTTAGATGCAACGGCAGACGCGAAAAGATGAAGCCAAAAAAAAAAAGGGTAAACGTTATTAGAACGACAATAGGAGAAAATGACAACGTTATATGAAATGACAACATTCTATAAAAAGATTAACATCCAGTTAAAACGACAGCAAGTCGCTAAAAAACGACGTATTCAATTAACATATCTGAAGGACAAACATCACATAAACGACAAGAAAGTGGAAAGCGACAAATGAACGACATCATCTGATAAAAACAAGAAAAGTTAATAATATAACCAGATTTGATTTTGATAAGAGATAACGTCATAGAAATCACAACTATGAAGGTGTCTTTGAAAAATGATAACTGATAGAATAGAAGACCGATTTATTGAAATTAAGCAAAAGCTAAATTTACTGAATTTTTTTGGTGTAAAATACAGGTTTTTCAGGCAAATTTCGATCAAAATCCTTGCGTCAATTTTCAAAGACAGAGAAAAATAAAAGATATTGCTCATTTGGGCTCAAAATGACTAATGCTAGTCCTTTGTTTTAGCCAAAGATGAAAATGCGTAAAGACCATGTATGCACATTCTGTAACATAACCAGTAGACTTATTCTACAGCGTAAAGGAAAATATCACAATAACATAACCAATACAGCACTAAAGAGTACAAAATATAATATCACCAACAGCACATTTACGAACACATAAGCAATACAACATTAGACAATACAGAGCGTTATATCCCAATGAAACAGAGCATTACCACACTCTGCATTACCACATTAGACAATATGAAACATAGTATCCCATAAAAAACATGTCAAAACCACACACAACTACAGATAACAACATATGCGTTTATTAAAACTCACAAACAGTGCAAACAATTGGTAACCTCCACTCTTACTCTTCCGTGTTGGTCCTCTGCATCCTCTGCTTCAGCCTTGCTACTTTCACCGCAACCGCCACAATTATCTGTTCTTTGGTGCTGTTAACAAAGCGGAAATAAGCGACTCTCCAGCTCCTTTTGAAAGCTAAAGTCCCAATAACTCCCCATAAACCAGTCGCATATCCAGCCAATATGACGAAGTAAAACAACATCTTGTCTTTCTTATCTTCTTCTTGATCTTCATCGCCGTGGTCATTGCATGTTGGAGGTTGGACTGATTCGTCATCACCTGGACATTTTTTTGGCAGTGGATCCCCGCAGAGCTGAACGTTGCCAGCATAGATTGAAGTTGGATTATCAAGAGTTTGAAGCTGATTGCCCTTTGGAATCCTCCCTGACAAGTTGTTGTATGACAAGTTGAGGTGGTTTATATATGTCAGGGTTGCCAAGCTCTGTGGAATTGCGCCAAAAAGTTGGTTGTCAGAGAGGTCAAGTGACTCGACTGACTTGAGTTGACAGATTCAGATTACGCAATCCAGAGAGTGTGTACAGCTCCTCCGGGATAGATCCAACTAGCTTATTACTTGATAGGTCCATGCTATCAAGTAGTAGCAGCGTTGATGTGTACTCAAGAGATGTTCCCTTCATGTCCACGGAGACCTTTTCCTTGTGCCATTGTGTGTCATTGTCAATTTCAAATTCACTTGTAGCAGTAATCGGTCCCAAAGATGCGACGATAGGTGAAGTAGGTGATTCAGCAAGTGACGGACCCGGTGCACTGGCTAAGGGGCCACTAGCAAGTGACATTCCACTGAGCATGCCAAAGCAACGAGGAATTTTTCCTGACAAATTGTTTAGGGCGAGATCCAATATTTGCACTTGAGAAAGGTGACATAATTGTAAAGGGATTTTTCCACTGAACATATTCTTCCGAAGCCTGAGAATTTTTAACGACACAAGGCTCTCCCCAATCCATGCGGGTATACTTCCAGAGATTTTATTCTCACCAAGATCCAGAAGTTCTAAGCTTGTGCAATTTCTCAGAGATATAGGAAGCTTTCCATGAAGTATATTGCCATTCAAGTGTAACCATGTCAAACGAGAAATGTGCCCCATTGAACTAGGAATGGTTCCTGACAACTTATTGGATGCCAGATTTATTTCAACCAATGGTTGCGTCTCTCTCCAACAATCTGGTATTTCCCCAGATAGGTTGTTGTTTGAAAGATCTAGAAGTCGGAGTGTATCCAATCGACACAACAGCATTGAGATGGTACCATTTATAAAGTTGTTGCCAAGTCGCAAAACCTCTAATCCGGACGAATTTTCAATAAAACTAGTTGGGAAATTTCCACTGATTTGGTTTGTAGAGAGATCCAAATAGGAGAGGCCAGGCTTGTCATGAAGCCATATCGGGAAACCTCCGGAGATGTTAGCATTTGACATATCTAGTGCATATACTTCCTTCAGCGTTTGAAGCCACTGGGGAAATTGTGATCCAACTGTGCAAGATGACATGTTAATGTAGAATGGACTAAAAGGTGGGATCCAATCTGATTTCACTTTGCAAGTGAGATGATTCAAACTAATATCCAACTCTTCCAACTTAGAAAGGTTGGCAAAATTAAGTTCAGTAACAACACCCTGTAAAGAATTAGAAGAAATATCTAACTCCAATAGGTTCGCTAGTTGGCCCAGACTATTTGGAACTGATCCAGTCAGCTGATTGTTTGAAAGATCGAGCCTTTCCAAGTTTAACAATCTCCCTAATGAATGTGGAATAGTCCCATGAAGCTAATTATTTGAAAGATCTAATAGTTTCAATATCGACAATCTCCCCAGTGATTGTGGAATGATCCAGTCAAGTTATTAGTTGAAAGCTCCAAGATTCTTAACATTGACAATTCTCCGAGTGTTGAAGGAATTGGACCATGAACTAATGAATTTCCATAAAGATCAAGGTGCTTCAAACCCCTCAGTTTCCCTAACCAATCTGGTATATAACCACCAATTTCACTTCTTGTCAAACGTAGAATCTCTAAGTCATACGCAAGGCATCGTGATGAATTCTTTTGACTTCCTAACTCCTCACCACGAAATGGGTTGCCAGACAAATCCAGTGACTTCAAAGAGCAAGCCTTATTTAACATTGACAACAATCCACTTTCAATGTTGTCCAACTTATTCCATCCAAGATCGAGATTAACAAGGCTCTTAGAATTAACTATCCAGAGTGGAAGAGTGAAATTGAAGTAGTTAGATGAAAGATCAAGTTCTCTAAGTGCAGTCATGTTCTGGACAACATTTAGAATTGGTCCTTCCAATCTATTACTTCCTAGATGAAGGTGTTGAATGCTTGTGTGGCGACCCCCCACGTACGTTACCATACCAACCAGTCGAACTCTGACGCCGACCGCGATGGCTAGCAACCTCGTGGGTCGTCATCCTCTTACTTAACATACTTAACTTTCCATTCTTAACGTTCTCATCTTATAGCGGAAGCAATTTCTATAGCAAATTTTTTTTTTTTTTTAACTTACATACTATACTTATCCCTATCATACTCTTATAACACATATTTCGTAACTTTCTTTCATCATCCTTTTTGAATGCTCAGCGAAAGACTCATGGTAGTACCATACCCTCGCCCAGTCCCTTGGCACGTGCAGATCCGTCCGTTGTCCATCATATTACTTTAAATAAACACGTTGCTTACCTGCAACATATAAACAACTAATGAGCTAGATGCTCAGTAAGTTCAAATATACATTCATTAACTTATAAATACTAGTAATATATATTATTACTAGAATATATGTCATCACATATATACACACCATATACATCATTTATACATATCCTCAAAACATAACATAAAATATGAGCTTCATCATACTCGTTTATCTCTTCGTTCATCGTTCTTATCATTCTATCGATCATCTCTTATCATTCTAATCCAATCTTTTCATTTCTTTGCTTTTCATTCCTATCATTTCTTAACTCTCTGTTCTAAACCTTTATAACTTTTCTATCGCTTCATCATCATCTCCTAACATTTCATATCTTAAAGCTAGTAACATATACACTAGCACAACATCACGTAAAAACGTGTCATTCCATACATATAACATCAAACACATCACATCACATATATAATTCTATCATGTTCTTTTAACTTCGTTTTATTATTTTTCATTGATTTCATTGTGTTGTTCTTTCATATCGTTCGTTTCTTTTCTTTTCTTTTCGTATCATTTTTTTTTTCTTTTCTTTCCACTCTCTTTTTCCTTGTTTTTTTTTTTCTCACGCACTCTCTTTTATTTTCTTTTCACGCTCTTTTCTTTTCTTTTCTTTTCACGCACTCTCTTTTCTTTTCTTTTCACGCTCTTTTCCTTTCTTTTCTTTTCACGCTCTTTTCCTTTCTTTTCTTTTCTTCTCTTTTCCTTTCTTTTCTTTTCTTTTCTTTTCTTTTCACTCTTCTTTCGTTTGTTTTCTTTCCACTTTCCTTTGGTTGGGCCCGTTGTTGGACGTACCTAGTTGCGCGCGGACAGTGGGAGGAGGGGGAGCTACCCACCAACCTACCTCACAGTTACATAAAACCTCACCTTCGGGGCTGGTCCAACCTATAATCTACCACCTTGGGGGTAGCGCCACATCTACGCGGAGGATATAGACCGGAAGTCTCGACCTTGTAGGGAGACCGGTACGCCAACAACTTAAGTTTTCAGTCTTATTATCTTGTAAGCTTTTATTTTTCTTATATTGATTTTTTTCGTTGAACATCTTTTTCTTTCAAAAACATAGCACATATAGCACATATTACTTATATAACATCACATCACATCATAAAAAACAAAAACATGTTTTGTTACATGTAGACAATTATTCTTTGTTCGTCTTATCATTTGCATCATTCCATCAATCATAGCCTATCGATCATAGCCTATCGTTCTATTCCATCAATCACATCTTATCGTTATGTTCTAATCCTTTCATCATACCTTTCATCATAACCTATCATTGTTTTTCTTTCTTGTCTAACTCTTTGCTTTCATATCATTTTTCATAAAACATTCATCACACCTTTTATCATACCCTATCATTGTTTTTCTTTCTTGTCTAACTCTTTACTTTCATATCATTTTTCATAAAACATCTATCTTTTCGTCTTCATAAAACATCCCTTTCTTAATTCCTTTCATCACCGATCATCATTGGTCTATCAATCATAACCTAACTTTCATAAAACTTTTCATAAAACATCTATTCTTTCTTTTCATATCTCATCTCTTTCTTATGCATCCTATCGTAACATTCTCGTACTTACTCTTTCTATTCTTCAATCTCTCTTACTCACATCTTTATTCTCATAAAACTTTTATAATACTTTTCTTTCGTAATTCAATATATACATATATTTATATATATATATATTTTTATAAATTATTTATTAAAACATATCTTTTAATATCATCATAATATTGCTATAGCATTTCTATAGCATCATCATAAATCACATCATGACATATACATACAAAACATATAATACTATAAGCTTGTTCATAGTTGCAGACGGGTAAATGTCTGAACTTACTCATAGCGTGCTTATCCTTTCCTTAGGATCCATCGATGTCCTTCGTCGCTTCTGGATTAGGTTCCTACAGACAAACTTTGTCCGTTAATCACATTTTCATTTATAACTTTTATTTTATTAAAAAGCTTAATTCTGATCTTATAACCCTTAATTATAGCCTTAGGACAGCTTTCTAAACCTTAATGGCCCTTTTCGAATTTTTCTCCAACTTTTTGAAAAATTACGATTTTACCCCTAACTTTTGACAAAATTATAATTTTACCCTTAACATGATTTTTCATAACTTAAACCTCAATTTTGACTTTTACAAACTTCATTAACCTATTCCAGGGTCATTGGGACTCTTTTCCCATAATTTGAGTATTTTTGGGCAAAATGACCATTTTGCCCCTGATGGGTCGTTTAAACATAACATTTTCATTTTCGTGCTTAGGCTGGATTTTCTAAACCCAAAATCATTTAATTAACTTTCTAAATCTTATCGGACCTTTTCCGGATCAATTCTTATCATTTTACCAATTTTCACATTCCCGACCCTCGGGAAGTACTATTCCGACCTAAGAATCGGTTTCGTGTTTTTCTTGCGTTCTAGGGTTTCGAATGGTCGATTTACTAATTGTAACTTGTCCATTCCTTTTTCCATGCCCTAATTCTTCGAGGGGGCTCGGGTTCCCTTCCCGATCATATTTTTACCCCTCGTTTCCTATATTACCCCTGGTGTCGTTTTTAGAAATTTCGGCAGAGTTTCCCCTTAATTTTTGAGGTTCCAGCGTTTAGGAAACGCCTGAAAACCATCTATCCTAATCTAATTCTATCACGTACTATACCAGAGGCCTAGATTTTACGTAAAACTTGTACCGTTTACGTAAAATCGTTACATCATCACATATTTTTCTTTTTCTCCATTATAGCCATTTTCTTCTTTTTACATACATTCTTTTCCACATTTTTCATACCAATAATCATAAAATCATATAACAGTCCCAAACAATTAAATTGCGGAACATAAAAAGGTCGGGATTTATACCGAATTGCAGTCCGGTCTCGACGGCATAAACCCTAATTTCTCGTTCTTCATATTTGAGGTCTCGTCTTGAAATTCCGACTCCGCGGATGCGTCCAGAACGTCGAAAATAGGCTAACGGGCCAAACTTCAATTTTCGGTCAACGGTCGCCGTTGACCGGCGTTGACCGCCGTTGACCGGCATTGACCGGCGGCGACGGTGGCAAGTAGGTAGTCCATTTTGAAGATCTCGACGAGAGGAATCCATTGGTAGCCTCAATTTCACATTTGGAGGCCCCAATCGCCGGAAAATGCCCTCGAAAGTCTCGGCCACGGCGGCGACGGTGGAGCTCCGTCGTGCCGGACTTTTTCCCCGAAATTGATTGAGGGCTTTTGCTCCCCTCTTCACGGCCACCATTTCTGCACCGGTGGTGCAGCTCAACATCGCCGGAAACGACGGGTTTCACGGCGGCGACGGCGACGGGCGGAGTTGGGTGGCGCGATCCGGCGGCCGTTGAGGCGATCCACCACATGGGTTTTGTAGTACTCTTCACCACGAGTCTTTTGGGACCGGTTTCAGCTTGATCGGACGTCGGACGGCGGAGATACGGCGTCGCGAAATTTCCGGTGGCCGGCGGCTTCGGGCGGCGCGTGCGCTCTCCTCCGGCGTCGGTTCCGTCGACTCGGCACACCGTTGAACTCAGCTCGGCGAGAGCTTTCCAACGGTGCCGGCGGTGTCGAAAACGGACACCGTTTCCAATGGTTGGTTACTGTACACTTTCGGGTAGAGAGAGAAAGAGAAATGTATAGAGAGAGAGTTCATGGGCAAATGAGGAAATTCCGCTTTTTCCCCGTTCTTTATATACTTTTTCACCCAAAATTTCAACACGGGCTATCCTGACTAATTTCGGCGTCCTGAATCCAAATATATCAGTTTTATTTTCATCTGGGGTCATTTTGACCAATTTCTGATACTGTGAATTTTTCGGTCAAAAATTACCTTTGTGCTCAATTATCAAATTTGAGCGTGCTAATAGGCTATCCTAACTAATTTGGGTGTGCTGAACCCAAATTTATCAGTTTTATGTCAAGATAATATCATCTTGACCTACTTTTTGATACTGTGAGTGGCATACACGTGCACACACATAACATTACTATTACTCATTTTTCATTTTTTAACATTGTTAGAACATTTTATTTAATTCTAAACAATATTAAATCACTTAATTTCACATTTTAACGCTTAAATTCAATGTGTATTTATTCTCCGAAAAATGTGAATTTTCCCGGTTGTTACAGCTTGCAACGAAGGTGAAATTAATGTAACCATGAGGAAAGTGAATATTTTGGATTTCACAACCAGATAAGTCCAAGTATAACAGAGAAGGAAGTGAACTGAGTACCTGCATAAGGTCAAGTGCATTGTTAAGGTTCACACAGCTCATGTCAAGACATTGCAAAGATGAGAGCCTTGAAAGCCATAGGAGGTTATCCGCATATAATCCACCAGAAAAGTAACGCCCTTGATTATCATTTAGATCAAGTTCTCTAAGGGCAGTCATGTTCTGGAGAACATTTGGAATTGGACCCTTAATATCGTTACCCCCTAAGCCAAGGAATTTAACTTTTGTAAGGAAGGTGGAATTAAGAAACCCCCGAGAAAAGTGAGCGTTTTGGATTCCACAATTATTCAAGAGCAATTTTTGCAAAGAGGAGAGCTTGTTGAGCACCTGCATCAAATCAAGGGCATTAGTGAGCTGCACGTAGCTCATGTCAAGGTGTTGCAGGGAGGAAATCCTTGAAAGCCATTGCAAGTTATCGGAATATAATTCGAAATATGATTGTGAAAGATCAAGAACTTCCAAGGCAGTAAGATTTCCAAGCTGATGAGGAATCCTTCCCTGGAATTCTGCACCAGAGAGATTAAGATATTTAAGATGTTTCATGGAACCAAAGAACTCGGGAACATGGCATCGTTGAAAGTTGTTTCTGCTGATGTCCAAGTATTCCAAACGTTTCAACTTCAGCAAACAAGTATCGACCTTTACAGCATATAATTTCTTGGAACTAGAACTTGGGGAATCCGGGAAATAATTGAAAGTGTCCCATCTGTTAAAGACTGGTAAACTTGGTCCTCTGAGATCAAGCTTGATAACATGCCCTGTATATTTATCACAACCTACCCCTTTCCACTGGCAGCAATCTTCACCAGACCAAGAAGCCAACCGTCTTGACGGGTCTTTGAAACTTTGTTTCAGCTTTAAGAGGGCTTCTCTTTCATCTTCTGCGCTGCCAGATGTTGAGTTTTGGCAGAAACATAGCTCTGTTACTTCAAGGAACAGCAAAACAACTAGAAAAATTCCAGCACTCAACGATTTCTCCATTGATAAGAACAACTGCCTCTCGAATACAAACTCAGTACTAGAATGGACTGTTACGGTATTCTGGCAGACGACGAAGAAACAATTTGGTCTTGGTGCTCAAAATGCACGTCTCTTTCAGCAGTAGGAAACTTCTCGGAAGGTACTAATAATTGTAGTTCCAACACAACGTCGATTGAGAAATAATATAATTTCATTTTTATACTCAGGGTGACTTTGAAATTTCTTAAAAGATTTCAAAGCTCTAATGTGATAGTGGAAAGGCATTCTATTCTTTTTTTATAATCAAAAATACATATTTTTGCGGAATTTCATGCGCTCATACCTAGTCTTTCGTCAGCTGAGTAGAAAACCGTGTCCAAAGCTTATTATTTTGTTGTCACCATATATTGAAATGTATCAAAGCAGAAGATTTATTTGGAGTCCAAACACATAGAATAATTGGAATAAGAGCGTAATGATAAACTAATGAATGATGGCGTGACGGAAATTAAGGAGAAAATACGACCCAGTTTCTTTATTAGTCTAATACGTATGTAGTCTATCCTGAATTCACGCACAATGATCCGAATAAATTATTTAAAAAAACTACATTCAAACACCTTATGGAGCACGCACTGCTATTCTTTTAAGTTGTTATTGACTTCTCTGGCGCAAATAATATTAAGACTGGATCACCAGAGCTTAATCTTATCACCTCGTAGTCTTTGTTTTTGGAGAAGAACCCTCTTTCTGGGTAATTGCGCAGGCGGTAATGATCTAACTTTTGAGAATTTTTTTAATCTTGACCAGTTTACCGAGTAGCATACGAAATCTGCTGAACAAAATTAATAGAAATTAACACGGGAAAATTCAAAACATGACTATATGTCCAAAAGAACTTAGCAGGTAGGAAAACATTTCGTTTGGCTTGTTTAACTATTTTTTTTTTTTTTTGGTTAATACAATCCAAAATATTTTAACTAATCTCACGAGTCTCTAAGCATTAATTCCCAGTTTTAAGATCAATCTAAAGTTTTTGACAATATGTGTCCATCATCTTAATTACATGCTATATATATTCAGAAATTCTTCGCAAAAGGACAACTCATTTAGCAAGCCATGTATTCATAGGTAAAATAAAAAATTATTAAAAAAAAAGGTCCCAAATTTTCACTCTTTCTCTAATTTGCTTGACCCTCCCCATTTTGAATATGATTTTATCATTTAGTCGCTTTGATATGTTTATTTTCATTAAAAAATTTTAATTATTCTTCACAAAAAGACGATGGGGAGCGATGGCCATTGCAAAATCCAATTAAATCGTTAGTTGTTGACTTGGCAACCCTCACAATCTATGAAAATAAAATTAATTAGTAATTAGGCACATTCATGATTATGTCGTGATAAACACATGCTTATAATTGAAAGTCTCCCTTGACAACATGTGGTACAAACTTTGTCGTATGGTATGTTAGTAAGTCTTGCTAGAATTTTGATTAATAACATTTGTAACAAACAAATCTCTTTGTCAACATAAATTACTATTTGACAAAGGTCATTAATTTAATTTTTACTGTTAGTTCGTAATTATCTGATCAACGGATCAGATTAAATCTAAAATCATTTAAATATTACAGTTCCATCATAACCAATAAATTAATAGTTCAGATTAAATATAAAAAAACGCAAGTAAATAAAAAAAGATTGCTCCTTACCTCTTTGAGATGATGCGTATGTGCGCCTCAAAAATGCCCTAGATGCCCATTCACCCATGCACGGCGCATGGTAGTGGCATAGGTTCACTCGAACATAAATGATACTTCATATCGCTTTTAAAATCTATTTAAAACATTTGGCTTGTTTTGTATTTTCTCGATGTGAGATTTTTGGCTTTTCAACTTCCAAGAGATGTTACAATCTCTTTCACATCAGTTGCTTTGCAATCCCCTATAGAATCCATCTTTTGAGATCGCATCCACCATCTTAAACGCTTCTAGGACTAACAGAGTAACAAAAATGGAAGGTTGAGGACTTAAGTGACCCCAGAGAAAGGTTAAGGACGAAAGTGTCAAAACAAAAATAAAACAAGACAAAAGGTTGGGGGACTGATGAAGCTATTAATCCTGTAAAAACAGAGTTTAGACAACAATATCATAGAAACGACAATATAGTTGAAAAAAGAAAAGACCAGATCGTATAGAACAACATACATTTAGCGGTCAAATGAAAGATACGACACCTAAAATAAATGACTAGAACAACTTAAAAACGACAACAGATTTTTTGAGTTCAAAAGCCACCACTACATCGAATGTGATGCTATCCTGAAGACGACCACAAATCGGCAAAGAATTATTATAAGGAAAAAAAATCATAAAAGAGAATATTGAAAGAACACAATTATATAATTAACATAAAAAAAGACAGTGAAGTTGAGAAACGACAACATCCTAGAAACAGGACGACATAGAGTCACGATGATGTAGTTTAGAAGACGATGTATCTACAAATAATATTTTGCAACGGATTCCTATTATGATGTGATATTACATGGCCAAAATAGTTGGTTATGCCAAGAGGTTTTTCAGTTTCTGGATCTAATAAACTATATAATCTCGTTTTGCCAGGAAACAGATCACTTTGTTAGTGGAATTCTCCATTTTATTGAAAACAAACACGAACGGATAGAGCAGATTGTCCAACGACGTAACTGTTTATTTTTCATTACTTCCATAATCGTGCCTTGTGGTGAAAGCTTGCCAAAGGTGAAAGCTTCGTTGTCACCAGATTAAACTATATTAAATAGAAGACTTAATTGATGTGGAAACATTTTTGGAATAAGGGAATAATGGAGTGGTGATCATGATTCACAAAGAATGTTTAGTGAATGTATTAAGGTGGCGGAAATGATTACACGCGTAATTGATTAGTCTAATGCTTATCTAATTTATTCTAACTTTGCGCTAATGACTTCTAAAGAATGATTATTAAATTCATTGCCGTGCCACATCAAAATACTATTTTTAAAATACATTTAGGGTGCGTTTGGTTGAAGTGATGGAATCGTAAGGGAAAATGGTAATTGGAATTGAATTGATACAATATGAAAACCGACAAAGGAAGGATATTCTCTTATTGGTTGAAATTTTACTAAGGTTATGGAATGAATTAAAGCTCTTTACATAGAACAAAAACAAAATTACCCCTAATCTTAAATTGAATATACAATTTCCTTTCAGTAGCGTAACTAATTATTGATATACATATAGGAAACTTCTTGTATAAGAATTGATTTTTAAGGCGTAAACCTTAATACAATGATTCCTAAAAAAAAAAACCCTAATTAGGAAATTGTTAAATTCATTTTTTTCCCTATTTTTCTAATACACATAGGTAGAAAGACGAGGTGCCAAAAAAAAAAAATTTTCAGACACTTTCGACAAATTAGTTATGTGTTTTTTTAACACGATTAATAAAATGATTTAATACAAACATGAACTGTTAACAAAAATACAATTAATAAATAGGTTAACATGAACATGATCTCTATTAACACAAATTGTTATAAACCTTAGCCAAACAGACGATTCTCCACTACAAAATCTCAAAAGAGTCGTCCAACATGTTAGAAACTTTAGAAATATGAGAAAATAAAGATAGCTCGGTTAATTTCTAGTTTTGATTTGCATTTGGTTTGATGTAAACGAATTATAAACATAATTGAATTATAAATAAATAAATAAATATTTGTTTCATTGTTTGAATATTAGAATTACTACATATTAGTAATCGCTACGTACATTTGCTTATTGAAATGAAAATTTTATATATTATATATATAACTTGTATTTTAAATTTATTCAAAAAAACATACCATTCATTTTGGATATCATCAAAAAATATATATATATGTATCAAAACATTTCAAGTGAAATTCAAAAAAAAAAAAAAAACCTTTCAAGTGTGTTTCAAATTCATATTCTGACTGAATAATGCTCAATTTTGATTATGAAACGACTAAAAAGTAAAAATAAAAATGTAAAAAAATAAAAAAAAAATCTCAAGTAACACACCGTTGATGTGTTTTTTATAAGTTCTTTTTTCAAGTTTTTTAATGAATTTCCTATTTTCTTTTATTTTCTTTGGGTATTTTTGTTCTTAAATTTGTCAAAACTGAACCGTGACTGTTACAAAATAAGAATTTGTCAGACTTTAGATGTCTTGACATATACAGGGAGAAGGTAGTATATGGTTTAAAATTTAATCTCAATAAAAATAAATAGTAAAAAAGATTTGGGTTATTAGTAAATGACTTATTTTTAATAAATATAACAGGTATTTGTTTTTTGTATTACGTTCACATTACGTTTAAATGTAATGTAATTTTCATTTAAACACAAAAATTTTACGTTTAAAAATAATGTTTTTCTATAATACCTCAAATACATTTACTACTCTAAAATATTTTAAAAATAAATTTTTTTTCCATTCACATCATATCCTCTCTCTATCTCACTTTTTCTATTTATTTTTACCAATCATATTAACTTTTTAACTCTAAAATACAATTCAAATACTTGTCATCCAAACACACATTGCATTCAAATACAAAGAAAATACTTTTCATCCAAATACAAAATGTATTCAAGATATTGTATTTAAATAAAATACAAACACAATAGGTTTACCAAACGCCTTAATAATTTACCCTAATCTAAAATTCTAAAACTACCCCTTATACGTAACTTTTGATAAATTTATTTGGATAATCATTTCCTAACTTGGTAAATCATTTATTTACTGATTTTGATAAATTTATTTGTGAAATCTTATTTTTTATTGATTTACATAAATTTTGATAAATTTATCCAATAAATCAGTTTTTTATTTGATAAATTATTTATTTACCGATTTTGATAATTCATTTATTATTTAATAAATAATTTATTTTAATAAATAATTCCTAAATCCTTAGTTTATCAGTATAATTAGTTGTAAATCTTAATTTACTCTAGTAAATCATTGGTTTACATTTACTAATTTACTTAAATTTTTTAATTTACTCCAGTAAATCATTGATTTACGATGTAAATACTTTATTTATATCAATATTTACTATATATATTATTTACAAAAGTTTCTGAAATTGTACAATTTTCCCAAACTAAACCCCCAAATTCAACAAAATCCTAATATTTGATTTCACCCAAAACCTGCCACCAACGGTCACTAGCCATCATAGAAATCACCATCTCCCCAGTCGAGAGTCACGATCTTGCTCACAAGCACATCTTTAAGTCTTCACCGCCATTCCAATCTCGCTAGCAAGCAAACATGATTCGATCTCTCTTTCTCTGTCCAACGACCTACAACACACTAAAACCTAAGATTTCATTGGCAATCTAAGGACTCGTGATCTCCCTAGCCACATGCAAACCCAATCTCCCATCACGTTCAATCGTGAAATCCAAGGTCATCGTGGGGGTGAAGAAGATCATTTATCGTTGCGAGTTGGAAATCGAGCAACAAATAGAGATCTCAAGGCCGCATCACAGCAAAAAGATCAAAGAAGCCATCGTGATCGAGCTTTGATTTTCTTCATCACTGCCAATAGTAGGAGATCGCGACACCAAAAGACAAAAACCAAATCACTGTTTAACCTATAAAGTAAAAAAAAAAAAAAAAAACCAACAATCCCAGATTGCAATGGTTTCAAAGCCTTCAATAATCTCCGACACGATCAAGCTTGAATTTAGCCATTGGACTCTGGTGTGAGCTCAAATCTTTTACGGATTCAAGTCATGATCTCACGATTTTCTAGCTAGAAGGATTTGAAAGTCCGATTGTCGTGATCTCATAATTTTATGGTAACTAATCTTTTAGAGATCGTGATAAAGAATGAAGAATACAATGATCGTCACTGGAGATGACGACAAGAACGGCACAAAAGCGTGGCAGAGGAGAGAGTGAGACTTGGAGGGGATATAGAGAGAGAGAAGAAAGAAATAAATTAGTGGGTTTTTAAGGGAATATGAAAAAAAAAAAAGGAGTCAAAAACCTATTTTAGGAGAAAAATGAAAATAATATCTATACTAATATTAGATTATGTTATAAATTTTTAAAAATTTTAAATTATGTTATTTATTTTTAAGATAAAAAAAATGATATATTTGTTATATACTTTTATTTAATGATATCCAAAATAAATTATCTACTTTTTTTTTCTCGGTAAATGGTGTACTTTCTTAAAGAAAAATTCATCTCGTGGCAGATGATGAGAAGTTTGGTGGGCCTTAAAGGATTCCCAATTCCTAGTTTGTCCCTTCCTCCCATCAATCCTTCAAACCAAACATACGCCAACCCTAACCTTCCACTCCTCAGTCCCTCTACCTTTCCATCCCTTGTACCCTAACACGCCCCTTAGACACTGAAAAAGTACTCAATCTGCTTTTTGTGGTGGAGTGCTGCTTTTTATTAATTAAAAAAAAAATCAAATCGACTACCAATATTATACAAACACACCTACAGTCAGTCTCGCTAAAGGCTTCGCTGACTGATTTCATAAGCATATAAATATAGATGTAGAAGTTTTTTTTTTTTTTTCCCAGGTAGACGCTATAAAATTCAGATTCAGTACCATTGATACTATACATGCACCTTCATCCAGTAATAGAGTGCCGCTTTTTTCTTCTTCCAAGATGGACGGTTCAATCAGAAGAACTTCATCACGTCTACTCTTTGCGTTATTTGCAATACTGGCAGTCAACTGCTTTATACTTAGCAGTGGTGGCTCCAATGTGACTTGCGTACAGAGCGAGAGACAAGCGCTTTTGAGGTTCAAGCATGATCTCCATGATCCTTCGAACCGGTTGGCCTCGTGGGTTGGTGACAACTGTTCTTGTAATAACCGAGAAAATTTATATTTTTCAGAGAATAAATACACAATAAATTTAAGCGTTAAAATGTGAAATTAAGTGATTTAATATTATTTAGAACTAAATAAAATGTTCTAACAATGTTAAAGGATGAAAAATGATTGATAGTGATATTATGTGTGTACATGTGTGTGCCACTTACAGTATCAAGAAGTAGGTCAAGATGATATTATCTTGACATAAAACTGATAAATTTGGGTTCAACACTCCCATATTAGTTAGGATGGCCTATCAGCACGCTCAAATTTGATAATTGAGTACAAGGGTAATTTTTGATCAAGAATTCGCAATATCAGAAACTGGACAAGATGACCTCAAATCAAAATAAAACTGATATATTTGGATTCAGGACGCCCAAATTAGTCAGGAAAGCCCATGTTGAAATTTTGGGCGAAAAAGTATATAAAGAGCGAAAAAAGTGAAATTTCCTCATTTGTACACATACACACTCTCTCTCCTCACTTCTCTTTCTCTCTCTACCCGCACGTGTACAGTAACCAACTTTCACGTACGGCCTCCGTTCACGACACCGCCGGCACCGTTGGAAAGCTCTCGCCGAGCTGAGTTCAACGGTGGGTCAACACGACGGAACAGCCGCCGCACGCGCCGCCCAAAGCCGTCGGCCACCGGAAAGTTCGCGACGCCGTATCTCCACCATCCGACGTCCGATCAAGGTGATTCCGATCTCAAAAGACTCGTGGTGAAGAGTAGAACAAAACCCAGGTGGTGTTTCAGCCCAACGGTCACCGGATCGCATTGCCCGAAGCTGCGACATCGCCGCTGTAAAGCTGTCGTGGAACTCGCCGTTTTCGACGATGTTGAGCCGCGCCACCGGTACAGAAATGCTCGCCGTGAAGAGGGGAGCAAAAGCCCCAAGTCAATTACACGCTACAACCCCGGCACAACGGAGTTCCAAAGCCGCCGCCGTGATCGATTTTTCGAGGGTCGATTTCCGGCCATAGGAGCTTCAAATGGTGAAATTGAGACCACCAATGAGTTCCTCACGTCGAGATCTTCAAGATGGACTGCCCACTTTCCACCGTCGCTGCCGGTCAACGCCGGTCAACGGCGACCGGTGATCGAAAATTGAAGAATGGTCCGTTGGCCTATTTTCGACGTTCTGGACGCATCCGCGGAGTCGGAATTGCAAGACGGGACCTCAGATATGAAGAACGAAGAATTAGGGTTTATGCCGTCGAGACCGGACTGCAATTCGGTATAAATCCCGACCCCTTTACGTTCCGCAATTTAATTATTTGGGACTATTATATGATTTTATAATTATTAGTATGAAAATTATGGAAAAGAATATATATAAAAAGAAGAAAATGGCTGTAATGGAGAAAAAGAAAAATATGTGATAATGTAACGATTTTACGTAAACAGTATGAGTTTTACGTAAAATCTAGGCCTCTGGTATAGTACGTGATAGAATTAGATCAGGATAGATGGTTTTCAGGCATTTTCTAAATGCTGGAACCTCAAAAATTAAGGGGAAACTCTGCCGAAATTTCTAAAAACGGCACTAGGGGTAATATGGGAAACGAGGGGTAAAATATGATCGGGAAAGTAATCCGAGCCCCCTCGAGTAATTAGGGCATGGAAAAAGGAAGGGGCAAGTTATAATTAGTAAACCGACCCTTCGAAACCCTAGAACGTAAGGAAAACATGAAACCGACTCTTAGGTCGGAATAATACTTCTCGAGGGCCAGGAACGTGAAAATTGGTAAAATGATAAGAATTGATCCGGAAAAGGTCCGATAAGATTTAAAAAGTTAATTAGATGATTTTGGGTTTAGAAAATCCAGCCTAAGTATGAAAATGAAAATGTTATAGTTAAACGACCCATTAGGGGCAAAATAGTCATTTTGCCTAAAGACTCTCAAATTATGGGAAAAGAGCTCCAATGACCTCGAAATAGGGTAATGAAGTTCGTAAAAGTCAAAATTGAGATTTAAGTTATGAAAAATCACGTCAAGGGCAAAATTGTAATTTTGTCAAAAGTTATGAGTAAAATCGTAATTTTTGAAAAAGTTGGAGAAAAATTCGAAAATGACCATTAAGGTTTAAAAAGCTGTCCTAAGGCTATGATTAAGGGTTATAAGATCAGAATCAAGCTTTTTAATAAAATAAAAGCTATAAATGAAAATGTGATTAACGGACAAAGCTTGTCTGTAGAAACCCGATCCAGACGCGACAAAGGACGTCGATGGATCCCAAGAAGAGGATAAGCACGCTATAAGTAAGTTCAGACATTTACCCGTTTGCAACTATGAACAAGCTTATAGTATTTATATATTTTGTATGTAAATGTCATGATGTGATTTATGATGGTACTATAGTAATACTATAGCAATACTATGATGATGTTAAAAGATAGGTTTTAATAAATAATTTATAAAATATATATATATAAGTCAATTGTTTCCGCAATTCAGCTTTCTCCGCAGGTGCCATTTTGTAAGGCGGAATCGATATCGGGGCTGTGCCGGGAATAAGATCGATGCAGAATTCTACCTCTCGGTCAGGTGGCAAACCAGGTAAATCTTCAGGAAATACATCCGAAAATTCATCTACCACTGGAGTGTAGTGATTACCTCTTTCCACGTTGTTGTCACCTTCCAATGCGAAAATAATAGCGGCGCAAGATAGCTTTTGTCGACCACCGATGGCTGATCTCAACAGCTCGCTGGTCATCACTCGATCTGGATTTTCGAGTTCGATCACCGTTGGGTTTGGCTCTATGAATAATATCACCTTTCGGTGATGACAATCTAACATCGCCCTATTCTGAGTTAACCAATCCATACCAAGAATCACATCATAGCGTCTCATTAGTAAGATAATGAATTGAACATTAAGTTGTTCACCTTCTCGCGTAACAACATTAGTCCAACATATCAATGAAGCTTCGGTTTTTCCCAGTGGCGTACTTAGGTGCAAAGGTGACTCTAAAGGTTTGATTTCTAATTCTAATGCTGTTGCAAACGTGGATGCAATAAAAGAATAACTGGTACCAGTATCAAACAATACGTGTGCCCAATTAGAAGAGATCAGAATCATACCCTCCATAACCGTGGGACTGTTCTGAGTTGTCGGTTCTTCCCCTTCCACAGCATACATTTTTCCTTTCCCCTTGTCATTCATACTGTTCCTCGAGGTAGTGAGTCCCGCTGGCATGAATTGTGGCGGTTGCGAAGAAGCTTGCCTGCTAGTGGGCATTTGAGGTCTCCACTGTGACTGAAATGACTGAGGTCCAAAACTGGGCTAATAAGGGGCTTGTGGTGGTCTATATTGTGGCTGACTAAATCCTGGCTGTCCCTGGTTAACCGGTCCCGGGGTAAACTGTCCAGATCCAGATTGACGAGATCCTGCTGATGATTGGCTGGACTGCTGGAATTGTTGGGACGGCTGCTGTTGCCTGTAAGGACAGTCCCTCTTTAAATGTCCTGTCTGGCCACAGTTATAACAGCTCCTCTCATATGGGTGTACTCTTCCGGTAGAGGTATTACTAATACTGTCAGTTCTTCTACCTTCAACGTTGACCCCACTAACATGAGTACGACTCCCACGTTGATTTCTGGTCGGTCCACCGGATGTCCTTGGAGTTTCAGATTTCTTCTTATAAAAATTTTGATTATCCTGCTCAATACGCAGGGCAGCTGACATGAGCGTCGGGTAGTCCCGGATCTGCATACCTACCACCAATCTCCGTATTGATGGTTTAAGTCCCTGCTCAAACTTAATACATTTGGTGCGCTCAGTCGCCACCATTGTAGAGGCAAATCTGGATAATTCTCCAAATTTTGACACGTACTCGAATACGGTCATATTTCCTTGTTGTAGGCTCATGAATTCTATAATCTTTTGATCCCTAAAACTCTTAGGGAAAAATTGATCATAGAATAATTGTTCAAACATCTCCCATGTCATCTCTTGGAGATTGTGCGTTCTCCTGATTTGTCTCTACCATATGCCAGCTTTACCGTCCAAATAGGTAGAAATAATTTCAATCCGATATTCAGGTGGGGTCTGGATAGTATCCATCTTCATCACCACACTCTGGAACCAATCATCTGCTTCTTGAGGATCGCCTTCACCAGTAAAGGCTGGAACTCGAAATCATTGAAAATCGCGTAGGCTCCGGTTCATGTCACGAACGACAGGTTCATCTCTCGCACGAGTGGCCATGTTTTGTAATACTCGATACATCGCTTCCGCGACGTTTGTTTGTTCCGGCTCTGGCGTCGGTGCTGAGGTTGGGGTTGGAGTAGTTGTCGGGACGGTTCCCCTTCTACGTTTGGGCGACATTCTATGAAATAAAAATTCCGGGTTGTAAATTAGCATTTTATTTTACTCCAAGTATGCATATAATTCCTATGGGAACCCCAAATCATGCTCTGATACCAAAAATCCTGTCACGTCCCAAAACCCGGGACAGCGACAGGTGTCACTTCCCAAAGCCGGGATAGTGACGGATATTAAATTTTAAAAGAATAAAAGAAAGGAACGCTCAGATTCCTAAGTCTGTCAGTTTTTATATCTTACCCTTTACCGACTCTTTAAACGTGTTTACAAATTATGCTTATATAATTTAAAATAATTAATATTTGTATTTTCATTTTTATCGCAACATCAGGTGGTGAGGTACCCATATCCCACAGATGCATACTTGGATAAAATAAAATAACTGAAATTGCAAAAAATAAAGTTTAGAATTTACAGTCCCGGAATGCTTTTATACATACTTTGTCCTAATGTACAGGTCATTACTTCAAGTCCTAGATCTTGTCGTCCACGGTCAATTCCACGTCACCTGTATCTCCTAATCAGCTTTCTCTCCTGGGGGTTTACCAGTTTTAAAACAGTGAGCGAAAGGTCCAGTAGGATATTCTTAAAAAAAATTTAATTCAACATTTGAATTTAACCATCATACTAAGTATGTCAATACAGTACCGAATCATAAACGTGGAATCGTGATTATGCAAATTGTGTCCCTCTATACATCTAGTTCGTGTACGGTCCGTATGAGCCTCCCTCACCATGCCGAAGTATAATGAGTGATCCTCGATCGAGATGTGCACTCTTCGCACGTGTGTGCTGGCTCCCGGTATACTTTAACACCAAATCCAACTTTCAACATTTCACGTGAACATATGATTCACATACTAAAAATATACCGTATTGTTTTTCAAAAAAAATCCGTAACCGGATATTTTTCCTTTAATTTCCGAAATCGTGATATTTTCTAAATCACGTAAATTTTAAAACTTTATAAACACATTTTCTTTAAATGATTTTTTAGCCAAATCATTAAAACAAAATTGGCTGTCAAGAAATGGTAAGATATCCTACCTCGTCAGCAATTTGACTTACGATCAATTTCTCGCACGAATTCCAAGATAGTCTCTCTTTCCGAATTCGATCTACGAGTACCTAAAACAAGAAACACAGATAATTTAATTATCTGTCCAAGAATTCCGTAATCGAATTACGGTAAACTCAACTAACTAGTATGTCATGGAACTTTTAAAATTTAAAATGATGCTTTATTTTAACACCGTAATTTTAAAATAACAATTTTAACACAAATATCCAAAATATAGATATATATTTTTAAAAATTTCGTCATGCCCTAAAAATAGGCTTCCCAAAAGCTCCAAAATGCTTAACCTGCATAAAATTTTCCAATTCCCAGAACAGTTCAAAATGCAAATTTCAAATCAATTTAAATTTAAAATCTAAAAATATTTATTATTGTTATTATTATTATTTATTATTATTACTTATTATCATTATTATTATTATTATTATTATTATTATTATTACTACTTATATATACATAAACACACGCACACACACACAGTTACATATATATACACATATATGAAAACACACACACACAGACATATATTAACATATATATATATATACATATAAACGTTTTTGTTTTCTTTTTGTTGATGGAAAACGACCAGCCGGGAAAGACTCACGGCGGCAGGGGGCGGCGGCGGCGGCGGCGGCTGGCGTCGGGCTCGCGAGGGAACGGCGGCGTTGAGTGGCTTGGCGGACGGAGTGGGCGCGGCTGGTTCGATGTTGTTCGGCGGGCTTCCGGTGGAGGAGGAAGGACCGGCGTGGAGTGTTTCGGCCGAGCGACTTCGAGCTTCGGTTGGTGGCACACGGCGGTGGCGTCGCGGGCTCGGGTTGGCGGCGTTCGGTGATGGCGACTCACGGCGCCGACCGGCGATCGGTGTCGGGCGGTGGCGAGGAAGGCGGCCGCGGCTTCCGATGGAGTTCGGCCGAAAGAAAGAAGAAAAGAAAAAGAAGAGGAAGGAAAGAAAAAAAAAAGATGGGGAGGGAGTGAGAGTATCGACGAGGGGAAGAAGAAAAGAAAAAGAAAAGAGGAAAGAAAAAAAAGAAATATGGGCGTGAGGGATATAGGCAAGCGCGAGAAGAAAAAGAAAGAAGAAGAAGAAGAAAAAAAAAAAAAAAGGAAGAGTGAGGGAGAAAGAGACTCGGTGGAGAGAAGGAAGAAAAGAAAAAAAAGAGAGCAGAGAGAGAAATGATCGGCAAAGAGCAGAGGAAAAGAAGAAAAAAAAAAAGAGGGAGAGATTCGGTGAGAGGCGGTGGAAAGAAAGAGAGAGAGAGAAGATATTAAGAAAGAGGGGAAAATTTTCCGGAAGACTCCGGAAAGAAAGAAGAAAAAAAGAAAAATAAATAAATAAATAAAATATTTAACAAATTTTTAATTTGATAAAAATTATTAAAACTTTAAAATTGGAAAAAAAAATATTTTAAATATTCTCAAATTAATAATTAATATACCAGAAATTTAAAATTGAATTCCCATGAAAATAAGAAAAATTTTATTGGCATACTAACACATTGAGTTTATACATTCACGCGCGAAATTTAAATTCAAAAATTTCGCGGCGTGACAAATAACATATATTACTAGTATTTATAAGTTAAATGAATGTATGTTTGAACTTACTGAGCATCTAGCTCATTAGTTGTTCATATGTTGCAGGTAAGCAACCTGTTAATTTAAAGTAATATGATGGACAACGGACGGATCTGCACGTGCTAAGAGACTGGGCGAGGGTATGGTACTACCATGAGTCTTTCGTTGAGCATTCAAAAAGAAGGTTGAAAGAGAAAAATTTATGAATTATATGTTATGAGAGTATGATAGAGATATAGGCATAATATGTGAGTTAAAAGAAAAAAAAAATTTGCTATAAAAATTACTTCCGCTTTTAAAATGAGAACGTTAAGAATGGAAAGTTAAGTATGTTAAGTAAGAGGATGACGACTCACGAAGTTGCCAACCATCGCGGTCGGCGTCAGAACTGGGCTAGTTGGTATGGTAACGTACGTGGGTGGTGTCACAGTTGTGAATGGAGTGGAATCGTCTGCGACGACGTCACCGGTCACGTCCACAAACTAAGCCTTCAAGGAGATCCTTTTACAGCTGATCAGAGGCACTGGCTTGGTGGTAAGATAAACCCTTCTTTGGTTAATCTGAAGCATTTGAGTCACCTGGATCTTAGCGGCAACCACTTTGAAGGATGTCAAATTCCAGCATTTCTCGGATCTCTTGGCAGTTTAAGATATCTTAATCTTTCCTATTCTGGATTTGCGGGTATAGTTCCTCATCAACTTGGGAACCTCACGGAATTGCGCTATCTTGATCTCAGTCGTGATTGGTACTTACCCGGTGGATATGCCGAGAGTCTTCAATGGCTTTCTCGTCTCTCTTCGCTGCGGTACCTAGATATGAGTCATGTTGACGTTGCACATGCTTCTGATTGGTTGAAGGTAACAAACACTCTTCCTTCTTTGGTCGTATTGCGCTTGTCCGATTGCCAACTCAGCAACAATATTCCTGCATTATATCATGTCAACTTCTCATCTCTGGCTATTCTTGATCTTTCATATAACAATTTTTCTACAATTTATCCAACGTCGGTTTTCAAGTTGAGAAGTTTGACTTCTCTTAATCTTTATTCGACTGGCTGTAGTGGTCGAATCCCTGAAGGTATTCAAAACCTGACTTCTCTTCTGGATCTTGATCTTTCTGACAACTATTTAAATTCTTCAATACCCGATTGGTTGTATAAGTTAAATCATCTTGAGGTTCTCCGCCTTAGGGGGAATGAACTGAGAGGTACAATATCTAGTAACATACAGTATATGACTTCTATTACTGAACTTGACCTGTCATTGAATGATTTAGGGGGAAAGTTGCCAAAATCGATAGGTAAGCTTTGCAGTTTGAGGAATATTGTTTTGTCATACATCAAATGTGACCAAGAAATATCTCAAGTACTAGAAAGTTTGTCCGGATGTCTTTCTGTCACACTAGAGTCTTTAGACTTGAGCGGTGGTCAACTTTCTGGTCATTTAACCGAACAAATTGGCCACTTCAAAAGTCTAACCGACCTTTATCTATATGATAATTCAATTTCTGGTCCTATTCCGGCATCATTGGCAAAGCTTTCCTCTTTGAAGTCTTTGGACCTCTCAAGAAATCATTTCAATGGAACTCTACCTGAGTTTTTCGGACAATTTGCCAAATTGGAAATACTAGATATATCCGAGAATGCTTTGGAGGGTGTTGTATCGGAGGCTCACTTTGCCAATGCAACAAGATTGAGATCTTTTGCTGCATCTGGAAACCCACTAACTCTGGAAGTAAGTCAAGGCTGAATTCCTCCTTTCCAGCTTCAGAGATTGGACATGAGCTCTTGGCATGTAGGGCCACGATTTCCATTGTGGCTTCGTTCGCAAAAGCATCTAGCTTTCTTGGACTTGTCCAACACTGGGCTTTCAGATGCCGTTCCCTCTTGGTTCAGCAACTTCCCTTCCCAATTGTCTTATATGAATCTATCACACAATCAAATGCATGGAAGGCTTCCGAATATGTCGGAGATTTGGCGTGACTACACTACATTTGACTTGAGCGCAAACCACTTTGAGGGGCCATTGCCTCGCATTTCCTACAAGGTGGGGGAACTCTTTCTTTCTGACAACTTATTTTCAGGATCGCTGTCCCGGTTCTTGTGTCAGACGAGTGGGGCCATGTTTCTGGTAATTCTCGTTCTTGGGAATAATCAATTGTCTGGAAAAATACCCAACTGTTGGACTAAGTGGAAAAATTTGGTTAGTATAAATTTAAGTCACAACAAACTTTCGGGTACTGTTCCATCCTCCCTAAGATCATTGGCTTTTCTTAAATATCTGCACCTGCGCAACAACAATCTCTCTGGAAATTTGTTGTTCTTACAAGATTTTACTAGTATGATCATGCTAGACCTTGGTGAGAACAAATTTGGGGGGAGAATTCCTCCTAGGATTGGAAAAAATCTCCTAAAGCTGAGGATTCTTATCATTCGTTCAAATCAAATTCATGGCCACATACCTGACGAACTGTGTGCTCTTAGTTCCCTTCAAATATTAGACCTTTCGGGTAACAACTTGTCAGGTCACATACCAAAAAGTCTCAACAATTTCAGTGCCATGGCTATAAAATTCAAGAACGAACATTATTTCTCCTACCTCTACCGCCAGGGTATTAGTCGTTTTTTGGGCTCATTGAAGGAGGCTGCGGAACTTGTGATGAAAAATAAGGTAGTTAACTATGATACCATTCTTCCTCTTGTAACAAGCATGGACCTCTCGAGTAATCATTTGTCCGGATACATCCCCACAGAAATCACAAGTCTTTCTAGTTTGCTCTCATTGAATCTGTCTAATAACCTTTTAATTGGAGCAATTCCCCGTGAAATTGGGAACATGGGAGCCTCGGAATCTATTGATCTCTCTGTTAACCAGCTTTCGGGTGAAATCCCACCAAGCATGTCAAGTTTGAATTTCTTGAGCCACTTGAACTTGTCCTGCAACGACTTGAGAGGAAGAATTCCGACAGGCACTCAACTCCAAAGCTTCAACGCCTCCAGTTTTGTTGGCAACGATCTATGTGGTCCTCCACTCACCAAGAACTGCAGCGCAGGTGGTGTACCCCCTGTTGTCGAAGACATGAGCAGAAAAGGTGGGCTTAAAGTGGACTGGTTTTATGTGAGCATGAGTTTAGGATTTGCCGTCGGTTTTGGGGGTGTAGTTGGTCCGTTGCTGCTCAAGAGGTCATGGAGATTCGTCTATTTCCAGTTCTTAGACAACATGTGGTACAAGTTCAATGATAATGTTGTTCGTTATTGTCTCTAGATCATGAAACGATCACATTCTCAGAAAAGAGAAAAAAAAAAAAAAAAGGGTACATGAAACGATCATATCTATCCGCTATTTTAACAACTCTAGTATTATCGATTATTGCGCTACGTGTGCTTTGTGCTGTGTGCATGTGTGCCGTGTGCTGTGTGCTATGTTTGTAATTAAGTTCCCGAATATGCAATAAATTACTTATGTTTTTGTTTCTCTCTATGTATATAATTTTGTATGTGCTTATGCATTGCCAATAACATATGAATCCCTGGAAATTAGCAAGAAGAACATCAGGACGTGCAATATTGTAGAAAATTAAATGTTGTCACAATTCAAGCTTTACTACTCAGTTTGGTGTTAAGGTCTCAGAATACAATTTATGTTCACTAGAGCCTCTTTTTTTTTTTTAGCTCTAAGAAAAGCATCAAAAACTTAAAAAGTAGTAGATCATTGTATATTAAACTACATGTTTCTCCTCCGAAAACAAAAAATTACATGGTTCGAACATAACCCATAACAAAAATTCAAACAGAACTAAAACGACATTTAAAGGGATGAGATATCACTGTCTCGCAGAGGAAGAAAAAAAAATTATGCTCAAGGAAAGGCTTGGTGTCATCGGAAAGAAACAATGAGTGTGTTTAAAGGGCCCGGGCTTTTATGATGTCGAGGCTTATTTCACTAGGATCAGTTGCTTGCAACTCAACTTGAATGCCATCTAATTCCCTCTTGAATCTATCTTTTGAGCTTGCATACACCATCTTGCTCCTCACCTTTGATGTATCCGGTGACCTTCTCGAAATAAAAACCGACAAAAGTTAAGTTCATTTGATAATCATTTGACTCTGCCTTGTAATTAACATGATCCTAAATATTCCCATGCAATAGCTCAAATAAAAATTAGCAGAAAGTGTTAAGGTTACCAGGCTATGAAGAAAATCTTGCTTTTATGGCAGTTCTCATCGGTTATGAAATCGAAATCGTAGACAGCATAGCGGCACTCATTGTCAGGTAGAGAAGCGGTGAAGTCCTCGTATGTATCTGCAGGGCCACCGAGTTTGTCTACCACCACATCTTGGTTTTCAATCTTGAAGACAATGAATCGGTAATTCCTCTTTGCTTTTAGCTCCAAGAACTTGAGTTTACATTCGTCACTCACCGCCATTCCAGATGCCGAGTTCGCCTAGACCCAATAATATTTTTGCAATCTTAAATCAATAAAAGTATGTCATACATACGAAACCGTGTTGCATCAGGAATAAATTTCACCAGATACTTGACCAAAGCCAGAAAAAAAATTAAAATGAAAATGCATGTTTTGCGAAACTGATGCAACAGGTTTGATGAATTTGCATGTCTTAATCTCGTTTTATTAGGTTAAACTAGTTTTCGTTGTAGTAATCATGTGAAAAGAAAAATCACAGGCAAAGATTGTCAAAAGAAGACATACCATGTTTTCCTCCGATAAGAGAGAACGGTTTTTTTGAGAAATGAGGAAGAAGAAAAGAGAAGGAAAAATGAAAGAGAATAAGAGAGAAGAGATCCTATTTTTGGGGACTTACTAGAGAGGTGAGACAAATACGGCAGATGAGAGAATTTTGAGGGAAAAACAAAGGCTGAGAATTCTCTAAAGCTCCTCCACGAATCACCACAACTAATACTCTACATTTTCCACATTATGATCGCACAATTTGCCCACGTGCTTTTTCTTTTTCTTTTTCTTTTTTTTTTCTTTTTTTTTTTTTTTTGAGGAAATCATTTTTTTTTCCCTTTTGGTTAAAAAAAAAAAGAGGGAATAAATAAAGACAACATCTTTTTCTTTTTCTTTTTCTTTTTTTGGCATATTAAACAAAACCAGAATAATAGTAAAAAATATATATATATATATTAGGGAGAGTAAATTACAGTTAGTATAAACTCAAGTCCATTAAATAAAAAGAGTCAAAAAGGATTACTTGGATCAAATCCAAAGAAAATCGTCCCTATCCAACAAAATTTACTACTTTAGGCCCCTGTTTCTTCTTCGATTTTAAATTACTTCCTGAACCCGTCTTAAGCTCGCTGGACTTGTCTTTTTTACCACCAGATGTGTCTTCTGCCATGAAATCATCCTCAAGATCATCCCCGCTAACGAATCTGGTCACCTGTCCTCTTGGCCTTTCATCACTTATGCTAACTGAAAACAGTAAAAAAGATTAAAAAATCCAATCAGTCTTTACTTGTACACAGGCATGACGAAAACCAAACAAAACCCCCTATTGTCACTCAAAGAAAAACAATCAAAAGAAAGGGGATGAGGTTGGATTAAATTACAGCAAGATCTTATATGGTCAAAGTAATACCAATCGTCTGTTTGATATGTTAAGGCGCATTTAGGATTAATAAAAACGTTATTCCTTAAAACGTTACAACGTCACCTACTGTAGAAAATTTAAAAGTTAATATTGGAGGTGTTGCCGCGCATTTACTTACTTGGTTTAAGGGTATCTTTTGGTTGTAAAAATGAATGAAGGGGGAAGATATTCTCAAGTTGTTTAAGAAATCTTCACCATTCTTTTTACTTTTGAAACAAAAAAGGAGCTACTATCAAGGCCTTGAGATCAAAGAAAACACTATTTTCTGCTACTGCTGCAAATTGTAAATTCTATCTTCAAGATTAGCTTTACAAGCACGAATTGTCAAGTACAAAATGGGTAGAAAGACTTGCCTGAACAAATTGCTTTACCGGCAGCTGCAGAATCTTTGTTGCCTTTGTTAGGACAATCTTTTGCCAAATGCGTGACCCCACCACAAATTTTGCAACAACCCCCCTACAGAAGAAGAAATCCATAATGAAGAATGTAACTGTCAATTCATACACAAGTCTTTCTACCATGACTCAGATATGAATCATAAGCATCTATATCTTCAAAACTTCAGCTCCAAGCATAAGAATCTTCACCGTGTTTCAGCATCAAATACCAGAGTGCTAAAATCATGTACCTTGGGATAGATCCCATGAGTATTTTGAGGACAATTTTTGCTCAAGTGGCCAGACTCCTTACAAATGAAGCAAGTAGCAAACTTAGTTCCCCCTGCATCACCAATAAAGGGGGTATCGATTTATGATTCTAAAAGTTAAAAAGCAAACAGTGAATTCAACTAAACAGTCGATCTTCATCATAATCTGTTTAACCGCAAAAGTGAATACTCTCCAAAAGGATGGCTAATTAAGCCGCGATTGAACATGTTCAACTTAAGTTTAAATAGGGAAGACAAAAATCAAGTGGCTCAACCAATCACTTTCCCATTTATGACTAGAGACGTACATAATAGAACTAAAACATGTAAATCAAAGACTAATAGGAGGAGAAGAAAAGAAACCAAAAATTTCTTCTAGAACAACTTATTTCCGCGTTAGGTAAATCATGCAGGTTCAATTCACCATAAACAAACCATGATTTTGGAAATATAAAGGACTCCACGGGCTCTTTCCTACAAAGAAAACCTCACTAGGCTATAAAGCCTCCCACAACACATTTAACGGATTCTACAAATGTATATTTACAAATGCACATAACTAGAAAGTTAGGTAAAAATAAGATATTACAATGAAAAAGAGTATACTTGTGGCTAACCGAATTTGCACGAGAGAGATACAAACCCAAATGCAACATTAAGTATTCTATATTGAAACCATATTTCAAAAAAAGATTAAATTACCTTCTTGAAGGGGTTGGGGACATTTATCAAGCGAGTGCCCACTTTCCCCACAATTATAACACAACTTCTTATCCACATTCTTGTCGTTCTTGTTGGGACAATTCTTGAGGCTATGCCCACGGCTTCGGCAGAGCAAACATATCTGCAATCACCACATCAACACTAAAACATCAACAAAACAAAATCTCCATTTACCATAACCCAACATTGGTTACAAAGAAAACCCAGATGAAGAAAACTCAAACTAAACCAGAATCTTTTGTTTAAAAAAAAATGAAGAAAAGAGTCCAAAACCTTGTTCTTTTCCCACTGAGACTTTTGAGGGCAAAGCTTGGCAATATGGTCCTTGGATTTACAGATGAAACAGCTGTCGCCGGGCTTCATACCTGGAACTCTAAGTGGGTGTTTTCTGAGACCCTTTTTGATGGGTCTTGTCGCATCGCCTGGTGATTTTGGGTCCACCTTTTTCTTGCGCTTGAAGTTGTTTTTCTTCTTTTTCTTCTTGTTTGGGTCTTTTGGTGGCGTCGGCTCTGGCTTCTGGAACAGCTCCGGGTGGGTGGCTTTGAATCTCTTGCGAGCTTCTCTCTGTCTTTTGCTCACCATTTTTGTTTGCCTGAAAAAAACAGCGAATTTGGAGTTGGGGAGGGTTTCTTGATTGAAGTTTCGGCATGTGGGAACTTGTTGCTCGGTATGAAACGACAGATATACTTCCAGTCATATCAGAGTATGTGTCGTTTTTAGTTGAGACTCGACATGTTTTGCCATTTAAGGCTAAAGTAACATGACGTTTTTTGTTGATAAAACTATTAAAAGACAAGTCGTTTATGGTTTTAAATTGACTAACGACGAGTCGTTTTTGAATGATAAGCGTGTATGAACTTCTTGTCGTTAATCCTGCAAACAAAAATAAATGTGCATATGGGTTGCTAAAGAAAAAAAACATGTCGTTCAAACTTTGAAATGTTGGTGTCGTAAAGTAATGATATGTCATTATGTCCATACCTTTTTTTTTTTTTTTTTTGGGAACTGGACTTGTTCTTATTTTATTGTCCTACGGAAAATAAAATATGTTTATTTTGGGTAAATGGTTTTTAAAATGACATTTCGATGGCATTTGGGACACAAATTTTTTTAGCATTGCATTTAAATGCAATGCAATTTTTCCCCAAATACAAAAACATTTCATTCAAATTCCAATCACATCACATTTTAAATCTAACACAATCACTATTTATTATTTCACTTTTTCTATTACTTTTATTAATTACATCACATATTCTCTCTCCTTCTTTTTTTTCTCTCTACTTTTACCCATCACATCACATATTTATTATTAAAATACAATTCAAATACTTTTTCCCCAAACACACATTGCATTCAAATGCAATGCTAATGCTTTTCCTCCAAATACAAATTGCATTCAATACATTGCATTCAAACGCAATGCAAATGCAATGCGTTCACCAAACGAACCCTTCATTTTGATTAACTTCATATTTTTGAATGAAAATGTAGGGATGACGATAGCGGGTGGAGCTAGGAAATGCTTCACCTGACTCCATCACCTCCATACGGTGGGGAATTCCCCGTAGAGTTATCTTCCGAGCCCATTCAATCACGCTGTTTGTGCAAAAATAAATAAATAAATAAATAACTGAATAAACAAAACAAAACAAAACTATTCAAAATCAAACTTATTGTAAAGTCAATCCAAAATTCAAAGGTAAAAAAATTTAGCTTATTCAATTTACATATAAGTTAAAAAACTAAAATATATTTGAAAAAAATATATAATAATTTTTTCATAAAGAAAAACTATAATATTTATAATATCTATAATTAGTTTTTAATGAAACAAGTGCATGTTGTCGAATAAGGGTTTGCAAAGATCAATTTTTATATAACGCTACAATGGAGGACACTCATTTTATGGAGAAAATTTTTTCAACCATTAGATCAGCTTGTAGTAGCCTAAAAAATTATACAAAAAAATCATAAAATCAACCTATCACACCAAATTCTTATTTTACAAAACACTTCAAAAAAAAAAAAAAAAACCTCCGACACCATCCCCCACAGACAACCCCTTCTCTGGCTACCCCGCCACAACCTTGGGATCTCCCCCTAACGACAAAAGATGAGGACCGACCATGTAAATATCGTCGAAAAATCACGTCGATGTCAAATTTATAATGCTATCAAGGTCGCAATCCATGGTGAAGGACACCGTGGATAGACTTCAAGCTCCCATAGCCATCAAGGTCAGACTTATAAGGCCACCTAGGTCTTAACCATAATGAGGGTGCTAGTAAAGAGAGGAAGAAGGAAAAGAGAGAAATAGAGCAGGGGAGAGAGATAAGAGAGAGAGGCGGCCTAGAGTTGTCAAGAACGTGTGGTCGGTGAAGAGATAATCACTACCAAGTGTGATTAAGAGATGCATTTGTGCGCCTTCGCGATCCAAATCCAAATTGGAGTTCCAAGTGCAATCTAGATCACTGTTGCTCGCATGCCTTTGTGACAAAGGTTAAGGGTGACATCCGACTTCACGACTTCTCAAACTTTAATGGAAGGATGCCGGCTCGCGCTTGTGATGGACCTTTGAATCTCACAGCAAGTACAAGCATTGAAAGAAAGGCAGGGCAGTGGAGTGGCTGAGATTTGGATTTTTTTTTTTGAAAAAAAAGTTTTTAAATTAATTATTTGTAATTTAAAATTGAAAAATAATATTATCAAGTATAGTTGTTTCTATTTATTTTTTCCTAAGACTATGATTTAAGATTGTTGATTCTCAATCGGATGAGTTTTTTTTTTATCCTATCGGTGGGAAAAAAATACATCCCCCACAAAGTCCACATATATAATTCTCAAAAAGAACACTAGTTTTCATATTATTTACCAGAAATGAAAATTTTTTTCTTTAAAATAAGTTGTTGACATTACATAACAAACGATATGTCGTTTCTCGTTAAAGTCTTCTTTCGTTCAAACATAAAACGACATATAGTTTGCAACTAAAGTTTGTTATCGTTTGATGCATCAATGACATGCCATTTTTAATTTAAGAAAGCTGTTTTGTACCTTTTAGAGGGAAAGTGAAATTTTTGTGGTTTAAAAGACATGTAGGTGGCGTTTGGTATTAGTTTTGAAATATTTTCTGCTTTTAAAAAAATTGAAAATAAGAATATTTTGAAAAATGTGTTGAGATCATTTCTGAAATTGTGTTTGATTATGTTTTCTGAGTGTATATTCTGAAAAACATAAAAATAAAATTTTGTTTGGTTATATATTTTGCAAATTGATTTTATAAGTAAGTATCTTATAAAAACATATTTATTTTTAATTTTAAAAAAATAATAAAAAATAAATTATTAGTCATAATTAAAAAAAAAAACTTTGGTGGTAGGTTTTATAATGAGCGATAGGGATGGAAGAGATTGGTGGTCTGAGCTCTAGGTGACGATGATGGTTAGATTTAAGTCATAAGTCGATAGTTATCATCGCGAGAAGCCCGTCGTCATTGTCACTAAACTATGGTCATCAGCTTTCATCAGAGATGGATGCCATCGTTAGACATGATCATCACTAACGCTGTACAGATAGAAAGAGAAAAAGAGAGAGAGGAGATGGAGGGAGAAAACGAAAACAAAAAATGAAAATAACTTTTTTTCATTTTCAAAAAACCAAAAAAAACAACATAATTGAAAACAATGTTTTCGAAATAATTTTGAAAACATTGAATAAACAAACGTTATTTTGAAACCGTTTTCATTTTCTATATTTTTTAAAATAAAAAGTCATTTTCAAAGTTTTCTTTTGAACATTAATTGTCATTAGAGACGAACGACATGTAAGCTCTGCTATTGTCTTATTTCGTATTATGTCATTCGCAGATATATGATGGTGTCATTTCAAGCGGAAAATTTGTATCTCGTTTGCATCCAATTTCCTGAGGTTGAAGAATTAATACGTCAAGTCGTTTTGGTCTAAGTTTGTTGTCTTGTAGGTCGTTTTTTTATAGTTTGCCAAAATTTCAGATATGGGTTTCCTACCTTTCAGGTTTACTGTAGCTTATTCCATTCACGGCATCAACTTTATTCAAGTCCTTTCATAAAAAATAAAATAAAATAAAATAAAATAAAATGAGCTCCAGTCCTTTGTAAGTTAAACGATGGCAACATATCGTTTTGCTTAAAATGATGTCGTTTTTGCATGAAGTCCCTGTGGTATTTAAGCGACACGTAATTGAACAGTGTATTGATGTACTCTGTTGATAAACGTCTAGCCGTTTTTATGCTTAACGTCTTGTCCTCTTACAATGAACAAACATCCAAAGTACATTATATTTACATTTCCTATGACGACCATATATATGCCAAAAAATATGTAGCTTTACATAGCAAGCTCACATATAAGCCAAAAAATAACATTTTTGTTTGGTTTGATTGGTGGAGTTGAAATATTTGATATAAAATTATTTAACTTTTCAAAAACTAATTAAAAAACTAATTAAAATTTTTATTTACTTTTCAATAAAAAAAAAAGTTGTAATATTTTAGTTGGAATGATGTTTCAAACAAAATATTTATTTCAAGCGATTAGCTTTTGTATCATTTACCTTAAAACTGTCGGCCATCTATTACACTCTACATGCTTCATCGCGCGTGTGGATAATGAAGGAGCACCATTTTTCACTTTTCAAGTGCAAGACAAAAAATTCAGTCCCATTCTCGTAGACCCCAAAGTTGGAAGAAACCTTGACAAGTTTCTACTTTCCACAAACTTATTGAAATGTTACTTCCTTAGTTAGCAAGCCACAAAATAGTGACAGATGGAACACCTTCACGGTTAGCACAAGAACTACACACAACTTATTCTCAATTATCATGAGATGTTAGACTAAACAGCTTATTATCCGGAAATTTTGCTTCCCAACAAATCCTAAATACAATAAATTAACTTAAATCATTACATAATTAGACTATAAGCAACTTGCCCTCATGTTATGAGTTATACTTAAGAAAAGATTTTCTTTTTCACAATTACCCCTATAACTTCTTGTATATTTATAATTTATCTTCTAATTTTTAAAATTTAGCAATTATCGTTTTAGTTTAAATATGTAATAAATCAATATTGATTCGTAACTTTATAATTATTTTTATAATTTTTTTTAGGACTGAAACTGACATAGTTAGCTTTCCAACGAAGGCTAAGGTGACAACTGCATTTGCTCTCTTTCGCTTTATGCCAATCTATGATTATAACATTGCTTCTTCTCCTCCTTATTCTTATTCCTCTGTCTCTTTTTAATCTATCTAAGAGCCTTACTCTTCTGGTTTCCTGGTGGGGCTACCTTACCAGCTTTGGGTGTTGGCTTGAGTGAAAGGTACGTTTTGGGATGGGCCATCAACACTCCAGAGTTGCAGTTTGGTACTTTGTGTGTGGGCCACACAGGATTTGGGCTTCAACTACCAGATTTTTTCATGTGAACACAGATCTATATCAAATCCCAATAAATCGTTTGGAACCCTTTTCTAATTGATCTATTCTCAATGCAATTTGTCTAGGCTATTTGGTGAATTGTTTTAATCGTCTACGAGAAAGTTTGGATCCAATGCTGTTGACTGTTGTCATTAAGTTGCAACATATATATATTTATGTATATAATTAGTTTTTTTTTTTGGTTGGTAATTGGTGAATGAAACATTGGAAGACATTGCTTAACATCATCTGGGGTTATTTGGGTTGATTTTTTTTTTTTGGTACAGTTTTGTGTGTATTTCAGATGATAGATATACATACATATATATATATTTATGAGAAACTGTTATTATTATAAAGAATAAGGACCTGTTTGATTCAACATTTTAAAAATTATACATATTTGCTAATTTTTTTTCTAAAAGATCAACAAAAATTTTAATTAGTTTTTGAAAGTCATACAACTTAAATCTGAAAAGTTTAGTTCCAATTGATAAATTAAATACAAGCAAGTGTCTGATGCAATAACACATTTTGTAGGTGGTGGAGAATCCTCCTTCTAAATTAGCTTACCATCAATTGTAAGAGCATAAACACAATTAACTTATCTAAACATGTGGCATAACTTAATTCCTAAAATGAAAACTAGATATATTAGACAATAACAAAAACCAAATTCATTATCAAAAGAAGCATAATGCTTCATCGCTTGGACTAGTGTCAGATGACAGATTTTGTCCAAGGAGAAAAGAGAAAAAGGATTGAGAGAGGAATTGCAGCACCTTCACTTTTAGAAATCAGTTTGGCACTTTAAGTACTAATTCTGTCTATGTACTTTTGTTCACAAACTAATGCGGCAATTATAACCAAACACTAGCGGTCCAATTGCCAATAAGAAAAAAAATTTGTTATTGACTTGTTTTTGTTCTTCTATCGCCAATGCTTCAAACACTTGAAGCACTTGTGAATTATGCTTACATTATTAGCACTATTATTCTTTTGGTACAAAAATTAATGGAAGAAAATTATTATTCAAAAAATTCAGACGACTTAGAATACGGGCATGCCAAGATATTTGATGGTCGGCCTTTATCTTAATTAAGAAAAAAAAAAACATAGTATTATATTCCATTATTATTGTAAAATATAATATATCTGTACTAGGAATCTTTAAGGGTCAACGTGGAAGGTACAAGTTCAAGAAACACAAATGTTATAATAAAAATTCCATAAAAAAAAATTTGTTATTATTACTTTATTTGGCATTTTCATTTGCAGCCTTCATTTTATAAACATATTATGTTTATATTATATTTGAATATAATGTATTAAATATAGTTTATATTTGAAGAAAAAGTGTTTGCATTGTATTTGAATGCAATGTATGTTTAGATGAAAAGTATTTAAATTGTAATTAAATAATGAATATATGATGTGATAAATAAAAGTAGAGAGAGAAAGAGAGTATATAATGTGATTAATAAAAATAATAGAAAAAATAAAATAATTAATAGTGATTGTATTGAATTTAAAATGTGATGTGATTAGCATTTAAATATTAAATTTCACGTTTGGATAAAAATTATATTACATTTAAATGCAGTGTAAATATAATACTAGAAATAAACGAAAATTGAAAATTTTTCATTTTAGATAATGGTCATTCTTAAATTTTCATAATTGAATATCAAAAACTTTTCCTTTTTGAAAATAAAAAAGTTTTTTTTTATAGAAAATATGATTTTTTTATTCATCTAAATAACTTTTCATTTTAAAAATAACAAACAACATTTTATTTTTCAAAAATGAAAAATTTTCATTATCTAAAAATGGACACCCTACCAAACGGAAGTTATATTCAAACCTCATTTATTTATTACATTATATTCACATTGTGTTTAAATATAATATAATTTTCATTTAAATATAAATATATTATATTTAAATACTAATTACATCATAATTTAAATATAATATAATTAATATTTATCATTTCATTTCTTTTTTATCAATCACATCACATATACAACATTTAAAAATAATTCAGATATTTTTAATCTAAACAAACATTATATTTAAATGTAATATAAATATTTTTCATCTAAATATATATTATATTTAATATATTATATTTAAATATAATAAGGATGGAATATATTATCTAAATACTGTTTAAAACAAAACAAAAAACAAAAAAAAAGGTGCTTGGTTCAGCACACTGACGCATCCACACATGCGAACTGACTATGAAAGTGCCACTCACATGACCCTCACTTCCAATCACGAGCTTCAAGTGCCAGCCTCAGCCTCACGTGCCTCGCCCCCACTTTACTCCTTAAGTCCACATGCCTCTACCACGTCAAATCACTCGCTTCACCAGCGCGTGAAGCCCTTTATCAATTTCCCTTGATCCATAACGTTAACCATCTTAGCGCCAAGTAACATCATATCAGAAACAGTTGGACACATCACAGCCGCCAACAGAACCAAAATCCTCTACAGTCAACACGTTAAACGGTCCTGATTCTTCGCGGTCCTACCATTGTCGTTCCAAATTCTCCCCTAATCAGATTCAAAATAACTTTTCATCCTCCTTTTCAAAATTCGAATTCCCCTCCTTAAACCAAACGGCGCCGTCACTTTCCCCGTTAACTTCCCGGGCCCCACTCGACGCCGTTAAACTCTCCGTCTCCCCCTATCTATAAAAAAAACCGCCATTTCTTCCCTCTCATTCAGTCTCTCACTCACAGTCGCAGGTCAAATCACAACCGCTCTCTCTCTCTATCTCTCCTCGCTCTTTCTCTCTCTAGTACTCGGTGACTCGTTCGAACTCAGAGCAGCGAGAATGAGAGAGATCCTTCACATTCAGGGAGGCCAATGCGGAAACCAGATCGGAGCCAAGTTTTGGGAAGTGGTTTGCGCCGAGCACGGGATCGACTCGACGGGGCGGTACCAGGGGAATAACGAGCTCCAACTCGAGCGAGTGAATGTCTACTACAACGAGGCCAGCTGTGGCCGGTTCGTCCCTCGCGCCGTCCTCATGGATCTAGAGCCAGGGACCATGGACAGCGTCCGATCTGGGCCCTACGGCCAGATCTTCAGGCCGGACAACTTCGTTTTCGGCCAGTCCGGCGCCGGAAACAACTGGGCCAAAGGTCACTACACTGAGGGCGCTGAGTTGATTGACTCGGTCCTCGATGTCGTCAGGAAGGAGGCAGAGAACTGTGACTGCTTGCAAGGTACTCTTTTTGTGGATTTTGGTGTGATTTTCGGCTTCTATGTTTCGGTGATGAAATTACTTTATTACTGAATCAATTTGTGGTCTTGATCAGATTAATGCATGTATAGGTTTTGACTCGAACGGATTTCGCCTAATAATTTAAGGATTCGAATTCCTACTTTAGGCTTTTGAATATTTTCAATTTCAATTTCGATTTCATTTTTTTCCTTTTTTATTTTCTCATTCGTTGATTTTGATTCTGGTTTATGCTTCTGTGTATTCAGTAATGAAATTACTGAATTTAAGTGCTTGTTTCTCAATTTGATTCATAATTCTGTTCTGACTCGCGCAAATAAGGAGCGGTTATAGATGTTGCGATTTAAGGGTTTTTGTCTTTCTTTGTTTAGAAAATAACTAAAGTTTAATTTATTTTTTCTCTAAAGTTTACACTTTGCTTGGATATTACAAAACGAGAAACATTTTAACTAGATTTACACAAATCTCAATCTGAGGAATAAAATTAACTTTTACGTTTGATTATTATAGATCTCTTGAATTTTGATTGTTTGTTATTGTAAAACCAAATAAAGCAATTTGTTTTTTGAAATTCTTCAGGTTTCCAGGTTTGCCACTCTTTGGGAGGTGGTACAGGATCAGGAATGGGAACACTTCTCATTTCAAAGATCAGAGAGGAATACCCAGATCGAATGATGCTCACTTTCTCTGTGTTTCCATCCCCTAAGGTATCCGACACTGTTGTTGAGCCATACAATGCAACACTCTCTGTTCACCAGCTTGTTGAGAATGCCGATGAATGTATGGTTTTGGACAACGAAGCTCTCTATGACATTTGCTTCAGAACCCTCAAGCTTACCACACCAAGCTGTGAGTTTCTTTAGGACTCCTTAATATCTCGTGCTTCCCATTTTAGAATCTTAGTTATAGACTGTGGATAGTAGCATTTCTTGCTAATTGAAAGCTTCTCATGCACTTGACAGTCTTAGTTGGTATTTTGCTTTTGACAACGTTCAGATTCTAAAATTGATATATTTGACAATTTTTTGCTTGTTTAGTTGGAGACTTGAACCACCTGATCTCTGCAACCATGAGTGGAGTAACTTGCTGCCTCAGGTTCCCCGGTCAATTGAACTCTGACCTTCGCAAGCTTGCTGTTAATCTTATTCCGTTCCCTCGTTTGCACTTCTTCATGGTTGGTTTTGCTCCGCTCACGTCTCGTGGATCCCAGCAGTACCGGGCTTTAACTGTTCCTGAGCTCACTCAACAAATGTGGGATGCCAAGAACATGATGTGTGCTGCCGATCCTCGACATGGGCGATATTTGACTGCTTCAGCCATGTTCCGTGGCAAAATGAGCACCAAGGAAGTGGATGAACAGATGATTAACGTGCAGAACAAGAACTCATCATACTTTGTTGAGTGGATCCCAAACAACGTCAAGTCCACTGTTTGTGACATCCCACCAACAGGCTTGAAAATGGCATCGACATTTATTGGAAACTCAACTTCAATCCAGGAAATGTTCAGGAGAGTTAGCGAGCAGTTCACAGCTATGTTCCGAAGAAAGGCTTTCTTGCACTGGTACACTGGAGAGGGCATGGACGAGATGGAGTTTACCGAAGCAGAGAGCAACATGAATGACTTGGTCTCCGAGTACCAGCAATACCAAGATGCCACTGCTGATGAGGATGGTTATGATGATTATGAGGACGAGGAAGTTCAGGAGGAAGCTTAGTTCAACATTTGCTGTTCGTCTTCTGTTTGTTGCATTATATTGTTTTCTAATCCTGTTTTTGTTTCCTTAATACCTTGTATCTCTGGGACTGAATAGTTTGATGTTGGCCATCTTCTTTGCTCTCATGCTTGCTTTTGCTGTTGTAGTTTTAGATAATAGTGGTCTGAAAATATTTTCTATTTTTTGATGTTAATGCGGTCGTTATGGTTATGAAATGTTTGTGCATTGATTTGTTGTCCTGGGTTTCAGCTGTTCATAGCAACTGAACATAATATACCATGTTAGAACAATGAGTAATAGCCAGACCTATTCAAATGTTTGATATCCATGTGTATGAAGCGATCCCGTGAAAACCCGATTGGTTGAGCAGAAAAAGAAAATGTCCATGAAGAGCGCCATCTAGTTGATGCCTCTCCACTCTTTCGCGCAGATGGATATTTTTTCTCATTTATAGTTAAAGATCGATAATCTGATAGCTACTAGTAAAAAGGTGGAGGGCTGTCTTGAAATTGTGGCTGATATCACGATGGCCGAACTCTGACTTCGGCTGATTAGCCAAAAAAAAAAAAAAAAAGAAATCTTGGAACAGCGGTTGATATTTAAGCAATGCTCTGCTGCCATGCCCTTTGGATCAATCCATCATATATGTCAGAGGCGGGACTGCAACAAATACAATCTGATCACAGGTCAATTTGGGGTACTTTGACGAGTCTTACAACTGATGGCTTTCTCCAACTCAGGCGTCGATTGAAAGAGGTATGCATATTATTCTTCAACTATTTAACTTTTGGTATCACACTTGGTTTGATACGTAAAATCATGCCGGAATAGTATTCCAAACAAAGGAGGACAGAGACAGTAAATAGTCTTATTAGTATTTTACTAGTCTGGCAGCCTACTGAATCATTTTTTTTTTTTTACAAGAAGACGGAAGAGAGAAGTGTTCTAGTAGGCGGTTCCACAACTTCATATTGCAAGTTCTGTGTGCAGGTTGTTGAATGATAGACAGCTGGGCACCTAAGTATTGCGTATGTTGATACGAAAGAAGAAAAATATCCGCCACAGTTGAATAATGCTATTTTTCACACTTTTTTTTTTGGGTAAAAAATATAACGTTGGCATAGACCATCTTAAGCTATACTTTGCATAAGTTGTGGACTCTAGCACTATAGTGTGAACTCTTGCAAAAAAGAAGTAGAATTGCTTGCTAAATATCTTTAATTCAAAAGGACTTACGAAGCAAACTGTGAAACATGTTTAATTAAAAGCTTTTGAAAATACAGTAGTATCAAAATATTCAAACGTATTTAGATCAAGAAGTCTGAAAAACATAAGTAAAAAATGCAAAGGCAGTTGCCTGAAAAATGAAAACAAACTACAAACTAACAAAGCTGAAGAAGTATTGTAAAAATTATAAACTCTTTAGATACCACAAGGATTAAAACCGGAGTTCCCCTTTTACTTTCAGAAACCATAAACCACGACCAGAAATGTAGATGATCAACATTACCCTGAATTATTCAAGAAAAAAAAAATGCCAAAAAAAAAAAACAATAAATAACCTCAATCTGGCAATAGAATATAAAAACAAAACAAAACGAAACCGAAACCGACCTTCTTGGAGTCTTTTTTACCCTTTCCATTACTTGTCAAATCCCATTAGACTCTCTAAATTTGAAGGTGCTAAATCTTGTGGGGAGATCTGGTATGCGAATTGTGTTGGCGATTTGTGAACTCAAGTTATACAAAACCAAGCTCCTTGAATCTCTGTTCAAAAGAACAGAAGCATTGTTGAAGAACGAAATTGGAATCAAAAAACTAAACCCCCGAAGACTTTTGGAGGGCTCGATCGAAAACACCCGTGACCATGAGGATCCAATAGTGTCCTGCCTCAACATCCAGACGTCTACTTTGATGGACTTCATCCTGTTACACTTCTCACGAGGTTGGTGCCCTTCATTGCATGTCAGCATTAGCCTATCGTCTAGGACACCAATGTCAATATCTTGCTCTGCCATCGCTCCCGGTATGAAAATCCTAGTCCATACTCTTTTCCCAACATCGAGAGAGACTTGAAATTGTTTGTTTGATGCCCTTGTCTCGGTGGCCATCCAATGAAGATTATCGCTGGACAGAACTCCATATTATGTCTTCAGTTTAAGAAAACAAGTACCTAACAATCCATCAATCACATCCCAAAAATCGTCTCTCGCGCTGTACACTTGAACTGCAGAGGACATTGTGCCCTCGTGTTCAAAGAACTGTCGTATTCTGACCAGTTTGCAGTCCCTCAAAGTCACATACAAACCCACAAAAGGAAAATTCCCGTGGCTCAAACTCGACGGCCATTTTGAGCTTGGCTATACGGATCTTTTGAAACTTGGAGTCATCGTGGGTGTGAAATTAGCAAACTCTCTATGCTTGGTGCAATCACATCATGAGTTTAAGATGAGGTGTGAAGAATTAAATTAGGATTATGATTTTGGTAAGATTATTATTATTAGGTTTATTTTTTTTTTCTTTATTAGCAAGGGTAATTTTGATATTTTATTTTCAGATAATTTAGTCTTTTATTATTTTGTTTGAAGGTCTATATAAACCTTTCTTTTGATGTATTTTCATTAAGCAATTACAACAATGTTAAACTGTAGCCTCCTTTTCATTCTTCTTCTCTTGCATTAGATATTTCTCACACTAGTATCTCTTAATTGAACGGTCACTCTGTTGTGATATGCGGTTTCTGTTTTTCTCTGTTGTGAAAATAACTAATTTTAAGTTTTAGTTTTTGTCTAAGCATGCGTTTGCTTAACGTATTTTTTTGCCATTGTATTTAAATGCAATGCAATTTCCTCTAAATACAAAAGCATTTCATTCAAATACTAATCACATCACATTTTAAATCAAATACAATCACTATTTATCATTTCACTTTTTCTATTACTTTTATTAATTACATCATATATTCTATCTTTTTTTTTTTTCTCTCTACTTTTACCTATCACATCACATATTCATTATTAAAATACAATTCAAATATTTTTCATCCAAACACACATTGCATTCAAATGCAATGCTAATACTTTTTCTCTAAATACAAATTGCATTCAAACGCAATGCAAATGCAATACGTTCACCAAACGGGACCTAAATGTTACATTTCGTTTTGAGATTCTCCAGTTACTTTTAAAATTTATCGTAAAGGAAAATAATGCCAAATGAGAAACACCTCAACATGATTTACGCAAATCTCAAACTAAGGATCATTAGCGCGTAATGGAATTTATTGACGTTCAATTATCTATATTTTGATTGTTTTGTTATAGCAAAGCCAGAAAAAGCTTTTTTTTTTTTTTTTAAATTCTTCAGATTTCCAGGTTTGCCACTCTTTGGGAGGTGGTACCGGATCAGGAATGGGAACACTTCCCATTTCGAAGATCAGAAAGGAATATTCAGATTGAATGATGCTTTACTTTCTCTGTGTTCCCATCACCAAAGGTGTCCGACACCATTGATGAGCCGACAATGCAACACTCTCTGTGCACCGGCTTGTTGGGAATGCCGATGAATGTATGGTTTTGGACTACGAAGCTTTCTATGACATTTGCTTTAGAACCCTCAAGTTTACCCCCCCAAGCCGTGGTTTCTTTTCATTATTCGATTGCTACTTCGTTAGGTATGGCTGGGTTTTGTTAGGACTCTATAGTATCTTGCGCTTCCCAGTTTAGAAATCTTAGTCATAGATTGTGGATAGTAGCATTTCCTGATAATTGAAATCTTCTCATGCTTTGATTGTTATTTTGCTTTTGACAATCTTCATATTCCAAAATTGATTAATGTTTACAATTTTTTGCTTGTTCAGTTGGAGACTTGAACCACCTGATCTCTGCTACCATGAGTGGAGTTACTTGCCGCCTCCGGTTCCTAGTTGAAATCTGACCTGCTCAAGCTTTCTGTTGTTCCCTCATTTGCACTTCAGATTGCTCTGCTTATGTCTCGTGGATCTCAGCTGTACCGGGCTTTAAATGTTCCTGAGGTCACTCAACAATTATGGGTTGCCAAGAACATGATGTGTGCTGCCGATCCTTGCCATGGGCGATATTTGACTTCTTCAGCCATGTTCCTTGGCAAGACGAGCACCAAGGAAGTTAATGAATTGATGATAAACGTAGAAAACAAGAACTCATCACATACTGTTGTGTGGATCCGGGACAACGTCAAGTCCGCTATTTGGGACATTCCACCCACTGGTTTGAAATGGCATCAAAATTTAGTCCCATTCACTTTGATGACTTATCAACTAACTCTCTATTTAATCCTTTGGTTAGCTAATCTGCAATGTTATCCTTTGACTTCACATAGTCAATAGAAATAACTCAAGTTGAGTTTAATGGTATTGTTTCTACGAAGTATATGTCTAGACTTATTATTATAAATATTGCTATGTGCCCTTTCAATAGCTGATTGACCATTACAATGTATACATATTACTGGTATAAGCTTCATCTACCTTAGAATATCCTCTAAAAAATGGTATAGCCATTCAGCCTCCTTTCCACATGTTTCTAATGTAATAAACTCAGACTCGATTGTGGAACATTTTATCTTGAGGATTTCCATGACTTTGTTGCTCCTACTAGTGTGAACACATACCTACTAGTAGACTTAAAGTCTTTTGTATCAGATATCTTATTTGCATCACAATGTTACTGAATGATTCTATGTTGCATGCAAAATCACCAAACGAAACCTTATATTCACCACCACGGTTACTTATTAACACCTAAATCTTTCTATAAAGTTGATGCTCAACTTCCTTTTTATAACGAATAAACTTCTTTATAGTTTCATTCTTGCTTTTTAGCAAATCCATATAATAGTAATTCATGCTATCATTGACAAAAGTAATAAAACACTTATTGCCACCCCTTGTTTGTACAAATTTCAAATCGCACACATTACCATAAATCAAGTCATAAAGTTCGGTATTCCTTTTAATTTCTTGGAACCTTGTCATGACTTTAAATCTCGAACATAGCATAATTTTCCATAACAACTTCTCTTTTCAGTTGATTTGAAGGAAGTGAACAACCCCCTGTCTAGGGCTGGCAATTTGGGTCATGACACGAAACCTACACGAAATTAGAGGGTTTGAGTTTTCTTTAAATGGGTTTGGGTCAAAACGGGTCGAACCCGTCAAACATGATTAAATAAAGGGTTGAACCCGCACGAACCCACCAACCCGCAATTGACACGAAATAACACATTTAATAAATGGGTCATATATGGGTTAACATGAACACGACCCATGAATTACCCATTTATAATTTTTAATATATATTATATAAATTTTTAAAGTTTAAAAATTTAAAATTCAAAATTTAAATATAAAATATGTATTTTAGTTTTTATATGTATATTTTTAGTTTTGTATTTATCGTTTGTGATCTAAATTTAAGTGTAGCTTGATTGTGAACTTAATTTGATTGTTATTTAGATGTTTAATAAGTTTTTTTAATGTTAAAATTGATGATAGGTTAGTTAAATTGGTCAATAATAGGTTAATTAAATAGATCAATAACAAGTTAGTTAAGTGGGTCAATAACAGATTGAATGACCCGTTTATGACCCTTTTAGTAAGTGTGTTTAGCATACACGACACGACACGATACGTTTATGACCCGTTAAGGGTTTAAACGACACGACACGTTTATGACCCATTTAATAAATGGGTCATAAACGTGTCGTGTCGTGTCAACCTGATTATTAACGGGTTGTGTTCGGGTTGCGATTTTTGATATGATTATTAAACGTGTCGTGTTAGTGTCGAGTGTATTCGTGTCAACAAACGGGTCAGACACGATACGAACACAATCCGTTGACACGATTTGCCACCCCTACCCCTGTCTGATCAAATGTGCCTTGTCGCATAAGTGTCACTTTATCATTCATTCGGGGTGGACTTAACCAAGTTTACTTTAGATATGACAGCAGAGAGGCTTATGTTAGACACATCTCGAATGATGTCACTCATTGTATTTGCCTCAGGGTATTACTTTGTCTTTTTTGATAATCTACAATTGTGACCCTCCAAGTCACAATTGAAGCACCTTCCTTGGAATTTCTGCTTCTTTGAAGCTTTTCCTTTTAGTTCCAACTTGGACTCTTTTTTAGAATTGTCTTTCTTGGATTTGGAGTCTTGATCATGCTCTACCACATTTGTCTTGGCTATAGCCGCATTGAACTTCTTTTAAGAACCCCTATTATCTAATTCAATCTGAAGCCAAACAATAAGTTACTTAATTTTTATCTTCTTTCGTTTGTACTTCAAGTAATTCTTGAAGTCCTTCCATGTAGGGGGTAGATTCTCAATTATAAAAGCTACTAGAAAGGATTACCTTATGACTATTCCCTCAGCTTGAATTTCATGCAGAATCACTTGGATTTCTTACACTTGAATAGTCAAAGTTTTGGAGTTGACCGTTTATAGTCCAAGAGCCACTCGATGGCAAATTTCTTATGGTCTACATCCTCGGTCTTATATTTATGGTCCAACAAATCCCACACTTCAATAGCATGGATGACTTGAACATCAAGCTCACCTTCTATGAGGTAAGGAGCTACTTCAGTTGAGAATCTCACAAGATTCAAGATTGTCAGGTAGAACAGCATCTTTTGCTACCACTTCTTGAGATTCAACCTATTGAATTTCTCTAGTTTCTCACTATGGTTTCCAACAACTGAAATCGATATCACAGGAATTGGCACTCGTGTTCTAGAAGCAGTTGGAACTTAACCTACAGTCGTGTCTTGTCTATATAGTTTAAATTGTTTTTCGTTTCTAAAAGATCAAACCCAAACGTTTGGATACTGAAATAGTAAATAAACGTTTACATATACAAATCTATATATTTGTTTCAATATAAGCTTTTTGAAATCAATAATTAAAAAAAAAACGGATTTAAATGTATATGTATAGCTGAAATATATATTGTTTCAAGAAGGATAATTCTAATATATGTATATACATACGTTTAAGCCAAATCATAAATAATAATGAAGGAAAACAAAAAATTTATATATAATGTTTGTATTCAAAACGTGTGTGTGTGTATATATATAAACAAGGTAGAAATTCCAATAACGTAAATCGACATTTATACGTAATATAAAAAATAGGAACAAAAACGTTTCCAACTTTATTTTTATGCAAAACGAAACCAAATAAGTATGACACAATGACATATCAGAAAAGTAAACGTTAAACATTTATACATAAATAAATATAACATAAACCATAATAATAATAAACTGGAAACATAACGTTTACATATATATATTTGTACATGTATATGAATACTACTTATTTTCAGTGTTTAAAGCATTAATCATATTTCGGTATTGTTAAAAATTTCCTTGCAGCAAAAAAAGATCTTAACTCTAAAAACATATCTCAACTTCGTTGTATAGACTCATGTATATTCTCTTGAAATCGTAAACAAGATTCAACATTCAATAATAGTATTACCTAAAAAAAAAAAAACATTAATAGTATTATCTAATCAACTTGTGGCATGAGGTTAAACAAATTTGCAGAACCTTTCATTATATTATTCTTAGAGATTCAGCAAATTTATTCTTTCTAGACTTGTAAGAATATATGATTCGTTTGTGGTTGTTCACATACTTTCATTACTTCTATTTCTTTTGTGTTCACTTAATGACTTTCGATTCCAATTGATCGAAAAGTCCATCGTGAGCCAAAAGGAAAAAAAGATTGAAAGTCCAATAGAACCTTAGATAAGTGTATTTTTTACGTGTTCTTTTTTTTTTTTTCTCGTCTTTCCAGATAAGTCTAAAGCTAAGGATGACCAAAGTAAACCTATGGAAAAACTATTTTTGCGACGGTCTTCCAATACTTTTTGGTCCCAAGAGGAGAAAACAACGGAAGCCGTGAATGAAGTATCTACAGTATATTGGTTAACCAATTCATAGCCAAGCTAGTCCTTCCTTTGCATGATGGACGTTTCAGTGGCTCTTCAGTGATTATTGCCAAAATGTATCCTCGATCACCAATTTGGGTGTTACGATGATGCATATTTTTAAATATTATTCATTCTTTTTACATATAAATATATTTTTTGTTGACGTTCATTCAATTTATGTTAAGTTGATTAATATTTATTTAATTAATTATTATGATATGTTTCAACTATGCAATATATGTTATTTTTGCTGCTCAAGTGCAAAACAAGTGCAAAGGTATACTCTCCTATTATACAAAATAAGTGCAAAGGTATATTACCAAAGGGTCCAAAATAGAAATTGCATACACCGCATGCATGTATTGTACTGAAACATTCTCTAGCATTTTTTTTTATACGCCAAATTTGGATGGATTGTGCTTCAAAACAAAATGGAAGGATTGAGAAAGGATGTGCCCCATGGATCATACAAGTACTTTTTATTTCTTGTTTCCTTTCTACCAAAAAAAAAAAAGACAATATTTTCAACTTTCTTTTTCATCCCTTAAATCCTTTTTCTTTCAGCTTTCCACACAGCCAAACAGAGTGTTGTTCATGGCTTCAAGTTTTTCACCTTTTTTTTCCTTTCAATTTTCACAATAACGGTATATGCTCAACGGCTCAGACTTCATGCTTTTAGTCCATATTAATCATTAATAAGTTTAGATACCCGCTATCAAGTTTGACTTTTGAAGCTTTTGGCTGGCACCATTTTCCGCACGATTAGCATTAAATTGTACGTAAACTCCCAAAGTCCAAATTCGTACTGAAAGTACCCAAAAAACTGAGAGATTTCTCAACGTCCTCCAAACTTGGTCCTCAACTTAATTTCCGGCCTTGTCTTTTACGCTCACATGAGATTGGTCAACACTCAACACGTTGTAATTATGAGTTGGAATTTTGAAATTATTTAGATTGGAGTTCGGTTGAGTTGGGTTTGAAATTGTACATAATTGGTTGAAAATAAATGGAATTAAAATTTTAAAAGATTTAAAATGTATTGTAAAAAATATATATATCAACATGAATATTTCATGACTTTCAGAAATTCTATATAATTAAAAGAAATCATCTAATTTCAATTTAAAATAATAAAACTATTATTTTTAAAGTTTTTAAGGGGATGTTTGATAAATATATTGTATTTTGATTATATTTGAATGAAATTTATTTTTTGAATGTTGTATTTGGTTGAAAAGTATTTATTTTGTATTTAAATGAAATGCGTGTTTGGATGAAAAGTATTTTAGAGTTGAAAAGTTGATGTGATTGGTAAAAATAGAGATAAATAATAAAGTTAAAAAGTTGATGTGATTGTTTTAAAAAACTTTTGAATAATAATTGTTTTCATAGTACTGTTCAAAAGAATTGTATTTAAATATAAAATTTGTGTTTAATGTAAAATTACATTGCGTTTGAATAAAATTAAAATATAACAAACACCACCTAAGTTAAAATTAGATATATAAATAGTATAATTGAGTTAATTTTAGTTTTCAAAAGGAAAATTAAAAACAATGGAAATTATTTTGTTGGAGCCAATGTGCCAAACATCCTCAAAATGTATGAATACGTGTCTGAAAGGGTGAAATTAATAGACGGATTTTTGAAAAATGAAAACATAATCTAAACGCGCTGTATATTAATGGTTACTTTACTTTCCTTGAACAAAACGGTTTGGTGGCGGCCAATTGAATGGAGTACATGTGAGACGAAGCATGTATGGTCAAAATGTTGAAGAATGTCTTACTGTAGCATCCCGGCATGCGTGTCAAATAAGTAATAAAGTTCGTTATATTTTTATTTTTATTTTTTTTCCATTTTTTAAAGAAAAAATTTGCATCAAAAGACCCCTAGTACATCATAATTAAGTTGAGATTCATTAAAAAAAAAAAAAAAAAACTATACCAAGCTTGCCGTTCTTCTTCTTCTTCTTATTCTTTTTTATTTTTATTTGATACAAGGAAAGAAAAACACCACCAAAATATAAACAGAACTTTGTCAATATTTTGTTTCTGAGACTTTAAGTCACAAAGTTTTTAAGATTAAAAGGTCATTTTCAATCACAACTTTATGATTAATTAGTGAATATGTATTTAATCATAAATTTTTATTATTGACTAAAATTTTTAGTCATGAGATTTTTTTAGTCACAATAAATAATTTAGTTGCGGTGTAAATTTATGATTATATGTATATTAATCGTAAGGTTGTAATTAAAAATGATGTTATGATGCTAAAATGTCATAAGAAAATGTTGTGATTAATTTTCTTTTCTTTCAGTGAAATTATTCAATCACTTAGAAAAGTGAAAAGAAAACAATATAGAATTTTGCCTAGAAGACAAAATCTTTAGTAAGGATCTTTTTCAATCTTGAAGACTAAGGGATCTTATTAAAATCCTTAATCTGAATTAAAAAATGGAGGAAAAAATTTGAAAAACTAAAGGAAAAAAAAGGCGATACAGATAAATTTAACGGATATCACATAAAATTTGATAAATTTGTCAGATATCACAACTTTCTCCTCATTAATTGGTTCAAGTCAACTCTTCTTTTGATTTCTCAATTGAACATCATGATAACTGAGGAACAAATAAATGAAGAAGTACCAAACAAAAAAATTTCATGTAAATGGAAAAATAAAAAGCACCATATAATATAATCATAACGAACCTTATTTTATTCAAATCCTAATCAATCCACCGCAATATATAATAAAGCATACAATATGATAATAACTACATAAATTTTCCAAACCATTCTAGTACAAAATCACACCACACACGTAACATTAATCAATACATACTAGTTTCAAAGCTTCAACTTATTGATCTGAATATACATATATATAACTAAGTACTCATGACGCAGCACATGACTAGAACATCACAAACATCCAAAAAAGATTATTTGCATACCCAAGTCCGGCTAGTAAACCCCGGTTATATATACATATATATATATGTATATTACTAACCCCTTATAAATCCTTATTATCATAGTATAATATTGTCGAATAAAAAAATTTAGCAAGGTGACTGAGCTGGGCTAATAATTGGTGCAACTTCAAGCCTAGCAGGGTTGATTGGTCCCGGTGCGACAACAAAACCGGAGCTCCGGAGTTCTGCCATCCCACGGCGAATGTTTTCCGCTTGCGATTCGCACAATTTCGGAAGAAACACACCTATAAAAAAATTTAAAAAAAGTTGGTAAAAAATGTTAGCCAAAAAGTGTTGGCTTTTTTTATTTTTTATTTTAATGTCGTTGTACTTTAGCTCTAATGTGAATGGCATAATATTTTATTCACCTTCACCAGCGGCGAGATTGAAGTAAAGGTCAACAACGTTGGGGCAAGCGTCGTAGCACTGAGGAGAGCAAAGTTGTCGTGTGAAGCGAGACTCAAGGAGAGAGTCCGAAGAGATTCCAAGAGTTTTGCGGTCAAGTCCACAGGCGTTGATGCACCCGTCGGTCTCTATGATGTCGTTCAATTTGTCGGCTTCGATGTCTGACGCACGGCATGTGTAGGCTTCTTCCCCACTCCGCTTCACGTGCTTCTCCAAAACGCACCGTTTTCCCGACGACGACACCGCGAATGCACATGTCTCTTGGTCTAGTTTCTCGCACGTTATTCCTCCTTAAAAGGAAAAACCGATAAAATTTTCTTATTTATAAGAAGATAAGATTGAAACTTTGCTATATAGTTATATTTCGGCCTTGTGAATATAAAGTTATAGTCTAAATTAAGCTTTAATGTCTTCAATATTTTTTCAATGTATAAAGTAAAAAAAAATAACTCCTATATCCTTTAGATGTAACAAGTGTACACTTATATTGACATTTGTAATTTAGTAAACATGTACATATATGAAGGGAAATTCACAAACCTAGGGTGCCTTGGACACAAAGGGCAAGAGCAAGGAGTGCAAGGGCGTTCAAGCAAAATTGAGAAGCCATTGGTGGAGCTCTTCTTGAGTGAATGAAGATGATAGATGTGAGTACCAAAAGAAGCTAATAGTAATAATATAAAGGAGTTTTCTAAAGTTGGTGTGGTGGGGTGTGGCCAACTTTGTGCTTCTTAATTAGGAGGAATGTGCTGTGAAGACTAATGGGGTAGAGCCGAGCCATTTTATAGTCGTTTAGAAGGGCACTGTATTAATAGTTTGAAAGGCAGCTAAAGTCTAAAGACATGTTGGACTTTCAAAGTGAAGAAAGCAAGGAAAAGTAAATTAAAAACAAAAAAAAAAAATGAGGAAAAGAACTTTGTTTTAGATTTTAGAAAAGCTATGGTCTATGTGGTGGGACCCCACGAGAGCCACGTTTATGAGGCTTTTTAATGACCACAAAATCAGTCAATTAACTAATTGCTTGCCGCTATCAATGGCGCGGCCGCTGCATGGCACTGTTTTGCCACGTTGTCGTTGTTATTTACTCTAGCTATTCTTAAATATTTATCTCTTTTTTAAACTAAATAAATAAATGCTATTACACCAAAATTGCAAAACAAAATTGACTTTTCCCTTCTGTTCTCGTATCCAAAATCACGAACTAACATTAAAAAAAAAAATACGAACCAACAAAAATAGATCTCATAAGCATATTATTAATAGATAGATCCACTCTATATTAATTATGTATATTGTTTAACTGCCTTAACCATTTTTCTTCTTAATATCATATATATATATATATCTGGCTCTAAATTTTGTTTGAGATTAATAATATAATTCACTTCATTAATTTGAGTCATACAGCAATACTCAATAGAGCTTATTAATACCCAATTTTCCTTTTAATAATCTTTTTAATTTGTAAATTATTTAATAAGATATATACAGATAGACGGCCTGCAGCCGATGGATTTTCGCCAACACGTCTCATTAAAGGTGAATGTACGTCCAAGGTAAGTGGAGGGACCAACAGCAATGAATATTGTTACGAAACTTGGTAGCACTTTGCAGTTCACAACCGACATATTTGTGAGACCCTTATCTTGTTGTGCTCTCAAGGATTAATTCAAACGTACGCTTGTAGCAGCTTGTCTCTTTTATGTATTGTCTATTTACTAATACTTAGAGGCCTCTTTCAAACCCTTAAAAATAGAAATGTTGAAAACACGCAGATTTTGGTTTATGCTATTTTTTATTGAATTAATTTAATCTATTTTCACATAGTTTTAGAATTATTTATCATCGTTTGTTTAGGAAGACCATAGAGAAAGGAAAAAAAAAAGATTATTTGTTTATAGTCTCAAATTTTTAAGACAAATATTTTAAAATATCAGTGATATTGAACATCACACTAATAGAGGAATGGATTCTATAGTATGGGACCAACCTTCTATTAGTAAATGATGTTAAACATTATTAATACTTCCTAACATTGCTCAATTTTTAATACGGCCAAGGAGCTAAAACTATAAAGAGCTAGGGGTCCTATAGCCTTCGGCAAATTAATCTTGTTGATTAGTTTATTCCAGGCAAGATGGCTAATATTGGATCAAAAGCTATTGCATAAGGGGTGTTGGAAACACCCTTGTCAAGTTAGGGAAGACTTCATATACGGAAAGTTCTAGCGAGCAGCCTTCGAGTTAAATGGCGAATGGGAATGACAACGCTCTTTATTAATTAGCTTAATATTATTCCTCCGAGTCCTTTAAATAAAAGTTAAAATAGCTCGGTTTAACTCCAAAGCAAGTCTAAACTTTTATTATCATTAATGAATCTACGCATATAGATAAGCACCTTGTAGTACTTATTACGACGCCAAGCAGCCACCTAGCGTACGCATTTGAGTGTGTTTACACACACACACACACACATCTATATATATATATAATATGACATAGGCAACCTCTAATATGGAGTTTTGCTTTCAAAATGATATCTTTTTTTTTTTTGGGCTAAAAATGATATCAATTGGTCAATACTAATACCCCCATTTCATGCTCTGAATCAACGAATACATTGAATTTATAAAAAAATCTTAAATATAAAAAACTTAACTTTTTCGAAAATTAATTTAAAACTTATATTTTTATACTGTTTTCTTGTTTTTCCATGGAAAAAAGTCCCTTTATTAGGATTTTGAGAAAAAGAAGAGAAAAGGGTGAAAATAAAAATAGCTGTTCGAATTAGGAGAGTTGTACACGACTCGGCCTAACTAAGCTAGCTTAGCTGGATATACGCAATAGTTGACTCTAAAATTTAATTATCTCAACAAAGACATTTCTTGTTCTTTTCTCAGATTGGTCTTAGTTAGTTTTGTCCTGATTTTAGATAGATGAAAACTAATTAAAAGTATTTCGAAAATGACATTAAAAAACACGAGCTAAAGTAAGAATATTGTCTCACTATTAAGTACAAACTCCAAAAGTTTACCATTCTCTTGGTGTTATCCATAGAAGGAAAAAAATGGACCAAGCAAGTTCTATGAAGTTGAAAAGACCCATTGATAAACGATCTAACGCTTCTAGTCAGTCAAAGGCATTATGCCAAGGAAATGCTCATATAATTCTCTTACAAAGTACCTTGAAGCAACAATCAAGTAACGTAGTCTCCATTTCATATCACGATTGATGAAAAACGTTGTGATGTGGACATTTTCTCCTCCGTTCTTTGCGGGGCAAACCTAAATTAAATGTTTTTTTTCTTTAACAATTTGGGTCATCAAGTACTGCAGAGAGTTAGTTATCAGTCGGATTCAAACCTTGATCAGTTTTTTGAACTTGGAATTTTATTTATGAAGCTTCCCATAATCAGGGAGGAAAACGTGGCCGACGGTATGGTCTAAAGCATACAGTAGCATTAATTTAAACTTTTGAGGAGGATTGATAAACCTTCCAACCGAACTCGACACGTTGCTCTATGTAAAAATAACTTTCAAGAATGATAATGACACAATTATGCAATTAAAAAAATGAAAAGATCTTCATTTCGCTCTTTAGAATCAAAATAAAAAATGCAAGTGTTATTCGAGTTGGACTTGGGCCTAATTTGTGGTTGTTTTTAGAATGCACGAAAACATATATATATATTTATATATATTAGTTAAAAGTGTAGAAAAACACTTTGCAGAAACACCGATTATTTTTGTAGCATTTGTTTGGTGAACCAGTTGAAATCCAAAATATTTAATCTGTATAGTGAATGTGCATTTGGTTCAACTATTCAATTCCAACAAAAAATTCCAATCATTCAACAGTGTTTCCAATAACTTTTATTTTAAATATCAATTTCTTTATATTTAAATAACTAATTTCAACAAACGTTCTAATGAAGCAACAATCTCAACTATCTAACTAAACAGTTTCTTTATATAAAAATAATCAATTTCAGCTCACGTTCCAAAAATATAACAATTCCAACTGTCGAGCCAAACACTCAATTCAAATCAAAAAAATTTTTTTTTACTCAAATTATCTATTCATATGCATAACTCAACTCATCAGCTCAACTAAATTCAAATCAAAACCAAAATTTTCAACTCCAATCTATGCACTAAACACATTTAACAAATTTGAAAGGCTGTATATTGTAACTTTTAAATTCAACTTTGGCTTCTACTTTTCCCTTTGCTTTAAGGAAAAATAATGCTTCTGTTAAAAGAATAACAATCGCAACTTGACCTAAATTGCTTTCTATTTCTTCTTTTACCTTTTCAAAAAGAGAAGAATACTAATTAAAATCACGTAGCTTTTAACCAAGACAGATAATATAAAACAAATGCATAATATATTATTCTTTACGAATTGTGCCTAGAAATGGCAACGGAGCACTTGGGATGAGGAATGCTTTCTTATCTCCATCTTTGGTCCTCAAAATCATCCCCATCACCACTCCGACCCTGCCAAAAGAGAGGTAGAATTGAGATCAGAGATTTCCTATTGGGGAGCCTTTCCCATTTTACCCGTCTCATTCCATATTTACATGTAAAAATTACAACTTAAAATAAAAAAATTAAAGTAAAAAATTTTCAATTCACTATAACTTTAGATGAAAATCGAAGACTTAAAAAACAAGTGAAATATATGCAAACTAAATATCTTAACCACAAAAATGTCTATTAAAACATAACAAAGTAAGAAAACTAAAATTTTCAATAAAACATGCTAACTAATCTTAGCTAGGTAAAGTTAGTTACTAACTATAGTAGTTACATTTTTTATTACCTTTTTTTTTGGTGAAAAATATATTTAGTAATTACTCTTTTTTACTAAAACAATCTAATCAAATTTAAAGAGTTTATATATATATTTATATATATAAACACACACACACATATAATACACATATATGTATGTATGTATATATATTGGAACGGGGTGCGGAACCAGGGACGTCTTCTCGTCCCTGCATTGCCTATAATTCGGGAAAAAGACTTCATTTAAACTAAGGCCTCGACTCCGAATTTATTCCCCTTTCCCATTCCGTTTTGAGCCCATATTTTTCTTCCTTTTCTTTTCTTACTGGAAGATATCAAATTTACTTCAGGTTTATTTTGTTTTGCTCGAGTGAAAAGTATCACTAAACTGTTTGAATATAATATTTTTCTTAAACAATCAGAAGAAAAAGGGTAATTCTCCGATGATATGAAGAAAGTACACTGCCTTATAACTATACATATATATATATGATGTTATCTGATAATAATATTATGATTGTTTCGCAATTGATGGAAGTTTTTGAAATGCACAGTATCGTCCGAAAGAACTATCTGAGCCAACACTCTACCCTTACTTTTTCGGAAGGGTGATTTGTAAGCTCTTAAAAAGCATATTTTTGTATTATTGTCCAAACTATATTCAGTTTTTCAAACTCCAATCAAATAAATATAGATAGTAAAAAACCCAAACAAATATTAAAAAAGAGTAAAAAAATATCATGTCTATTTGAGTAGTTTTTCTTTTTTTTTTTTTTTTTTTTTACAATTTCCTCTTTTCTTCAGAAGGCCTAAGTAGTTTGATTTGGCTAATTGTAAAGGATTTCCGACACTAATCCCTTTATATATTCATATCAAATTTGAAGAACATGGAAATTCGAATTATATAGATGTTATAGTGTTTTTAGGTGTGAAATTATCGATATATATATATATATATGAATTTCATCACATTGTATGTATATATACACACTGTTATTTGATCACAATGATGAAGCCACTTGGGGATGATAAGGGCAAACCGATCGTATTGACTTTTTTTTTTTGGTTTAATAGTTTATGATTTTCATGTTTTTACCTTGGTTAAGATTTTTTCATATGTCCCATGAAATTTTATATCTTTTATTTTAATTTGAACTATAATTGAAGTATATGACTAGTTCCGCTGCCATTCCACAAGTTGGTCACTAGTCTCTACTTCCACCAAAAAAAAAAAAGTCCCTATGTAATAATTTCTCCTTAAAACTCAAAAACATTGCCATTGCATTCCAAATATGAGATATTTGTATGCTTATCACGTGCGCAATTTTAGTGCACATTTGCATTCCAAATTAGAGACATGTTTATGCTTATAACGTGCGCAACTTTAGAGGTGCACATATTTTCTTATTCTTTTAAAAAAAAAAAAAAAAACCTATCTCGTTTCATTTCTGTCTCTAGCAATTCCTCATTAAAATAAATAAATAAATAAAACTTTAGCCAAAAGTTATAGGATTGGCTCCAGCTGCCAGTTAATGGACCGTTTTAAGTCCCATCTCGTCCATAGTTTTGCCATTGGAAAATCCATATATATCATTCCCATGCAACCATATAAAGAATTTGGATTAAGATAGATATATTTAACAATATATATATATTTGGTAGGAAAGGACACTTTCAAAAGATATATTTGCCACTGTGCAGATATATATAGGAAAGAAATAGAGAGATAGACTGAAGATATACGCTAATGAATAACTGAAGAACAAAATTTAAACTGGCCTAGTTTCTAATTTATCCTAGAAGCTTCATCAAATTAGAGAAAAACAAGAAATGTGCCGTGCCTTATTTTGTCTAATTAATGCCGCATAATTAACGAGCATAAGATTATAGTCAAAGATCAACACATCGATGGAATGCAACCGCATACCGGGTGAACTTGGCACGGCAGCTTGCACAACGTTGAACTAATTGGGAGCCAAATTGCCAGTGAAGAGGAGAGCTTGGGGACCAGGCCGGCGATGAGGATCTTCTGAAGATTCTTGTTTGGCGGCGGAAGGCCGGACAATGAGGTGGGAGTGGCAGAGGGAGGTCTGAAGACTCGTTAATTATTACAAGCGACTCACGTTTATAGTTTTACATAACATTACTCTAATTAAGTGCTGAACCTTTTTAATGTTTTAAAATCATATAATGGAACTCATTATAAATAGAAAAATTTCGTTACGCAAAATTAGAAGTCTCAAATGGCAAACTTTATACAAGTTGCACTTCTCTACAACATGAATAATATTTTTATTTTTCATTTTCTGAATGCTAAAATAGAAAGATGTGAATGTATTTTCTTACCAAAATTAAATCAAGTGACCTTCTGCTATGGCAAACTTTATAAAGTTGCACTTCTCTACCACAACAACGACTTTTTTTAATTTTTTTTAATTTTTTTTTAAAGATTAATTAGCTATATGGGAAGAGTTAGCACAGTGCACAGATCTTAAGAAAATATCAAAGCAAAAATCAATTCTTAAGAACGAGTATAGGTTAAATTAACAACTTTAATGCAAGTTTATAAGGGATATGGTTGACATTGCAAAGAACATATAGTCTACAAGTAACGTGGGTTTTAAGAAAAAAGCAAAAACTAAACGGGAAGAAATATATTGAGAAATATGATCATTCAGAAAGATGAAAGACCGCAAAACAGAATGTCATAATTTCAATAGTAGCCGAGAGCAATAAAATGTTGAGAACCTTACACTTCATGTCTACAATAATGGAATTCAAATATAACAATTTTTTATGAACTATTTCAGGAGTAGCAAAATTACACGCGTAGAGTTTAATATAGTGATGTTCACGTTTAATTTAAAATTACATATAGGAATTAACGATGTGAAATTGCTATTTGTAAAATATTCTAAATTTTTTGCTATATTTTTTTTTTCATCATAATTAGCATAAAACAATATATGCTCATCATGCATTATTAATATGTGCAAGTACTCAGCCTAAAATGTTTCGGAAAAGGGATGTACTTTCACACCTTATAAGAACTGCATAGCAAAAATTGTTATTATTATTATTATTATTGAAAAAACTCTCACTCACCAGTCACCACACATGAACAAATAGTACTATAAACAATAAATATTAATAAGTAGCAGCTGGTTTGCGAAGATGGACAGAAATATGTCCCATGTGATTCTGCTTTCAAATATACCAACCATGTTCATGTTTATTATTGACATTTTGCAAAAGACACAAATTAGTTCGACAATCGCGCATTATTATGGCCGTGGGGCTACGAGATTCCGACATTGAATACTGTTTTTTGGTGGTTTTGTCTTTAGATCTTTATGTCGATTTTTGGCTACATGGTGTCACGCAGAATCTCAAGCAAGATTTTGTGGTAAAAGGTCACTTGTAGGACTTAAATCTTCTTGATAAGATGAGCACTTATATTATATATACATAGATATATACATATGTGTGTGTGTATATAAACATACATATATGCACACACACTACTATTTGCACGTTCATAATAAAGAATTTGAGAGATCTTATGTGTGGATCTGCTAGTCCTGAGGGTCAAGAAAAGGCACTATGTGTAGCTACTTCCTATTTTGAGCCCTTTTTGCTCTTTTAAGACACCAAAAAGAAAACCAAAAAAAAAAAAAAAAAAATGGGGGAAAAGAAAATAAGAAGATTTGATATAGGGTGAACTTTTTAATTACATAAAAGAAAACTTATAAGGAATATCACAACAAAGATGTCTCTGAAAATTAATTATCATAATTAATAGTAGTAAAAGGAAAAATAAGATCAGTGAGATATATATGTATATATATATATTATTTGAAAGATAGATTAGTGAGATATTTGTGTTCTTAAATTAATTATTTATTTCAATATTGAATCCTGTAATAAAATCTCAATATATAGTTTGTTTCTTTTGGAGTCTAATTGATCATGGTAAATATCTAAATATCTTCTTTAAGATAGCGTACGAATATTATCAACAAGATAACCCTAAGTTAAAGGGAGAGAGAAAGAAATTCATGCTGATCGGAACCAAAGAATCAAAGAAAGACAGAAAAGAAAAAAAAAAAGAAAGAAACCAAAGAATCCCTTTAAAAAAAGAATCTTAGAGACAGAGAACTTAATTTAAAATAAAATAAAATAAAAAAACATAATTATCTAAAATGGTATCAAACAAACCCTCTTGGACAAAACAGAAAACTCCATGAAGAAACTTATAACAAGAAAAATTTGAGCACTAATCATAACAAGTCTTACCTGGAAGATCGCATGAGAAGATGGTCTCTAGAGCTTGTGATGGAGACTTCCCAAGGGATCGCATGATCCAATAAAACGAACTTAAATTAGTAAAGCTAATTACTTATACAAGTAACACTGATTAAAGTGCTGAATATCATTAGATCAATGCGATCCCTTTGGAAGTCTCCACCTGCACTAAGACGTCTATAAACTTCAAAAAAAACAAAGACTTATTTTCTATTATCACCACGACGACTTTTAGTTTCTCTATTGAATGTTTATGAGAGAGAGAGAGAGAGAGAAAGAGAGTTGGAAGGCTGATGATAATATCATCATCATCATCATCATCATGTGGTGGTGGTCCAAAAGAAAACGGTGCTGTTTGATTTTGTGGGTTTTTTCTTGGTTTTTATAAGAGAAAAGAAGGAAGAAAAAGTTGGCTGTTTTTGGTAACTGTTATGCTGTCTAGATTAGCTACTACTTTTGTTCACGCATTTGGTGTGGTTGGAAGTTAGATAGTCCGCCTCATATGCAATGTTTTATCGTTCCTAAAGTAGCTTTTTACTCGTAACTACAATTACTTTTTAATTTTTTTTTAACTTGGCTTCATTAATACTTAAAGCAAGTCTCTTATCTATTTTACTACTAATAAATAATTGATTAGGGATCTCTTTCTATAGCTGTAAATAGGTAAAGGTAACACTTTTGTTAAACTTTATCTTAGGAGCTAATTAGATGTGAGCTAAGTGGAAAGTTTACAAACCCTCAATGAAGTTAGTGCATGATTAAGAATATATTCATAAATCCTTCAGTTGTTATACTGTATTTCTTTTATTTTTTATTTTTACTTTCCCTTTCTTTCTTTATATTTATTTTCCTATTTTGGTTAAGCAGTCAATAGAAGAAAGCAAAACTAAAGCGAATGTTTTTACATTTTTTTTTAACTCTATTTGTGTGAGTAAAGTTTTTGCCTATCATTTCACGAACTACCTTATTTAATTCTCAATTTTTCAGTTGTGATTGTACTTATATTTATATTTATATCTACAAGGAATGACACTTCCTAAGGTGCCACATGGCTTTTTTTTTTTTTTTTCCTGGTACAGTGCTATTCGTCCACACTTCCTTGGATGCAACATGTACTTTTCTTTTTCTTATTATGCAGACGCGAAGCGTGTTTTCTAACTAAATAAGAGTAAAAGGAGCTAGAATAAGAGTCATATCTTTTGCTTCATTTTTCAATCTCATTAGTTATTCTTTCAATTACTTTTTGACAACTCAATTAATTGCTTAAATTATTTTAGTGTGCAATTTTTATTTATACAATCAAGTTATTAAAATTATATGATGTGGGAAATAAATATTAGGAGAACAATCAGTGAGATAAGAAAATTAGGACAACAGGTATAAACTTGCTAGAATATATGTAGATCATGTTAAAACATTTTCAACAAATAGTCTTTCACTTTTTCTTCCGCTCTTTAAAACAGAAGAAAAAATTTGTTCAAACCAGCACCTTAATTTCCCCCCCATTTGCTAAGCCGTGGAAACAGTGTTAGTATTGTTTTTCCAGCATTATATCCCATCCCACGAATTTCTAGTACTTGTTTGCTACACTATATGGTATTTAATTAGCAGTACTTGAATAGTGAAAACGCATGAGTACTGATTGAAGCTCATGAACCACCACGCGTACAGATAAGTTTATATATGATATACAAGTATACAAACTAATAAGACAATAGAGAACCATGTACTGGTATATGTCTTGAATTATACTTATTTAATGTTCTATTCAGTTGTACACCTCTGTTGTCTTTTCCTTTTTTTTTTTTTTTAGCTTGGGAAGAAGGAGGGTCCTTGTCTTGTTGGAAAATTTAAAGAGATCTCGGTTTTTGGTTTTTACTAATTAATTACCGTACTCATGTTAATCTATATTTAAATACACACAAATTAAAAGTACTTAAATTTTATAATGTTATTATAAGCATAGTTTTTTTTTTCTTTTTATAACTTAAAGATGAGAGTCTATCCCATATAATAAAATCAAATTTAAAATCTTTTAAATTAATTAAATTAAAAATTATCGTTAAATTATATTTACAATCAAATAACTTAATTGTATTAAATTATTGTATCAATTAGTGGCCCAAAATTCACGTTATATAATTGGGACATGACATGCCCTACTTGCATTTAAGATGTTCAATCAGCAACCAACTACATGTTATTCATCATGGGGACCGACACGATGACAAATACTTGCATGGTTCTGAGGTTGGTGCAAGTTGCAATCACACAGCTATTTTTGTTGGCAAGAAACTCAGCACTTATTCTGCACGAGATATTGACACTTGTTTCATCTTTTCCTCTAACTTCATCCTTAATTTCTTCTTTATTATTTATGTATACACATAATTATCTGTAATATTGTGGCTTAATGATGCTGCTCTTGGGTAACTCCACGTGTGTGCCCTAAATAACGTTCAAATTAATAGTTTTGATATGGCTAATTATCAATCTCAAAATACAGAACCCTACTATATACACGTATATATTTACAGGAGCAGAGGTAGGGGTGCGAGTGGAGGTGCCACTCCACTAAAATTTTAGTGTGCGCCCCTTATTGAAATAAGTTTTTGACTCTACCTCTAATATGTGTGTATATATATATATAGATAATCATTAACGTACTTTATAGATTTTTTTTATTGCAGGCTTGATCTTTCATTAGATATCTGCACTAGTTATTTTATTGAAGTCTAAAGTTCGAATTTCCCACTTTCAATTCAAAATTATAATTGTTATGAGGTTTCTTAAAATAGTCATGTTGCATCTTAAATTAAACTGAATTTTATCAAAAATAAAGTTTAAATATTGGATTAAAAACATATCAGAGGATGGTTGTGACATAGTTAAATATACTAAATAAAATGTAACATTTCAACAAAAAAACGTATTATGAGAATTAAGTACTTATCTTTATCTTCATCATTAATGATGATATCTACTAATGATCCATAAATATCATAGATGAATTTTGTTCTAGTATATATCTTTTTAATAAAAACAAAATAGCTAGCCACTAATTTTAATTATCACATAAATCTACCAGCCTTTTAATTTCCATTGAATTAGAAGGTCACTGTTAGTAGCTTTTGTACGATCATTATAAGTATCATATCACAGTGGAAAATAAATAATTTCATCACGAGGAAACAATAGAAACTTGTAGAAGCAGTTCTAAAACGTAATCAAAGTCCACTTTCCACACAATAAAGCGCCGGCAAAAGCCAAAAGAGCTGGAGTCATATGTGCCTCTTTGAGAACGATGTAACTTATGCAGTAATAATAACACTAATGGCTATTCCAATAATATTTTCCCTTAATCCAAACGGTAAACATCCATTATCATCATATGCGATCCATTAACATTTATACTTCTTATAATCAAAAGGAAAAATGAAGAATGATGCAAATATTGATGGAGTTCGGTAATTGGCATCTCAGAAAATCTTAAACGGATACACACTTGACTGTTTGTTGCCCACAATCAATGCATCATATCTCTTATATATGTACTGTCTGTCTTATCATGATCAACGCACCCACTAGGGAGTGATCAACGATAGTACTCTAGATTAAATTAGATTATAAACTCTTATTCGTCTACAACTCCTCATATAAGCAATGGGATATCAGACAGGACCATGAGGCACTCTACTAAATATTAAAACCATTCTCACCTATACATTTTAATGTTAGAATCATTATCATTTTATTATTTAAATTTTAAGATTATTCTTGCTTGTATTTCTTTGATTTTTAACATCATTTCTTCTTTATCCTCTAGAACTTTAAAAACTCTCATTTCACCATTTGAATTTTGAATTATTTTGTTACAATTTATGTTAAAACAGATGGGAAAAAAGTAGCTTAATCACATGGTCTTTTTTGTTAAATCACGCTTAGCTCTACTTTTTTCCCTGTCTATTTTTAGCATAAATTTGTATAAAAAGAGATTAAGTGAAATTAAGTAAGATTAATTTAAAAGTCAAGAGATAAAGTAGCAATTCTTAAATTCATCGAGCATACGCGAGATTGATCATAAACTTTAAAAACTTTTGTTTTACTTTCAATTAAAAAATATATATGGAAGAACATGGGGTTAATAATGGCGATGGGTAATTTTTAATTATTTTTAACAATAATTCTAACTGATTGGGTAAGATCAATTCTCCTATTTTACCATACAGTCCTAATAAAAAGGATTGCATGGTAATTCAGAATTTTGAGGGATAAATAGAAATTTTAAAAATTTAGTGGGCAAAATAAAAATGATCCTAGATGAGATTACGGTAAAATTCATCCAAAATATATTATATATTGTAGAAAATAAAATCTATACTGATATGTATATATCGTTCACCTCACCTTCTAAAATATACTACATATTATAATTCTTAAGCATTAAAGTCCAATTTTTAATAATTTTTGAAACGAAGAATTATTATAGGATCAAATAATAGTTCAATGACTAGCTCCAGTATGGCTTAAAGTTTGGGGACTAAAATGTGTATCGATTTATAATTTATGGATAAAAATTGAAATTAACTCTACTTAATTTAGTATATTCGGTGCTTTAAAAAAAAGTATATTCGGTTCCAAATTCTTTTGTTTTTCTTAAAATCTATTTGGTGGTATATCTTTAGAAATTAAACCATCAAATTAATCAAATCATTTGATTCAGTTTCCTGAGAAAAAAAAAAACAGTTATAATTTAACAAGAAACACCTTTTATTGGAATATTGCCCTTTTAACTTGGGATTTAGAGGTAAATTGCCCTTTTTCTTAAAAAGTTTTTATACAAATAGTCGAGTTTTTTAATAATTAGTAAAAGGTCATTTTTTCTAAAATGATCAATCAAATTTGACAAATGGTCAATCACTAATATTAATCAATAATTATTATAATATAAATAATCAATTTTCATAGTTAATTATTGATTAACTATAATCAATCGTTAATATGATCATATAATAAACTACTAATTTTCATATCATTAATTGATTATAATATAATAATATCTCAACCCAAACCCGTCCCCTCTCTCTCCCCTCTAACTCAAACCCATTGGAAAAAAGGTTGTCGTAGATAAGCGAGGAGCTCTGGTGCCGACAATCATGTTGTGGATTTTTGTGAGTGCACGAATTGAATAAATAATAAATTAATGAGTAAAATATCATTCCTACGAGGATAATGTTATTAAGTACTGAAATTAGTTAATTTTAATTTTATTTGAATAACCAAAAAATAATATTACAAGTGAAAAATAAAATAAATAAAATAAAATTACAAAAATAAACGAACATAAATTAATAATATACACAATCAAGCATACATTTACTAGGAATTATAGTTTCATCGTAATTAATCAGATTTAAATTTATTTAAGTATATTATCATGATTTTGTATTCATATTTATTAATAGTTAATTATCCTTTTTGCTTTATTTACTCTTTCTCAAGTCATATATAAATTCAACATTTTTATAATTAAATCTACATCAAGGATTAGTAAATTAAAATTCATGATGAATAGTATTATATATATAAATAGTACTATATTTGTGAATAGTATCATATGTATGAACAGTAACATACACGTGAACAGTAAAAATATAAATCTGAATTCAATTATAAAAGATGTTCGTTGAGAAATTTATGATAATTAATAATATAATTACACAAAAATAGATAGATATATCTCTATTTTATCTCAAATTTTATAGTATTTATTTCAGATTCATGTCACAAAAATCTCCTCTCAATTTCATTTTATTCCTCAAATTATTCAAAAGTTGGCCAGAAATTTGAAAATATTAAGTTTAAAAATAAATACTTCAACAAATATGACAAACATAATAACATGCTTAATTTAATTAAACCATCATAATAAAGTTATACCATAACTCCCGTAAAAATTTATTTAATTCATAATAAAAAATAAAATAACACAACAAAATAAATTAAATATAATGAGAAAATAAAGATAAAAGAAAAAAGTTTATGGCGTGTTTGGCAAAAAAATTGCATTTTAAATTTACTCAAATGCAATATAATTTTACACCAAACATAAATTTTACAACAGTGCTACAAAAACAATTATTATTTAAAATATTTTTAAAACAATCACATCAACTTATCAACTCCACTATTTATCTATACTTTTACCAATCATATCAACTTTTCAACTCTAAAATACTTTTCATCCAAACATACATTTCATTCAAATACAAAACAAATACTTTTCATCCAAATACAACATTCAAAAAACAAATTTCATTCAAATACAATTAAAATGCAATGCGTTTACCAAATGTCCCCTTAGAATAGTAACTATATTTATGCTAGTAGAATCTCCAGAAACTCCTCATTTTATTGATATTTAAATAAAACTAAACTAAAGAAAAGAAAAAAATTTTCAGCTTCATCAGAAGCTTTATTATTTCTACTTTAACTCTCACTCTATCTCTTCTCCATTTTGTGTTGAGTGTCCAAGCTTCCCCCAAAATACCTTTTTACAGGCATAATTTTGCACAATTTCACCCAATCTCAACACAAAATTTTCAAACTTACTACAATAATCGTGCACACAAAACATAAAATTTTCATGTTTGTTACAGTAGTCAGTGCATTTTCAAACTTACTATAGTAGCTACAGTACCGGTGTATGCGATTAGGAAAGATCTAGTATAATAGGGCGCATAATAAGCTTTATTTTAATTTATTAAACCAAAAAAAATGCCACATGTTATATTCTTATTGGTTCCTTTCTACCTTTTGTCACGTATCGCGTCATTATTGTACCAAAAAAATTGAGCTCATGTGGTCTTGAATGCATTGTTTCCTTATTAATCCAATTTTAAAAATTGTCATAACTTCTTCATTTGAACTCTGATTGGAGTGATTCTTTTTTTAAAATATTCTTATCGATGAGAGAATCAAGAAAAATCAGTCAACATCATAATTTTCTAACATAAATAGTGATATCCGATGGGACCCACTTCTAACACATAAATTTTTCATTTTAATTTGACATTGCAGAAAAAAAAAATATTAAGATTAGATATTTCCAAAATAAAATACTATAGGTAAACTCATTGTAAATATTTAAGTTTAAGCTTATTTAATATATGATTACTAAAAAAAAGATAAGATAAAATAAAGTAAAATTTAATAAAAATTTCATGAAATTTATAAAAATCTAAATTAAAATAAACAAAACAAAATAAATCAAAAATAAATAAAATTCTCAAAAATAAGCCAATTTTTATACATGAAAAAAATAGTACAATAACTTTATTTTATAAAGTTACCTGATCACGATTTCATTAGAGAAGATAATATTGAGACATCGCTGGAGGTTGAATCGCAATCTAAATCACGATTCCTGTCATTGCGAAGATCACCTATTGCACCCAAAGATCTCTAGTTGTTCCTCACCAGAGGCTTTGTCTTCTCTGGTAATATCACCTACTTTGATGATGATTGTTGGAAGTTTCATCAGGAATAAAGGGATTGATTGAGCAAAAAATGATCATTAGGTCTTTTAATTTTAAAAAAAAAATGGTGGGCTATTTATTAAAATGGATGTTCAAAAATTGATACCAGGTCTAATTTCTCTTTGAACTTTTATTTTGTTAAATTATCCTTGCACTCATTAAATATTATAAATTGTCCTCAAATTGATAAAGGATATTAAAATTCAAAAGAAAACACCTTTACCCACCTGATATAGTACATAAAAAGTATATTCCTTTAAACAAGCTTATAAACATAATTTTACAAAAAAAAAAGGCTGACATCGTTCTAGTATAGCGTGCTAAGTGCTAAAAGCTTGTAGGGGTGGTCACCACTTCTATCTTCTATTCAACTTGATGATCAAGGGTTTCCTGAATGACGAGAGCCTTTCTTTTTCCTAAACTAGTACGTTCCTTAGTTTGATCAGCGCAATGCGATGAAATAAACGGAGATAGGGTTTTGTCAATATGCGGAAGCTAGGTTCATTTCGGGGTTGTGAAATGTTTAGAGACAAAAGTGCCAATTACGTTAGGGGAGAGAGAACTACATTAACACCCTTTGTGTTTTTCTAAAATTATAAAGACACTCATTTAATTAAAACTAATGAAATCAAAGCCTTATTTTCTTAAATCTGTTAAATTTAAATTTAAAATGACTAAAATACCTCAAATAAATCTCAACCACTAATTTTATTACACTAAATCAGAACCATTTATTTATTTTTTGTTTTTTATTTTAACCCTTTATTTGTTTTAACTTAGTTAAAAAGAAAAAATATATATCAGAAAAAAAGTAATACCTCATTTTCATTTATAAGGTGAAAAAAATGAGTAGTATTGCATCATTAGTCATAAATATGTTATTAAAAGTATATTAATAGTTCTTTATTATAGTAATATTTTATTTTCTATAACAACTTTATTTTTATATTCTTCTTATTATAGTTATGTATATTTTGTAACAACAAATTATATTGTCTATTAAAATTAAAAAGAGAATTTTCAAAAAATATAAAAAAATAGTAAAACATTTTTATCAGAGTGTGAATTATGATTAAAATGTTTAAAAATAAATTAAAATACTGTTTTTGATGTTAAATAAGAGAAAAAATATTGCCTCCATATATATCACTAAGGACTTTTTTTATGTAAAAATAAGTATTTATAATATTTTAAATATAATTAATAATCAAACTCACAATCACTAATCAACGAGATATTGCTATAATTTTTTTTTAAAAGAGAAAAGGTTCACGTTATCAATTTTAATTAAAGGATTGTGTTTATAATTTAAAAAAATCACAGGGCGTGAGTCTAGCTCACTTACAAATTAAAGAAGAAAGGAAAGAATGCGGAGAAAATTAAACCGGTTTGCACTCATGCAGAGTCGAACCACTGACCTGTCTATCCAGAGCCCAATTACTCAACCACTTAGCTATGAGCGGTTGAAAGCCGCCGCAAACTCCACAGCAATCCTTATTATGAACCATGCCCTAGAAACAACTTTTTCTGCTTCTCTTCCCGCCTCCGCCTCTCTCTATGTCTGTCTCAGCAAATTACGAGAAGGCGACACCGACAGCCATGGCGACTCCGTACGGCATCAAACTCGCCGTCCATCTCATCACCTCTCACTTCGGCAATCTCGTTGCTGTAATCTCCTCTTCTCTTTCTCAGCCTCAGATACGCTTCCATGTTTTGGCTTTCGATTGTTGTATAAGTGCTTCTGTTTTCAATTAATTCGGCTGATGATTGTATTGTGTGTGTGTGTACATATATATGCGCAGAAAGTTTGTGAAAATCTTCTGAGAAGAGGTCCAGTGACGCTGCAACAGTTAATCCGGTTCACGGAGCTCACTCCTCTGCAAGTAAAAAACTCTCTCCTCATCCTCATTCAGCACAACTGCGTCCAATCTTTCTCCTCCGAACAAATCGGTATTGAAACTGAATCGTTATGAATAAGATTATTATTATTATTATTTTTTGTTTGGTTTTGTATTTGATCACTGAATCCTAGTTCGTTTCTTTCAATTTTCTTTACTTTTGGTGTTTGATGCAGACTCTGCTTTCGAATTTTGTTGTTGGTTGCTTAATTTTCCAATGAAGATGGATTTTTACGATGTTCTCCGTTCATCAGCTTTAGCTTCAGTTTTTTATTTTTAATTTTATTTTTTTTCTGAAGCAATTTATTAATATCAAAAGTAAAATGTACAATTAATTTTAATGAATGGTCCCCGAAGTCTCATGTTAGCCCCTGAATTTTGATTTACGCATCTCACTTAAATCTTGCGTGATTTAAGCGTATTCAATTTCCGTGCATTTTTGACATACTACTACTTATATGGGAGCTCTTTGCATAACAATAGAAAATTTTGCGGAAATATGGCATGTAAATTAAAATTCATGAATCGACATAAGACTTGGTATATTATTATGAGTGGTCATTTGTGAAAATAACCCTTATTTATTATAATTGTTGTTGTTGTTGTTGTTGTTATTATTGTTATTTTCATTTTCTGATATTCTCTCTACAACTAAAATGATCACAAAAGATCTGAAATGAATTTTTGTGCACACAGGTGCTGGTGGAAACGAAGTAAAAGTAACTCAGTACTTAGTGTTGTTTGATAACATCCTCCATCGCTTGAGATTTCCAAAATTCTTGGCCATTGTATCCCAGGAACTTAATAAAAGTGTTAGTTTTTTTTTTAATTGATTTTATTTAAGCTTCCTTAAGCAGGGATGACTTAGGATTAATGTAATTACTTATTGGTGTTTGTAGTGTGAAGAACTTCTTGAGGGTTTGCTTCAGCACGGCAGGCTTACACTGGAACAAATACATGACAGAGCAACATCAAGTAAAAGTGAAGGTAAGTCTCTCGTGCTTAGATATGTTACTTGTTTGAGGCTTGTCCTACAATTTTAATAATCACTTAATCTTAGTTTACAAAACCTGTTTAGGAGATCCTGCTGTTCAGGATGCTGTGCGAGAAAGCTTTCATAAACTTCTGAATTCCCGCTTTGTTGAACGCTGCCCAGCCCCTGAACCCTTTGTTAATCCACCACCTGTAACAAGTTCAAATAAGAGAGGTGCTAAGTCAGCTAAGGTAATTCATGATTTTCTTTAAATTTGTGAGGGTCAATGTGAATTATAGTTTAATGTGTAGGTAGATTTAATGTATTGGTATGTCACCTTTTATTTGCCAGTTCCGGTGGTTATAATATATATGTTTAGGTGGGTAACTGGATTATCAATGAAGTTGCTTAGTTTGCTAATTTGAAACTGGAGTCTATAAATTGTGTTTTTCCTTGACTTAAGTTGGATGAAGCTTCAGAGACAGAAGAGCAGCGTATTTTAGCAGCAGCAGCACCTCTTGAAGCTTTAAGGTTCTCAACTTTGACAACTTCAGAAACTAAAATTGATGAAGATGAAAAAGGTGTGGACAGTTCCTCAAAAATGGATGTTGGGGTGAAGGTTTGGCCTAAATCACAGATTGTTGTTTCGCGATACCAGGTGTGCTCTATGCTAATATGAGATTTGCTGAATTACAGCGGAAGTATGGTGCAGTGGATTCGGATGATGAATTTGGCTCCAAGGAAAAGGAAGTGATTCTTTGGCGTGCCAATTTTGAGGAATTTACTCGATGTCTGAGGCACAAGGTTGACTTTACTTTATGATCTCTCGTTGATTTACATTGATGCACTCACTCAAATGAAAACTTATAATCGTGCCATTCTACATTTTAATTGATGATTATATAATTTATGGTGATGGTAATTAGTAAGGGAAGAAGTCTGAAATCCCTTGTTTGATGATTTGCTTCCAGCATACTATGATTGACTCAATGTGGTGATGTCATCCTACCTATGTTTTCTAGGCTTGCATTGAGAATGTGAGGGCACGGATGGATGATGGAGCTGCAATTGTCATAAGAGCAATCTTAGATGCAACTAGGAGTGCAGAAAAGAAAGTGAAAACGGAAAATTCAGGTATATGGAAGATTCCAATGAATACGTGAGGAACTTCGTTATTGCAGTACAGTTTTTGTTGGACCAAGAAGAATACAATCCAAGAGATGCAGGCATTTTTCTGTTGTGCGATTTACAAAAAGATTCTTGCCTTCTTGCTGTGAAAAAAGAAGAAAAAGGAAAAGGAAAAACAACCAAACGTGATTGTTGCGTTTTTGCAGTTCCCCTATCATTGAATACCATATTTGAAGAGGTGATAAAAAGTGAAGCTGGTCGTAGTTTGACTTTGGATCGTGTCAGAGCTTCCCTTGTCCAGCTTGGTTGTTCATCCTCTTGGACAGATGAAACGTACAGCATTGGTAAACTTTGTCCTTTTTATCACTCCAGCTTATATTATCCAGAATACTACAACGATAGTTTCAGTTTTCTCCATCTTGCTTTGAGATTACTTTTCATTTTTCTCAGTACTTTTCTTTTTTCCTTTTTCTTTTTTCTCTTTCTTTTAACCTGCTCCTGAACCAACGTTTCTTCTGCAGACTTGAAAAAAATAATTGAATTAGCGCAGGTCGAAGAGGTTTGTCTCATTGGTGTTCCTTATGTTCTTTTAGTTGTAAAGTTATTTTGTTTGCCAATAGAATTCTCTATTTACACAATTCCTAAACTGCAGGTTGAATCAATTGTGTTGAAAAGATATGGGAGGGATGCTTACAGAATGTTCAGGTTACTGTCAAAGGATGGTCAGCTCCTTGAAACGGAGAAGGTATTAAATTTTCTTTAGGTTCTGTTGCTTGCAACTGGCAACTGCGATACCAACTTTTGAGACAGAATGTTAACCACTATTCTTGGGACTTCACCTTCTTGGAGTCTGTACAAAAAGAAATTGTACATTTGTTTTACTTTTTGGTCTCTTTCTAGATTGCAGATATTGCATTTGTTGACAAGAAGGAAACACCAAAGATTCTTTATAAGCTATTGAAGGATGAGTACGTGCATATGGAGGTAGAGTACGTCAACTTTCTTATAAAATTCACACTCAGCACAAATATTGTAATACTTGATGTCATCGACAAAGGCCGGGTTAAAATGTTAGCTGTGATCTCAAATCTGGCTTTAGTAGATCAGTAGATCAAAAGAAAAGTAAAAATTTGTATATGGCAAAGCTCACTTAATTATAAGTCTGTCTCTTTTCATACACTATTTTCTTCTACATCAGCATCCTCTTTCTATCAATCTACAGCCATAGTCGTATAAATTACTCGCTAAATTTCATGTAATACAAGCTATTTATTGACTTTGCTTTATTGCCTTTGCAGAAATTAATAATGGGAACAAGACAAGCATTCTTCTTGCTGTGGAAAGTGAATAAACCTATTCTGTGGCAAAATGTTCTTGATGAACTGTACCATGCAGCCCTGAATTTGAGCCTGCGAGTGATTCATGAGCAGGAACAGAAGAAGGAGGTATGCAAAATATGGACTTTCTTTCCCGTCCTTTACTTTTTCCTAGCAACTTTATTCCTACACACTTCTTAAATTGATTTGCAGAGCCAAAGGGCTTTCTTAACTAACTGAACTCTTTTCAGCTATTTATTATACCGCCAGAGAAACGTACAGGGCCCCTAGAGAAAGAATTCAAACGGCTAAGAAACATCAAGATATACCTGGAATCATCGCTTATGAAACTTGACGATGCGCTAATGCTCTTCCATGACTTCTGATGGTAAGCCTCATCCCCTACAACATCACTACTTACAGTTCGTTAATATCAACGTTGAGGTTATCCTCCTTAATTTAACGCTCTCATTACTCATAACTTAGGACGCTTTTCATCGAAATAGCATGGCCAAGATTGTGTCTTCGTTCAAAACCTAGAAACCTTTTGCAAATGACGTCACTCCTTTTTCTTTGAGAAACATTTCTTACCCAAAGGTCACTAGGGAGTGTGTAATTGCTTGTCTATGTTGGTTACGGTACAGGTTGGCTCAGTTTTCTTCTGGTCTCTGAAAATTTTCCTTTAGTTCATCGTCCAACAAAATTACCAGAGAATTATGAAAGCGAAAGTTTTGTGGTTGATTGAAGGAGAAACGTGATGGTTTTTCAGCATCCTTTTAAGAGCAAACCCTGTTGTCCAGATAAGGTTTGGTACGGCTCCTTCGCACGCTGATGGTTAATCTGTAGTGGGCGTCGGTTTCTCAGAAACACGGGCATTTCTTGATTTAAAAATATATATATATATTCTTTTTTGCTTGTCTTTGGGAGTTGGCTGATATTAACATATTTTTTTCTTTAGCTTTATATTCTTTGGGTTCCGCAGCTTTATATTTTGTTTGTTTTTTACTTCTAATTTAAAAACATTGAGAAACTTGTAATCGAATTTATTTCGTGTAACATTACTATAATTGAAGGACATGTAAGTTTGATTGTTTTATTCATGACTTGAAACACGAAAAGAAAAGCCATTCATCTCGGAATCTTTTTTACTAGCGAATTTAATTATGAATTTTGATTGTATGTCTTTGGCGACTCAGTTTTCAAAAAGTGCAAAAATTAATTCATTTGCTAGTCTTTCCGTTGGCTAATTAATTAAAGCAAAAAAAAAAAAAAAAAAAAGGGAAAGTAAAAGAAAAAAACAGAGGCGTTTGTTTAAGTACGCTGCGTAAAACAGCAAATCTTTGCACACCGAAGCATGCAAACATAGAGCTTTAGAGGCCGTTTTGGGGGCTTCAAAATCAATTTTTTGTAGTATTTTTTTTTAATTTCATCATCACTTTTTATTTTTAATATTTTAAAAACTCTATAATAAATTTTAAATTTTAAATTTTAAATTTTAAAAGTTTATAATTTTATGTATATAAGTTTAAGAGATGATTTTTTTTAAATTGCGTTGAATTTTGAAATAAAAGAAATAATATTTATATTTATAATTTTTTTTAAATAAATTTTTAAAATTTTATACATCTTCGCTCTAAATAATATTTTTCGAAATACATTTGCAAAACTTACTTTTTTTTCTAATTTAAAAAAAAAAATCTCTAAAACAAAGTATTCTCAGTATCATTTGATCAAGAGAATGTTCAAATCGTTGACGGAAAACTACATTCTCGCTGCTACTCTGTGGCTGCCACGAAACGACTCCTTTTTGACACCATAGTAAACTGGTTTATTGCCTCCAAATGTGATGAAGTTCCAACCAGAAACCGACCCTCCGACAATGTAGCTTCCCCCTAGCAAGTAGGTAGCTATCGGCTTCTTCTTGTCTGAGCTGAAAGGAGTTGCAGAACAACCAAGTTCCATCTCTTCCCGCACCAAAAGTACCGGCTGAATCAGTTTCTGCTTTTTCCTCTCTTGCTCTTCTTTAGTAGGCATGCTTCCCAGTTTTGCACGGCGGTATTCCGGCACAGCCTTCCCATCCGGTTTGTTCATCTCCAGTACCATCTGCTTGTACAAACCCATCAGAAGCTCTACCTCTGCATATTACAGGTTTGCAGGTATTAAAACAAGCTTCTCAACACAACTATTTGCAAAGTTTCGAATAGACGCTTCACATCTCTCTATGCTGCTTCCACTTGAAAATCCATCTTTAGATAAGTTACACATTCATTGAGAGAGAATCTATTTTCTGTTGCCATGTAGAGCCTAATCCTCGTTGAGAGGTGTGAGGAGCGTAATTTCTTAGTAATTCTTCTCTATTACAGTGAAAACTTATAACCTTTGAAAATGGACGTAATCTTATTTTAATTTTAGTCGTAAAAAAAAAAAAAAAGAGGCGTAATCTCACAATAACCCACTATAAATTTTACGTATAATTGCTTAATTTTAGTAAGAAGTTGAGAAAATATAACGTGATTCAGGGTAAAGCATATTGGTCCTCGTGAACTAGGAAAAGATGTACATGCAAAAAACAGAGAACTTTCGTCATCCACTTAGAGAACTCACTTTTTCGAAGTTCATGACCAGCTTTACAATTCCGAAACTCAGGCGTTCCAAGGACCTACAAGCGTCAAAAGAAAAAAGGGAAAACAAAAAGAAAGAAGCCAGAATTAGGAACGGAATCCCAGAAAAATGGATTGTTGATACAGGAGGACAAATTTTAAGAGAGCACAAACGGGACGAGTTACTTGAACTTTCATGGCTAAGAGAGACCGAGGACTATAAAGAATATATATATATATATAAACGAAAAGGCAACGAAATAAGAAGGTAAATAAAATTATATATGAAGATGCCTGGAGAAGAAGAGAGCGAAGTTGTTGAAGGAGAGCGCGAACTTCGAAGGAAGAAGAAGAACTTTGGACCTCCATCTTCGAAAAGCTTCTTTCTTGCCGCGTGGGGAAACCAGAAATGGGTTGACGAGGCGGCTATATGTAGTACTGGGCTTGGGCTATCTTTATCAAATGGGATATTAGTTGTGGCTCATATTGGGCCACGTTTTAGCTCATTGTAGCAAGCTTTTACGGCCTGGTTTGTATTGTAGCAGTCTTACGCCTTAATAGGCAACAGTATGCTGCCCAAGACCTGCCCCGATTGAGGTATTTCTGGTGCATATGCAAATAATTCTGTGTTAAAAGTGTTTAGTTGTCTGCATGTGCTTATATAAACGATGGTAACCTTGAGCCGAGGGTAACAAAATGAGCTATTTTTCCACAGGACCTCCCCTCCATTATCGTCACCGCAGTTGAGTTCAACTGCAATGACGATACTGTAAGGGAGGTCCTGCGGAAAAATAGCTCGACGCCAGGATAATAAAAAACTTAACACCTCTCATTCTTATTATTTTTCTTTTTCAATATGAAAAAGAAAAAAATGAAATACATACTTACTATAAAAAAAAGATCTTAAATACAAAATAAAATATAGGACGAAGCAACTTAAATCTTTTTATTGTTGTTTTGGATTTACAATTAATCCTATGGATCCTTAGGATTGATGTATTTTGTATTGGTGTATTCTTTTTTGTTTTTTATTTATATTATTTATTAGTTTTATGTATATCCTGTAGTTTCGGGTCATGGATCGAGCCGAATATCACAACTTCTTAATACCCATTCTATATATTATTCTTTTCATTCTGTGTTGTAATATAAACTGTTTAGTAGTTAGTAAGCGAGATTTTATGAAAAAAGTTCTTAAAATTCTATAAAAGAGAACCATTATTTCCTTTTTCGACGTGAATTTAACACAAGATGGGGAGCCTAATATAAGAGAATTATAGATAATTATATTCCTAGTATTCAAATCATGTAAATTTGTAATTGGTATGGTGTTAAATTATTTGATGAGCACCATGCTACGTGACAAAGAAAAAGAAAAAAGAGTTTGTGGTTGCAAGTAAAGACCATGGTGTAAGCAGGAAAGAGGAGCTTCAAGTTTAAGCTCCTTGAAAAATCAGAACCAAGTACTTCTAACTAGCCCACGGTAGACAATGCACAAGAGGTTGCTGGTGGCACAATAGAGCAGCATGAAGAAGAAGAGAACCAACAGGGCAATACTGCCACTGGATGAAAGAGGACATCGATTTGGCCACCTTAGAGATATAGCTTCGTAAAACTGGTTTATTTTGCACCAAATTAGCAATAACCATTCAAGATCAAGAGCAAACAATATATCAGGAAATCCTTGTTTATAATATTCAAGTCCATATAATTTATATTTATAACAAATAGACTAGGACTATTGTATGTGATCATTAACATTTTTGAAATTGTGATTTGTCATTAATATGATCTTATCCTTATCTATTAAAAAATGAATATATTTCTTGTTTTACAATATGTGTTATGATTCTTATTTATTAAAAAATATGAAAACATTTCAGATTTTGAATCAGAAAGTTCCTATCCAAACTATACCCTCTTCAATCCATGCTGAGAAAAGTTAATATGTCCTTGCTTAAATGAATGACTTTGATTTCAGATTTCTTGGTGTTAAATAACATGCACCAATTAACTTATATTGTCTAGTTTACCATGCAGTACGCATGGTTATAAATGACACTCTCAGTGTTCAAATCCATGTTTACATCTATGTATCAGGGGAAAAAAAAAATCCATCTTTATATCAAGTTTTAGACAAAGGTTTGTAGGATAAAGTTGACAATTAGTTTACCGAATCCAAATTTTCTAACAGCAAAATTGAATCTCCAAAATTTAAAAAAAAATGGTGATGATAATATTATTTCATCATTTCATGATGGTGGTATCTTCACCTTTCATGACGTTATATAGTAGATATATATAAATATATATATATATGTATATAGTTATTCAATCGGAACCAACAAGTTCAGAGTGAATACTGAAATGTGAAACATATGGCCACCTTAAGGATATGCGTGGAAGGTCTTCTCAACTTTGTAATATTTTAGTCAAAAATTCATCAAAAAATCAAGGAAATCATGAAAGATCAGTTATGTAGAAAGATCGGTGTTATGGTCAACATAGACTTGTGGTGGTTCATCAGTGTATTTTTTGATAGTCAGAAATTGTAAACCATTTTGTTAGCTCGAGTTGGTATGAGGAAAAATTAGAATTGGCTGGAAAACTTTGGAGAAGAAAACTTTTACAAGGCATTTCGTGGTTTGGTAACTCTGACGTTGTATTAAGTTCATCCACGTTTATTATGCTTTAGTAAGGTGCAATTTAGCAATAACTCGACATTATGTTAAGATCCACGTTTGTAATGTTTAAATAAGTTGTAATTTAGCAATATTCTCTCTTGTTAGCTTGAAAAAAATTAATCAAACTCAAGTCCGATGACTGATAGGTTCAGTGATGATCACATATTTCTCTTGTGTGCATGTGGAATTTCCATAAATATGATATTCAATGTAGAAAGATACATGAATCAAATCTTCTCTCGCATGATTCAATAATGGTTAATTTAGGATGACGTGGCGGCTTATAATATTCTCATACAGTTTTTGATGGAAATTTGGCAAACCACATAAGTATCAAATTATTTAAAAAACGAAAAAGAAATGTACATGACAATTATAATGTTCTGATCATACCGCTGATATGATATGGACCAAAGCTACTACGGATAAACATTTTTTAGGTTTTTTTTTCACAGAAGTCCTTCTATTTTTTGAATTTGACAATTTAGACTCTAAACTTTTTTTTCTTAACAAGCAAACTTTTGATACCTTTAATCCGTTAAATTTTGGACGATTTTTAACATGTAAGTTGTAACTTGCATGTGACAATCCAATTAGAAGGGCAGTGTTGGGTATTTTTACTTATTTCTATAGTAATTTATTGTAAAGTTTAAGTTCAAGTTTAAGAAATTCAGGATTTTGACGTTTCCACTGTATTACGTTATCTCTAATCTCTAATGTTATATCCATTAGAGATCCTTTGTCATCCAATATATCATATTATTTTAATGTTATATTTGTATTTTATTATCATCATTAAGTTTTAAATTCGTAAAAGTAAAGGTTTAGTGTCTAACAATTTAAAATTGACAAAAATATAATGATTAAACAAAGAAGTTTAGATACCAACTAACAGCAATCAATTTAGTATGTCAATTTAGTATTTTATTGAAGATGTTCTAAAAACATAATACAGTACTTTGTCGTATAATTACAATTTGTATTTTCACATAGATACGGGCTTCTTGTATATGCTTTACTCCAAAGCTTTAGAATCTTTCCTGGAGGTAGCACACAATTAAATAACAACATTATAAAATGCCTGGCTCCAAATAAAATAAAATAAAATAAAACCTAACTTTGTGATTTGACTCATGACTTTTAAGGTGAAAAATAAATAAATAAATAATTAAGTAAAACATATAAAACATTGAAAGCACGTGTCCCAGCAGCCAGAACAGTGTAATCTACATACTGATAAACAACTTTGTATAGTATATATATCCATATGCGTATAAAATCGTGACAATAAAAGCAAAATAGAAAGAATGGAACAAAAATCGTAAGTCCATATAATTATATGATCAATAGAGATATGTAAAGGCATTTGGAAGAAAAAAAAAAAAAAAAGTCAAAAAGAACGCTAACTAGATGTGAAAATCTATACAATATATACACATAAAATTTTGAGCAAACAATTTGTTTCTTTTTCTTTAGTTTTGAACAGTTAAAAAGAATAACAAGATTTATCTCATTTTAAAAAGGTCCTTGTTTGACACATGATTTTAAATCCAACTTTATAAATATTTGCTATTTTGATATCTGCACTAATAAAATATTCACATGTTGAATGTTTTTAAAATGAAATTTCAAAACTGCATGTCAAATCTAAATTTGTAAACCTCGAAAATCTCCGATGAGGGGATGGGTGACGAATGAGGTTTTTCGACTATCCTCGCTTGCATCAAACATCCAAAGGCGAGCAAGAGAAGATATTGAAGTAGACAATGAAGATGCATAAATATTCCTGAAGGAATTATACATTTGGATCGACATTGTGGGAATGACGTGACATACGGTGGCCGCAGCCACAAGATGGGCTTTTTGCTGTTTGGATTTGGGGAGGATGAATGTGGGTTGGTACGGACTTGAGTATGTTCGACTAAAGAATTCTCCCAGGGGCTATTTACACACACACACACATATATGGATAGTCAAATTACCACCATACTTTTCAAAAATGTCTAAAAATAAATTTATTTACAAAATTAAACAAAAACAAAACTAACTATGTTGTGCTACAAAAATAAGACTAACTAAATTTTGTCCTAAAAAATAGTCAAAATAGAAATTTAAAAATCTCTAAAAATATTCTCCCTTTATTTTCGTGTATTTGAACCAAAATTCATTTATGGATTACGATTTAAATTTTATTATGAATACATTTTTTTTTTTGTTGATCTATTTTATTTGCCGTCAATATTATATTGATGCAGTCAATATGTTATAAAATACTGTTTTGTGAATATATATATATAATTTGCTTGATGACATGGTCAATATGGAAGTGATCCAAAAAACAATAAAAGATAGAATATGCTATTTGAAATTCTTCTATAAAATAACAAGGCTACCATTATATAGACCACGACCATATTTTTTTTTGTTTTAAATCAATATAATAATATAACAAACATAATCGTTAAAGTGATAGAGTTATTATTGTAATGACCACATCGTCTCATACAAGCAAATAACAAAATCAAAAGAAGGACAAAAAAAATTGAATATGTGTATATATGATCACTATCACATTGCCTCCTTTTCAATTTTGCAGCATACTGATCAATAAACGTTTTCACTAATATAATGATGTAATAAATATAATATAGACTATAATCTGCTAACAGCATTCACCATAAACTAACCACATCATTATTGCAGTCACCATATTAGGATTTTGAAACTACACCACTTACTATGAATATATTGTGTATTCAATTTTAAAAATAACGAAATCCAGTAAAAACATGACATATTCAATTTTAAATTATAATCCAAATATATAAACGAAAATATATTTATATAAGTAGAAATCTAAAAATAATAAATTCCCATTAAAGTGGGATATGTTTCCTTTTTAAAAAAAATTCAGTATATACATATTGAAAATGGTCAATATTAAAAATTAAAAAAAAACCTAAATGCACGAAAATAGGAAACAAATTTCTTTTTATTTTAACTAAAATGCATGCCACACTTCCTTAAATTAAGAAGAAAAAAAATCAGTTTTTTAAAAAATCGATTAATTGAATAAAACAATATGCAAAGTAGAAGGGTAAATCTCGAATGAAAATGTATTGAATTTAAAATTTTATTTAATTTTGTAAATAACTTGAATAATGTTTATTTTTAAAAGGGGATTCCAATATGACCATTTTGTGTAAATACTTTACTTTTAGGCCTATCCTATAAATTTCAGCCTATTTAATTTAATGAAATTAGCCGGCCATCATAACTTCTAACGCGTGATTTTGGCACTTGTGGTTATGGCAGCACTTTTGTTAGCGGGGAGCAATCTGTAATCATTTCATATATATCATTGATTTGAGTGACTGTTATTGCAGAATCGTTAAACTAAACATAATTAGTCGGTTACCACGAAATATAAACTTTAAAAAAGAAAACAACTATAAAACAAAATGTTAAAGGTCGCGATATAGTAATTTAACAGTCAAAAACCTCGAGAAAAAGAAATCACAGGGTACACCAGTTTAAACATAGAAGAATCTTATTAACAACATATATGTTCAAAATGTACGTGGACCACAAAATGTAAAATATTTAAGGGGAATCATATATATATATAAGCAAGTATCTTAAATATATATTTATAATATGTACACAAACAGAAACAGGTTAAAAATTCATTATGCTCATTAATCATGCCGAAGACAGAATAACTGTGCGCATATAATTATGCTCTATCATCTTATTATCAGCAACTCATATGATAATATATCAAGAACCATAAATTCTAAAGAACCATAAATTCAAAATACTGAAACCCTTTTCACACATGGCAATATTGAATATAAACTAGTTAAGGAGTCTGGTTTAATTATATATACATACATATATATATACATATATATATATACATAGTATGAAAACTAAGGGTAATTATCAGTCGCTGTACTGTGAGTCGGTAGTTTTTGTCTGTAAAAGCCCCTTTCAGAATAATCGACATCTAATTCCAAATATTAAACTTGATAGGCTTGCGACGTTTGCAATGACGCAATCTGAAAAGCAGAAACTTGCCTTTCGTCAAATTAAATTGCTTACTATTAGTTTGGGTTTATTTAACATGCGACACGGTCAAAATTATAGTGGATAAATCAAAATCATATCATCAATATAGGAAAGCAAATCAGAGACATTTGGAATATTTTGTGATCGACAAATCTTGCGATGGTTGACTAAACTTTATAATTAATCAATTTATCAATTAAATAACGAATGCCGTACGCTTTTTTTTTTAAAAAGAATTTTTAAGAGTCAATGAGGGCAAGGGCAATTTGGTTTCTGGCTTGGGAATGAAAGAGACAACGCAGGCTTAGCAACAAGGACAATTCTACTTTATCCTACAAGAAATCTAAGACCTACTAATAGAATGGAAAACCCAATTCAATTTTCCTTGAAAGATAGACTCGATCAATACTTTAAGTCCAATATCCTTCGTAGTTCGTTCACGGGATATAATTAAGCAACTTTTATACTCTAAATGCATTGGTATGCACAAACTATTATTGGGACGATAATATTGTATGTGACGTTTGAAATTCAAATTGTCAAATATTGTAAAAGAAAAATGCAAGAAACACTAATTTTAGTTTCATTTTTAAATATAATATAACATGTAAGTGATTATTTTCTATTATTATATAAGTAATTAAAAGATTATTATATTAATTAATTATATTTATTAATAAAATAAAGACAATATATCATTATATAAGTTCGATTCTCAAAAATTTAAATTAAAATTAGTGTTCATACTACTAAGGTTGAACCATGTGATCTACTTAATTCTTAGTTAGGATCACACCTACTTAATTTTTGAGAATAAGAACTTGTCTTAGATAAATCGAGTGGACAAATGAGAAATGTAAGAAATCGTCACATACATTTCTGCTTTGCCTTAGCCCTTAGCCAAATTAACTTTTTTTTTTTTTTTGCTGAAATAAAATTTAATTTAGTTGGGTACTGATTAGTGTTGACGTTGGAGATGTTATGCAAAGCAGTTGGCTTTTTTCAAGGGGTTGGATATATCTTTAGCATTCAGACTGTCCAAAGTTGGTCAAAGGTCAAAGGATGAAGTGGCTGCTCCTATATACAGCTCATGATCCCACGCGTTAATTAAGATGCGTGACAGAGCAGCACATGGTTCTTATGTGACTCTCCTTTCTTTTATGTCAATGTCAATGTCAAAATTAGATTATCGCGAGCAAGCTTCAAAAGAGAGGGAAAGTGGGGCCTTTTTTGTCATGTATGATTACAAATTTGTTTTTTTGGCTTCTTGTTAGAAGATATTCCTTAAGCATTCATGTATAATTAATAAACTTAGTGTATAATTGAAAAATTAGTAAAAATAATAATGTTAATCTTAATTTTTGAATATCAATTTATATAGTATATAAATTATCATTTTTTTATTGATAAGTATTTAAATTATTGACATATTAATTGATTATTTTTATTAATAAATACATAACATAGGAGTTAATCATTAAAAGTTAAAAAATTTGGTGTTCTTAATATTACTCTATATATTTACAAACTTTTTTTTAAACAATATACGTGACTTATGGTTCACTTAGTTAAAAATAATAAAAACGCTGTGAAACTTTGAATTGATAAGTTTTTATCCAAATACTTCCTCTCCCAAATTATTATTATGATTATTATAAACGGCCGTGATTAGTGATTCCAATAATGTATTTTCATGTTTAATGTATAAAGGTCAAGGTCTTAACCACTAGATAAAACCGCAATAGGTCATATATTCTTTTTCCTCCGTAATACTTTTTCTGTTGGATTATTATAGAGTGCTTTAACGAGACTTTTCCTATATATAATTAATTAATTAAGAGATATTTTTTTTTCCCATTATGATTGAAGTTTGTTTTTGTTTTCTCATATTGTTTTCATTTTTGGGATTTTCTTTTATAATAAAATTATCATCACCATAAAGCACTCAAGTAGACTTTGTATAATTTACCCAAAAAAAAAAAGTAGACTTTGTATAATCTCTAACTCCCCTAAATTTTTACGAGCATTCCGTAAAGTCCATAGTAACTTAAGCACTTGATGATGATGATGATACTCATACTGCATGCATGTGAATGCAGATTGGATTGTTGAAGATGAATACGGACGTGTTTGAACGATATACCTTGACCAACAAATTTGCAATGGCCTCTTTTCCAAGCGAAAAACAAAAGAAAAATTATTAGAAATACAAATTATAATCTTAATCTTTTAGCATCAATTTATATAATAAATGTATTATTATTATTTTATTAATAATTAATATTTAAAATATTATCATATCATTTTATTATATTTAATCAATGAAAATATAATAAGTAAATTAATATTTAAAAAATTTGATATTAAAGTAATATCCCTAACCTTACTCAAAATAAAAATGCTATTGTAAGCGAGAGATAGATCACATTCAAGTCGTAGATATCCAAAATTCCCATTAAATAATGGAACCAACATGCAGACTGATCATGTTGTACTGCCCTCATGTGGATGGGGGTGAGAAAAGTCAACGTGGATGAGTTCAGACCCCAAAAATTCAATAGCACGCAATCTAGCTAGTTCGGAGACTGCAAATGAGACAAAAGGGGGATTTTGGCCATTTCGGTTTAGCAGGAGATTAGGGGGAGCTTGGGGGAAGGTTTTAGAGATATATTTTTTGGGTTGAAAAAAAATTGTTTTGAAAAATATGTTTAGGGAAAAAAATTATTTGGGGTGAAAAAATATAAAATTTTAAAATTTTTTTTAGAAAAAAAAAATAATATGGATATTGTTTTATTTCTCATAAAATTCTATGCAATTTAAAAAAAAACATCTCATTTGGACTTGTATACACAAAGTTATGAAGTTTTAAAGTTTGAAGTTTACTATAGCGTTTTGAAAATGTGAATAATAAAAAGTGATGAAGTTTTGAAAAAAAATTGATTTTGAAAATGTGAAAATAATATCCCAAACGGCCTCTAGATAATTAATAATGTAATGCGGTTAGGGCATACATTTAAATTAAGATTATGTTTGATTAATGAGTTTAAATTCAAAAAATTAAATTTGAACTTAATTTCACATTTAGTTTGTTAGTTTATTTCACGCTTTTTAATCCATAATTTTTACAATATTTAAGAATCAAAAATACTATTTACAAATATTCTCTCATACAAAACCAAAAAAAAAATTTGTACTAACCACATAAAAAAAAACCCAAAAAAAAAATTTTGTACTAAACATATAAAAAAATAAAGGAAAGTACAATTTATAATGTAAATTTAAATCTAACTTTTATCATCAAACACGTTAAACTTAAGATAAAATTCTTTAGTTCAAACTTAAACATAAAAAATAAAGTTCATTTCATAATTCAACTCATTCTAAACTTAATTTAAATTTTCTAACTCGAACTCGCAGTTTAAAAGAACCCTAAAGTTTTTTTTTTTTGGTCTTTTCCTCCAAAAATTAAAACAATTTTACTATTTATATATTCAAATCTCTCTTTTTCATTTTCAAAAAACTTAAATTTAAAAGCTTATAACAATCTGATATTAAATTAAAATGAGACATATATTTTTTAAATTATATAAAATGAAGAGAGAAATGAAATAAGATATATAATATTATAATATTTTTGAATACATTTTAAATTTTTGTACTTTTTTGTTAACTCCAACAATTCCTTTTTAACCAAATGCACAGCTCTAAATATTCACCCATTCTTAACAAAACGCACATTTCTAAAACTTCAATTAAAATGTATGCTTCGAACACCCTGGATGGTGGCGGGTACCAGTCTGAGCATTGTGGAGTATAAGAATATTGTTTTAACCCATAGATTAATTAGTTTGCTTTTATATCACAATCTTTCCAAAGTGAAGTTAGAGTCTATACTAAAGTTTTTCGGGGAAAAAAGAAAAGAAAAGAAAAGAAAAGAAAACTCTGAATAAAAATGGTCTTAAATTTTAATATTTCGGTCACTTGTTTCTGTTGAGATTTTTTTTTTCTTTTGAATAATTTAATGTGGGAGATCTACATTAAAACTTCGGATCCTTCTTTGTGATAAAGATTACCTAGCTTGCTATGCAGCCTTACAAATTTGCATTTCTGTTTTTGTTTTCTCTTGCATTTTAATTTTATGACGAAATATCAACATGTTACAATTATACATACATACATGCATATATATATATATACATATATATATATATAACACAACAACATGCCTTTTGGACGAACTATATTCGCAGCTTATTATAAATAATGTCGATCTTCATGTCAACCATGCACATGTGCAGAGAAAGAAAAGGATTGTAGAAACATAACCAAAATCAAGTAGAGCTAATTATATGATATAGCTAGATCAACTACCCTTGAACAAACCAATTAGTGTTGAAAAAGAGGCTGCAGGTTTAGAAAAGCGCTTTGCTGAAATTATTTGCGGAAGAACTGATATTCATCTTAATTCTCTTTGTCCTCAAACTTCAACAATCGTTAATCACATATAGCTAGTCAACAATCTTTATGCGCACGATCACTTTGATTAGTTATTGTTTGACTATATAAGCCTATCTATATGTACATGTCACTCCAAAAGGGTCATATAATTCTACCTTCTTTCCGCTTTCTTTTATGCTTTCGTCCCTTGTTTATGTCAATTCCCTTGTTTACGTTTTTAATAATCTTTTTTTTCTCCCTAATCATGGTAGTTGTTGGTATGAAATATTAAAATCCCTATAGCTAACTCTCTTCAAAATCTAAATAAGAAGGTATAAAATTCCTAGAGCAAATTACTTTCTTCAAAGTCTAATTACTTTTCTTTTCTTCTTCCTTTGTCTCTTAATTTGTGCAAGTCATCTATATGTAAATATCATATGTAAATATCATGCTAATCTTCTCATGAAAAGTTAAAAGTCAAAAAGCTTGAAAAAATATACCTCCCATCTGTCTATTATAGTTCAAAGAAGAAAATCTATATGATCCACAGGTATATCCCGTTTACTGAATGATTCTTGTTTTAATAGCTATTTTTCTGTATTTTTTGCATGTCATCTTTACATAATCTTCTCAAGAAAAGCTAAAAGTCAAAAGGCTAGAAAAAGATATACCTCCAATCTATTCAATATAATATGTAGAGAAAGGTATTCTCATTCTAAAGAATATTTGCTGGATTTTTTTTTTTTTGGGGGGTTAAATGGCCAAATGGTCGTGCATAAAGATGGAAGGCTGGAAAAATATTGATGGCAAACAACCTTTGACTTGATGTACTTTTACAAGACATTTTTCTCTGGCAGGTATGATGTGCATAACGGGACGGCATTGGCGTTGACGCGGACGCTTAATTATATATGCGTCCACAATACCAAACTCAGTCGTGAGGGAAGAATTTTAGGGAAGTCATTTGGAAAAGTGGATTAATTAACCTCTGTTTCTCGTCTAATTAAGTTGCTAGGTACAATCCTTTCTTTCTTTTTTTTTTTAAACTAATTGACAGGCGATAAATTTTTTTTTAGTTTTTCCTTTCCTTTTCTTTTCTTTTCACTGAAATGACAACCTTTTAAACTCAAACCCGACAAAAGGATGAAAAATTATAAGAAACCGTGTAGTTTAGTAGTAAAAACTTGATATAATAGAAATTTGATCATTATATATCTCTTGCTTTTTTTTTTTAAGGATATCTTTTGCTATTTTGTCCCATAAAGAAAAACTTTTATCACTAGCATAATTATAAGAGATTGCACTTTTCGTTATCAAAACACTCAAAGTCGCTAATTCTACTTTTAGCTAGCTACCGAAATTAGTCGCATAAATATTTAGTCAAGAAAACACATTGTTTTTTTTCCCCACCGAATTTACTATCACAACTAGTTCTTAGTTGAGAAATTATTAGATCAAATAAGTGCATTATATTATTATACTTATATAATACATCCACTATCCGTTTAATTAACATATAGGTAAATTATTAATACAACCCTATCTTAATCATTTAAATTTAGTAAAATTTATTAAAAATTAGAATAATAATTAAGAATTCAAGATATAATTGACATTGATAATTAGATAAATTTAATATATTTATTAAATAAGTATATCAAGTAAACATGATAATTTAACATTATATATATATATGCAAGTAGTCTATCGCTTACATTCATGATGATAAGATGGGAATTTTCTTTGGAGTTCAAAATATATATGGACATAATTGTTTCAAGAATGCTAATCTAGAATCTAGATCATGATCGGTGACGGATGATTTTTTGTGACCTGGACAAAAACCAAGTCTATGGACAATGAGCTAAATTACAAGAAAAAGTTTTTTCAAGATAATTGTTGATACGCGTAGGAATATCATGTTTGGATGTCCGAGTCGAGAGTGCACAGGGACCACAAAACCCATTAACAACTACCAAGAGGGGGAAAAAAAAGGAAAGAGAAAAATTCCCCTTTTCGATTTGCCGTGTGACCCAATTTACATGCAAACAAAGAAAAACAAAATACAAATACAGATGGTCCTCGTGTCTCACGGCCAGATTGGTATCTACTATCTGAATGTTTTTTTAAGTAGATATCGACAATCTGATTGAGAGCATCGTGATAGATTTCACATTACTAATTTTTCGGCGATAAATATCTACAGAAAAATGCTAAATAATTAGGTTCCCTCATAAAAATGCTATATATATACATATATATATATCTACACAAATATAGATCCCTGCACAAAAAATATAAGTGTATTCCTTAAAAAAAAAATGTCGAGTATTCAACTAGCTTGTTATAACGCATAAGTGTTATGAGTTTGATTCACCGGTTGTAACTAAATTTTTTAAGTTAGAGTTATTTGATTTTTTAGAAACTAGTTAAATTTTTTTATTAAAAAAATAAATTATAAAAGTTTAGTTTAAAATGATATTCCAAATAAAGACCAGTAATTCTTAATTTATAAGAAATAATAATAATAATAAAAACAATAAAAATATTTTTTCTTTTAAATGTAACAAAAAGAGCATATATCTAGATTATTGTCTCATTTATAATAATTTTTGGATTTCTATCATTTTATAATATCAAAAAAAAAGTGGTTTCATGGCAAAAATTCAAATCTTGAACATGTATAATAAAAGGTACATTCTCATTATTTTCTAATAATATTTATTATTATTATTATTATTATAGCTTAGTACTCTTCTTAAAATAAGTAAATTACAATAAATCCTTGATGATCTTAGAATATGAACAAGGTTTTCCGACTCTCTACATGTGTGTGTGTATATACACAGTCGCTAGCACCAAACATACAAATTAATGCAATCAAGGGATGATAATATTCACTTAATAAATAATGAAGTGACATGAAAAATATGAGTGATCAGTATTTTTTTTAGTAACATGATTTTGTGGGCACTCATTTTGTTAAAAAAAAAAAAAAAAAAACCCTCACAGATTTCAAACATAGAATTTAAGAGTCCAAACCCCTTTCCACAAGTCAGTACTTATTTAGTCATAATGAATTTGAGCACCTTCCGGTATGGAATATCTCCTAACACTTATCCTGACTAGGAGCTTTTAGCCTAGTCTTCAAAATAATCGTCATTGATTTCCTTCTTTTTCTTCACTCCATTTAATTTGATTTGCTGGCCATATCATCATAATTTCCAACGACTTATTCAGCCAGTTACGGAAGCGACACTTTTTTTTTTTTTAAAGAATTTACAGGAGCACTTTTTTTTTTAAACTGAAGTACAGCAATTTAGCAAACCCATTTAAGCTCTCATCATCATAACTTGCAACGACAATCTTTTTCTATCGGTTGAGGAAGCATTAAACTCAATTTATACTGGCCCTCATGGTCTTATTTGCTTAATTAATTATTGTGTCGGTTGAGATATATATGTGTGTGTGTGTGTGTGGGTCCAAACGCGATTTGAAGAAAGTTGATTGAGTATACTTTGTCGGTAGAACTAACTACAAGTTAATCAAAATCACAGCCCCACATAAATTAAGGAAAAAAAAAAAGTGGTTATAAACATAGTGCTATGATAAGATTTCATTTTAAAGTTGTATAAATCTAAATTCTCACGACTAATTATATACATAGTATTGATATAAATTTACTTGTCCCAATTCTTATTAAACAGAGTGATTTACACCCTAAGCGTCGACATTAGTATAGGCTAAATGTGTAACCACCAATTTATTTTCCTTTTTGATTTCTTATTACAAGTGTACGTGGGAGCGCCCCCGCAAAGAAAATATGGAAAAAAAATTAAGGTAAAAAAAAAAAAAAAAAGGTCAAAGACAGTATTATTATATTGCCCAAAAGTACAGAGATTGTGCCCCCAATCCACGCAAAATTATTAGCTACAGAATCATAATTCCTGACCAGAACCTTAATTCTGCGCTCAAGCTTGACTTTCTGGTGAAATACCCCCGAAATCAAATGTGTACACAATATACAGCTTTGAAAAATGCTCACCTCCTTAGTTACTGTACGTGCATAGTTTAAATAAACGTACGTGATATTTTTAAAATAGAAATAAATAACAAAAAGAAATAACTAATATCTACAAAAGGATATCCCAACTACATTGGCATCTCTAAAAATAGAGATCACAATAAAACAAATAAGTTATATACAAAATAAATTTGCAAGGGAAAGATGACGACAATAAGCACAAGCAGGCGCATTAAAAAGAAAAAAAGAAAAAGAAAAACGCACTATTGCTGACGATAAAATAAAGCAATCAATCAGGAATTTATTTTGAAGACTATAGCCTAAACTTGGAGGTGGCTAGCAAATCCAACTGTGTCTCATTAAAAATCTTCTGATCAAATCCCAGTAAAAAAAACGTACATACATGTCTTGTATAACTATATTAGAATTGCAAATCATTCTAATCACAAAACAAGTCTCTAGCTAGTCTAAATATATAGTTGCCTCTTTTTAAATTTTTTATTAATAAACAAACTCTATAATGACGCTTACGTACATAAATACGCGTAATTATAAGAAGTATAAACTGTGCAAAACTCCTTATCAAATAGTGTGAGACTCGTGTGAGTGTGCATGAGCACCAAAAGTGTGTTTTTATTTATTTGTGTGTTTTTTCTTTTCGAAGTAAGAGAACCAAACAAGGAAGCTACGAGAGTTCAAAATAAATTTGACTTCTACATTTTGTACTTCCATTTCGCCCACTGCATGCATGCCACGCACAACTCATCTGTTTAAAAGCATATTAATTTCAAACGTAAAGTAATAAATAACATTGAAAAATGTGTGTTGTGTAAGCAGGTACTAAAGTGGTGTATATATTTACCATATACGTAAATAAACTAAACAATAAAATATCATGTACAGTGATTATAAAATGATATTTATGATTGTATAGATAAACTAATAATAATTTTATATATCTGATTATAATATAAGAAATATAGCTCGAATCTCTCAATAAGTTTTTTAATATAATGTACGTAACATCATTTATGCTCTTCCATCAGATCCACCTACTTACATTATAACTGATAATGCAACAATGTTTAAATTTCAAGGTAGAACAAAACAATGCTCAATGAAAGTCCTTTTCACACTTGGGCTCTGTGTAAACAAAAGAAAGATTCGATCCCTTTGAGCAGCGCAATTGTGGATGGGTCTGACAATTGTTTATTATAGTAGGAAAATCAATGGTAAGGATACTCTGATAAAAGCGATGGAGAATGCTTTATGTCAGTATCATAATATTAATATTATTAATAGAGAATGAATCCTTATTTGTTTTTGTGCATTTTATATTATGAAATTTACATTTTAATCTATGTTGCTGAACATTATTTGTGTCTTGCAACATTATTCAAAAGCGAGTTATCTTAAAATGCCATGTCATATGTACCGACTTGAAAATGTTGTTTGATCAACAACTATAAGGTGATATTTCCAATTCATACCATTTATTTATTTTAATAAGTATGCTTATAATCTGTATCGCACTCTCTTACAACTAGCATAAATTACCTACTTTTGTTTTCAAAAAAATGCTTTAAAACATCATTAGTATTAAAACACTTATATATATTAAAATTACTAAACGCAAACTCTATTTGTGAATCTCGTGTTACTGGACCACTTTATAGATATATGATGCTTAACATTATCCATAATATTTAATATTATTTTATAAATAAAAGGGTGTGGCATATTAAATAGCCAGGTACAAGTTATTAACACGTGATATATGTGTATACACCACTTCCATATATACCGTACGTGGTGTAATGAAACCTTGTTCTCACGAACCCCTCGTAATAGGAAGACAAGCAGAGAAGTAGGGGATTATTTCAAGCCATATATTGAACTTTTTTGACTTGGACAAAATGCGGCGGGAAATTAATTACTTGTTTAGTTATTTACCAAAAAAAAATTTATTTAGTTATTTAATATGGAAATACGGACTAAGCTATAGCTAACTTCTAGTGCTCTAAGTACTTTCAAAGTAATTTTTTTAAAAAAATAATTCGGTATTTGGTGTTGACTAATTGAGGCAAAAATTACTACTATTCAATTATTGACCAAAAAGCCTAAGAATATCGGATGTTTATAATAAATTTCCAAGGTTGGCCGGTGTGATTCACCATTAGACATGTCCAAGTCTTTACGTTTTTGCCCCATGCGAAGCAGCGCAGAAACTCATGTATTTTTGCTCCGAAGGTTACTAAAGTTATTTTTGAGAAATATATATTATATATAGTACAAGTGGTACGTTTTTTCTATTTTTTTAATAATAAACCATTAATTCTTTTGCAGTAGTATTAATTGGAGAAATGCAAGACAGAATATGGAAAACGTGTGGTTGTTTGGGGCACAATTTCATTGAATAGGTTATAGGTAAGAATAAAATAACATCGATCAAGAAAAATAAATTGAGTAAATGAGTTTTTATCTACTTTAACGAGTTTTCATTCACCTTTTTTATTTAGTACTTAAAAGAGCTATATTGCTGTATAGACCAAATTTGGAATGTGTTATATACATATATATATATATATGTACGCGCGCGATTGTCTTATATAATTAAAAAATTATGAGTACTAAGGATAATTAATAATTGACATAATTAATAAATGGTAAGATTTATAACTTAATATTCGAATAAGTTTACTTCGACAGCGTTTGTTAGGATTTCTTTTTCCTTTACCTTTTACCCTGAATAAATCACTTTTATTAATCACCATTTTATTGTAACAGTATAAACTAATAATAATAATCAGAATAGAATTTTTAAGTAAACTTCTATATGTAAAATAACATTCCCTTACCTTATAATTTAGCACTCAGATTTGGTTTTTTTTTTTTTTTAAATAACAATTTAATACAACTTTATAAAGTTCTAAACTGCATTGCGTTGAAGTAATATTTTTTTTCCATTATTGTATACTTGATAATAGTAAACTTCCACAGAAAATATGCTAATAACAAAGTCCAAGAAAATGTTCTCATTCGACCCTGATCAGCAGCTTATATCCCTTATCCAGTAGTGAGAAAACATACAAACGCATGCAAAAACTGAGTGCGTTTATTATAAAATTGCAACCAAGCACTCATTTTATAAATTACGTTCTGCAAAGTAAACGAAATAATTATTAAAAAAGTCCATTTTTAAGTAAAATATGTCTCATTTTAATATCTATCTGTATTTTTTTTAATTATTATGTAAATGTCTATTTTAAAAGAAATAAATATCTGTAATATTTATTTTATCCTTTTATCATAATTGATATTATTCTCCTTTTATTTAGATTCTTTTTTTCTTTTTTTTTAACTGTAATGATTTTTTTTACTGCTCATCATTACTTTTAATAAAATCAAATTAGTTTTGATTTTAATCTTAAACATTAACGTGAACTTAAAAGGTTTTTTGGCTTTAATCTTAATAATATCAATAGAGTTATGATAATATTAATATATTTACTGTAATGTCTCAAACCAAAAAATAAACACATCACAATAATTATTTATGATAAGAATAAATAAAAAAATTAAAATAGGAAAAAAAATTATACTAATAGAAAATATTTAAGTTTTTTTTTATAAAAAAATATGAATTCTTTATTAAAAAAAACTTATTATTTATGTCGATTACTGAAAATCACATGTCAACAAAATTCAATTACTATTAATATCGACTTACACTTTTTTTTATAGAAAACCAATGAATTCTTTATGAAAAAAATCTTATTATTTATGTCGACCACTAAAAAATAAAAAAAAATGTAAATTCTATACACCCCAAAGAAAAACAAATAACGATTACGATAACAAAACTGTTTGAATTCTTTGGCAAAAAAAATATTTATATAAATTACTATAAATGGAATCGATGACATCTTTACTAGAAAGACTAACTCTTTATAAAACTATATCATTCTTTATAAAACCATATCATATCTTCTTTCTAATAAACTAAATCAATAAAATCAAATTTACTTTTTATATAAAATATGATACCTGTTTATTATACCATTATTTATTAAAAAAGTAAAATTTTCTTTTTATACAAAACCAAAATTCCAATACAATCAAACCAACTTTATAATATTTATTCTAATGTTTTTTATTATTATTTTTTTAGTTTCTTTTTTTATTATTATTTTATATGTTAATTCTCAATTTTTAATTAAGGGCAATATCATCCTTATAAATACTATATTAAACATTAATTTAAATAAAATAAAAATGAACATATTTCAATTTAACACTTTCAATTTCAACATCTATGTAAATAATCTAATATATTCCTAAAAAAATTTAAAACTATATATATTTATATCTCGCATCAAATTAACAAATGCGGATCACATTTAGATATTAATTTATTCAAAGAGATCATCATATAAATATAAAATTAAGTTAGCGGTTATTATATGGTTGGTATCGAGTTTGGATCCATATAATCTAATTTTTAATTAAACAAATGAAACTTTCTAAATGCTCTTTCGCAGAGGGAGGAGAAACAACACACTCATAAAACGCCTCATTTAAGTATTTACGGACATAATCTAATGGTAATTTTTATATCCAACTCAATTGAAAGGTGAAGAGTTTGAATTCCCTTTCCTCCAATTAAAAAAAAATGCTCCATTAGAAAATAAAAAAAATGAAAAGTTGATTGTTAAATATTTTGTGACAAATAAACCAGCATATATAGTGTAGTATAATTAACTAAAAAACATATCTTACATAGACTAGCTTAACGGGGTGGAAGATGATGGATTTGAATAAGAGTTCACAGCTTCAAATCATATGGGAATATTTTCATTTTTTTAATAAGTAATAATCATATTCCTCATGCCACAAAAAATAAAATAAAAATAGAAATAAAAACATATTCTTGAAACTCTATATTTGTGCGTTTTGTAAAATACACTATTAAAGTTATGTTTACATACAGACAGAGTATAATGGGTTTGCTTATTTATTTATTTATTTTTTAGCTGAAAGAGTATATTGGATTTAGGCCATATGTAGCAGGATATATTTGCAATTTAAAGAGAGAGGGTATGGACACGATATCTGTAGGAAAATGACAAAGCTGTCCTTTTTCGTCTACATTTTTCATCTATATCAATCAACAGCCATCCATCGTGGACGACAGTCATTGGCTGATTCAGCGTAGACAACTTGCTAGCCTCCACAGTCAACGGCCCACGGCCCTTTTTAGGTGTAGATCTCAATTTGGCTAGGAGCCAAATTAAACATGGTTGGCAAATAACCAAAAAAAGCAGCACCAACAAAATATTTTTAAAATGTAAAAATATAGAATAAAAAATAAAATTAGGGATCATATTTTGAAAAGAAAAACAAGGAAAAAAAGAAACACGGCCAGGGACACTTTAGATGTATGTTCAGATGAAAGACTTGAAAAATATGGTTCAAAACCATTCAAAAGCGACAGTATTAATTTTCTAGTCAATATTCGACATTCTTGAACCCCCCCAACTATTGTCCTCCACTCTTCTATAAATACCAATTTGATTCCTCTACCTTGGATATCAAGAAAATTCATTCCCTTATGCTTAGACTTGAATCCCAACAACCTCCATATATACACCTTGTAAGAATAAACTTTAATTTTCTTCCAATATTATTAGCTACACATCAAAAGCTAGGGGACCCAAGTGATCACATATGGAGTTTTTCAGTCTAATTGCTAAATATTCTTCTTCAAACTTTGTGGTCGATATCATATTGTTCTTCTTTGCCACCATGTTATGGAAATTAGTATCTTCATTTTGGATTTCACCTTCTTTAGCATACTCTAAACTAAAGAGAAATGGTTTCGGAGGTCCATCTCCAAGTTTCCCGCTCGGAAACATAAGCGAGATGAAAAAGAAGACGGGTACTAAAAGCAGTTTTAGTTCTGCTTCCAAAGGGTCGCCCTCAAATGTCACACATGACATTCATTCAACCGTGTTTCCTTACTACTCTAGCTGGCAAAAGTCCCACGGTTAGCCCTACTAAAAATTTGCAATTTTTTTTTTTTTTTTGCGTGATCCTTTTTTTTTTTTTTTCCCATGATCCCACCACTACATATTAGTTTACTCTTTCCCTTGATAAGATAAAGTAAAATAAGGTCACCTTTTTTAACTATTTTTTTAAAACCTAATTACATGCTTATCATAAACTTTTATCTTTTTTCTTTTTTGTGTATATATATATATATGAAGGTCATGATAAGTGTTGGATTATACTATTATTTTGAAATATTAATGTTTTGCATATGTGTTGCGGTGCAGGGAAGGTGTTTATCTACTGGCTAGGGACGGAGCCATTTTTATATGTAGCGGATCCGGACTTTCTGAAGAAAATGTCTGGTCAAGTCCTGGCAAAGTGCTGGGGAAAGCCGTCTGTGTTCAAACGTGATAGAGAACCAATGTTTGGGAATGGTTTGATCATGGTCGAGGGAGACGACTGGGTCCGACATCGCCATGTTATCACTCCTGCTTTCAACGCTACCAACTTGAAGGTCTTCTTCATCACCTCCATTTTCTAACACGCAATCTCCCAACCTCTCTCTCTCTCTCTAACTTTTGTTTGGTCATTTTGCACTATCCAGGTTATGGACATATAGATGATGATATTATTTTCCTACCCTTATATATATGGACTTATACTTTATGTAAATACATCTCTTATACTTTATATATGTGCATCTCAAATACTAGTGACCTCAATCACTAGTTTTTCGCACGCCAACAATAGGACAAATAGATTTACGGAGAATTTTCTGACTAGTAGAAAAAAAATTCGAGATTTATTATACATATATATGCATTCATATGCAAGTTCATATAGCAACGTTGGAACCAACATATTTCCTGACTAAATGAACTACGTATATGTGTGTGTGTGTGTGTGTATAAAATTTTCTCCATATGAACACTTATTTTTCAACTTAACCAAAAATTTTTGCAAAGTAATATTAACAAATGAAATACTGAACTAAAGATAACATTGCCCGTGTGACAGGAAATGGCAAGCTTAATAGTCGATTCCACAACAAAAATGTTGGACAACTGGGCCACTCTCATCAACTCTGGCAATCCAGAAATCGACGTGGAGAGAGAAATCACGGCAACAGCAGGGGAAGTCATCGCGAAAACAAGCTTCGGAATAAGTTATGACAACGGCCGTTTGGTGTTTGAGAAATTAAGATCCCTACAAATGACACTTTTCAAGACCAACCGTTTTGTGGGGGTACCTTTTAGCAAATTGTTGTGCCCTGGGAAAACCCTAGAAGCAAGACGGATTGGCAAGGAAATCGATCAACTTTTTCTCTCAATCGTGAACGCTCGAAAAGAGTCTATCAATCAAGGGTATACCCAAACGGACTTGTTAGGGTTATTGCTCAAAGAGAGTAAAGTGGGCGGGTTGGGAAGGACCTTATCGAGTAGGGAACTAGTGGACGAGTGCAAGACGTTTTTCTTTGGAGGACACGAGACGACGGCATTGGCAATCACATGGACAATGCTACTTCTTGCCGAGCACCAAGATTGGCAAAATGAGTTGAGAGAAGAGATTAGAGAAGTGATTGGAGATAAAAAAGTTGATGCAACTTTGCTTGGTGGACTCAAGAAGGTAATTAATTGATACAAATTTTTAAGTGATTATATGACCTTAATCCATTGTCATGCATGAATTTTTAATCACTATAGCTACACACGTCACAATATTGCAAAATCATGCAAGAAGATCAAATATAAAGCTTTAGGAAGTTGATGTTAAATACTGTTAAATTCAAACTATTGCCAAAGATAGTTGTACGTAAAATGTCAATTTTCCATAATTTGGTGTCCATGGTGTCTTGGGGCTTCCCATCTGCCAGAATTATCCATGGCAAAGAAAATTATTGCATGGATGATGTGGGTTCTACCACTTATTAGATTTGTTGGAACATTTGTATCTTAAATTGACCACCCCATAAGTTAGAATGTAGAAATGATTACAATTTACAAAAATAGATGCTTTTTGTAGGTATTGGAAGTTAGATGTTAACAACGAAAGGGATAGATACATCCATTTTAGAATTCAAACAGTACTGTCCAAAGCTACAAATTCTATCAAGATACACAGATGGTCGGAGGTCAAAAGTCAAACCATGAAAATGGTTCCTACAGCTAGTTCACGCGTTATAGCGCGTGATGAAAGTAGCCCGTGATTCCCATGTGATTTCTTTCTTACTTTCTTTCTTTTTATTTTATTTTTTTCTTGGTTGGTTTTCCCTCTTGAATGGAATGGTGGCCTATGGCTTGACAAGGATATAATATTGTATTGGTTTTAATACCCATATCATGCATGATTACCAAGTAGCCCTCAATTTGGTGCTTTGTTGGCCCTTAATGCCACTTGGCAGAAACCCAATGGTTTGAGCAGACAAAAGTTTCCAAGTAATCATATGTAGCTATGGTCACTTCTCGATCTATAAAAAATATTAAGAATATCAACTCTAATATTAATTTTTAAATACTAATTTATATGATATTTAAGTTATTTTATGAGTGAATGTTGAAAATATTGACACCTCAATTAATTATATCTATCAATAAAAATATAATATTTGAATTGATATTTAAAAAATTAAGATACTAGTTTGTGTCCTGGCGTTGGATATTTATTGTAGTTACCTTATTGTGTGATTTGGACACAAATCTAGAAACTTTCTACTTTCTAGCATATTCTAGCTTTCCCAGACCACTCGGTAAACAAAAGTAGCTGTTTTTTTTTTAATTATTATGGGGCCAGCATATCATGACTATTCTATGATCTAGTTCCTAATTAACTCACTGATTACCAAATAACAAAAAATTAAATTGCATAAAATATTTTTAATAAATTAATAACAATAGCCGTCTTGTGATTAATGCAGATGGGATGGGTTATGAATGAAGTCATTCGACTGTACCCTTCGGCACCAAATGTGCAAAGGCAAGCTAGAGGTGACATTCAAGTGGGAGACCTAACGATACCCAAAGGCACCAACATGTGGATCGACGTAGTCGCCATGCACCACGACCCGGCTCTGTGGGGCGATGATGTAAACGAGTTCAAGCCACAGAGATTCAAGGACGACATCCACGGAGGCTGCAAACACAAGATGGGTTATTTGCCTTTCGGGTTTGGAGGGAGAATGTGTGTTGGTAGGAACTTGAGCTTTATGGAGTACAAGATTTTCTTAACCCTTATTCTCTCTAGGTTTTCTTTTAAACTTTCTCCAAACTATTCTCATTGTCCTGCTATCATGCTATCCTTGAGGCCAACACAAGGCCTGCCTCTCATACTCCAACCCCTGTAGGCTTTCTTTGTGCCCTTCTATTCTATTATCTTTGTTATGTAAAGTTGGAGGAGCCTAGATATACCTCTCAATAGAGTCAGAACCTACAAATATGTATGAAAATAAAAATTAAAAAAAAAACCCAATAAATGCAATTTGTTTATTACTTGTTTTGTTCGTAGAATTATATGGAAGATGTGTACCAAAGATTTGATCACTTGGTTACTCGTAAAAATAAAAATAGGAAATTGTAGTAAATAGGTTATTTTTTAGGTTGTTTAGAGGTAAATAACAATTTCAAACCTTTGAAAATTTATAACATAACTTAATTTTAATATAAATAATATTTCTATTTTATCCATGAATTAATTTTGACTTTTTTTTTCATATTTCTCCATACCCACTCATTTCTCTCTCTTCATTCTCTCTCCTCTCCCCCCTCCCTCTCTCTTGTCTTATCACCAAAGCAATTTGAGTGGAGGATTATTATGGAGATTCGCGATCGACGAACGCTACAATTTGGATCACAATTCCCTAGGTTAGATCAACACAGTCGGCTCTGATTTTCATGACAAAATCCATCACCGCCTCATAAAATTGCCGCTAAAAAGATTGCAAGGCCATCACGAATTGGAAATCATAAGACTACCTCCATTGCCAGATCATCCAAAGGATTGTGAGGCTGACCGAGCAATTTTCTCTAAGCAAGCCAAGTGTCCTCACCACCATTCCGATCTCAATCATGAGCAAGACCGTCATGATTTGGCCATGTAAAGTATGGCACTAATGGTGGAGGACAAAACTAGTCGCGAACTAAGTTGTATCACGATTCTCAAATTCATTGCCAATCTAGCTTGGCAAACAGGTCGATCGGCAGTTGTCACCATCACCAGTGCTCCCGACAGAACTAATGTCATTCTCGTCGCCCATCGCCGGCCACTGACTGAGTTGGATTGAGGTGGGATTAGGTTGGAATTTAAGATGAAGTGTTAGGGTTTAGATCAATTTAGGATTTAGGGTTAGGGATTGTTCAATTTGGGATTTTTTCTACCCAAAATCAGTAAATTAAAATTTGCACGATAAATCAATAGTTTACATAGTAAATCAATCAATTAATAAATTATGATTTATAAAATCAAGAATTTATACCAGTAAATCAATAATTTACACTTAATTACATCGATAAATTATTGGTTTATGAAAACAAGAGTTCTTTGTTTATGTGGTAAACAAACTTTTTACCAAGTAATAAATGATTTATCAACATCGATAAATAAATAATTTACCAAGTAAAAAAATGATTTACCACATAAATTTATAAAATCTACCAAAATAGGTAAATAAATTATTTATCAAGTTAAAAAGTGATTTACCAAATAAATTTACCAAAATTTACACAAAAGGGGTATTTTTGAAATTTTAGATTGTGATAAATCATGATTTACCAAAGTATGCCATTTACTAATAGCCCAAATTTTTCTGCTATTTATTTTTATTGTGATTGAATTTTGACCTATTTATCTCCTTTTCTCAATAAAAATTGATCACTTTTTTGTGAAATAAAGATAGCCGACTTTAGGTCACCTCAGTCCTATCAGCTAGAGTATTACTATAAGATACCGGTGGTGTTAAATATCATCAACTAATAGAAGGTGAACCTTGCAATATGGGACATACAAGTGGGATATACTTTTTATTAGTGATAATGCTTAGTATCAGTAGTGTCTTTATGCATTTTTTCTATCAACTATAAAGCAAATTCGTAGTTCTCCTTAAATTTTTAATAAGAAGGTTAAATTCTTTATTTAAAAAAGAGAGGTGTAGTGTAACTCTCGAAAGCTCGATTAACTGAACCCATGGCAGAGCCAAAATTCTTTTATAGGGGGATGTGATTAAATCAAAAGTAAATTCATCAAAAGTTTGAATACAAAAATAATGTTAATATTCTTTTACCATTGCATATATTTGTGTCTTTTTCTTACTCCAACTAAAAATGTTCAATTTAATTTTTAAGAGTATAGAGTTTAAAAAATAATGAAATTATATAATTAGTATTTTTAATTCATTCAGTGTAATTAATTTTGATTTATTTAATATGTTAAACTTTAAATATGGATATTCAAAAAATCAAAATTTAAGATGGAATTGAAGATTTTTCAAAATATAATTATGTAAATGTAGTAATTTAAATAAATTCAAGGAGTGCAAATAAAGGACAAAGTTGCAAAACATTTTATCATTAGGGAAAAAAACTAATAAAAAGTCAATTTTCATAAAGATGTTTAGATAACACATTATATTTACATTATATTTGAATATATATTTAGATGAAAAATATTTACATTGTATTCAAATGGAATGTTTATCTAGATAAAAAGTATTTGAATTGTATTTAAATATTAAGCATGTGATGTGATTGATAAAAGTAGAAAGAAAAAAAAATAGAGAAAAAAAACATATGATATGATTGATAAAAGTAATTAAAAAAATAAAATATTAAATAATAATTATATTAAATTTAAATTATAATATAACTAATATTTAAATATAATATTTTTACGTTTAAATAAAAATTATATTGTATTTAAATATAATACATTCATCGAACAAATCCTCGTAAGAGTAGAAAGGAAATTTTGAAAAATCTAGTGACATAAGCCCGCGCCGAGCCACCCCCGTGGCTGTCCGTTCTTGGTCACATAACAAAGAAGCTCGCAAGGCTTTCCTTCTCCTTTTCAAAGAGTTGATTTGAATCAATACTGATATCATTACGTGACAAATAAGACCGAATCCGAGCTTATAAAAATATTCACACGGGATTTATAGAAAAATGATGTTTTCTAAATCATCTTATAATAAATGTTTTTTTATTTTTTCAAAATACTCCATTAGTGATGGATTATTTGATGATTGTAACTTTACAATTTATTACCGATAGATTTGATGATCACTTACCAAAAGGAAAAAAAATATATATATATATATAGATTCAATTTTTCCTATTACATGGCCTTGTTTTTTATATCGGCTTATACAAGTGAAATCTGTTTGTCATTATTTTCATTTATTTCCTGTAGGTTAGAAGGAAAAGGCTTGCAAGAAGAAAGACTCGTTCTCCCAACACAACGAGTTTTATTTGTTTATTTGTTTATGTTTTCGTGTTGGACGCGCGAAGTAATCGAACACCATCAAATTCAAACATTACTTTCTGCTAAAACCACAAAATTCTTCTGAATTTTTTTGACTTCCGCGCTTGAAATCCAGTCCAACTCCGGCCCCAGCTTAATCTTCTTCTTCCTCTTATTTATTTTTTATTTTTTTGGGGTGCTAAAAGGGCCCAGATGTTGGTTAAAAGGTTATTATTCCAACATAAAACCAGACAAAGTTGCCCATGAACGTCAAGGCAGGCTGTAACTCATATAACTATTGTCTGCCATTAGTAAGTCTAATTCATTTAATTACACTAATTACTTGACTGAAAAAAAAAAATGGAGGACGAAGATTTATTATTATTATTATTATTATTGAAAAAAGAAAAACAAGACAATGAGAATTCCAAAAGGGAGAGGGCGTTCACTTATTATGACAACAATAATCCTCATTCAACCTTTTGGGAAAAAAAAAAAAAAGAAACACACACCTCGAAGAAACCAGATAAGTCAAAACGGACAATATGTGACCCAATAAAACTGAGCATACCTTCAAAAGGGAGGCAGGCAGGCTGGGAAGCGCACGTGCATCCACTCTTTCTCGTACTTCACTGCATGATTCCAACCAATCTCCTCCAGCAAAGAGAGCTTTAACTCATAAAGCTTCTTCTTTGGAGGCTCGCCATTATCATGAATCAAGTCATTAACCACCTACGCCAGCAAGTGTGAAGTCGATCATTAAAAGTGGGAAATCATAAGCAGAATACAATCTACCCAACGAAAAAGTTTATGGTTTGAATCCAATCATTTCAAAGCAAAAGCCACATGAACTGGCGGGATTAATCAGGAAAAACATAGGGTTGCACAAGCCGGTTCCTCGGAATATGGTATAGAGATGGAATCACAATCTAGTCAAACTCGAAGGAATTTATTTTGAAACGTAGTAGTGGGACAATGATGTGTTTGTAAAGATTAGAAATCTTTAAAGGTTTGATTTGTGCAGATCTGTGATAAACTCATCGAAGCTGAGTGGCGAACAAACGTGGAGTCCTGTCCACTCCAGGGCAATAAATTCTATCTATATGGCTAACTGTCTAATGATGTAACATTGGAAAGGCGGCCAACCACCCAAAAAAAGAGTTAAATGGACCGGTGAAAGGAGGACCAAAAAAAAAAAAAAAATACCTTCAGCGCCATTCCAAGCCTTCCGCAACGTCTTTCGTGTATCACTAACAGGGTTCCATATTTAGACTTCACGTCAACCCATTTCTTCAGTTCCTTGAAGTTCTCTTCAAACAGGTCAGGCTGGTCACCAGAGTCTTGTTCCGAACGATCAGCTGTCTTATCTGTATTATTTGTTTCAGATGCAGCCACATCTTTACTCTTCTCAGCCTGTGACATACAACAATAATAATGATGGTAAGAATTCCAGTCAAGAAAGCCATGCTACAATTTATTCGCAGAGGTTAATTTATTCTACTCATATTTTCAATCAAAAGGAAATTATATTACCATGCCTGCTAAAGAAATAATGGTTTAGAAGGGAATGGGTGTATTAGCGAATAGATCTTATTTCCAACCGAAGAAAGTGATCAAAATAATGATTAGATCAGAACTGTCAGGCTTATCATGGACCTTTCTAGGGCTAAGCAGTAACAACAGGGGGAGGCAAAAAGTAAAGCTGTACGCATTATATATTTGGATTTTGCAAAAAGAATGTTGGGAATACTCCACGGAACTCAGCAAATTTTTGAAGAAATGAATAAAGAAGGCTGACATCCACTGAGCACGGCAATTTTTGCACCCAGAAAGTGCACTGATGTATTAGGAAGGAAACCGTAGTGATCTCTCATAGTTTAGAAGCAATGCAAGTTAATTCTTACGTGGAAGTAACGATTAATCAGAATACAATTAGAAACATGTCTTCCTGTTATAACAAAACATGGGAGGAGGTCATGAGAATATATTCCAATTTGACCACTATCTTCTAGATTAACTATGTGGCAATAAAAATTGACTTTAAATTCAAATCTAATCCCTTGTTAACAAGAAACATTTCTCAGGATTTGCATGTTCATGGCAATTCCAATTGTAAAATCTCTCTCAGTTCCAAAAACAATAGTGATTGCTATGTTGCCTATCAATATCTTATATTTCCTCCTACTTGCTGCAAGTATTAAAAGCAAGCATCAAGAACGTAATGACAAAATTACTAGAAACAGATACGATTGCTCCAACCTCTAAAGATTCAATCTCTGCCAATGCCAATCCTTTCTGGTAGAGTGCTTCTACTAACTGATCACGGGTGATCTCCATCTTTTTCTTGAGTTTCTGTAAGAAAAACAACAATTGAATACAACCAATCTGACTGAGGCAAATTACTCAATTTCAACTCTCAAAGAATTGCCAGATTTCTTACAGATACATACCTCCGCCTCCTCGTCTTCAGGATCAGTTTTCAGTGCGAAGAATTTTGCTAACTCCTCTTTGTCAATACTATCAATCACCTCATTTGCTGCTTCAATAATCTGCAAGGCAGAACTCAGATAACTGGTGAATTGAAAACAATTGAATGGTAAACAAGGAACAAAATTCTCATGTAATTCCAATTAAGTTCAAGGGCACATCCTGAAACAATGCTACTAACCTTTTCATTGTGGGAGATTCTGTCCTCGACATTGTTTCGAGAAAGCAAACCTTCCAATATCTTTGAAAGAAGTGGAGTGTAAACTGGATATTCAGCCTGCCAGAAAACATAAGTTACACATGAGTTTAAACGGCTCAAGCTGTCATGCATACTTGACAACACTAGATTTTAAACACAGAGACGCAACTTCAAAAGAATGAAGCAGATATATTTTTTCTTCAATCCATGATAGGTCAAACTGAAAATTTGAGCTTGGGATTACACAAATAATAACGACTAAAATTGAGAAAACACAAAAGGTTAAAAATAGAATAGTTTGATTTAGCCTTCCATGCAACAATTCAGTTAAGATATTAGCCCTTATTGAACAAAGTTTGAAAAAAAATAAAAAAATAAAAAAAAAAACATACCATTTTGAATCTAATAAGACCTAACCTATACCTGACCTGAGTTTGGAAATTCTATACGATCCTTAACAGCGTTAATGGAGGAAAGTAAGCTTAACCAAAGCTCATTAGTGACCAAACAGACAATTCCTGATCAAAGGATACTACTAATATATATCATAAATCATAAGATAGGATTGAACCTTCAGTGAGAGAGATAACTTTTCCCGTTCTGAGCGTTCTTCTTCACTGTCTTGCTTTAGGCTTGCAAGAACCTTTATCTTTGCATCTCGAACCTGATAGATAAAATATTGATAACAGAAAGAACTTATTTACCCCTCTTACCATAACGCAATTGTTGAACCACCATTGAGGAAATGTATAAAGAAGGTTAACGTATGGAGAAGTTATTTGATTTTTTTTCTCCCTCTTCTTTTGACTGGACCCGTGAGATAAAAAAAATCCACATGCAAACAAAAACTCATTTAGAAATATTGCTGGAATGGGTGCCCACACACCTCTTCTTCTATGCGTTCGGAAATAGATTTGGTACAAGTTGGAGAAGAATCTTTTTCCTTGTCCTCATCAAGCTGTGGAAAAAAATATTGACAGGAAGTTCTATTAAATAGGAAGAATAGTACCAGTAGTCAAAACGTAGCCTTCAGTCAGGTTAGCACAAATATAATGTGTCTACGACCGTAATAAAATGAGTTATGGCATAACTTTAAAGCAGAATCTCTTACAACCTTATTTGGAGGAACTATATAAGAAATTCGATGAGACACAGGAGACTTTTGTGGATTTTTCCCCTCTCCATCCCCATAATATGATAGCTTTCCATATGAGATTGCTCCAAATAGGACAGATCCTTGCTGACAACTCTGCAGAAACTTCCCGAGTGTTATTGAAACTATTGTAATGTCATATACGAGAATTGCACAGATTATAATTACCTTTGGCAGCTTGTCTTTAGATGGTGGGCCAACATAAAATGCTTCTTTTTTCCTACCCATTTGATGATAATATTTATTTAGTATGAAATTTTATGTAATGTATGGGTCAGTATACGAATAGCTTGTTCAGAGAGTCAGAGACACACCCAGGAACCAAAACTGTTGATTTAAAACTACCATTTCCCATCACAGGGCCATCAGGTTGAGAGAAAAAGCTCAATCGAACTACATCCTGTATCAGATAGAAAGAACCAGAGTTCTTAGAAGTCTACTGTGTATAAATGCCTCGTGATAATATGATATAATCTGTAATGACATCTTTACTAATATGCATCAGTAATGTTATGAATTTATGTAGATCAAATCAAAAGAAAAAATGGTAACAAAAACTAAGAAATCAGAAGATTAAAATAATGCATAATTTACATTGTAGAATTCTAATTTGGCTCCTCAAACTATCACAGAAAGCATTGCTAAAGAGAATAAATTATCTATCCTAGAGTATACCCTGTGGCTGCAGGCATTGCAATCTAATGCCACCGCAAAGGGTAGAGTTCGAATCCCCCCAAGTTCCAAATAAATAAATAAATAATCTATCCTGGGGTATACCATACCTTTTCTTCCAAATTTCTTTCAAGGAACAACACTAACTGCTTCAATTTTTCCAGATATTGCACATTGTCATGCCTGAAACAAGAAAAAAGAAAAAGGATGGAGAAAGAAGCTTTAAACGATCAACCAACTTCCACGGTCATAAACAAGACAAGTAGAACAGAGAAAATAAAGTAGTTTATGACAAATGGTGGTACTCAAGAATCTAAATAATGTCATAAAAAGACAATTGAACACCAAATTAAAACAGCAAAATAATCTCATAGCAGTTAACGTAGGCTCGTGTGTTAGTTTGTGCTATGAAAAAAAGAAGATACCTTAGATACAGTTGTAAGTTGTACTCTCCCTTGGGAAGTTTAGAAGAATTTGGATAGACATCACCCATCGCGCGTACACGCTATAATTGGAGAGGACAAAACATAACAAAACAAAAAAGTGAAATAAATAAAAATTTAAATTTTTTTTACCTTAAATAGTGATGGAGCAACATATAGCACCATATGATGCAAAATAAATGAGTCCATTTTCAACAAAATGAAATTACAAGCAATCACAGAATCCGTTTCTTAGAGAATTTGATTGTACCTTGTTTGGGTCATAAATCATATAAAATTGAGACTCAAACTTAGTGTCATATATGCGATCGTTCAGTAATGGAATGTAAGGTTTTACTTCAGCTCTATCTTCTAATTTGAACTTGTAACTGTAGAACAGTGAAACAAGAAAATAAATATCGTTAGAGCTAAAAAGAAGTTAAGCCGAATGAGGTAAAATAAGAATAATAACAAATAAAAAATGACCCACGTTAATTTCAGTGCTAGAATTTGTTTGCCTGAGGGTAGTTTGTCACGATCTGCTGCAAGAGTAGAAAGTTTGGCTTCAATTGGACGGTACGGTATTCTAACCTGTAGAATGAACAAATGAGAGGAAATACGAAAAAATGCAGTAAAATGAAACAACAAAAGAATCCAGGGACTAACTCTCCACCTTGTTTAGAATAGCAGCAGGTGCAAGTTTTTCAGATGTCACATGAGCTTCAGCTTCTATTCTAATTGGTACTTCACTTCCATCAAGTAATACTTCCTCCTTATCAACATTAATCCCGTGAAATGCAATCTAAATATGAAACATATTTGTAACACCAAACGTAAGGACATGCATTCCCATTATGTTATTCTATAACCTCCATTTGATTGGAAATTAGAATAAAACAGAAAGAATTTACCAGAATCAGAGTGAAAGAAAACTTTAAAATTCTAATAAACATTTGGTAAACACAGAACACAAAAATTAGAAAAACCAGAAAAAGATTATGTTGAACCAAAAATAAATAAATAAATCCTTATTTCCACCTACCTTACTGCACATTTTCTTTAGATTAATAAGAGATTGAAAGCCCAAGACCTTTACCACTAATTTCCCAGTAGTTAAACCCTTTTTTTATTTTTTTTAACTTAATTGGATAAGAACCGAAATTACTCAAGTCGAATGCATTAGTTGACTGAATATGAAAAAACGTTACTAGTATCTGAGACGTAAAAAACAATATAAAGTTGAAAGAACAAATATGAACTTACATTAACCAAAAAAAAAAAAAAAAAGAACCACACCTCAAAATCTACAATAGTTGTTTCATGACTTCCCATGCCACTAGACCAAAACTGTGCTATAGCCAACTCCACTGTCTGACCAGCTACAACAGGAAAGGAAAAGCTTTTGGCAGAAGGAGATGAGAATGTCACAACACTCTCCCAACTAATAGGCCTTTTCAGGGGGCAAAGCTGAACACAGCAGACAATCGGTATGTTAGAGCAAAACTAGAAAATCATATATAATGAACTCACTATACCCTGTACCTGAACAGTGTCAACAAAAAATCTACGACATGTATCGAAGCCCGATGCTTGCATGGTTGCTTCAACCCAAGTAGCACCTAGAGGGACCCCTAGGAATCTCCTCTCTATGTGGCCTAAGCAAGTTAAATTTTAGAGAGGAAAAGAGTTATCAGGTTTTGAAACTAAAGACCAGATATCAAATGCTTCCCAATGATTGAGCAAATTGAACTAAACATGTAAAAATAAAAACGTAGGCAATAAGAAAAACAACATAAAGGCAACCAACACAATATACCTGGTACAAATGACATCCTAGAAAACGTGACCAATGGGGGTCGATTGATTACAGCCTTTGGCTTGGTTATGGTAATAGGTACTCTGAAAAGAGGACCACGCCAGGGTGCCTTACAATCAATCCCATAGACTTCATAATAGTGAAGTCCTTCACTAAGACTGGTAGGATCTACTACTATGCTGAAAGAAGAGCATCAGAACTTTTAAGTTATGGATGGCATCAGGTATGGCTTAATAAAACCAAAAAGCACCGAGTACAGCAAAATATAAAAGAGAAAAAACTCAAAAGAAGGAAAAGCAAGCAGACAAACAAGGCTTTTTTGCATTGGTACACCCAAAACTTATCGCAAAGTTGCAATTTGCACCCTGAACTTTTAATTTTGACAATTTACACCCTGAACTTGCAAATACATAGCAATTTGCACCCTATTGATAATAATATCAATCTTTTGAAGGAAATCGACATGTGATTTGTATATGGGTTGTTAATTCATGATATGAATAATTATTTTTGTCTATGTTAAACCAAATTGATTCAAGTTAAGCTAAATTTATTCAAGTTAAGATCTATAATTAAGTCTTATCAAAATAGAATATTTGAATTACATTTGTTATACATATAAATTAGGATCAACATTGATTAAAATGAAAACTTTATACTCTTAATTGATAACCAATATGCAAGTGAAGTGCTAATTTTCATTAAAAAATCAACACCGTTTACCAATGAGGTGCAAATTGCTACAAATTCATAAGTTCAGAACGCAAATTGTCAAAATTAAAAGTTAAGGGGGCAAATTGTAACTTTGTGATAAGTTTAGGATGCATCAATGCAAAAAAGCCGATAAATAAATATAATGTATATACTCAAAAATTATTGAAGTTGGGAACACATTAGTCATTAAAGTGAAAGACAGCACGAACCAACAGACATTTAATTAACCTATTTAACACAATCAGGCATCAGCATAATCTCAAGCACTAGTCAACAAGTTGTGATCACCATCCTGAAATGACCTAAGAAACCACATTTAAAACTCTTTGTAGAACTAGATACAAGTGACCCCAACAGAACACAATTCACAGCCCACTGGCTAAACATTTTCTTTGTAACATGGAACTCCAGACAAAAGCATACCTTTGTCATCAACTTCAAGCACCAAAAAAAAAAAATATGTCTACATGAAGATGCAAGAATGTGCTGAACCACTGATTTTGCAGTTCATTATAATTACAGCAATCAAGACTTTGTTACGAGGATCGGTACAGCTTGCTAGAAGCTTCTTTATATGGCCAAACAATTAGTAGTAAAATATACCATTTTGAACATTAATGCGAACAATTAACAAGAACTCATATGTTAAAGAGTAGTAACTAACTTGAAGCTACGCCCATTATGTGTAAGAAGGAGATACTCTGGAGCCCTTACAACCACTTGATCACTTGAACATAACTCAATGCACTCCTCAAAAGGGACCAATTCATCTAAATTACTTGCATCTTTATGAAATCTTGGGTCAACTTGCACTGTCCACTGCCAAGCATAAGTTTTGCTACCGGATGAATACCAATTGCAGTAGAATGTATTGAAGTTAAAAGTCAAAATGAAAGCTCTGTAAAATAATTACATTTTAATTACATGTACCAAAAAAGTCAAATCATCAATCTTACCTCGCTAGACTGTTGGCAATCACTAGGCTCTCTTAAATAGATGCCTCGTGATGCAGGAGCTGCAGTTAAAGCAACAGCATCATTTCAATACTCAAAACAACCCAACCGAAGTGCAATTTTCCCTCATCAAGGGTTCGATGAAAGAGGACCTCTTCTAGCAAATATTAGGCACACAATAGTGACCAGCAACTCTTTTAGATTTAACAAGAAACATAGAGCAAGCTAAACTTACTTGATTTTCCAGATCGAACAGTCTTTATTTGATACCAAACAGATGGTATATTCCTGGACTGTTGTAAATATTCATATGCCCTGTCAAACAACAAGACATACAAATAAGTTCAAATTTGAAATGCTCAATCTGTCTCAAGAGAAATCGAGAAAAGGTACAGAGCACAAAAGCTAACTTGTCAACTTGCATAAGTCCTTCCCCAGTGGATAATTTATCTTCTGGTAAATTGCCTATAGGAACAGATGTATTTTCAAGAGCTTTCTGTACACTATAAGGACTCACAGGGATACCCTCAGCCTGCACAGGAATTAGTGGATGTAGGCATATTTAATTAAAGAAAAACAAAAAGTAGCAACAACGGTCTCAAACAACATGGCAAGCAAAACTTATGATGCACACCTTTAGCGCGCTTACAAGCAATGCAATTCCCCCACAAGCAGATGGGGAAGCCATTGATGTTCCATTCATGAGCATACGACATTGCAGAGTCCACGTAGGAACTGGAGCAACAGCCCCACCAGGAGCACTTATACAAACACCAATGTCTCCGTCAGCAGTTGGTCCTCGGCTGGACCTGCACGTTATTCATAATTTACAATCAAACCATAATTATAACCCAAGACAGCAGAGTGTGTAAATATTACATTTAAAGGTGAAAATCACTGATTTAGACATATTTTTACCAAGTATATTCGATCCCTTCAGATGGAGGCTCAACAACAGAATGAGCACCAGCAGCCATTTCTGGGGAGACATATGCACCAACTCCAATGATGGAGGAAGTGGTACCACCAGGTGCTCCAACAGTGCTTAAAGCTGGACCACTGTTACCAGCACTACTCACAAATATGAGACGGTGCTTGTTTACAACCTAACCAAATGATGTCAATAGCATATTTCAGCACGCAAAAGTCAACAGATGGAAAATTTAAACAATCATCTCAGCCAAAATCACAGATCCACGAATATTACTTCATTAACAAGATCAACAAAGCGCCCATAGTCTGGTAGCAAAGTAGGTTCCCCATAACTCATGTTGATAAGATCACATTTATGCTGCCAAAAAAACAAGTATAACGGCAGTCAAACTATGAGATTAAAGACCTGAAGTTTCCTATGGATAGATACATATGTATATATAACATAGACACACAAGCACACACATGCATTGCATCCAATCATATCAAAGGTACACATGCATGAAACTAATTCCAAAACAAGTAACAATGCACATCGATAAATGTTGGTTATCTTAAATTTGACATCAAAACAAAAAGAAGTGTTTATCACCTCAACAGCAGCTATAAGAGCTCGAGTTAGACCAGTTCCAGTCTCCATTGAACCCATGCGTGAGTCGCCAATTTTACAAGATATCAATTGCGCCCCAGGGGCGACTCCATTTAACAATGGCTCCTAGAAACAACCACATACATCAAGTGGGAGGTTCTTTTCCACCAAAAAATAAAAATAATAAAATAATAAAATTAAAATTAAAATAAAAACACTCTGTGGCAAATAGATAAGATTCAATATACCTTTGGATGGAAAGCACTTGAAATACCAGCAACATGAGTGCCATGAGGGGAGCTATCTGTTACAATACTTAAGATATTGCCCTCATCATACACGTTTACAACACATGTACAGGCATCTAATTTGCTAAACACACCATACTTTCGTTCAATCCTGTAAAGATAGTTTTATATGATCAGTCAGTTAGATATTTTATAAGATCCCAAAGTTCCATGATCAACTAACACACATGATTTACACACACACACACACACACACACACACACACACACGGGGGAACGGAAAGCATGTTTTTCATGCTGGCTTTGAAATATATTTGTCAGATACAACAAATATATAATCTTTCTGGCCTTCTCTTTGAATATCACCTTCCAAGAAAACAAACTCAAACTCCTCCACGTTAAAATCAAAAGAGCAATAAACCACCTATTATATTGACATATTCTAATGAGGAAGTTTAGATCAATCACCATGACCAATACCTTCACCGGACAAATTATTCTCGTTCCATTTGATTTTCTAATATTAAATATATTTAAAATTAGTCCAACTTCATATATTTTGGGGGGAGAATTTTTAAGCATATAATTTCACTAGAAAGCAAAATATACCTAAAATTAGTGAGGGGCGTAAAATCAGCAAGTTTTCCACAATCTGGGTCATCGTCAAGACTCTGCGTATCTAAGGCAGCCCTCCATACTTCTCCATCGTGCCAGACAACAGCATCTATAACAGGCCCTTTGTCATCATAGCTCTAGAACATAAAAAAGACCAAATGTAAGAGCAGAAATGGAAATTCAAGAATTTTTAATGAGAATTTGGGACCTACCTCAGCTTGCTTTCGCAGATAATCAACTTTGTCCTGGAGGTCCTCGCGGATTTTTTTCAGGCTTAAGTCTTCGGCTTTGATGTATTTCTGTAAATAGAAAATCACAACTTCAATAGAATTATCTTGAAAAAAAAAAAAAAAAAAAAAAAACTGAACCGCATATTCAATACAAATGCCATGCAATAACAATTTTGCATCAATAACAGGTCATCTATGATAATTTAGTGGGTCAGGAGTACTTCTGTATCACAGGAATCACTTTTACAATACGAGATTAGTAGCATTTAGTGAATGGACATATGTCTTGAAAACAGATTTTGAGTAATCCTAAGAATGCACAATTAAACAATAAGAAAAAATTTCATCAAAGCTGCATGGTGCAAAACCGGAGGACAGAAGAGGTCGGGCTGAAGGGTGGTAATTCTGCCAACCAGAAAGACAAAGATCTCAGACATACTAGTTAGACTTGCAACCAAAAAAATCACGGTCATAAGTACATGTTTAATCAATTTTAAAACGAGATTCCGAATGCACGAGCAATATGCACTTTCAGATTCGATATATGTTAAAACCAGTCAAGAGGAAACTAAAGGGCAGCATGTTCAACAACCTGATCAAATTCATCAACACGCTTAACGGCCTTGGCAATTTCTTTCTGATTTTGTTCATCCCATTTTTTCTTTCTCTCTTCCTGTCAAGCAAGACATTAAGAATAATGACAGAAAATGTAAATCCTCCAACTTCTATGATTCCCAAGGCTTCTGGTGATGTTCAGCTCTGGATCATGAAAATAATAATTACCTTCAAACGGGAAGTCAGGTTATATGTAAACAAATCATATATCAATTTATAACCCACATGCCATGCGCCAGTTGGGTTCTTCCATGAAGAATTGACAACCAGTGAAGCCCCTGTTTAAAAAATTCATCAAAACCAGAGCATAACATTTTGACCCCATATATAGATATATATATATATAAACATTATCTAAGCAAAAGTAAGACATGATTGCTGGCCCTCAGTAGTCCATATATCATATTAATAAAATAAATTAATTCAAAAAAATTAATTGGTTGATTTTAACAAATTTACCTGAAGCTCCACGTATACAGCCATCTGCATCAGCCTTAACCACCTTTGAAGTATCAATATCTCCACTCCCGGTGCTGAAAAATCAGAAATTTATCCGATTAAATACACACCTATACTCCACTTCAAAAGATGAACTTCATACTCACTACCGTATTTCCGCTCAAAAACGGAAAACTTATCCGATCAAACACTCATTTAATACTCAAATTAGTCGTGCACTGAAAGCTACCAATCAATGACATCCAGGATCTTCGGCTTCCCGTCGGACGTAACTTGCAATCCGGCAGCCGCCGGGTCCACTCCAGAATCTGTGAAAACCAAGCAATCCAGAAAAATTATAAAATAAAATAAAATCTCTCTCTCTCACTCTCTCTGTCTCTCTCTGCAATTTACCAAAAATGGCGATGACGACGCCACGGCCGTCGAAGTTCGGGTGAGCCTCGAGGAAGCGATCGGCGCCAATCTCCTTCTTAGGCATGAGGGAGGCAAGGAACGTTGACTCGCTGAGCTTGAATTTCCTCAGAGAACCATTATCAGCGCCGCCGCCGCCGCCCCCAACGTCGCCGCCACCGCCGAATGAAGAGCAAGGCATTGACCTAAACCTAACACCGTCACAACCACCACCACCACCCACACTGCTTCTGCTGGTTCTCCCTCCTCTTCTTCTTCTTCTTCGGATGCTCCACTCTCCGTTTCTCGAGCTTCGCAAAGTGGTTGGTCGTCTTCTATAAAGCGACAAATGTGGCGGTAAAAGGGTACTTGGTGACGAGGGTACTGACGGTAATTTACATAAAAATCCCTGACTTTGCATTTTTTTTTTCAGCGGGGGTGTTTTGGTAATTTTGGGCTGGAATGACGGAGGTGGTGGATAGGTGTTCGACTTGGGGAGTGCTTCGACTCGTGGGAGTGAGTAGAGCGGGGAGCTTTGGGAATTGGATGGTGAGATGGGCGGGTTTGGTTGGCTGAGGTTTGGGTGGGGTCGTGGTGAAATTACTGGATTAGCCTTGCGTGGCTTTTGATTGACAGTTGGATCCCTACTGTTATAAGTGGGTCCCACCGTAACATCTGGAGGAGTAAAAGACGCACATATTTAAGTGTTTAATGTGAAATACCAAGAAAAGGCCTTTATAATGGTTTGATGGCAAAAGATATTTATTTGCGGAAAGGAAATAGGGGAGTGGGAGATTACGTTGATGTTTAAATCAATCCAATGTAATAAAATATAATATATTTGGATGTTTAAAATGTTTTAAAGATATAATATTTAAAATTATATTATATTTAAATATAATATGTATTTTGATTATCGTTGAAAAAAAAATATTATTAATAAAAATAGATTTAAAAATTAATAAACAATAATTTAATTATATTTAAAATTTAAAAATATTTATATTTAAATACAATATATTAAGAATCAAAACAATTTTATATTAAATTCTAACACAGTAATCGAGACACTATATTCAACCGTCGGTAATTTGTTTTTTTTTTTTTTTTTTTGGTTGGTCCCAGACAGTGATGATGAGTGGTACCAAGCAGTCATTTGATGATGAAGTCAATTGAGAAAGATGATCTTTGATCTCAAAAGAACTATGTTTTGCAAGGTAATATAGAATCATTTTATAATTGTCGCTTTTTCTGACAATCTGAATGAATTAAAGTAATGATATTCTTCTCTTTTTTTTTTTTTTTTTTAACTAAAGTGATGATTTTCTAACACCAATATTAATTAACCACGGACGAAAAGGAAGTTATTTTAAAAATTAAAAAAAAAATGATAAAGCAAGCGTAACGTCGAAAAGGATTGGATGATAACCCTTTTTCTGTTTTTTTTTTTTTTTTTCCACCAAGTTCAATGATACAAACTTTTTAAAAAGGTGGAAAGTAGTCATTGGTGTAATCAACGTATATAAATATAAATTTCCATCCAAAAAATGATTATAAGTAATTAAAATTTTAAAAAATTTATTTTAATTCATTATTTATAAAAATAAAATAATAAATAATAATTATATTAAATTTAAAACTCGTTTGATTATAAAATTCAGATCTAAATTTTTAATTTTAATTTTATCTTTTTTTTAAATTAATAAAAATTATAATTAAGGTAACCAGTTTAAACGTACAAATTTTATTTTATTCCAAATTCGACTTATATATTAAACGAGTCCTTAAATTATGATATAATTAATATTTAAATATAATATTTTATATTTAGATAAAAATTATATTATATGCAAACATAATATAAATATAATGTAACTATTAAACGCTCCTTAACTTTATCTCTAATCCTCAAAGGGGGGGACAAATTTTTCAAAACAAATTTTTTTCACTTCATCATCATTTTTTACTATTTATATCTTCAAAATACTAAAATAAACTCTAAATTTTAAAAATTCATAATTTTAAATATACAAATCCAAATGAGATATTATTTTTTTAAATTATATAAAATTTTAAGAGTAATAAAATTATATTTATATTGATTTTTTTTTAAATGTTAAAATTTTATATTTTTCATTCTAAATAATTTTTTACTCAAAGTATTTTTTAAAATAATTTTTTTCTAACTTAAAAAAACTATCTCCAAAAGGACAATTAAACAGGCCCAAATCATCATGTGTGAATGTGAATGTCCCCAAGGCCTTAAATAAAACACGGTTTTATATAAATAAAGAATTTGCTTGAGTGTGGGTTTTTTATTTTTCTTTTTTTTTTTTTTTTTTTTTGGTCCTCCTTTTAATTCAGTGCGTTCCTGTTTTTAGCCAAGTGCACTGAACAAAACTGATGTTTTGACTATTGTCCGGAGAAAAACAGAACAAAACAAAAAAGGTTGAAAATTAGGCATATTCGAATATGGACTTCTTTAGTCCAAGTGTGCTTTCAATTAGTCCAAGTGTGCCGGCAGCTAGTAACAAGGGGGCAAAAAAAAATCCAACCCAATTAAAGATTAACCCAATCTATTCAATTGATTATCAATAATCAATTAGATAGATTTAAATTAAGTTTTTCTAAAAACTCGTCTGGATACTCTTTTTTTTTTAATAATTGTTTTACAAAATATATTTAGAGAAAAAAAATTTTAGAGTAAAAAATATATAAAATTTAAAAAAATTAAGGATATCGTTCCATTTATCTTAAAATCTTATATAATTTAAAAAAAATTTATTTTATTTGAATTTATATAAATAAAGTTATAGATTTTTAAAATTTGAAATTTATTATTAGTTTTGGATATGTGAATATTGAAAAGTGATGATAAAATAGAAAAAAAATTGTTTTTAAGACTTTTTGTTTGACCCTGAATGTCTCCTAAATTTAATTTAATCTGGACTCATTCAATTAATTTATATATATAAATAAATATTTTCATATCTTATAATATAAAATATTTATCTTATATTTTATATTTGATAATCTTTTATGTTTTGTGTTGTATGAATTTTCATGATTATTTGTTTATTAGTCTACAACTTTCATATTCAAACTTGTTTTGCATATGTTTTTTTTTTATTATTGGTTTATGAGTTATGAGACACTTTTAAAGCTTTATAATTCTTATATTATGATAAAAATAAGCTTTCTTTTCATACATTTGAATAATTAACTATATTTACTCTTTTATTTTTTATTTTTTATTTTATTATTATGTTTAATCCGGTTAACCTACTTAAATTTTAATTAGATGGGTTGATTTTACATTTTGAGTTAATTTAGTGGGTTCAATTTGAAATCAACCTACCCAAACTTAATTAGGTGGGTTGAAAATCCTCAAAAATACATTCAACCCACCTGATATTCACCCTTATCAATAAGATTTCCCCTACTTTTTTAAAATTTTAAACCCTGTTTGGATGTGAAGTCCATTTCCGAAAAGGAAATTTTTCTTATTTCAAATAAGAAAGTTTTTTCGTTTTTTGGAAATGAAATGATGTTTAGATTTGTCAAAAAAAATTTCGTTTTTAAAAATAAAAAGTTGTTTGGAATGAGAATAAATGATGTTGAAAAAATTGTATTGTAAGATAATTGGAAAAAATTCATTTTCTTTTTCTAAAAATACACAGTAGAAAACATGTTTAAAAAGAAAAAAAACTCCCTTTCCTTTTTCTAAAATTAAAAAAATGATAGAAAAACTTAAAACAAACATTCGTTTTCAAATCTTTTTATCATTCCAGAAGTGAATCCTTAATAACTTTGTAAAATAAAGTTATTTTTTTATTTTTTTATACACAAAAATTGACTTATCTATGAGAATTTTAGTTGTTTTTAATTTGTTTTGATTATTTTGTTTTATGTACTTTAATTTAGATTTTTTTATAAATTTTGTGAAATTTTTATTTAAATTTGCTTTATTCTATCTTATCTTTTTATTTTAGTAATAGTATATTAAATAAGTTTAAAATCACATATTTTGAATGAATTTACCTATAGCATTTTATTTTTAAAATATTTAATTTTAACACTTTGTTTTTTCTAAAATGTCAAATTGAGGTGAAAATTTTATATGTTAAAAGTGAATCTTACCAAGCATCATCATTCATGTAAGGAAACTATAAAAATCAAGTTTATTATGCACCTTAATCATATGTATATACTATAATTATTGTAGTAAAGTTTTGAACTGTGCTACTGTAACAAAGTGTGTGTCGACTACCAAAGTTACTGTAACAAACTTAAAAGGTTTGTATTGTATATGCATCAATTGATGTCACAAGTTTGAAAAGTTTGTGTTAAAATTAGGTGGAACCATGTAAAATTATACTAATAAAAATGTATTTTTTGAGAGACTTGAGGATGTTATAGATACACTTTTACTCTTTCATTTTTGTCTTGCTTTTAATCTCACATTTTTTCTCTAGAATTTTGTGTGAATGCTTAATAAGTTAGGCCAGAATTATTGGGTAAGGTTAGATATGATCATATATATGTAATGAGTTTGTTTGAGTTTTAATTATTTAATAGTTTATAAATATTATACATTTGAGTAAATAATTTTCTTTCAACTTATTTATTTATCCTATCAATATATTTTGTTGTCAACTTTTACATAAATTTAATCAAACTCTTTTTATGTGTTTGTTGCATAATATAATATACTGATAGATGTTATTTTATAAGTGATCTTTAACTGCAATATCACCCGAGATGTGTTATCGATTTTAGATTTCTTATAGGATAATTTTTCCTAGTTCTTAATGTGAGAATTTTATTTACTCAAATACATTGGAGGTGCTTGGATAACGTATTGTATTTATATACAGTATGTATTTAGATATTGTATTACATTCAAATGCAATGTTTGTTTGAATGAAAAGTATTTGAATTATATTGTATGTGATATAATTGGTAATAGAAAGAGAGAGAAAAGAGTATTAGATATGATTGATAAAAGTAATAGAAAAAATAGAATGATAAATAATAATTGTGTTAGATTTAAATTATAATGTGGTTGATATTTGAATATAATATTGTTATGTTTGGATGAAAATTACATTGTGTTTAAACACAATGTGAATATAATGCAGAAAACAAACATGTCATTAGTTTACAAGTTATTCAAATTTTATCTTCTAATTAATTGTTTGGGAAGTAAAAATTTTAATCAAGTCAATTTATGAATTAAAATCCAAATAGTTGAACTAAACGTATAGAGAATTCTTGATATTTTACCGTTTTTAATCATTGAATTTTCTCTATATCAAATTATGTCATTTTATTGTATTTTCTAATTTTACTCAAATCACAAAAGCATTTTTTTATTTTCTTTTATATGTTTAATTGCTCAATTTGCTAAAGCTTTCTACTAATCTCACTTGTTTGTTTTTATCACTTTCTCGTAGGATCGATCGCTCTTATTGTACTATAATTGACTATTTTGTTTTATCATAATTTGGATGTAATCAACCCTCCATTCAAATACAACCTTAACTTTCAGAGATAATAGTTTGTTTGATTGTTAAATCAAGACTAGAAACTAGGGAGAGACACAACATCTATTCATCTAATGCATCAAATTAAATTAGTTCAATCCATCCAATAAAAATCAGGTATCAAAACAATATTGAATTAGATTTGGATGTGAGTTTTACTCATCTAATTAGATTAAATTAGTTACTAAATTTCAATTTTGAAAATCCAATAAATCCAATCTAATTTATATGGAATTAAATTTAATATATTATATCATATATATGTAAATATACTGTAACATATAATTTATTTCTTATATTTATGCAAATATAATATAATATATAATTTATTTCTTATTCTTTTTAAAGGCACTTGTTTTTTTAACTTTAATTCGCTTAACTTTTTTTTTTGCCTTTTTTTTTGTTTTTTCTCTTCTAATTTTTATACATATTTTACCTATAATTAAATAACTCAAAATAGATTGAAAATTTTCTTATTGACTCATGTCAATTACAATAAGATATTTGTTTTTGTGATTATGTTTTCCTTGGTATTTTGTTTTTAATTTGGATAATAATTATGTTATATCAACTTAAAGTTTTTACTTTATTTACCATATTAAATTATTTTGGTTTATTATTATATGATGAATGGATGATAAAGAATTAAATTAATGTCTATAAAATATATTATATTTTTGAGCTAGTTTTAATAAGTTCGTATGAAAACATAAATATAATCCAATCATCTAATCAAATCAATGGAACAGATTTTAGACTGAAAGAATAAAATAAATTGGATTGAATTAATTAGATTTAAAAGATTTTTTTTATTATTAAATTAAATGATAGACTTAAAAAAAAAAAAAAAGAGTTGATTTCGATCTAATACTCACCTCTACCAGTAACTAACCGCACCTTTTTTTTTTTTTTTTTTTAAGGCTGGAAAGGAATAAGTTATAGCTTAGCAGCAACGCACTATAGTTTAAATGAATAGATGCAGAACAGTCGTAAAAATAAAGTGCCTTTAGATTTTATTGGTTGAATTTTTCTTGTAAAAAGAACAAGAATAAGCAATTCAATACAATGAATATCATTTTCTTCTTTTGTAGAATTCTAGGCTATGAATCAATGTGTATTTTGCATCTCGAAAAAAAAAAAAAAAAAAACTTTGTATTTTGTAATTCCCTTCCAAGAATTGAAGCCCTTTTGCTTCACATGGCCTTTCCTTCGTTAAAAAGAAGCTTGAAGAAAAAATATACATATACATATACGTATATATATTGTTCAACCTAATCATTGAACTGTAATTCAACCTGCAGTATATGTTTTTGGGTCAGTCCATGAAGAAATATGAAAAGTTAATGTTTCAACAAGACAAAATCATGGAAGACATTATAACCTGAGCCTGAGGAATAAGGTTATGGCAGGTAGTGTCACAGGGATAAGCGCAGTCAATCTCCTTGGTCACCCTCCTGCTGAAGTACCAATCTCCAACTGCTTGTGCAATGGTCTAATATATAGACATAGTCAAGAGTAATTATATTCGGCATTTGTAATAAAAAGGCCACTAAATTGGGGAACTTATTCCAATCTTGTGACAAATTATTATAATAAATTATTAAAAAAAAAGTCTTTAAAGTAATATATTTTCAGCAACAAAGACAGCTTTCTATTTAATAAAGACGCACACTTATCATTTTTTAAAATTTAAAAAATGAAAACAAAAATTTGTATAGTTCAATTTGTCCCATATGGATGGTTTGCGCATGTTAACATAGTATGCGGGACCATATAAGATTTTTTTTTTTTTTTAATGTGTGAGTTGTGCTACACGGTCCCATTGATGTCCAACAATGCTATTCTATATTATAAGGCTCTAAGTCAGCCTACTAAGTGCAAACCAGAAAATGATAAAGAAATTCTGGCTTGCTTGTATCTCAAGTTTTTTCTTTTTTGGTTTAGAAAATACTCTGTTCCTGCAACTAAAAGTTGTAAAATAACAAGTGAAAAAATACCTTATTGTGTATTCTTGGGGAATCAACCCCAAACCATGTGTCCTGTGACTCACTCTGGCAATGAGCAAAGCATGAATTGATATACATTCCTCCACTTTTCGAGTTTTCGAAGAATGAAAACAGAGAAATAATCATATCACGCCTGAAACCTGACAAACAAAACAAAACATGAAAAGTTTAAGCACTTGTATGTAGTGCTTGATATTGCCCTGAACAAATTCTACGCTTATCTGTCTTAGTATGCTTCATTAAAGAAAACCATGAAGCTTGGACTAAGAATAGTGAAAACTAAACTCGAAAGGAACCAAAACACAAACCATGCAATATGGCTGTCTGGTTAGCATCACATGCCGCAGGGTCGAATTTGCAGTGATTCCAATGCCCGTGCGGATCAGCAGAAGGCGGTACCAATGCATGATGGAACTGTTAAAACACTAAGAATCTTAGAAATTCTTTACAAAGAAATCAAACTACAAAGTGGAAGTTATGTAAATGACTTGAAAAGCAAGGAGAATTTTAGTACTTGGAATACATCATATGCAGAGTTCAAAATAAAAAATGGCGTCCCAATGAATCTCAATGCGTACTGCGGGAAGAAGCACTGCAACACAAAGAAAGACTGACATTAGAACGATGTGATCATAAGAGCAAGTATTCACTATACTATGGCTTAGGATCCAGTAAAGCAGTGGAAGTAGTACCAAGTCTGGAAACTTAAAGGAACTTTTGCAGTTCTGGTTCAAGTTCTTCTCTATTCCCTGTTATGCACCCTTCTTATGTTAATATGCATACACACACAAATATATATAGAGAGAGACACACACCTAAGAATAACAAGATAATACATTAAGGAAAAATTCAAATGGAACTAGAATATTCATGCCAAGAACCAAATTAGAAGGGAGTCCACCATAGGTGACAAATGGAAATGGCCTGATTTACTGAATATCTCAATACATTTGCGTGAAAAAAAAAAGAGGAATACCTGTAGAGAAACTAAATCCCTATAGAAAGACCTCATAGTGTGGTTCAAAGTTATGTCTCTTCTGTACGATTGAACAAGAAAAAAAAATGTAACATTAAAAATGGAAAGATGCAAAACCGTGTGCAAGGAACCTTAAGAAGAAGTAACTCACGCGTCTAGAAAAAACCCGGCGTCACTCAAGCATTTAACACTGGCATTTGCTGGCAAATACTTGGTGAAATTGTCACAATGCAAAAATGAAGCCAAACCACCGGCAGAGCAGCCTGATAGCAAAGCCTTGGGTAAAGAAAAATAAGCTAAAATAGTATCAGATCACTTCTCTTTTACAGATATATTGGGTAACTATTTATGATTATTTCTTTTCTAAACTAACTTGTATAGATACGTGTTTGCATGCAAGCCATAAACACCGAGGGTTGGCTCATGTCTCCTAATTCATGTCCCTTTTCGTGTCTCTCCAATAGTATTGTTATTATGTCGATTAAAATATTTCAACTAGTATGACATTACATTTTAATTAACGTATCATGATATTATTATTAGAACATGAAAAGTGACAGAAATATAGGGACACAAGAGTCAATCCATAAACAAAGAGTATGAGGATGAGATTTACCTTGCGGGCGTTTCCTAAACCTTTGGGTAAAAGATCATGAATGATTGCTTGCCAGATCCTTTGCCCTCTGAAATACAGCAATGATGTCTGTCGTTCATTTTATAGAGAGAAATCAATTAAGTAAATTTATGTATAGTACGCAGGCTTTTCCCGCTTATAAGTATTTCAGCAGGTATTATGAGGGGCAACATTTCGCACAAGTTTTTAAATGTCTCATCCAGTGACTAAACTCAGGCTCAGTTGCTTTCCTATTTAAGTTAACAAAAACTACATGACAAATTGTTGGAGTCTTAAAATGGTAGTCCAACACCAGTTGGATTCCCTTCGCTTCCATCATTCGCCTTCTCGTTTTGTCTTGGGCTGCATCGGTCGTTTACCTGCAAAGGGCACTCCAAGGTAGAGGCGACAGAATACCAACTAGTGCAAGGACTACTGCACCAATACAAATGGATATTTTCATAATGTTTCAAGAGGGGACCTGATCGACATGAAAGTTGACTACTAAATACAGCCAAAGCTTGGCAATTTAGGTAAACTTAAGAAGAGAAAAAGAATAGTGAAGTAGTGTTTTGACAGGCTAGTTCCAGAGCACGAGTAAAGGGTAATAAAAGGAAGGTTTTTTTTTTTTTTTTTTTTTTGAAAAGAAGTACCCCGTTGTCAAAAATCGAATCTCCAGCAAATGAGGCTCCATCACAATATCTAAGCTTCACGCGGTTCCAATTGTAAAAATCTGGTCGACAATCAGAACGTAAAAATTAGTAATTTGCTGGTTTCTAAAGTCCAATTAAAGACGATAAAACCTTAAAAAATTATGCATTCATTTCATGCACAGAAAAGCAAGCCTCACTTTGATTTCTGTTTATTGTCACATATAGTTGTATTAGTTTTAACTAATTACAATTTTCAAGTGACTCAGTGCAATGCTTTTGTTAAGTTGTGAACTCTAATCAATGTTCTATTTAGAAACATTCTATCTAAAGACATTATAAGGATCAACCTTTGAGGTTTTCACACATGTATTTTCGGTTGCCTTAGTCATTAGGGATCAATATTAGAGATATATAATAATCTTTTATCACCTATTATATAATTATTAGCCTCTTTAATAAAAAGAATTCTGACTTCGTCACTGATTGGCACGTTAATTCTTAATTCTTAACCGTTTTCAGCAAAGAGATGATGCACATAACAAAACATGGGTTGCATACAACCGGGACCCGGAAAAAACGTCTCTTTGAAGACCATAGTTTTAAGTGAATGGGTACGAATTCCAACGAAGTTGCTTGGTGACTGGGTTTTTCTCTTTTTGGTGAAAACCTTTGAGCCAATTCCTATTTCGAATCACAAATACCGCACACTGTTACGAGGCGAGGGGAAAAAAAAGAAAGAAAAAGGCATTACACTGGGAACCTTCCAACATTTCTCCAACTGTCCGACAGACAATAATTTCGTTTGTAAAAGATCTTAAATAGTGCTCGAATAAATATAAACTGACTAGATTTAAAGGCTTCTAATAGTCAAATGGGTGGAAAGCAGATCGTGAGAAGTGATCATATTATAGCTGTCATCTAATGATCACGTGAATGGGTGAAAAGTGACAAACACAGAACATGACAATGGCCATGAAGCATGTCCCCAGGTCCCCGATCTCTATAAAAAAAAACAATAGATCGGACAGTGCTGATATTTGACTCTGGTCGAGAACAATGATCCTTGAAAATTGAGAAGTTCCCATGTGCTAAAAGTTTCAAGGAACCACTAGAAAAGTAGAAGGGGTTAAAATGACAAATTTTACGGCATGATATGAAAGAATGTATTTTGATGTGATTTTAATTAACACTAACCATTAAAAAGGCTTATTTGTATAAAACCCTACGCTAGAAAGACCTTTCAAAAACACGTGAGGTGGAGGAAATGAATCTAAATTTCATGAAAAGAGAGCTTCCTTTTGTAATAAAGTGGCGCTCTTTAAAGTCGTCGTTTTCCTTTCGGCCATACTTATTAGTTTTGGGGTTGGTTGCGAGACGCATACGAGTCTTTAAGTAAAAGGTTTCGTCCTTATTTGGGTCATAGCCCTTCCTAGATTACAATTTTCATTTCTCGCCTATTGAAGAAATGGATCACTTTTATTGTTACAGCTTGGAATGAACAATACATTATAAAACCATACAATTAAAGAAGAAATGGCATCACATGTTTGTTTGCCATCTCCAGCACTCGCATGTGACATTGACAAGCAATGAAAGGTTTGGGTAAGTGGCTTAAGTGCTTCTTTAAGAACATTAGTACTATAATACAATTATTTTGGTTTATGCATCAGAAACTGTATTTTTTTTTTCAAATTTAATGTGAGTTTAATCAAATTCAACAAACAGAAATATATATTATCTAAGTTCCTGTAAAAAAGATTGAGAAAAAGAAAAGATTATACCTGGATTGAGAGAAGCATTGTTGCTTAGGATTCCTGAAAAGACCTCAAATTTGGTCATGAAACGCGTTGATCCTCTACGAGTTTTGGCTCTATCCAAGCATGATTTAACATCATTGCACCACCCACCACCCTATACAAATACAGATATTAATACGACATTAGGAATAAAAATGATTCATAAATGAGAATTAAAGAACTGTCATTAATATCAAATTGGACCCACCCACCGAACCATAAGAGTAGGGCACTAATCCAGCTATTATTGCTCTATTGACCTTCCCTTTTCGCGGTCCAAAACCTCTGCCTACCAACGACCTTTCGTTGCACTATTGGGACCATGACCCATCCATCTACATACGACATGGGCACATTTTATGCCCCTTTGGATCTCTACTATTATTGTTGTTGTTCAATTTTTATTGTTTTATAGGCAAGCTGTAATCATGAATATTATTTCATAGTTATTACAGGCATATTTATAGTATGTTCGAACGAGAGATTTACTATTAAAAAATAAAAAAAATTTAGATTTGGAAAATAAAAAATTGTTTAAATCTTTTTTTTTTTAAGTGAAAAGTTGTTTGAATGGGTAAAAAATTTATTTTTTTTTTGTAGAAAACTTTTTTTCTATTTTTCAAAAACGAAAAATTTTGTATGTTCAGTTAGATAAATTTAAGAAGATATATTTTCTTAAAATGAAAAATTTTCCATGTTTCAAAAATGAAACTATCAAACAAATATACCCTTAATTATAGGCTTCATTTGATTCATGGATCTAAATTCAAATTTTTAGTATAATTTTGTCCTTTTTTAAAAAAAATCAACAAAAAAACATAACTACAATCAATCAATTTGAATTTAAAAATTTCTTTTTATTTCATATTTAACTCATGAATCAAATGAATCCATAAGTTGCAAGTTCAAAACCTAATTATAAAAAGTTGTAAAATTCAAATCCTAACCCTTAAATTTAAAAATAAAATACCATTGCCTAAAAAATTATACAATCTCCTTTGTATTTAAAACTTTTTCTTATTAAGCTTACACCTCTGCAAAACCTCAATTTTTCTAAATAAAAATTAATGGTACGTTTGGTGAACGCATTTTATTTGCATTGCATTTAAATGAAATGCATTGAATGCAATTTGTGTTTGGAGAAAAAGCATTAGCATTGCATTTGAATGCAATGTGTGTTTGGGTGAAAAATATTTGAATTATATTTTAATAATAAATATGTGATGTGATAGATAAAAGTAAAGAGAAAAAAAAGAAAAAGAAAGAGAATATATGATGTAATTAATAAAAGTAATAGAAAAAGTGAAATAATAAATAGTAATTGTATTGGATTTAAAATGTGATGTGATTGGTATTTGAATGAAATGTTTTTGTATTTGGGGGAAAATTGCATTGCATTTAAATGCAATGCAGTTTGAATGTGTGTGCCAAACGCACACTAAAAATGAATAACAATGTAAATTTTGATATGCCAAGATATCAAGTTTGCATTTAATATTTGATTGATTGTCATTCGAATATTATTTCTACAACTCATTTATTTTTTTTAACGAATTTTTAGCATTTAATTTAGGTGGTAAAATTTTTAGAATTTAATTAGGTTGTGAGGAATTAATAAGACAGAAAATTGCGCCATCTCCCCTCCAAAATACCGAGTAAAAAGCCCTTCAAAATTAGTGCCATGCCACGTGGCCGAATTTGTATGGTGAAACAATGACTGCGCCGTGCCTAGAGAGAAATGAAGAGAATGCACGAGACACAAGAAAGAGGAAAGAGAGAGGGAGAGAGAGAGAAATACGATGTCGTATTGGAAACAGGCAATCAAATCCAAAGTGGTGTCTCGATTACTTCACCGAGTCAAAATAATTCCATGCGGATAGCATTACGATACTGGACAACAGAAAAACACTTTTGGCCTTTTTCTATATATATATATATATATTTTCCTTTTACATTCCACTTTCTGAAAATAAAAAATGATAAATCAAATTTTGGCCTCTAATATTTTACCTCGAACTGAAGAAGCCAGTTTCCTGCTCCAGCTCCGAATCCCCTGTGCCAATGATACGCCGGCAAACTTCCGTCCAAGCAAACTATCAAAACAAATATAAATATTTAAAAAACTATATAATGAAATAAAAAAATTTTTTGAAGTAATTTTTTCTTTTCTTTGAGAAAAAAAAAAAAAAAAACTTACAAGCTCCGAGACTGGAAGCATTGCGAACCAGAGTCATGTTCACCAAAAGCCGAGGTTCCTGAGAATAAACCCGCCATGGCGCGCACGTTAGCACGGCCATTGCAGCCAAAACGACGACGTTCAGCTCCATTCTCGTTCCAAAGACGTTATCGTTCGCCAGAGGACTTAGAGCGAAACACTCGGGAGGAAGAAAATCTAGATCCGTGAAAGAAATCCAGAGGACTTTAATATAAAGGACATGAGACAACTTCAAATGGAAATATATTAGCTAACTAAGGAATAAGACAAAACGACAATAACGCTTTCTACCAAATACAAAACGACAACAAAGCTCCTCAGAGTGGGAAGACTCGAGAGGGTAGAGGAGGGAAATGGATTTGAGGTTGGGCTACGGTTTTCGGCAAGTGTAGAGAGAGAGAGAGAGAGAGATGCTTGTCGTGTAGGAATGGAAGAACTTTATAAGGAAGATGGAAAAGCAATATGGGAGCGGCAGGAAGTTGTGGGACCGGCAGGCTGGCTGGGCTAACTGACAGCGATTGAGATGGATGATGTTGGTTTAAGTCTCCACTCTCTCTCTCTCTCTCTCTCTCTCTCTGATTCTATTTATGTAAAACACAATTGCGAAAAAGGAAAAACGAAAAAACGAGAAAAAGAATTGCGTATGTACAAGTTTTGGCAAAATTTGGTTGAGGTCAGCAACCACTTAACCGTGAGTGCAAAGGGGTAGGTTTATCATTCCTTTGGGGAGGGGGGTGTGAAAGTGGCAGTTTTATTATTGATCGGTTTGAAATTAGTAGCCCATGTTTGTCCGTGATGAGCGGTTCCAATAATTTTTGCATGGTTGCTCAAGTCCATCATTTTCTGCAAAAAAGTTAAAAATATATGTGTATATGATCAAGCATTATCTTTTACATGTGTTTCTAGCAAGCACGTTTTCGGAATGTTACTTTCCACTAGCTAAAAGCTTTCTCAAGCTCTATTGTATTAGATCCGATGATACATTGTGGAAACCTTAGAAAAGGACGTAATTCTCGTATTAAAGTGAATTTCGATAAATTTTTATGCTTATTACTTTTTCCGTTATTTATTTAATTATTAACTTGGCTTTATTTGGTATACGTATTATATTTGCATTACATTTAAATATAATTTACATTTAAAGAAAAAATATTTGTATTACATTTAAATGTAACGTGTGTTTAGGTGAAAAGTATTTGAATTGTATTTTAATTATGAATATGTGATATGATGGATAAAAGTAAAGAGAAAAAAAGGAGAAAAAAAGAAATATGTGAAGTGATTAATAAAAGTAATAGAAAAAGTGGAATAATGAATAATGATTGTATTGGATTTAAAATATGATGTAATTAGTATTTAAATAAAATGTTTTTATATTTGAGTGAAATTATATTGTATTTAAATATAATATAAATATAATATATTTACCAAACAAGGTTAATGGATTAATCTTAAAATCAAATCATTATCAAATAATATACCTATTGACCATAGACTTTTAAACAAATTGACTGTAAATTTTACCTCAACACTTTTTATATGGATTAAAAAGAAAAAGATATCGAGTAAGTTAAAATTACGTGGCATTTCCCATCATCACCACATATGTAAACAAAATAAAGTTAATTTTAAAAATTCTCTCAGTCAATAAATATTCAATACTAGTATATCAGAGTATTTCTATGGAGCTAGCGTAGGAGAATTTCTCTCCCTAGCACTATAAACTCGTTCACTGGCAGGCACTAAACAATTCAAACATTTTTTTTTATACCTTTATGATTATTATTATTATTATTTACTAATGAAAGGCTTTATAAATTTAACAGACTAATACCATCCCCGTGAGTCGAGCGGTGGGGGTCACTGAAGGGACTCGTTTTTTGTTAACTGTTTTTGGTGTTTTGTCTTTGTGCAACAGCGCACAGTTAAGTCTCCCACTTGACGTGAGCAGGTCAGGCAGTAACTTATTTTTTACATCTGCACGTGCCATGGAGTTACTTGTCTTTGTTTGTTGGCATAAAACTCTGATGTCTGAAGTAGACATAATTATGACATAAATTGAGCTTTCAAAACCTATGAACGCTAAAAATAATAGAGAAGAAGAAGAAGAAGAAGAAGTTGCTATTGAGAACTTTGCATAAAATAAAAAATAAAATACACACACACACACGCACACACACACACACACACACACACACACACACACACACACACACAACAGATAAGACCAACCCAGCAGTGCTTTGAGCTTGAGAAATATAATTCCAATTTGAGCTAATTCGCTGTATACAATTCCAATTTTCTTATTTTTGAAGATAAGAATGTTACGGTTATTAACTAAGACAAACAATACATTAAAAAAAAAAAAAAACACCCTAAGGCAAACAATAGAGGGGTTTTCATTCTAATGGTTTTTTTTTTTTTTTTTTTTTTTAAGTTTTGCTTCTGCTTCTTTTGATGTTCTTGTCGTTTTTTAATAATCTAATCTCTTTATTGTCGTCGTTTTTCAGAAATTTGTTGTGCTTAGGTTTCGTCTTTGTTTTGTGGTTGTTTTCACTTCTAAATTTGTAAGTCGTTTCCATCTTCTGCTCTTGCTGTAGATTTGCCATTTGGTTGTCGTTTCTAAATTTTATGGCGTTATTCTAGCTGTTGTTGTTTTATCAAGTTTTTATCGTTTTCCAGCTTTTCTCTCGTTTTACATATTCAAGATGTTTATATTTTTCTTTTTCATATATACCAGTTGACAAAACAAAAAATAAAAATAAAAATAACCACGCGACGATTTAAAATATACTATATAGTGTTGATATGGCTACTACATAACTATCGTATGGTGCTTAAAAATTCAAGGACGAAAATGGCTATTCATGTTTTTTACATATATAACAATAATAATAATAATAAATATATGTAGCTTGAAGGTGTGTGCGTATATATATATAGATAGAGTTTGTATATGCATATATTTTGTGTCGTTTTCTGTCCATTGCTGTTCCTTGTATTTTGTGTCGTTTTATTGCCGCCGTTGCTCTCTTTTTTCCCAATATTTTTATTATTTTTTAATTTCACTCGACAATATTTCCGGCTTTTGTAATTATTCTTCAGACTTTGTTGTCGTTCTATACTTATTATTATGCCATTTTCGTTATTGTTTTGTCTTTTTCAAATGAGGAAAACATCTGAATGATTTGTTTGGAGGGTTTCAATATATATGTTTTTTATCTTTTTTTTAAATTTTATTGTTTACTTTTTCAAAAATTTCAAACTTTAAAAAAAGTTTATAAATTTTTCATTTTAAATCAAAATAAAATGATTTTTTAAAAAATTATATATAATTTCACGATAAATAAAATAAAATTTATATTATAATTTTTTTCAAACACATTTTAAATCATTATAATTTTTCACTTTAAACAGTTTATTTTCACTAAGTGTTCGTTTGGTGAACGCATTATATTTGTATTGCGTTTAAATACAATGCATTGAATGCAATTTGTATTCGGAGGAAAAGCATTAGCATTGCATTTGAATGCAATGCAAAAAAAAAGTATTTAAAAAAACATATGTGTTTGGATGAAAAGTATTTGAATTGTATTTTAATAATGAATATGTGATGTGATAGGTAAAAGTAGAGAGAAAAAAAAGAGAAGAGAGAGAATATATGATGTAATTTAAAAAAAGTAATAAAAAATGAAATAATAAATAGTGATTGTGTTAGATTTAAAATGTGATGTGATTGGTATTTAAATGAAATGTTTTTGTATTTGGGAGAAAATTACATTGCATTCAAATGCAATACAAAAAAAAAATGTGTTGCCCAATCGTAGGCTAAGTATGTATTCTAAAACTCAACTTTTTTTCAACATCTAATACAAATATTTTAGTTATATCCCAAACTAGTCCTTAAAAATCATTTTACCAACATGACATAAAATTTAATATTAAATTAATTTGATACAAATCAAACATTAACAAAACTAAATTTTATGTTATGTTAGTCAAGAAAATAGAATTTATGTCATATTAATTAATGTAAGAAAAAAGATAACTATTTGGATAATTTTTGCTTTACTCAATTAGCAAAATAACACAAACACTTTCTTTTTTATGAAATAATCTTTTAAAAATTTTTATTAATAAAATTATCTGAACACAAAACAAAAATAAAAAAACCAGAAACGGCAATTAACATAAAAGAAGGTTATCTTAATTATTTTAATTTTTAACATTGTCATTTTAACAAATATTCCTCAAATTTGCGGTGTAGTCTATGTTGTTGTCGTTTTTATCTTTCTTGTCGTTCATAGAATCCCAACCCGATCCGCCGCCTGTCCCTCTCAAAGGGTTTATGCTGCCGAATTCTCTAGGGTTTATTCCACTGTCTCTCTCTCTCTCTCCCCGCTCAAATCTGCTGCAGTTCTTGAGTTTTCAGGCCAAAAATTATCCGGTTCAAAGCGCCTCCCGCCTAGGGTTTCTTCAGTCCTTCAGGTAGGCTACTAAGATCTCTCTGTCACCTTGATTTTTCTGTTCCTTTTCTACGATTAGTTCACCATTGGCTTTTATGTTTCGCGTTCTCGTTCTCGTTCTCGTTTTTTTTTTTTTTTTTGTAAATGAAATCTGTACTCTATGATTTTATCAGGGACAAAAAAAGTCCGAAATTTTATGCAATTCCCAACTTTTTTGCTGTCTTAAATTCAAAATATTGGTGTAGATGAAGAAGAAGAAGGCGAACATTGACGATGACTCCACTCCTGCTGTTGACTTAAAGTCTATAATTCATCAGCATTCGTTATTCTTTGACAAGTTAGTCGAGCTTATTCCGGCGAAGTTCTATCTGCACACTGATGACAAGGATAAGCCCTGGTTTCAGGGCCTAAGCAAAGCCGAAAAAGCTTTGGCGAAGAAGGAGGCGAAGGAGAACATCAAGAAAGCTCGGAGAGATCGTTTGGATCCCGAGAAGGCTTCCGCAACAACACTTGATTTGTTGAAGCAAAGTTTGGAGAAGGAGAAGCAAGATGACGATGAGGATGAGAGTGATCGCGAGGAGACGGAGACTAAGCCTGTTTTGTCTGGTTTCGATGATGATGCTAATAGGACGGTAACGTATGAGGAGCTCCGGCAACGCCTCCGTCGCAGAATTGAAGAGTTTCGGGCTACTCGGAACACTGGAGGCTCGGATAAAGCGAACAAGAGGAATGAGAGGAAAGGAGTTGAGCTGAAGAAACGGAAAAGGGGGGCTGAATCAAAGGAAAAAGAGAGTAATGTCGGTAAGTCGGAGGATGAAGTGGAGAAAGATGTTGTGGAAGCTTCAAAGGAGTTAGCTTTTAGTCATGTTAAGCTCGGGAATGAAGAAGAGCGCGGGAATAGGAAGAAGAAGAAGAGAAAGCTTTCGAAATTGCAGGAGCTTGAGAGGGCCAAGAAGTTGGAGGAAGCGAAGAAAGATCCGGAAAAGGGGGACGTTATCTCTAAGAAGCATTCGTGGAAGGCTGCGACGAGCAGAGCTGCCGGGATCAAGGTTCACGACGATCCCAAGTTGTTGAAACAGAGCATTCAGAAGGAAAAGAGAAGGCAACAGAAGAATGCTCAGAAATGGAAGGAGAGGGTTCAAGCTACACAGAAAATGAAAGCAGAGAGACAGCAAAAGAGATCGGAGAATATAGCGGCAAAGAAACATGATAAGAAGATGCGGAAAATTGCGAAAAGGGAAAAGAAGCTCATGAGGCCAGGATTTGAAGGTCGAAAGGAAGGATTTGTCAATGAAGGCACTACTTGAGATTCACTCAAGTTGACCGTCATTTTGTACCCTGATATGGGCTTTATCTGCTTAGTTTCACTAGAATTGGTATAAGGCAAAGAAGCATATGAGAGCTCAAGGGAAAGGAGTGTAATTTAGTTTCTCTTATAACGCCCAACCAACAGTTAGCCATTCCTTTTTTTTTCATGGTTTCCTCTTCTTTTTTTACAGCTCGGTTGGCCCCTAGACTTTAGCAAAATGGATGATTATTTTTGCATCATGCTATGCTAGTTAATTGTTTTGATGGTTGATGCTGATATTCCATTTCTTCTGAGCCACAAGCCAAATGCATTCTATGAACCATCTGTTCTTACTTAAGTAATGCAGCTGATTGATGCAAGTCTTGAATGAATGTTTCATGAATATCTGAAGGATTTCTTGTGTCTATGGGCTAGGATCTTTTTTGGGGGGTGTTTGGAGGGCCAATCCAATGCCTCCAAAACAACTCTTTTCCAACACATCATCATTTTTTACTATTTATATTTTCAAAATATTGTAATAAATTTTAAACTTTAAAAGTTCATAATTTTGCATATACAAGTCCAAATAAGATAATTTTTTATATATTGCATATAATTTTAATAAAAACGAAATAATATTTATATTAATTTTTTTAAATTTTTTAAATTTTATATTTTTTTACCCTTAACATATTTTTCAAAATAACTTTTTTTTTCAAAAAAAAAAAAAGTCTTCAAGTATTGATTTCAAACAGCCTTAGTGTTGTAGGGAATGGAAATATTCATGAGAAGACTTGTGTCCATTAGTGCATGTTCTTTAATCATCAGACTAAGCTAGTGTTTGGGACACAAATTTTTTTAGCATTGCATTTAAATGCAATGCAATTTTCCCCCAAATACAAAAACATTTCATTCAAATACCAATCACATCACATTTTAAATCAAACACAATCACTATTTATTATTTCACTTTTTCTATTACTTTTATTAATTATATCATATATTCTCTCTCCCTCTTTTTTTTCTCTCTACTTTTATCCATCACATCACATATTTATTATTAAAATACAATTCAAATATTTTCCCCCAAACACACATTGCATTCAAATGCAATGCTAATGCTTTTCCTCCAAATACAAATTGCATTCAATGCATTGCATTCAAACGCTATGCAAATGCAATGCGTTCACCAAACGAACCCTAAATTTTTAAGCGAGTGCCCATCTTAAACTATTATAAGATACAAAAAGCTCGTATTATAGATTCAACCTTTAAATTTAATGCAGTGGTTAAAAGAACGTACAAAATGTAGATCCGGACTTATTCTTGAACTACAGCACAGATTAGCACATGTTACTAGATCCAAAGCATCTTGACGAGCACTTGCAGCGGCCACCTTTTTCTTTTTGTTTGGCCCCACAATAATGTTTATTGACACACACACACACACATATAGCTGAAAAGAAAAATAAGGAATCCGTGAAGTTGTCATGTTTCCCGTCAATTTAAAAATGTATGATTGAACGAACAGCAGGATGACAAAGGATTTTATTTTTAAGCTTTTATCATCTAACAGGTCAAAGGCTCTTTAAGAGTCCATCAATAATACATGGTAAATCCCTAATACTCCATGTGATGCGACTTGAACCTTAGACTTAATAGAAATGAAGGTTTCAAGCAGTACTTCTTTAGCCACCGTGCCATTACCACATGTGACAATAACGTTTTTCTGATAAAGAGCATGTAGTATATTACAAATGCTGCTGGCATAATTGTTGCGAACCAATCTTTTTTTATCCTACATATTGCTCTAAGTTCTTCTGTACGCACGCTGCCATTCTCTAAGGACAACATTCCAATGAAGAAAAATACCCCCACTTCCATCTTCAGCCAATCAGAGGGAATGAGAAAAAAACTTTTGTCAATTCAAGCATAGCCAAGGATATGTATATATATAAATATACATTTGTGTGTGTGTGTGCGTGATGTCAACACAACAAGTTGATGCCACTGATAAAGGGTACAAGCACTGTTAAACACGTTTCTCGAGTAGTCTTCTTCAACATAAATCTGAAAAGACAAAACCCGATCTTTTCATGTTTAAGATTAAGATAGATCTAAATTGCATATACTCATGCATGAAGTGTGTCATATCCCATATATTTTGCAAACGAAAAATGTTTAAGCACACGATACTAACTAGTATTATCACTAATAAGAGATGACTTCATTTGTAAATATCATATCATAAGATTTATTTTTTTATTAATAGAAGCACCACTATACTTTATAACAATATTCTTTGCGATCAGGCACATAGAATCACTGAGTCAGCACTCATTAAGTGCTCATAGTACTACTACAAAAGTTTCTCTGTCGTTTTCTCGCACAGCCGCTTCCAGCACCGATACTTGGCAGCTCTAAAATAAGTTCTAAAATTGCAAAAGAACCGCACAAATCAGAGAAATTATGCTATATTTACGAGGTTATTTGTTGGAGCAGCTATTTGTATGCATAAGACACTTTGCAACTGAAAAAGACCAACACTCCACAAAGATACAACATGACACGCACAGCACAAGTAGTCCGGTATGCTTGATTTTATTTGTCGTTTTATATTTTTTTCTCCATATTTTTTTTCCAATCTTGATATAGGTTCTTGCTTATTGTCGTTTTTTGAGTTTTTTTGTCTTTTTTTTTCATTGCCATCTTTCTCCGTGTTTGGTGACAATGCTACATTCATATTATATCTAAATATAATATAATTTTTACTCAAATATAAAAGCATTCTATTTAAATACGAAGTACATCATATTTTAAATCTAATACAATCACTATTCATTATTTTACCTATTCTATTACTTTTACTAATTAGATCACATATTCTCTTTCTCTCTCTTTTTTTTTCTCTTTATTTTTAATCATCACATCACATATTCATTATTAAAATACAATTCAGACACTTTTCACTCAAAAACACATTACATTCAAATATAATACAAATACTTTTTCTCTAAATACAAATTATATTCAATGTATTACATAATGCGTTTACCAAAAGAAAAGTTTTGTTTAATAATAATGATTATTAATGTTGCATTTAACAAAAGAAAAAAGTAATTAATATTTAAGACCTTTCCTATTTTTGCAGTTACTGTCGTTTTCAAGTACTTGTCGTTCAAATTTGTTGTCGTTTTGGATTTTTAAGCGGTTTTTTAGGTTGTTGTCGTTTGCAAGTTTCTCGTTGTTGTCAGCGGTTTGATATCTGTAGTTTCATAAAGATGATGCTGTTGACCGCCGTTTATTTTTATTTTTTATTTTTTATTTTATCGTTGCTGTTGGTTGCTTCCCATATCATTATTTTTGTGAAAGTACATTGCTTCCTAAAATACACACGTAATTCTAACTATAATAAAATATAAAATTCGAATCCGTTATCTTTAAATTAAAAAACAAAAAAAAACCACACACACACAAAAAAAAAAAATAAATAAAATTAAACACCACATTGAGTTGACTCCAACCTGTGTGAATGAAAACTGCAAATATGGGGAAAATTATAAAGAATCTGGAGTATTGGGGCTAAATCTAGGGGAAAAGTTATAAAGAATCTCGAGTATTGGGGCTAGAGTGCAAATAATAAATTTGTCTCTCCCCCGTTACAGTGTGCTCCTTAAAAAGGGAGCTAGTTGATCAGAGAGAAAGAAAAAGGCTTTTCGAAACTCGTCCAAGTCCAAGGTTAGTCCTCCCAGACCATTCCCTGAATTTCATTAGCTCTCGTTTGCCCTAATTTGTGGTTCAAAGCTTTTCGGCTTCTTTAGATCTTGTGCTATAATGCGCCTGTATAACATGGCATATTGATTTCAGCTCTGTTTGTTCATCTGTAGGACTTGTATGTTTTGTTATCTCAATTTGATTTATTGGCTGATGCGAAAATTTGAGATTTCTAGGTATTAATTTATGTTCGGTTGCTTAGAAACAGGGAAAGAAAGCAAAGGAAAATTGGATAGTCTGACTCTTTTTTAGTTTTTGGTTGAGATTGGTTTGGGTCAGGTCTTTTTAGAATTCTTGGACTCTTGAACTCAACTAGGTCTCATATCGGTGCTGAGCTTACTAAAATTTCGAGTGTAATTAGTCATCTCTTTCTTTAATTTCTGGGTCTTTTTTTTTTATGTTTTCCTTTTTTACATTTTCCTAGAAACGTCGAGAAAAAAATAAACGGAAAGAAAAGGAAAAAAAAAAGTTCAAAATCTTGCGTTTGGGTCATTGAATGATCTTTCTTTTTTCTAAAAAAAAAGAAAGGAAATTGGTTGTCTTGAAGATTTTTATATTCTCTTTTAGGATTTTTTTTTTGGGCTTGCTATAGGTTCATGAAATTGTTTAAGGAACAATTCATATTTTTTGAACAGGTCCAACGAACGAGATATTTTTTTGAAATGTCGAAGAGTCGGTTTTGGTGATCTATTTAGAATGGTACCATGAAAAATTGGAAAGCAAGAAACTTTTATCGATTTGTTAGTCTCAACCTTTCACATTACCATTTTTAAACTGTCAAATTGCCTTAAACACGTTTAGTGGATTATAGATACTTGCATTATAACCTATGAGGTGGATAAAAGTCTCCTCTTTTGTTTATTTGATTTGTCTAGCTTTACGGTAAACAGACTTTACAAATGCAGAATTAGTCTAGTTGCGAGGTTGCGTTTCTCTTCAATCACAGATCACTAAGATTACCTGTTAATTTGCATGCATTTCTTCATTGTCTTTTGGCATAATTATTCGATATGCGCTTTAGTTTTTCATTCAATTTCATCTCAAACGTTCCAAAGTAGTTTATCTGCTCTTTTTCTGTTGATTTGGTGATGGTACTTCTTCCTTACCAGTTTATCTGGCTCATCATTTTGCAGGTTGCACGGATTTCTCTAGGCAACCGTTGATCAGAGAAGCAGTGCAACTTTGGTGGTACATCTTGTACTAATACTAACTATGAAGACAACTTCCAGATAAAGTGAAAAAAGAGAAAAATACAATAAAAATTATATAAAAAAAAAGGTAAGAAGAAACAAATAGTTCTGCTTATTTTGCCATGGAGCCTTTATGGAAGCTTTTGTATTTGCTGGAGCCTGCTCCTATTTCACTAATTGTGACTGCAGTAGCTGTGACTTTTGGATCTGCATTTCGTGCCCTTAATTATGGAAAAGAAATGGAGCGTAATCGAGATTTGTCAGAAGCATCAATTACATTAGATCGGTCCCAAGCGCTTATGATTCCAATAATGAGCTCTTGTAGTTTGCTTTTGATGTTTTATCTATTCTCTTCAGTCTCACAACTCCTCACGGCATTCACAGCTATTGCTTCTGCTTCATCCCTTTTCTTCTGGCTATCTCCGTATGTAGCCTATTTGAAGTCACAGCTAGGTTTGGCTGACCCTTATGTGTCGCGGTGCTGTTCAAAGTCATTTACTCGCATCCAAGGGCTTTTGCTGCTGTTCTGTTGTGGTATAGTTGCATCTTGGCTTGTTTCTGGGCATTGGATATTAAATAATTTGTTGGGCATTTCTATTTGCATTGCCTTTGTGAGCCATGTGCGTCTTCCAAACATCAAAATCTGTGCAATGCTCCTTGTTTGTTTGTTCGTATATGACATTTTCTGGGTATTCTTCTCCGAGAGGTTTTTTGGGGCGAATGTAATGGTTTCAGTTGCAACACAACGAGCATCAAATCCAGTTCACACTGTTGCTAATAGTCTGAGTCTTCCTGGATTGCAAATGATAACAAAGAAGCTGGAGTTGCCTGTGAAGATAGTCTTTCCCAGGAACTTGTTTGGTGGAGTGATTCCTGGAAGAAATGCCTCAGATTTCATGATGCTTGGGCTTGGTGACATGGTAAGACATCCTTTTCTTATCAGTCTCATGTAACTTATGCCAACTGTAGTGGTGTATTGTATTGCATCGATTACCGTCTCAATGGAGTGTCATTTGGAATATTTTTCTGCTCTCTCTCTTATTTATTTATTTTTTCTGCCCGTAAGTGTGGAGTTATTATTTTTTTGTTTTATTGTTTTTCCTTTTCACTTTGCACCGACTTTCTTATTGTTGAAATGCATTCATCTCTTCAGAATTTCTAAAATGTTAGAAACACATTTATGCACCATGGCGCTTGCACTGTTTTTATGAATTGTTGATAATCGATTCATTCGGACAAAATCTAGGCCATGATGTGTTTACTTGGAATACTTGAGTTACCGTGGAAAGGAAATATAAAATGGCTCTCTCTACGGTTCCTTTTTCCTGTATCTTTGTTTTTCCGTTAAAGGTACTGTTGGATGGAATTGCTAGCTGGAAATCTGGTATCTTCAGGTTCTGGTTAAATGTGCTAAGATGTCATTCTTGCATATGCTTGCTACCTGGTTAAATCTAACTATTTACTTCTTTTTTCGTGCAAGCATTCACACGATTTGTAATTTGGTTCCAATGTTGTCACCTGCAGGCAATTCCTGCCATGCTTCTGGCATTGGTCCTCTGGTTTGATCATCGAAGGATCCGGGAAACTGTTAGCGTCTTAGATCTGCACTCTTCAAAGGGGCACAAATACATTTGGTATGCCCTTCCCGGATATGCCATTGGACTGGTTTCGGCTTTGGCAGCTGGTGTTCTAACTCATTCCCCTCAACCAGCTCTACTTTATTTGGTAATCTTCTGTTGCTACCTTGCATTTGTTTTGTTACAGTTTTCTGTCTGATGTTTGGCCGTTCAGAAAATTTTTTCCGGGCAGTGTCAGATTCGTATCTCTTCATCTCCATTTCACTTTTGCCCTTGATGAATCTAGGTACCATCTACACTGGGACCGGTTATCGTCATCTCTTGGATAAGGAAGGAGCTGGCAGAGTTATGGGATGGACTCACGCCTAACCTCTCAGATAAAGCTCGCGAGATAGAAGTTTGAGCCCTTTTCCTTTTCTTACTAGTAGGAGCAGATACTGCTGTGTGGGCAGCCAATTGAATATTGTAAATTCTCTTGGAAAAACCAGAAAGGACATTGGCAATCAATGGTTATTTTGTTGTAATTGATTTTCGGCTTTACGCTTTGCCTTTCAAATACCTAGTTTACTAACGAAAGAAGCCGAGGGTATACATATTTATTTGAATCATGTCATCTCCTATCCTAAAAATAAAAAATTAATTAAAATAATTAATTAAAATGCCCTTTTTTTTTTTTGGGGTAAAGACGCATTTCTTGCCATAAGAAATCATTATCTTATGTACAATAATAATGGTACTCCATCTTCCCAGTAATTTAAAATCATTATCTTATGTGCAATAACAATGTTATTCACCTTGCGTGCAATTTAAACTATTGAACGAATTTGTATAGGCAAAGGATAAATAAAACTTAAAGGTCTTTGTTACCAATATTTAAAGCGTTCGCAAGCTCCTAATTTGAGAGCCAACGATTAGTTTAATAAGGTGGAAAAGTGAGAGAGAAGTTGAAGGGAGGATTGTATTTAGCACTTCCATGAAGTTCATTCCTTTTCTTTACATGTGTTAAAAATTTATAGAATAAGGTACAGAACATTTAGATAATGGTTTATTTATTTATTTATTTTGGTTTCTTTCTTTCCTCTCCAACTAGGGATTCAAACTCACATAGTTACAGGTATAATCTATTGTTAATTTCATATTTAATCTTATTATAAAATGAAAGGTTCAAATCCCTATGCTCTAAATTCAAAAAAAAAAAAAACTCTCAAATTCTATATCTTATAGTTGGGTCAAGTGTGAAAATACTATTAAACTATACTCTTTGTTTATTAAGTTTAATATTTCAATTAATGTGAGTTTTACCAAGTAAATAAATATGAGCTTTATAACTTGCTAAGTATTCTATTTTAGCTTAAGTTAGCTTGAGTTAAGATAAATTCAAGCAAAAGTTGAGTATTTGATACTTTAGTTTAGTTTAAAAATTTAGAGTTCGCTTGGATCACAAGTTCAATTAAAAAATTTGAGTTAAGTTTAAAATGAATTGAACCTTGATATGAATTTTGTGTTTGATACTCAAGTTTAAATTAGAAAATTTTATTTTGAACTAAAAGTGTTTGGATGATAAAAGTTGAGTTTGAATTTATATTACAAATCGTGCTTCCCGTTACTTTTTCATATGGTTAGTACAATTTTTTTTGCAAGAGAAGATTTGTGAATATTGTTTTTGAGTTTAAAATATTGCATAAGCCATAAACTAAAAAACTTGAAATGCGCTAATAAATCAAATATATGATTAAATTCAAACTCAATTTTTTAGACTTGAATCCATCAATCAAACAAACCTTAGTTTAAAATTAATTGGAAACTAAATTGAAATAATAAAAATAGATATAAACTTATATTAGAAATTATATTATAATAATGAAATAAGTTTTAAAAAAATTTAATTCAAATTAAAATATAAACAATCGTAAATGTCTATATTATTCTAAACTAACTTAAAACATAACTAAAATGAGGAGCTAAACGAGACATTTATCATGTAAAAAAAAAATACGAGATCTTTATTTTTATTTTGAGTCAAATAAAATGTACTTTTTTTTTTTAATTCTTCAAGCAAAATAAATGTTTTGTTTTTTAAGGAAGCCTAGAGGCTAGAAGGAACGGAAAAAACAAAAATGGGGAAATAGGGGGAGTGGAGCTATACACCAACACAAACTGTTATACGACGTCGTCGAGGAGTTTCCCCGCCTTCGCCTCCCAAAGTTTCCCCTTCCTCTACTAAGTTTTGCGTTTGCAGAGAGAGAGAGAGAGACAGAGTGAGAAAAAATGGGGACTTCAGTGCAGGTAACGCCGGTCTGCGGCGTCTACAACGAGAATCCATTGTCGTACCTGGTCTCCATCGATGGCTTCAACTTCCTGATCGACTGTGGCTGGAACGACCACTTCGACCCTTCCATTCTTCAACCTCTTTCCAAGTCTCTCTCTCTCTCTCTCTCTCTCTCTCCTTTCCTCACTTTCTCTCTCTAACCTCTCTTTGTCTCTCCTCCATCTTCGCAAACCCGCGCTGATTCCACCTCCATATCTTGTCGCAGGGTAGCTTCGACAGTGGACGCCGTTTTGCTCTCTCACGCCGACACACTCCACCTTGGTGCTCTCCCGTACGCCATAAAGCAATTCGGTCTCTCCGCTCCGGTTTACTCCACCGAGCCGGTTTACAGACTAGGTCTCCTCACAATGTACGATCAGTTTCTTGCTCGTAAGGTGAAATTTTGCCCTCCTCCCTTTACAAGCTTACCGATTTGTGTCTTTGCAATTCTATTTAATGTTTGTGTCTTGATTTTGCAGCAAGTTTCGGAGTTCGATCTGTTTACTCTGGATGATATTGACTCTGCTTTCCAGAACGTCACCAGACTTACCTATGCTCAGAATCATCACCTTTCTGGTAATTGCCTTTTTTAATCTTTAATTTTCTCTCCAATTCAATGCCAAATTTCTTTACCAACGTCAAAACTTAACATTTAGGTATGAAAATCGTAAGCCTAAATTTTTTGCCAATTTTAGCAGTAATTATAGTATATTTCAAATTTTAGTATTTGGTTGTAATTCGTTGACGTGAAAATTTTTTCACTTGATAATTGTAATATCATTATCTTTAAATTATTTCAAAATTAAGCAATCAACCGGTTTTGTAAGAGCTGTATTTTTGGCAAGTTACAGAGCTTAAGACAAAAAATAGGTGTAGAATTATGCATTATAACACAAAGTAAAACAATATATTGAATGTGTAAATATATGTATGTATGTTTTTTGGATCTTTTGTTGCTGGAATTAGGTAAAGGAGAAGGAATTGTGATATCACCGCACGTGGCCGGGCATCTTTTGGGAGGGACTGTATGGAAGATAACAAAGGATGGAGAGGATGTTATATATGCCGTTGACTTTAACCACCGCAAGGAAAAGTAAGTATTCTTTCGTTTACATTTGTAGTTTAAAGAATTGATTTGTTGTGTAAATATGTTTGGTGTTAAGTAAAGAAAGAAGTGCTTTAATGGTGTGGTTTTTCATCAGGCATTTGAATGGAATCAATCCAGCATCTTTTGTTCGGCCTGCTGTTCTTATAACAGATGCTTATAATGCTTTGAACAACCAGCCTTATAGACGCCAAATGGACAAAGAATTTACAGGTAGTTTAGATTCTGTTTTATTTTATTTATTTTTTGATATAATCTTGCCTTGTTCGGAGTTTGGATGTCGTTTAGGAATCAATGTGATCACATTATTATAGATGCCAAAAAAAAGCTTACATATGATTCTATATGATAAACATAGTTTTATCATTCTTCTACTAGATACTGTAAAGAAGACTTTACGAGTAGATGGGAAAGTGTTACTGCCTGTTGATACTGCTGGACGAGTTTTGGAACTTATTCAAATTTTGGAATCGGTGAGTAGGGAAAATGTTTCTAGCAGGTTTCTTTATTACTTTCTATGATAAATGAGATTAAAATGTTTCATTGTAATTATTCCAATAGTGACTTTGGATCTTCCTAACGATTTGCAGTGTTGGGCAGAGGAAAATCTGAACTATCCAATCTACTTTCTAACATATGTTGCATCTAGCACAATTGATTATGTCAAGAGTTTCCTTGAGTGGATGAGTGATTCTATTGCAAAGTCTTTTGAAAAGACACGTGATAATGCATTCCTTCTGAAGTAAGTGGTATTCGTCTAGTTTGCATTATTTCTATCTTTTAGCATATACCACCTGCCTTTTGCAATCCTTTGGTTGCATCATCTGTTTACAGAAAAGATCTGATATAGTTGAATCAGTACATTTTATGGTTCCTATTCTTTCGTGAAACTTACTTCTTAGTCACTAATTACTTGCAGGCACGTCACACTTTTAGTTAATAAGACTGATCTCGATAATGCTCCAGATGGTCCAAAGGTTAGATTCCCAAAATACTCCGTGGAGCATGTTATCTTTATTTCCCTTGACTTATGAATTTCATATAGGTTGTTCTAGCTTCAATGGCCAGTTTGGAAGCAGGTTTTTCCCATGATATATTTGTTGAATGGGCAACTGATCCCAGGAATCTTGTGCTTTTTACAGAACGAGGCCAGGTACTTTCTATACAGCGACAATTCTTCATGTCAACACACTTCAACTTTTAGTTAACGTTATCATAGATCTTATATACTTGAATACCCTAGTTTAGAATATTCAAGTTTTGGCACAGAAGCTTTGAAATTCTCGCAAGTCATACTATTTTTTCCGTATGGTAATAATTATGACCTTCTAAATTCTAATAAAACCAGTATTTGGTTTCTTTTTTTCTTGGAACACTAAATAAATGTTTGCTTTAGGTTGATGCACAAATTTTTTTCTTATATCTCTTAATATTTTGTTGGAAATCATTTAATTATGTTTCCCATTTAAGTCTAAGACGTAGTAGCAAATTTGTTGGATTCTTTCTTTAAGCGCTTACACTATCCCGCACTCAATGTGTAGTTTGGCACATTGGCTCGTATGCTTCAAGCAGATCCACCTCCAAAAGCTGTTAAAGTCACCATGTCCAAGAGGGTCCCTTTAGTTGGGGAGGAGCTAATTGCCTATGAAGAAGAGCAAAACCGAATAAAAAGGGAAGAGGCTCTAAAGGCTACTCTTATTAAAGAGGAGGAATCAAAAGCATCTCATGGAACTGATGTTAACACAAGTGATCCAATGGTCATTGAAGCTAGCAATACTAATCCTTTGCCAGATGGTATGTGAATGATAGGTGCCGGTATTCTCAGATAGTCTTGCATAAAATTATGAAACTTGAACGAAAAGTAATTTGTTTGTTGTCCAATTTTCCTCCCAAAATTTTAAGTGTGTGATCCAGTTTTCTTCATGAATCAAAGCCTGTTTTAGGTTATTTTTTCTTTCATTTAAATCTTGGTCATATATTCAACTTTCTTAGTATTCATAATTAAATTTTCTGATTGTATATTACATCACAGTGGCAGGTCCACATAGTGGTGGTTTCCGGGATGTGTTGATTGATGGATTTGTTCCTCCTTCCACCAGTGTTGCTCCAATGTTTCCTTTTTTCGAGAGTACTTCTGAGTGGGATGATTTTGGTGAAGTCATAAATCCTGATGATTACGTAATCAAGGATGAAGACATGGACCAAGCAGCAATGCATGTTAGTTTCCCTGTTGAATATCTGCCTCTTGCTTCAACTTTGATCTTTATGCTTGGCTTTGGATTTGTTACTGCAGGTGGGTGGTGATATGGATGGAAAGCTTGATGAAGCATCTGCTAGTTTGATACTTGACACAAAGCCGTCAAAAGTTATATCCAATGAATTGACTGTAAGTTGAATTTTTACTTAATAGCATGTGGAGTTAGCTCACTTTTGTGGTCATACTTTAATTAGTGAAGTTATGTGCTGTGTTCTAATTCAGGTGCCAGTCAAGTGTTCTTTACTTTACATGGATTTTGAAGGCCGTTCTGATGCACGATCCATTAAATCCATTCTCTCGCATGTGGCTCCTCTGAAGCTTGTATGAATTATTGTTATTTTTTTCCCCCGCATATGCATGTACATATTTGTGTAGTTTGGAGCAAAATCTAGAACTTCAGCATTGCATGTGAATATTTGATCTAGTTGAAGTTAACCTTATGCTATGTTACCTTTTTACTTGGAGGTTCTGGTCCATGGAACAGCAGAAGCCACAGAACATTTGAAGCAGCATTGTGTCAAACAAGTTTGTCCACACGTTTATGCTCCCCAAATTGAAGAAACGATTGATGTCACCTCCGATTTATGTGCTTATAAGGTATGATTCAAAAGAAATTGGTTTCTGTCTTGATCTGTGATTTGGAAATCACAAACCACTTGGTTTACATTTCATGAATTACAGGTTCAACTGTCTGAGAAGTTGATGAGTAATGTGCTCTTTAAGAAGGTAAGCACTAGTGCCTCGAAAATTTGTTTAGCTCATATTATTCGTTGTGATTATTATCAACAATGTGACGACACTGCAAACACAGCTTGGAGATTATGAAATTGCTTGGGTTGATTCTGAAGTCGGCAAGACAGAAAATGGCATGCAGTCTTTGCTACCCCTCTCAAACACAGCTCCACCACACAAATCGGTCCTTGTAGGTGATTTGAAAATGGCAAATTTCAAGCAGTTTCTTGCCGATAATGGTGTCCAGGTACCAATTTCCACTAGCCATTTAAAGAGACGGTCTTTCACACTGCCCTATATACAAAATACTCAACTAGTGTCCCAAATTAAAAGAAGATGTGGATCACAAAACAGAAAATGTATTATTGGAAATTATCGTATCTACTTGATACAATAATGCATTACGATATTCGTACCATACAGGTTGAATTCGCTGGAGGTGGTGCTCTGCGGTGTGGTGAATACGTGACACTGCGTAAGGTCGGGGATGCTAGCCACAAGGTGAGTCATAGAGCGTTTTGTTTTATGTTTTGTAAGTTACACAGGAAATTTACTCTTCCTCGTTCAGTAGTAGCGGTGGATTATAGCGATTTGACGACTTCCCCTATTATTGTTTCATTTTCTGGCTTGAGGATGAGAGGCCTGACTTAATTATCTTATTTGATATGCAGGGTGGTGGTCCTGGGACTCAGCAAATTGTCATCGAAGGCCCCTTATGCGAGGATTATTACAAGATTCGAGACTATTTGTATTCGCAGTTTTATTTGCTTTAAATCAAAGAGTAGATTTGTAAATGCTCACTTTGTAAGCCAGCATGAACGGAATCAAAATAGGCTGTGAGCTGGTGGGGGTTTCTATAAAATTGCCCTTTTGACCCCTTGGGCGAATCAGGGAATAACTTTTTGGCTACACGGGCTTAAGGTCACTTTCACTTTTTAGTCTTTTAGGCAATAGGAAAATTCGAGGAAAATATATTTTTATTTAAGTTAATGAATGGCTGAAAAATTTTAAAATGGATGCTTATAATTCGTTTTGGTTTAAACCTTTACCGAATGGTTAAAGAGCGTAGAGAAATACTTTGAAAAAAAAATTCAGAGAAATATAAATAAATAACTCGCTTTGACGGTCGCGTGGAACATGATTAAAGACGTTTTGCTTTCAATACGTTTGTTGTGATACGATGATGCCTTTGTATCATGTAAGGATCCAATTATCTTTAAGGGAAAAAATTAAAGGTTTGGAAGCTATCGCCAATAGACATGCTGTATTTGCTATAAACGACGACTGCTCAGAAAATACTTCAGAAACAAACTCATATAGACTACAAAGAATCCCGAAAGCAACAATTTAGTGAAAAATGAAGATTGACCATAAGGCAACTTGAAAACAACTAAATCAGCTAAACAAAAACTTTTATTTTTATTTTTATTTTTATTTTTATTTTTAAGTGAAAATTTGACAACTCCTATGATAAAGGGCAATGACAAAAAATAAAAATAAAACGTTGCAAAGACCAAGTACTGCTGAAAATGACAAAATAATATTATAAAACAATAAGATATATTCAGGCAAAAAAAAAAAAAAAAAAGGAATAATAACATATGATCAAAACCGCAACATAGGAAAAGGACTAGAGCTAAAAATGACATAACCTTAATAATAACGACAAGGACTCCATAAGACGACTAATTACATACTAAAACCACAGTAACTTAAAACGACTAAAGCTTTGACACATGTTTAACTAACATGATATTTTAAGTCTTTATTTAGATAAAGTGTTTAGAATGTAAAAATTTTCAATTTTGAAATGAAAAAATTTTTTTTGTTTAAAAATGAAAAGTTGTTTAGATAAATAAAAAAAATTTCATTTTTAAAATGAAAATTAATTTTTGATATTCAAAAATTAAAATTTTTTAAAGTTTACATATGAAAATTTATAAGACTCTTTTTTTTTTAAGGAATATTTTGATTCAAAAGTGGTAAATTTCAAAAAATTAACCTTTTTAATAGATGAAAACTTGATTTGACATGATTTTTTTTAATTAAATATATATTTTTAATTGACATGTCATAATATTAATAGAAGAAAACGAAAAGAACATGAATAAAAAAAATAAAGTTAAATCCAAACTAAAAATAAATAAAATAAATTTCATATTAATGAATAAAAAAATTAAATTAAATCTAAACTAAAAATAAATGAAATAAAATTCATATTAATATATTTATAAACAAATTTTAAGTTTTTGCATACTCAACCAAACAATTCATTTTTAACTAAATACATTTTTAAAATTAAAGTCACTTAATTCCAATCAAAACATCTTCAAAATTTTAACTCTAAGTAAATACACCAAATAAGATCTTAACCATAAATGATAATAAATACATATTATTGTCAAATTGAAAATGAAATTATTACGTTAAAGAGTAATTATATATATATAATATATCCAAAATGTTAGAATTTAATTTAACAGGTGAATTTAACATAAACATTACATCGAAGTTGGTCAGCGCATCTTTACACTTAGCATGCCCCCCGGTTTTTAACGGATATCGGAGGGAAGGAGTAATTTTGGCTTTAAGTCGTAGAAGACTCAGTGGCAAGTATCCTCGTGCTTCTTTGTTCTAACCTCTGACACAAGACTTACAAAAAGATAGGTAGCGAGCTGTCTCTCTCTTCTCTCTCTCTCTCTCTCTAAGCTAAGAATAACAGAATCTGTTGCCGGATAAACAAATTCACTGACTTACAACCATAAAAACCCTAGAATTCCCCTCTCTTTCCATGGCTTCTGCGCCGGCCACGTGCTCTCCGAGCTCGCTCCAGCTCCGCTTGGCTCTCAACTCCGGCAATTGCCGGAAATTTCCTGCGCTTATTGTTCGTGGCCAGCTGTGGAAGAAGAATCGTTGCGCTCGTCTGCTTTTTGTCTCTCAGTACGGAGCCAGGATCGGAAGTAGACCTGAGAAACGACGTCGTGACGGAGTTTCGTGGATCAGGTCGGATTCCGCCTCCGATGGCTTCGCCGGATGGTCGGATACCGACGGCGGAGAAGAGTCAACGGACTCTGTAAAGAAGAAATGGGGCGGAGGTACCGTTAATTTCGAAGTTATTATTAACTTTTTAATCTGTTTGGTTGCTGAGAATTGTTAAGTTTTGAACTCTCTCTCTCTCTCTCTCTCTCTCTCTTTGGAATAAAGAGTGAATTTTAATGCTTGTCAAGTAGTTTGCTTTCAGGGGCTGTGGCAAAAGGATTAGCGGGAATCCTTCTTGCTGGTGGGCTTTGCTTTGCGGCATTATCTTTGAGAAAACGAAGCAATTCTGGTAAGTGGGTCTCTTTAATTAAGATTAGTTTCTTAGGAGCCATTTGGAACAACATTTCTGGACGGAATTTTACAACTCAACTCCAAAACTCCCGAATCTATATCTCAGTTCTTTTTTTCTTCAATTTTCAGAAAAACTCAAATTTCAAAAGTACATAAACTTTCTTATTTCAAGTCAAAATGAGATGTTTTTAAGCAAAATAGGATTCATATTGCATATGTTTTTCAGAATACATTTCAAATTTTCATATTATTTTCTATATTACAGATCATTTCTAATTCGCTCTTTAACCAGACACACATTTCAATTTCAACCTACAAAATTTCAACTTCAACCATTGTTCCTAATGGGCCTTGAATATATCAATTAAGTTGTCAATAAATCATGTGTATATTGGAATAAGATATTAGTAGATTGTTGTTAGTATGTAAGTATGTGTTACTTTTCCTAGATCGAAAACAAATGGAGCCCTTGACAACACAGCAAGAAGAGTCATTGTCATCCGATGATAAAAGAGATGATGTTGGGGGAGATAAAGATGAAGCTTATGGTGAGGAGCAAGATGATGCTGATAGTCCGGAGGAAGGCAGGACAGGTACTAAGGATTCCTCTTCATCTTCAGAGTTTGTTGATGTTCCCAGTGAAAATAGAGTTGGTGATGATTCTGTAGTCGGGGATTTTTCAGTAGATGATGTTAAATCCACGTCATATAATAATGATGCCATCAACAATGTTTCCATTCAAGAAGATTCGCAACATGAAATGAATTTTGATGATAAGTCAGTTGAAGCTGACACAGTCCCAAATTTGAATAACGTTCTCGAATCTGAGAGTGGTAATGATTCAACTATTGTGTCTGGTTTTAAAGATTTGGATGGAAACTCTGCTGTAGGTACATCAGAATTAGTTACTGAACTCAAAGATAGCCCAATCGATGTCGGATCAACCAACTTGTCCATTTCCGATGATAAACCATCTAGTAGCCCTGCTAATCAAAATGGAACTCCTGATTCAATCAGGGATCAAACTTCTGAAAATAGTTCCATTTCCCATGTACCAGATGAGCCTGTGGCTCCAGGTGTGCCATTTAGTCCACTGTCAAATGCAATTTTTGAACCACAAATTGCTTCCAAAAACAGCATAGAGACTGTAGCCTCTTCTTCAACCAAGGAAAATTTTGAGCCGAGGGATATTTCACAGATCTCAGCTGAGGAAAATAGTCTAACCCTGGAGGGGCATAGCTTAAGTGAAAGGGGGTCATCCGGAACATCTGTGTCTGCATCAACTTCATTACAAAATGAACAGTTTACAATAAATCATAATGAGATTAATAGAAGCACATCAGAATCACCAAAACCTGGGACTTCATTCTCTTCTGCTGGCATACCTGCTCCATCTGTGGTTTTCTCAGCTCTACAGGTGCTTCCTGGAAAGGTGTTAGTTCCTGCAGTTGCTGATCAGGTTCAGGGGCAGGCTCTGGCGGCATTGCAAGTGCTAAAGGTATTTCTAACCTCTAATTTCTGCATTGGATATTTCAATATTGCAAGGACAGTTTTGTGTGATGGAAGTCGAAGCTTCAGCATTAGTTTCTTGCTAAATCTCAACCTTGTTTATGTTGCACAACTTCTGAAATCTGAATTGAATATTCCTTACTCAATATATTACGTGGTCTTAGGGATTTGCATAAGCTGTAGTAAGAAATCTTAAAATATATTTTCACACATTTCCAACTCCTTTCAGGTCATTGAGTCTGATGTACAACCTAGTGATTTGTGTACACGTCGTGAATATGCCCGTTGGTTAGTCTCTGCAAGTAGTGTTCTTTCAAGGTAAGATCTATCTTATTTCTATAATTAATAGGGCGTTAATATTTGCTAATTTAGAACTCACTGTCTGTTATGGTGACATATGGTTTGCTATGATTTATAGGAATGCAATGTCTAAAGTATATCCAGCAATGTACATAGAGAATGTAACCGAGCTTGCATATGATGATGTTATTCCTGAAGACCCTGATTTTGCATCTATTCAAGGTGAGAAAAGGATGTTACTGTTGACTACCAGTCTATCATATTAGAGAGGCTCTCCGTTTGTTGTGATAGATATGTTTGTTTCATCAAATATTCCAAGAATTGTTTTGTTTCAATGAACTTTCTAAGTGATATTCCTTACTAAATAAACAAACAAACTTTCATCAATAAAGAAATCAATAACAAGGATAACAGGGCAAGAAGTCCTCAAAGAGAAAACAAAAATAAAAAATAACCATACAGAAATGCAGAACAATGAAAGAGGCACAACTTAACTCCCTTGATATTTTTCCAACCAAGTATAGTTAATTAGATAGGAAAACTCTTGAACTGCAGCCGTTGAAGCCCACAGAGAAGCAGAATGCTTTGCTTTCTCAAATAAATTGATACTGCCCATCTCCCGTACCCCAAAAGATCTAGATTTCTTTCTAACCAAATAGTCCAAGGTCAATTCTCTTCCACATGGCTCTGGACTGGCCATTTTATTTGAAACAAAACCAACTGGTTTTTTTCCAGATTAAAGCACTGCAATGAGCTGGAAAATACCATACAAACCAGTGTTGTGGATTAATCTATGGGATATTCATCTTTCAGGTTTGGCAGAAGCCGGACTTATTTCAAGCAAGCTTTCTAGACGTGATATGGTTTCTTCTGTGAATGAAGACCAGGGTCCATTGTTCTTCTCCCCTGAAAGGTTTCATAAAATTTCTCGACATATGTGTACTAGTTGGTTAATTATTTCCTTGTTATGAATTTTTTCTTTGCTGTTAAAAATATACGCCTGTCACAACTATTTTTGCCCTGTATATAAGGCTTCAAGCCGATTGAGGTAGTTGGTATTCTGATTGTTAAACTTATTTTGCTTCCAGATTTCTTACATGTAATAATTTTGTCTTTTCAATGTTGCATCATAAAAGAATAATAGCCAAGTATTGATGTTCTTCCTTTTTGCCTTATTATTCTGCAGCCCTCTATCACGTCAGGACCTTGTGAGTTGGAAGATGGCCCTAGAGAAAAGACATCTCCCAGAAGCTGACAGAAAGGTTGACCAATTTAATGTCCGAGTTTAGTTTTGTATAATAAACTACTACTTTATGACTAATTTGAACTCTCAATTCTGTGATTTAACATTTAGTGCAATTGGACAGGTGCTCTACGAACTTTCTGGCTTTATAGACACTGATAAAATACATCCAGATGCATGTCCTGCACTTGTTGCTGACTTGTCTGCTGGAGAACATGGAATTATAGCTCTCGCATTTGGTTGGTCATTATCTCTTGTAAATATTATTACGAGTTATTAAATTTGATTTTAACTTATTTGGTTGACTCTTTTCTTCTTTTTGGGATAGGCTACACCAGACTTTTTCAGCCAGATAAGCCTGTGACCAAGGCCCAAGCCGCTATTGCTCTAGCAACTGGGGAGGCTTCTGACACAGTTAGCGAGGAGCTTGCACGTATTGAAGCAGAATCAATGGCAGAAAAAGTTGTTGCTGCTCAGAGTGCTTTAGTAGCCCAAGTTGAGAAAGATATCAATGCAAGTTTTGAGAAGGAGCTTTTGATAGAGAGGGAAAAGATAAATGCTGTGGAGAGAATGGCGGAAGAAGCAAAGCATGAGCTGTTAAGGTTAAGAGCCGAAAGAGAGGAAGATAATATTGCCTTAACGAGGGAACGTGCAGCTATTGAATCAGAAATGGAAGTGCTGTCAAGGTTAAGACGTGAGGTGGAGGAACAGTTGCAGAGCCTTATGAGTAACCAAATGGAGATATCATATGAAAAGGAAAAAATTAGCAAACTTCGGAAAGAAGCAGAGGAACAAAGCCAGGAAATTGAACGCTTACAGTATGAACTAGAGGTTGAGCGGAAAGCTTTGTCTATGGCAAGGTATGAAAGCTGTAATCTACAATTATAGTGGGCAAAAGTTAGCTAGCTTTTAATATGTTTATGCTGTCATGAGAAGAAATAGGACACGAGTGAAAAACTAGATTCCTTAACTCGCTAAAGTAGATTATTTTCCTCATATGAAGGATACCTATCCTATTGGAGATTTCAGTTATAGTCTAGATGATTATCCCAACGTTTTACATCAGCCCCAAAACTATTTGGAGTGTCCAAAAATTTGCACGTCCGATCATCTGTATGAATAGGTCTCTACGGTGTTGGTTTTTTTTTCTCTCTCAAGTTCTCTTGTCTTGGTCCTACATACCAAGCTTGATTGGAAAATATATAATACACTTGATTGGAAAATAGATAATACACAAGTTTGGCATTGGAGACTAATAAAGCCATTTACAGAAGTTCTATGCTCAGCCATCTAAATGTCTATATTCACGTTACTTTCATGGCTATTTTTTAACGATTTTTCCCACATGTTACAGGGCTTGGGCCGAGGATGAGGCAAGAAGAGCAAGAGAACAAGCCAAAGCACTCGAGGAGGCTAGAGATCGCTGGGAGAGGCATGGCATCAAGGTTGTCGTCGACAATGACCTACGCGAGGAATCCTTGGGTGGAGATACATGGGTTGACGCCAGCAAACAGTTCTCGGTTGATGGAACAATTAGCAGGGGTGAAAACTTAATAAACAAGCTCAAGAAAATGGCAGTAGATGTGAGAGAAAAATCCAGAGATACACTTAATAGAATAATTGAAAAGATAGCCCTGCTGATATCAAGATTAAAAAAATGGGCATCCAAGGCTGGAAAAAAGGCTGAAGACCTTAGAGACACTACCATTTCTAAGGCCGGTGAATCAACACAAAAGTTGCAGCAGAGCGCTTGCGAAGTTGGCTTGACCATCAAAGAAGGTGCAAAGCGAGTTGCCGTAGATTGTAGGGATGGCGTCGGGAAACTCACCCAAAAGTTCATCAAGACATGATTTTGATTTCTTCCACTGTCTTCCTCCAATAATTTTATGAGGTGGTTTCTGGTTACTAATAAGTCGAGAATGATGTCGGTTTCTACTTTCTTTTCCATCCTTTTTTGCCATGTATTTGCAAAGGTGGCTCCCACCAGACTTGAATACCAGAGATTTATTTAGAGAAGTTCCTGAGAACTGATTTTGAAAGAGCAACTAATCATGCAATTAGTCATACTTCTTTGATGATACAGATCCTAAGCTGTCTATTTTAAAGGTTGTGTTTCCTTGAATAAAGAAAAGATAATAAGAGATCTTGTTTAATGTCATTGATCATTCACGAGATAATCAGACTAAAAATGCAGCAAAGCTAGCTGATAATGGAAGTTGGAACTTGGGAGCAGCTTAAACAGGAGAACAACAAAGAATCACTTGTTTGAGTCTCCAATTTGCATTAATAGTTCCATTAACATTGTGATAAACGAGAATGCGCCGCTGCCAAAATTCAGTCTACCGAATACACGGTTACAAAACTATCAAATATCTAAAAGTGGCCATAGAATGTATATTGCTTTAACTCAACAAAACAAAATTAAGAAACAAAATTTCAAGTTCCCGACTTAACAAACACTGCATAGGTTAGCTAACAAGTCGAACAAGCTAGCTTTTAAGCAGTACTCTACAGCTTGGGAAATAAAAAAAAAAGCCTCATTTCTTCTTCTCGCCACCCCCACCAGCCCTGCATGCAAAAATTCACACAACAATTAAGAGCTTGTAAATGTGAAAACCAAAATCTATTTTTAACAAGCTATAACTGGTACATGAAATGGCAAGTCTATAAAATTACCTCATCTTGCGGAGAACATTAGACATCTCCTCACGCTTCTTCTTTGCCCTCTTGTGTGTTCCGAGCTTTCTTTTAGCTACTTTCAGTGCACGCTTGTCCTTCCCAACCTTCAGAAGCTCAGTAATTCTCTTCTCGTAGGGTGCAAAGCCAGCCACTTCCCGGATCACGTTTCTCACAAAATGGACCCTCCTACTCGTTTTCTGCAAAACGATACAGTTCTTAGCACCAAGATAGCGGGAAAGGTATTGAAAAAGAAAAAATCTGCTTCCCACGTCAAAGATCAGAAAAGAAACACAAGTTTTTTATTCTTATAAGCAAAGAAATCTATCCTAATACTACACAAAAATGCAAAATATAAAAAAAACATAAATAACTTCGAAAGAAGTTTCCAATTCGATAAATCACAGATAGGCTGGAACAAACTTACTCCTTTGCGATCAGAGGGGCGAGGCGCCAATTCCTTCTTGGTCACAACATGACCTTTGTTCAATCCCACAAAGAGGCCTGTATTTGGCTGTTTTGGTGCCATTTCCTGGTTCAATAAACCCATTCAGATTAGATACACATCCACCACCCAAAAACAGACCACAAACAAAAATCGATTGACAACATTGACTCCAATCATTCAAATTGAAATGCACATTTCACTTTGTAAAGCAAAACTAGCACGGATACGGCTTAAGAAATTACAAAATTAGTCAACAACGTGTAAAAGAAAACTAAATTACCGCATACAAAGCTACTAGCACTCAATCGCAAAAGTCAGAGATAAATTGTTCATCACTAAGAAATGAAAAATCATGGCTTTAACCAGTAACAGTTCGAATAAAGCAAAAAAAAAAAAAAAAAAAAGAAACACACACACACACCCCGCAAAGAGTTGGATCGCACAATGCGGAAACTCGTAAATTTTTTTTTTTTAAGTAAAATACAGAAACTCATAATTGACATTATTACTTCATAAAATTACAAGAAGCTAATCAACACAACAGCTTTAACATAAAATAAGAAATGAAAGCGAATATCTTCCCAGACATTTATTTTTCCCGCAAAATGTTTGCCTTTAGATTCTTCTGGAGTTCTGGTTCTTCTTACTTTCCCTTTTATTTTCTCGAAAACCAAACAGAGGAAGAACCCGTTTCGAAACATAAAAAGGAATTGAAATGCGTTAGCAGAAAATAATGGGTTAGGGTTTTACCTCAGACTCAGAGCTATGACAACGACAACCGAGGCGGTCTGAGGAAGAAGACGGGCCTTCGGCTCTACATCCCCATTTATAGTAGCCTTGGTGAAGGAAATAATTAAAGTGACTGGGGTAGTTTGGTCATGTCACATAGGCCTACAGCTGACTAGTGGCTTGGCCCAGCTTTGAAACTCGGCCCAAGGATGCCCACAAAATTGAAGCCCAAGACCTAGACAATATATTTAGAGGAAATGTTGGAAAGTAGCCCAATTTAGATTTTGTTCTAAAATCACTCTCCATTAAATATTAAAAGAGGGTAAAAATGTTGAAGACTAAATTCATACATGAAGTAATATTTTAGAGATTGACTTTTTTAAGGGTATTCTTCAAAATATATATATAGAGAGGAAATTGTTGGAATGGTTATTTAATATACACATTTTGAATTTTTTCCTTATGATTCTATGGTAATGTCACAAATGTACTATTTCAAAATCTCTTGACATTTTTGACATTGTTTTTAGACACTTAAATCATCTATATTATAGAAATTCTGATAGAATATTTTCTGTTTTCAATAGGGATGGTTGGACATCTTCAACACAAGTCATCAGCGTTGGTCATCAGAATATTCTAGTAAAATATTTTTAATATTCTGTTAGAATATTTTCTATTTTAACATAGAAGGTAGGACGTCATTAGCGATGAAAGTGGATTGGTGCTGGGGGATGATTATGTGGCCAAATGGTGGTGGATAGGCACAAATCTTCTCGATGAATTTTGATAACAATTTGGTGATTTGACGAAGGTGAGAAACATTTTGAGCAACGATGATGAAAGACAACAACGAGCGATGATGGCGAATGGCAACGATAAGCCTGGGAAGAATTTTGGGGGTAGGTTTCTCTCTCTCTCTGTCTCTCTCTCTCTCTCTCTCTCTCTCTCTTCTGACAAGAGAATGAGCAAGGTTTGTGGGTAGAGTTTAGGGTTTGTTTAGTTAAAGGGCATTTAAGTCAATTGGGATATATTAAAAAAATAATAGGTCATTTAACTAAGGGGGTATTTGTAGAGTCATATTTTGGATACATTTTGGATACTTTTTTCCAACTTACAACACTATTTATATATCTAAAACTCTACACTAAACTCAAATTTTAAAAGTCCATAATTTTGTGTATAGAACTCCAAATGAGATTTTTTTTAAATTGTATAAAATTTTAAAAGGATTAAAACAAGATTTATATTGATAATTTTTTTCCAAATAAATTTTTAAAGTTTTTTTACTCCAAAAAGCTTCTTTTTTTTTTCTGTAAATATATTTTTTAAAACTTACTTTTCTTCAATTTTTAAAACATATCTCCAAAACCTCCTTAAACCGATTCTAATTATGAAAAGTTTGGGCCATATGGTTTAATTTGGGCCATATGGTTTAAATAGGGCCTACTATCAAGCCATTTGTCCTGGATCTTACTATTATTTTACTTTTTTTTTTTTTAACCGCTATTTACAATCTTTTAATTTTAGGAAATTATATGTCGTAGCATGTTCATTAAAGTGAAGTTAAATTAGAGCATTTGTTAAATGCTTTAAGAATATAAAATTCACCTAATAGTTATAATATTAATTATCACGTTTTGTATTCTAAATTACGTACTGATTAATATAATATATATATACTTTTCGGTATTTGTAAACTATCTAAATTTTCTTTTGTTTTTATGTTACGTACTTAACTTTTTGAAATTTTGAACAATTACAGAATATGCCCCGACTTTAAGAGCTATATTGTTGTGCTATTGACATATGACGTGAAAAGGTGAGAACATAAACTCACAGTATTTTAGCAAGAATATAAATTATACATATACCTCCCTAGTGAAAAGGGCATTTCTTTATATTTATATTTTGTTTTGCTTTTGGGAATCAAAGTCTAAAGAGAATCTTATAGCGTGTTTAGTATATGTTTTTTTTATTATATTTAAATATAATGTAATTTTTTCTCAAATATAAAAACATTTCATTCAAATACTAATCACATCATATTTTAAATCCAATACAATTATTATTTATTATTTTACTTTTTCTATTACTTTTATTAATTATATCATATATTCTCTTTCTCTCTCTTTTTTTCCTCTCTACTTTTACCCATCACATCACATATTCATTATTAAAATATAATTCAAATACTTTTTATCCAAATACACATTGCATTCAAATATAATGTTAATAATTTTTGTAACACCGGGAAAATTCACATTTTTCGGAGAATAAATACACAATGAATTTAAGCGTTAAAATGTGAAATTAAGTGATTTAATATTGTTTAGAACTAAAATAAAATGTTCTAACAATGTTAAAGGATGAAAAATGAGTAATAGTGATATTATGTGTGTGCACGTGTGTGCCACTCACAGTATCAAGAAGTAGGTCAAGATGATATTATCTTGACATAAAACTGATAAATTTGGGTTCAGCACACCCAAATTAGTCAGGATAGCCTATCAGCACGCTCAAATTCGATAATTGAGCACAAGAGTAATTTTTGATCGAAAATTCGCAGTATCGAAAACTGATTGAAATGACCTTAGATGAAAATAAAACTGATATATTTGGATTCAGGATGCCCAAATTAGTCAGGAAAGCCCATGTTGAAATTTTGGGTGAAAAAGTATATAAAGAGCGGGAAAAAAGTGGAATTTCCTCATTTGTCCACAAATTCTCTCTCTCATCACTTCTCTTTCTCTCTCTACCCCCATTGATGAATAGTAACCGACCACCGGAAACGGTGTCCGTTTTCGACACCGCCGGTGTCATCGGAAAGCTCTCACCGAGCTGAGTTCAACGGTATGCCGAGTCGACGGAACCGACGCCGGAGGAGCCCGCACGCGACGTCCGAAGCCGCCGGCCATCGGAAAATTCGCGACGCCGTATCTCCGCCGTCCGACGTCCGATCAAGCTGAAACCGGTCCCAAAAGACTCGTGGTGAAGAGTAAAACAAAACCCAGGTGGAGTTTCAGCCCAACGGCCACCGAATCGCGCCGCCCAACTCCGCCCGTCGCCATCGCCGTCGCCGTCGCCGCTTCCGGCGATATTGAGCTGCACCACCGGTACAGAAATGTTCGCCGTGAAGAGGGGAGCAAAAGCCCTCAATCAATTTCGGGGAAAAAGTCCGGCACGGCGGAGTTCCAAAGCCGCCGCCGTGACTGAGTTTTCGAGGGGTGATTTCCGGCGATAGAGGTGTCAAATGGTGAAATTGAAGCCACCAATAGATTCCTCTCGTCGAGCTCTTCAAGATGGACTACCCACTTGCCACCGTCGCCGCGGTCGCCGCCGGTCAACGGCGACCGTTGACCGAAAATGGAAGTTTGGCCCGTTAGCCTATTTTCGACGTTCCGAACGCATCCGCGGAGTCGGAATTTCAAGACGAGACCTCAAATATGAAAAACGAGGAATTAGGGTTTATGTCGTCGAGATCGGAGTGCAATTCGGTATAAATTCTGACCTTTTTACGTTTCGCAATTTAATTGTTTGGGACTGTTATATGATTTTATAATTATTGATATGAAAAATTTTGGAAAAGAATGTATATAAAAAAGAAGAAAATGATTGTAATGGAGAAAAAGAAAAATATGTGATAATGTAATGATTTTACGTAAACAGTATGAGTTTTACGTAAAATCTAGGCCTCTGGTATAGTACGTGATAGAATTAGATCAGGATAGATGGTTTTCAGGCGTTTCCTAAACGCTGAAACCTCAAAAATTAAGCGGAAATGCTACCGAAATTTCTAAAAATGGCACCAGGGGTAATATGGGAAACGAGGGGTAAAAATATGATCAGGAAGGGAACTCGAGCCCCCTTGAGGAATTAGGGCAAGGAAAAAAAGAAATGGGTAAGGTACGATTAGTAAACTGACCCTTCGAAACCCTAGAACGCAAGAAAAACATGAAACCGATTCTTAGGTTCGAATAGTACTTCCCAAGGGCCGGGAATGTGAAAATTAGCAAAATGATAAGAATTGATCCAGAAAAGGTCCGATAAGATTTAAAAAGTTAATTAGATGATTTTGGGTTTAGAAAATCCAACCTAAATATAAAAATGAAAATGTTATGATTAAATGACTCATTAGGGGTAAAACGGTCATTTTGCCTAAAGATTCTCAAATTATGGGAAAAGAGCCCCAATGACCCCGGAAATAGGTGAATGAAGTTTGTAAAAGCCAAAATTGAGGTTTAAGTTATGAAAAATCACGTCAATGGTAAAATTGTAATTTTGTAAAAAGTTAGGGGTAAAATCGTAATTTTTCAAAAAGTTGGAGAAAAAATTAGAAAATGGCCATTAAGGTTTAAAAAGCTGTCCTAAGGCTATAATTAAGGGTTATAAGATCAGAATTAAGCTTTTTAATAAAATAAAAGCTATAGATGAAAATGTGATTAACGGACAAAGTTTGTCTGTAGGAAACCAACTCAGAAGCGACAAAGGACGTCTATGGATTCCAAGAAAAGGATAAGCATGCTATGAGTAAGTTCAGACATTTACCCGTCTGCAACTATGAACAAACTTATAGTATTTATATGTTTTATATGTAAATGTCATGATGTGATTTATGATGATGCTATAGCAATGCTATGATGATGTTAAAAGATATGTTTTAATAAATAATTATAAAAATATATATATAAATATATGTATATATTGAATTATGAAGGAAAGACATTATAAGAGTTTTATGAGAGTAAAGATGTGATAAAGAGTGATAGAATAATGGAAAGAGTAAGAATGAGAATGTCATGATAGAATGCATAAGAAAGAGATGAGACATGAAAGGAAAGGATAGATGTTTTATGAAAAGTTTTATGAAAGTTAGGTTATGATTGATAGAGTAACGATGATCGGTGATGAAAGGAATTAAGAAAAGGCATGTTTTATGATAACGAAAGGATAGGTGTTTTATGAAAAATGATATGAAAGTAAAGAGTTAGACAAGAAAGAGAAACAATGATAGGTTATGATGAAAGGTATGATGAAAGGATTAGAATATAACGATAAGATGTGATTGACAGAATAGAACGATAGGCTATGATTGATAGAATGATGCAAATGATAAGATAAACAGAGAATAATTGTCTGCACATAATTGAACATAATTTTGTTTGTTATGATATGATGTGATGTTATATAAGTAATATGTGCTATGCTAAAGTGTGATTAACATAATTCACACAAATAAAGTAAAGAATTAAGAAAAGAAAAACAACGAAAGAACAAATGTTCCATGGAATGTTTTATGGAAAATGAGAAATGAAAAATGATGAATGTCATGAAAAAGATGTACAACGAAAAATCAATATAAGAAAAATAAAAGCCTACAAGATAATAAGACTGAAAACTTAAGTTGTTGGCGTACCGGTCTCCCTACAAGGTCGAGACTTCCGGTCTATATCCTCCGCGTAGATGTGGCGCTACCCCGAAGGTGCGGTAGATTATAGGATGGACCAACCCCGAAGGTGCGGTTTTTATGTGACTGTGAGGTAGGTTGGTGGGTCGCTCCCCCTCCTTCCACTGTCCGCGCGCAACTAGGTACGTCCAACAACGGGCCCAACCAAAGGAAAGTGGAAAGAAAACAAACGAAAGAAGAGTGAAAAGAAAAGAAAAGAAAAGAAAGGAAAGCAGAGAGAAAAGAAAAGAAAAGAAATGATACGAAAAGAAAAGAAAAGTAAAGAACGACATAAAAAGAAACAAACGATATGAAACATAATAGAATTCTATATGTGATGTGATGTGAATGACACGTTTTTACGTGATGTTATGCTAATATGTATGTTACTAGCTTTTAAGATATGAAATGTTAAGAGATGATGACAAAGCGATAGGGAAGTTATAAAGGTTTAGAATAGAAAGTTAAGGAATGATAGGAATGAGAAGAAAAGAAATGAAGAAATTAGAATAGAATGATAAGAGATCATCAATAGAATGATGAGAATGATTAGCGAAGAGATAAATGAGCATGAGGAAGCTCACATGATATGTTATGTTTCGAGGATATGTATAGACGATGTGCATGATGTGTATATATGTGATGTCATGTATTCTAGTAATAATATATATTACTAGTATTTATAAGTTAATGAATGTATGTTTGAACTTACTGAGCATCCAGCTCATTAGTTGTTTATATATTGCAGGTAAGCAACCTGTTAATTTAAAGTAATATGATGGACAACGGACGGATCTGCACGTGCCAAGGGACTGGGCGAGGGTATGGTACTACCATAAGTCTTTCGCTGAGCGTTCAAAAAGGAAGATGAAAGAAAGAAAGTTATGAAATATGTGTTATAAGAGTATGATAGAAATAGGTATAATATGTAAGTTAAAAGAAAAAAAAATTTGCTATAGAAATTGCTTCTGCTTTAAATGAGAACTTTAAGAAGGGAAAGTTAAGTATGTTAAGTAAGAGGATGACGACCCACGAGGTTGCCAGCCACCGCGGTCGGCATCAGAGCTCGACTGGTTGGTATGGTAACGTACGTGGGGGCACCACACCTTTCCTCTAAATATAAATTACATTCAATATATTGAATTCAAATACAATATAAATACAATACATTCACCAAACTAAACATTAGACGTGAATAATCCAAATTTTCTAGAGAAAATTGGATTAAATACATTATAAATGACAGTGCAATATCCTTTTGTCCAAATTACCTTTTTGTGTCATTCATTTCTAGCCAAAAATGCACATAAAAACTTTTTTTATTTGTTAATGATGTACATGACAAGCGGAGCCACTTATACGATCCTACTGGAGTAGTTGAACGTGAGCATATTTCAATTTTCAGTACTAATTTATTCTTATCTTTCTGTTTCTGCTCACAAACCCCACCGATCTAAATTATAAGATGGTGTGAAATTTGTGCGATATATATATATATATATACATGTATGGAATGCACTAGAAATGCACTAGAACATACTTGCAACAGAATATAATTGAAGCGTTGATAATGCCTTCTTAACTAATAGAAAAGTACCATAACTCTAACTTTTTTTTTTTTAAAGTATTATTACTTTCTTTTTTTTTTTTTTTTTTTTTGTAAAATGTATTATCACTTTCTTAGCCAAAGAACCAACCCTCTTTGAAAAGTTACTTTTTATGGAGAGAAATGAACGTGTAAATTAGGTGCTTTTGGAATTAAGGTTTGAAATGAAATTTTAGTATTGGAATTGATTGATTTTTTAAAATTAATATAAATTTTTATTGATTTAAAAAAAAAGGCAAAATGAGATAACATTTTTTTGTTAGGACTTGATGTTCAAACAAGTCCTAATAACAAGCCGTTTATGTTCTTTTGAAAAAATGGAAGAGAAAAATAAACTTAGAAGTTTGAAGGGTTAAATTATTCATTGAGTCCTTAACTTAATCACAAAGTTGTGTTTTGGTGCTTAATCCAATTTTTTAATTAAATTACCCTAAAAAAATTTTTTAATTAAATGCTTCATAAATTCTTCAAAAAATATTATTTGGTTATTTTCGACAAATTGTGTTCGAAATTTAATTGAAATATACACATAAGATCCATATGTCAGTAGTTATTCCATTAAATATTTTTAATGGAATTACTAAATTAAACTCTTTTTAAGAGATTATGGAACTTTTGATTAAATAAAAAAATATTAACAACTAAAATACCATTTCATACCATAAAGGCCCAAATAGCAGTTTTTCCAGTTTAAACGTTCATTTTACTTCAAAAAAAAGAAAAATATATATATATATATAGAGAGAGAGAGAGAGAGAGAGAGAGAGAGATGGTGGGTTAAAACTTTAACGTTCTCAACCCAAGGTCCCAAGGGCCAAAGAATTGAAACTAGAAAACGTCAGTCCCAACATTTGTTTTTAAATATCCAACTACCCCAGAATTTTTGAGATACGGCTACGGGTCCGTTTGGATGGGGTGTTTGTTTTTGAAAAATGAAAAATTTTTAGATATGAAAAATAAAAAGTTGTTTGAAATTTTTTTTAAAAGTGAAAAGTTGTTTGGGTGGGTGAAAACTTTTTGTTTCTAGAGAGTTTTTTTTTTTTTTCAAAAATGAAAAATATTGGATGTTCAAATACGGAAATTTAGGAATGTTCATTTTTCTTGAAATGAAAAATTTTTCATTTTCTAAATTTGAACATGTCAAACAGACGGAGGGGTAATTTTGGTCTTTAAATTGATAAGCTGTCTATTTTCAAATATGATGAAGCTTTAAGATGGCTTTCTACATGATTTGACACGGGTAGTCTTATTAGGATATTATATTCATATTTTACTCATTTACTCACAAGAGTTTGAGGGGAGAAAAATTCTATTTAAGTTTGTAAAGTTTAGCAACATAATTATTAATATAACCAAAAATAAAAAAAATTAAAACCTTATGTCTCGTTTGACAAAAGTTTTACATTTTAATCATATTCAAATGTAATATAATTTTACATCAAATGTAAAGTTTTACATTCAAATACAATCATTTTCAATAATACTACGAAAATAATTACTATTCATTTATTTTTTAAAACAATCACATCAACTTTTTAATTTTAATTTTTTATCTCTACTTTTATCAATCACATCAATTTTTCAACCCTAAAATATAATTCAAATACTTTGTAAGATCTATTTTTAGATAATTTACCAGATTTAATTAATTAATCTAATTATTAATTAATTATAAAAAGCAAGTAAATAAATAACACAGGCAATTTTAACGAGGTTCGGTTTTCTTACTCCTCGAGGCCACACCCAGACGTTGAACACTTCACTAACTATCACAAGATTACAAGCTCTAATAGACTTATACAATCTAAAGACTCCCTCTTCGTTGTTACCGTTGGTCATCTTGAATCTAGTTAATAAACTCGTTCAGTAAGATCCCCTTACAAGCATATGTTGAAATCCCTTCAACTGCTATTGTCTCCTCCAAAAAACTTCAAATCTTTATCTCAAAAGACGCAAATAATGTAGAAAATTTCAAAATCACTAAGGATTCAAAATCATACGATCTAAACTCTTACTTTCTGTATCAAGGACAAGTATTGTGAGTCCTTATATAAAACTTCAAAGATCTTCTTCAAAATCTCGGATTTATTTTGAATTTTGAAGATGTTACAGATGATGTTACAGATGATGTTGCAACATCTGTTGTAACATCCTTAAAAATTCAAAATTCTAATATTTTGAATTTTAAATCACAGATATTCTTCAAATATCATCCAAAATATATCTACACATTTTTCCAATTGAAAATCGCAATATATATATGCAAATATTGGGATTTTTAAAATCCTAATTTAAATAAGATTTGAAAATCCAATTTAAATTAGTTTATCTATTTTTCAGCTTTATCTATATCTTAACTAACTTCTCAAATTCTGATTTGCCATGATTCTCTCAATCCCAATCTAATTTTACAAATCTGCAGCAAAACTCGATGTTACAATACGTGTTGTAACATCTTGTAGCACATCTGGTACTTCATTGAATCTGCGCAGATGTTGTAACATCCTATAGCACATCCTGTAACACATATGTAAAACCTACATATACTTATAATATTTCTGGTATTACATAAATTGTCATAAATGCCAATACTAAAAAACATAACATAATTTTTATCCAAACACATATTTCATTCAAATACAAAACAAATACTTTTCAACCAAATATAATACTCAAAAAACGAATTACATTCAAATGTAATTAAAATGTAATGTGTTTATCAAACGATCCATTAATATTAGATCCAATCTCTCACTCAAATTGTTTTTGTTTTTGTTTTTCATTTTTTTTAACTTATTAAAGGTTTTTTTTAACATTATTTTAAAATATTTAAACTTTTACCACTTACAAGAGTGTCTATAATAGGGCAAGAACAAGGATGAGAGAGCTATAGCATAACTGCTTTTGCACACTTACACTCAGGGGTTTTCAATACCTGTTTTATTAGGATCAGTATCCACATTCATGGTAAAAAAAAGAGTGAGTAATTAAGAAATCTACCCTCATAAATTATTATATTATTATTATTTTTCTAATTTTTATTTTTTTAATTTTTTAATTTTTCAAATAAAGATTTCAGTCCACCTTCCTTCTGAGTTTCAATTCATAATTTTTAAATTTATAAAGTAGTTTGTAATTGTCGAAAGTGTATTAGATATTAACAGGGCGTTTGGTAAACGTATTGTATTTTAATTGTATTTGAATGAAATTTGTTTTTTGAATGTTATATTTGTTTTGTATTTAAATGAAATGGGTGTTTGGATGAAAAATATTTTAGAGTTGAAAAGTTGATGTGATTGGTAAAAGTAGAGATAAATAGTGAAGTTGAAAAATTGATGTGATTGTTTTAAAAATGTTTTAAATAGTAATTATTTTCGTAATACTATTACAAAATTTGTATTTAGTATAAATTATATTGTATTTAAATGAAATTAAAATAGAATTTGTTTGTCAAATAACCCCTAAGCTTACGTCTAATTTACAGTTAGAAATAAATTTTTTAAGCAGCAATTGTGTAATTTTTAAAAAATTAATGAAACTTTTTAATGATTCTTTAATATAAAGATAAAAATAACTCGAAAATTTTTTTAATCGAAATTGTAGAATTAAATGAGCCGTAGATTGTCAAATCATGTCTTCTTTTCATTCGTTAACTCAAACTCAAATTTTAAATTTTAAATTTATTTTTTTTAAAATTAATTAAAAATTATAATTAAATCAATAAATTAAATTTATTTTCCGTCTGACACCTTTAAATTTGAAAAATAAAAAAATTTTTATTTCAAGAAAAATGAACCTTCTTAAATTTACGTATCTAAATATTCAACATTTTTCATTTTTGAAAAATGAAAAAAAAAAACTCTCTAAAAACAAAAAGTTTTCACCCACTCAAATAACTTTTTACTTTTAAAAAAAATTCTAAATAACTTTTTATTTTTCATATCTAAAAATTTTTCATTTTTCAAAAATAAATATCTCATCCAAACATCCTCTTAAAATTTCGTTATATTCTGATTCAGCTCTTTCCCTGTTGAATACGTTACATGGACCCCGCTGCCAAAATGCACTTTTTTTTTTTTTTTTTTCCAAATCACCCTTTTCGCTGTCAAGTCATCTTGGTCGAAGCTTCCCAATTAGTCTTTGACTTGCAGGTGTAGTCTCCATTTTTTTTTTTTATAATTCAATTTCCTACCGACTCCTCACATTATTACAACTCAACGCAACCTGTCTTTCCTTCTTTCTTTCTCTTTTTTTGGAAATCAAAGAGCCGTCTTTTAACTTCTTCTGCTTCCTTCAATGGAAGTCCAAAACCACTCTCAATCATAATTCTCTGTTCCGACAAGGGGCATTTTCTGCTTCCCTGTAACTGTAACTCCAACATTGTTGATCCGAACTTCAACTTCTTATTTGGGTAACCGCTCTTTCTTTCTTTTCTTCGCTGTTTCTGGTCTCATTTGGTGTAGAAATTGTGATCATCAGTGGCTAAAAGATCTTTCAGTGCGCAGAAGAAGCCTAATGCTAGAGACGCAGTTGAGCTTTTGGGTCTCCATTGATTACAGCTCTTGATTTTTCCTGATTTGTTCCTATTAATCAAATTGAGAAGTCAAGTTTCTCCGCCATATTTCTTAGTTAATTTGTTTAGTTCTTGATTTTTAGTTCATTTTTACAATATTTGCATCTCTAAGTCTCCAACTTCCCATTACTCAGTTCCTTAATTTTACTTGAAAATTCCTTATAACCTTATTTTTAGTGTCCATTCAAGAATTCCAAATGAAATACTAACATTCAGAACAATATCCAGCCATTTTCTGCAAGAACCCATGTGTTATTATGCCTAAACTATAGGGTTCAATGTCGATTCTATGTGGCTTCCCTCTCCTAGAGTGTGTTTATTGTCTGGCATGTGCCCGCTGGGCTTGGAAAAGATGTCTCCACACAGCAGGCCATGATAGTGAGACTTGGGGCCTTGCCACTGCCGAAGAATTCGAGCCCGTCCCTCGCCTTTGCCGTTATATTCTTGCTGTCTACGAAGATGATATTCGGCAACCTCTTTGGGAGCCCCCAGGAGGTTATGGAATCGATCCAGATTGGTTGATCCTAAAGAAGACTTATGAAGAAACTCAAGGGCAAGCGCCTCCTTATATGTTGTATATTGATCATGATCATATGGACATAGTTCTTGCCTTTAGGGGCCTTAATATGGCAAAGGAAAGCGATTACGCGGTTTTACTGGATAATAAGCTGGGAAAGAGGAAATTTGATGGGGGGTATGTTCACAACGGGCTATTGAAGGCTGCAGGATGGGTTTTGCACACGGAACTCAATGTTTTGCAGGATTTGGTGTTGAAGCATCCACATTATACTTTCACTTTTGCTGGGCACTCTCTGGGGTCAGGTGTAGCAGCATTGTTAACGATGTTAGCAGTGCAAAACCGGGATAAATTGGGAGATATTGATCGGAGGAGAATCAGGTGCTACGCCATTGCAGCTGCCCGGTGTATGTCCTTAAATTTAGCCGTTAGATATGCAGATGTGATTAACTCTGTTGTGCTTCAGGCAAGTTTTTGAACAATTATTTGTTTGGTGTTGTCATTTCAATTGGCAGAATTCTAAATCGATGTGTGTGTTGTGAAGCCTTCAAAATTCTTTATGTTTGTTGGTGATGTTGGAAACCGGAAATTTGTTTGTAGTGAAGTATTTCTCCAAATTTTCATTTCCAAAGCAAAATGTTCTGAATATGCGTCCTTTCATTCCGTCATGCCAAGCTGTATGATTCAATAAATTGGTTTTATCCATGATAATTTCCATGACACTTGCTAAAGGAAAGCGACATAGTTTCTCAGTGATTCATCTTTTAGATCTCCATAAAAGAGGCCATTTCTGTTTATGATACATTTTGGGTGAATACATATTGGACATTTGACCATTTTACTCCATATTAGCTATAAGTATGTTCTTTAGAGTTAATTATGATTTTTACACTGATCAGGATGACTTCTTACCCCGTACAGCCACACCTTTGGAAGACATATTCAAGTCACTTTTCTGGTATCAAAGGCTCCACTCTTCCTTTTCAGTTGTAGCTCTATTTAAAATGATAATGCTGTTAACTTTATTCGCATTGGTCCTTAGAGAAAGGAATTAATTTGATGCATTGAATTTGCCACAAAAGACTTTATATTTTGAATCGGAAAAGGTCTAATTTTAAAGGGTCTTTGCGGGAAATGGAAGACTTGGTTGCCAAAAGGCTTACAATTAATTTCATTGAAAGCTACAACAGTATCTTTGAGGTTAATTTCACAAGTTGTCAATGTTTCTTATGGTCCATACTGTTTGCAATTTCTTATTCCAATCCCACATCTTTATATGGCTTGGTTCTCTTCATTGAACAGTTTGCCATGCCTACTATGCCTAAGATGCATGAGGGACACATGCATATCAGAAGAGAAGATGATCAAAGATCCAAGGAGGCTGTATGCACCCGGCCGCCTCTATCACATCGTTGAGAGAAAACCTTTCAAGTACGTACTCATTGTGTGTATAATTTGTCATATTTTTAATTATCCGATAACGTGTATATCACCAATGAACACCATCCAGCGCTCCTTAAGGCTGCACTTTTTTTTGTCTTTTTAAAGTTTGTGTTCCTTTTTCTGAATGCTAGTGTGGCTGTGCTATAAAATTTTAAGCATATTTGCAGGGTTTAATCGTTTTAATGTTTTTGTATTAGAGATGTGTTATAAGGGTACACGGTGTCCAATTGATTGCCACATTTAATGTTGTTTGTTGGGCCCGTTGCACTTGCACCTGCCCTATGCAAGTTTATAACAGAGAGAAAAATAAATATATAAGCAAGTACTTAACTTTTTCTGAAGGCATCTCTTGTTTGTTAATAATGATTCCGAACATGTATTTGTCATCCCTCCCTGGCATAAAATCGTGGACTGATCTAGAGGTTCATAAAGTGAACACTGCATAGAATATTTGGATAGGTGCAGTTTAGATTCAATTTCCATTGTTTGAATCTTCAAAGAGAATACCTAATCATGTTTGAGTTCAATATTTACACAGATACAAGACGTTGCATGCCAATTAAAGTTCAATTTAAGTCCTGATATTATTTCTCATCAGCTGCTTCTACTCAAGAAAGATAGATTTTATATTGAAATGTTTCCTTATCTGGAACCAATTAAACGTTGAGAGCCAAAGATGTACTAGTCTGTAGTTTTCTTCCCTGTAATGTGGTGTGAAAAGTTTCTGAACAATTGGATGGTGGAAAATGCTGTTCTACAGGTTGGGAAGGTTTCCCCCAGTTGTGAGGACAGCAGTGCCAGTGGATGGGAGGTTTGAACACATAGTACTTTCTTGTAATGCCACTTCTGATCATGCCATCATTTGGATAGAGAGAGAAGCCCAAAGAGCTTTAGATGTAAGTCTTATAAGTCTCTTAAACAAGGTTTAGACTACTTAATCTCACCTCTTTTTAACGTTTTTTCTTGCTCCCATTTACACACTATATTCGCTACGTTGCCTTATAAGTAAGAAAAGCATAGATTCTTTGGAAAAGGAAGAGGAAACAGAAGAAAAGAAGGAATTACCTAAACTTAGAAGGGCAATCCCTAAACACACTATTTCATCCATTTATCACAATTTTTGCATCCTTTTTCACTTGGTTATAGATAATGTTAGAGAAAGATTATATCATGGAGATTCCGGCAAAACAAAGGATGGAACGGCAACAGACATTAGCCAAAGAGAAAAGCGAGGAGTACAGGGCTGCACTTCAGAGAGCGGTTACGTTGGCCGTGCCTCATGCTTATGCACCTTCTCCATATGGAACCTTTGACGACATGCCTTGGGAAAACTCGCCTGAATCGAGTGGGGAATCTTCTTTTGGCTCATCCAGGAAAACCAGGGGCAGAGAAACATGGGACGAACTTATTGAGCGTCTCTTTGACAAGGATGAGTCCGGTCACATTGTTTTTAGGAAGTCATATAGCAGGGATTTACAGTAGTAAATTGAGGCTAAACGTGAAGAAAGGAGAAGAATAAGTTTGCATAGAATATATTTATATATATATATATATTCATTGATTCATTTTGTACTTTACTTTGTATTTTGAATTGAGATTGTGATAGTGTAATGACAGATTTTGTTTTCTGCATGTATTATTATCGGTATGGATTTATAAAAAGTTTATTAGCATACCATGCCTGAACCGAGCTACAACTTGAACCAAAGTTTGGCTGTGATAGCAAATATGAACTTTTGAACAACCATTCTGTAAAAGGAAATCTGGCTGTAATTGCAAAAATTTCTACTGATTTTTAGCACATTAACCCCCTTCAAAATTTTCATAAAAAACTAGAAAAAAACAATTCCTAATCGATATTTTTTGACAGGTATTATTGGTATTACATAGTTGTTGGTTGTATAATTGTGATGTAATATGACAATTTAATGCAATACAACATTTTAGTATGCAGCTTGGTACTCAAATTGAGTTGAAAATTTGATTTTTTTTTTTTTTACTGGAATTGAGTTGAATTTTTCCAACGTGTGTTTGTCTAACTGAAAATAAAAAAATATATAAAAATTTAAATTATGTCCATAAAATATATAATAATATAGATTTTTTTGGGTCTCAATGTTGTATATAATTTTTTAAAAACATCTTATTTGAACTTATATATGTAAATTTATGGGTTTTTTAAAATATGTTTTTAATAAATGTTGGAAGTTTTATAAAATAAGCAAAATAATATTTTTTAATGTATTTTTTAGTGATCAAACTTATTGATATCTATTTTTTTAATTTAAATATGTTTTTAATAACTATTGGTAGTTTTATAAAATAAGCAAAATAATATTTTTCGGATACATTTTTTATTAATCAAACTTATTGACATCCATTTTTTCTAATTAAAAGAAGTTAGACTATTTATTCAAATAAGGTTTAAGAACTATATATTTACCCAATTCTTTATGTGTATATATACATATATATTATATATGTTCTTACAATACACTTCTATAATATTCTTTTCGAGATTTTGGGAAAAGAAAAAGCAAAATAATATTCCAAGCTTCCGAACAACCTCTCCACGTAACGATGGTATGGCGGTGCACGAGAAAAAGCACTTTGGCCAATAAAATAATATAAAAATAAATGCAAACAAATAAAATAAAAAAGAGTAACTTCATTCTTCTCTTGGCAGCCAATTTCACGCTCGACTGGAAAATTTGCCCTGCCCATCTCAATCAAATCACCAATGGCTTCCCTTCTCTCTTTGTTTCTCCTTTCGGCGGTTTCTTTTTCTTCTTTCCTCTGCTGTTCTTCCGAAATGTAAGAAACCCATCTGTTTGTTCTCTCATTTGCCTTTGTATTACCATTATAATTCTCTCTTGGCACTGTAGATTTTATTGTTAAATTTGCAATTAAACCCTTTTTACTCTGTTTCGCTTCTGTTCTTATGTTTGCTTATCAATGAATCTTTCCTAAATCTCACTAAATTATAAGTTAGCTTTGAAATTCATGAATTGATCTGTGTTCTTTATAATGGTGCGAATTTTTGCCTAAGGAATTTATATTTTCATTTCTTACTAACATAATTTTCCTTGATTAGTATGAGTTGCTGAATTTACAAGTAAAAATTATTGCCTTTTACAGTTTTGTTTATTTTTTCTTGATTTCTTGTTAACTTTTTGGTACTGATATTTTTAGTAGCCGGAAGGAATTAAGGAGTAAGGAAGTTAACCATGAAACCGACACAAATCTGAGGTTTCGGGTTCATTCTAACAACGTTATTGACCCATCGCGGGTTGTCCAGCTCTCTTGGCGACCAAGGTCAGGTACAAAGATGAGCTTCTTATTTGATGCTTGTTACTGGTTTACATTTCAGGGCTGGTCTCTTCGGTCCATTGCGAAGGATTGGTTTTGCACCGTAACATGTAGAAATTAGCGATGGGGCATAAAATTTATTATGTTAGGATACCTTGAGAAAAGTGTGACATTGGAAATTATTGTTGCAACCCTCTTTTCTTACATGTTACATGTGGGATCCGTCCTTTATGATGGATTTTAGCGTTTGTTACGTTTCATACACAAAAAGGGTTGATATTTTTGCGCCAGAAGGATTTTGCATAGATAATATTAGCTTCCAAATTCCAATTTAGTGTTTCTAGAGATGCATGTTCATTATTATCCTATTTGAAGATTCTGATTTTGTTCTTCGTGAAATAGGGTGTTCTTGTATCAAGATTTCCTGTCAGATGAGGAGTGTGACTACCTGATTTCTTTGGTATTACACTCTCCCATGGTGCCTTGCTTTCAATATCTTGATTGTCTACGTTTTAGACAGCCCTTTAACTCATACTCTTTTGGCTTAGGCGCACAAAAAAAGTGAAAAGTCTTCAAGTGATGGTAATGGCTCGGGAGATGCCATCACAAAACAGCAGGTAAATGACTCAGAAACTTCTGAAGAATTGTGAGTTTTCATGCCTTTTATTTTTTTTCTTCCCAGGATTTTTCTTAATTAAACTTGAACAGGAAAAAAAAAAAAAAAAGAAAAAAGAGAAAAGAAAGTAGTTTCACTTTCACAAGTTTTTGATGCTTTACTTACTCTTTAAGTTGATTTTGAAGTTCACACTAAAAGGTAGGGCTATCAAGAACTTATCTATGACGGCAGAGCAGTTTGCCATCCACACTCTCTTGTGGGGTTGGGCGGCCCACCACCACCTCGTGAGGTCGGCAAGGCCTACCCTATGATTGAGTGTAGAGCTAGGCTACAGGTTGCCGCTCAGCATTTTTTATAGATTTATACGACACCATTGTGCCTTGAACTTAAAATCGTGTGCTGATTTTAAGATCAATACTTGGTCATCATTCATCGGGTGGTTCTTGCTGATAGACCTATACTGCAGCTAGATGCCTAGACCTTTGTGGTTGCTAGTCTCTGGTACAGTTTTACTTTTAACAATAACTTTTCAATTTTCCAGGATGAGGTAGTTTCAAGGATTGAGGAAATAATTTCGGCTTGGACTTTTCTTCCCAAAGGTGTTTTCCCTCAATTCCAATACTGATGATCTTTTGTCTCCTATTTTCAAACTTGCCGTCTTGCTTTATGCACCTTTCTAATTCAGTACTTTGTATATATTTCCTTAAAGAGAACGGAAAGGCTTTGCAGGTTTCACGTTATGAGAATGAGGATTCTAAGAAGAACTTCAATTACTTTGGTAATAGTTCGTTAATGCAACAAAAGAAGCATTTGGTTGCAACGGTTGTTTTCTATCTCTCAAATGTCACCCGTGGTGGTCAGATTCTATTCCCGGAGTCGGAGGTGAGAGGAAAACAATCTTAAAGCATAGAACAGTCATACTCATTGTGATTGGGAAAAGCTCACAACTTGAATAAGTACTAAGTTAGCAATGTTGCTAAAACACAAACAAATTTCAAAATTGTTATTTCATATATTAGAAACATTGCTTACATTAGTGTTAGCGACGTTGCTGACCCTTTTAATGTTCAAGACACTTTATTCTTGCAATTGGGACACAGTTTTTCTCAAAATCACTTTATAGTTTAAATGGTACAGGTGAAAGGCAATCTTTGGTCAGATTGTAAAAAGAGTGATAGCATCCTAAGACCAACTAAAGGCAACGCAATTCTGTTCTTCAACAATCACCCCGACACAACTCCTGACCCAAGCAGCTCCCACGCAAGATGCCCTGTGCTAGAGGGGCAAATGTGGTGTGCCATCAAACTCTTTCACGCAAAAGCAATTGGTGTAGAAGACTCCTCACTCGAATCAGATGATAGAGGTGAATGCTCTGATCAGGACGAAAATTGCCTCCGGTGGGCTGCCACGGGAGAGTGTGAAAGAAACCCCGTGTTCATGGTTGGTTCCCCTGATTATTACGGGACATGTAGGAAGAGTTGTGGTGTGTGTGTTGATAGGCAAAACTCGAAAGCAAATTACTAAACTCTTTTCTTTTTCTTTATTTTTAAGTATTATAGCAAGTGAGCTAGCAACTACTAGCCATTCCCTTTCATGAGCTCTATTCTATATACATATTACTGAATGAAAACAGTTAAAGCTGAAGATAGGTGTTTCATATTTCATTACAGATGCCTTTCTTGTTATTTTCTTCCATGCAATAGTATTCTCCTACGTTTCGAATTGTCTTTTTTCTACTTTTGCATGTCTATGGATCATTGTTTAAAGGTAGATTCGTGATGAGTTATAAGAAGGATTTTTTTTATGTAGCCGGTCGTGTAAAGATACAATTTTTAACCATCAAATCAGCATCATATTAATTATATAAAACATGAAACTTAAAACGGAATTTCATTAATAAACTTGATGAAGATCTAACATCACTAGAGTCTTGACATAATCTAATCCTTCAAAAAGCAAATATCATACCAATGCCAAGTTCCACTTTGGATGCCACAAGTTAATTGAAAACTGCTCTTAGAAATATAATAATAAAAATAGAGCAAAATGAAACCCAATAAGGGTTAAAAAGTTACAAAATTTATTGAAGAACAACTCTAACTAAACAAAACATGAGCAATCAAAAGAAGCTTGACAAACAGATCAGGCTGACGCAAGTTTATGATTGGGATTTGATGGTGATTGATTCTGGAGGGGGAGATTGGGAAGTGGGTTTCTTTAAGGAACATGAGGATTTGAAGGCCTCAATCTGGGACTGACACTTGAAATAGTCTCCGTTGTTCTCTTCCAAGCATTTCTTGAGTGCTTCAACGTCGCACGCCGATATCTTCCTCTTCGCGCTGTTGTTGTTAGCATCCATCGTTTCCAAGTTCCAACTCGTCGGAAAAACGAAAATTAAAAATTTTCTGTTTTGTTGACTGTCCGTTTGGCCGCTGGGAAAATGCAAAAGAATCTATTGTTTAGTGCCAAATATCGGTGAGCTGCAGCGCCTTGACGTTTCGTGTCAAAATTGTATTGTCGTCTAAGTTTGAGCGTCATGTCGTTCGAATTATCAGGATGTGCTCGCTGTAATAGTAATGAATAATATAATGATAATAATGATGATGATAATAATAATATTATTATTATTACTATTTTTAAAAAAAATAATAAATACATGCTACTTTAATCATTCAACTTTCGACTTAAAAAAAGATTCAACCACTCAACCTTAAAATTAAAATATTAATACCTTTTAAATTATTTTTATCTAATAAAACAAATGGTGGAATTTTTTATAATTACAAATAGTAAATTATTTTCGCTCTTAAGCAAATGAATAGGAAACAAGTAATAAACTTAAAAGTTTTGGACTATTATTAGACTTTATTGTTTTTTGGGTAAATGTGAAAGACATTTGACATAAAGAGAATACAAAGAATGAGAAAGAGAGTGACAAGGAGAGTGATTCTAGTATTACCTCATTTCTATTTGTGTTAGACAGTATGGTGTCGTTTTGGTGACAAATGCATTTGGCATTTCTGTTGCAAGTTTCGATGAAATGGCTAAGAGAGAGAATGGGAATGATGATTATAACTAGATTTTTTTAGGTCCCAAAAAAAGAGGTAATAAAAAAAAATTTTGATGATTAATTAACATCAGCCTTTTTTTTTTTTTAAGGTTCGAGAAACAAAGGTATTGAAAAAAAAAATTCATGAGATTTTAAAATTTATTTAAAAAATAGAGTTAGCAAGCATTAAAAAAACATAATTTTTTTGTTAAAAAAATAATTTCTTGGGTTTTTGTTAAAAGTGTAAAATTTTATGATTACATATTTAATTTCATTATAACATGTTGAGCTTAAATTCACTCATCCAAATTTAAAAAATAAAAAAAATAAAAAATCTGGTATCTTTTATGAAAAAAAGAAAAAGAAAAAGAAAAAGGATAAAATACATTAAATAATATATTTAAAAAGTATTGATGAAAATTATAATATATGTTTAAAAGAATGATAAATTATAGCATATTTTTTTGTTGTTGTTAAATTTTTTTATTTTTTTATTTTTGCATTTTTACCCTTTGCTTCTTATTTCTTTCATCTCTCTCTTCTTATTCCCTTCTCTCTCTCTCTTTCTCATTGGCCACGGAAAAGACAACAACGATGTGACCATGGCGATGATGATGGTCAGTTCATTGATGACATCACAAGCACATGGGAGTTCACGATCGCAAGATCTGAACCATCAGAAAAGACTATCATTGTGTCGCGATCTAATCCATACCAACCAAAGTAACGTTGGAGGTAGACCACTATCATGGAGATCTTTAAATTGGACTTCGCCGATATCTGATTTCTACAAGCTCTTGCAAATCTAAGGACAGAAGATGAAGCAAACTCCCATGTTGCCACTAGATCACCTTTCTTCGACTCTGATTACAAGATTGTGATGATCGAGGGGTGACAGTGATTCCGAGTTTCAATGGTGGCTTTAACAGTGGAGTTTCGATGGTGATTTTGTTGTTATTTGTTGGTATATGTGGTTATTTTTAAGTATTTGTCTGGTATTTATTAGTATTTATTATTGTTCTTTTATAATTTTGAGATCTGTTGCTACGAATAAATATATAAGAAATACCCATATTTTCATAAAAGTCCAATATTTCTTAGATTTGCATAGTTTACAAAATAATAGGAAATATAGGAAATACCCATATTTCTATGGTAGATTGGAGAGAGAGAATAGGGAGATCATAATGGAAATCTCGTCAACGCTAGAAAGAGAAGTGATCGTGCAAGGAGAGGAGCGTCATTGGAGTTTTTTCTTGTAGATCTAGCACATGCCAGAACCTTGATGGTGGCATGAGGACAAATCGCGATGGTGTGGCCATGAGGAGAAATTGCATGATGCAAGGACACTCGTCAGGCTTTTTGTGCAAATCTTGGTCCATCTTAGAGTCACAGTGGCCTACAAAGGCGAGATCTAGCACGACAGTCAAAATTGGATAAAGACAGTCATCGGCGCCTTTGATAACATAGACAATGACTTTGGCTAACAACAGTTGCTGGGGAGAGAGACTTAGGGGTAGTTTTAAGATTTTGGGCCCGTTTTGGGCTTTTGTTTTGGTGTATCTAAAACTTTTTTTTTTTTTTCAACACGTTATTACTTTTACTATCTATATCTTGAAAACGCTATAATATACTTCAAACTTTAAAAGTCCATAACTTTGTGAATATAAGTTTAAATAAGATGTTTTTTTTTAATTGTATAGAATTTTTAGAGGAACAAAATAATAACCATATTAATATTTTTTTTCCCAAATTTTTTTTAAATTTTATATTTTTTTACTCCAAATAGTTTTTTTCCCAAACGTATTTTTCAAAATAACTTTTTTCTAATAAAAAAAATTTTCTCCAAACAACCCCTAAACGAGCCCTTTATTTTCTAATTTAACCTAATTTTGTTACATAGTAATAATAGTTTAAAATCTGTTATTATTTTAAAATCATATATTACATAATGTTATTTTATTTTACCTTTTCTTCTAAGAAAAAAGAAAAAAAATCGCAATGCTTCCAATTATCCCCCAAAATTTAAAAAGAAAAAACGATTCCATTTCTACAAAAAAGGGAAAAAAAAAAAAAAAACTTTTCCCTAGATTTCTTTTAGGTAATATATTTTTCATTTTAAAAAACATTTCCTTTTTTCTTCTTTACCATTTACGCATCAGATTTTTTTTTTCTTTTTTTCCTTTAAAAAGTTCCCTGGAGCGTCCCAGAAGCGCCAGGTTGATGGAATTTGAAAAACCTCCCCTTAAGCCAACAACGGCTACTTGAGAAAATAATACCAGAATCCCCAATCTAACTCTGCAAGCAGACCAGACTCTTTACAACAAAAATCTTTTGAAATCCCCCAAATCAAAACTTCTCGTCTACATCCATTCCAAGATCTCCTTACCTCCATTTCTTGACTGAATCTTCCATGGCTTTGTGTTCTTCCAATCTCCCCGATCGCACCATAAACACCACCACGACGGGTTCGAGCACGTCGCGTAAGGTTCGATTAGTAGCCAAAGTGAGGGGCTTTATTGATCAAGAAGCTGACTTAGCAAATGGATTTTCTTGGATATCCGTTAACAAGGCTTCTGAGCCTGTCACAGTCTCTTTCGGAGACCAAGCAGCAAGGTAAACTTGATTTCGGCTTTGATTTTTGTTGATTACATTCTCGAGAGCGAGAAAATTGCAGTTTTTTTGTTTGGTTGCTGAGTAAAATTTCAGAATTCTGATATTTGGGTGAAAGAAATAAAAAGAAGGAAAAGAAAGTTTGAATTTTGGTTTAACCCTTAATTTTAGCTATGAAATCAAAGCGACAGAGTATTTTTTACTCTTTATGGGCGCCTTTTTTTTTTTTTAAGCCTCTTACGTTATTGGTTTCTGTTTTGCAAGATTTTTTTTTTTTGGGGGTTATTTTACAGTATTTTCCCTCTTTTTTTTTTTTTTAAGAGTTAATTTTTCATTGCGTCCAATGGAATACCTTTTTTTTTTTTCGACACAGCCGTAAAGATTCCTATGAAGTGGACTATTGCTATGAGCAAAATGAAGAAAACGATTTAATTTTTTCACGAGAAGTGAGACCTTTAATTTCTGGGGTTCTTGATGGTTGTAACGCCACTGTTATCGCCTATGGAGCAAGAGGCAGTGGAAAAACTTCCCTAGTTCAGGTGGGTTCAGCTCTCCTTTCTTTTTTTAATTTTTGGTTTTGCCTATAAATTTTAGTCCTAGCATTGTATTGTGGTTGAATAATTCTTATAATTTGCAAAACACCACTCATCTTTGAAGGGTTCTAGTGAGAAGCCTGGATTGGCAGCACTTGCAATGGCTGAAATTCTTTCGGTGGCGGAGGAAAAAGGGAAGACAGTCACCATGTCCTTCTATGAGGTTTGTCAGGATCGTGTTTGTGATCTGTTGGATTCAAAGCAGCCAGCGGTTTTAGTACTGGAAGACAAACAAGGAAAAATTCAACTTAAGGGACTTTCTCGGGCAAGTTATTTGGTCCTTTGATTTGTTTGGATTACGGAAAACTACAGTTCAACCTTTGGTACATTTTTATAATTGTTCATTTTGCTCATGTTGCAGGTCCCAGTGAAATCAATTTTAGATTTTCAAAGGTTATATGTTGGATTTGGTTCACACAAACCAGCACCAAAGGCAGCAACTGAGCTTCTTCGTAGAGGCCACAAGGGCTTGATAGTTCATGTGTCATCTCACAATGAAAAGTTAGATACTCTTGCTACGGGCAAGATGAATTTTGTTGATTTAGCAGGTTGTATATTCAAACCACATTAGAATTGGCTATTATTTCTCGAGATTTTTCCCTGCTAGTTTCGTCATTGGATAAATAAAGTTTAAACCTTGCTTGTTACTTTCTTTAATAGGTTATAAAGATGTTCGGAGAAAGAGTGGTGAGGGCTTTCATGTTGTAGAGCAGAGTAAAGTCAATAAGTCCATATATGCTTTGTTGAATGTTGTTCATGCTTTGAGTTCCAATGAAAGACGTGTTCCCTACAGAGAAAGCAAACTGGCACGCATATTACAAGATTCCCTCGGAGGAGCCAGCAAAGTGTTGATGGTCGCTTGCTTGGTGAGGCTTTTCTCTAAGTTTTATTCTTCTCGTTTATTGGTTATCGGCCATATATTTGTTTGGAATAACTTAGCAATTCTTGTTTTCATTGAAGAACCCAACGTTTTGCCAAGATTCCATTAACATGGTAAACTTGGCTTCTCGTTCTTGCCAAAAGATCAGTCGGCCTCTCTTCAACTCAACAAAGAAGATTCACAGTGTGACTAGGCCAATGAGAGTTTCATCAAATAAAAGTCACATTCCCAGGACAGTTTCTGCTACAGAAAAGAAAAAAGCTAGCTCTCGAGTTCCTCTTTCCGAAAAGAAAGTCAATGTTGGTACTGCCTTAGCTGTGAAAGGAAGGTACTCACGGAATAGGTTAATTCTTTATTTTCCTTCCACAAGTTTGGTGTCCAAATTAAATCTTTTTTTTTTTCTTTTGTAAGGAAACTATTTGATCAGGCAGGTGAATTGAGTCCATCAAACAAGGTATCTGATTTCTTATTTTAGTTCCCATCAAAATAGAGAATGACATATGTTTTATCTATATTTTATTTCATCCTAATGCTGAAAGGTTTAGTAGTATTAGACGTAAAAAAACTTTTTCTTTTATATATATATATATATATTCTTAATTTTGTGAAATCTTAATGCAGGCAAGTTCGGTGTTGGACAAAGCCACAAGTGTTGAGACTGTAGTAAAAGAAGAGGTGAGGGTTTGACGAGTTTTCATTCATGCTATGAATAATTTGTAGCTTGGCTTTGGTAATGACGTTTTCTTTTACTGTAGGGAAAGCCCATTGAAAATGTCACTGATATCACAGTGTCAGAGGTAATTTCATTCATTTTATAAATTTATTTTGCCTTAAGATGGCTTAAATTGAAAGGTGTTGCTGACCTCAGCTGAATGTTTGATGCAGGAGAACACATTGCAAGTTGTTCTTGAGCATACAGAACCCACTTTTATAGTCGAAAAGGTAATAGACAGCTGCAGCAAGAAGCAACGTTGATTATGCAATTGGTTTTAATAACTGAGTATAAGAAAATGTATTTGGGAGTTTCTGATAGAGGCGAATTGGTTTCCCATTCAGGACAATCAATCATCAGAGTCTCAAAATGCGCAAGTTTTTTGCCCAAAGACTGATGAAATGACTCATAAGCCTGAAAGTGCACAATTTACTCCCACTGTGGGGAAGGTAAAACATTTGCACAACGATAGCACCGAAGATATGTGAGAAGTGCCAAAAATATACCTTAATGATACGTTTTTTCTAGGATGTTTGTGAGTATGGCGAGGATCACCCTGAGGAAGTTACTCCTTGTGTTGATGTCAGCATAGACACAAAATCGTCTCTTGCCCATGAAGGTTGGTTGTAGTGATGTGAATCTTGAAAGCAGAGTTGAGCGTATTAGATGTGAACTTTTTCGACTTAAGGGGTATGCCTTCGTTGTATTTTAGGTCAAATCATTGCAAAAGATAACAACAATTCACTGGTTGATGATGATAAATCGCCTCCAATAAGTGCGAGACTGCGAGAATTAACCAATAGCATGAGGGCCCTTTGTTCTGCAACTCCATTTTCTCTGAAGACAGCAGAAAAGAATAATGCCTCATTGGTCTCTACTAATATTTTGGAGCCAAAAACTCCGGCTACTGAACACGGTGCAATGTTGGAGGATAAATGGAATGTCAAAGATGTCAATAGCCCTTGGGAGACATTTAGCACCCGCAATTCTGGGATGAAGGTATGACTATGACCTCACCATTTATTTACCCAAGTAATTCTATGAATCTATAATTAATGATGTTCTGTTTTTGCAGAACACTCTTGTCCAAGATTATTTGAGGTTTCTAAATACAGCTGAGAAGTAAGTAATCAGTGTATAACTATAGTTTTTCCATATGACTGACGCAGTCAACAGGTTATTACTATAATGTTTTTTTTACACATTAACCTACTGAACAAGGCTAACAACTTTTTTTCTTCTTTTCTTATCATCAGGGACGACTTGAAAAGATTAAAGGTAAGAAGTCCTTTTTTTTTTTTTTTTTCCAAACTAGAATATATGTTGTTATTTCCTTGTCAGAATTTGTATGTCTCTTAATATAGGGTATTGGAGAGAAGAGAGCAGCATACATCCTTGAAATGCGTGAAGAATCTCCAGAGCCCTTCAAGAATGTAAGTACCCTCAGTAAAAGTAGAAAATCTATACATATACACAGAGAACATTGTGGAGGTAACTAAAAAGCTATATTTCTTGCAGCTTGATGATTTGAAACATATTGGTCTTTCAGGGAAGCAGGTAGCTTTTTCATTCCAACATTTTGTTATTCCTTTATTACATTTTTTTTTTTTTGGGTTGCTCTTTTTCCTTATATGTAGTAATACTGTTAGTATTTTTTTCATCCAGAATTTCCTTTCTATAACGATATTTGAAATCATGCATTAACAGTAATCCTTCTATTTGTACTCAGATTAAGAGCTTGATGAAGAAGGAAGTCGGAGGGCTTTTTGATTAGCCAACCAAACATGGATTCGCCCTGTGGGAAATGCTGCTTTAGTTCTTGTTTTGTGTAGATTTTCTGTATTGTAAGACATATTTCATGTGGCAATATGAAGTTGCTTTTTTAACTTGACTTTTGTTCTATTTAATGCCGGGTGATTTATACCTTTGCAATCTCTCTCTCTCTGTGCCCGGTTTCATTTGTTCTATTCTTATTTGACGTTAATTTTATGGACTCTTTTAGGCCTTTTTTTTTTTTTTTGTGAAAAATAAAAATAACCAAAGGTAGAAATATTTACAATAAATGGCCAATAAAATTGAACTAAATAATTTAGTGCTCGTGAGAAGATGATACATTAGACGCTATATAGTGAAGCAAGGCTTGCATTTCTGGTATCATAAGCCGTACATTTCGCACTCTATTATTTACATTGTTTGTTGCATTTGCTGTAAAGACCCGCCATGGCCAACATCTATATCTCACTCTACGGCTACTGCACTCTCGGCTCTCCGCTTCTTCTAGTTGTCTTGATAGTTGCTCTATCCTCTGACTGAGTTCCATGGCCCTGCTATCAGCTAGCTCTAGGGATTTCTCCGCTGCAGCTTGGGCTGCCATGGCTGTAGCTGCGAGTTCGTCTTTCAGCTTTAGTTTGCTATTTGATACATCTAAAGCACCCTTAGTTTTCTCTAGTTCTTGCTTCAGAATGGCAACCTAACGAAGGAAAAATAATGTTGGAGAACCCAAAAATAAAAAAGGGAATCTCTAGCCGATGAACATGCGGAGACAAATTCGAAATGCAAGAAAGCAAGGATCAAATCTTTTTACCAATTTGTCACGTTCTCCAATCTCAACTTTTGCAGCTTCAACTTCTAACTCACAAGCTTCCCTCCATCTTGCAACCTCTGATTCCGTATCTTTTATCTCGATCTCAAGTTCCTCCACCTTCCAATAATAAAACGAGGGAAAAAGTTAGCAAGAAATGACATACTCCAGGTGATGTATACTGTCATGGTCTGTTTTCATGAATCAAGTAATTACATTCTGAGACAACACTCTCTCTCTGTCTTCTAACTCCTTGATGTACAACGCGTTTTCCGCAATATCTCGAGCTTGTTTCTCCGTAAGACACTGCAGGCGCTCAGTGTCTGACCTGACATAGAACTGATGTTAAGGCTCGATTAATAGAAAAACCACCTTTAAGATGTACTCAAAAGTGTGTCATTTTAATTGAAACGTTCTTGAGTGATTCGTCTAATGAAGGGGTACCTAGAATCTGCCAAAGATCTCCTCAACTGAGTAATCTCAATCCGTAGATTCTTCATGATCCTCTCCACAGTAGATGCCTGGTAAGAACAAGTACAAGTAAACAACTTATCCTTTGGAATTACATGGAAAAAGGGCGTTTGCTAAGCAAAAAGAAATATCCACATACCAGACTAACAACCTCCTCTTCACACTCGCTGCTATCCGACTTAGCGCCTGAAGAACTCTCTGAGGATTGCTCAGCATTACCACCTCCCCTCATGAACCCGAACCCAACTCTCTGCAGACCTCTCTCGGCAATCTGCAGAAGGGCAACTCTCTTGTGCTCGCTATTCCCCTTCAACCTCTTCTCCACAGCTTCCTTCTCTAACAAGGCAACTCTCAGCAAATTGTTGATGTCCCTATTTTCCTCGGTCAAACTTACCACACTGTTCTCCAATTCTCTCTTCTCCTTCTTCCTCATTTCTCTGTACTCATTTACCTTCTCCTCGGCCTCGGCAGAAAGCCACGTGATTTTCTTTAATTCTTCACTAAATTCTGATTCCAAACTTACAGAATCACTCTCTTTTATGCCATTAAGATTCTTTTCTCCATGCACGCTATTGATGATCCTACACAAGTTCTCCTTTATTGACCTCACCGCCTCCAAGAATTTCAACAAAGAGTCACCGCTTTGTTCTCTTGCAATTTCGAGTCCTTTGATCCTCTCCCTTAAAATCTCGGCTTCGTTTTCGAGTCCCTCGATTTTTGATGTCAACTCATCTTCCTTTTCATTCGTAGATGATTCAATCTCGCAGACTCTGTCTAGAAGAGAATCTCTTTCACTCAAGATTTCGCCTACGACGATAATCAAATATGCAGTCTGAGCAACCGCCACGTCTCTTTCATGGCGGAGGAGATTCAAGGTTTCTTCCATGGCCGATGACTCCAACAAGAGAGCATTATGAGATTGGCGGAGAGATTCGTGTTCGGCACGGAGATCATGGCTTGAGAAGTCTCCGAGAGATGGAGAAGAAACTGCAACATCTTCTGGGAGTGTTTCAGAGGGATTCTCCATGAGTAAGAGAACATTAGATGAGCAAGAATTTCCATGGACAGAGTTTGAGTGGTAAGGGAGAGAGAGAGTGGGGTTCTTTGAAAACTACCAGTCAATGGAATGGTCGTGGGAGGCATGGTGAGTTCTGTTAGGTAGGATTATATTCATGTGCATGAAATTTCTGTATGACTGTTTGGACTTGTAGATACAAGCTAATCTTGAACGAAATTTTTACTTATTTTAATCGAATATTCACTCTTAAGAGAATTGTGTGGTAAAGTCAAAACAAAACAATATTTTCGAATGTAATTGTTCGTGTTTTCTGTCGCACCAAACCTCCTAAATACGTCATCGATTTTTATAAGGCATCATAAAAACGTCGTTGGAAAATAGAATGAGCTTCAGAAACTCTGTTTAACTGAAGTTATAACAACCAAGGGCTCGCTTGAGAGAGGTCTGGTGTTTTAAATATTGAGTTAGAAATGTGTGTTACAATGTATAGAAAATAGTGTAAAAGTTTGAAATTTATACAGACTAAATTATGCAAAATAAATCTCATTTTGTCCATCTTGTTATCATGAACAATTTAAATAAAAATCATTTCATTTTGATTGAAAATGAAAAAATTATAAATTTTCAAAATTTATTTTTCAATATAGAAAATAGAAAAAGTGAGATATAAAAATTCGAATATTACAAATGAAATAGTAAAGTACCACCTCAAAATCTCAAAAGATGCTGAGTTGGAATCCTATTCTAACTAAGGATTCTTGTGATTCTAGAGGATCTAACTATAGGAGAACCAGGAAGATAAAATTTTTCCCCCCATTACACCCAACTTTTTGGTCTTAAGAATACTGGCTTTAAGAATGAGTGATTGCCCTTCTCTGACCCTTACTGTCTAACTTGAAGCAGACAACTAAAGCATTTCACTTATTGAACAAGGCTCTATGGTCAGTCCGTGACCCTTGGATGCCAAAGGTGTTCTTAGGGTGATCTCATAATTCAAGTGTTCTTAGGGTGATCTCATAATTCCTATAGGGTAGAGATGATAGGATCGATCAATGGATTTTTTTTTTTTATGCATTTTACTTAAGGGGTTGAAGGGAAATAGTGCACAAGCTATTCGGGCCAACTTGATCCTCTTCCCTAGGGATCTCAGATGAGGAACCCATAGAAGAGCCACCAACTCCAACTAACGTCAATGTACGATCCATACTCAATCTAATCAACTGTCCATCTTACTTCCTCTACATTCTTAACGGTCCATCTTTGTCTCAATAGAGTTTTTTAGTAGTATATTTTGATCATTTTCCTCATTACTTAGAAAAAGTGAACCTCCAGATATAAAATATTATTATTATCTCTAAACAATTAGACACCCAAAAAGTGAGCCACCAATTCATATATAAGACACTATCATTACCTCATGAACAATTAGACACCCAACCCATAATCACAGTGAACCAATTGAGTTAGAAATGTGTGTTACAATGTATAAAATGTATAAAAAATAGTGCAAAAATTTAAAATTTGTTTAGATTACAAAGCTCCAGGTTACACTTGAACGTACTGATATGCTTTGAAATTGTCTGAGACAGGCACACCTCCAGTCCAGAATCAGGAAAATTGATTGTATCAATTATTTTATTTTATTTTATTTGCGAAGAGAGAAAAACCGAGCAACTTGCTACCAAATTCTGTTTTGCTGCGTCTAGTTTTTATAACGGTACCAACTTTGTTCTAATGAACGAAATGAGGATCTGGATCTTGATAACTTTGTTCTAATGAACCAAATTCTATTTTGCTCGTATTGTTTTTGAAATTGCACCAACTTTGTTCCAATGAAACAAATGAGGATCTGAATCTTGATAACCCAATTGGTCAGGTAACAAAATGGTTCTGGTGTTTCCTTAAGCAACATTCATGCATAGGTACTGTTCTAATTTGGAACGTAAATATGTCCAACCAAATAACGGTTGAACAGCACGGTTAAAAATCTGAATTATGAGACAAAAAAAAAAAAAGCAATACATGCATTTAACGATTCTCACCAGTCAATTCTCCATATAAAAACAATAAAACATTTGAAACAAAATAGTCTCCGATCAAAATGTTGCACAAACTAAATGACTTAACTAAAGGGTTGGATTCTAGGAAGTAATTCAAACAATTTCTCATTTCTTCTTCTCCGCACCTCCACCGGATCTACAAACAAAATCACAAAATAAAATGAGTGACTGAGAGAGTAATCCCTATTTAAATTTCAAATTCATTTAAATTAGTGATTCCATTCCTAGTTTCCTACCTCATCTTGCGGAGAACGTTGGACATCTCCTCACGCTTCTTCTTTGCCCTCTTGTGGGTTCCGAGCTTTCTTTTTGCAACTTTCAGTGCACGCTTATCCTTCCCAACCTTAAGAAGCTCAGTTATTCTCTTCTCATAGGGTGCAAAACCAGCAACTTCACGAATAAGGTTTCTTACGAAATGGACCCTCTTACTGGTTTTCTACATGAGAAGATAAAGGCAGTTAAAGACTTCGAGATAATGCCAAGTATTCAAATCTAAGTAAATAACGCAACAAAACATCCAGCTTCAAAATCAAAAGATGCCCAAATATACTTAATAAAGAACCAAAATACTGAAAAGTATCACATCGTGCAACTATACTTCGTACAATTAACGCAACCCAAAACACAAGAACAGTACACATCTGAAAATTAATATACTAAGCATCAGGAAGAGTCAACTTACCCCTTTGCGATCAGAAGGCTTTGGAGCCAATTCCTTCTTGGTCACGACATGACCCTTATTCAATCCAACAAAAAGGCCCGTGTTGGGCTGTTTTGGAGCCATTACCTGGTTCAATATCAGTTTAGTTTAGTTAAAACCAATAACAAAATTGCTTAAAATCATTGTCAACTCAAGCATATCAATTCCATCAAGCACAGCAAATAATCACACAAACAAGTCATCGTAAAAATGAAACCTCTCTCTAAGTCCCAACACAATAGAAAAGGCAAAACATATCAAACACATCCCATGATACACACACACGCAAACATACATACTGAAGTTAATCGTGAACAAACAGATCAGCTAAAAACAATGAAAAAAAACAACTCAAATTTATAACTAACACAAAGAAATCGTTTCATGAATAACAGCAGCTTAACGGAACAATCCACAGCCTAAATCGTGTGATTTTTCCCCAATCACGGAACCCTAAAAATTCGACAAAGACTCAGTTTTGTTGTTCAAAAGTGCGAGAAGTAACTGAAATATAGGTAAATATAAACCTAAATCGTTAGGAAATTACGAATCAAAAACATGATATATCCAAGAATCCGGTGTTCCAACAGAATGAAATGCCATTGATATCATTATGTTAAGAAAGATAAAAATGAAACCAGAAAAGTTGGAAAAACCTGTTTCCTATTATGCGCAGCTTCCAGACGCGGAGGAGGAGAATGGTGAAGAAATCGGAAAGCCGAAGAGGAAGAAGCCCTAGAAGATATAAATACATCATACACCTAAACCCTAGTTCTTTCTGAATTGGGTCGGGTTAGGTGGGCCAGAATTCAGGATGGGCCTGCTGTGGGAATTCCTGGGCCGGTCTCTGAGTTTGAGGTTGAAACGTGAACGACATAGTTTTATGTAAATGATTATTATTGATAAGACATAGATGGAAGTAAAACGACCTGTCGTTTATCACCTAGAAGTCGGCTCTTTTTACGTTGTAATAGGGGACTAGCTTGCAATCACAAGAACGGTTAAAAATTTTGGTATGCCATGATGCCATAGCATAGAAAGATATGTCGGTTTTTTTTTTTTTAATCTTTGCCATAGAAAGTCTCTTGTCGTTTACTTTTATCGCTATATGTCGTTTTATGAGTTTTTTCTTAAAGTAGTTTTACGCCATCATTTTTTTATTTTGTGCAGTTTAATCTTGGAAATGTTGTGCTTATGTCCCGTGGAGATGAAGCGTCACACTCTTATGGGGCATTCGGATTTGCTTTTGGAAATGATTTTTCGTATTCAAAAACACAAAAAATGAAAACAGTTTCAAAATAGTGTTTGTTTATTTAATATTTTAAAAATCATTTCAAAAATATCGTTTTAAATTATATTGGTTTTTTAGGTTTTTTGAAAATAAAAAAATTTATTTTTATATTTTTGTTTTCATTTTCTCTCTCCCTTCCTTCTCTCACTCTTTGTGCATGTGTAGCGTCGGTGACGACGATTATGTTTAACGATGACCTCCATTTTTGGCGAAAGGCGACGATCATAAATTGACGATGATAGTGATGGCCCTCTTACGATGACGACCACTAACTTGTTGAGACGACTATTGACTTGCGACCTAAATTTTACTGTCACCACTATTGAGGGCTCAGATCACTAATGTTTTCCACTCTTGCCCTTTATTACAAAATCCACCACTAAAGGATTTTTTTTTTTAAGTTATAACTAATAATTTATTTTTTGTTATTTTTTTAAATTAAACATAAATATATTTTCATAAAATACTACTTATAAAATAGGTTTTCAAAAAATATAATCATACAAAGTTTCATTTTTATGTTTTTCAGAATATACACTCAGAAGACATAAACAAATATAATTTCAGAATTGGTTTCAACACAATTTTCAAAACATTCTTATTTTCAATTTTTTTAAAAATAGAAAATATTTCAAAAATAATACCAAATGCCTTTTAAATTTCATTTATTTTACTATTCTTAGTTTCTTTTATATTACTTATGGAATTTTTTTATAAGAAAAAAGAAAAGGGATTGACGGTGGCCGCATATTCCATTTTAGTGGTCATTAGGAAAGTTCATTGATTACATTAGTGAGATGACAAAAAAATTGACTTTAAATTTTCACAGTTAGTAGATCTCAGGTTTTAAAAGAAAGTAGCACATGGTTTTGCTTACTAAAAGTTAAGCTCTTGCATTTAATATATTTTACTTATCGGATTTGATTCATATATCATATTATTTATGTCTATTTATGTGTTTAATTAATATAATTTTTTAATTTATATGATATGATATTATAATAAAGTAGATATGTTTAATTTTTCTATATATATTTTTGATTGATTAGAAAGGCATAAAAAAAAAAAAAAGAATAAGACATAAGAGAAGTTGAATCCTTAACTATCTATATGTCATTTTATGCGTACTTTTTTAGTCGTTTAACCTTGAAAACGTTGCGTCGTTCGTTTCACTAACGACTAATTATTCTTGATTTGATATGAATAAGTAAATACGACATGTTTTTTTTTTTTAAAGTAAATACGACATTTCTTTTTATATGTAAAAATTTATTGTCGTTTATTTAAAGCCAAGACATACCGATTCATACAAACAATAATAAACTACGACGTATATCACACGATGTAATCCTGAATTCGGTGAGAATCATAAATACTTTATACAAATTATGTGACTTGATTGCGTAAAGTCCAAGCTTTCATCATTCCCTAATTTTCAACTCTTTAATTTTTTGAGCGTACAATAATGAAAGGGCAAGTAAATCCAAAGGAAACTAATATATTTTAAATGATAGTAAATGTAGTGGTCCAGCCGTCTAACAAATCTGAAACATTTATAGATCGTTTGACGGCGTATTATATTTTAATTATATTCAAATGTAATTTATTTTTTAAATATTATATTTGATTGAAAAGTATTTATTTTATATTTAAATGAAATATGTGTTTGTATAAAAAGTATTTGAATTATATTTTAGAATTAAAAAGTTAATGTGATTGATAAAAATATAGATAAAAAGTTATAATTAAAAAATTAATGTGATTATTATAAAAAATAAATAAATAGTAATTATTTTCGTAACATGATTAAAAATAATTATATTTGAGTATAAAATTTTAAAATTATATTACATATGAATATAATTAAAATGTAAAACTTTTAACAAGCAAGCCGTTAACTTTATGCCTTTTTGATGTAAACATTTAACTTTATGTTGGAATATTAAAAATGCTAAAAGACATGGATAAAAATACACAAATGTTTAACCCAAAAAAAAAAAAAAGACTAAAAAATGATACGAAATTAATGAACTATGCAATCCCAAAGGGTCAAATCCAAACCCAGAGACAAATCTTCAAATCCAAACCCAAAGACAAATCTAAGGGGTGGTAAGCTACAAGCTACGATAGGATCTCACGTTTATAAAACGCTTATTTGTGTCAATATTTCTTATTAAAATTACATTAAATCAAAATATATATGTATAATAGACATAATATGATATATATATATATAAATTTGAAAACAAAACTCTATCAACAATGTATTTCTGCATATCCTTAAGAAAATACTAGTTGGCAGTCTAATCATAAATACATTTATTAGAAGAAGGGATGAAACAAGGACAATTGGCAATTATTTAACTCGACAGCAAACCTTCGGAAAAAAAAAAAAAAAGAATAATAACAATAACTTAACAATGACATTTTCAATACCTAACCTTTTAAAAGAGCTGTCTTTGTTTCTTGTTTACCTACCATAAATTCAAACCATAATTGAGATTGCTCGGTTCAATAAAGTCCACATTACTTTCAAACGCGAAATAAACAGAGTCTTTATAAAAAAAATGCAAATATGGCGTGGTTTGTAAAAGTTTCACGAATTCGACTCAAGGAATTCTTCGTTTTGCACTTTGCAAACGAAAAATACAATTTACCATGATTGAAAAATTATAAAAAATACTCAAAAATAAATTAATAATAATTTTATCTCCAACTCCATTATTTTCAAAACTCTATCAAACCATGTGACTCAAGAAACTAGACCTCCTAACAATACAAAGGCCAATTTCCAATCAAAATAATAAATACAACCTTAAATGGTGAAGTATCTTAAAGCCTAAAATAAATGTGGTTACAGATATAATCTAATGATAATTTTATATATTACTTCACTATAAAACTTGAGTTCGTATCCCTATCTTTAAGTTAAAAAAAAAAAGTGATATAAATATAGAATTAAATAAAAATGGATTTTTTTTTCATTGTTTTAAAATATATTTGGTAAGCTTAGTTTTATGAAAGATAAATTTCATTTTTACTCCCTGAAATTTGGTGCTTTTAAAACTTCATTTTTTAACTTTGAAAACCGGTAGAAATACTTCTACACTGTGAAATATTATCATCTTTACTTCTTTCATCAGTTAAATGTATGGAATATTTAATAATCTTATCACTTTTTCCCTCATATTTTGAAAACTACCATTTATATCCTTTAAATTTTAAACTAATAGTAAAAACGCCTTTCAAATTTAAATTTATTAGAGAAAAAAAAAAACACATTCTTTAATATTTTGACCATACAAGACTAGAAAAATAACCTTATTTTTACTCTCTAAACTTTATTACATTTAAAGATTAACTATTAAACCTTAAAAATAATTAATGTGTTCATAAGATTTACTTTTTAAATTAAATTAATTACAACAAAATAAATAAATAATTAAGTAATTAAATAAATAAATAAATTTATATATTTAGATCTTTTGAACTTTAAATTGTTAGAAAAAAAAAGTCAATTGTTTCATGTTTTAGTTACATAAGACATGAAAAACTTTATTTTGACTCCTAAATTTTAGTATGTTTTAATTTTATTCTTAAACATTAAAAAACTAGTATTATTAATATATCTTATCAACTTAAAACTAATGTAACTCTAGTATGATAAAAAATTAATTTAAATTAAAATCTTTATAATTATAAAAATAACCTTAAAAATTTGTCAAAAGATTTAAATATACAAGCTCTCTTAATTTTTTATGTTTTGTAATGACTTCAATTTTAAAAACAAATCTTATGTATGCATTAATTATTTTTGAATTTTAAGAATTAAGTTTTAAATGTAATAAAGTTTAGAAAGCAAAATTAAAATTTTTCTAAGTTTGATATGGCCAAAAAATAGAAGGATTTGTGTTTTTGCTAATAGTTTAAAGTTTAAAAAGCTATTTTCTTATAAATTTAAAGTTTTAAAGGTATAAATATTAGTTTTCAAAATATGACGAGAATATTAAAACTTAAGAAAATATTCTATCTATTTAAATACATAAAAGACAAAAATAATAGTATTTTATAATTTAGAAAGTATTTATATCAAATTTTAAAATTAAAAAATAATGGCTCATTTAGTGCAAGGTTTTTGGTTTAAAAATTTAGGTTAAATTTATAATAAATTAAATTATAAAATAAATCTTATATTTAATGTTTAAATTTAAATTAGAGAATTATATTTTGAGAAAAATTATTTAAATGATAAAAGTTAGATTTAGACTTAAATTAAAAATTGTGTTTTCTTTAATTTTTTTTTATAGAGATTAATATTTTTTTATATAAAAGAAGATTTATAAATAATATTTTTAAATTTAAAATATTATATAAATTATAAATTAAAAAACTTAGGTTTTGTTTAGTAATACACATTACGTTTGCATTAAATATAAATTATATTTAAATGCAATACATTGAATATAATTTGTATTTAGAGGAAAAATATTTGTATTGTATTTGAATACAATGTATATTTAGATTGAAAGTATTTAAATTATATTTAAATAATGAATATGTGATGTGATAGATAAAAGTAAAGAGAAAAAATGGAGAGAGCAAGAAAATTCGTGATGTGATTAATAAAAATGATAAAAAAATAAAATAATGAATAGTATTTGTATTGGATTTAAAATATAATGTGATTAATATTTAAATATAATATTTTTATATTTAAATAAAAATTATATTATATTTAACTATAATATAAATATAATATTAAAAATAAATAGTATTTTAAAATATAATCAAATAATAAATTAAATTAAAATTTAATTTTTCAGACCCTTTTATATATATACAAGGAGGCCGAAAGTTACAAGAGTGCAAAATACAAAAGTAAAGATGAAATTTGAATGGAATTTGTTTTTTGAATGTTGTATTTGGTTGAAAAGTATTTGTTTTGTTTTTGAATGAAATGTGTGTTTGGATAAAAGGTATTTTAGTTATGAAAAATTGATGTGATTGGTAAAAATCGAGATAAATAGTGAAGTTAAAATGTTGATATGATTGTTTAAAAAATATCTTAAATAGTAATTATTTTCATAATATTGTTATAAAATTTATATTTGATATAAAATTATATTATATTTGAGTAAAATTAAAACGTTTTTTTTTTTTTTTTTTTGCCAAGAACACACCTAAGGTATGCAAGGTAGACTTTTCACTTGTGGTCCGTAGTCACTCATGAAGTTTATTCGCGTTTACTTGGCGACCGGTGCTTGGTTTGGTTGTTGCCTTTTCGTAGACTCTTTTTGTTTGCTTTCCGTTCCCCGTGGGGACTGACCCAAAACGAAAAGGCTTTTCTCCGACTGACACTAATCTCTCTCTGCTCATACATTTTCCGGCGATACTCTACGGATGGGAAACGCCTCAGTCGCCGGAGAAGAAGAGCCGGTATTCGATGTGGACGAGACTATATTTGTTGCCGTGGGGAAGGACCCCAAGCAGAGCCAGAGAGCGCTGTCTTGGACCGTGAACAACTTCTCTGGGAAGAAGATTTGCCTTCTCCATGTTCACCAGCCTTCTCGTTTTCTCGCAATGAGTGAGTGATTATTGATTAGATTGTCGTTTCCGCAATTTGATGATGAATTCTGTTGAAATTGTTGTGAAAATTTGTTCCCAATTTGATTTGAAATCCAATTAGCGTTTGTTAGTTATCCGGTTTGGCTCGCGAGAATCGGCGGATTCTCGACCTAATGATTTTCCGTCTGTATTAACTGAAGCTGTGTTTGGTTAATCGAATGCACACACACACACACACACACACACATATATTGCTTATAGGGAACCTAGTTGCGATATTTTGATTTCTTGTTTCAATTTCACGCTGAGGAGAACAGAGTATGGAGTTGAGTGTAAGTGTTCGAGAAACTGGAAGAAAAGGAAAAACAGTGACTGCGAAGTTGAATTGAAAACAATCTCCTGCAAAAAATGGCTTTTGTGGTATGAATTTGAATATTTTTAATAATTCTGAAGGAAAAATGTTTTACTGGCTTGTCATGATATGTAATTTTCCGCTTTCCGTGTCTACTTTTAGCATTTGATGAAATTTTTATCTTTCTCAACTATCTGTTTTTATTTAGCAATTTGATTTTTTGTTTTCTTGAATAGGATTCATGATGTTTTTGTCATACGCTGTACACTTGATAACCTGCTCTTTCCGTGCTTTGCAGCAGAAGGAAATACTTCTGCCAATAAACTGAGGCAGTACATGGTTTGCGCGTATCAAGAATTTGTATGGCGAAAATTGCGAGGACTTCTAGATGACTACCTACTCAGTCTTTCCCGAAGAGGGGTATGGATTCCTTTCTTATGGATACTTGTTGGTTAAAATTAGCGACTTGTATGTGCTAATGTGAATTTGGTTCAAATCGCATGTCATATGAAGCATGCGACTTTTGTTCAATTAGTGTGCAATGCGTCTTTTGATTCCAACTGAATTTAAACCACATGCTGATGCACATACTTGCCTTATGGCTCTTTTCAGAAGATTAGTTAAAGCATCATTTTGAACTCTCTAATTATGATTGACATTTGGGTTTGTTTGACTAGGTGACAGCGTATAAAGTATGGATTGAGAAGGAAAATATTGAGGAAGGGGTCGTAGAATTAATTTCTCGGCATGATGTTAGATGGCTTGTCATGGGAGCTGCTGCAGACGAATATTATGATGAGTATGAATACATGTGTAACTAACTGTTATAATTCTCAGGTTTTTTGTTTTTGTGAGTTTTTGTAACGAAGCTAGAAATAGCAGCACGGAATACCTGATTGTCTCTTTGGGGGCTGCTTGACGTAGTTTGCTGGTTTTAGGTTATCTAGAAGCAGATACAGCTTCAAAAAGCCTCATGGGTGTTTATAATTATTATCAGGAAATTTTCATTTTCACATCCCTTTTGTTAAGCTATTTGATGAGTGAAAAACTAGCACCTATATTTGTTTGTTTTAATTTTAAATGCCTGATTCGTTTTGGAATAGCAGAAGACTGGCAGATCTCAAGTCCAAGAAAGCAGTATTTGTATGCGAACAAGCAGCAAGATCCTGTCATGTTTGGTTTATTTGCAAAGGGCATCTCATATATACCAGGTAGTTTTTGAACGGACTAGCCGATTTCGAAAGGTCTCCTGTCGATAAGAATTTGGATTTGATAACAAAGTTGGCCAAGTGACAAAAATGCAATGTTTGTGTGTACTGTTTAAGTTAACATTTAATATTTTCTGCATCACATGATGCCTCACTTTACAATGCACCCAAGTGACATTTGAATACCTTTTTTTTTTTTTTTTTGGTTTTGAGTCCTTTTTTGCTTCCTTCCAAGCAAAGGCAGCTTATTCCATTTTATAGCATGCATGAAGTTGAAAGTCTAATAATATGCCTGGATAATCCTGATGTTTCGTCTTGTGCCCGATTTAATGCTAAAGTGTCTGATAACTGTTTTGTTATTGTCTTGCTTCCAAGTTTGGTTTCATGTTATTCTAGCTGTACCCAGCTTAATTAATATTTTTCAATTTTGTTATATTTACAACTGATTTCTAGAGAACTTGAACAGGGGATGCAGTCAAGAAAGAGCTGAAATAGAGGTTGTCCCACCTTTGCTGCTAACAAATTTACCTTCTAAAACCAAGCAATCTGGCCAATCGGAATCATATCCCGCTGCTCAGCTGAGCAAGCCAGGTGGGCTCACCACTAAGACAGATTTATTTTCCTATAATCAGAAATTATATTTGATCAATGTTTTTAGACAAATAACTTAGTTACAGAATTGTGCAGATACAGAGGAAGATGTCGATAAGTTGGAAGAAATATCTGGGTCATTTTACGATTGTTCGGTAGATTCAAGTTGGTCTTTCAACGGAGTGGTCAACACTTCAAAGTTTACTCTATTACCGGCAGACGAGGTGAGAGAGGGTTGTAAAATTTATCTTGATCGCCCACTTCCTGAGCGGCTTCTGTTACAGTTCTACAATGTCATCTTCGGTTTTTTTTTTTTTTTTATGATGAAAGATTGTTGTCCAAGAATAACAAGTTTCTTTCTGTGCTCTTATTTGAGCAATGAGAAAAAGGTTGAAAATGAAAATTCTTGAACTTGAAATGTGCAAATGTGCCTGGTGTTGATCTTATGTAAAAGTGACATGATATTTGGGAATAAATAATCTTTTATCTCTTCAAATAATCTGGAGAGTGATATGTTTTAAAAGAAACCTGTTTTATATTTTCTTTTAATTAAGTCATTGGAGCAGCCTCTTTCCGGTTTAAATCATTTGGATCTTTTGTGATGGTCTCTGAATTTTGTAGGAGCAGAAAGTGGAAGAACAAGCAGTTAGAAACAGCTATCTTAGTCTAGAACAAGCCATTGAGGAAAAAAAAGAATCAAAATGGAAAGATTTTGAAGAAGCAGTGAAGCAATGGAAAGATGATGAAGCTATTGTGGAGGCTAAATGCAAGGCAAGCTTTCTCTTTTGTTAATCTTCCATCCCTTTCTCTTTTGTAATCATATCTTTTCTAGGAGATGTTTTATGGCCTCATTTTACGTTTATTAAAGAAAAAAACATTCTTATGAAAGAAGAAAGTACAAAATAAAGAAATGCATTTTAGATTCACGCCGTAGAATCTTACATGAATTTATCAATTTAAATTCCTAACCTAACCTTAAGGAAGACACGACTTAAAAATGTAAAATCTTGTGTTTATTGGATATTGACTCCCTCTTATATGAATTTATCACTCCATGCTCATGTTAAAAATTCATGTTCATATGGTTTGTTCTAGCTGCCTCGTTGTCGTAGTGGAATGTGGATAAGGTGAATCAGTAAATCAATCTCATCTCCAAGTAATATGCGTTATCATACAGGCAAAAGCATTTCGAAGCTTATATGTTAAGGAGATCAGCCAAAGAAAAGAGCTAGAAGAAGCGCTGGAAAATGTAAAGAAAGAACTGGAAAGGAGGAAAGATGAACACGATGAGTTCATCAAAGAAATCCAGGGGGTTCAAGAAAATAATTTAGTGCTGGAGAGCCAAGTTACAGAGTCACAAGATGAAATTAAGGAATTGGAAGAGAAGATCATCTCGGCTGTTAAACTCTTGATAAGTTTTAGAGAAAAACGGGATAAATTACAGATAGAGCATGGGAATGCGGTAAGAGAAGTTCAATGGCTAAGAAGATCGATGAATGGGGAACCTTCAAGCTTTTGCAGGTCCGAATTCCCGGTTTTCTCTTTCTTTGAGATCAATGAGGCAACTAATGATTTTGATCCGTCCTGGAAGATTGCTGAAGGAAGGTATGGAACTGTTTACAAAGGTGTTCTTCGCCAAATGGACGTTGCTATAAAGATGTTGCCCTCCTATGGCTCTAAGAGTCAGTTGGACTTCCAACACGAGGTAAATCTATGAAGATTAAAGGATGATATTTTATCCAAATACCATATAATAAGCGTGAATAACATGCATTACAGTATACTAGGTACTCAAAATTATACTGCTACCTCTGAAGCTGGCCTCTTTTTATTTTTGCATGATCCAATAAAGTCAACTGAGAATTGCACATGAATATTGCTCGTGTTCCAAAAATATTTAGATAGTTCTCCTTTTGTTGTTTAAATTTCATCAGGTGGAGATTATAAGCAGGGTAAGGCATCCAAACGTGGCAACACTAATTGGAATGTGTCCAGAACCTAGATCACTAGTTTATGAGTATCTGAAAAAGGGCAGCGTTGAAGATTGCCTGAGCCGTAAAGAGAATACCCTTCCGTGGCAAATTAGAACATCCATTGCTGCTGAGATATGTTCTGCCCTTATCTTCCTTCATACAAATAAACCTTGCATTGTCCATGGAAACTTGAAACCCAGTAACATTCTTCTTGATGCGAACTATGTAAGCAAACTGGGTGACCTGGGAATCCTTTCTCTGATCCAAAAAAACGAGCTGGTCAAGTTGACCGCAATATCCAATAATTTAGATGAATCTTCTGTGTATATGGATCCAGAGTCTCTCGAGACTGGAGAACTTAGACCAGAATCAGATGTATACTCATTTGGAGTAATACTTTTACGCCTATTAACTGCACGACCACTTCAGTGCCTTGTAAAAGATGTGAAAAGTGCACTAAAAAATGGTAACATAAGTGCAGTTTTAGACTTTTCAGCTGGGGATTGGCCGATAGAGCAAGCCAAACGGTTGGGTCAGTTGGCTTTAAGGTGTTGCAACAAAAATCGGCTAGATCGGCCCGACTTAGTTTCAGATGTCTGGTGTGTTCTTGAGCCAATGAGAGCTTCATGTATCGCCTCAGCTTCATTCTTAGTTTCCAAGAAGCTTCGACGGATACCCTCCCACTTTGTCTGCCCCATTCTCCAGGTAATAACTTACACTTATCATTGTATCTTCACGAAGTGTTACTAATTTGGATTATTATAGAAACGCCTGGATATGGTTACGCTTTTTTCTGCCACCCATCGGGATTCTGATCATTGTTATGTATACCATCTTACACGAAGAAGCACCTCGCATTTCTGAGTGAGTGCCTTCGGAACAGTTGTAGTGTACTGTAACTGGCACTGTCCAACTGCAAGGGAGGGTGTGAAATTAACAAAAACTTCAAAGTTGAATGCCGACATGATGCTTTGTCAACTTGCGGCCGGCAATTCGATGTTTTCTCATGATTTCTGCTTACATTTTCAGGAAATCATGGAAAATCCACTAATAGCAGCAGATGGTTTTACGTACGAGGCCGAAGCAATAAGCGGATGGTTGCATAGTGGCCACGACACTTCCCCCATGACAAATCTCAAGCTTGATCACTGCAATCTGGTCCCCAACTATGCGCTTCAGAATGCAATTCAAGAATGGCAACTACAACAATAAATTTTCATTTACATATATCTGTTTTTGCATGTATGACCTTCGAACAATTTACCCACCGGAGTCCTCTCTTCCCAAATGTAAATCGCCAGAATGTGATGTTGTGATATTGAAAATGCTCTGGTGTTTAAATATCTAAAAGAATCGAAGCTTAAAAAAAAAAAAAAAAAAACGATTGGCAAGTCTTTTGTTTTCTAATTTTTTATTTTTAAATTATTATCGTTTTCTGTTATTTCTTGATAAATAGCATCAGTCACAACAACATATTCAATACGTTGAGGTGACTCCTAACCAAAAAAGTTCGTTTAAACCAAGAGTAAAATAGATTGATCCTGAGCAAGTAGTATCAGGGACACACATTTTAATCTCAGTTTTTGAATTTCAATTCACTATTTTCATTAATTTTAATTTATATAATAGTGAATTGTCAATTTTTTTATTGGTTTCTTTGTACGCATTAGCACATCCAATTTAAAAAAAGAATAGGAAAGAAAGATGACAAACTTTAATGTATATCACATAGTAAATTTTCAAGTTCATTAAATTGAAAAAAAAAAAAAAAATTCCCAAAGTCAAAGTGAAGAGGCTAGCTAGTTGGTATAGGAGAGACTGTTCATCACATCGTGGGTGCAAAGCAGTGAATACTAATAGTCGGGTGAAGTCATTGAAGAGAGAAGATGGTTATTGTCTAATCAATGTGGATATAAATTATTAATTGGACCCAGATACGATGGATTGGTACAAACCATCATGTGATCTAGTGTAGACTATGATTCTGTTGTTATGAATGTGGTGACTTGAGAAGGGCTGCTATTTAATAGAAAATCCACGTGAAAAGATTATTATTAGATAAATATTAAGTTTATAAGTCTCGAACACTCGAGTTCCTTCCATTTGCAAGCTGGCTGTACAAAGGTGAGTTTTCCCCCTAACGCGACCCGCGTCTGAATCTGGCCCGATTTGACTCGGAGGTCCAATTACTTCAACGTCATTTGAGCTTAGGCCCACCAAAGACCCATCTCCCACGTCCCAGCCCGTTTCCCCACGCCCTTCCCAGCGCGTTTAAACTTTGATGAAAGTTTTATTAAATTTCTTTTACGATTTTCATTTTTCTCCTTTCTTACCACAAAAGTACAGAGGGTTCCGTTTCATTTTGCCTTTTATATTTTCTCTCTACACACACAAACTCAACTCGGATAAACAACACCCCTGCACAACTCTCTGATCATTCTCGCACATTCTCGTCGATTTCTCAGTTCCGCCGAATCGGCCTCTCTTTCCTTTTCGTTTCGACTTCAAATCTGCAGATCGCTGACTAACGCTTCTCTCCTGCTCGATCAATCACGTCCTTCGTTTCCACTGGTACGTGAACCGAATTCGTATTGCGTTTCTTTCGTTTTCTATTATATGTATATGTTTTTATATTTATATATACATAGGAATTTGTATGTTGGGATTCGTTGATTTCAGATCACGCGTCTCGAAACCTTGTAAGCAAGTTTTGAATTGTTGCAATTCTCTGTTTGAACTGTGTTGTTTGATTGGAATACACACACACACACACACACGATAATTTCGAACTTGAGGTTGATGTTACGTTTTGCTGATTGAGAATTGAGAGAATCGAGCTCGGTGGATTAAGACCTGCGCAAGTTTATTATTTTTTCCTCAGGATTTTCTTCTCTCCGAAACAGATTTGTGGCTTTTGTTTCCGTGTTTAAATTTATTTTATTGAAAATTTTTGTGTTTCCTTTGTTTTGTTATTAATTGGCATTGACTGCTTTTTTTTTTTGGGTGATAATTCCACTTTGTTTGATTCCTTTGTTAGAGGTGGAATCTCTTCATTTCTGTGAGCCAACTTTCAGTTTACTTTTTTCGTAGGTTCGTACACATATACATATTTATTTTATTAGATCTATGTCCTTCTATGTTTATAGCATACAGAATCTTGCTACCTATCTATTTATTTGACTTCTTTTTGTTTTCACATTTAATTGTGCAACTACTTATAGCTTCTAGAAGGTATGGGAAAAGTCTTTTCAAGTATCCAGTCAATAAATTATTAACGATTCAAACTTCAATAGAGTTTCTTGATTGTATACTTTCGGTAATATGTATGCATGAGCTTTTCATGTAGGTACTGGGCTCCTTGTTAGTCCTCAAGTCCTTTGTCAATGCAAATATCAATGCTATGCTATTTTTGGCACAAAATATTGGTATACATTTGACATGTTGTTCTACTTTGTTCTCCAATGCATAATGCTAATTTAAGATGCTATTTCTAATTTTCTTCGTAAAGTTGCAAAAGTGAAAATTTTAATTAAAAATTGAAAAATGGCAATGTTGTAATGAATAAGTGAAAAGGTCAATACATTAGCCAATAAGGAACTGAAGTATAGCAGTGCCTTGAAGAATAATTTTCATGCTGAAACAACAAATATTGTCATTGATACAGCAATTTATCATTGCATTGGAGAGGCTCTAGGTAGAAGCTGAATAATTTGTTAGCATCCTTTTCATGGTTTGTGAATGCGTCATTTTTGCTTTTGTGTTTGTAGATTTCTATTTTTTGGGTGGTTTAGATGCCAATTCCAAAACTCAAGACTGCTAGTACTCTAGATGTGATGAAAACTGAGGGTAATGATTCCCTTGATGCTATCATTAGACAAGCAATTGGAAAAGAGCCTTTTCTTTCTTTTTCTAAGGCTGGGGATAGCTCAGTTCAGTTTAAGGAATTACTTCATGCTTTAAAGCAGCAAGGTATGAGCCTTTCAATCATCACAAGTTCATATGCATCTAGATCGTTCGTGTATTTTAGAGTAATTATTTGTTTGTCCTGACCAACCCAGAAATCTCTCAAACTCACTTAGCCAGCACAAGTTCCAAATTGGAGCCCTCGCTGAACTCTGCACTCTTTGGGAAGCCTGAAACTCACAGTTATTTACCAGGTAGGTGGTGCTGAGAGATTAAAACATAAGCAATGTGGCTGCTTTATGTAGTGGTGTTTTAGAGTAACTAGAAGTGTAGAAACATGTAAAATGTGGTGATCAACCTGAACTGAATAGACTATACCCTTTTACAACTGCTTGAGATCCCCACCCCTTATATCTTCTAAGGCAAATGCTATCACTGAATATATTTTCATGAGCAGAAATTCGTTTTTCACTTGATTTTTTTCTTTTGCAGAACACAACCAGAATTGGTCTTTCCTTTCTCCCTTGAAGGTGCAGATGCAAAAGTGTAATAAATGTTCCCAAGAATTTTGTTCACCCATCAACTACAGGAGGCATTTACGTGTGCATCATCGCTTAAAGAAGCTTGCTAAGGTTTTGTCAACGTCTTGCAAATATTGTCAAGTTCAATTTGCCTTTTTTGTTTTTTTTGGAATGATGCTAATGCTCTTGCTATATTGGATTTTGGAGCATTCCCTATTTCTTAACAAGCATGATGTTGCTTTAGTTTGTTGTTCTATGATCTTTCTCACATCTCTTGTAGGATTCTACCAAAAGTAGAGAGTTGTTAGGGGCATTTTGGGACAAGGTATGCATTTTTCCTGAACTGTTTTATGTGAATGTCTTTATTTCAATGCTAACTGCTTATCCACTTGTAGCTCTCTATGGATGATGCCAAAGAAGTTGTAACTTTCAAGAACCTAGTACTGGAGGTAAACCTTTTTCACTTTGTTATTTCATGCTTGGTTGAATATGGTCGTTTAATTTTATTTTTTTGTTTTATTTTTTGGGTATACATGGTGCTTGGTCGTTTTGGCTGGTCCGATGCACTTAAGATTCAGTAACTATGGAGGGGGACTGATATAGGTTGAAGGCTATATCTTCCAACAGATTAGGGCTGAAACCCAGAAAGCTGTGGTGACCTCCCGTCTTTTACGAGTGAGAGAGGGAGTCAGTCAGCGATTTTGGGTAGAGGATGTAGTTCTCTATGCTAAGGACCATTGACCTTACATCTCCAAGAGTTGTGAGTTTTTTTGTAGTGAACTTCTGAGCGAGAATCATGATACTTCATGGGTGGGTTCTCTGGGTCAGCAGTGGACCCTGGCTTTCCTTTTCAGAAGTTTTTATTGGCCTAACATGTAGGATTTTTTTGAACAGTGTGTAAAAACCTGTCTTGTTTGTCAGTAGGACAAGGTTGAGTGGCAAGACTGCCGGCTTGTTGAAACTGTTTCCCATTCTAGAGAAGCCATGAGTCAGTTTATCTATGGACTTTATCACTGGATTACCAAAGGTGAAGGATTTTGGGTCAATTACCTTACGGTGAGGTTAGGGCAGTGACGTAGGGGGACTGAAGTAGCATAGCCTTAACTATCACTGAATATCTATAATTCACACATCCTTGATCTGTGGAGAGGCATTTGTTGGTGGAAACTTGACTGGCACCTATGTTATAACTGTTTAATGAGGCATGCAATAAGGCTTTTTTTTTTTTTTTTGGATTCTGTTTTTCATTTTATAATCAGCAGGGGATATATCTGGGGAAACATTTGATTGACATATGATAAATGTCTACTTTTCACCCTAAACTTAAGATATCATTTTTTTTTGGGGTAAATTATCCATGAATCATGAGTAAAGTTTCCAATTGACAGTGCTTTCTAGGATGTTCCAGGGTCTTCAATTATAAAGGCATTGTCAGCTCTTATTCGGAAATCAGGATATTTGTCTCTGCCTCAACCTTATCTCAAGGCTGGCTCTGATCTCTTGGTAAGAGCACCATCCTGACTGTTTTTCAGATTAATATTTTTAATAATTTTAGGTATGTAACATATCAAATTTTTTCACAGGACATTGTCCAAGGCAGGCCTTCTAGGTTTCCAATATCTTTCGAGGAGTTATTTACTGTTCTTGACAATGCGAGTGAAAAAACATTCCTGTCTGGACCAGCTGTATCAATGCAACGATATGTTTTTGATGGGGAGGCTGGGAAGATAGGTCTCGAAAGCAAAAACCTGGTTGCTTGTACTAGCTTTTTGTTGGAACAGAAATTGGTACTTTTTCTTCTTTTAAGTGCTTCACTTGTCATTTTATTTTATTCTTATCTCTCTCTCTCTCTCACACACACACACACACACATTTATGGGCTGCATGCACCAAAATAACATGCTCGGCAGCGCATAACTGGTGATTATGTTCCAGCTCGCATAATTTATCTCAACATCATTGTTACACTTCGAGGAAAACTAGAATGGTGTTACTTGTTAGGATGGAGGAGGTGGTGTTCTTCATTTTGACACTTGTTTCAATTCTTCTTTGCTTAGGTTAATGCATGGCTTGCTGACAAGGATGCTGAAGCTTTGAGGTTCCAGAAATTGCTAGTGGAGGAAGAAGAAGCTGCTCAGAAAAGGTACACAAGCATTTTCAGTCTTTTCTGGCTACTTCCGGTTCATCAACTATGTTCAGTCTGAGAAGTTTAGCCTCCCGATTTAGCTGAAATGCCCCCCATCTGGTGGTATTCTGAAATGATTTGATGTCAAGGCAAGAAAACGGAAAGTACATTTGTTTTTCAGATGGAATTTTTTTCAATTTCTGATTACTAGTTGACCTATACTTAAAGATTAAATTCCATATTGGTTCCTTTGACCCTTGTCTTCTTGTAAGGTGATTGCTTTGGGTTAATGGATTAAGAGATTTATCATGAATTCCTTTAAAGATCGGACTTAGCTAAAGTGACTGACTTTTTATGTTCACGAGAGCTCCAATTGAACATATTTTTACTAATGAAAGGGAAGGTATAGACAAGATTCTGAAATGTCTTAAAACTCAGTCTAAAACTACTTGGGTCACGTCAGAAACTCCCATATCTTCTCAGCTGCCACCTTCTTAGCAGGAATATTAACTTGGAATCTACTACTCCCGAGTCTAGGTCTACCTGAATATGGGAGTCAAGAAGCCCTGTTGACTTTCTGATTTGATGCTTGCATTTTTATAGGCAAGCGGACCTCTTGGAAAGGAAAAGGCAGAAGAAGCTCAGGCAGAAAGAACAAAAGGGAAAGGAACAAAGACATGGTGAGAAGGCAGGTGCTAATGAGTGCATTGAAGAAGTTGTGGGGGCAATACTGCCAGCAGAAACGTTTAGTCCAGTGGCATGTGATATCGATGTAGACACTCGGGACGCGCTAAATCATATACCCTTGTCTATGGTCGTGCACTCCAATTCTGGTGGAAGTCTGGATTCAGAATGTCAGGCAACGTTTGATTGCAGGCACTTCGATACAGGCAACAGTTCAAATGTTGAAAGGCACAATGTGCAAGGAGGTGGTCGTTGGCGAAGGTGGCAAGTGTCACCAAAATCACAATGGGTTGCATCCAACCGTTTTCCTGCAACTCAGAGTTCTCAAGAATCAAAGCTTGGAGTCAGGAAAAATCATGGAAATTGCAGGAATTCAACGACTGCTTCAACTAGCTGCAAAGTATGGAGCAGGAAAGCTAAACCAGAATTTAGTGAAGCCAGAGTACAAAAGGAGACATCAAATCAACCTGATCAAACTAACGAACGAGAGGTTTTAATAGGTTCCATATCTGTTACACTTGGAAATCGCAGCCTGGAGGGACAAAATAATCTCTTAGAAGCTTGTGATACTTGCCTGGTGGATCATCAAATGCCAAAGAAAAGTGTTCAGGACAAACCCAACAAGCCTGATCACGTTCAGAGTGGCACAAGCAGGTCAACGGTTAAGCTTTGGAGGCCGGTGAGCAGGAATGGAACCAAAGGTCAAACGCCAGTACTGAACAGCAATTGGGAATCTGATCGAAATGCGATTGCTGAAAAGGGTCAGGAAGAAACCCCAAACAGTGGAAATTGTCCGAGACTATCTTTCTTTGATGGTAAGTGTGGTGTGATGGGATTTTCCAGCCATGCCGCAAAAGCCTTTCTTGCACAGAGTGAGTTCGTTTTGCACCCTACTGCTCTATTTTCTCCTACATTAAACTTACACAAATCAGAGAATTGGTTTGGCTACAAACAATGCGTCTGATGAACTTCCAAACTTTTATGCAGGGTGGAAGGAAGCTATTGCAATGGACCACGTCACATTGGTTTTGACCACAGAGCCTGAACCAACGGACTTCGCAGAGATTGAAAATGATAATCGAGAAATGACATCTCCGTCGTTAAAATTCCATAGACGCAGTATCCTTGGCGACGCAGAAAACCAGCTACTAAATGTACAGACTGCTGGATCGACAACTGCTGGAGCTGCTAAAACCAAGTTTAGGACAAAGCCTGAAAAGGGTATGAAGATTCGGTACATTCCCAAACAGAGAGCCCCTACCTAATAAGGAGGAAAAGATGGCTTTTTACTTTTTATTTTTCCTGGTTTATACAGTTATGCACAGTTTTACCGGTGGGAGAATTCTTAGCAGAGGTTCCAGTTTTACTGATGGTCTTCTGACAGAAAACAAATATATATTTTTTTATGGGAATAAGTTTTTGACAGTTCCTTTTTTTTTTTTCCCCTCTCCTTGTTATTATAGCAGATCAGTATGTTTTCCCCTTCTTGGTGATTTAATTGTCAAGACTGTTCTGTAATGAATTTTGGGGTCAATTATTGAAAAAAGTTTCCTTTTGTAATGTGTGTAATTCCTCCTGCAGTAAAGCATCAAGTGCTGTGGTAGGGGCAACTGTTTTGGAATTTTTTTTTTTTTTTTTGGTCTAAAACATCCTTAAGTGCACTTGAGCTATCGGATAGGAATTTGTGGAAATGACAATATTATAAAATTAAATTAACAGACTGATTCTTTATTTTAATATTTATACTGAAAATCTTGTAAGACGCATTATATAAATTCAAGATCCATTAAAATTGTTTTTGGTTTGTTTGAATGGCATATTTAAGTTTGGATATGATCTAAATATAGATAAAAATAAGTAAATTATTTGGTTAAATATTGGACATAAAAAACTTTACATAGAGGAGAAATTTCTTTATTCACTATGATTTTTTAAAATAGGATTTAGTTTAAAATCAGAAACTTTTCTCATTTTATTTTCTTCACTTGCTTTTGGTCACAAACTGTTCTAACGCGTGCGTAAAGAGCCGCTGCTCGGAACAAGTCCAGCTATGTAGTGGAGTAATATGGAGACATAGCAGATAGGTCTTTTACATTTTTTCGTTTATTTTTTTTTTTTGTTTTTGTTTTTTTTTGGTATTTTTTGTTTTGTTTTTTTTAATCGTCTACTCTTGTTCGATAAGCTTAAGAAAAGCGACGTTTACCGCTGACTTGGATCCAATAAGAAAAACAAGATAAGATTTACACTGACACTTCCTCACACCAAATCAAGCCACGTTTCAAAACTCTTCTCTTAGAAGCTACCACTTGTCCCCAAAGAAAACCTCAATCCTAATAAAATATCTTTCTTATCCTTTCTTCTGCCCACTACTACCCCTCTTCTAATCTTCCCCTTCTTGTTCCCCTAAAAAAATAAAAAAAATAAAAAAAAAGCCTGTAAGATTCTCAATCTCAATCTCTCTGTCTCTCTTTCTGTAATTCTGTTTTAGGAAATCTCACATCTCCCCAAACCCATACTTTCTCCCCAAAAACCAAGTCCAAACACACAATCATGTCAGGTGGGGTTGGTCCAACTTACAACGACATTAGCCTACCACAAGAACAAGACCAAGAACATGAATCAAAGCGAACTTCCACCAAAAACAAAACCCACCAAGTTCCTAAAAAAAGACTACCTTTCCTCTCATTCCGCCACCTGAACTGCCTAGCAGTAATCATAATCCTTTCAGCCACCGGTCTAGTTTCCCCCGGAGACATGGCTTTCGTTCTCTTCTCGGTAATCTACATGTACTTCCTCTCAATAGTAGCCTTTCCCAAGCTCACTTCCCAAGAACCCCCAGTTTTCAACCTTAAAACAGGTCTCCTTTCCCTCTACGTCTTTGTGGGTGCCATAATCGGCCTAATTCTTCCCATACTTTACATCTTTGAGGGCATTTTTGAAGGAGACAAAGAAGGGATAAAAGCAGCCGTACCCCATCTTTTTCTTCTCGCAAGTCAGGTGTTCATGGAAGGAATTGCTTTCTCGGATATGTTTTCTACCCCCATTAGAGTCTTCATTCCGGTTTCTTACAACTCTATGAGGATTTTCACCCTTGTGGAGTGGTTGAGGAGTGAGTTTTCAAAAGAGAATGAAGAGTATGGTGGCTCTAAGAGGAGAGTCTATGTTGGAAGAGGGCTTGCTATTGCTAATATGGCCTTTTGGTGCTTCAATCTTTTTGGGTTCTTGATGCCTGTTTATCTTCCTAGAGCTTTCAAAAGATACTACTCCGATCAGAAGGCTAAAGATTGAGGAGAGCCAACTTTCTTTTTTCCTTTTTTTTTTTTTTTTTTTTGATCGTTTCCGTTTAGGCGTTTACATGTAATCTGCTTATATTGTGCGTTTGTTTGTCTATGTAAATATATAACGCCTCATACTTCTTATTTCTCAATTAATTAGCCCGGCAATCCCTTTGCCCAGATGAGTATTAAACGACACTGGAATTGTTTCTCTTTCTTGTCTTTAATCTGGATAATAATATATATAGATATATATATATGCATGTAGCTTAATTGCATTACTTATAATTACTAGGATTCATGGAAAATCCAGTTTAGTTTTTGTTAGAAATTGGTAGAAATATTAGGAGAATGTTTTTCGCTATCTTAAACATTATCATCAAAGACGTGCACTTGCAATAATGGTCGGTTGTTGTTCGACTGAAAATGACAAGCTGGTTTTTCTGCAATCGTGAGTACGACATGTTTATTAAATGGTTGCCGCAATGACATGACTTGTCGTTTTCACAGTAAAATTCTGCTATCGTTCAATTGCTAAATGACATGGTGATTGTCGTTTGTAATTTAGCTTTTCGCTATAGCTGAGAAACGACGCATTTGTTCATGGAATTGTGTCCTTTAAACTAGTAAATCGACATTTCCGTTGTTTCGAATTTCATTGTCTTGGTTAAAATTGAGGGTCATTCGTTGATCAGAACGAACGACTAGTCCCCAGTCACTCGGTGTATGTAGGGCTTGTTGAGTCTTCAAAAACCAGTTAAAAAATTTGAGAAAGAAAGACAAAATCCACTCTATATTTGACATATTCCAATCCACCATTACCCAAACGACCTCGCAATTCACTGCAGTATTAGAAATTTCTCGTTTTTTCGTTTTTAAACTGTTAACCTGCAAAATGCTTGCTTTAAAAAAAAACACAATCTTGTCATCACCTTTGGTTGCAGGACAAGTAATTATGAAATAAATTCATGAAAAAATTATTAAAGAAACTAAATGAGGAAAAAATATCAATTACAGAAAATAAAAAATAATAAGTTGACTGATTCACATTTATTATTAGGTGATGCTTGTATCATTCGTACTAGTTTTAATGGGAAAAAAAAAAAAGGCCTACTAATGCAAAAAAGTTTATCAATCAAGAACCACTACCATAAAATGAGAGCAATACAATAAACGTAGAAGCATAGTTGCACTTGTAGTAGTTGTCTTCAAAAACATTCAGATTATTATTTCTTCCAGATTTTTTCAGATGATCATTTTTCCAATTCATAACTTAAAAACTGAAAAGTACTTACAACTTCTCAGAAAACTTAGCTAAGCCAAATGCGGCCTACAAGAACTCGAATAAAGAAAAGAAAATCGGCAAAATCAACAACATTACAAGTACAGTACAGGGGCTATCCAACATCTGTGGCTGGAAAAAAACAAGCAACAGCAACAACAACAACAACAATCTCGAAACAAAATGAGCATATTTGCTCATGTTGTCATCCTTGGAATTCTGTTCTTTTTCCCCTCTTCTCCAACATCTTTTTCACTCCCGAATATACGGATTCTCACAGGATGAAAAATTGCATTTTGACGATGTCAAAACAAACAAATATACTCACTTGCTGCTGAAGCGAAAATATTGCCAACTTCTCCGCAGCTTCTCTAGCAGCAAACTGCATGCTAGCATCTTTCCAATCCGCTGAAATCTGCTGCTGGACATTCTGAAACGAATATTCTAACAGCAAGTCACTATCTCTGGTCCAAACCTGTTTGCACGCCAAAATTTCCATCAGTTTAGTTGAACTGACATCAAACCCTCACCCTAACTGATAAGTACTAGTACTGATAAAAGTTTCATAGGTGCAACATAAAAAACGAAGTAAGAAGAGGGTTTGCAAAGAAACAAAGTATAGAACATAGGGCAAGACTTATGTGTACACACATACACATGCCATAACGGAATCCCTAATACTTTTAAAACAAAGTACACCCTTTCTCTCTGGCAACCTCCCTGAAAATAAAACACTAGTGCCAATCAACTGGACTAGCAACAAGAAAAAAAAATTTAAGAAACAGAAAGAACATACTACTGAATCCCCTGGAACCATCGCCATTCATAGACATTGGTACAAGCCTTCTTTCTTGGCCCAAGGATAAGATTTCCTGCCTTATTTCTGTCCAATCTGAATTTAATCTACGTGCGAAGTCCTCAACTTCCCTGCATAGAAAAGATACAACACATTAATAAAAATAACAAGATTGACATCAGCAATACCCATCAGGCCAAAGGAATTGGCCACCCTGGAATGTTGAAGATGATGGAGCATAAGCAAGAGGGGGGGGGGGGGGGGAGAGAGAGAGAGAGAGAGAGAGAATATTCCTTGGTTCTATAGAAGAATAAAATCAGCATTGAAAATATTTGTAAAAGACCAGAGACTTAAGTTTATGAAATGGGTTATTAATCTTCCTCTTACCTGTCCAGTTCCTCCTTCATGGCCGGATCTAAATCATCGTAAATATCAGCTTCATCAAACTCATGCTTTGGCGAAAAGGAAACTGTTGTAGAAGATGTTTTACTGGGAGAAGCCACACTAATATCGTGGAAAGCAGGAGAAAGAGCATCCAAATCCTAAGTCCACATAAAAAGACACCATTAATGAGAAATATTTAAACCTAAATCAACCTAAAGGGAAGGGAAAGAAGACATAAAAATGTTGAAGAACATGAAAAAACTGTGGACCCACTCCTATACACTCGGCCATCCCTCTATTCCCCACGGTTCCACGTCCCACCCTCCTAAAAAGAAATAAAGAAGATAGGGGCACAAACCTTATCATGGTCTCCGTTCACATCATTTGAAGAATTCTTTAGATGATCTTTTCTTTTTCTATTTTTCTTCTTGCTCTTATTGGTCCTAGACCCCTTTGAATCTGTAAAGCAAAATAAGTTACGTGAGTCTAAAGAGTTCACAACAAGATAAGCCATAAGTACCATATTATCATGCTCTACACCATCGAAGACCACTAAGTTTTGCTTAATTGAGTATCACAGCAGGCATTAAGTATCAGTGAAATACAAAATTCCATTCTCATCATGTTTCAAACAATGCCACAACAAGGATTAAGGATTAAGTATCAGTGAAACAACAAGATCGGCCGTAAGTACCATTCACATCCAACTAATGGAATACAACTGATTTGAATGCTTAATTCAGCATCAAAGCAAGGATAATCAGTGAAATTTAGAATTCCATGCGCAAGGTTACTTCTAGATTGGGGGAAAAAAAAAGTGAGGAGAGAGAGAGAGAGAGAGAGAGAGAGAGAGAGAAGCAAATCGATTTTAGAGAGCTTATTTATACACATAATGCTACGATTGAGCAACAGCCACCTATTCAACTGGAGAATACTGGAGTGGAGATATTTAACAAAATTTTAAAAGGAGACTCCATAAGAACAAAAACGAGAATATTGGAACAAGCAGACCTTAAAAATGATTCAGATTTGTTATAGAACTGTATGTGAGCAAGTTTATGGTGATGAATACAAGTTCTGTAGCATCCTACAAATTAATCGCTACTACTTCTCTCATTAAACAGTATAACCATGGATCCTATTGCATATACTCTTTTTTTTTTTTTTTTGGGACAAACCCACGCTAGCAGGATCAACTGGTGGAGAATTCTTGCAGAGTTCGTATGGCAATGAAGATACGTTCTATCAATTGCAAAGTACACATGCAAATGAAGATTCGATGCAGCCTTTTATTTTTATCTAAAGAGTGTGCAAACCCACCTGACTATGATCAACTAGAAAATATTGAATTTATCAATTGCAAAGTTTAAAGTTAATTCAAAATCACATAGCAACTCAGCAGGTTGTGGCACTGGCAAGTTAGAAGTACAAGGCAGCTATTTGAAAAGAGACTTAAGGGGGGTAAAAAACTTGTACCTCCATCTCCACCATTTATAAATGTCAAGAGGTCTTCAACTGAGCGCTCATCCACTCGCTCCTCCTCAATCTCAACATTCTATAGCACATTAAAACATCTATTATTAGTGCAGACATGCTTTCAAGGTGGAGCACTTTGGGTACATGATTATGCTGTGGCTACTTCATTCAAAATTAAAACGTTTTTCAAATATAGATTTACCACAAAAAACTGCATTCAACATATGGTAAAGGCTTCAAACTCTTCAAGTAAGAGTAAGCACCTTCAATTTCTCTCTTTCTTTTAATTCTTTCCTCTTTCTTGCATATAATCGATTCAAAAGGCGAATACGTGGATCATCGGTTATGTTTCTAAGAGGCTCCAACTTCTCCTCCTGGGTAAAACCAAATCTACATGAAAAAACATTTACCACAATCGAAATGTGAAAGTTCCCTGATTTCTTGCCAGAAACAAACCTCTGTTAGGTCATCAGGTAAATGAAAGGTTTCACGTATCTCCTCGGGAGTTTTCCCTTCGATTATTCGTGCAAGTGCTCTGCTCGTGAGATCAACCAAAGGCTTCAATTGAAGGCTGTCAGCAGCTGAGGTCAACTCACATAACTTTTTTGTATCCATCCGAATAAATTTCTCATCGTAAGTTTTGCGTTCCTGCAGACATGAACTAACTTATCAGGAAGGCAAAGAGGGAGCAAACAAATATGATACTAGAAAGGCAAATATGGTAACAATATATAAACAGAAAAAGGGGTTCAGACAGAAACCAACCTTATTAGAGCGGCCTGGTACTTGGTGAAACCGGCAATAATCAAGTATTAAGCCTAAGATAGCAGGGTTAACCCGTTGGGGAAGTGATATTGCATAGTTTTTGGAAGATCCCATGCCTGTCTGAATTATTTCTCGGCATATCATGGGGCAAAACATAGCAACCTCTTCTTCTACTTGTTGAATTGAACCATCTGCTGTTTGAAGCCAGATGTAAGATTTCATCTAATGCACAAAACATAAGAAAAAATTAGCATGATAAAATAGCAATAATAGTATAGCAACAAGAATTGAACCCATAATTATAAACCACCACCAATTCTTGAACAATGAAAGTTCTTCCAAGTTCTAACCATTGGAGTTCATTCCCTCGCACCCCCTATCACTGGAGCTTATCACTAAGATTTCTTGAATCATAAATATAATTGGTTAAATTCATTTTTATTATATTCAGTCTGAAAGGCCCTTTCTTTGAAAAGCATTAACAGCTTACTTGAACCATAATATAATAAATAATTGCTAACCTATGTCATTGTGGCATATCAAATCTCTAATGCCCCTTTTCAGCATCTTATATATATATATGTTCTTATAAATTAACGTATACATTTTAATATTTCTAACCAGGCTGTATGAACCACACATACTTCTAATATTATCTCCAATTGACTCATTTATAAATAGGATCTGAAAAATAAATGAACTCATAAAGGGAGCAATTACAAATAAACTACTTTAAAAAGAAAAACAAATTTAAAACAAGACGATTCAACATACCTCTGGTTTTACTACTGCCATAACACCTTCTGACATTTGACGAAGACACTACAACGACTTATTAGGAGCTTCAAAAACAATGAATACTATACAACAATTTCCAAAAAGAATAAAGTTACAACACAAAAGAAAGATTGTTCTCCTTCATAAGCACAAATTTGTCCGATAGAGATAAAAAGCTTAACAGCGATTCCCAAAATGACACAATGCCATGTCCCAGTAACAAATGAATTAACATTCTTATTAGAAGAGCTTTCTCAGGCTGTTGCGTTATTCAGAAGGGAATCACAAAGCCAAATCGGGCATAACAAAACAAGATGGGCCTGAAATTTTCAACATAATTTATTTGGTAAGTTATAATTTTTAAGTGTCGCAACAATAAATTAACAAGAGCCGCTGCAGAAATAACAAAAAGGATGAGTTTTTTCATAACAAATTCAATTAACGCATGTAAATTGAGTTCATTAACTTGTCCACGTACAAAACAGTACAGACAATAAACGAAAATAAAAAAATTCAGGAAAAAAAAATATTTTTGAAAAGCATAACATAATAATTAAACTTGGAATACTCCAATCTCAAAAACTATATACAAATTTTCAGTTTTGAAAAATCACAAACCTCATTTTAATTTCAAAAAAAGACAACAAACGTAATCATCTCTCAGCTAGCAAAGGAGCTTAAATTCAGAAGGAACCCCGAATGTTCTGTATCCTGATGTTTTCTCATAATCCAACCACTATTGAATTTAACTTTTTTTCCCCCTACATTTCGAAGAAAATTAAACTAAAAAAAAAAAAAAGCAAAAACTTGGGAACAAAATGCCAAAAAAATAAAAATTTGAACTCATCACTATATCCTTATCCACACAAACAAATGTACGAAACCCCACTAGAACCCCAGTGAACCCCATTTCACAGTACATTTTACAGAATTCTAAACTTTAATTAATTGAACTATTGTTCTTTCATTACTCTGGCAACAGAATTCTTAACATATCCAAAAAATTGTCAAACCAACCCCCAAAAGAGAACTTCTTCGATTTCCAATAAATGAAAAAGGGAAATAAAGCGGAAAGGGGGGAAGAAGAAGCACAACAAACGACAACTGTGCGAGGCTAAGCGACGACGAAGAACACGAAGAGCTGAAACAATCGAATCCGAATCAAAGAAGAAGCTTCGAAATTTAATCCCAAAATCCAACTTTTTTTTTTTTTACGAGGAACAAGAAATCCTCAGCAACCACCGTACGGATTCATCGACAACGGACCAAAAACAGCGCAATTGACCGCGAATTGCGCACGTGCGCAATAAGTTCATACGGAAGCTAGAGGAGAGAGAAGATGAAGAAGTGGAAGAAGATGGAAATGGAGTTAGGGCGTACCTCAGGAACGAGATTAAATGCAGAGGGAAATTCTACAGTAGAGAAAAAAAAATTTTTTTTTAGGGAAATGGGGCTAGGGTTTCTAAAAGGCTCAGGTTTTTTTTTTTTTTTAATAAATTGAGCTCTGCAATTTTTTTTTTTTTTTTTTTTTTGTTTTTTGGGCTCTCAGTTGTGCGCGTGTGTTGGGGAAGGGGGTCTGCGGGCGGTTCGGTTGTGTCCGCACGTGAGTCTATCAAGGAATGGGGCGTGCTCGCACGTGCTGGTAGTTAGGACTTTGGAGTTTATGAGTGGAGCAGGATAACGATTTGACCCGTTTCCAATCACTTGGGTCTTGGTGAGTCAGATTGCCGACGGCCGTCATGGGGGGTGAAACAAAAGAATACTATTTTTCCAGATATCGCTTTTTTTTTTTTTTTTTTAAACGTAGTTGGGATTCAAATTATATATATTTTTTATATTTGGAGATTTGGGATTTAAGGTTACGGTAGGGTTAAATATAAAATTATTAATATAAAATGTTTATAATCATTTGAACTTTATTTATAATTTAAATAAAATCAAAAATAATATATAAAATTATATTTATTAAATTCAAAAATGCTATTTGTGTGGAAAATTTTTGTCTCATTTTTACACTATAATAAAACATTTGAATAACTAAACTTGAGAAGTTGTTTATGCCTTAATTAACACAAGAATAAGAGTAATACCATCATTGAAAATTTGAAACTCTCTTTAATCTGTAAAAAAAATTTTGAACTTAATTATCTTGTTAGAACTGAATATATGAATAATTAAACTTCAGAAATGATATCATTCTAATATATGTGATATTATGATAGATTATTTCGATTCGATCAGATTCAATCAGTGTTTGAATGGAGCAAGATATATAACATTGATATAAAATCTTAGTTAGGACAATATTTTAAATGCTATGATAATAGTGATAATAGACATAATTTGATTGTAATTACACACATAACTCTATTATAAGACTTAAAATCTATATCTTCTTATCTCAAGTTCAAATAATAATTATAATTATAATATTATTACGAGTTTCCCTTAAATAAACTTGTCAAAATACAATTGATAGATGACATTGTACTTAAGTATGTGTATGTGTATCATAATTAACAAGATAGATATTAACAAATAGATTCTCAATTTGGATACCATTTTTAACCGTTTCACTTGTGGTGATAATGAGAGTGCACTTTTAACGTTCTCTTTATCCACTAAAATTGGATTATAGACCATGACTTGTAACATGTGAATTCTTATATTATATATTTTATCATTTCATATACAATATGAGTAAATTTTCATCCTGACATTGATTTTAAAAACGCAAAGGCATCATCAATTATATTTAAATTGGTGAATAATTTTTGGTTACAATTACCCTTTACTTTCCTTTAAAAAAAAAAAACCTTTATCATCCTATTAAAAACACAATTAATCCATTTACTGCCAAAAAAAAGTCTCAACAAACTCATCTACACTTTTAACATCTTCTGTGATAACAAATCACAACCTACCAATAGATGGCAGGTGTAACCTCCTTCCTTTTAGACACAAAAGGAAATGCGGATTCAGATTAGGAAAAAAAAATGTATATAAAAAAATTAAAAAATATAGAAATTTTCACTTTAAAAATCTATATCAGAATTTTGTGGGCCTCAGATTAAGGTTTCATTTAGTTTACGAGTCTAAACCTAAAATTTTTTTATTTAATTTTATTTTTTTAAAAGATCAATAAAATTATAATTAATCAATTAATTAAAATTTAAAAATTTCATTCCATCCAAACCTCAACCTATAAATTATTATTTATCTATTTTTTCCTATGCAATTTCTCCTCTCACTGTCACAAATCCTCATCTTAAAAAAAAAAAAAAAAAGAAAAGGACAAGGCCACAAAGTGAGGAGCAAAATGCATGGTCCCAAATCAAGTGAGGAGCTGGCACACCAGGCTCCACCCAAACCAAAAATACCCGCACGTGCTAATGTGGTCTTTCCAACTGTTTTTACCTTCTTCATTCCCTGTCCTCCGTACAAACTGCCCATGTCCGACAATCTCTGTTGTTGACTCAAACCAAAAACCTCTCCAACAAACACTCGTTTCTCTGTAGATAAGCATAACTAGAGAAAGACATTTCAAAAATAAAATACTAGAGAGAGAGAGTCTCAAAAAAAAAAAAAATGTGGCCATTAAGCAGAAAAGGGCCGTCTGGGTTCTCTTCATCTTCCACTGCAGAAGAGGTCACTCAAGGAATCGATGGAACCGGTCTCACCGCCATTGTTACAGGTTAAACCTTCAACTCTTTTTTTTTTTAATTTTCATATTGGAACTAAGGGTCATGCATATTTTGGTTATTCTTATCTCTTGTATGGGGGAACTTTGGATTTGTCTTTTTGATTGATTCGTTTTTTGTCATGTTTGTGTATCCGCAAAAGCAAATTTTTTAGTCATGTTAGATGTTACAACTTAGGATACTTGGCGAATTCTATTGTTGTTAAGTTCCTCATATTTATCCCTTCAAAAAAAAAAAAAAAAAAAGGGTTCCTCGTATTTGCAACTTGAGTTTCTATCTAGTACATATGTATTGTTTTTTCTGACACCAAGAATACCCACGAGCTCCACAGTTTCAATCAAAAAAATTCGATGCGACTATATACGACTACTGAGATTACAGTAATCTTACTGAAATCAACCTAATATGAATCAGTTGGTGATTTGAAATCTTGTCTGCTGTCTGTTGTCTGTTGTCTGTTGTCTATTGTCTGTTGTCTGTTGTCTGTTGTCTGTTGTTTGTTGTCTGTTGTTGTTGAAAGGATACTGACTTTTCATCTGGAGATTAATTAGTGACCAAGTCATTATTTTTTAGAATTTTGTCCAAGATTTCAATCGAAATATTCTGTAAACACTTGCTTTAAAACTGGTAAACACTGTACAACAATGTCATAATCTTTAAACGTTTATCCAGTGTAGTTTTTTTTTTTTTTTTTTTTGATGTCTTAAGGACTGTCATTTCAGGAGCTTCTAGTGGTATTGGCACCGAAACTACACGAGTTCTAGCGTTACGCGGTGTCCACGTAATCATGGCTGTCAGGAATGTGGCTGCTGGGAAAGATGTCAAGGAGGCAATAATCAAAGAAATCCCCACTGCTAAAATTGATGCCATGGAGTTGGACCTCAGTTCATTGTCTTCCGTGAGGAAATTCGCATCCGATTTCAAATCATCCGGTCATCCCCTCAATATTCTAGTGTGAGTTATCAATATCACTCCTCATTGTTGAGGCTCTTCTACATATTTTCTGCGCAATCTCTTAAAAAAAAAATTACGTTTTATTTTGTTTTAAGTAACAATGCAGGAGTTATGGCAACACCATTCATGCTTTCCAAAGACAACATAGAACTACAGTTTGCCACAAACCACTTAGGTAACTTTGTTCCACGCATAATGCGTGTCAAAAATTAGCAGCACGCAATGGCGCAAAATTCATCTTTCACCAACCCGGTTTTGCAGGCCATTTTCTTCTGACAAATCTGTTGTTGGATACAATGAAGAAAACAGCAGGGCAGAGTAAAAAAGAAGGAAGGATTGTCAATGTCTCCTCGATCGCTCACCGTTTCCCATATCCTGAAGGAATTCGTTTCAACAGAATTAATGATCAATCAGGGTAGCACTTTTTTACTGTTACAACAACTTATGATCAGTTCAACTTTAGTTCATGTTTGATTTAAGTTCAGATCACATGCTGCATGTGTACAGGTACAGCAGTGGAGCTGCATACGGGCAGTCTAAACTCGCTAATGTCTTACACGCCAACGAGCTTGCGAGACGTCTGAAGGTACATGACTTTCTTCAACGTGAAGTAAGGTTGTTTAAACTCACTCATAGGCATGTTACATTAAAGACTGTTTTCTTTCTTTCTTTCTTCCCAGGAAGATGAGGTAAACATAACTGCAAATTCCCTTCATCCAGGAGCAATTCAAACCAATCTTTTTCGTCACCTTGGCATTGTCAATGGTAATTCATCACCTAGTAAATAACTACTCTCAAAGTAGTACGATGAAGAAATAAAATCAGACACTAAATTTTCATTTTAAAAAGCTTTGTGAAATATGCAGACAAGGCCAGCTTATTACTAATTAGTGATGCAATATGCAGGTCTTGTGAATACGATCGGCAGGCTTGTTCTGAAAACTGTTCAGCAGGTAAGCCAGTACTACATTTCAACTAATTCGTATGTAGAGCTATATATGCCTAAAAAATGAGAGGCATGCAAGTCCATTTTTCTCACTGATGTGGGCGATTGGTTTGATTATAGGGAGCCGCTACAACGTGCTATGTAGCGTTGCATCCGCAAGTGAAGGGCATAGGCGGCGAGTATTTTGTTGACAGTAATTTGTCCGAGGCAAGCGCAAAGGGTAAAGACGCGGATTTGGCGAAGAAACTCTGGGATTTTAGCCTGAATTTGATGAAATGATCGTAGACCCGCTAGTGACAAGTCCATAACCAATCTCCCAAGCCTCATAATGCATTTTAGCCAGTGTTGATTTTGGCTTTCTTTGTGACCTTGTTGAGAATAAAAATATTTTTACCGTTCAGAATTACCTTATAAAGAGGAATTCTTCAAAGTCGTTATCATGTACCCAAGTATTCAAGCCCTCTGGTTTTCCCTAAAATTTTCATTGGAACTTTTGGTCAAATTAATAAACTAAAATAATAGAGATTTCTTTTCCCACAATCAAGCTAACGGTCAATGTCATACAATTTAAGATTGATTTGGTATGATACACACGTTATACAATGTAGCGAGAAAGTGATTGCACCAAGTTGACCAAAACTCATCTTGAGTAATTCATAAAGAAATGCGAAGAATAAGAACAGGTGTGAACGATTATGATGTGGGTGTTCATCTTTGATTAAAAAGGAAGTAGCGGCACAGTTAGAAAATTTTTTTAGCGGAATAATATCTGGAGTTAATTTTTATTTAGATGGGGGCATAGTAATATTTCCATTTAATAGGCCCAACCATTTAACTACAAGCTTTCAATCTTTGGGGAAATAAATGATTTTAATTTTAAAAATTAAGTTGAGTAGCCTATTTTGATTACTTAATTTAATAGATAGCTAAGTTTTTTTTTTATTTAGTAAAATGATTGTTTGTTTGTTTTTTTTAATTTAGTCAATTATTAATTAACCATTTAAGGAAACGAGTTAATTATTTTAAGAAAAACAGTATTTTTAACTAATTTTAAAAACTTAAGTTATTTATTAAAAACTTATTAAAAAAAGATTATTTATGGCACGTTTGAAGGCTATTCTTCAGCCTCTAAAAATCAATTTTTTTTTCAAAACTTCAAACTTTTTACTATTTATATTTCCAAAACGCTACAGTAAACTCCAAACTTTAAAAATTCATAATTTTGTGTACACAAGTCCAAATGAGATAATTTTTTTTTAAATTGCATAGAATTTCGAGAGGAATGAAATAATATCCATATTGATATTTTTTTTCTAAAAAAATTTTTAAAATTTTTTATTTTTTCACCTCAAACAGGTTTTTCTCCCAAACACATTTTTCAAAACAACTTTTTTCCAACTCAAAAATAATGTCTCGAGCCTCCTCTCCCAAACTCTCCCTTAGCTATAAATCCCTTTAATTTTTTAGGAGAATATTTGTAAATTTTAATAAAATACCTACTGCAAATATTACAATTAATAAAAAGTCAAGGGGGCTTAAGGCCTTAGTGCTTTCGTCCCTGTGCACAACCATTACTTTTCTTATACAATTAGAAGACAACATAATTTTTAGAGTTGATATAACGATTGCTCTCGTGTGCGTCATACTCCTCTGAGTAATATCCTTGACACCCGACACTACTAATACCGACCCTTTAAATTGAATTGAAATTAAAGAGTGAGAAAGATCATTGGAATAGAGGAAAAGGGCATCTGAAGAATGAATTGAGAACAGAAGTTGACAATATCTCCCCTCTACATATGAAGAAAAATGGTTCATGATGTGATCACAGGTGCGTCTAGCGGGATTGGCACCGAAACAACACTAGTCCTTGCGTTACGCGGCGTCCATGTGATAATGACAGTAAGGAACATGTCTGCTGGTAGAGATGTCAAGGAAGCTGTACACTTAAGGAAATCCCGACTGATAAACTTGATGTCAATGGAATTAGATCCGAGTTCGGTTTCATCCGTAAGGAATTTCGCCTCCGATTTTAATGCCTCTGGTCTTCCTCCCAACATCCTAGTGTGGGTCTTAGTGGTGGTATTATTTTTTTCACATCAGAGTGGTAAAAGCCAGTTAAAAAAGTTATTTTGCTGGAAGTATATGTTACAAATTATGAATTTTGCCTCTTTTATTATAAAGTAACAATGCAGGAGTGGCAACCGGCGCATTCAAGCTTTCCAAAGACAACAGGGAACTACAGTTTGCAACAAACCACTTAGGTACATATCTACATTATTCAAATGAAATTTTTTGTGTTTGAGGTTAAGGTTCGCTTTTTTTGGCATAACGTAAGAAGCCCTATTTTATGTACATCTAGTACTGCATAATTCAATACTATACAAAAATCAACAATTAAAACATCCTTTCTTTTTCATTTTTTGGGTAAATGTTTCAAATTGCAGACTATAGATACAAACGTGTGTACAAATTTTGGTAAAAGAGTATCATGCAAATAATCACTATTGTGAAAGAATTACTGCTACAGCATTTTTCGTTCTTGTGTATCAAGTGGATTGTTTTGTTTATTTTTCTCTCCTTTTAAAAAGGACTATTCTGCTGTTTATTCATAGAAAAATCTTCATTAAGTGATAAAAAGTTGAATTTTTGATATAAGCAAAACCCCTTTTTCCCCCCCGGTCTGCTAGGTCATTTTCTGCTCACAAATCTTTTGCTGGACACAATGAAGAAAACAGCATGCGAAAGTGGAATAGAAGGAAGAATTCTAAACGTCTCCTCAGATGGTCACCGGTTCTCCTACCACGAAGGAATTCGTTTTGAAAATATTAACGACCATGCCCGGTAACACTCTTAATAAATCTGCACAAATAAACACACTAATCCATGCCATTATAATATTACCAGATGTACCTGTGAATGGTGCGACTTCAACATCTGGGCCGCTCATTCATATGGGATACACATGGACAAATAACGCTCATATAAATGAATGATCCAGATCTTGCATTCGTGCTACTTACAATTGCATTTAGTATCTCTCATAAACATAAACAAACATGATCGGTTAAGCATCAAGTGCACGATATAAACAGAAATGGCCAAGTAGGTTCGGCAATCGAAGCTTGCTAATGTTTTGCATGCTAATGAGCTTGGAAGACGTCTAAAGGAATATCTATGGCTTCGGTTTTTCCATCATAAATCCCGATGAATCACTAGTTAGTCTGTTAGTAAAATATTGTTTCTTTTGTTCAGAAAGAAGGGGCGAATATTACTGCAAATTCACTTCACCCAGGAGCAATTGCCACTAATCTTTTCCGTCACAATGCCAATGTCAATTGTAACACACCTTTTCTGTATCAAAATATTCGGAAAAGGTGATTTCTGTATCAAAATGCTGGTTTTTCTGCATGAAAAAAGTGATGGGCCAAGTTATTATTTCTGCTTTATATAATATGCACCAACTTAAGTTTCTTCAAGATTCTTATCTACTATCCTCATTAGAAAATGAACAAAAGAACAAAGCGGGCTGTTATTTGTATAAATAAACGACAGTGAGGCAAGAAGAACGGTGGAAACAACAGAAAAAAGGAAACGACAACAAAAATGAAGGCAACAAAAGACACCGATGAGTATAACATAAACGACAGTGGAAAACAAGACAACGGAACCTAAAAATGACAGTAAAAATGAAACCAAGTGACAAGAACTGGAAAACGACAACAAAATACTCGTGAAAATTTCATTATTTGGCAGGAGTTGTGAATCCATTCATCAACTGGTTTTTTTCGGTGAACTGTGTAATTCAGAGAAACTAGTTGTTCAATCACTGAAGAAAGAAACAAAGTGTTATCCAACAGAAAACTACAAGGTCATTAAGATTTCCTAACCTCAGTTGACCTGACAAAAAATGGAATCAATGAACTTTTTATCAAGTCCACTAGAATGGGGTCCAACTCGAAATCACAAAATTTTCCTTCACAAAACTTATCAAGTAGCTGCCTATAAGCTCTAAAATTCTCTAACTTTTCTCTTCCTTCTCAGCTTCTAAGGCATTCTTCAGTCTTTCACCAAGGCGGCGTTTGTTCATACGCTCTACTCTGAGCTTGTTATAGGCTTTGAACGACTTCATCTCATTGGTAACCTTAACAAGCTCAACTGTTGGCTTCTCACGCACAAAAGGCAAGAATTCGCCCTTGACCTGCGTGGCAGTGGCCAGTTCCTCTGGTGCAGAATCACCCGCCTAAAGCAAGAGAGCAGGATGAGACAACATGCAAATAAACCTTTATCAGAGCGAACCAATCTAATAAACTATTTAATTTTACCTTGACCTTGCCAGCACGTCTTGGAAAGACAACTAACTTGGCCTTATAAGTTTTGAGCCTTTGAGCATTAGCTTGAAGGCCATCCAAGGATCGGTTCTTGCGGCGGTGATCAACAGCTATGCCAATGGTTGGCGCAAGCTTCTTCGGTATTCCTGCTGCCTGAAGGGTGAATCGTAGAGACGGTTAACCAAACCATCATATTAAAGTCATTAACACATGATGCTAATACCATATAATAAAGATAACAAGTCAGATAAATTTGTCGTCATCAAGACTCGTCTCCTAATATTTGCTTGTAACGACGAAAAAATGATCCACATTATCCATATTTGCATAACTTCAGATAAATCAACATGCATACGAAATTTTACTGCTAAGAGAGAGAAACCACCTTCAATTCTTCCAGCGAAAAGCCCCTGCCAGCCCTTACTTTAATGTGATACTTCAATGTCTATCCATGGACGACCGGACGGAGAGGTCCCGCAGTAGGTCCGGGAAAAATCTTCACAGTCTTTTTCTGACGAGCTGGTGATCGTTTCAAATATTTAACTAACGAAACTCAAATTATAAACTTCACATTTCAATCAGTAAGCAAGTGTGGAAGGCCACTCACCAATTCTTCTCCGAGCCTTCCGGGCCGGTTGATTGAACCAAGTCTTGACATAGTTTTGCCAATGCTTTTTGAAATGCCCATTTGGGATAACGTTGTTATGCTTAACCATGGCTTACCTGCAAAATAATTGGAAGGAGACCGACCTTAATTAAACCAATTACTTCCTCTTAGACAAATGGTACAAGAAAATGGTTTACAGTTTGAAGATTCACGTTATAGAGTAACCAATAACTGATAGATAATCTAATTTTTTCCACAAGTGATTTTCAATTAAAGAAAAAATCAGCAACTGGAAAAAAAAAATCAGGAAACAAAATAGCAAATCGCAGTAGTTAAATCCCAAAAAAATGAAGCAGAAATCCAACATTTAAACAGCATAAAGCATTTGCGGCAAAGATTTTTCTAAAAAAAAAATTTACATATATATATATATCAATGGAACCCAAAAAACAGGTGTTTCAATTGGACAAAATCAAAGAAGAGGATTTCAGAGGGAGCGGGGTGGGAAACTCTAGTAAATGTGATTTTTCTTGGTGTGTCGGAAATGGCTTCGAATCGAATAGCTAGGCCGAGGAGGAAAACGGCGGAAAAGGCGGAAGGCCGGGGAGGAAAACGTCGGAAATATTTATAATGTTTTTAATATTTTATCCCTCTTTTAATATAAAAATAAAAAATGATTTTTGGTCAAAAATCTAAATCATACAATAAGGGGGAGTTTGGATGAGTGTTTGGAGACATTATTTTTATATTGGAAAAAAATTGTTTTGAAAAATATGTTTGGAATGAAAAAATAAAAAATTTTAAAAAAATTTTAAAAAAAATATCAATATAGATATTGTTTCATTTCTATCGAAATTCTATCCAATTTAAAATAAAAATTATCTCATTTAGACTTGTATACATAAAATTATAGACTTTTAAAGTTTAGAATTTACTATAGCGTTTTAGAAATATAAATAATAAAAAGTGATAAAATTTAAAAAAAAAAAAGATAATTTTAAAATGCCTCTAAAACTTACACCAAACGGGCCTGAATTTGAAACATGAATACAATGACATTTAGGTTAATGTTATGTGGTGGTTTAGTCAGTGTCAAATGATTTTTTTTTTCTTTATTTTGTTTTATTAGTTTATTTTGCATGCACTACATAATTAATGGTATGTAAAATATTGATTGATATATAATACACATTTATATATATATTTTTAAAAAAAATTTAAAATACAAGACCGTTTTCGTTATTTGGTTTTTTTTTTTTTTTTGGTCATATCTTTCTGTAAAGTATTAGTGGTAAAAGGTGTACGTAGCTTATTTGGTATGCAAAGTGCTAATTAATATGCGTACGATATTAAACAGGGATTAGAGATTGAAGAACCACTCTTCAGCCGTGATGAACATTACGCACAATCGGGAGAGACTTGATCTTATTTGAAACTCAATTGCCCTTTTTAGAGTTACAAGAGATATACAACCCCCTCTGCATGGACGATGCAACATTCCTGCTTATTGCCCTCTTTTTGTTTGACACATCCAAATTTAAAAAATAAAAAATTTTTCATTTTAAGAAAAATAGACCTTCCTAAATTTTTATATCAAAACATACAAAATTTTTCATTTTTGAAAAATAGAAAAAGAGCTCTCTAGATAAAAAAAAAAAAATTCACTCACTCAAACAACTTTTTATTTTTTAAAAAAATTCCAAACAACTTTTTATTTTTTACATTTAAAAATTTTCCATATTTAAAAAAAAAACCTCTCATCCAAACGGGTCTTGATCTTATTTGAAAATCAATTGCATTATCTTGGGTTACAAGAGATAATACAAGCTCCTCTGTATGGTTTCCTGAGATTGCTCTATAGTTTAACTGATTTGAGGTCCCATGTAGGAGCAATATGAGCTGATACATTCGTTGCATAATGTGATTTCATACACCTATTTGACCTTTTCCACCGTTTCCTTCTTCTTCCCTCCAATCCACTACCGGAGAAGGTTTATGCGACTACAACATTTTGATTGGCGAGGTTTGGGTGCCCAATAGGAGTACTTTACTATCTCTGTGAGTTAAATTTTGTGCAAAATTTGATAAAAAGACTCCGTCAATCGAATTTAGTGATCTAACACTTTGTTTTGACAATAGTTGGTGCAACTTGATTGCTTATGAGAAAAGTAATCGGAAAGTTGTTCATCACTACCTACGGCATTATGTATTTGCAACTTTATTAACATAAATATATTGATTCTTTTGGTAATAATAATAATAATGAGAAAAGGCTAAGGGATTGACATTTAAAATGCAAATTTAGAAGATTTTAGTCCATGAACATAAACACACGCCAACATCACCTACATGCATTAGGTGGATATTAGTTAATTTTAATAAGTTGTCAATGTGGGACTTGAGAAAGTAGACTTATTGATGGTGATGATAAGGTTAACCTCGTCAATCCTGTTCTAGAACCGGCCTAGAAGAAAAAAGAGAATCTATGAGAAAGAAAGAAAAGCAATTTTGATCAAAGGTTTGATGCACCGCCAAGTCTTTGGCATTCAAAATTCAACTACAAGTTCGTCGAAGAATATTGAGTTTAGGAGTAGGGTTCCTGCTATGCATGGAGGAGGGGTGCTACCAAATTGAAGTTGTAAATGGGGTGCATTTTCAAGTGCATTTGTTATCGTCTCAACCTACCCTTTGGAGGTTTTGCTCTATGGGAGAAGGTGAGTCAAATAGTAGTGTATATGTAACAACCGGGAAAATTCACATTTTTCGGTGAATAAATACACATTGAATTTAAGCGTTAAAATGTGAAATTAAGTAATTTAATATTGTTTAGAATTAAATAAAATGTTCTAACAATGTTAAAAAATGAAAAATGAGTAATAGTGATGTTATGTGTGTGCACGTGTATGCCACTCACAGTATCAAAAAGTAGGTCAAGATGATATTATCTTGACATAAAACTGATAAATTTGGGTTCAGCACACCCAAATTAGTCAGGATAGCCTATCAGCACGCTCAAATTTGATAATTGAGCACAAGGGTAATTTTTGACTAAAAATTCACAGTATCGGAAATTGGTTAAAATGATCTCAGATGAAAATAAAACTGATATATTTGGATTCAGGACGCCGAAATTAGTCAAGATAGCCCGTGTTGAAATTTTGGGTGAAAAAGTATATAAAGAGCGGGGAAAAAGCGGAATTTCTTCATTTGCCCATGAACTTTCTCTCTCTACATTTCTCTTTCTCTCTCTACCCGAAAGTGTACAGTAACCAACCATCGGAAACGGTGTCCGTTTTCGACACCGTCGGCACCGTTGGAAAGCTCTCGCCGAGCTGAGTTCAACGGTGTGCCGAGTCGACGGAACCGACGCCGGAGGAGAGCGCACGCGCCGCCCGAAGCCGCCGGCCACCAGAAATTTCGATCGCCGATATCTTCGCCGTCCGACGTCCGATCAAGCTGAAACCGGTCCCAAAAGACTCGTGGTGAAGAGTAGAACAAAACCCAGGTGGAGTTTCAGCCCAACGGCCGCCGGATCGCGCCGCCCAACTCCGCCCGTCGCCGTCGCCGTCGCCGCCGTGAAACCCGTCGTTTCCGACGATGTTGAGCTGCACCACCGGTACAGAAATGGTCGCCGTGAAGAGGGGAGCAAAAGCCCTCAATCAATTTCGGGGAAAAATTCCGGCACGGCGGAGCTCCACCGTCGCCGCCGTGGCCGTGACTTTCGGGGGGATTTTCCGGCGATTGGGGCCTCCAAATGTGAAATTGAAGCCACCAATGGATTCCTCTCGTCGAGATCTTCAAGATGGACTACCCACTTGCCACCGTCGCCGCCGTTGCCGCCGGTCAACGCCGGTCAACGGCGACCGTTGACCGAAAATGGGAGTTTGGCTCGTTGGCCTATTTTCGACGTTCCGGACGCATCCGCGGAGTCGGAATTGCAAGACGGGACCTCAAATATGAAGAACGAGGAATTAGGGTTTATGCCGTCGAGACCGGACTGCAATTCGGTATAAATTCCGACCCCGTTACGTTCCGTAATTTAATTGTTTGGGGCTGTTATATGATTTTATGATTATTGGTATGAAAAATGTGGAAAAGAATGTATGTAAAAAGTAGAAAATGGCTGTAATGGAAAAAAAAAATGATGATGTAACGATTTTACGTAAACAGTATGAGTTTTACGTAAAATCTAGGCCTCTGGTATAGTACATGATAGAATTAGATTAGGATAGATGGTTTTCAGGCGTTTCCTAAACGCTGGAACCTCAAAAATTAAGGGGAAACTCTGCCGAAATTTCTAAAAATGGCACCAGGGGTAATATGGGAAACGAGGGGTAAAAGTATGATCGGGAAGGTAACCCGAGCCCCCTCGAGGAATTGGGGTAAGGAAAAAGGAATGGGTAAGGTACGATTAGTAAACCGACCCTTCGAAACCCTAGAACGCAAGAAAAACATGAAATCGATTTTTAGGTTCGAATAGTACTTCCCGAGGGCAGGGAATGTGAAAATTGGTAAAATGATAAGAATTGATTCGGAAAAAGTCCGATAAGATTTAGAAAGTTAATTAAATGATTTTGGGTTTAGAAAATCCAGTCTAAGCATGAAAATGAAAATGTTATGGTTAAACGACCCATCAGGGGCAAAATGGTCATTTTGCCCAAAGATTATCAAATTATGGGAAAAGAGCCCCAATGACCTCGGAATAGGTGAATGAAGTTTGTAAAAGTCAAAATTGAGGTTTAAGTTATGAAAAATTACGTCAAGGGCAAAATTGTAATTTTGTCAAAAGTTAGGGATAAAATCGTAATTTTTCAAAAAGTTAGAGAAAAATTCGAAAAGGGCCATTAAGGTTTAGAAAGCTGTCCTAAGGCTATAATTAAGGGTTATAAGATCAGAATCAAGCTTTTTAATAAAATAAAGGTTATGAATGAAAATGTGATTAACGGACAAAATTTGTCTGTAGGAACCCGATTCAAAAGCGACAAAGGACGTCAATGGATTCCAAGAAAAGGATAAGCACGCTATGAGTAAGTTCAGACATTTACTCGTCTGCAACTATGAACAAGCTTATAGTATTCATATGATTTATATGTAAATGTCATGATGTGATTTATGATGATGCTATAGTAATGCTATAGCAATGTTATGATGATATTAAAAGATAGGTTTTAATAAATAATTTATAAAAATATATATATATAAATATATGTATATATTGAATTATGAAGGAAAGGTATTATAAAAGTTTTATGAGAGTAACGATGTGATAAAGAGGAATAGAAGAATGGAAAGAGTAAGAACGAGAATGTTATGATAGGATGCATAAGAAAAAGATGAGATATGAAAGGAAAGAATAGGTGTTTATGAAAAGTTTTATGGAAATTAAGTTATGATTGATAGAGCAACGATGATCGGTGATGAAAGGAATTAAGAAATGGATGTTTTATGAAGACGAAAAGATAGATGTTTTATGAAAAATGATATGAAAGTAAAGAGTTAGACAAGAAAGAAAAACAATGATAGGTTATGATAAAAGGTATGATGAATGTTTTATGAAAAATGATATGAAAGCAAAGAGTTAGACAAGAAATAAAAGCAATGATAGGTTATGATAAAAGATATGATGAATGTTTTATGAAAAATGATATGAAAGCAAAGAGTTAGACAAGAAAGAAAAACAATGATAGGTTATGACAAAAGGTATGATGAAAGGATTAGAACATAACGATAAGATGTGACTGATTGAATAGAACGATAGGCTATGATCTATAGAAGGATGATGATAAGATACGGTAAATAGGAGGATGCAAATGATAAGATGAACAAAGAATAATTGTCTACACGTAACAAAACATGTTTTTGTTGTTATGATGTGATGTGATGTGATAAAGTAAAGAATTAAGAAAAGAAAAATAACGAAAGAATAAATGTTTCATGAAATGTTTTATGAAAAATGAGAAATGAAAGATGATGAATGTCATGAAAAAGATGTACAACGAAAAATCAATATAAAAAAAATAAAAGCCTACAAGATAATAAGACTGAAAACTTAAGTTGTTGGCGTACCGGCCTCCCGTAGGTGAGGTTTTATGTTATAAATTCCACTAAAATTGAATGCTACCTCCCGTAGGCGAGGTTAATGGCTTATAGTGGAACGCTACCTCCCGAAGGTGTGAGGTTAATGGCTAAAAGTTAAAGATTGACTGTGAGGTAGGTTGGTGGGTAGCTCCCCCTCCTCCCACTGTCAGCGCGCACTAGGTACGTTCGACAACGGGGCCCACCAGTGAAAGATAAGAAAAGAAAAGAAAAAAAAAATGATAAGAAAGGAAAGGAAAGGAAAAGAAGAGAAAAGAAAAGAAAAGTAAAGAACGACATAAAATGAAACAAACGATATGAAACATGATAGAATTATATATGTGATGTGATGTGTTTGATGTTATATGTATGGAATGACACGTTTTTACGTGATGTTGTGCTAGTGTATATGTTACTAGCTTTAAGATATGAAATGTTAAGAGATGATGATGAAGTGATAGAAAAGTTATAAAGGTTTAGAACAGAAATTTAAGAAATGATAGGAATGAAAAGCAAAGAAATGAAAAGATTGGATTAGAATGATAAGAGATGATCGATAGAATGATAAGAACGATGAACGAAGAGATAAACGAGCATGATGAAGCTCATATTTTATGTTATGTTTTGAGGATATGTATAAATGATGTATATGATGTGTATATATGTGATGTCATATATTCTAGTAATAATATATATTACTAGTATTTATAAGTTAATGAATGTATGTTTGAACTTACTGAGCATCTAGCTCATTAGTTGTTTATATGTTGCAGGTAAGCAACTTATTAGTTTAAAGTAGTATGATGGACAACGGACGGATCTGCACGTGCCAAGGGACTGGGCGAGGGTATGGTACTACCATGAGTCTTTCGTTGAGCGTTTAAAAAGGATGATGAAAGAAAGAAAGTTATGAAATATGTGTTATAAGAGTATGATAGAGATAGGTATAGTATGTAAGTAAAAAAAAAAAAAAAAAATTCTATAGAAATTGCTTCCGCTATAAGATGAGAACGTTAAGAATGGAAAGTTAAGTTAAGTTAAGTAAGAGGATAACGACCCACGAGGTTGCCAGCCATCGCGGTCGGCGTCAGAGCTCGACTGGTTGGTATGGTAACGTACGTGGTGGGGGACGTCACAGTATATGTCAGTTTTTACCATAATTAGAAACATGTATTTGTCATTTCTGTTTTTTTCTTTCTCTAATGTTAATAGATTTCACTCTCCTTAGTGTTTTGATGCTCTGTTATATGGTTTTCGTCTTTTTTATTAATAATAATGATGGTTTTTCCTTCAATTAGTTTGGGTATTGATATTATTTGTTTATAATTTGTTTTTTTTTTTCATCCACAAAACCTGTTTCTTTGTGGTTGTTTGTGTAGTATTTATGCTACAGTTTTATTTTCATTGATTAATCGGATGTCTCCGACAATTGTAGAGGATTTATTAAAAAGTCATGTATATTCTTAATCATTTGAGTGTAGTGATGAACTGATTACCTACTAATGTCAAGTTTTCTATAGTAGATATCTTTGTCAATGAATTGATAATTGTGTTGCTTTCACACTTTGAAATGTAATTTTTATTTTTAAATAATAATAATAAGAAGAAGAAGAAGAAGAAGAAGGTTAAGAGGTAAACATTTAATGGATGCTGTTAGAATAAGTCAATATGTACAAAGAGGCTTGGACCCAAAAGTAAGTCCCATTCTCAACTATTTGGTATTCTTGGAATACATAATAAATGATTATATATTACCACCGAGAATCAATACAATAAAACTTCAATAAATTACATTTTTACATATTAATCTTGAAATTCACACACTATTTACCAAAACCACAATTCACAAATAATTAGAGTTATAATCTAATAATAATATCATATTTGACTTTATCACATTTAAATGACATGAATTTTCCCAACGCAACGCCATGGTGAGAATTATTTTGTCATTTGTTATACTTCTATTTTGTATATAGATTTTAAATTAAGAACTTGGGTTCGTACTATATTTTTAATAACTTTTATTAATATTGTCATTTAATTTTAATTCTATATTTGAAATGCTAATTGTTAGATTTAAAAATATAAATTAAAACTAGTAACTAGATCATTTACAAATTTTTTTAGGGAATTAGATCATTAACAGTTAATTAAAGTAATGCATTACTTATCTTTTATATGCTTTTTTGATAAATAATTGCTATCAACGTCACTGGCGTCAGTGGTTTTAATTATTTGGCACCAACACAAGCAAATCTAAACATGCTTTTATATTCAAAAACGCTATGAGCATGTCAGTAATTTCAAAGAGTGTCGATGTACTAGCTAGGAGTGAAAATGGTGTGTTTTGATGTTGTTCGGAGCATTTTTCAATCTAGATTGTCAATTTATTGTTATAATTTTCAAATCAAATCAAACTATTAAAGTTAGTGGTTTAGTGTGGCTTAATATTGAGCAGTCTAGATTTAGTGCGATTTGAAATCAGGGTTTATTACATGAGGCTTGAAAAATCTGAAGAAGGTAATAAGAGTTGCAGTTTCTTTTTTGTTGAGAACAAAGTTGGGTGTTAGGTTCTTAATTTTTTTTTTTTAATTTTGTAAACAAGATAGGAAAAGCCTGATTAAATAAGAAATGAGGAAACGCAAGCTAAATTTTAAAATTTTAACTTTGATTCTATTTTAAAATTGTAAAAAAAAAAATTACAATTTGATAATTTGTATAGCAATTTCACGGTTTTGATGGTGTGGTTTGTGTAATTTGGACAATTTAGTATCGTTTCAGAATTTCCTAGGATCTAAATTTTTAGGTTTAACTTTGTCTTTTTTTTTAATTCAATAAAAATTATAATTAATTCAAATAATTTGAATTTAAAAATTTCATTTCATTACAAACTTAATTCATAAACTAAATGAAGCCTCTATGTAACACTATCACTATGGTTTTGATGCCTATGGCTTGTTAAATTTACATTAATTCCCACTAATTACTTGTAGCGTGCTTAAGTTATCGTAAAACAATTTTTGTTACTATTATCTCCACTATCTCCTAGATTTGTCCATTGGCACAAGCTCTTCAAATTACGAAATCATGAAAAATATAAGACACAGTAACACTTTAGTGAACAATCAATTAAATGCTGTTCTTTTCTTGATTTATTTCGAAAAACGAAAAATAAAACAATAAGAACCCAATATATCAGAGACAAAGAATAAACCGTAACATTATTTCAATTAGGTAATTTACAGAAAGCTGAACTTTGGAAAGGTCATTAAAAAAAAAAAAACCCCGAATTTTTTAACTGGAAAAAAAAGTAATTGTTTTTGGTGATCCTATATTTAGTAACTAATTAATTAATAATCTCATATTTACGAATTAAAATAGTTATTTAATTTCATATTTATCAGGTAAATATTAATTCGCTAACTAAATTATTATTATTTTCTTAATAAATCTCTTATTTACCAGATAATTTTGGTCTTTTCTTCAAATAATAATGTTGAGTGAAAATAGTAATTTCCTAGGATCTATGTTTTAAACATACAGGTGACGTGAGTCGATGGGCTAGACATAGTTGACTTTTTGGATTTTCATTTTTACTAGGCTATCCACATGAGTAATATTAAAAAGATAAATATTTTAATCTAATAAAAGAATAAATTTTATTAAAAAATTTATCTTTTATTATTATTATTGATGGGTGTCTATTAATATTTTTCTATCCATATTGAACTTAGAGAGTAAATTCATCAACAAAAAGAACACCGGAGATGTGGTGGTTTGAGAGAAAAGGGCCATCCGGGTTCTCCCCTTCTTCCACAGCAGAGCAAGTCACTGAAGGAATTGATGGGACCGGCCTTACCGCCATTGTTACAGGTAATTTCTTTTACTTCCTCATATTTGACAGACCAAGAAACAAGCTTAGATTACATATACATGTATATGTATATGTGTATGTATATGTAAGCTCTTGCTAGCTATTGAAGCAGGAGCATCAAGTGGTATTGGCTTTGAAACCGCGAGAGTTCTTGCGTTGCGCGGTGTCAATGTAGTTATTGGAGTTAGGAACATAGAAGCTGGCAAAGAGGTCCAAGGAAAGATAGTTAAAGAAAACCCTTGCGCAAAAATTAACGCCATGGAGTTGGATCTAAGTTCTATGCCGTCGGTTAGGAAATTCGCGGCCGATTTCAGTTCCTCTGGTCTTCCACTGAACATCCTCATGTAAGATTATGACTAAAAAGTAAGATCATTTGGTGTAAATTCTATTGTCATGTCAATTTTAATCTATCTTATCCGAGCATTGAAAAATTCACCTATTTTGTTTCCGATGTTGCAAGTAATAATGCCGGAGTTATGGCGACGCCGTTCATGCTTTCCAAAGATAACATAGAACTGCAATTTGCGACAAACCACATAGGTATGTTACAATACCTATTCAAAGTTTAAGGGAGTAGAAAAGACAACCTTAATTTTGTGATTGTTTTCCTATCAAAGGTCATTTTCTTTTGACAAATCTTCTGTTGGAGACCATGAAGAGAACATCAGTGGAGTGTAAAAGAGAAGGAAGGATTGTGAATGTCTCGTCGCGGCGTCATAAATTCTCCTATAATGAAGGGATTCGCTTCAACAAAATCAATGACAAATCAGGGTAACAATATCTAGACTTCAGAACATCCTTGCAGCCTTTTCTCAATTGGGATTGTTGTAGAAAAGCCTAATTTATTATGTAATACCCTTTGCTGAAATAAGACCGAGTGCTTTGCCCTTGGTCATTGAAGCATCAATTCATCAAACGACTTGCTAATCACCTCATTCTTCCAATTTCTCCCAGTAATTAAATGCTCGGATTTGTTAATTGACAGGTACAACCGTCTATCTTCTTACGGTCAGTCAAAACTTGCCAATGTTTTGCATACTAATGAGCTCGCAAGACGGCTGAAGGTAAGGAACTCATCCATATGGATGACTGATAAAGAAAATTTGACACTATATTTTACTTTTGGTATAGCCTGGTGTTAGAAAAGCTAAATTCTCTCTTTCAGTCATTGCATTCTTATTCTGTTTCTCTAAACAGGAAGAAGGCGTGGACCTTACTGCAAATTCGTTGCATCCAGGAACAATATTCACGAATCTTTTCCGTCACCACAGCCTTTTTAATGGTAATAACTTGATATAGCTATTTGCACCTCAGCTGTTACATATGCTGGTTTTGCAACTAGCACTTTAGCTGTTACATATGCTGGTTTTGCAATGTTTGTTTTTCATCCTATGTATGAGCCAGTAGTGTTCTCTTTCTAAGAGATGATATGACGAAAACTGTAAGCATGTAAACGTTCCTCACAATCACCATTTTACCTCTTCTGCATCCAGTTACCTTTTTTTGTTTGCCTGAACTTGTATTATTGATGTCGTTTTGCTTTTGACCATGATACAGGTCTTGCCGGAATGCTTGGTAAATATTTCATGAAAAATATTCAGCAGGTATTGCATTCTCTTTACATGCATTGATCGTGTTTCAAAGAAAAAAAAAATGTTGAAATTCAACACTATAGTAACTTTGCTTCTTCATTATTTTCAATCCTTTTGTTAAGTTAGTAAATATTCTTGTCATACAAATATCACATGACTAGAAATTTTACTGTTCTTGGTAAACTGTAAATGCCTACTTTCCTGGTCCAGCTAGTTTCTTTTTTTGAGCTAATTTGGATTGCTGGTTTGAGGGATTTGTTTCTTATATCCCCTAGAGACTCGGTTCCTCTATTCCTTTTAAATAAAATTCCCCTTATTTTTTGCTTTACCCTCTGTTCAAATGATGGGCCTAGGGTGCTGCAACTACGTGCTATGTGGCATTGCATCCACAAGTCAAAGGGATGAGCGGCTATTATTTTTTGGACAGTAACGTAGCCGAAGCGAGTTCACAAGCTAATGATACCAATTTGGCAAGAAAACTCTGGGATTTTAGTTTGGATTTGATTAACAGATGCAGTAATGTTTCATAACTCTCATACAATGTCGTTTTTGATTAACAGATGCAAAAATGTGGTTTTTGTTACTTTTGGTCGTTTCTAAGCATTGTTGTCTTATATGGCGATCTTTTCCTTATTTTTGTTGCTTATCAAAATGTGAACTTTATTTTTCCCTTACTGTCGTTTTTCAGTAACTGTAATGTGTACTAGTTTTTCTTTTTTCTTGTTTTTATCGAAATCTTTCCGAGTTTTTCATTGCTTTTCTTATTTGTTGTCGTTTAAGATTGTCGTCATCTTGTCTCGTTAGCATCATTTATTTTCTTGTTCATTCTCGTTAATCCCTTCCCTTGTCACTCCTCCTTTATTTTTATTTTTATTTTTTATTTTTTGGTTTATTACTTTCGCTATTGTTTCTTTGTCTTTTTTAGATGTTCATGTCGCTTCTCCTTCTGACGTCGTTTTCCACATTTGTTGTCGTTCTTTCCCTTCATTGTCGCTATCGTCGTTTTAAGTTTTTGATGTTGTCACAACTTTCTTGTCATTTTCTCTATCAGCTCCCTTGATTTGCCGCGTAAACGGTTCCCTTTTTTTTGTTTTTGTAATAATTATAAATGCATTTTTTTTTATATGGAATTATAAACCCAGTTATCTTTCTATCTAAACAGATTCATACATGCAAATAGTGTTCCGGCTATCCCAAAATACATCTTGTGTGTACTGTGTAGTAAGAAAATACTAATGTAATTCCATTTCTTTCGAAACATTTTCTTCATTAGTTGATACTAGATTGTGAATTCTAATTTTTCTTGAAAAAGTTATAAAAAAAGTGCTTTTAATCTATATAGTTTAAACCAGTACGTGCAAGCATAAGACAACTTAAGCAATTGTCTAAATGCCTCAACTTGATTCAAGGCGCCTCCTAATTTTTTAATTCATTTATTATCAGTTTAATAATAATTGAGTTTCCTCACTAATGTTCCAATTTAAAAAAGAAAAAAGTCTTTTCCTTCAATAGTTATTAAATGCTATTATTGGGCATTACAGCATTTTCTTGGAGTAATAATAGTTTAATTTTTTAGTAATTAAATAATTAGAAGTTATTTTCTTTCAATAGTTATTAAATGCTCTTATTAGTCCGAAGGGCCCTCTCTCTTTAAGATCAGATAACTCCTTTTTTTTTTCCGGCAAAAAAAAAAAAAACTTGTTTTTCTTCTTCCCTTTTGTTTAGGTGAAATCTTTATAATTTATTGTTAATTTGCTCTAAACTTAAGAATTTATTTTATTTTTGTTGAATCTAATGTTTAGTAACTGCTCTCATGGTTTTTCATTTTAAGGAAAAAGTTTTATGTCTTGATGTTGAATTATACATATACGTTCATTTTTTTTTTTAATTTTACACTGTGAAAGGTAGGTTAAAAAATCTATATTAAAAAGCCTTATAATTAAGCTTATATTTGAATGGGCGTTTATTTTCAGAAAATAAAAAAAATTTTATTTTTAAAATGAAAAAATTTTCCATTCAAAAGTAAAAAAGTTAAATTAAGAGTATAAAAATTTCCTTTTTTAAAGAAAAAAAGATTTTTTAATGTCTAAAAGTGAAAAATTTTAATATTTATATACGAAAATGTAAAAAGTTTATTTTTTAAAAAAAGATAATTTTTTCTATTTTTTAAAAATAAAATATCTAAATAGATAAAGGCTAAGTTTTTGAATTATTATAAAAATTTGAAAAAAAAAAACCTTTAAATTTTTTTATTTATGACCCCAAAATTACTTGGATGGGTGCTGATTTTAACATATCAAAATGATATTATAATTTTTTCAAGACAACTAAAAATGCTCCTGTATAGTATGGTCCCACCAGACTATTAGTTGCTGATGCCCACTCGGTATCCTAGCTGGCATCCACATGGACTCTAATTGGGCAATTGACGTGGGGCCCCTTAATATATATTTTTCCTTTTCTCTTCCCTCATCTGAAATCACAGCAGAGAATTAAAAAAAAAGAGAGAGAAAAAGAGAGAGATGCACAAAGCCGCTTTGTCGCACCGCCTCGTGAGCCATCACTGTAGAAACGAGCCCAAGAGATCCCAGGTCGGGATTCGAGAGATCTGCAATGGAGAGAGTAGGAATCAACCGGCGGGCATGAGGTTTTGGGAGTCGCAACCGCGCCTCCTCGCCGTGACGTATTGCCCCCAGCCTCTTCCCCTTCCTTCGTCAATCGCGGTGGCGACCACTCGAGGCCCTGGGGGACGGCGCGACCGAGCTCGCGGGCCTAGGAGTGGCGGCGGCGGCGCGACAGAACTCACGGATATGGGCTGTGCTGGTTAAAAAAAAAATAAAAAAGAAGAGAGTTTTAAAATTTAAAATCTTGTGGGTCCCACCCTGACCAAGTTAGCTGAGGGGCATCGGTGCAATCAGTTGACCACTCATTTGACGACGAATGGCGTTTGCCCTTTCGGTTGTTTCGGTCGCTTTACGCGGGGCCTAATAATAAGGCATTAATAACCCGGAATTGAAGACCGTATAACCACTCCACCATCATTTCGACGCGCAAATGAAGAAACGCCACCATCCGCGACTGCTAATTGCCTCGTCCTTCACAAAGTCATGGCCAGAAATCCGCCATGCGCTGCTTCACTCGGACAAGGCCAAAGACAAGTTTGTTAACCTTGAGCAATGTGCGTAACCACAAAATCATATTTTGAACTAAGTGAGGGTGCGATTGAAATAAAAATTACAAAATAATAACATCAAAATCAAATAAAATTTTTAACTTCTTTTTTTCTAATGAAATTTAATTATATAAACAAATGTTATAGTTATTCTCTATGACTTCTTCTTTCTTTTTTTTTTATAATTTATACTTTTACATAATAATTTTAGTGTCAATAGTATCAAAAATGTTTTTCTCAATATAAACAACTAAATTGTCATTCATCTATTAATATAAGATCAAAAACTAAAATTTTGATCTATCTATAAAAATATATTATATTGTTCATATTTCAAAAAAAATTAATTGAGAAGTAAAAATCTGAGTAACTGTTAGTAAGAACACAAACAGTTTTAAAAACATCATAAATTTTTACACTATAAAAATATATATATAATTTTTGTTTTTACTTTTTTCTAATGGGAGCACAGCCCCTATTATGCCCCTTCCCTTCCCTCTGTGCCAATGTGTAAAGTGTTCACCATGAAGCCAAAATCAGAGGATACTATCATTAGATTGGGATAATGGTAAGAATGAGTTTTTTATTCTTTTATATAAGATAATTTTAAGGTTTGATAATCACAATCAAACATCCTACCTAAATAATAGTTGTGCATCGTCAAATCTACGATGATGTAAGTAAAATTATGCTCATTTTTCAAATAAAATTGGGATAGGCTTTTTTATCCATCTCGTCTCATTGATGACCATGATGAGATAGCACCAACTACCGGAATTAAAAACGTCGAGTTTCAAGTCTAGATGTGGCGTTATCAGCACCAAGTGTGCCTATTGTCACCATCCCAAGATGACTTTTGTTCCCCCCCCACAAAACAAATTATTGAAGTTTTCTTTGTTTTTTGCAACTTGCAAGTTAACCATCTAAATTCTTCCTCGTGGGCATCGGCTTCATCATATTTAAGCAACCCCAACCCGACTGGGCCTTTTTGGTTAAGCGATCATTGTCCTCCCATTAAAACCATCCCAGACAAGAATCTGATGTAATTGAAACCCAAAAAAGAAAAAAAGCTAAAATAATGCCAATCCATATTCCTTTTCAAATTTGAACCACATCAAAATGGAGATATTTCTGTTTATTGATCTTCCGAAGTTACAACTTAGAGCAATATGACTTGTATATAAAATTTCTCAATGTAAAAGCATACATATAAAATCTAATTTTTTTTTAATAAATAGGAAAAGAAAAGGGACGAAAAATCATCTTATGAGTGTCAAACCAACAGCGGTGACAATAAGAGTGGAAGGAACTCCCAATTTGAGATGACTCCAAAAGGACAAAGTGTAGCCTAGTTGTGGAGCTCTCTGTGCCTGTTCGCATACTATTAAATTGGCTGCTGATCCCAACAGTGACAGGTTCCCAGCTACCGTGCTGACCCAAGCTAATATCAGCCATGCCTTCTTCTCCTCAGCTGGTGAAATTTGTGCTGCCGAAGTTGCCACTCGCACTCCAAGCAACAGAACTATAATCCCCACCAAAAAAAAACAAAAAAATGCAATAATGATTAATAATAAATTGAATGTAAATAAAAAGACAATTTTTAATAAAATAAAAGAATATTAATAATTATAGACGTAACATACCATAATTTCTAAAAAAAAGTTATAATAAGTTAGAAATGCCTATATTATTTGGGTTGTATGGGGACAAAATAAATTATAGGAGAAACATAGAGCATTATGTGGCTGTACCGAGTGTAGGGCTAAAAGGGCTTGTGTGAATTAATAATAGGGAGCTTTTTCCAGACATGAACATGCAGAAAAGACAACAGACCTAGAGGAAATATTAAATACTTACAAGGCTCTCATCTTCTAGATGAATAGAATGTCAAGTTAAGGCATTGAAAATGACTAAACAAGTCCATGTTCTCAACGTCAAGTCGGACAACGAACCATATCTATATCTATAGAAATATTCTTCGGGCTACTAATCTAAGATATATCCACAACAGTAATATATATTGATATTCTTTTCCTTTTCCAATATAGTTTTACAGACTAATTCTGAGGTCAGCTTTGAATAGTTTTCACAACTCTACAGCCTAGACGGTTGTTTTTAAGACTACCACAGACCTTTTTTTTTTTTTTTTTTGGTCACTTGCTAATAAAGTCTGAAAATGAGTACCTTTAATGTGAAAGTTGAATTTTTACCAAAAGAAATGAGTTACATGATGTAAGTTCTTGCGTACACTCATGCAGACCTCTCCTGGCATTGATTGTGCCTAAACAAGTCTAACCTTTCCTATTCTTATGTACACGAAGTCCTACCTTTCCTATTCTTATATATATGGATATAAAAAAGCCTCAACTTTTCCACTCTTATATATGTATATATATAGATAAAAAAAGTCACCTATTCTCGTCCCTACTTTTTCTACTCTTATATAAATAGGTATAAAAAAGTCTCAATTTTTCTAGACCCCCTTTATGCAGAGCAGAAAAATTGAAAAAAAGAGACAAAAGTAAGCAAACAAGAGAGAAGCCAAAATCATACCAGTTGGTACATTTGACGCTAAATTTGACAGGCCAAGAATGACCAAGGAAAGGACTGCAATCCCACTGGTACGGTCAATTTTTGCATGAGGCTCTATTGCATTCCATAGAGTGCTTGGTATTCCTGTCTTGTTAAACCCCTCCACCGTGATGAACATCCCGCAGAAGAAAATCAAAAGCGAATACGAAACCTGCTCAATCAAGGGTGGATATAAAGGAAAAACAACAACATAATTTTAATCTTTTAATCATAGTCACATAAAAATCGACTGCGTTACATGTCTACGCCTAATTCGGGATTGTTATAAACTTATATGCAAAAATCTTTTGAGGGTCTCTGAAAGCAATACCAAACTAGCTCTTAGCAATTTAGGGCATAACTAACTCAAACGTCAGAGATCCAAAGTACCAAACTTCACCTAAAACAAGAAAAATAAACATACATGATATATACGTATATATACATACACATATCATTTGAATAATTATTAAATTACCTTTTCCAGGCATTTCTGAGCATCCTGGAAATCAAGAACAATAAGAGTAAGGGCAGCAGTAATTGCAGTCCAAGACATGTTGAGTCCCAAAAGCAAAGCGACCAACATTCCCAGAGTGACAAGGTAAACACAGGTTTTCCAAACCAGCCTCTTCCACTTCTTGGGATTGCAAATTATGGGCTTTGCAGCTTCTGAAGACCGTAAAGAACACGTATCGGACACCGTATTCACCGAGGCAATTCGATTCGAATGAGCACCAGCACCAACACCAACACCAACACCAACACCAACACCAACACCAGCTCCAAGACCAGCACCACTCTGATCTTCTCTTTTTTGAGACCCCACTTCAATGGTCACATCTTTTTGGGCACTAGAACTCCGGCTACTCTCTATTGCATCACTAAGAACTCTGTGGATTTCGGTCTCGCTAGAACTCAACCGGTTTCTCAGCCTCTCGACATTCGTCCCAGTCGTCGAGTTTACGCTGTGCACACTCGGTGAATTCTGCATGTTGAGATTCTCCAACTTCGAGCTCCAATCTTGGGACCCCATTGATGAGAAGTGAGACAAAGTGGCTGGAGAGAATCTATGAGAATTCACAGCCTCGACCGCCGCAACCTCTAAAGCGGGATCATCCTCCACTTTCTTGATCGTCAAGATTCTCCAATACATGCAGAGAATGATCACTGCATTGACAAAAACCCCCACGAGCATGGCCGGCAAAACCCCGACCAAGAACTGCCCGAACGAGATCTTGCTCTGCACGGCAATGACCAAATTCTGCGGATTCCCAATCGGCGTGGCGGCCGATCCGATGTTCGAGCTCGTAGCGAGGGCGAGAAGGAAAGGGTGGGGCGGGAGGTTGTGTTGCCTGGCGACTTTGAGCACGAACTCTGTCAAAACGACACAAGCCGTGTCGTTGGTGAAAAAGGCGCTGGCGATGGCGGAGATGACGCAGATTCTGCAGAGCAAGTCCTTGGCTCCTCGGCTTTTCCATGACAACAACTTGCCTAAGTACTTGAACATGTCGGCTCGTTCTAGGTAGACGGACACGACCATTGTACCAAACAGGAGTCCGAGGATTGGGAGATCGATGGCGTGGTAGGCTTGGTCAGGGGACAGGACTTGGAAGACCACCATGAGCATGGCGCCGAGGAGAGACCCCGCGGTTCGGCCAATGGGAAGAAATGGCACTGAGGGGAACACCGCCAGTACCCAGAAAATCCCAAAGGCTATTGAGCCTAGAACAACCTTAACAGTTGAAGCCATAGCCATTTTTTTGGTTTTCCCTTTTTTGGTTCTTTTATTAGATGTGTAACAAAATTTGTGGATATTGAAGATTCTTTTATGTGGTATTTATATGGGAATGGGATTCATTTGTAGTGTTTTTTTTTTTTTTTTTGGATGAAAGATTCAAGCTTTTTTGCTAGGGTCTTTGTGATGTTGGTTGGGGATTTTGTTTTCAAGGCAATCTCATGAATGTGAAATGGAGGTATAAAAAGAGTTATGTGAGTTGGAGCTAACGAGTCAAGTGGGATTTGGAAGATAATAAACTGTGACATGTGTTCCCAAGTGTTTGGTTTTGTGACTCTTTTTTTTTATTTTATTTTATGGTTCAAATAAAAGGGTAACATTGTACAAATGAAAATTTACGTTTGCAATTATTGGGTGACAAATATGTGCTGCACCAAACTCGATTTGATTAATTGACTTTGGGATGTACACAAGAAATAAGACAATTTAATTTTAGAGAAGAAAAAAAGGCAATAAATTTATCTAAAAAAGAGAGAATGTGGGGGGCGAGAACTTGATTAGATCTGAAAACTTATAAATGAATGTGAAGAAAATGAGGCCTCCAGCAAAATAGAGCAATAATTGTGAGTTTATTTTGAAATGACGACAAAAAAGTTATTACTAATTTTTTTTTCTTTTCAAATTTATTGCTAAAATTATTACATATCAAAAAGTCGTTTCCTTTTAATTCCAATAAATTAAATATAACTATTGACTTGGAACGCTAAAATGGTCCAAGTGATATATAGTAAGACCATTTCCTTCACATGTTTCAGTCGTGCATTATCTAATTGGAGAGTGTTTATCCATTTTGTGTCTTTTCAAATCTGATTGGAAAGCTTAGTGAGTTTCTTTCTGAACTAAGCAATACTAATTGACTTGAATTTATAACTAGGAGTCCTTGCATTTTGCGTATGCTACAAAACATTACTACTGACTAATCTTTAGATTCCAATTAATGGGTAAACATATTCTTCTCATGCTTGTCCAAGAAGTTTTTGGTGAGACCAAATTTATATTTCATGCATTTTCCCATCAGAAATTATGAGATTGAAATTATTTTTCCAATTACTCAAATTTTTGCCTTCTTGCCACTTCAAACCTCATTTAGTGCATTTGGTCACCAAATGCAAAGAAGTATTCCCAAATGGAAACTGTCAAAGAAGTATTTGGTGATACCAAATTCAAATTTCATTTATTTCATGTAATTTTCCATTGAAAATCAGTAAGTTTTCTTCAGAATTTAGCTTTAGAAATTATGAGATTGAAATTATTTTTCCAATTACTCAAATTTTTGCCTTCTTACCATTTCAAACCTCATTTAGTGCATTTGGTCACCAAATGCAAAGAAATGTTTCCAAATGGAAACTGTCAAAGAAGTATTTGATGATACTAAATTCAAATTTCATTTATTTCATGCAATTTTCCATTGAAAATCAGTAAGTTTTCTTCAGAATTTAGCTTTAGAAATTATGATATTAAATTATTTTTTCAATTACTCAAATCGGTGGTTTTTTTTTTTTTTTCCTCTTTTCTTCTTACCACTCCAAACCTCATCTCCCTTCTTACTTGTAAGAAAGAAGAAAAATCCGCCAACTGGCTTCCTATCGATTTGGGGACATTAAAACTCTTTTTTCCCTTATAAATCATTGAAAGCTACTTAAACCTATATTAGTAATAATTAATTATGAACCCAAATCCAACCGGTCCTAGTTGTTGTTGAATTCCTAGTAGGTAATATGAAAAATTGAGAAGCGCATAGTTTTCTTGTACAACACAGCAAAGAACTCGATTTGCTGCTGTAAAGGCATCAAAGGTAGGTAAGTAAGAAATTCTAGCCTTTGGACATACTCCGCATGGGGATTACCACGAAAAAAAGTGAAAAAAAAAAAATAGAAAAGAAAAGAACATGTGTCAATGACAACAAAACGTGTTGGGCCGCGACATATGACAAGGTTTATGTACGGCATTGGTATTTAAAAAATAAGGGAAATACTAAGTTAATACATGTAGTCCCAGGAAAATAAGCATGCATTTGTAGGGTTGTGTATCTACATAGCTCCACGTAGTAACATGCTTATCGATGTGGGAGAAGGTCGTTCCATAACATTCCCTGTTCATGAATGTTTGTTTTATTTTTGTTTTTTTAATTTGTTAGGCTGGATTTTGGAAACCATAGAGAAAACAGTCTCATACATTCCTTGTTTTTCTCAATTTGGTCTGTCAATCTCTCAATAGTTTTGAGAAGAGCCCGTATGTTACCACAGCCTGTTTCTTTTGTCATGGCAATAGTTTACGTACGAGGGGCAAATTTTGAATGACAGGGACACGAGATTTGGTCGTATATATATATATATATATGCACATGTGTGTGTGTGTGTGTATATATATATATGTATGTATGATTGACATTATTGAGGCTTATCCCTTAGCCAGCGTGAGATACTGCTGGCACCAACCATTAAATGGCGATAATAATAATAATAATATAAAATTTTAACCCGTAAGCCTCATTTTCATTGCCAGTCAAAAATTGTATGGCCTACATATTTAAGAACTCCGGTACTCAATTCTCACTATTTAAACAAGTGAAGTTGCTCCCTTAAGATTATGCTATTTTCTCTTCTGTCGTAGTTGGAACCAATGGGCTTTTGGATGGTACAAGACTAACATCCTTGAAAATTGAGAACCTTTCCATGCTTATTAAAAGTGACCCATAATCCCAAATTTATAACCAAAACAGATATTTAATAGGAGTGTCCTCTTGAAAGTGGGGTTCACTGGACCAGTCCACCGGTCAGTAAATGAGGAGATTTTGAACATTGGAGAATCAGGCCTGTAACATGTGGAACCCAAATAGATTTTCATCAGGCGATCTGTTTTCTCAGAGGGTACTTAACCATGATGTGGAAAATATATATATTTTTTTAACTTCTTTTATTTTGTACACATTGCAAGAAAATCTAAGTCCACAACAAAAACAGAAACGCTATAGTGAAAGGCTATCCTTTTTGTATGACATGAAATAAAAATTGTAAAGAATGTGCTAGCTATCACTACTCACACTAGCAATCCTACAAGCTGCTAATCTCCTTTCTGCGTCGTGTCTTCTGGTCACGAAACATTCAGAAGCTGTCCTCTAAACTGCTGCATTTTCATATTCATCGACGAATTGATCCCAATTTTACCAGGCTGTGTCTTCAAAATTGTACTCTCTAGATTTACAACAGAAAAGGTTAGTGGTTGAACCAGTGTAAATCCAATTCGAAGTCCTTTCTCTATATGTCAACTGACCCCAGGCTGCAGAATTGGAAAGAAACTCCAGCTGTTGCCAGCCTTTGCTTCCTTCCCAGCTACTTTCTCATTAGCCCACCACTCAGAGCCAATGGTCGGTTTAATGGAGACATCTGCTTTTGTGTTGTCAAAGTTGAACTCCTTTATAGACCCAAGCGTGATGGATCGATGCTTCTGGTAGAAATGATCATCCTCCCCTTTTCGACAATCATTCTCAGGCATTTCGTTGGAAGTTTCTGCAACACACAGCTGATCACTGAAACTATCATCATTATCTGTTGATGTTTTTCCGTCTTTCTCAGTGGGGCATTCTGCAGGTAAATCCTTCAGAGACTCTGATGCATTTCTACTGATTGATGATGCTGACTTATTTGCAAGACAACGTGCAACATCTTCACCCGTCAACTCAAACGACACTCTGTGATCAACAACCGATCCATCATTTTGGCATCCGTTTTCTGAGTTGGCAAGGGATGCCACTTCAGATATCTGATTCTCCAAAATCAAACTATCTCCAGATACAACCAACACACCATCAGGTGTCAAAGTTCCAGAACCCAACCTGGAACCAAGCCCTGGACCATTTGGAGTCATGCACCCAGAGCCTAGCCTCGAACCCAGCCCATAGCCATCTGGGGTCAAAGATCCAGATCCCAGCCTTGAACCGAGCCCCACACCATCTGGTGTCAAAGAACCAGAACCCAACCTTGAACCCGATCTCCGAGTAGTGAAATGCTCAAACCCCAAAAGCCTTGGCGCTTCTCCTATGCGGAACCCAAGAATGGGGTGTTTATCAGGGAAAGGGGAAGAGGTACCAGAGTTTGAGACCACTGATCCGGGGGAAATAAGATTGCCACCTGGGCTTCCAGGGTATTGTTGATAAGGCTGAAACTCACAATGAGATAGTGAAAACTTCTGGTTCGCGCCCATACTGTTCCTCCGAGTTCGGTCCAATGAAGATGTCAAAAGCTGAGCAAATGGAACTTCAGGAGATGAAGGTGTGGTGAGCTGAACGGATTCAGGTGGAGGAGTAAAAGGAGCTGTGGATGGTTCAGTGGTGAAAGTAGAAAACACAGGTGGGGAGACTAACTGGGTCTCGTACGCATAAGGACCTATGGCAAATATTGATGCAGGTCCCCCAGGAGAGTAGGCATTGATGGAAAGGGAAGTGAGGGACAAAAGTCCGGCTGGGGATTGTGTAGCTGAAGGAGGATCAGATTGGAGGAAAGACGCAGGAGAAGAAGGAGGGGCAATGAAGGGTAGAACTATGGCTGTTGAAGAGGCCTGATTTTCAGCTGCAGGGGTTGCAGCACCTGGTAGCACCGGTTCAGGAACGAATACGGCATGACCAATGCGCTTGCTGTTTTTTTGCGATCCAAAACACCAGTACAGGCTCCAGCAGCTTCCCCACCTTCTTTTCTGCAGCCAAATGGTGAAAAAAAAAATGTCAATTACCAGTAATTGTAGCAAAATTTTGTTTACTTCTCTAGCAAGGAACACGAGCTAACAGACGATATTAGGTGAAATACTTTGGTAACTCAACCTTAGCATGGTCAAAGACTTAAATCCAACAATGAAAGTAAGCTACAGAACATCATACTTCTGTATCCTAACCTCCGTTATGTTTATTATTAACACAAACAACAACATTGAAATAACTTTATTATCCAACTTTGTCAGCGCAAGACTATTACAGGTAGAAATCGCCAAAATTCTTTCCAACTTTAAAACATAAGGTTATTATTTTTCCCTCAGCAGCAGGAACAAAAGTTAGACAAATTTTATCTAAAAAGTTAACAGGTGATGGTAGAAAAGCATTAGCTAGAGAAAGAAAGGAAAAAAGGGAAGACTTTTAACGGAATAGAATATCATGGCACATTACAAATTCAAGTCATAAAAATCCACACAAAAGTGCTTAAAAAAGTAAGTGAAAAAACATCCAAGATAATTATGAAGTGTTTTTGTAAAGTAACAAAAAAGACACCAATTTTGCATCAGAAGATAATTTCATGTTTCCACGTGAAATATGGAACTTGACATAAAGGTAGGTCACTGTTTAATAGCTAAATTCAGGCTCCACAATTGTCTTGGGTCCTAATAACCGAGGGATATAAGGCACATGCACCCTTCTCCTTGGGCACGACATGTGAAATTGGCTCAAAGTTAATGGCTTGTTCAACTTGAAAGTGAATATTCCTATAAATATTTGTAGGCGGACACCATTATGGTACCCCATCCGAAAAGGACCACCTCTTCAATGACTACGGTCCCCGGGGACAAGATAAGGGTGGGGGTTTGGGAGGACAACGCATCATATGACCAATTTGCTTTCTTCTTTTAATGCAAACACATTTCCATAATTCCATGTTCCAAACTTAAACTAAAACTCGCCCTTTTCTCATCGGATTACTTGCAGAAAGAATCTGCAGACGGATGCTGGGTAATGACAATAAACATCTGTTTTCTACATGTATACGCCCGAAAACCCTGATGTACTGTAAATTAATACATTGGAATACAGAATTTGATACCATCCGAACTTGTTTAAGGCCGAATATACTGAACGAGAAAACAAATAGGCTATAGATAGATCGAGTGTTTAATTCAGCACCAAAAACCGATATTTGGATTTGAAGAAAGATCAGAAAAAATTGGGTCAATTCGAATCAAGGGGACAACCTTTGAAGCCCGAAAAGTAGTTGGGGAGAGAGAGAGAGAGAGGAAAAAAAAAAAAGTTGAAATCATGCATGTAATACAAATCAAATTCTGGACAAAACAATAATTGAATTAATCACCAAAGAGTTATAATAATTGGCTAAGCTTACGGATTTATAGTTTCCCTTGATTCTAAGCAACCAAACACAACAGAAACTCGATTTTGCTTGAAACGATCAACTAAAAAGGTTTCCCTAAAAACAAAATAAAGAAGAAAACAATCCCCCTAAAAAAAACTGTCTTCTTTGTCTAACTCTTCACTCAAAACACCCCTGGAGCGGTCGGAAGAACAAAATTCATGCAAAAAGACGAAATCAGAAGTCAAGATCCTAAAACTTTTTCTACTCGTTATACAGAACACAAAACACTAAAATCACACAAAAGCTCAATACACATACTGCATAGAGACATATTTATACACACACAAACAGAAGAGATAATCGAGCGAGAGAATTACAGGGACGGTGGCGGGTTGGGCCCGAGCCTCAGCGGAGACGATAGCGGTGGCGGCAGCGTTGATTGTCTCAACGCTGTTGTTAGCGCTTCTCATCGTCGGATTCCGATTCCGATTGTGATCCGAGTAAAAAAGAAAAAAACAAAACGCCTTGCTCTCCAAGAATCGAATTCCTTTACGGCGGCGGCGGCGGCGACTTTCCCCGGCGGCTACGAAGGCGTAAACCGGTGTATTCTCCGGCGAGATTCGCAGAACATGTCGGTCGGATTTCGGATTTTTCTCCGGCTCTGAATCTTCTTCTTCTGTCGTCTCTGCTCTGGTTTTAGCAATAGCAAAGAAGAAGAAGAAGAAGAAGAAGATAAAGAAAGAAGGTATGAATATGAAAAACAAAAGAAATGGGCTCTGGACTAATAATAAAATTAAAAATTAAAAAAAATGAATAAAAAAAGTCTCTTTAACCAACCTGCTTTCTCTCTCTTTGGTGTGGTTCTCCTCCAGTCCTTATGCTCCGGTTTCTTCTTTTTTTGCAACAAAATATTGCCGCGTCATCTCCAAAGGATAATTGGGACCCACCAATTATTATTTCCCACAATTTCATTATTCCTACTCTCACTCATTTCTTTCCCTTTTTATTTTTTAATTTTTCTTGTTAATATATTTTTCCCCTCATAAATGAGGCTAACTTTGTGGTGTGCTTTTTGTATAACTAATCTCTTTATTTTTTTTTTTAACATATCTTTTTGAGTCAAATGCGTAATTATAATATCATGTTTTGAGATTGCAACATCAGCCACTGTAAAAGATGATAATAATAATAATAATTAAAAATGAATTTCCAACAATTGACACAATTGGCCCTAATCCCAACCCGGATTTACATTCATGCCCCAAAGTGAAAATTGAAAAACGGTGGCTATTAATGCTGAGACCCATGAACCAGGTGCGGTGTGAGATTCTCGTGATCTTGTTCTTTTCATTCAATTAATAAAGTTCCTACTTTTCCTTTAAATTTTTTTTTTCCCCCATTTGTACCTTATATATCTCCAAGCGTGACCCCCGTGATTGTATTTGTTTGGTCGGGTCCTACAGGGGTAGAAAAGTAATTGCGGGTAAAGCAATAATAGCCGTTGATGAGCGTCTAAGATCTATTGCATTATTTTTTTTTTAATTTTTAGTAAAATATATAGAATTAGGTTTTTTTATTTTTTATTTTGATATTATACTAAGTATCACTTGGAAATAGTATGCCGCACCTAAACTTGGGAAAGGACAATTTGGTAGATATCTTATGATGAGCGGATATAAATTTATTCAACCAATCTAACGAATTGGAATTTACTCAATTGAACCAAATCTAATGAAGATATTCATTGATAGCTATAGAACTTTTCCTTTTTTTTTTTTTTCCTAACACTATAGTTGCTCTCAAGACAATCACGCAGTTCTCCATAACCTTCTTAAAAGATAATCGTTAATACATAAATTTTATTTTAGAATCTAATGGAAAAAAAAATGTATTTAGATTTTTTTTTGGGTTATATTAATCAAAACGCTATATTTTTTTTAAAGAAAAATACCATTTAATTTGTTTATATATTTTTTTTTTCTTTAAACTATGTTCCAACTTCCTAATGTTAAGTATGTTTCTTCTAATTAGACGATTAGGGAGAAATTAATAATCACAATGTTACAATCATCACTTATTACATCTAATGGAATTCAATAAAAATATGATAATCTATAATTATATTCTAATGGTAAGGTTTTTTTTTTTTCCTTGATCATAATATGTATTATATAATTTATCCACCGAAATCACAAATAATTAAAGTACAGAAAATCATAATAGAGATTTATGATTAGGGTAACTTATAGAAATCCATCTGTCAACAAACAAGGGAAATAAGGAAAAAAGAGCATAAAGCTTGGATATAAAGGCAATCACCGTTCATGGCCTGTCTTCAAAATTTAAAAGAAAAAAAAAATCATGAGCAAGAGTGTACGTAACCTCAGCAACAAATTTAGTATTAAAAATTAAAAAAAAAATTTTGAAAAATAAAGAGCCCTCTTACGTAAAATTGAGTTATTACGTGGGTGTTTCCGTCAAAACGGGCTTTTTTATATTCCTTGTTTCTCCCTTTGTTTTTCCGTTGTTAACTTTCTCCTTTTATTATACGGCTTTCCCGTGTTTTCATTCGTCAAAGGTGTGCACGTGTGCAGATCCACATTCACTTTGTATTTGATGGGTTTTTGTGCGCACCCCTCGTGCGTAAGACAGTGACATCCTCTCTCTCTCTCTCTCTCTCTCTGCCTTTTTCTTTTAAAATTTTTTTTTTTCAAATTTTATACTTTTTTTTTGAAAAGTTTTTTTTGTTAATTTTATATTTATACTATTATATTGTAAAACATAGACTACATTTCACACCTCGTGTCATTGTAAAACATAAAATTTATATCCTCTATTCCCTACTTTAAAAACTATGTAGACTAAATTTCAATCACTGACAAAAATAAAAAGTAAAAAATAAAAAGCATGAGAATCATAACTTTATTTTAATTTCATTGATATATACTATTATTTTAATTATAAGATTAAATTTTAGTAAAATATGATTTAGTCTAGTAAAGAAATTTTCATATTTCATATTTTTTTTCATGAGATAATTTTACTATACATCCAAAAAAAACAAATGGAAAAGCATCAGTAATGGTGATACAGTTTTATTAAGATTACCTATTTCTATACGTTCAAATGTTCAATCATGTTGTATACAAATATATAAACTATATGTTTGTAGTCTCTTTAAGCCTTGGGTCAATATATATTAGATTCCTTTGATAGTGAGTATGTCCTTGGTATAGATTATGTGACGATAAACTCTTTTAATCTTAAGTTGTTAGCTCTTAGAATTTTTTAAAAGCGCTGAAAGAAGATGAAGATATTATCGATCTTTAAAAAAAAATATAAAAGATATAATATAACTCTCCCCTCTAATCTTGGGTTGTTTGCTTTTGGAATTCTTTAAAAGTATTGAAAAAACGTGAAGATATCACCAATTTTAAGGAAAAAAAAAAAGGCAAGAAATATAATGTAGCTTTCCCCCTCTGTATTTTCCCTCTTTCTAGATGGCTTTCCTTTTTCTCCATCTTTTTTCACACAAAGAAAACTTGCACGGGTGGTTCTCTCTCAGCCAATTATCCTTTTGCCTTCTGATAATGATATCTCAACCTCTTCTTATTTGGTTTCATGACTCTTTCCTTCCTCTCTCCATCTCTCCGTCTCACCCCAAAAAAAAAAAAAAAAAAAAAGGTGCTTTTCATTAACACTTACCTTTTAACCTTTCAAAAGCCACTTTTTAGTGACCCATCACGTAAGTTTGCCTTTTATGTCTTTATGTTTCTCGTACAGCTAGTCTTTTACCTTTTTATCTAGTGTATCCTATTGTAATATATTAATATATATTGGATTACACAGTTCTAAACCATGATTATTCACTTTTATAGATTTAAAACCAAAAAAAAAAAAAAAAAAGGTTATTCACCGCATTAAAGGGCCAATTTAGCAAATTATTTTATATGTTTAACATGTTAGGCTAAGATTTGCTTTGATTATCATCACGTGGTCTCATCAGAATTTATGAGCACAAATAAAAACAAATAGGTTATTTCTTTCGTATGTATCTTTCTTTATTGCTAGTGAATGCTAGTGAAAAGAGGTGGATGTGATCTAAGTAGAATTTTAAATGCAATCCTTGAGCTTTATTATCAACCGGTTTGTGAGATTATTAATGCATGGCTCCATAGAATCTGCTCGTAAGGTTTTACAATAAAGTCTAATTTAATGATTTTTGAAGAGGTTTGTTTTAACATTGAATTGGTGAAAAACTTTAGTAAAATGGTTAATTAATGCAGATGTACCAAAAGCAAAATGGTGAACAGAAGATGATGAATTTTGTCACTCCAAAAGCAACAAAAAGTATGAAGAAGAAAAAAAAAAAAAAACTATGTTCAATGTCCAAGAGGAAAGAAAGTTGTTTGATAAAGGAATGAATAATAAAATTATTAAGTTGAGGAAAATAAAAAGGAACAAGGGATGAGATTTTATTTTTACATTGTATGATAAATAGATAGACGAGAAAGAAAATATCTAATCTAATAAACTTTCTAACTATACTTAATAAAGAGATAGAAATAATAAACGTGAAAATAATTTTTTACATACCGTATTTGTTTATTTATTTGTCAAAATTTGCTCTCATATTTTCTTTTCAAAGTTTAGAGGATTGTTTTCTCTCTAGTATCTACCAAAAAACTTATCTCTCGATTATTTTTTTATTTATTTTTCTCTGTCAAAACCTCTCCTCCAATTTTCCTCCAACCCTTTTTCCACTCTACAATAAAATAGGAAAAATACATAAAATAAAAGGAAAAAAAAAAAAAGCTGAATAGTCATTCAAGTCCTGTTGGATTTCCAAACACAGCCAGACCAAACTTGATTCGCTAGGATTTTATATTATTTTTCACGGCTTAGCTTTTGAACTTTTTACACGGACGTTTCACTGAATGATGGGCTATTAAAGTTGAGAATTATGATAAAATCACTTCTATTTTTTATTTTATAGTTTAAAAATATATAAATTTTTTCGCTTTACAAAGTCATAACTAGAATAAAAAAGGTAAAGGGGTCCACACATGGAGGTGCAACCACTGGATATTTAACAAAAGCAGACCCCCCAAATGGGGATGGCTTTAGGTGTGGTTATGGTCCTACAAGCCTAAAGCCAAACCAGCACACCACATGTTCAACCTATCAAGTAGGTGGGAGTTCATCTAAAAGCTTTTAATATTTCCCATGAAAATTATTAATATTATTTATTTATTTATTTTAATCTATCTATACAATATTTATTTATTCAAATCTCAACACCCTATTTCCTACCCAATTTTTGTTTTTAAATAAATAATTAATTTGGCACCCTCTGAGGATAAATGCAAAAGCGTCACAGCTGCATGCAATTACAATCCCTTTCTTATTTTTTTGTTTAATCATCATATTCATAAGCCCCATCAAGGTCACCATCAGCAACACCACACTCACTGCTTGATTGTGACTCCACTTTTGGGCTCACCAAAAGCCCAATATTACTTTTTTGCCCATTGTCATTCAATGACAAAGCCCAGCTTGACCAGCCCATGGAACATTTGGGCCTAAGCCCATTATACAATTGAGCCCAATTTGATTCCTTGACTAAACTGGACTTTAATTTGTAGTTTTTAGCGTTATTTTTTGGATAATATTATGATTCGGACAGAAACAACACAAAAATGAGAAACACGTGGCTCATAAAACCTCAACATCTGGAAATGACTTCTTTCGTGAATGTAAACATGGCCTCCTCGGCAGTTCGAGCTCCGACATGTCTGTGTTCGTCGTCTTCGGCGGCGACCATAAAACCGACCATCTTCAACCACCTGTCTTCTTCTTCATCTTCTTGTTCACTAAGTTTGAACCCCAAAACCGCAAGACTTCAGCTTTTTGTGGGTCCTTTTTCACCATGGAGTGGTTTGAAGCATCTGGGTGTCTCTTTGACTTGGAGATCTTTAAAATTGGGTACTTTTTCTGATCTGGGTTTATGGGTTTTTGTTCTCTGTCTTCAATATTGCTTCACCTTGTGATTTTCTTAGCTCATTTGGTGGATTTTGAGATCTCTTTTTAGTGTGTGTGTGTGTGTGTATATATACATATGTAGGTAAAATTTATATGTTGATGTGGTGCAGAGAAGAAGAGGTGTAGAGACAGAGTGGCTTATGCATCTCTCTTTGGAGTTGGAGCTCCTGAGGCTCTAGTGATTGGTGTGGTTGCTTTGTTGGTTTTTGGTCCCAAAGGTCTAGCTGAGGTTAGTTTAGCTGCTTTATTATATATATTTATATATATATAAGGACACTTTTCTTATCTTGTTACTTGTTAAATTTGTGTAATTACTAGACTATTTTATAATTTATGCTGATCCCGTGTGATTTTTGGGGGCAATTTAAAAAGAAAGAAGAAGAAGAAGAAGAAAAGAAGGTGAATTTGGGAAGTTGTTACTATGTTTCTGGAGAGCATTAAGATTTTAAAGGATTTGGAGATTAAATAATGTCCAATTTCATTTAGCATAGCCGTTGGTTTGAATTTAATTTAAGAGATGACATTGAAAGTTGTGGACTGTAGTTGAATGCAATATCCATCTTTATGCTTATGTTGGAATCGGGGAGGCTTGCTGGCTTTAAATTTGTTTATTCCTTATGTGACATCATTGCAGACCATATCGAATTGTTAATTGTAGCATAATCTTTATGAAATTCTTGAAGAACTAGGCTGATAAGATAGGTTGGGAGATGAGTTTGGGTGTGTTATATAATCTCCGCAGAGCGGCAAAAAGAGACGTACTATCTTTAAATGTGAAAAGCTGTGTCATATTATAGTTATCAAGATTATAAGCGTACATGCTAAGAAATTTATATCTAGTGACTAAATTAACATTTTGACATCTATTAATAATTTATCCCAATGCAGGTTGCCCGGAGTCTAGGGAAGACATTGCGTGCTTTTCAACCCACCATTAGAGAACTGCAGGTAGATACATATATAAATCTTTTGGTTTTGACTGTGTTGTTAATGCCTGTAATATGTTTCTTTCTTTATAGGAAGTTTCTAGGGAATTCAAAAGCACGCTCGAAAAGGAGATTGGTTTGGATGAAATTTCAAGTTCAACTCCAACAGTAGACAACACCCCTCCTCCTCCTACCCTTAAATCAATTTTCAGCGGCACTTCTGACCCCCGTGAGTGGCTTAGACTCTCTTAAAATTTTAGGATAGTGTTAAAACGTCACTAGTATTTAGTGGAATTTAATATTCTTTGCATACATAAGAATTATTTGTCAAACCCTATTGGGTAGGGGAAAAATGAAAAAGGACGTCCTGGGATTTTAGTTTATTATTGGCTTCATAGAACAATCCTTATAGCATAAAACGGTTCCAGGACAAGGGCTGAATAGGATTCCTAGGCTACTGGTTAAATTTGAGCCCATTGTTTCCACTTTTTGTACCATAGTTTTTCGAAGCTCCAAGCTTCAAAATTGTGGTACTATTTATTAGGATATAATACCATTGTTAGCCCACCTCCTAACTGTTTAAATTTTTGGGATGGATTGGTAAACTAACATGATATTAGAGTAGGAAGTCCTAAGTTTGAATCCTATAATTTAATAACTTTTCACGAGTGAACCTATAGTCTACTTTGTATCACTTGGCATTTGCATTCTCCCCTTCTTTTGGTTGGCCCATGTTGGGCCGTTGAATTTGTCTAGGTCCACACGTGAAGGAGAAGCATTAGAATATAATACTATTGTTGGCTCACCTCCTATTAGCTTTTGCTTTTAAGATGAATTGATAAATTAACACTACTTTCCCTATTATTTCTTTGCATGAATTATTCATAAATCCAACAATCATTCTCGTTTAGCAAACTGACATTGTGAAACTCTTTTGTATTCGTGTTTGTAGAATGGATTCCACATTCAGTAAGCACCCTTTTGGAATTTATAGTTCTCGTGTCAAATGAACTTTACATGACTGCCTAGTTTTAGCGGCTTCCATTTCAAAGAGTGGAACTTTCTTGGCCACGCATATCAGATGGTTCTCATAAGATTTTACCTATTTTTCCTCTCTCCAGAAGCTAGTTGTAAAATGAATAAGATCTTGAATATGAGTTTTATCTAGTATTTTTCAATTGCGGTTAGGCCTTTCATGAAGTTTAGTCTTATGTGGTCTTCTTCTCTAAGCACAGCGCCACTTGTGACAATAAAACTATCATATGACAAATGGTAGAATTACCATGTCCCACCTTTTCTATGTGGCAGTTTTGATGTACCAACATGTGCAGTGATTACATCATCGGGGAAGATTACAAGTATTTTGTTCCTTCTTTTTAATTAATCAATATAGTGTCCACAGGCAAACTAACAGTCGCATTAGTGGCACACTTCTGCTATAGTTTTAGTTCCCACTTGCTGTTTTCATTAATTTCATCTATCCCCCTTCTTGTGAAGAGATCTGGAACTAACTCTGTTTTCTATCACAGATAGCAGTTCATCTGAAAACAATGCTTACACTAGTGAGGAGTACTTAAAAGTTACAGAAGAGCAGCTAAAAGCAGCTGCTGCTCAACTGCAGGGACAGACACCGCCTCAATCAGAAGGCCAGCCTGAAGCCCAGGCCATCTCTCAAGGTTGGTCTTCATGGAAACACATTCTATGATTGATGCGTGAAGCGTGACAAGACAATAAAACACTTTTGAATGTCGTAATATTTTCTATTGTAGACAGCGTTTCTGCTTCAGGCGGCACTTCTACCACGGAGGAGAATGTAGAAACCGGAGAACAGCAGCCAAAAGAAGCCGGTTCCCAGGACCAAGAGCAGGCGCAGAAGTCATCTCCAGCTGCTACCGTTAAGGAAACTTCCAGTTGAAAATCCCTCCGAAGCCACCTTAAAAACAAAGTTTGAAGTCTGCTCAAGAAGATCAGAAGTCTAAAGGGCATTCATCGACAGCGAGTCCCCTCTCTTTTTCCGTACACCCAAGTAGCAAGACACGAGACCTCATAAGAACACGAAGAAAAAGCTTTAGAAATGTCAATAATAGGTTGTTGTTTCTTCATGATTTTACTTTTAGATCCATGGAGAATTTGTTTTATATTCTACATTTCACGATCATAGCGATGACAAATCCATTGTAGTACACCAAGACGTAACGGATCCTAAATTTTTCGGAACTAAAGATGCTTTGGATCTTAACGAAGACGGGTTTGTTTTGGAAGCTCAATTTTTAGCCCTCAATATAATGACAGTTTTGGAATGGTGTGAAAATTATTTATGATGTAAACTATGAACTATGCAAATATTGACGTCGTATCATCAACAAACTGGGCAAGCAAACACTGAGGATCAACTTATGGGAAAAAAATTATATTTTTCCTTTTTTTTTTTTTTTTTTTTTTTCATTTGTGATATAAGGGGTAAAAAATTACATGTTACATTGCAGCACATTTTTGCGCCGAGTACGTTGTTACAAGATATTCATTTGTCTGTGGGACTCAAAATCTAGAAACTCTCCATTTAACCGCCCGCCGTAACCATACATATCAAAAATCTTATCGTCTGACGGGAAATTTCCCTCTCGACCTTTGAAACCACCCTCCATAGGTGAAGCCCAAGGAGCTTGGTTCAACAGACTGGAACTTGCTTCTTGGTTCATGCTTAGAGCGGCTGGATTTTGTGGTGAGTTTCCAGCAGCTCTTCTGTTGGAAGGATTAGCTGTGGTCAGAGAAATAGACGCTGACGGTTGCTGCTGCAGTTGCTGTTGGTTTTTCATTGGCGACTTGGGCCGAAGCAACTCTATTTCGGGAGTTGTGACAACAAGATGAGGCGCCTCAGGAGGTGGATTTCGCCCACCCCCTCCTTGCCACACTTTACCATCTTTGTCAGCAAAGCTCCGAGTATAGGCCTGGTTGTCATCATGCAAATCCAAGTCAAAAGTTTGTGGTAAAAGACCAGCCAACGTAACTTAAAAAACGAATCACGAATAAAAAGGTTCAAATCCTAGGTTCATTTGGTCTCACAGTAGCGTAATAAAATGCAAAACATTTGATAATCCTTGACACACAACATATGATATAGCATCGTTATTTTTAACCCACTCTCTCTTGGTAAAGGTGCATGGTTTGCCCATTATTCAGTAGAAGTGACCACTAAACAATAATGGAAATTCCAAGCAAAGCAATGCTATTAAATGAAAAAAAAAAAAAAATGGAAATCTTGTGCTACAACCCATGCATGCAAAATAATTTACCTCGGAATTGAAATTTGACGAGGATAGTCCTTTGCCAACGGTCAGCCAACCAGACCGAATATTGTGATCCTCACCGAAAAGCTCAAGCCTCCTACGGCCTAGAGCAAAATGCTCAATTATCCTATACATGTCTTCAGGCTTTTGGGTCGAACCTGCAATTCCAATGGTGTAGATTTTATAGTTAAGTGTTCATTTCATCGCTAGAAAATTTAATTGTTGGATGCATGGAAGGAAACTGAAAGCAGTATGTCAGTGTCATAATGACCAATTTCCCACGGCTATGCAGCCAAAACAAAAGTTTCGAAGGAAAGACTGCACTTGTTGCAACGCCGTTTTTATATTATTTCTATGAAAACGAAATACTTAACGGTAAAAACAGATTTTTGGTAAATATTGGAAAAACAGATGTGCTCTTTGCAATATTCACATAACAATAACCAAACCACATAGATCAGATTAAAGATGAAAGTACACCACTATACATTTTTCAACATCTAGAATCATGCAAACAAAGGAAACCAAAGGTACAACCGCAATAAATGTAAATTAAAATACTAACCATAAGGTGGTTCCTCAGCAATAATTACATCAGTATCAATGTTGGCATGGATTATATGACCATCAGTACTGCGACGAACGGTGCCTTTTATGCCCATCAAGCAGTGTTCCTTCATCATATTAATAACACAAGCTTTTAAGAAAACCACCTTTTTTTCTTTTTAAATTTAGTTCTACTTTTTTCTACTGAAACTTTGGAAAACAATATAAAATTAAAAAAAAAGTAGAGGTCAACACTGAGGTTGCACAAATTCAAAAACCATAAATAAATAAATAAAAGCCTAACCTTTGAGTGCTGAAACAGAGTGTGAGAATCATGCCGCAACCCTGGAGTTGCATTACTTTTGTTTGTCTTTACCCAACAAATATCCTCACACCTCCGGAATCCCCACTGCAATATCATGGCATATAATTGAGCAAGAAACAAATATTTGAATTTCGCTTACCCAAAAAAAAGAATAAATAAACAAACAACAAACTCCTAGCATATCAAAGCCGTAAAGGCCTGATCAAACACCTTCTTTAGGCATTGACGGCCCTGCTCGAGTCCCACACCATCACCCACCCAGAGGAAGATAAAAGAAGGGGTGTCTGCTATCGCCTGTGAACAAATAGGGCAAAAGAATTAGTTATCCAAATCCGATGTGAAAGGAAGCATGGCAATACAATCGATCAATTTTTAAGGCCATTAATTAGTCATTTATTTATAAACAAAATGAAAGAGCACATATGACACGTGATAACTGCAAAAACACTAAATAACATCGAATCATAACACTATATATCAATGCAAGCAACATAGCCTAGCAGTATAAGAAGTAGTGAAGTTATCACATGAAACAAAATAGTATATTATTTTTTAACGCTAAGCAGTATGCATCATCAAATGTACGTGAAACATATGGGAAGATATGTCAAGATTCTACAATTTACAATCTAAGCAAATAAAAAAATTTGGCGACCAATTACCTCAATCTTAAGATTCATTATTTCTTCAAATGTCCAGTACTCCATATGATCAGCCACACCAGGAGCACGATGAACGTATTCCTCCCATGGGGGATCAACAAGGATGACATCAAACTTGGTACCAAAAAACTCTGGGGACAGCTCAAACTCCTTTAGGTCACATTTGTAGTACATGGGCGGAGTCGCAGATTTAGCCACAATTTCATCCTTTTTCTGTATGAGTTCCCTCAGCTTAGGGTAATCCTCCACAACATTAGTGAGCTCTAGCTCTCTGATGAAATTCTGGGGTCGCATACCCGTGTCAACAAAGTTTTGGGAGTAATCATTTTGCTCTCCCCTGGAAGGAGCTTTACCAGGGGGTCCATTACTTTTAGAAGGAACCCAACCACCGGAAGTTTTTTCAGCTGGAGTTCCACGACCCATTGGCCCTGCAGGATTAAAATTATGGCCAGACATGCTGGGAGGACCTCCTCTTCCAGGGCCCGATTGATTAAAGTACATCGCAGGGTTGGCTGGCGATCCAACATTAGGGGGATATCTTGGGCCTGAGGGTCCAGGAGAAACTGCTAACATATTCATATCAACACCTCGCCCCCCAGACCAAACCGGAGGAGTAAATGGTGGAATGAAAACACCATGGGAAATTGGTGGTCCTGGAGCAGGTGACATGCTAGGGTTAAGCGGCTGCATGGGTCCTGGTGGAGGCATTCCAAGAGGTCCAAATGGCATTATTGGCAGTGGGATTCCAACTTGTTGGCTGTCTCTCCCAGTAGGTCTGCCTCTTCCTCCTCTCCCAAGTCTATTACCCCCTTTCATGCCTTGCAGAGAAGCTCTATTGAAAGATCCTGTCTCCTGGCTTCCATATGGAGGCTGCAAACCACCACCAGAACTTTGGCCACCAACAGTGCGACCAGACATAGGACCTTTCTGCCCTCTTCCCCTCCCTCCATGCAAGTCAGAGTCATCCCTCCTTGAATTCGGATCTCGTAAAGGGGTACCATCATCTTGATATCTTTCTTTCAAATCTTCGCTAGAAGGCCCAAAACCATAATCAGTCCTCGACCTGTCATCTTGAGCATATGCCCATTCTTCATCATTACGTGCTGATTTTCCATCAGATTGCTGAGCAACTTCTGATCTTCTAGAAAAGTTAGATCCCGACTCTGCTCTTCCATAATCTAGAGGCTTGGTTTGGATCTCAATTACATCGTAATTTTCATTTGAAATTCCAAAGTTTGAGGATGTTTTCACAGCTTCACCCCTACTTCCATCTTTCCTATTACCAGATCGACCATGAGGCCTTTCATTATGCCTTTCATTGTCACCCCTTTCACGACCATTTCTAGGAATCTCCCATTCTCTGCCATGCTCATACCCAACATCCCCATTTTTAGCTTCCTTATCATTACTGCTGCTTTGTCTTCTTTTCCAATTCTCTTTGGAACCTTCACGGTCCCTACTCCTTTCGCTCCAACCATCATCCCTGCCTTTAGATCGATCATCCTTATAACTGTCCTTTTCAAGTTCCTTCCTTTTGAAACTTCTTTCATAATCCATATCGGAGTATTCTGAATCATGATGACGCCTCCCACTTCTTTCTGGAGTTCGAGACCTATTAGTGTTTCCTACTTCTCTTCCACCTTTATCTTTCACCAACGAACTTCCATCCTCATCTGCATTAAAGGACCTCTCTCGGCTTTCAGAAACATCCCTAGCGGATAACCTTGGCTGCCTATGCCTTTCTGTTTTCTCCCTGCCTGATCTGTCTTCACAAGTAATAGGACTACCCCTACTGTCTTCTTCTACTGGTTCTGACCTGCCTTTACTCTTACTCCTCTCTGCATCAGCTTTTCGTTCTTCTTTGTTATTTGCTTTAGTAACCTTGTCGCTATTTGAATCTAAACCTCTACTTCTACTTTCACAGGTTTCATTTCTGGCAGACACACTTTTATCTCTAGAACTCTCATACTTAGGATCAGAAGCCTTACCACTTCTTGAATCAGCTCTTTCAGGATTACTGTCTTCAGCTTTCTTGACAACTTCTGTTTCATCCCATCTTCTCCTGGAGCTCCTTGTATGCTCACTAGACCCATGACCCTTCTCTCGCCCACTTTCCCTCTTTTCTGAATACTTGAAATCTCTATCCTGCGTCTTCTCGAGCTCTCCATCATGTGACTTGTCCTCTTTGACTTTACTTCTACTTTGAGAACTTTCATGCTCAGGATTCTTTGAGGTCATTTTTCTTCTCTCAGTTTCTTCAGCTCGGTTTTTCCCTCGACTGTCCAACTTATCTCCACCATCTTGCTTGTTCTCTACTTCTCCATCCCGATACCAACTGCTCAATTTTTCCAGGCTGCTCTGTTCTTGTTTTTTCTTCACCTGCTTGCGCAACTCTTTTACAGAGTCATAATCATCTTCGTCACTATCAGCTCTGCTTGAACCACCGGATTTCTTCTTTCCCTCATTCCTGTCCCCATTACTTTTTCTTCTTCCACTTCCATCAAATCCTTCAACTTCCTCTCCATTACCAGACTTTCTTGACCTACTGGATCTGTGCTTCCTCTTATCAATGGCTTCCCAGTCATCGTCATCTCCCACCCTATCACTCTTCACATCCGAGCCATCCTCCATATCCCATTTCGCATAACTCCGACTGTGTTCAGGTGAGTCCATTCGATCCTCAAAATACAAATAACAACTAACTACTTCCTCTTATATTAATGGACTAACATCCAGAGCAGACCAATATGCACTATAGATATACGTGAAAAAATTACCCTGTAACCATAATTCAAACAAGAAAAAGTTAGAGAAAAAGAGCATTGACAAAATGGTGTTAAATCTAATTTTAACTATTTAAGCAAAATTCAAACAAAAACAGATTCAACCCCTTATCAAATTTGGATTCTTTAAAGGAGTTGGAATAGATACTGCTCCAAAATAGCTTCGAAATTTTACAATAACTAATGAATAAAACAGAATTTATCATATTGTTTAGGTTTCTCAGACGTAAATTCTATTAATTAGGCATCAACTTGATTCCCAATACCGGGAAAATTGGGAATTTGTAAAATTCGTAAAATTAAATACATTTAATCAAAAACCAAGAAATTAGAAATTTAACCCATCAGTTTTGCAGAACTAACAACAAAATCATGAAGCAAAAACTCCCTAGGCTCTTTTCTGACTAGTGAGAATTCCAGGATTTTATTTTATTTTTGGGTAAAATCAGAATGACAAAAGAGATTTCATCACAAATTAAAATCGAAATCAAGAAGCAAAAGCAAATTCAAAAGGGGAATTTCATATTAAGGTCATTCGAAAGAGAGAGAAAAACCCTACCTCAAAAATCTAAAGATCTCAAAAATTTCTCGTCGCTCCAAAAAGTTTCGCCGCAGAAATTGGACTTCTACTCAGTGGAAAGCTCGGTGGTGAAGCCAAGATAGAAAGCTTGGATTTTGCTCCCACAAGAGAGAGGTCGGGAGAGAGAGAGAGAGTTCTGCCAGAGAAAGAAGAAAGAGGAAGGAAGAAAGGAAAATAAAAGCGGGGCAAAAAGAAAGAAGACAAGTTCAGATATCAGTAAGCGGAAGGAGGGCAAGTAGGGCCACTTTTGCAAATTTTAAAAATTTTGTGGTCAAAAATATAATTTTAAAATTTAATATGTCGAATTCAACCAATTTTTCACGAGAATTTCTCAAATTTCAACAAATATATTTCTTTTTGCTAAAGGAAATTGTGACACAGAGAAAAGTGAAAAAAATTTTCACGTATATTTGGATTTCACAAAATAAAATCCAAATAAGAATAGGAAAATTATAACAAATCACATTTTTATAAAAATAATTAATATAAATAACAAGATTTTAAAATATTTTTAATAAATCATAAATTTATTAAATAAATAATAAATTTACAAAATAAATAACATATTTATAATACCTCAATAAATTATTAAAAAAAGACAAAATAGCATAATATAATATATGATTTTAAAATAATAATAGATTTTAAACTACTCTTATAGAATAGTATAATTAAGGTAAATGATATAATAAATAGTCAAAAATGTCACTTGAATCCCCCTTTTCCCTTGCCTTTCTCTTTCTATAGCAACTCCCCATGACAAATTCATTGCCGAAGAAGCAGATTTGCGCTCTGGTGGTCGTTGTCTCTAGGTTGAAGCTAAAGAGTCGCGATCATTAGGTGACAAAGGACAATGATTCATTTATGGAGATCTCACAACGATTACGATCTCGACGGAGGTTTTCGTTAGTGCTGTGAGAGATTCATCACCAATTCATTATAATAGAGGTTCTTTCCAGTGGCTCCCCGTTAAAGATTTATCACCGAAGATGTAGATTCACGTTTATGGTGATCATCGTCCCGAGGTCAAGGTTAAAGAGTTACAATCGTTAGGCAAAAAAGGACGGCATGTCATTCATGGAGATATTGCCATGATTGCAATCTCAACGAAGGTTCCTGTCGATGTCACGACCTTGTTGGCGTCGGGACCTTGTCGGCTTTGCAATCTCATCACAATGGTGATGTGTTTCTTGTCATCCGCGTCATACCTTGCACAGTCAGAGTTCATAGATAAGAGTGAACGAAAAAGAGAAGAGAGCAAAAAAATGAGAGAAAATGGATAAAAAGAGAGTATATCAAATTTTTAGGGTAAAAAATGAATTTTATGCCCAAAAATTGTCAACGTTCTTTTTTTTTTTTTTTTTAAGTTAAACCTGCTATATATTAATAATGGGCATAAAAATATGCTATATTGTGCTTTTTTTAAATAAATTATAAAGCTATTAATTATTATTATTTAATTTAAATATTTTAAAAACCTGTTAACATTTTTCAAAGCACAGTTGTTTATTTATTTTCTCTATTGGTAGACCGTTGTCCAATTTTGTTATTTTTTCAAATGTCCTATTTACTTGTCTCAACACGTGTGCTTTAAGTTAATATTTTTGTTGTCGTTTTCTTTTAAAGTATGTTGTTTTAGTTAGACTCAGGTATCGAGGTAGTGTTTTAAAGAAAAATTCTAGATTTTTGTTTTAGTACATTTTCACTTTATAATAATAATTATTATTTATATCTAAATCTAAATTTTAAAAATTTATAATTTTATATATAATTTCGATACGAATTAAACAAGTTATTTATTGATAATCTTTTTAGAACAAATTTTTAAAATTTTATATTTTTTTATTATAAATAATTTTTTTCTTAAATATATTTTTCAAAAAACTCACTCACCCCTCATTTTCAAAATATATGTTTAGTGGCTTGAGGTGTCGTACTTTAACTCTTACTCAACGTAACTTTTTAGGATTAGTAATTTAGGTCACGACACGATAACGCGACACAAAACTCGTATGAAATTAGAGGGTTTAGGTTTTTTTTAAATGGATTTTGGTTAAAAAGGGTCGAACCCATCAAACACGATTAAATAAAGAGTCGAACCGGCACGAACTCATCAACTCACAATTGACACGAAATAACTCGTTTAACAAATTAATTATATATGAGTTGATATAAATATGACCCATAAATTACCCATTTGTAATCTTTAATATATTTATATTATCATATATATTATAACATTTTACTATTTTTAATTTTGAGTTTTCAAAATTTAAACTTCAGATATAATATATATTTTAAAATTTTTAATATAAAAAGGAAAATCTAGATTTTACTTTATTTTTTTTAGTCTTTCATTGCTTTTGCAGCTCTGCTCACCTCACCCAATCACCCTCCCCTTCCCTCACTCTATTGACTTTCGCGATAATACGACCCGTTGTTCCTGATCCTGTCATCATTATTTTATTTATATTTAATTCAAACAGGTTAATTTGAGTCAACGCGATTAATACGATTAATAAATAGATTAGGTTTGGGTTTGAAATTGTGACACGAATATTAAATAGGTTAGGTTTGGATTTAGTTAATAATATCAATTAAAAACACGATAACCTGTATCCTTTAATATTTTGTTATCCTATATAATATAATTATTAAAGTTTGGTGTTGTTTATCTGCAGACCTGACATTAAATTTAGTGCGTAAAAGGTGCGTTTTGCTAGTCTTCTATATTAAAATAATAAATTTAGATGATCTTTTTTTTGGAGAAAAAAAAAGAGACAAGTTTATATTGGTGTTGTATAAATAATAAGATAGTTTTTATTTTATCCTTTTAACTTTAAAATTTACTATTTTATCATCTGATGTACAAAAAAGAAAAAAAGAATGTTATCAAATTTTTGTCTGTTTTTAACGGAAATTCTAATAACAGGAGTTAATGTAAAATTTATATTGTCGTTTTTGTTCAAAATTCACTATCATTTTTCTTTTATAGAAAAGGCATTGATTCTTGTGTTGTCTGCATTAAAAATGAGAAGAACCTCTCGATTGGGGGAAAATGAAATCGAGTACGTGAAGCAGCAGATTTTCACTGTAAAAGGTTCAAATTGTGCACCATCAACAGAGATTTTTTAACCATATCACGAAATTCTCTAAGAAAAATAGGTATGTAACTTTTATTTTTTATTTGACATCTTAGACATGCCATTTTGTCCGTGTGTTCTTTAGCAGAAATTGGTGTCGTTTGACCGAGAAAGAAGGCGTCGTTTGCTTTCAAGAAAAGTGTGAATATGCGTGCAATTTTTCCTAGGTTGTCTGTGTTTCCAAAACAAATTGTCTCACCCTGAAAGTTTAAATTCAAGAAACGACATGGCGTTTCGGGTCAAGTTCTATGTCGTTTGTTTCCAATCACGACGCTTTAGTTTGTTATTTGCTGTTGGTGTCGTAGAAATATGGAAAACGACATACGTAGGAACCCAACACCAGTTAAATTTGCTTACAAGCTTTGTAATTAATCATTGATGACCATAAGAACAGTAATCTCCCTGGACATTAGACATATTTTACGTTATTTCAAACCTACACCTCTAAAACCCAAAAAAAAAAAAAGGAAAGAAATGTTTACTTACATGGATGCAGTTATTACAAAAAAAAAAAAAAAAAAAAAAACCCTAAAAATGACATGCTCATCCATGTAAGGAGAATGTATTATCCTAAGATATTGCCAATAAATAAATAATTTAATAAATACTAACAACAATACAAATGCCAATAATAAGTATTCAAAATAATTATATATTTTTCACATCAAATGGATCTATAATATAAATATAAATACAAAATTCGAATCTTCTTACTCTTAAATTAAAATAATAATAATAATAATAATAATAATAATAAGTGAACAACAAAATATTTGCCTTTTGGTGTCGTGTAAGTATGGAAAACAACACATGTGACATGAACCCAACAAAACATAAAAATTCTATATTCATACTACGACGCATCCAAAGAAAATTAACATCATCAACGTCTTCGTAAAAACTAATCGAAGCACAAAAAGTACATCGATCCCTTGGCACCAAGAAAGAACACACAGATGCAGAAATCATGATACAATTGCTGCTGTGATTTCAGCCACTTTATTGCCTCCAACTCTAAAATCACAAACCTCAACTGCATCAAACACTAAAAATAAAATTAAAAAACAGACGCGCACAAACACAAATAATACTCTATTTCTTTTTCTTGATTAAACACCGACGAGAAGAAACTCGTCGTCCTTCTCGAGCCTCTCCATGGCTGAGGCGTCGAGGCTGATCTCGACGTCGATGCTCCGGCCGCCGCTCTTCCCCTGGTATAGGTAGACCATGCCGTCGAACCTGTTGTTGCCTCCGCTCCTGACGCCCTCCGGCTTCCCCCACCCGAAGTCCACGTCGTACACCTTGAACCTCGGCGAGCTTCCGACGGCCACGCAGTTTACTCCGGCGTCCTTGAACTGGAATATCTTCGGCGCGCTCTCCCACTCCTTGTTCCTTTCCTCGATCGCCTTCGCGTCGTGCGCTTCTATGGCCTTCTGGATCGTCGCCGCCCCGAACTCCACCGGATTCGCCACCAGTAATCCGGCGGCGGTGACGGTGAAAATAGCCTGGATCAGGTTCCCGAAGTAGCTCTCCGGCATCTCTGGGTTGACCCGTTTCCGGCAGTCGGCGAAGACTGTGTACACCGTGTAGTCCTCCATTTTCAGGTCACGTGCAAGGGTCACGTGGCGCCAGATGTGGGCGGAGAGGGACTGGAAAGTGGAGAACGGCTTGGCGCCATTAGATTGGTTGACTCGGGACTTGATCTTGTCGATAGCTGATTCGGAGAACTTGAAGACTTTCTCTCGGAGCTGTGGGCAGGGTTTGGTCTCGCCATTGGATGGGGCGAGCTGGTCCTTGGATTCTTCGTTGGATGAGGCGTGTTGGTCCGGGGGAAGCGTGAGGTCGAGCTTCACTCGCGTGTCGCGGACCTTGGTGCGCTCGAGGAAGGGTAGGATGGAGATGGAGTCGGAACCGCTGCAGATCTCAGCCCATGAGCTCAGGAAGTGCCACGTGGAAGTTCCATCTAGGATTGCGTGGTTGAAAGCGCACCCGATTGCGATCCCGTCCTTTAGCTTGGTTAACTGTGGGCAGGACCGGGGCAAGCATTTAATGGACCGCCGATTTTTTTTTTTTTTTTATAATAAATAAGGGTTTGTTGGGTTTATAGTCTTGGTAAAATTTTTAATTTTAAATAAGTTAATTTAATTATAATTTTTATCAAAAAAATAAAAAATAAAAAATTGGATTTTTGTGAACCAATCGAAATATAAATACATAAGATCCTGTTTGGACTTGATTTTGATATCTCTAAAACCAATTCTTTTCCATCACTTTATCATTTTTATTATTCACATTTTCAAAATATTACAGTATAATTTAAAACTTTAACAGTTTAAACTTTGTATATACAAATTCAAATAAGATGATTTTTTCTTTAAATTACATAAAATTTTGAAAAGAACAAAATAATATTCATATTGATTTTTTTTTATAAAAAAAATTTTATATTTTTTCACTCTAAATAATTTTTTTCCCCAAACAAATTTTTTAAATAACTTTTTTCTAGTCCAAAAATTTTGTCTCCAGTTAACCCCAAACACACCCCTCAATAAAAACTAGATACACTAGCTGGTGTTTGATGCCTATGGTCCCATGTTTGTCAACAAGTCAACGACCTTCTTTTCTAAAAACGACACCATTTTTTTTTTTTTTGCTTTTATTTTTTTTTGTTTTTTATTGGTATTATTTCATAAATGTATTGTGTTTAGAAAGTAATATATTGAATGTAATTTATATTTAGAGAAAAAATATTTGTATTACATTTAAATATAATGTGTGTATAAATGAAAAGTATTTAAATTATATTTTAATAATGAATATATGATATGATAAATAAAAGTCAATAGTAAAAAAAAAAGGAGAGAAAAAGAATTTGTGAAGTAATTAGTAAAAATAATAATTATATTTAATTTAAAATATGATATAATTAATATTTGAATATAATATTTTTATATTTAGATAAAAATTATGTTATATTTAAATATAATATCACAAACAAATAAGGTTTAGTTGTACTGAAACGAACATCAAAAATACTAATAAATTTTCAGCTTTTGATATAATGTTTTTTTTTCCTTCCCAAAGTGAAATAGTGTCTTTTTGTAATTGATATGAAAAAAAATATATATAAAAAAAAAACTAATCTAGAGATCTACATACGGATTTTACCAAATACAAAGCAGAATTATTCATCTCATTGTCTCAATTCATGGGGCTCTACCAAATACATAGTACAATTATTCATCTCACTTTATGGGCGCTTGGGCCTTTTTTTTTTTTTTTTTTTCTCTGTTGCATGAAAAAGGGGCTAGAACTTCAATTGGTCTATCCATAATGGCTAAAAAAAACTGCAATTACGGCGTAGATGTGATGTGTAACCCCGTAATAAATAACTAAAAGAAATATAATAATTCAGAGGGAAAAAAAATAAAAAAAGAAAATATGATAAAGAACATTAGTGAAACTTTTAACGCAAAATTTACCATTTTTCCCACCCGAAAATTTTACCTTTTTTTAGTAGTGGTCTTGGATTCATGAGACGTTTGATAAACGTATTACATTTTAATTATGATTAAATATAATTTATATTTTGAGTGTTGTATTCAATTGAAAAGTATTTATTTTGTATTTGAATGAAATATATGTTTAGATGAAAAGTATTTTAGAGTAAAAAAGTTTTTAAATAATAATTAAACTATTGAAAAAGATTGTATTGGAATGTAAAATTATACGTTTGATGTAAAATTAGCTTTCGTAACATTAAAAAAACATTTTCCAAACATGCTATCAATTTATACCCAATAACACATAAAGACTTTTTTTTATAAATAAAACTATCAATTGGTCGTCGTTTAATTTTAAATTTTATGGGTTCAGTGAGAAAGTTACCCTAGAGGCAAAGAATTGAGGTGGTTCAGATTCAAATACATAAAGCTAAATCAAAATGGATAGTAAAAATAATGATAAACATCTAGTTCGTGGCATATAACATCTATAAAAAAAAAAAAAAAAAAAATGCTGGTTTTGATGAAACATAAGGTAGTTTCTTCTCAGCACTTGTGAATAGCAAGAAAAAGGCACATAAATAAGGTATAAGAAAGTTCAATTATGATCTTATTAAATTCTAGATGAAATGAGAAGAGGGTTTTACGCACTCTCATGTTCTCAATTTTTGTGAATAACAAGAAAAAGGCACATAAATAAGGAATAAGAAAGTTCAATTATGCTCCTATTAAATTTTAGATAAAATGAGAAGAGGGTTTCACGCATTATCATATTCTCGAGGCAAATTTTAAGTAGAATAAAAAAATTCCTTTGAGAGGGAGTGGGAGGGACGTGGCAGATTTCCCACACTACCAGGTATCTAAACCCACGTATGTGTATATATTAGCTAGGTATATATTTCTAGTATATCATTATAAATTTTAAAAAATCAATGTGAAAGGATAAAATGGCTTTAATTTTTCTTTTTTATTCTATGGGTTTATTACTATTGAAATTGAAATTGATAAAAAAAAAAAAAAAAAACCAATGCCAAACGTAATAACATCCAAAAATATCGTAATTGCAGGATCATATAGTACATGGAGGATAGTGATCTGATCTCTATCTCTCTCTCACGGATGGAAGGATACTGATTAAGCAATAATTAGTATTAGGTCCTTGATGAATTAATTTTATTATAATTGGAATTGCATTGCAAGTACTTTACACGTAATAATCCAGACGAAGACTCTGAAAATGGTCTCTAAATCAATTTTGTAGAAAAATATTAAGAGTTTAGTAGTTTTTTTTTTTTTTTTTTACCAGTGTATTGATGTAGATGACAGATGATGTGGTTGGGATTTAGGAGGCAAACCAACATACTTAATATAGCACTCTAAGTCAAGGAGGGAAAAATGGCAAACGAATTACTTTAAAGAAAAAACAAAAACCTTCCAAATAAGAACCTTGTATTTATTAATGGACTGTTACACCGTCGTAGCCCAACTACCCTCACCTAAAACTGGTGCATCACTAAATGCCTATATGGCACTGGTAATCTTATCCTATTATGCATGTCTCAGTTTCTAGTTTGGTGTTTATTTAATTTTTTTTTTACCTATTATATATACCTTTGTCTCTCTATCCTTCCACTGCCAACGTGGGTTGTATCTCTCTCTCTCTCTCTATCCACCACCCTACCATGTGGGTTGTATCGCCGCGGCCCTCCCCCCAACGTGGGTTGTATGTATATATATATTTAAGGGTCATTTAGATACATTTTACAGACTTATTTTTTTTTAGAAAAAATTTATTTTGAAAAATATATTTAGATAAAAACAATTGTTTAGAGTAAAAAAGTATAAAATTTTAAAAAAATTTTTAGAAAAAAAAAAATAATAGAGGTATTATTTTTTTCTTTTGAAATTCTATATAATTTTAAAAAAATCACCTCATTTGAACTTATATACGTAAAATTATGAACTTTTAAAGTTTAAAATTTACCATAATGTTTTGAGAATATGAATAATAAAAAGTAATAATGAGTTGAAAAAAAGTTATTTTGGACATATTTTTTTGACCCCCAAACGTCCCTAAATTTATATGCCACTAAATGCCTATGTGGTTGTATGTGCAAGACAGTAAAATCATCCATATATTTATATATTTAAATTTAACGTAGATTGTATCTCTCTCTATCCCGGCGTTGGTTGTATCGCGCCGGATGATAAAATCATCCATATATATTTTTGAATTTGAGACAAAAGATTTGAACATTATAGATGGAGTCAGCGTTAAATTTATTATTAAACTAATATTATTTGAAAAGCAAATGTTCTTAACATTTATGATCTAGCATTTATCAATCATCATCATGCATAACAAATAAAAGTATTTGATTAAAATTCAAAATCCGAAAAAAGATGGAATTAGTTAATTACCTGGACTCCCAATAACGGCCTGTGAGTGCCCTCCAAGTTAAGGATCCCATTGTAAGGAATCAAGTCCTTAAATGTGGCGGTGCCCTCCTCCACAAGCAGATCCTCCGTCCCCATCTCTTCCGCCAAAGCTTCGACGACTTCGACACCGTCCATTTCATCGTCGTATTCGACGCTAAACACACCCTCCTTGTCCTTCCCTAGCTTCCCAGCCAGCTGATAGAACTCCACCAAAACGACACCAAGCCCGTCTTTCAACTTCCCCACCATTGCCTCAAAGTCACTCCCTTTGTAAAACATAAGCTTTTGGTTGTAGTAAAAGGCCAGGTATGGGAGATCAAAGGTCACCAACTGGCATTCCTTTCTCCCTATTTCCTTGGTGGGCTTGATGTGTGTTTTGCTAGTGATTTTCACCTTTGGATTTTCCATGGCTGGTGAGAAGATATCGTGAAGTACTTGGTAATTAGAAGGGGTTTTAGTGGGATGAAAAAAGTTTGTGAGAGATTGGAGTCTATTTATAGTCATAGAAGTAGGTCCTTATTGTGTAGGTGGCTAGCATTTATGGGTTTTTTCCGGAGCAGTTGTGGCCAGTTAATGCTTCTCCTTTTAATGCTGGTTTGGGTAGAGGTTATAGCGTTAAATTTAGACGCTTTTACAGTTGACGGCAAAAAAAAAAAAAAAGGACCAAATAAACGATCACACTTTTTTTCAATTCATGGTATTTGATGTTAGAGTTTCTGTCTATTTTCTACTCACTGAATTTACTAAAATAAAATTCAAGAAACAAGAAAAAAAAAATGACACACCTCTCTTTTTGTCCCCTTCATCTAATCTCTCTTTTCCCCCTAAAACCATTTTCAATGCATTTTTCTACATCAATATTATATTTATCATTATAAAATAATGTGAAAATTAGCCTTCTATTACTTATGCTCCAGTCCGTGATATTACTTCTAATAGTATTTCTACTTGTTATCATGATTAATGTGAATTAAAAATTATAAGAAGAACTTTTAGCATGTAAATAAATAAAAAATAAAAATATTATAATAATTATATGAGACAAAATAAAAATCAGATGTGAATTTTGATATTGTTTATGATAAATTAATCACAATATTTAATATATAATAAATTTAACATCAAAAATAAAACTTTATTGAATGATTTTGTTTTCATCTAAAGATCAAATTTTACCATCAGTATAATAATTTAACATTGCATTTAAAGATGATCTAATGGTAAACTAAAAAGACTAAGTTTGGAATCCCTATACACCTACAAATATTTAGCTCTACGGCTAGTAAAATAGATCAACATGTTAACATACTTTAGGCGCAATAATGAAACTCTACATGTTAAAAAAAGGTTGAATAATATTAGAAATACTAAATTTGATATTAATTTTTTAAATATAAATTTATATATATTATATTTTTATTAATAAATATAATTAATATGATAATGTTTTAAACTTATGATATTAAAAAATATATATCTTATCATGTAAATAGGTGTTTAGATATTGGGATTATAAAAAGATAGCTTAAATTAAAGATGCTCGTCGCATCAGGACGAGAAAAGACTCTTTTCTCGTCGTGGAAGAAATTCATAGCACAATTAAGGGTTCGTTTGGTGAACGCATTGTATTTGCATTGTGTTTGAATACAATGTATTGAATGTAATTTGTATTTGGAGGAAAAGTATTAGCATTGCATTTGAATGCAATGTGTGTTTAGGGGAAAAATATTTGAATTGTATTTTAATAATAAATATGTGATGTGATGAGTAAAAGTAGAGAGAAAAAAAAAAGGGAGAGAGAATATATGATGTAATTAATAAAAGTAATAGAAAAAGTGAAATAATAAATAGTGATTGTGTTTGATTTAAAATGTGATGTGATTGGTATTTGAATGAAATGTTTTTGTATTTGAGGGAAAATTGCATTGCATTTAAATGCAATGCTAAAAAAATTTGTGTCCCAAACACTAGCTAAGTTTTTTTCCTCAACTAAAATCCTAAACATGTCTGTCTATCTGTTGAGTTATTTAGCCGAAAAGGGTGCCAATGGCAAGTTGTAGGTCTGGCGGCGTCTGAAACAAATCCTCACAAAAATGTGTGTTTTTTTTTTTTCTCTCCTCATTTTTTTCCCCTCTGTCCGGAGAAGAAGAGGACAGGGAAGTTTTCAAGAAATTAATCAAAAGTACTATTATCATTCATTTTGTACTTGTCATTATTGTCTATTCACCAAAACATATCGTCATTATTATGTGATCTCCAAATTCACTGCAATACATTGGAAGTATCTTGTATATCTAGTAAATAAATATATCCAACAGATGTAATCTATTTAAAAATTTATAATAATCGATTGATTTACACATAATTTTCAATTTAAAATCTAGTAACAAGTTATTATTTAGATATTACCATGCATAAGTTTCAGCTTGGGCCGATGGTCTGCCATGTAGCCAGATTGCTGGCCCCCGTTCTTCACTTAGAGTTTCGTTATCTCCCGATCTTCATCGGAGTGGATTTTGTGTTGTCAAATAAGTGGGTTGCTCATTAGATTGTAGCTGCACTAGTTTGTGGTGCCATGGGTTGTTCTTTTCGGACGTCATGGGGCCTTGCCATGGTGGGTCATGCTTTGTGTTGACAAAGGAGGAAGGGACGAGGCGGACCTGTGTTGGGCTCGTCGGAGTTGGGAACACGGTCACTTTTTAGGTTTCCCGGTTCGACATTGGCTGGGGTTGCATAACCATGGTAGTTGCTTTTTTAGCATTGAGGGATCCTGATTTGTTGAATTATGGATTGGGTTTTGCTCTGAATGCTTTTTGTCTATTTGCTATGTTCGTAACTATTGTGTTTGTAGTAAGGGCGGTGGTCTACCCACTAGACCTTTATGTTTTTGTTTTAGTTTATTTCCAGCGAGGTTTAGAGTTGGGGTGGTTTTTAACCGTGTTGGTCATTGGTTAGAGTGGTTTTTGGCCTCTTTTATGCCAACAGATTCTGGTTTTGGTTGGCCTTGAGGACGGTCTCCCCATTGCTTTTTACTGTTTTGATAGGTTTTTGAGTTGAGTTAAACTAAAGTGTGGTTTATTACCATGATCATTGCGATGGTGACCACTTATTGTAGAAGTTTAACTCCGTGTTTAGGATATCTCCTAATTCCCGTGTAGGTCTTTTAAGTCTTTTAGGATTTCTTGTTTTTGTCTATTTGTCGTGTTTGTAACTATCGTGTTTGTAAAAAAAGTTGTGATTTACCCACCAGACTCTCTTGTTTTTCAGGTGAGGTTTGAGGCCAGGGTGGTTTTTGGCTATATTAGTTATTGGTTAGAGTGATTGTTTGCCTCTTTTGTGCCTAGAGGTTTTGGTTTTCGTTGGTCGTAGGGGTGGTCTCTCCATTGCTATTGGTTATTTCTTTGTGTTTTTTGTTGGGTTAAGACTACGGTGTGGTTTGTTGCCATGGTCATTGTGGTGGTGACCACTTGTAGGAATTTAGCTTCATGTTGGATTAGGGGATCTTCTGATTCTCAAGTAGGCCTTTTAGGTCTTCATGAAACCCGTTTTATAGTCCTTATATCATCTGTTATACCTTATCTTTTTTTTGACTCATTTTAATAAAAGGTTTTTTTTCTCTATTTAGAGGCATTTCCTATCCAATATATATATATATCGTATAAATTGGAATTTCGTAAACAAAGTTTTTGCAAAGCTATGAATTATTAATATTGGTATTTGGCAGCGTAAATTTGAGACAAATATTGGACCCACTTACGAAAGAACCTAACTCGCTGGCCTTCCTCCAACTGAATTTGGAACCTTATTCTATGTCCTATTATATCAACTCTTGTGATGCCGACCACCAACTTATGCATATGAGAGGTTTTAATGGCTCTTTCATCAATTTGTTGTTGGGATTGTTGGGATTTTAATTGTGCCACTTATTTCCACTTTTTCTTGTGAGGTTTTGATGAGCTTATAATTGCTTTTCACTCTCAGGGTCTAACCCACCCGCCCCCACCCCCCCCCAACCTTCAACTGGCATGGGTGGAAGACCATCGCTATGTGACTTTTAAACTACCAATAAAATTTTGAGTTATTTATCTCTTGGCTAACTGTAAGCTACATGGCCTTGAAGTGAGGGTTGGTAAATATGTTTTGACTGATGAAGCAGGAGATAAAGAAACAAGTATAACTTTTTGAATACACGTAATAATGGTAAATTAGACACCGATCTATGCGCGGTAAACTTGCAAATGTGACCAGTTGTAAATAGTCTAATTGTGACAATTATTGAACAGCTACCAAGTTTTATGGCTTTTTGGTTTTTTCTTTTCATTTAGTTGGAATTTATAAGGAGAATTCGAAGTAGAATACGAAAAGTACCATTATCATTCATTTTGTATTCGTTATTATTGTCTAGTTTACCAAAACAAATCATCATTATTGTGTGATCTCCAAATTTACTATAATACGTTACAAGTATTTTATATCCATTGAATAAATATGTTTGACAGTTTTAAGCTATTTAAAAAGTTGTAATAATTAGTTGGTTTATATATAATTTTCAATTTAGAATATAGTAACATAATATTATTTAGATATTAATACAAAACATAAATATGACTAAAAATATATATATTTAAACACTTGATTATTATAATATCCCATTAACAAAATTACAACCGTCGTTCTAAAATAATGGCTAACAATCCAACTATATACATATTTTATATCAAGGTAACACTGCACTTTTCAAAAGAATCACATCTGATTAGGGACTTGGGGTTTAGATAATGATTGTTTTTTAATGTAATGAATTGGATACAATATATATTTGAATTAAAAATATTTATATCACATTTTGATTTTTAATTATTTTAAAAATAAAAAATATTTTAAAATCAATATTAAACTCAACCGTTACAACTAGTTTTTCACGTAATAGTTCTTTTTCTCTCTCTTTTTTTTTTTTTTTTTAAGAATGAAAGGCTGAACAATTAAGGAGGTGTTTTGGGGAAGATATCTGGATACATTATCTTTTGGTCGGAAAAAATTTGTTTTAGAAAATATATTTGGGAAAAAAAATTATTTGGGATGAAAAAATAAAAAAATAAAAAAATATATTAATATAGATATTGTTTTATTCTTCTTGAAATTCTATACAATTTAAAAAAAATTATCTCATTTAAACTTATATACACAAAATTATAAATTTTTAAAATTTAAAATTTACTATAATATTTTAAAAATATAAATAATAAAAAATAGTAAAATTTTGAAGGAAAAAAAAAAGATTTCGAATGTCTCTAAAATCGGTTCCAAACACGCCTTAAGACTCACATGGCATTGATGGTTGAAAACTACCGTACCTGCCTGATAACACCTTTTTAATAATCTGACCACCGCACCGGCTTTACCGTTTGATTGGATTGTCAAATGTAGACTGTGGGCCAACTTTGCAAAGGAGGGACCAAAGTAGAAAAATTGCCATCTTTAGAAAAATAAGTAATCTCACTGAACCTTTGCGAAGTGCAAGTTGTCTTTATTATTTGCCTTTTCACCCATTTATAATATTACACCTATATTATAATTTGAATACAATATAATCTTTATTTAAATATAAAAATATTTTATTTAAATATTAATTTAATCACATTTTAAATCTAATATAATCATTATTTATTATTTTATTTTATATATTACTTTTATTAATTACATTACATATTCTCTTTCTCTCTCTTTTTTTTCTCTCTACTTTTATCCATCATATCATATATTTATTATTAAAATACAATTTAAATACTTTTTACCCAAATACACATTATATTCAAATATAATACAAATACTTTTCTTTTAAATATAAATTATATTTAATGTATTACAAATTAAATGGGTTAATGGAATTATAAAATTCGGTTAATTGGGTTGTAACGCAAACACAATGTGTTTATTATATAGAGCCTTACACCCGAGGTAGAGGTTAATGTACATCTTATTTTTATAAGACAAATTGTGCAATTCAATTTAAGCTAACGTTTGGTACAAGCTTTTTTTTAGCATTGCATTTAAATGCAATGCAATTTTCTCTCAAATACAAAAACATTTCATTCAAATACCAATCACATCACATTTTAATCTAACACAATCACTATTTATTATTTCACTTTTTCTATTATTTTTATTAATTACATCATATATTCCCTCCCCCTCCTTTTTTTCTTTCTACTTTTATCCATCACATCACATATTTATTATTAAAATAAAATTCAAATACTTTTCCCCCAAATACACATTGCATTCAAATGCAATGCTAATGTTTTTCCTCCAAATACAAATTACATTCAATGCATTACATTTAAATACAATACAAATGCAATGCGTTCACTAAACGAACCCTAAGTCATTGGATGATCGTTGACTTTTTGTCCACTTATTAATTAGAAGTTTGATAAATTTTCTTTTCAACAGTTGAAATTTTTTTATAATTATTTAGTGGTTTAAATTTGAATTGCATGGTATATTTAAAATTTTGAGCTGTATGCTTTGAGATGTACCATCATTTTTATATGTATTTAAATAGCGTAAAAGATACTTAATTAGACATGAAAATTAATACTAATACGTTTTTTTTTTTGATAAACAATACGTGTATTTTTGGATGAATAGACTATACATAGTTCATTTTAATATGAGGGATTGCTCCAATTCATCTTCCTAAATTAGACTTGTCGTCCTTGACTGCATTAAGAAGTGAAATATTGGGGGGGAAAAGCACGAACGACAATTAAAAGACACAACTACGCGTGCAGCATAATATACATAACTTTGCATGTGGTGATCTTGTCGTTTTTCACATATTTGGGCATGACAAGGAAGAAGAATTGACGGTGAGAATCAGATTGACATGTGATTATGTGACGGTGAATACTATTTATCGTAGTCTTATAATGCATGCGTGTTTTGGGCTACGAAGCAACGCCAATCTACAAAGACAGACATTGCTATGCTTCTAGTTTAGCTGAAGTATACGTTGAAGGTAGATTGTAACCCAAACAATGAATATATATATATATATACACATATATTTGGTGTTAAAATTTGGAAGTTGAATTTGTCCTGTCACTAAGGTTATCATACTCTTATGATTTTTAAATCAGAACTGGAAATATTCTTTTTTTTTTAAGTTAATTTTCAAAGATAAATTCTATCTAAATTCATTTATTAGGTTTGATATGCCAAATTATCACACTATTATTATGTTTATATATGAATTGAACATCATTTTTTCAAGTTTAACTTTTTAGATAAGTTCTATCCACGTTCAGTTTTTTTTTTTTTTAAGAAGCAAAATTAAGATGAGGAACAACAAAAGTTCGACTGGTGTGTGATTTTATTCATAATTATAGTGGTTCAACAACAAATTAAATAACTATGATAATATATAGTGGTGTTTGGTGGTTTGAGCCTGATTCAGAATCTCCTTCACCACAAGGTTTCTGGCTCGGTTTATGGTCATGAAGCACAAGTATAAGTGCTCTTCTAGCTCATCCAGCTGCTCATTGAAGCTAGAGTCGTTCTTCTTCAGCTGGCGCGCCACTTCGCCGCTAGCTTGAAGCCAATCCTCCCCTCGATTCAGCCAAAATTTAGCCATCGCACGAATATGCTCGAGCTCGTCATTTAGCCGCGCCACAAGCCGGCTAACTGTGTCCAAGTCTCGGCTTAGTATGTAGGTCCCTTTTGCGGCTGCATCGAGCTGAGCCATCACCCTAGCCAGCTTCCAAGACGACGCCAGCTCAATTGAAGCCAAAATCAAGCTTGGCATGGCCACAACTAATGATAGAGCGTGGGTCACAACAATCACACTTAGCGAAGCCGTTATCGCCACGAGGACGAGAGCCGAGCTGTGTTTTAGCTTGTTAATGAGTTGGAGCTTGGCTCGAGCCTTGTTGCGGCTTGATTCGAGGCGTTGGAGTAATCCAGAGCAACCCGACTGAACAGCCTGCACCCGATTCGGAGACGACACGGATGATACAAATGGGTTGATGGAATTATAAAATTCGGTTAATTGGGTTGAGATTTTTGGAAAGTGGTTTTCAGGCAATAATCGAGTAGTTTCAAGGGATTGGAGGGTGGTTTTGAAGGATCTGTATCTGACACGTGTCAGTTCAATGTCCTTCAATAGCAGGCCACATAGGATAAAAGTATTAGCGGTTTGAGTAAAATAATCAGATAGAAGTACATAGAGTTTAGATCCTTTATGGATCAAATCTAGAACCCGTATAACTGTGGAATGGTTGGGATCTAAAAGATGCTCGGCAAATAGCCGGTAGGATGGCAGCCGAGCCGCTGTAGTGGACTCGACTGACATAGCCGGGGAGACATGGCCATTGGATAGTTCAATGATACGTGTCCAAAAGTCGATATATGATTCCGTGCGGAAGGCATTGGCATACTCCTCACGAACATCCAACGCACCAATTGAATGGTTGGGGGAGGCGTGGGCAGGCACTGCATAGCATTGAAACCGAATAAATTTAAAGATTTAAATTTTTGTTGGTAGAACAGTAGAAGTAAATTGATTTTTTTTTTACATAAATACGTTTATATATTACGAGGCATTGTTTTTACAATTTCCTCCAAACGAATTAGCCCTTTTAATACATATGTTTTTGAATTTTTATTCTAAAATTATTTTTTATTTCATACTAAAAGAAAGTAAAAATCCTAAAATCATTATAATTAGGATAATATCCTAAAAATATAATCTTTTTAGAGTAATCTTCGAAAAATAAAAAATCCCTCCTTCTTTAGGCTAAAGATGTGGGGTGTTTAATTTTTCCTGAGTATATATTAGTTGTGTAAATGATTTTCCCCCCACTCATTTTCCTAATTTTTCTGTACTATATCATAAAATTTGTAGTACATGATGAAACTATCGGACTAGGAAGACGATATTTCCATTGCACAGTATTTTAGTCTTTTTTTCCTTTTTTTTTTTTTTTTTGCCATTTTCCTTATCACATTGAAACAAACACAAAGTTTGCAAATACTAAATTGGGGGGACAAGTAAACTTTACCAGTGCAGGAAAGAAATTTCCTTATACGATTCATTCTTCCTTAGCCAAAATGTCGATCTTTATATTGCAAAGAAAACACCTGTATTAAAAGGTTGAGATAAAAATAAAAATAAATTAAAATAAAAAGAGAGAGAAGATTATATGAATAGGAGGAACATATACCTTACCTGTCCAAGATGCAAGAGAACACAAAACCATTAGCTTTTGTTGCTTCTCACAAGAGAAGGGAGAATAATGAAGGGTCGAGTTCTTTTTATAAAGCAAAAAAGATGTTTCTTTTGATTTTGCTTGTAAGAAAACAATATAAACGCTTCTATTTTGGACCTTGTAGTGCACGTGAAGGCTTACTATTTGTGAGATTATTTATGAAGAAAAATGTAGAGTTTTGCTTTCGGTCATATTGGTATAGGGTAATCGTCAAATAAAAGATATGTAAATTGTGAGTGATTTTCCCAAATTTTCGTATGTGAAGGTTCCCATTGTTAATTGTTTTTGTTAAGGTTTACTTAGAGCAAACATGTTTTATAAGAAAAAAAAATAATAATAATAGCATTCACTCTTCATCTTACTTGGCATTGACAAATTGGAATGATTATCTTGAGGCATGTGGCGGTACTAAAAATATATTGATAAATAGTTTTATCTTGATAGGAATAACTCTCTTTAGGCATATAATAATACCATAACAAATATGATAACTAATTAATTATATTGAGATAAGTAAAGGACACATGTATATATATTTTTAATATAGATATTAAAATAAAAAAAATACAAAATTAATATATAAAATTCAAATCTCAATAAAGGTAAAACACGAAAAGGAAAATTAAAATTGGAGAAGATATCTCCTGTCGATCTAAAAATAAATTATGTTGGGAGAAGTTCTCAAGTGGTAAACTTTTTTCTCTAAACAAGGGCTACTAACTGGTCAACTTGTCGTAATACTGAAGAGTAAAACATCATACATTATATTGGACGAACTTGCAATAACATGGATTACTAATATACTATTAAGTGACCAAACAAGCCAAAACAAATGAAGACCAAAGTCCACTCAATATATTCTTTGTAGACTCAAACGTGGATTCTATAATGTTCTTAGCGACTCAATCCTTGTGTCGTCAAGAAATATGGAACAAAAAATGAAAAACTCTAATGAAAGCTTGGTCATCATCCACAACAATCTGTCATATATAGCACAAATTCCGATCATCCTAAGACTAATTTTCATTCAAAGTCAGATTAGTCTCAACAACTTGGATTCAATTAGCTCAAGATAATTACTATTAAGGATGAAAGTATTTCATAAAAGCTGCATACTACTTATACATATAAATCACTTTGTATATGAAATTTTCACATACTACTATTTCCTTTTTGATCTTCTGATTGAACCATTTTCTTTTATTTTTTTCCCTCTAATCCTCGTAAACAAACGCCCACTAAATTCCCCACCACATCAATATTGGAGAATTATTCTTCTCATTATTCTTCTCTTCCAATGAAAGAGAGTTTCCCACTGGGCAAGCGGATGCCTGGTCCCGGACTTTAGCGTGTTGACCTCACATGCTACATAACAAAAAAATAATAATAATAAAAAGGGCGACCATTTCCTTCAAGAAGATTAAAAACTTTTATAATTCGTGGTTTTTAATGCTAGAGTCAATAATGACATATTTATGGGTGTTTAGTAAACGTATTACGTAACGTAATGTATTGTATGTATTTTATATTTGGACGTTTATATTTAAATATAACGTGTGTTTGGATAAAAAATATTTAAATTATATTTTAAAATTAAAAAATTAATGTGATTAGTAGAAGTAGATAAAAAAATGAGATAGAAAGAAAATATGATGTAAATGAAAAAAAAAATATTTTTAAAATATTTTAAAATAATAAATATATTTAAAATACTGTTAAAAAATATTATATCTAAACATAAAATTTTTATATTTGAATAAAATTATATTATGTTTAAATATAATATGAACGACATAAATGAACGTCTCATTAGTTTTCCTCCGGGAATTCAATATTATGTACCAGATATGTAGTGCCATATCCACGTTCAAATGTACAAACGCGCCAATAATTGCGTTGTTTTCTTTTATTAAATTTTCAAGATTCTTCCTACTTGATTATTAGATATATCAGGTTCCTTTAATAAAATTAAAAAAAAAATAATAATAGAAGTACTTTCCCATTTTTTAAAGCTGTTTTCGTTCTGTCATTTAACAGTTTTTTAAGTCCTACTAGACTTTTATTTATACAATGATTTTATTGATCTCAACGTTATACCTTTTTTAACTCCCAATCAATTGAATAATTTTATTGATTCCAAAGATATTATCAATGAAAAAAAAACTTATGTATACTCTATTATTAACGTGTATCAAAGAATTTTCTCAAGATTAGATTTCAATACACATCTCTCTACTTTCTATTTTACTAATAGGATGATATTAGTTAAAAGTACAATTTTATATATCACGAGATATAAATATTGATATATTGATGAATGTATTGTTTTATAAAATATAATTTTCCATTTCAAAAAATAAAATATTTTGTATTGAAGTATAAAAAAATTGAAATTGAGATGTTAATTTAAAATGATACACTTGCAAATATTGCTTTAATTGGAAAATAAACTATTATAAGCGCAATGACTTTCTTGTACAACAACACTATTTTCTTTTTGAAAATTTTGATAAATAAACTAATAATTAAAAAAAAGGCATGGGTCACAACCAGCATACTCTTCTTTTGTCTTTTATTTTCAATAAATAAATACTTTTTGCTTAGGCATAATTGGATGCCCATTTATGACTAATCACCAAATGGAGCATCCAGATTTCTCCAGTTTCATCTTCTGATCAATAAAAAAGGATAACATGATCGGACGCATCAATACCAACAAAACTTATGATCTAAACATCACAACTACCGAAACAAGAGACGGAACCCACACAAGACGTCTCTAGAAATCGTCACCGTCGTCTCCAAAATCATCCTCCTCCACTTTTTCCGCCGCGTCATCGGCGATCTTGTCCTCCACGTAATCAACACCCTCAGCCAGCGCGAGTCCACCCAACACTCCCGCAGCCGCGCCCACGGCCAATCCTGTCCCCATCCCCCCGAACTTGCTCTTCTTTTTCTCCGTTTGACCGTACACCGGCTCACCGTACCCTCCCTGCCCGTAGCTCGGCTGCCCATACGGCGGCGCCTGCGAGTTGTACGGATTATACGGGTACCCCGATGGCGGAGCCGCCGAGCCGTACGGGGCGCCGTAGGCTGGAGGTGGGACCCCGTAGGGAGGAGGCGCGCTGTACGGTTCCGGCGCACGATAGTACGGATCTCTCACGGAGACCTTAACGTCCACCTTCCCCTGGGGCCTTCCGGAAGGGCGCTTGAGCTGCAGAGTCCGCGTGACGCGCTCTCCGTAGCCCACGTCATCGACGACCTCGCGAAGCTTGAGCCGGGCGGACCCGATGAGCCTCTTGGTGTCGGGTTCGGATCCGGCGTGGACGATGTCGATGTAGAGAGCCGTGTCGTCGTTGATCGGCGCCGGCAAGGGGATGAGCAGAGTCTCGTCCCAGTTGGGGTTAGTGTCGCCGGACTCGTCGACCCGACTGGAGCACTTGTTGTTCGGGTCGACCCAAACGACGGCGTATGGCCTCACCGGGCCGTGACGCCAGTTCACGTTCTTCAGGTCTCTGGCGGAGGAGAGCTTCAACTCTACTTCGCAGCGGGACGCCATCTGAACGACAACAAAATAGGGGACTAGAGGGCACGAAGGGAGTTGTCGTTTTGTGAATGTCTGAGAGTTTCTAGTTTCACTCCCGTGGTATTTATATTGCCAAAAAAAGGCATATTTGGAATGACGATTTTGCGCTTGTCTTGAAATGGGCGGAGGTAATTGGCTGAAGGGGTAGTTTGGTCAAATGGGTTACGGTTAGAGACTAGTTCTACGTTGAGGTGAGATAACCATCTGGGGCAGGTGGATAATGGTGAATAATGGGGGAGATAGCTTAGCAGGCAAGCACAATCTGAGGTGCTTTGTCCTGCCCTTTTTTTCAATTGGTGTGCCGGCTGACACGTGTCGGTTTGTTAATATGAATTTGTAATTTTACAGTCATTGTTCACAATAATGAGATGCTTTCAACACTAGTTATATATATATATTATTTATTTATTTATTCTTATCCAGCGTGCTCTTGAATTAAGAGGATGGTTGGAAGGAATTTTGTTGGTTTTTTTTTTTAAGTTAGAAAAATTAAATTTTAGAAATTGTATTTAGGAAAAAAAAAATTTTAAGTAAGAAAATATAGAAGTTTAAAAAATAATTATCAATATATATTTTATATTATTTTTTTAAATTCTCTTAATTAAAAAAATCATATCATTTAAATTTTTAAATATTAAATTATAAAGTTTTAAAATTTGAATTTTATTAAAAAATTTTATTAAATATAAAAAATATAATAATAAAGTAAAAAAAATATTTAAAAAAATTAGTTTGGTCTCTAATATTTGCTAATGGAGTGTTACCAGGTACTACCTGTGATAATAGGCTATTTCAGGAACGAACCAAAGAGGGTTGACTAAATTGAGAACATCAAAGCATGCTTAGTCCCATGCGAGGAATATTCCTCTTCTTTAATGGGACAATTAGCTTCTACACGGAGTGTACACGGCACAAGGCAGTGGACCTTGCTATATGGCTTCTACTTTTTCAGTAAAAGAATATGTAAAAAAAGTTGTTCTACTTCTTGAAAACATATGAGGTATTTGTATAATATATTACATTAAATATAATTTATATTTAAATAATTATATTATATTTAAATATAATTTGTGTTTAGATGAAAAATATTTAAATATATTATGTGTTTAGATAAAAAATATTTATATTGTATTCAAATATAATGTTTGTTTAAATAAAAAATATTTGAATTATATTATATGTGATATGATTGATGATAATAGTGAGAAAAAAAATATTTATAGTGTATTTAAATCTAATGTGTGTTTGAATGAAAAGTATTTGAATGTATTAAGTGTTTAGATGAAAAGTTATTTATATTATATTTAAATATAATGTTTGTTTAAATAAAAAGTATTTGAATGATATTATGTGTGATATAATTGATAATAATAGAGAGAAAAAGAAAGAAAAAGAAAGAAAATATGTAATATAATTGATTAAAATAATAAAAAATAAAAATATATTAAATTTAAAATATAATTTAATTAATATTTAAATATGATATTTTTATATTTAAATAAAAATTATATTATATTTAAATATAATAGAATATAATAAAATAAACAGACGATACACTATACTACTGCCGCAAAAACCAAGTTTTAAAAAATAGGCTGAAAGAAAGTGTCAGAAGTGGGATTTGAACCCACGCCCTCATACGAGGACCAGAACTTGAGTCTGGCGCCTTAGACCACTCGGCCATCCTGACTGGTGGTTCTTTTTAAAATAAATGATTTATAGGAATTGATTTTGGCTTTAACTATCATTTGTAAATTTACCAAAATAGGCACTTAAACCCAGCGCTTGTTCAATCCTTGGTCTGAAATTAAGCCTTACGTTTGATATTTCTCTCTCTTCCAATTTCTAAACTTCCGTCCCTAAAAATTCTCATCACGGCCCTAAATACACTTTTCTATTATCAATGTTAGACAATGTTTAACGATCGGGAAATTTTCATTCTTTGTTACTAATCTAATGTTAATCATTCCTGCTTCAATTTAAAAAAGGTATTGTATATCCTTCTATAGAATATCAAATGAATGTGTTACGAAAACTTATAATTTAAATGCATAAAGCAATTGACAAGTACAGTGTTTAATCCTCATTTCTTAAGTAAAATTTAATTAGCTATTAGATTTTCTCTATGTCCAACTCATATCAATTCCATTAAAAAACGATCAAGCTAACAAGCACAAAATGATCAGCTTTGTGCCCTATAAGGCACTCAAATCTTGTGCTTGTAACCCTAAAGTACATATATTTATAAATGTGTGTGTGAATTCTTATGGCCAGCCAAAAATTGATGTACATTCATTTATGCTTCCATCTTCTCATTGATCACTTGACCACCCCACTTTCGCATGCGCTCTGTGGTTTCTTCTACCTGTCATAATTCAATGTTTCTTCAGAACATTATACAAGAGAAAAGGAGTAGAATATAAAACATATTAAAAAAATTTCTTCAACACGGATACGCAGTTTAAACATCTATTGCAAAAATGTAAATATAATTTTAGAGACTTGCCTCTTTGTTCCAGTTGGTTTTATAGAGTACAATCAATAGCAGCAACGTTTGAAGAGCAGTCCCACATATCATGCCTCCCCAAATTCCCTACAATAACAATATGTGTTAGCATTGAAAGTTTATTGGGAGTGTAAATATATTCTTAAAAAATGACAACTTATCTTTTTTGTGTTGGTCATTACACCTAATCAAATATGAGACTCACTCTAGTGTCTTGTGATGATCATCAACTTTAATAAAATCGTCGGGGGCGGGGGAGGGGGGAGGAAAAAAAAAAAAAGGGTCACAATTCCGGGACCCACTTACCATAACTCCGAGGTTTGCTTTATACCCAAGAAGGAAGCCTAATGGCAGCCCAAAAATGTAATAACAACCCAAGTTGATATAAGCCACCAATGCTTGCCAGCCACCACCAATAGCAACACCTACAAGTTAAGATGGGATACCCAATTAGGGATTTGATGATTGGGACCGCAATAACTTATTGGTTTTTAAATACCAGTTGAATTTTGGAAGTTTTATGTTTGAATTATTGGTTACCTGAGATCACTGGCTGGACGCTATTGAGAACCATGGTGATGCCTAGTAGATATGCAAGGTGAGACACAGCTCGTTGCACTTCCTTGCTGCTTGTGAATATGACCGCAAAATAGTCCTTGGTTATCAAAATCACAACTGAGAAAAAAATCCCAATTAGGAGGGACTGAAACACCGTCACATAGACAGAGTATTTGGCTGCCAATGGATGCCTCGATCCTAACTCATTGGAAACTCGGACGCTGAAAAAAATAAATAAACAAATAAGCTAAGGACATCCCTGTTTAATGCTTTTAAGGTCCATTTGGAATTGCTACTATACTCTTAAAGGCACTTTGCACAAAAATGATACAATTATTGATTTTTTTTTTTTTTTTTTGTAAAACTATACAAATACTAATGCAGTTTTAAAGTTATTTGGAAAAACTAGATTTTATAACTTTTAGATTCTGCGCTTATACTTTTGTTTTAAGCAAAAGTGGTGCTTCTATTAAAAGCACATCATATCCAAACGGAACCCATGTGTGATTATATCAGTGTCATATTACTATGAGAATCCATATATATACTAGAAGTATTTGTGAATGTTGTGGCACAAAGTACCTGATAGCAGCATTTATTCCAATGAACAACATGGCTTCCCATCCATTGAAATTCATGCTAAAATACACACAAAATGAAGCCTTTTAGTACACCAAAAATCTTGCGAGTCAAAAAATGAGAAAAATATCATTGTATAAACCAAAAAAAAAAAAAAAAAACTAGTAGTGATCTTATTCTCTTACCAAACAGAAAGTGAATCAACAGCAATCACAGCATTATCAAGATGTCCAGTGAGAATAATTATGCTCATCATGTACCAAACCTCAAGGCAAAGCATCACAGCCGAGGCAAAAGAAAGCCTAAAAAAGGCCCAAATATCCTTAAAAGCACTCCATGAGAAGCCACTCCACCCCTCATTGCACCACCCGATCACATAACCAACTTGGGCAACGACAATCACCCAACTGGTGAGATTAAATGCCACAGCGGCCCCTGCCAAGCCCCACTTGAAAGGGTAGATGAAGAGCCAAAGCAATCCGACATGCAGAATCAGCGTAAAGAACCCGATCCATGCGAGGGCATTGACTTTGCTCTGGGCTTGAAGGAACTTCTGAGTTGGGAAATTGATGGCTAGTGAGAATAGCTGAGGGATAACCTGGATGGTGAAGTTTCCTGCGAGATCGGCTACTTCATCTGCTTGGCCTAGGAGCTTAAGAATCGGGGCGGCGAATACGTAGAATGGCAAGAGGATGATGCAGCTAAATAGTAATATGATCCATGATCTTTGCATGTAGATCCCAAGCATTTGTACTTGTCCCGCTCCAAACGCTTGACCACATAGTGTCTCTAGTGCACTTCCCATGCCAAGCTACGACAAATTTTTTTAACCAAATGAGTTGTGCAAAACGCAAATCCCTTTTTCTTTTTTGGGAAAATTTCTATAAGAAGGATCTATGAGATTTAAAGATTCACAATTTAATAAACATGATAAGAAGGAGTTTAGAAATTTACGGTAAAGAGTTTACTTAGCAATAACAATCTTGTTATGAAACTTATGGGTAGTTTGGTAAATACATTATGTTTTAATTGTGTTTGGATGTAATTTGTTTTCTGAGTATTGTATTTGGTTAAAAAGTATTTATTTTATATTTGAATAAAATATGTGTTTAGATAAAAAGTATTTAAATTGTATTTTACAGTTGAAAAGTTGATATGATTAATAAAAATAGATATAAAAAAATTAGAATTAAAAAATTGATGCGATTTAAAAAAAAAATAAAAGAACAGTAATTATTTTCGTGACACTATTGAAAATAATTGTATTTAAATATAAAATTTTTACATTTGAGTAAAAATTGTATTACTTTTAAATGTAAAATGTTTTCATAATGGTGTCAAACACATTATTAGCTTTTATTTAATTTTCTATCTCGATTTAAACTTTTTTTTTTTAGTCGATAAAAATTATAATTAATTTTTGAAAAATAAACAAACTCCACCCCGTAAATCAAACAAAACAAATCTTATATTACGTAAAGCAGGGAAAGAAATGCACAAACCATGAAGCCAAAAGAGAAAGTGCCGATGACGGAGAGAGAAATGGTGACGGCGGAGAGCTCAAGTTCGCCGATATGGCCGGCAAAGATGTTGGTGACGGAGTTGATTCCGTAGTTGCAGAGGATGGTGCACGCGACGGGACCCGCAATCCTCCACATCTTCACCGTCTCCTTCCAGAACACCTCCCTCGCCTCCCTCAAGCTTTCCACCGGAGGGTAGTCCTCATCTCCCTCCCCGTTCGCCGCCCCCCTCAGCAGTGGTTCCTCCATTGATCACGATCACCACGATGATGATACGTAGAGTTTGGATATATATATATATAGATATTAACGAAAATAAGATTTGTTCTTTTTTTTTTTTTTGGGGGGTTGAATTAGCCCTCTATATCTGCGCTCCCTCTCCTAAACCGACGTAATAGCAACAAACATATACAGTAGAACTTAGAAGTAGTAAAGTAGTTGTATCAGTAGGACCTCTTTTCGTGCGTTTAAATTTCAAGTCAATTTTTTAGTAGTCGGTTGCTACAAGAAAGGAGGAGACGTACTTGGTCCCATGACCAACCATGTGGTTCAAATCCACCTCGTCATCTACCATGTCCTTTTTTTTTTTTTTTTTTAAATATAAGCTTGGAATTTAATAGCGAAAATTAATAGGCAGGCAAATAGGTGGTTCACATCGATATAATTTGTTGTCCATACATAGACACGTAACATATGTATATATACCTATGTATATATAATTAATATGTGCATGTGTGGTGTGTACAACTTAATAGCGAAAATTAATGATCTTCATGCCTAACACATGTGTGTGTGTATATATATATATATGCATGCACAAATATACGTGATTTAACAATTTAGCTTGATTTAGGTTACAAATTAAGTTAAATTAGTTATTTAGTTTCAATTTAATTTAATTTAAATTTATATTAAAAATTATGTTAAATAATAAAAATAATGATAAAAAAAGATAAAATAAACTCTGTTAAATTAAATTAAACTAAAACTAAAATAACCAAGTTAATTTATTTATAAGATAAATCAAATTAAATTGTAGAAATAGATGGATGTGTACGTAGTTTGTGTATGCATGTGTGGTATGTACAATTTTTGTTTTTTTATTTTTCTTCTGTGTACAGTTTAATGGCGAAAATTAATATTCTTCATCGCCAACACGTTAAAATGGGTTGTGAGAGTTAACCAAGAATCCAAAGTAATTCCCCTGCAAAAATCCGAAGTAATCAATTTTGGTGGGACCATTTTCAGTGAGAAAGGATGGAATAAAGGTGGGTTTAGTATTGGTTTTAAAATGTATTTTTGTTTAAAAAAAATATTATAAATGAAAATGTTTTTAAAATTATATTAAAATCAATTTTAAAATTATATTTAATTATATTTTATGAGTGTATATTTTGATAAATATAAAAATAAAACTTTATTTAGTTATATTTAAAAATTAATTTTATTTTATAAAAACGTATTTATTTTTAATTTTAAAAAAAATAAAAAATAAATTATTAGTCATAATAAAAAAAAAAAACTCTTTAGTGGTCAGTTTTGTAATAAGGAGTAGAAATGGAAGACATTGACGGTCTGATACCTAAGTCGCGATGATAATGATGTCGTCATCGTTCTAAAAAAGATGTTTTTAATATTAAAAAAAATAAAAAAACAACATAGTTAAAAATGATATAAAACGTTAAATAAACATAATATATATTTTTTAAAAATTGAGATAAGTAGTGTATTTACAATAAATAATTCATTTACCAAATTTAAGTTTGGAAAAAATGATTTTTCACCTATTTCTCTCAAATGGGCAGTTTCTTTGGAGGAAAATATCTAATAAACCTTCCCGAAAAGCCTTCAATTAACGTTTACCACATATACTCGTTGTTATAAACATGTGCGTATTATTATTATTATTATTATTTGCTAAAGAAAACATGTGCGTATTATAAACTATGCAGTCGTACCTCAAAGAAAAACTATCTAGTCATTAATCATTTTTAATTTTTATCTTATTATGTATTGAACCTCTTAAATTTATAATTGAGTTAAATATATAATGTGAACACGAATATGTTCTTATATACACAATTAACTCGTGAAAGGAAAGGAACAATTATTTTACATCCCCTAAAAAAAAAAAAAAGAGCATTTGTTGTCCTTTTTTTTTTTAAAGGAAAAAACGATTATCTTTCGTCGCTTTTCTGATATTTTCTAAAATAATTCACTTACAATAATTATGTGTGCTCGTCAATAGTCAGCATGGAACGTCATTGGTCCACGTTGTACTGATTGAACGGTTGATATAAGCGTGGTGGGTAAGATGATTGGCATTTAACCGTGCACGTCAGTGATAACTCGTATCTCTTGTTTGGCAGATAAATTAAAATCATAAATTAGATATTTGATTGCATTGATTATTAACGCATTCAAGATTGATTCACTATTTATTTACAGTTTTATATTTATTCTATATTTAAATATAATATAATTTTTATTTAAATATAAAAATTTTATATTTAAATATAATATTTTTAATAATATCTTAAATATATTTATTATTTTTAAATATTTTAAGAATAATTTTTTTCATCCACATTATAATTTTCTATTTATTTTTATGAATTATATTAATTTTTAATTTTAAAATATAATTTAAATATTTTTTTATCTAAATATATATTATATTTAACTATAAAGTAAATATCTTTCTTTCATATGCAAAACATATTTAATATATTTTATTAAAATACAATACAAACATAATATAATTACCAAACATCTTATAATTTACACCAATTTCAGTTAAAATCAAAGCTAGTACCAATTAATAAATGAATTTTCATTTCCTTTTCCTTTTCATTAGCATTGTGTAAAAATCAATTTTCATTTTCTTGCTTCTCGATCATACACTTGATGGCCCTGGAGCTCAATATTCTCAATGGAATTATAAAAACTTATAAATTGAACAACTCTTTTTTTTTTTTGATAACCATAATAAGCATATATTGAACGAGATCCACCCAAAATATGAAAATTTTGTTGCATCAAAAAAAAAAAAAGAAAATTAATTTTTTAAACCTACACCTTACAGTACAGTTATTTTATACAATTAAATTAGGCATATAATAACTCTAAAAAAAAGCACTATAATTCGTGTCTGACATCAAGAATACAGAGTCCGGGCTATCTCTTCTGATCAGCTTTAACACCTTTCCCTCCCCACCTCTGCATACGCTTTGTCGTTTGCTCCACCTGCAATTCAGTTTCTCGAATATATAATTAAGAAAAAAAACGTGATATAATAAAAGTAATGTCTCATGGGCATTTGGAGAAAGTATTCAATTTTAATTTTACTCAAATACAATACAATTTTACACCAAACACAAATTTTACAATAATATTATGAAAATAATTACTATTTAAAACATTTTTAAAACAATCACATCAACTTTTGAATTCCACTATTTATCTCTACTTTTACCAATCATATCAACTTTTCAATTCTAAAATACTTTTCATCCAAACACACATTTCATTCAAATACAAAACAAATACTTTTCAACCAAATACAACATTCAAAAAACAAATTTTATTCAAATACAATCAAAATGCAATGCGTTTATCAAACGCCCCCTAAATTTTTTTTTTTGAATTTAGAGGTGGAGATTAAAATTATATTGTCTCACATTTAATTTAATTATTATGTTCGGTGCTCAAACATATAATACTATTTCAAATGCTATTTAAGCTTTGAAATTAAAAGAAAAGTTTTTTTAGTTTTCAAATATTAAAAATAGCACCATCATAATTATTAAGTGATAAATTAGATATATTAACCAACAAGCAATCAAATATCACATTTTGCATTAAGAGTATTACATTACAAAAGGCTACAGTCATCAAAATGTCAAACTTTGATATTGGTCTGAAAGTTTGGCATTGGACTAGTGGTGTCCTCAATATGCAACTCTATAGTTCTTTTTTTAGATGGTAAAATAAAAATAAAACGTTTTTTTACTAAATTTACCTCCTCATTCCAGTTGGTTCTGTAAAGTATGAGCAAGAGAAGCAAGGTCTGGAGAGTAGTTCCACATATCATCCCTCCCCAAAGTCCCTTCATTTATATTTCGGGGAAAAAGAAGAAAAAGTTCCTAAGAATGGAAATCAATCCAAAATTGAAAAAGTGAAACTTCTTTAAAAAAAAAAAAATCTATCCTTATACCATAACTCCCAAGCTGGTTGTCTGACCAAGTAAATATCCAAAAGGAAGCCCAAATATATAGTAACAACCTAAGTTTATGTAAGCTACGGTTGCTTGCCATCCACCACCTATTGCAACTCCTAGAACAAATAGAAATTGTTTCAAGCAAAAATAATTAATAAACAAACAAACAAATAAATAAATAAATAAATAAGAAATAGGAAGGAAGAAAAGAGAACAAGTGGAAATTGTTTTTAAGATAGATGTTATTATGTCTCAAATGCCATGTAATAGCTGATAATACCAGAAATTACTGGTTGGACGCTGTTGAGAAGCATGGTGATACCAAGAAGGTAAGCAAGGTGGGAAACAGCTTGTAGCAACTCCTTGTCGTTGGTGTAAATGAAGGCTAATTTGTTTTTTGTGATCAAGATTATAATCATGAACACAATCCCAATTAGGAGAGATTGAAACACTGTCACGTAGACACAGTATTTGGCTGTTCTTGGGTGTCCCATGCCAAGTTCATTGGAGACACGTACGCTGAAAATAAAAATGAAAGAATAAAACAAATTATAGATTAAATTCTATTTTGATCTCTGACTTTTAAGTGAGTTTTTAAATATGTTCCATTGCCTCAACTTAAATCTTTTTTGTCTCTTTGATTGTTAGCATCTCGATGAAAGAGACCATATGCAGCTTAATAATTTTGCATTCAGACATAACTGTTAAGAAGGAAAACATGTCATTTTCCATCCAAATTCTAGTAATGGAATGGAAAAAAGGACTAATTTCGGATAACTTGGTAAATTAGGAATTCATTCCTAGGCATTTAATTAAAATATCAAGGATTAATATAGGATTTGACCTTTAGGCTATGTTTGGTAGGAAGGAAATAAAAGTAGATAAAATGAGTAGTACATCACTTAAATGAGAAAGTTGAGAAAGGAGAGAAAAGTTCTTCTTTCATGACGTTTGGTATAGCAAGAGGAAAAAAAAACAAAAATCATCTCTCTTATTTGGTATAAAGATGCAAGAGAAAGAAAAAAAATTGATTTTATTTGTAAAATAATAACTTAATCCTTTATTAATTTACTTGTTATTTTCTTATTGTTCATTCAATCAAGAAAAGAATATTTGTCATTAATAAGAGTAATATTGTAATTTTAGTCTATAATTAATAAGGCAAAATAATTCCCTCTAAAAATCTCTCTAATTGGAGAGATTAAAATCATGGTCTTTTGATGAATTAGACGTCTCTCCTCTAATCTCTTCTTTCTTCCCTTCGCTCTTACAAAATAAGCATAATTATCATAATCTTTCTATAAATCCATCCATCTCTTTATTTTCTTCTACTTTTCTCTCCTACTAAACATAGCCTTAATTCTGAGACTAAAAGTTGAATTTAACATAAAAGAAATAATATTGTATGTAATATTAGGCTCTTTCCAGTCAACTTGGAAACCTTCTATATCATAATTTGTGGCATTAGAACTAAAAATGCTAAACTTAATTTTTCATTAAAAAACGGTAAACTTAATCAATACCAAAATAAATGAAAAAAAAAAAAGGATTGAGGATTTTACCTTATTGCAGCATTTATTCCAGTGAACAGATTTAATTCCCACCCATTAAGACTAAGGCTGCACAAACAAAACTCACAGTTAACAAGTTAAAAAAGAAAAAAAAAACCATAAAAATCATCTAGAATCCTTAAAACAAAAAACAGGACATGGTTGTAAATAATGATCTCATTAATTTCTTACCAAATGGAAAGGGAAGCAAGGGAAATTACAGCATTGTCCAAGTTGCCTGTAAGGATGAAAATACTAGAGGTGTACCAAAGCTCCAAGCAAAGCATCACAGCTGAGGCCATGGACAGCCTCACAAAGCCCCAAATATCCCTAAATGCCAGCCACGAAAAGCCCTTCCAACCCTCTCCACACCAGCCCATTATGTACACGACTTGCGCCGAAGCAATGGCCCATCTGGTGAGGTCAAATGCCAAAGCCGCCCCAAGCGTTCCCCAAGAGAGCACGTAAATGAAGAGCCAAAGCATTCCAATGTGCAACACAAATGCCAAAAATGCAATCCAAGCCAGCACATTGACCTTGGTCTGAGCCTGCAAGAACTTCTGGGATGGGAAATTCACGGCAAGGGAGAACAGCTGAGGGATTATCTGCCGCGTAAATTTTCCCCCAAGGTCGGCGATTTCTTCGTCCTGGCCGAGCATTTTTAGGATCGGCGCGGCGAATATGAACATGGGCAAGAGAAAAAGGCACGAGACGAGTAAGATTATCCACGAGCGTTGCATATAAATCCCAAGCATGTGAACTTGCCCTGCCCCATATGCTTGCCCACAAAGTGTCTCTAGTGCACTCCCCATGCCAAGCTGCATATTAATTAACGCTAATTAAATTCTTAGTGACAAATATTGGCTAATGACTATATTATGTATACATATAGCAAATAGGGAAGTGATAAAAATACCAAGAAGCCATAAGAGAATACGCTAAAAACAGAGAGAGAAATGGTGACTGCCGAGAGCTCAATTTCTCCTAAATGCCCAACAAACATGATGGTCACAGCGTTAATACCAAATTGACACATTACGGTGATCACGGCAGGGCCTGCAATTTTCCATAGCTTCACCGTCTCAAAACAAAACACCGATTTTAATTCTCCGAAGCTCCTCACCGGCGCGTAGTCTTCTTTTCCGGCCGACAAAGCAGGTTGCTCATGATTGAGATCGTCTGAGATCGTGTCCAGCAGTGGCTCCTCCATGTTTTTCTTCTTCTTCTTCTTTTCTTTCTTTCTTTCTTTCTCGGGAGGATGCTCAAACTCAAAAGTTGGTCACATCAGAGAACATAATGTCCTGAACTTTCCCTAATTACCCTTTTGCAGCACGTTTAGCTGGATATTAAAAAAATACATAAAGTAAATCATAAAGAATAAAAAACTAAAAAAAAAAAAATCTACACCATATTCCGTCGTCTACATTTGACTTTGTGTTATTACACCCCCTATCACCGCTTGACCTATCACATCGATGAAAGACCTAAGCATTACTGACAATGCGCTTTAAAATTTAAGGTTTTGTCAGTAAAAAAATTACATTTTAATTTTATTTAAATATAATATAATTTTATATTAAATATAAATTTAATTCAGATTTTTGCAAGAACAATCATCATAGAAAAAACTTTAGGGTATAATTAAAATCTATTTGTCACACAAGCGATTATAGTTTGGACATACAAAATTTTGTCGCTTTGCTGACTTTCACTTTACATTGTCTCCTGGCTCTACAGGGAGAGTTTATGCAGTAATTACGAAACTTACCTTGGTTTTCACATGATGCAATAATATGTATTTGAAAATTTTAAATTTTTAGTCATTAATCACATTGTCTACCGGATTAAAAAAAATGAAGGAGGAAAAAACATTATTGGCCTCTACAAAAGTATACTTAGAAATAGAGGTGTTCGTTGGGTGGGTTGGGTGGATTTTTGACATTTTTCAAGATTGGGTGGGTTGAAAAATTTTTTCACCCACCCAATTAACCCAATATACAAAATCGACCCACCCAATTAAAGTTTGGGTGGGTTTAGCGGGTTTTTCGGGTTCATCGGGTTTGACAATTTATAAAAATAAAGTAATAAAACATGACTTAAAAATTTAATCACAAATCAAAATACAAGCTCAAATATTCAAATAAAGAAGTCATGTAAAGATAATAAGAACTAATTAAAACATGCTTTTAATGAATACTAAGAAACATCAATCACAAACAATCAAACCTATTTCACAAGAATAATCTCTAACTCCAATGTGTGTAGTAACAAGAACTAAAGTCAGGTAAATTGAAATAAACTTGAAATCTTGTTCCTAAATCCTAACGAAATGGAGGATTAAGGGAGGCTAGTGACAAGTGGCGGCTAGGGCTGGGCAAGGGCAAGGCACGAGACGAACACGGGCTTGGGGAGGCAAAAATGAATACGTCGAGGGGTGACGGCCGATGGTCGAAGAAAGGGACGATTGGAGGAGGCTGGTAGGACATCGAGTTTGGTAAGGACAAGGCACAAACTTTGGTTTGGGAGGAGGCATAAATGGAAAATGACAGTCGGCTCAACAAAATTGGCTTAGGTTAGTCATTATATTTTTTCTAAATATAAAAAAAAAAATTCATTGGGTGGGTTGGGTTTTGGTCGGGTTTTAGAATTCCAACCCGAACCCACCCAATTTGACATCGGGTTGGGTGGGTCAACCCGACTTGTTTTTGGGTCTGACGTTGACCCAACCCGTCGGGTTTTCCTTGGGTGGGTTGGATGGGTTATTTGGGTTTTCGGATTTTTTGTTCACCCCTACTTAGAAAGGAATGGGTTGAACTTCTTTCCAGTCACTATGTTCATTTTGCCACCACACTTGGCAGAGTCCAAGAGCCAAGAAAAGGATACGTGAAACTTCTTCCAATCAACATGTTCATCAAAAAAATAATAATAAAATTAAAATTATATAATCTATTTATAATATCATATGAATTTTAAACTCGACTTGTGAGTTTATTACACACCATCGAAGGAGGTGAAGGCAAGAGCCTTTACTTTTCCGACGTTTCACTAGAAGTGAATGTGTCCCCTAGGAATTACAAACATCTTTAACCATCCACTTTGTTACAAGTATGACAATTATATTACACACTTTGTGTATGGTTATGTTCACATTCAAACATCACATTTTCACAATGCTAATAAAACATTTTTATATTATCTATATTATTTTTTATATATAATTGAATTTACTTTTAGACCCTTATGTCGAATATAATACAAATATAACTCTTGATATAATCATTTTTATATTAGTTTGACAGTCGACAAAATCTAAAGCTGTTTATTCTCCCATTTAATACATCTGTATCCTTGTTTATAATTTCTAACAAAATCTATATCTACGTCACTATTGTCTCAAATTGGATATTAGATTTAAGATCTTTACTGTGTATATATATATATTTTTTTTGTTAAAGAAACTAAACTCTTTGATTTTTGTCAGCATATTGAGAAATTTAATAAAATATTCGTCTCTAAAGAAGCACTTTTGTAAGTTTATTTATCTCCTTATTCCAGTTGGTTCTGCAAATTACCACGAGAAACAGGGACTGGAGGGCGGTCCCACGTATAATGCCTCCTCATAGTCCCTGCAATGTAATTATTAGTTCATGAAACTAATTATAATCACGTGAGAATTGGAAATTAGCACTTGATTAGTAAAAATTTTACATTTTAATCATATTTAAATATAATATAATTTTACATTAAACGTAAAGTTTTATATTTAAATATAATTTTTTTAAAAAAATAATTATTATTTATTTATTTTTTAAAATAATTATATTAATTTTTCAACTTTAACTCTTTATTTTTACTTTTATTAATCACACTAACTTTTTAATTCTAAAATACAATTTAAATACTTTTCGTCCAAACATACATTTTATTCAAATATAAAACAAATACTTTTCAACCAAATACAACACTTAAAAAATATTTTGCATTCAAATACAATTAAAACATAATACGTTTATCAAACAACACATTACATTTAAATATAATGCATTTCAATAGTATTTCATTTATTATTCCAAAGTATTTTGAAATTTTTTTTTATTTTTCATTCACGTCATATTCTCTATTTATTTCACTTTTCCTATTTACTTTTACTAATCACATTAATTTTTCAATTCTAAAATACAATTTAAATACTTTTCATCCAAACACATATTATAAATACAAAATAAATACTTTTTATCCAAATATAAAATACATTTAATGTATTGCGTTTAAAAATAACGATATATTAGAGGTGTATTCTTAAAAGATGTATTTGATACTGCTTTTAACCTTTTATTTGTATTCTTAAAAAATAAACAGTAATTTTTAACTTTTTATGTGTTTCATTATTTAATAAAAAATAGTGATTCATTAATTTAAATCCTTTAAATTTTTGTTGTCCAAAATATGTTGCTCCTGTCGATTTTCATGAGCTTAAAATCTTCCAAATTTGATGTCTATAGTTTCAGATCTCATAAGGGACTGCAATGAAATACACAAGATTGAGAAAGCTATATATAAAACCACACTATAGATTGGGATTTAAATTAATATGTACTTGTTTAATATGAAACAAAATATACGAAAATAAAAAGAAAAATCCTACCGAAGAAAAAGATCCTTTAAAGAGATCTTGATTTCGGTGGAATAGATCACGGGAATTTGAGATAATGATGGAGTGAGAAAAATAACCAAAAAAAGAAAGAAAGAAAGAAAGAAAAAACAACAACAACAAGAACAGGATTCTAGGGCCGGCTGTTAAACCCAACATCATGTCATTTATGCATACGTAAGGTCTGTTTGATATAATCTTTTAAAATCTGTTTTTGACTTTTTAAGTAAAAAAACTATCAAAATCAGAAAATATGATTTATGGTAAAATCTTTTCTTAAAGTACATTTTAAAATTTGTAAATTTAAGTTATATATTATAAATTTTATTTTATAAATATTTTTATTATTTATTAAAAACCTTTAAATTATTTTACTGAACACCAACTGAAAAGCTACGATTTTTTACTTTTATTTTTTGGGGATTTTTATCATGGGTAAGCTATTGAGGTAAAAATTTTTACACCCTTTAATTTAAATTCAAGAATTAAAAAGAGCCAAGGACTATCTATATAAAATAGAACCTCCCATGGAGAAATAAAGCCCTCTCTACCAAAATTAAAAAAAAAAAAAACACATACACACACACACACCCCAAAAAGGTTTACAAATCATGTCAAAGAGGAAGAAGAAGGAACTTGCACCGGCAGAGATTCAAGCAGCCAGCAAGACTTATCATCACAATGGTTTTTTTTTTTATTTAATTTTTTGACGTAAAAAGTCACAATGGGTATTTTGTTCATCTAGGGAAATCTCCAAAAGAGGGAGAAATCCCAGTGATAGAAGGTTTTTTTTTTTTTTCTCTCAAAAATTTTGCTAAACACACGTCTATTTTATTTAATATTATGGACTTAAATTTTAGAAGTTCGAAAAATAAAAATGTCATGTTAGAAATAGGTGATTCTACCTGCAAATTAGGGTTATTAAAAAATCTATCAAATTTGTTTGAAAGTAAAATTTTGTCTCATTTCAAGAGAATAAGTGAGTAATGAGAAAATAGTCAAATTTTGTGAAAATTGGGAGCAATTGGAATTGTAATTTGGATTTCATGGACGTGAGGCTGCTGATATTTGAAAAGCCAATGTAGCATTTATAATTGATTAAAGAAGAGAACAGGATTCACAAGAATAACAATAAACTTTTGTGAATCTGATGCCAAGTTGCTTTGTGCTTTTTCATGTTTCTTGTACCAATAAAACAAAACATAGTAGCCCATGTCGGAATGAGCAAGGGTAGATACAAGGGGCAAGATTCCATGCTCGACATCTTAAATTTTTACTTTGCTTTAATAGGCACCATATTCAATCTAACTACGAATAATCAATAGATCTTTATCTATTAATAAGATAAAAATCTTTACCAATCAGTCTTATTCTTTTACTAACTACTTAAAGTAAAAATAAAAGCAAAAACTTAACGGAAGGAAACGAAACAAACTCATAATATATCCAATTAAGGTAGGAATACTTTGCCAAAAAAGAAAAAATGAAAAAAGCCAAATAGTATTAGTACTTCTATTATTACAAGTACATTTTCCCAAAAGCAGGAAGGCCAAGAGTGCACTAGCATGTACCAGTCCATACTCATCATCAGCTAAAGTCCTTTTGTCATATTTTCTCTTCTCCAAAAAATGGCCAAGGCAGATCACCCATTTCTTGGCCTCAAGACGCCTGCGAAGGCGGCGGACTACGTGCCGGTAAGGAGCGTAGGCGAGCTGAACGAGCGTAGTCTGCCAGCACTAGAATTTTTTTAGCTAGTAGAAATATTACATGTAGTTTCATTTGATTGCATTCTCTTTTGCTGCCTGTTTTCTCTATTTGGTAATTGTCCGCAAGTCTGATAAAACAAAAGGCAACCTATAATATCTTTATGGAAGAAGGCCGGATTGATTGCAGAACTGAAAGAAATTATCTTCCAACTGTTTTTCATTTTCTTTAATTTAACAAAACGACAAAGAGAAATTAAATGCTATTATACATATAGAGATTTTTTTTTTGATTTGTTGGGAAAAACAAGAAAAAAAAAATGTCACAACCAAAGATTAACTAAAAGAATCTTTAATGTGGTGTCAGTCAGTTTAATGTGCTAGTACTAAAGTACTTCAGAATTGGGAGTTTTGTGCTAAATATAGTATTGATGTCATTGATAATATTTGTATTGTACAAGTGCTAACACCAGAACTTACCAAAAAAAAAAAAAACTAATAATGAAGTATATATCCATATATATCTAGAGAAGGGAAATATCCATCTAGACAAAGTTATATTTTTAACCTTATCATGATATCCCTCAAAATTAAACTAATAATTCTGATCTTTTTTTTTTTTTTTTTTTTGGTCTGGCCTAACATTTTGAACCTATTTTGTTGTTCTTGGTGCTTCAATCCAATATTGAACCAATTATATTGTATATATTTGTAGCTAGGCATGGGGAGTGCACTAGAGACGCTATGTGGACAAGCAAATGGGGCAGGCCAAGTCCACATGCTTGGAATTTACACGCAACGCTCATTGATTATCTTACTAGTCTCCTGCCTCTTCCTCTTGCCGCTCTACATTTTCGCCGCGCCTGTCCTAAAGCTGCTCGGCCAAGACGAGCAGATAGCCGACCTCGCCAGAGAATTCGTGCTCCAAATAATCCCTCAGCTGTTCTCTCTCGCCATAAATTTCCCTGCTCAGAAGTTCCTCCAGGCTCAGCGCAAGGTTGCATGGATTGCTGTTGGCATGCCTGGCTCTTCATTTTTGTCTACAAGATGGGCCACTGCGACATCCCAAGTTGTATAAGTTATGGGTTGGAGTAGAGACTTATGGGCTGGGTTTTCATGGCTGGTCTTCAGGGATATTTGGGCCTTTGTTAGGCTTTCCTTGGCCTTTGCCGTCATGCTTTGCCTCAAGACTTGGTGAGAATCATTTATTTACATTGAATTCTCATTTAGATGCCATTTTCTTAATTGTGCCAAAAAAAAAAAGGTTCTTTGTTTTGTCTTGTGACAATTAAAACTCGCATTTTAAATCAATCATTTTGGCTTTTTGAGTTTGTTTTAATTGTTCAGTTTAAATTAATGGATAGCAGTCATTGTTATTCATTGGAATTAATGCTGCAATAAGGTAAGAGTTAGTTGAGCTTCTTGTTTTGTCTTCAGGTAGGAAATTAGTTTAAATTGATAGTTCTAATAGTTATATATGTCTATATATATATTTCATTTGATGTGATTTTGAACATGTTTTTCTTATAAAAATCTTTTAATCACTCATTGTTCTTTAAAACTATCACATATTAACCAGTGTTCGTGTATCCAATGAGTTTAGTCTGCGACATTCAAGAAAGAACCGCCAAGTACTCTTTATATGTGACAGTCTTTCAGTCTCTACTATAGGGATTTTGTGCATGATCATTATATTGGTAACTAAAGATAAATTTGCCCTCATTTACACAAACAACAAGGAGTTACAGCTAGCTGTGTCTCACTTAGCTTTCCTTCTTGGAATCACCATGCTTCTCAACAGTGTAAAACCAGTTATATCATGTACATATGTATATATTTATATAAGCATTTTGATGTATTAACTTTTTATCTGAATTTATATTTATATATATAATTTCAACATATTGTTGTAGGAGTTGCTATTGGAGGTGGATGGCAAACAATAGTAGCTTACGTAAACATAGGATGTTATTGCATTTTCGGACTTCGTCTTGGAATTCTACTAAGTCACTTGCAGTTTTTGGGATGAAAGTAAACTTTTTTTTTTTTTTTGACTATAGAAAGTTCTTTGATTTGCCACTATTAATGGGTCGTTTGGTAAACGTATTACGTTTTAATTATATTTAAATATAATTCATTTTTTAAGTGTTGTATTTGGTTAAAAAATAACTGTTTTATATTTGAATAAAATGTGTGTTCAGATAAAAAATACTTTAAAATTGAAAAGTTAATATGATTAATAAAAATAAAAAATAAAAATTATAATTAAAAAATTAATATGATTATTTTAAAAAAATTTAAATAATAATTATTTTTATAATATTATTAAAAAATTATATTTAAATATAAAATTATATCACGTTTGGATATAATAGTATTAAAAAAATATTTGTGAAGACGAGCACTAATCTCTCTCTATTTAATCAAGTTGTTAAATGATAAATAAAAAAGGAGGGGCAATCAATTGAACAGTGAAACGATGACAATAGATTTAAACTCCTCGGGCACATAATCCATCACGGATTACGAGAATTATGATGGACACACGGATCAAAAAATTATTAAAAGGTAACAAAATGTGTAAATTGAGTCCAGAGTACAGCTTTAATTGAACCACGAGCTGTGGATTTTTTTTTTTTTTTTTTCCAAATTATTATCAGGTTAAAAAAATTAGAGGAAATCAACAGGTTCGATCTGTGCCAGAGCAAAGCAGCCACGGAAGCATATAAATATAAGCTTAAATAAAGAAAAAAGAAATTAAAAATAATAAGAAGAAGAAGATACTGGAAGTCTGCAACTGTCTCATAATTCACTTTGAAGAAACTGGACTACCTTCAGTCCACTTTCAGTAAAACTGGGCTGCATGAGGGCCCATTGGAAACCACGCATAACTATAACAATGTTTAAGTGAAAATTGTGAAAATAGCTTTTTTTTTTTTTTTTTTATGTTACATGATAAAATTTTTTCTCTCATGATGTAAAATTTTATCTTGAAACTTTTTTTTTTATTTGATATCATAAAATATAAAAAATTCTGAAATCATTATTAATAAGATGATATATTAGAGACGTATTCTTTTGGGTATTCCTAAAAAAAGCCTTTATGTTTTGTTGTTAACAGGTTAACATTATTAATGATAGTATCCATGTGCTCAGAAGTAGTTATCTTAAAGCTAATTTTCTTTATTCACATGCAGGAATGGTATAATTGGTACGTTGGTAAGGACGGGGATGGGTTAAGGTAGAGCTCCGAGACTCAAATCCTACAAACAGAAGAGCATCGGAAACTTGATAAAGAGCCCCAGACGACTTCTCAAAAACTTATTATAAAAGCCAGAGGTTTTAGTACAATGATAACCATCCATAGAATGTAGTCAAAAGTCTAGTTGATTGCAGACATGATTTATGGAGATCATATTAATAAAATAAAACTTGGAACAATTTGCAGCATTGAAGGCACCAAGCTCATTTGCCCATGTCTAAAAGATTATCAAAAGGAAACTCTAAGTTCTTTGTTCTCGTTTAAAAAAATAAAAAAAATCTATGCTCTTTATTCCTTTTTTTTTTTTTTTTGAAACAAAAATTCCATCTAAACTATATTCTCCTCAATTACGTATTAGGTTGAATGTAACCCATAAGATTTATTCAATTCTTAAAATTTGTATGAAGAGGATTAGAATTTTTATTGGATAGATTAAATCTCATTTGAAATAATAAAAAACAAGAGTAAAAATAAAAAATAAAAAAGATAAAAAAATACTATAATAACTCATAGACAATGAATTAAACCCACCTTCAAATAAGCTCTTGATAAGCTCTTGATAAAGTGCCTAAAGCTTCTTTTTGCCCATTCTCTTTTGTATTGATTAACTGGTACCCAAACAGTGCATTTTGCATGAGGCTAGTCTTTTTTTTCTTTTTTTCCCCCCCTTTTTTTTTTTTTTTTGCTAAAGACAAAGGCTAATGAGAGATTGTTAGCCTAATATTAGAGAATAAGGCATTACCTATACACGTATCTTCATCTTTTATCTTTGCATGTATAAAAGTTTTAAACCCTCTTCACTATTCATCAACCATGTGTCACCAACTCCTCCTCCCTTTCGTCCTCCTTTTTTTTTTTTTTTTTTGGCCTTTATCCCTTTTTTTGTCCTCAGTTCTCTCTTTTTTTTTTTTTTTCCTGTCTTCTTCTTCTTTTTTTTTTTTCCACTTAGCCCTTTTGTGTTATTTTTTTGATCTTGCAGTTTTCTCTTTTTTTTTTCTCTCCTTTCCATCTATTTTTTATTTTTTCCATTTTAATTCTTTTTGTTATTATTTTTTATTTTTGCTTTACCTTTCAACTTGTACTATTAGATAAATGTGACTTTTATAACGACCTTTTTGTTATATCTTTTAATTTTTTAATCCTACTTTTATTTTCTTTTGTTTTCGGCTTTTTTTTTATTTTTTTCATTTTAGTCCTTTTGTGTTATTTTTTTTGGTGTTGCAGTTTCTTTTTTCTTTTTCTTCCTTTCCGTCTTTTTTTTTATTTTTTATTTTATTTTTCATCAAACTTTTTAAAGTGTATCACTGTATCGAATGAGACTTTTGTGACTACCTTCTATTTTTTTCCTTTTATTTTTCTTATTTATTTTAAATCTTATATTTTTAATCATGTTTAATGAAAATACTTTTTCTTTATGATTTATACTTATTAAAAAAATTTTTATCTCTAAATCTTTTCACCATGTCCAATAAATTTTATAAAATTAACAACACATGCGTGTCATGAGTTTATAAACTAGTATATAAAAATGTTAAATCTATTGTTTACCAACACAAGAAAGCAATCATTGATATGATACAACATCTCATCGTAACATTTAAAAAAAAAAAAAAACAAAATGAAAAAAAAAAAACTTTGGTTCAGAAACAAACTCACTACTGATTTCAGGTATAATTGTAAAAATCATATGTAACTATATTAGATAAAGATTGGATGTCCTTATCTTTATTTCAATATGGGAAAAAAAAAAAAAAAACTAAAGGATCACTTCACACTTACGCCACGCTACTCCCATACAGAAGTCCAAAATATTTAAAAACACAAATCTGCAAAAAAAGGGTTTTTTTTTTTTTTTTGAGAAATGTCACTTTTAAATTTTAGGCCAAATTGGAAGAGTGCAAAGCGTACGTAATATTTCTATTTTCCCAAAAATAAAAAAGAAAAAACGTGTATTTTTCCTTTTTTCGTGAGAGTAGAAAACTTATGGGTTTTTCGTGAATGTATTACATTTTAATTATATTTGAATACAATTTTTTTTAGCATTTTATTTGATTGAAAAGTATTTGTTTTGTATTTAAATAAAATATGTGCTTAGATGAGAAGTATTTTAGAATTAAAAAGTTGATGTGATTAGTAAAAGTAGAGATAAATAGTTAGGTTGAAAAATTGATGTGATTGTTTTAAAAAACTTTTGAATAATAATTATTTTCGTAGCACTGTTAAAAATAATTCCATTTGAATGTAAAACTTTACATTTAGTGTAAAATTAATTTTCATAACGTCAAAATATGTTCTCTAAAAGTAGCATTAAAGAAAGGTGGTGTGATTAGCATGCGGCCATTAAAATAAAAAAAAAGGATTGCAAAAAATTTTTATTCATTATAAAAAAATATCTTATACGTATATGAACCGTAGGGTCTCATTAATGATATAATAATACTTGCGTTAACTAAATTAATGTATAGAATTTTATTTTCTTGAGAGTTATAATGGTTTTTTAAATTGAAAATTTAAATTAGAGGAAATAAAATATTTACAGCATCAACTATCTTTCGAGTTGAAGCTCCCTTGAGTGAGCATGCAAAACCGCGCTTTAATCCTTCGTTATTCTCACAAACATAAACGATTGACTGAGATAAATAAACTGACCTAATGTTATCTATTTTTTGCTTGCACTTCAAGAATAAAAGTTCATAATTGGAAGTAAAAATTCGGCACAACAACCCTTTGGTTGTATTTATTTATATTATGATTTCTTAGCATATAAAAACAAACGGGTAATAAAATAAAAATAAAAAGAATAGAAGGGTATAGTTGAAAATAAAAGTTACAACACGGCAGCTTGGTTCATCACATTCTTATATATGGAGAAAAATAAGATGCAAAATCAATGAACCTAAGGAGCCATCTATAACTGTATACGGTTGTTGGAGTAAATTTTTTCAATCCTACTATAAAGTTGTAAAAAAAAAAAAAATATTTTGTCTGATATTTTCTTTGTTTTAAGGAGTTTCTCTTTGCCATATTCGTAGAGGAGCCAATATGGCTACTCATGGTTTTAGTAAACGAAAAGAAAAAAAATATACATGTATATATATATATATGGCTACTCATGGTTTAACTTAATATTCTTTTCTATAGAATTTTTTTATCTTAGAAATCCTGATAAAATTAGGGGTAGATAATTTTTTTTTTTTTTTTTGGTTTACAAGAACTCTTATTAGAGATTCTAAAGGTAAAAGGTATAATGTAATTCGTGAAATCTGATATATTGGCAACCGTTCTCCAAGTTATGAAGCATTGTGGTTTCTTTTGTAACGAGTTTGGTTTATTATAAATATCTATATATGTATATAAATGTATATTCTCATAAACTATATCATGTGTTCAGATAAGCTAACAAGGTTGCCTCTTAATTGCATGCTCTTATTATTATTGATGACAAGTTAATTTGATTGGAAGACTCTCTACTGTATCCAAAGAACATATTAAGGGGACGTTTGGATAACTAATTATATTCTATTATATTTTAATATAATACATTGAATGTAATATGTATTTAAATGAAAAATATTTATATTATATTTAAATGTAATATTTTTTTGGATAATAAGTATTTAAATTGTATTATATAAGGTGTGATTGATAAAAATAAAAAGAAAAAAGAGAAAAAAAATATGATTTAATTAATAAATATAATAATAAATAATAATTATATTAAATTTAATTTATAATATAATTAATATTTAAATATATTACTTTCACGTTAAAATAAAAATTACATATGCAATACAAACACACAACAACCTTATCTGACACCTCTAAAATAAGAGTACTCCTTTGTTTTTATCGTAATGAAACTTCCGCTTCAGTACATGCTCTCATAAAGCAACTTCGTTTGGTACAGGTTTAATCTACGGAAAGCCTTTGGAGTTTTGACATTTAAATAAGATATTTTTTTCCAGCAAAATAATAATAATAACAACAAGTTATCACTTTGTTTTCTTCTAGCAAAATAATAACAATAACAACAAGGCATCTCTTTGTTTTCTTCCAGCAAAATAATAATAATAACAAGAAGTTATCTCTTTGTTTTCGGCCCAATTTTTTACCAACAGCAGACGTCGATGTACTACCACTACTTGTTCACATGCAAGTAAAAGGTGTAATATATCTTTAAAAAACTTCTCATACAATTGCCATTATAAGTTATAAACATATATATATTTTAACAAATATGCCACTAATTTGTTTTTTTTTTCTTAATAAAATGCTAATCTATTTAGTAATTTTTAAAGACACTTTTTTTTTTGGCTAGGCAACCTTTCAAAGAGGAGTAATATTAGGTTCACCGGTAATGTCCATTACAACATTAATAAAAAACAATGAATAATATTTTTGTGACATGTACGTAAAACCCGTGATTTATTTGTTACGGTGCTCAACAAATATAATATATTTTAAAAAAATGATAAATTATCCGTTTGGTTTCCATCATTTTTACAAAGTTATTATTTGGTCCAAACCCTTTTTTTTTTTTCCTAAAAGCTTTTTGAACTATTCAAGATGGTTCAAATATAGTTATGTTTATTAATAAAGGTTTTAAAAAAAATAGATTGAACATATCATGTTATGGCATATGTAAGTTGAAGTCATTTAATTTTTTTAATTATACTTAGCGAACATTTGAATAACGCATTGTATTTAAATATAATAAGTGTTTGAATTAAAAGTATTAATATTGCATTCAAATGTAATATTTTTTTTAAATATTTGAATTGTATTGTATGTAATGTGATTGATAAAAATAAAGAGAAAAAAGAGAAAGAGAAAGAGAATACGTAATGTGATTGATAAAAATAATAAAAAAGTGGAATAATAAATAATGATTATAATGAATTTAAATTGTGATATGATTGGTATTTAAATGCAATACTTTTGAGTTGGATGAAAATTATATTACGTTCAAATACAATATGAACGCAATACGTTTACCAAATGTTCACTTAAAGAGTGATTTGTGTGATATTTTATCGTAAATTTGTTTAATTATGAAAATAACTAAATAAACAATAAAATAAATCATAATTTACATGATATTATATATTAAATTTGTTTGTTAATGAAAATGACTAAACAATAGAAAAGGTAAAAGACCAAAACACACCTTTATAAGATCAAACAAAGAATTTACCTAAGATAGTCATTATTCAACACCGGCTATAACCGGTAAAGAGCAAATGGGAAGGCAGCAATATCCCAATTCCGACACTTTTTTGAGAGAAGGCAATACGTTCATCGAAGGATGTACGGACAAAATGGCAACAGTTACTTAACGATTAACGTTCGCTTTCAAAGTCCTATCAATGGTTTTATTAAAAACAGAACGTCGTAACGAAACTTGTAACGGCAAAACTGAATTTGGTGACTAGATGACAGCTATATGTATAACATTTAGAAAATAAAATGAAAAAACATATAAATAAAATTAAAAAAAGAAAAAAGAAAAAGGTCCATCAATTTTAAATTCCTTGGGTCCACGTGGGAGCGGCGGTGCAAGTTAAAAGATTTTTTCACGAGAAAATTAATGGAAACATGATTTTGAAAAAGAATGAAGGTTGTTGTTAGACACTTTGTTTTATTAATATTATGAATAAACCGCGTGGATTATTTAATCTGGTTTTCCGCGTAATATAATCCTGCAATCCACGCAAGAGCAAAATTCTAAGGAAAAGAAACTTTACGATAACAAGATTTAGGTAGCTTTCCTTAATTTACGTATTATTAATGTGATTGCAATCACAGAGAAAAGTTTAATGCCCCTTCCAGCGAAATAAATAAATAACAAATAGAAAAATAACAGCTTATACTATATTTATATTTGTTTGGGAGTTTTATTTTTGAAAAAAAAAATTTTTTATTTTAAGAAAATAGATCTTTTTAAATTTTCATATCTGAATATCCAAAATTTTTCATTTTTAAAAATGAAAAAAGAGTTATCTCTAAATAAAGAAAATTTTTTATCACTCAAAACAACTTTTTATTTAAAAAATAATAATAATAAAAATAATTTTTCATTTTTCAAATCTATAAATTTTTCATTTTTTAAAAAATAACCTCCCATCTAAAGGTCAAATGCATGATAAAATAACCAAATTCCAGCAGGGAAAATGAATAAAATTTTTATTCTAAAGAATGGAATCTATAAAAATTTTGTCCTCTAAAAAAATCTAGATCATATCCTTTTTTTTTTCCTTCCCTTAAACTATATAAAATGCATATTAATAAGCACGATAGACTTACGTAACCGTGTGTACTCGGACAAACAGATCTTTTTTTTCCTCTCTCTCTCTCTCCGTTGCCGAAACTGTTTGATTATAGAGAAAGGTGTGAACGTTTTAATTATAATTTCTGCCCCATGAAAACGTGGCGGTATCTTAATGGTAGTCACATTAAATGAACAAATGTTGTTCCAAGATTAACTAGATATATCTACATTTGCAATTTCAATGAATCAACAAGGAAACGCTTTTGAAACTCAACGTGTACTCGTGTTTCGCTATTACAAATGTAGATTTTGATAAATAGCGTGCTAACGAACCAATTTCTAAACTATCAATTTTTCATCTTGTATTATTATTATTAGTAGTAGTAGAATTTGGGATGAGGTCATGTTTTCTTATAATTTGATCAATAATATAGTTTAATGAGTGTTACTCAATAGCTAGAATAATAATTATTATCGGTAACATAAAATAAGAGATGTGTACTGTTAAAATATATAAACAAATTAATGCAATCAAGATACAACCACATCAAAGGTATTTCATGGTCCATGTAGGACTCCCTAGTTGTTTTGAAGGAAATAGTCATTGAATTGGATAGCTTATAACGTAGAGTTGCATTTTCTCCCCAAAGAAAGAAAGATAGAAGGAAAAAGAGAGAGAAAGAGAGAGAGTGTGTTGCTTGGAATGACACGTTTTTTCTATCATTTTTATCAACTTGAATGAGTTTCTACTAATATTACATTCAGTAAAAATCACATCAAAATATAAAAATATACAAAACTAATGAGATGTTTATTTACAGTTTTGCATTTATATTGTATTTAAATGTAATGTAATTTTTATTCAAATACAAAAGTTTTAAGTTTAGATACAATGCTTTTCAACAATTTGTATTTCAGATATATATACTGTTTTTGAATATTTTAAAATTAATTTTTTTTATATTCACATTATATTTTTTTCTTCATCTTACTTTTTTTATCTATTTTTATCAATCACATCAACTTTTCAACCTAAAATACAATTCAAATATGTTTTTATCCAAACACACGATGCATTCAAATGTAAAACAAATGCTTTTCTTCCAAATATAAAATACATTTAATGCGTTCAATGAATGCAATACGTTTACCAAATACTTTATAATAGAACTAGATTTGGTTGTTAAAAGCATAATTCTATCCTAGGATATGATACTTGTGTGAATAAATATTATATATTATTATTTAGTTTATTAATTTATTATTCGGGGGCTATAGATTGTATTCCAAGTTTTCAACAACTTGGTTTCCTTCACAACAAACACCACCTAAGTAGTCCCCTAACAAAAGAAAAAGGGAACAAAAAAATTGTGTAATGTGATTATCAAATACGACAACGACAAACACCTATTGACAGCAAAATGCCTAATTATTTCAACATTCTTTTTATTTTTTTTGTTGTTTGTCATTTCAATATAGTTGTGTACACGTACCTATCCTTATATAAATATATAGTATATACGTGTATGTTTATACCTTCATTCTCCTCCTTTTCTCTCGCTGTATGTCATGGTTAGCATATTTTTTTCCGTGTATTTTCAATACTTCTCAAAAAGGAGTTAACTTTAACTTTGGACCAATATCACGAAATACACTAACCATTGTCTACGCCAATGCATCATGCATGTCCATACCAAATAACAACACCCCCATTTTCCTTTGGTTCACAAAAATTTTCAATATTTACAAAGTTTTTCTTTTTTAATTATATTTGAAAAAGATATGGGTCCTTCGCCGCCACACGATATCAATAATGTTTCATATTATTAGGAGAGCACCTTTTTGCTCAAGTATTCCCTTTCACTGACCACCATTAAATTCTGTTGCCAATTTTTATTTTATTTTTTATTTTATTTTTAAAGCATGAATAAACAAAGAATTACGTCGCAGCCAAATAAACAAAAAAGAAATCGTGTACTTTATAACAAAGAAAAGTGGTCGTTACATTTTATTGGTTTACAAACTAAGCTCGCAGATTAAATCTACACCGTTGACATAATGTTTTAATAAGTCCTCATATTATGGCCGTCAGTTTCACGACCCCGCCAATGAAGGCAGATAGTGTGCGCTGAGGAGTTGGGAGTGTGGGTGTCACGTGGGCGTAAACGGCGTGTTTGCCGTCCTTGCCTCGGGAAGCGCGTAGGACTTATTCCCGTCGGCGCTGGTTGAGCTCAGCGGGCTGGGCCCGTTCAAGTGCGGCGAGGTTACCAAACAGGACCTACGCAAATGAAATGACGAAAACACCCTTAACCTTGACCCTTAAGAGAAAGAGTGTTTTCTTTTTCTTTATTGGTTTTTGGCCGAAGTACATAAAAGCGTGTTTATAGTTACGCTGTTAGCTCCACCAACCACTGAACAGACCGCATTTCTAATAAAGTATTATGGTAAAAATGACTAAAATAGCCTTGTTCTTTTGTTTAGTTATCGTTTTAGGTGGGAATGGTAGAGGATACAAATCACCATAACTCCTTTTTCTTTTCTTTTCTCTTTTTGTTTTTGAAATATCACATTCACGAGAATTGTTTTGGGCACTACCACTAGAGAGAGGATAAAAAAAAAAAAAAAAGTAAAGTGAACAAAGACGAGTTAAGATTAGATATTTAAAATCCAAGATTCACATCTTAATAATATAAAGATCTGAATGATGTATGAGTTAAATCTGAAATGTAATAAAATATTAAGTCTAAACTAATTAATTTAGTTATAATTTTTATTAATTTAAAAAAAAGATTAATACAAAAAAATCTAATTTTAAATCAATGAAGTAAATAAATCTTAAAAGTATTTGAGATACGGATTCATAAAGAGTAGTTGTGTGGGTGATTACCAATGAAAAAAATGGTAAAAGATAAATGAGGTAAATTTGGATATTTGGGAATTGGGATGTCCTTTCATGGGAAGCAAAATTATTTGATGTGAAATAATATACTAGTGGTTGCAAGAAGGTTGAGTTGGGCAAGGAAGAAGTGGTACATACATTGGGTGCTTGACACGTGTCAAAATCAGATGCTTTAAGGGGAGAAAGGCAAGGATTAAAAAAAAAAAAAAAAAAAGGGGACGCTAGTATGGTTTAGTTGATAACCAATTTTCTTCTTGCAAAATTTTGCCCCACACGCAACCTTAAAACAGGAAATGTCAAATTGTTTATCTTGAAAAATGTCTAGCTGGTTAGTGCGTTGTGTGGTGTGTGAAATCTCACATCGTAAATTACAGAATTAGCCCTGAGAAATTTGGCTAATGTTGGTGAAGAATAATAATGAGAATGATTAAAAAAAAAAAAAAGAAAGAAAGAAAGCTCATTTTCAATATTTTCTTCTTCAACATGGAGCCATGGTTGACCCACTTCTTAACTCTTCCAAGCTTGAGGGGGTCAGTTTTCCATAATTCGGTTGTTCTTTTGTATTGGACAAAATGTTTCAAGGTTCAAAAAGGTGGACAAATGACATGGATTAATGAGTCAAAGTTTTTCAATTATATTCTTCACGGCTCTTATCCAACGGTTTTGGGATGTTGGGAAAATAAAAAAAGCATTATAATTGCAAATGGAATTTAAAATACGAATTTTTTTTCTTTTATAAGAAAAAAACAACTAGATAATATAAAGATTAAAGGTTCTCTGCAGTCATATCAATTGTCTCCATTTTTCTGTAATTTCTTTCTTTTTTTATTCATCATTTCATTTAAATTTAACAATATGCTCATATAAGTAAGCATTAAATATTAAAAAAAATACTTAAACAATTTTCTTAGATGTTGAAATTTAATTGAATGGATAACTAAACATACAGAAAAATAAATCTATGAACTCCCTTCCAACATGCAGCACTTTTTTTTAGAATAACAATTCTCATAAGCAGTAATAGGATAATAGAATAATTTTATTTATTATTGATGAAAAGGGTTGCGCATATAAATACTTTTGATTATTATATGGCCAACATGTAAGGGTGGGGAGGATGAGCAAACCGTATTAAAATAACGATTCAGTAAAATGAGAAGTCATTCTGATTAATAAATAATGTAATTTTGTATATAATTTTGACTTACTTTGCAAGTGTTTGCATATGAAGAAAGAACCTTGGCCAGCAGCAGCAAGCCTAGCAAATATAATACACATTCAAATAACCTCTATGCGTATATATTGAATCTTTTAGTTGGAATATTATATCAATCAATTGAGATTCCTTGTAATCGCATTGTTATCATCAAGATTGATTAATGCATGCACAGTTTTGATATATTACTCTAGTCTGTCATTGTTCAATAGCAATCTTATTACATTCAACTAAACTATATATTAGAATTTTAATTTTGGCAATTTTTGTGAATATTGGACCTAAGCAACTATAAAGGCGCCTTTGTTTAGCCATAAATTTTTGGAGGTTGAATTTGATTGGTTTAAGGTGTCGTTTAGCAAAAAAATTGCATGTTAATTTTATTCAAATGCAATATAATTTTACATTAAACACAATACTACGAAAACAATTAATATTCAAAATTTTTTTAAAACAATCACATCAACTTTTTAACTCCATTATTTATCTCTACTTTTACCAATTACATCAACTTTTCAACTCTAAAATACTTTCATCCAAATACACATTTCATTCAAATACAAAACAAATACTTTTCAACCAAATACAACATTCAAAAAACAAATTTCATTCAAATATAATCAAAATGCAATGCGTTTACTAATCGTCCCCTAAATATGTACTTTCAAAATTTTAAGACTGTTTGAGTTATTTTTAAACATTTTAATTTTTTTCATTACATTTAAGATTGTATGAAATGTTACAAATTATTATCATTTACAACTATTAAGCAAAATTCTAAACATTAAACAGACAACAATTTTGATCATTTGAATATTTTTTTTATAATATTAAATGTTATCTCATAAAATATTTTCATTTACATGTTTCTATTTTAAATATATTCATCTTGATGTTTCTTTTAAAAAGGATCTTAATTTTTTATTTTGAAATTCTATTTTCAAAGTCATTATAAAAAGAATCTATCAAAAAACAAGCAACTCTAGGAACTAAAGAGCTTTGCAAAAAGCAGAAAAAAATCATTGTACTTTAAAAAAAAAAAAAAAAGAGAATAGTGCAGAGAGACCCCCAACATTTCAAACAAAATAAAGAAGAAAACAAAGAGATTCCAAATTAAATTTGGACCGTGACATGTACATTAACCATCAACAATATTTTTAGGACCAAATGGGTCTAAATTGACCGTAGCTCACTAATGTATTGACCAATTCTTTAGAATTATAATATTTTTATTTTGTCCAATTAACATGGTAAACTCTTCCTTATTATGTTGTCAAGAAACAGCCGAAGACCATCATTTGGTCCAATAACACGAGGGAGGGAGGGTAAAAGAAAATTATAGGCTAAGGCTATGAGGTCAAAGTTCAAACCCACATAATTATAGTATTTGGTTATTTATAGAATTTCAAATACAAAATACAAAAAAAAAAAATGACAAGAAGCCATTTTTTGGTGAATGGTGATGGATTCAAATGGATTGGGTGTTTCCAAATTAGTTTCTATAATGCTAATATTTAGTAATGGCTATAGTAAAATATATAAATTTTGTTTATCAACAAAGCTATACAATGACAAATTCACATAGTTTTGGGCTCTGCTGTCCTTTTAAAAAGTGGGAAATCCAAGCACAGGCCATTCCAAAAATGTGGGGTCCCATAACCAAACTTTATCTTTCCCTAAACAACTAGCTCATGTTGACCAAGTTGTATATGTATTATATACGAATAAAATGTGCCACTCCTCTTCTAGGCAACATTATTGTTACTAAGGGCATTTTTGTCATTCCACTTCAAACCTGATTTGGAATTTTACTTTAATTTGAAGGCACAAAAGTTTACAACTAACCAATCTCAAAGTATTTTCTTTGCCAAAATCCCTTTTTTATTTTTTATTTTTTTAATTTGGGTGTGTCGGAGGTAATAATTTATTGGCTGGGGCTTGACAACGTAGACAGCTTTCTTCATCCAGGTTTTTTAAATTCTCTGTTCAGACGTAAAGTCCAGAGTGACCGACTCGTGTCGGTGATCTAAGCAGAGTCTACCGGGAATCGTCCGTTAGGACAAACCAGCTACTAGAATTTCGAATCAGCGAACCAGGGAGAAAGAAAATTCAAGGTGACGGCACCGTCGTCTCACGTTTCGTGACCGCTCGTTCCCATTCGCTACACGTGGCCGAGGGGTCGTTGTCATCGTGTTCTGGATTGCATTGCCGGGCTTTCACGTCTGGCCTTTTAGAATAGTACGTAACTGTCCAGTCAGGTGATCACACCCGAATAAAGATCAACTTCCCTCAATTAAAAACAGAATACATGTCCCGCCTACAACCAACAGCGCGTGTACCTCACGTCTCCAATCATTGGCTCGTGCCTTGCACACGTTTTAAACGAAGGTGAAACCATTTTTCGGCTTGAATTAGAACGAGCAGGCATTGCGTGTGCACGAAGTGTTCGTCTCAGCGGACGCAATCACCGTCCGCACCTCATAAATATCAGAATTACCTGAAATAAACGGTTCTGATCTAACTTAGACATACTCATCAAGATTCAGCTGCAAAAAGCTTCTTATTTAAATACCATATTAATTTGAACCAAAAAAAAAAAAGAAGCCCATAAACCAGAAAGCCAAAGAGCGCTAGTTGGAAACCTCTCTCTTTCTTAGTTATATATTTATTTGTCTATTTTTTTCCCATTATTATCAATTTAAGGCCATAGAGAGAAAGAAACCGTCTCTCTCTCTCTCTCTCTCATGCGTTTCTTCAAAAGACAACTCTTTTAGCTTCTTCTTCCTCTCTCTTCTTCTTCCCTTCTCTCTCAAAGAGAAAGAAAAAAGGAAAGGAAAGGGAAAAAAGTGCAAGAAAAGCCAGAATGCAATCCGGCTTCACCGGAGGCGGCGGCAGTCTTCCTGATTTCTACGCCGCCACAGGCCGATCCATCGTGACCGCCATGAACAACGCTCCTTCGCAGCCTCCTCCCTACAACCGGCCCAACCTGCCTGGATTCTTCCTCGACACGGCCCCATCACGGATCGCTCGCCAGAACCCGGCCTCCTCCATGATCGGGAAGCGGACCCTCGCTGAGTTCCAATCCCATCACCAGTATCTACCTAACCAAGGCCTCGCGCAGGTGAACTACCTCCGGTCTGTGAAACCCAGGGCTTATCAGCACTCTTCTCCGATCTCTCCGCTTTCTCCGATTGAATTTTCACCTACGACCACCACGGCCTCGGAGACTTCTTCTTCCTCGTCGTCGTCTCAGCGGTTTGGTCTGCCTATGCTTCAGCAGCTCCGTCCTCAGCCTATTGCCCCAGCGATGCAAGGAGCTCCTTACGTAAACGGTACGGTCCAGAACCGGATTCCGGCCGTTGATTCCGACAAGAAGATGATAAACCACCGACTTCAGGAGCTGGAGAAGCAGCTTCTCGATGATAACGATGAGGAGGAAGGCGACCCTGTGTCTGCGATTACCAACAATAGCAACAGCGAGTGGTCGGAGACGATACAGAATCTGATCAGCCCTAATCAGAGCCAGAAACCGGTTTCGCCGTCGCCGACTTCTTCATCGTCCTCATCCTCCTCGGTGGCTTCCCCGGCCACCACGACCTGCTCAAAACAGTCGCTGATGGAAGCCGCTTCGGCGATTTCGGAAGGGAAGACGGAGGCTGCGGTGGAGATCCTCACTCGCCTGGGTCAGGTGGTGTCCAACTCGAACCCTAGGCCCAATTTGGAGCAGAGAGCGCTGGAGTTCCTTGCCTCCGCGCTGAAATCGAGAGCCATCCCGGCGGAGAACCCTCCGCCTTTGATCGAGCTTTTCTCGCCGGAGCATGCCGCGGCGGTACATAGTCTCCATGAAATCTCCCCCTGCTTCAACCTCGGCATCATGGCCGCCAATCTTGCGATTCTAGAGGCGACAGTACCGGACCAACAGCCGGCTGCAAACACCACCACCACCACCACCAACAAGATTCATGTCGTTGATTTCGACATCGGTCAAGGTGGCCAGTATGTGAGCCTTCTCCACGCGCTCTCCGCGCGTCAGCAGAACGGGAAGGTTCCTGTGGCGGTGAAGATCACCACCCTCGCTGAGACCAACGGTGGCGGACAGGAGAGGCTGAACGGTGTCGAGGAGAGGCTGAGGCAACACGCCGAGACGCTTGGAATTGTGTTGGAATTCAACGTGGTGAGTCGGAAGATAAGCGAGCTGACTCGCGAATCGATTGGATGCGAGGCCGACGAGCCTCTGGCGGTGAATTTCGCCTTCATGTTGTACAGGACACCGGACGAGAGCGTGTCGACGGAGAACCCACGCGACGAGCTCTTGCGGCGCGTGAAGGCGATGTCGCCGCGCGTGGTGGTTCTGGTGGAGCAGGAGCTCAACACCAACACGGCGCCGTTCATGGCGCGCGTGAACGAGACGTGCGCATACTATGGCGCGCTCCTGGACTTGATGGATTTGACGGCAGCGAGGGAGAACCCGGAACGAGTCAAGGCAGTGGAGGAAGCGCTGAGTCGGAAACTGGTGAACTCGGTCGCGTGTGAAGGGCGGGACCGGGTGGAGAGATGCGAGGTGTTCGGAAAGTGGAGGGCCCGCATGGGAATGGCCGGGTTCGAGTTGAAACCGCTGAGTCAAAACGTCAAGACTCGGCTGAGTTCGGGCAACCGAGTCCACCCCCGTTTCACGGTTAAAGAAGAGAATGGAGGTGTTTGCTTTGGTTGGATGGGTCGCACTCTCACCGTCGCATCCGCTTGGCGTTAACTTCACTCATTTTTCTCTCCTTTTTTTTTATTATTATTTTTTCCTTTTTTTTTTTCTTTTTTTGATTTTTATCTCTCTTACTTCACTTTTTTACTAATGTTATATTAATTGTTATTAAAAAGAAAGTATTATTGACGTTTTCCTGAAAGATTGGCAAGAAAAGGAAATACTCGCACTCCCCCTCTACCAAACGGAAACAAATAAAAATCGAGTGTTTGGATTCCGATATAATTCCGTGCACCTCATTAATTATTATCATTTCGGGTGTGTGAAATGAGGCGTTTGGTTTTTTTTTTTTTTTTAATCTTTTGTTTGCTAAGTTAAACATGTGTTTTATTTAATCTAATTTACAATTTAAATTAAATTAGTTATTTTATTTTAATTTGATTTAATTTATATTAAAATTTATAAAAATAAAGATAATTTATATTAAAAATTAGATTAAAATAGTAAAAATAAAATTAAAAAATAATAAACAGATATTTTATTAAATTAAATTAAATTAATTTGATTAATTTAATTTAATTTGTAAAATTAAGGTTGAGTCAGATCTTTGAACTAAATGATTTTAAAAATTTTTTAAAAGCCACTAAAGGCAAACACTATAATGAGAAAGGTATAGCCTAAAAAAACTCTCGTGGTTAGTTTGATAAACACATTACATTTTAATTGTGTTTAAATATAATTTATTTTTTAAGCATTGTATTTGATTGAAAATTATTTGTTTTGTATTTGAATGAAATATGTGTTTAGATGAAAAATATTTTAGAGTTGAAACGTTGATGTGATTGGTAAAAGTAGAGATAAAAAGTTAGTTTAAAAGTTGATGTGATTTTTCAAAAAAAACTTTTAAATAGTGATTATTTTCATAACACTGTTGAAAAGAACTATATTTGAATGTAAAACTTTACGTTTAATGTAAAAATACATTTTGAGAAAATTCTTATGCACCTCATTAATTATTTTTCATTTTGGGTGTGCAAAAGATGGTCTGTTTTTTTTTTTTTTTTTTTTTGCTAAGTTAAGCATACATATGTTTGATTTAATATTTTAGTTTAATCTAACTCATAAATTAAGTTAAATTGATTATTTCGTTTCAGTTTAATTTAACTTGACTTATATTAAATATTGTGAAAATAAAGATAAATTGTATTGGAAATTAGGTTGAAATAGAAAAAGTAGAGATAATAAATAATGAAGGTGAGTCCTACTAAACTAAACTACATTAGAATTAATTTGGTTAACTTAACTTAATTTGCAAGCTAAATTTTGAAACCAAATGAACTCTAAAATTTTCTTAAAATCCATTAAAGGGCAAACACTATAATGAGAAGGGCATAGTCCACAAAAAAAAGCGCCATTAGAAATAGATATCCGGAACGCTAATGAACAACGAAGAAACCATGTGGAACCACTGTCCATAACAAACCAACACGAACTCACACAAGTGATTATCTCACTCGGGAGAAGCCGAAGCAGGGAAAAGCTGGAGCAACCTCCTGTCTTAATCACAAAGTAAAACTCTTACAAAGGATGGAGTGACAATAAGTTTGACTTGCCAACCAACACCAAGCTAAACACTAGTTGTAAACTGACCATCTAAAGCCAACTTAAAATAAAGAACTGAATGAGGGTTTAGTGGGGAAACCACTGCCCTTGTTCCAAGCAAAAACAGTAAAAAAAAAAAAAAAAAAAAAAACCACACAACTAGTTGACAAATCCAAGTCATTTAACACCGGAAAAGCGAGAAAGACCACTAGAGAGAAACTGTAAAAGAATGGCCATGATGGAGATTGGATACACGGTGGCGCATGAGAAACACACATTGTCGGCAACCTAGTAGCTACATGTGCTTGTCAGAGATGCTCGCCATCCTCCCACGACCTAGCATCCACTATTTTAACAGGAACTCACGACAAACATGCCCGGATTTGACACCAACAAATGGTGCACTTTTCTCCTTTCTCAATTCTGTAGCAGCTTTGACTTCCCTTGTCGTCATACCAAAGCCTAGCACTCGTGGTTTCAATGAGCTCTTGCAGCCAACGCTCCTGGGTTTGAGGACAACGATTGGTGATCAACCCTTCACAAACTTCTCCGAAATGAATTCAACCCACACCGCTAACAACATTAACATGGAGCCAAAGGCCCCAACGACCACCTTGGTCAATAGTGGAAGCCGATAGCCTAGCGAAACACTAGACCATCGGCCCCAAAGCTAAGAACTCCTCCCTTTCCTCTGAGCTTCTTTCTAGTTTTCCTCTCTAAGGTGGCTAGGTTTTTTAGTGGTGGCATTTAAGTGTCGTTTGGTAAAAAAAATTACGTTTTAATTTTACTCAAATGCAATACAATTTTATACAAAATACAAATTTTTCAACAGTACTACAAAAACAATTACTATTTAAAAATTTTTTAAAACAATCACATCAATTTTTCAACTCTACTATTTATCTCTACTTTTACTAAACACATCAACTTTTCAACTCTAAAATGCTTTTTATCTAAACACACATTTCATTCAAATACAAAACAAATATTTTCCAACCAAATACAATATTCAAAAAACAAATTTCATTCAAATACAATCAAAATGCAATGCGTTTACCATACGACCCCTTAGTATATATACACACACACATACGCATATATATGTTGTAGATTTGTCGTGTGGATTGAAGCTTGCGTTTCATAACCGAGCACCAACCATGGACGGGCTCCACTAGAAATATTATTATTTCTTTTTCCTCTCGTTGTCGCCTTTGTTTATATTTATTGGGAAAAAACAGGTTTAGTTACTCGGAAAATACGTGTCCAATTCCCAATGGAGGGTCCCATTTACAGCACTCTCTTTCTTTGCCAATTCCTTGAATTAGAGAAATAGAGGGTAGGGGGCTTCACGTGCGCATGTATACGAAACTTGATTGAGGCTTTTTTGCTAGCCAGGCCTTGATCAGTTTCACGTTGCTTATTGGGGCTCTTCTTCTACATCTACTTACTGTAATAACAACTCTTTAGTATCTTTGTGTATCTTTGTGGTTGTGCCATAAAAAAAATTGATTTTCATTTTTCATCAAAATAAACAAACATAATGAATATAATTATTTTGCTTTTACAGCTCAAGGATGATAGTTTGGTCTACTCTTCTAATGATAAAATAGAATATTCTTTGAAAATGTGAACACAGAAAAACTACTTTTTCGTTATTCTGTATTGATGTAGGTTAGAACTCCTTGCAACATATCATGAACTTTGTCCTTTGACAACACCTCGCTATTAATTGGCATGACTTTCTGGTTGTATTCCTCTAGGCAGGCCTGTCTATAAGCTAGAAAAGTTTCTTTTATTTCTCCTTTTAAATCATAATAACTACAAAATGAGGGAATTAAAAGAATGTTATCACTAATTAATGTTTCGAAATTATAACTGATGTGATAAATTAAAGTGGGCACCCATGAAAATTTTATATTACCCCAAGAACATAAAGATTTTTCCATCATGCAATGTGAGTGAAAACACTTCATCTACATCTTCCATCATCACTTTCGACTATTGTTATGATTAATTATCTATTTAGACCATATGTTTGAACAATAAGTTTAAATAAAAAATTCAAATTATTCATAAGAGAAAATAACATTGGAAAAAGTTTAAGTTATAGGTTTGAGATACAGATCCAAACAAGGACTTATACCTTATTTGTTTTTTGCATTACATTTATATTATATTTAAACGTAATGAAATTTTCATCTAAATGCTAAAATATTACATTCAAATACCAATTACATTATATTTTAAATATAATACAATCATTATTTACTACTATATTTTTTATATTACTTTTACAAATCACATCACATATTCTTTTTCTCGCATATCACATACAATATAATTTAAATAATTTTCATCCAAACAAACGTTACATTTAAATATAATAAAAATATTTTTCATTCAAACGCTTATTACATTTAATATATTGTATTTAAATGTAATACGATCACAATGTGTTACCTAAACGTTGTATTAATCTTTCATTTTTATGATGTTGTTCATTAGGAAAGCCTCGCGCTATGTTTTGCCACTTTGATCGTGATAGAAGGACTCAATTATTTGAATGGTGGCATGTTTATAATTTGTACCTTACAGAAGGTTGAAAGGGATTGTCAAAATTAGTCTCTTGTAATTAGTTTGGAGAATATTCATTTACCCTATTAAACACTATGCAGTATTTGTCAAAATCATCTTCATAACGTGTTTCATGTGATGGAATTATACAAGATATTTTTTTCCCTTTTGTGTGTATGTGTGAGTGTGTGTGTGTTTTTTTTAACACCCTGATACTGCTTCAATCACTATCTACATCTGAACTAGGATAAAAAAAGAGTATTTCACTCTTGGCTCTACATCGAGTACCTTTCTAACCTCCAAGCAATATTTACTTTACTTCCAAATTTGGTCTTTGCATTGAAAAATACAAAATAAATAAATAAACATCACTGCACACATAAAGCTAATGCTTTAAAGAGAGATTGGAGAAATCTCAAAAGAAACACTCAATTGTGTATTTTCAAAAATTATTTCTTTATTAAATTCTTATATCATTCTTTTAATAATTTCATATGATTATGATATAATTTAATGATATTTTCAAATTTTATTTTACGGATCACGAGATATTATGTCCTATTATAAGATTTTACAATGTATTAAATTTTAAGTCTTTTAGATTGGATGTTGTACTCTATTGTGTTTGGAATCTCCTATTTGATGGTGCTCTTGTATATGGCCTTACAATCTTGCGCTTGCTAATAAATAATGTATATTTCCGCCACTTGCAAATGGAATCTAATGTATGCCAAGCAAAGTTCATAAAGGATTTAAAAAAAAAAAAAAAAAAAAACGCTTAGCTCTATCTCACCAAAAAGTTTCTCTCAAAGCTGCTCTAATACTTAAATTGAGCATATGAGCATCTCTTCTCTTTCAATTTATTTTTACCACTTTTTTTTTTTTCCTCATAAACCCTTGCAATTCTCTCTAGTAAAGTAATGAAAACGAAAAAAAAAAAAAAGGGAAACTTTGTGGCGAACTAGCTCTATAAACACTTCATTTGCCAAAACAATAAAAAAAAAAAATGTTTCGCTAAAAATAGGCACTTGTCAATTAGGCATAAACATGTAAATCTTTAATCAAGCATTGACATGCAAGGGAAGAGAGAGTGGGAGACAATGAGATGAGGACCCGCGCAATACGCATCTCCGATAAAGAAACATAAATGCACAATAATACATTCAATGCTAGAGCGTTTCCCATCATGAGGGGCAGTGGTAAACAGTTATTGTTGGGGTGGCCCTTTAGGCCTTAGAGACAAAGGAGCGAGAAAAGTAGTCATAATACGTTCGTAAGCAAGTAGAAAAAGAGCATAAATGTTGTTCACAAGAAAATAAATTAATAAATGACGTTTGAGAAAATGTCTAGCAAATAGGTGTGAGTGAGAGTGGAAGTGAATTGGATTACCCTATTAAATGCGGCCATCAAGAGCAAGATAAACGATGCTATGAAAACATGGTGGTGACGTAGCGGTTCAGGAAGTTTTACTTGAAACCTTGTGTTTCCAGCTGTTGAATGTCTAACGACAAGATTCTAGACTATCTTACGTCCCGTTTGTTAATGATATTGTATTTGTATTATTTTTAAATATAATATATTTTTCATTTAAATATAAAAATATTATATTTAAATATCAATAACATTATATTTTAAATTTAATACAATCATTATTTATCATTCTACTTTTTTTTATTATTTTTACAGTTATCAACCATATCACATATAATATAATTCAAATACTTTTCATTCAAATGTAATGTGATTATTTTTAATCTAAATGTAAATTATTTTTAATATATTACATTAAAATGTAATACGAATATAATGCATTATCTAAATACCCTATTATTGATAATTTTAATGTGTTCGTGTTATGAATGTTAGGTCAAGAAATTTAAACACACCTTTATTTTTTTTATTTTTTTTCACCAAAACAAAAAAAAGAATAAATTTAGAAACCGAAAATTACCTCATGTTTGTTTGCAGCGTTGCATTCGTATTACATTCAAATACAATGTAATTTTTATCTAAAAATAAAAACATTTCATTCAGATATCAATTACATCACATTGTAAATATAATGCAATCGTTATTTATTATTTCATTTTTTTATTACTTTTACTAATCATATCACATATTTTTTTCTTCTTTTTTTCTTTCTACTTTTACCCATCACATCATATATTCATTATTAAAATACGATTTAAATACTTTTTATCAAAACATATATTATATTCAAATACAATATAAATACTTTTTTTAAATATAAATTATATTTAATATATTATATTATAATATAAACATAATTCAGTTATAGAGCATGTTTGTGCAAAGTTTTGCCTTATCCAAAAACTTTTTTTTTCAATATTTCATTACTTTCTACTATTTATATTGGTAAAACGTTACAATAAACTCCAAATTTTAAAAATTCATAACCTTGTATATACAAATTCAAATAAGATGATTTTTTTTAAATTATATAATATTTTGAAAAAAATAAAACAATATCGATTTTATTTTATTTTATTTTATTTTATTTTAATTTTTTTAAAATTTTATATTTTTTCACTTCAAATAATTTTTTTTCTAAATATATTTTTTAAAACAATTTTTTTCTACCCAAATAAAAAATCTCCACAGGCATTCACCATACACTCTTAATTTTCCTCTTAAGGTTATATTGTAGATATACATCTTAAAAAACAAAACAAAAAAAGAAAAGAAAAGAAAAGAATGGATTAATGATTACAGGAGATCGTCGGATTTGATGGGCTGAAGAGATTTTTCACAATAATTCCTCTGAAAAAAGCAAGGTATGAAGAAACTATGTCACTGCAAAAGGCCAAAAGGGTATCTACATTTTGCATGGTAACAGTCAAAACCTTCCATATTGCTTTTCTGGATAGAAGAACCTCTAATAATGAGTCTAGCAGTTACTTTTTGCGGTTTTGTGAATTTTCCACGCCGTCGGTGATGAAGCAGTCAGCATTTTTGCTTTTTTCGTGACAAGGTTTTAATATGTTTCTAATCTTAAATCCCAAGCTCAAAATCAAGTTAATTAGGGACAACTTGGTGATTAAGCCATATATAAAGTAATTCAAAAGATTGACTGAGAAAGTGAAAAAAAGACAATTTTTTCAACGTTTCATGCCAAACTTCCAAGTCGAATATGAAAAGGCAAAATTCGTCAATGATAATTGGCAGGCATGAACAGTGGGAAAATAAAGATCTACAAGGAGGCGTGGTTTTAATGTGAAAAGATTTTCTTCTACAAAACATGTTAATTGAAAATGGAGCTCTTCACGAAAGGTATACATATCTTTATCAACAATGTATATTTATATATATTACATAAAGTTATATATACTAAAAAAATATATATATATACAAAATTGATAGTTTCTTATATAAATTTAACTGTTAATTACATTAATAAGATTGTATTTTTCATATCCTATTATAGTATTTTTTTTTTGTAAAAAAATATATGTTGTGAAAAGGTTTAAATAGTTTTATATACCGCAATTATTACCATACAAGTCATAAAAATGGGCTTGAGAAGTTTGGTGTAAGCTACCAACATTATGGTTGTATTTTTATTTTGTCATATGGTCGCATTCCATGCATGTAAACACAGGTGTAGATTTGTTCAGCTACTTTAAGAAAGCCGAATTATTCTAGCTATTGACTCTCTACCAAACATCTTGAAGTGCATGAAAAAACCCCAATCCTAGCAGCAAATCTTTTCTTTTTCTTTTTTTGGCCTTTTCGTTTATAAATTTTAAATCTAGCTTTTATTCGAGTGAGGCGGCGTGCAACACACATCAATCTTTTTAACAAAAATAACTAAATAAATAAAAGTAACTACCACTTCGCAGAAATGATTTTGAGTGGCGCTGTCGTTGGAGAATTCTTTGGTGATGTGTTAAAACAAAAGATATTATTGGTGGAGAATAGTTCTTATTCCTTAGAGACTTTTTTTTTTTCTTTCTTTCTTTCGTTTGGTGAACGCATTGTATATATATTACATTGTATTACATATTTATTATGTTTAGAGGAAAAGTATTAACATTGCATTTGAATACAATGTGTGTTTTGGTGAAAAGTATTTAAATTGTATTTTAATAATAAATATGTGATGTGATTAGTAAAAGTAGAGAAAAAAAAGAGAAAAAGAGAATATATAATGTAATTAATAAAAATAATAAAAAAAGTGAAATAATAAATAATGATTGTATTGGATTTAAAATGTGATGTGATTGAGATTTGAATGAAATGCTTTTATATTTAAGGAAAAATTACATTGTATTTAAATTAAATATGTATATCAAACACACCCTAAATTGTGCATTTACTAATCTGTTGTGATTCTAGTAGTATGTAATGATTTAAAACTATATATAAACCTTACCAATAGGTTTTTTTTTTTGTTTATTTTACCCCATCACAATATTTATCTTTTTAGAAATTAAACTTCCATTTATTTAAAGCAAAAGCTTTCTACGATATAATATTATCATGTTAATATATTTATAAATGTTATGTCTATTTAGAATTATGTGAAAATGATTAATAATGCAAAAGAGTCGAAATTCTTCATATTTATTGAATATAATTCCAAACAGAATCCTACTAACAAAGATTATTATAATTTTTTGCATACCGAAGTGTGAAATTTCATTATTTAGCAAAGTAAATGAGGTATTCGTATTTTTTTGTGACATTAAGCCCACGTGTGATATACACTTTTTTTCTGCATTGCATTTAAATGCAATGCAATTTTTTCTTAAATATAAAAGTATTACATTCAAATACCAATCACATCACATTTTAAATTCAATACAATCACTATTTAGTATTTCACTTTTTCTATTACTTTTATTAATTACATCATATATTCTCTTTCTCTCTCTTTTTTTCATCTCTATTTTTACCTATCACATCACATATTTATTATTAAAATATAATTTAAATATTTTTTATCAAAATACACATGCATTCAAATGCAATGTTAATATTTTTTCTTCAAACACAAATTACATTTAATACATTACATTCAAATGTAACGTGTTCATCAAACGGGACATAAATAAGAGAAGTGGTCCTCATTTTTTGTTAAAAAGGTGGATCGGTATATCATATAATCTATTATACGATTCCTCGCAAATTCCCTTTTTTTTTTAGGACCTTGCAAAGTCTAGTTATACAAAGTACCGGGGTTTGTTTATTAACAAGATAGCCTCCGTCTGTTTGACATGTTCAAAATTGGAAAATGAAAAATTTTTCATTTCAAAAAAAATGAACCTTCCTAAATTTCCGTATCTGAACATCCAATATTTTTCATTTTTGAAAAATGAAAAAAGAGCTCTCTAGAAACAAAAAGTTTTCACCCACCCAAACAACTTTTCACTTTTAAAAAAAATTCCAAACAACTTTTTATTTTTCTTATCTAAAAATTTTCCATTTTTCAAAAATAAACATCCCATCCAAACGGACCCAAGATTTCTTATAACATGCACAAGCTTTATGTTTTAGATGCGTCTTCCAATTGTCCAGTTACTATATATATATGCACACACACACACGTATATATATATATATATATATCTGTCTCTAACGAAACAAACAACAAATTACAAGTTAGATAAAATACAAATTGGTTAGTAATGTGTGCAAAAGAGTTAAAGATTTCCTATAATTTTTTTTTTGGAACTTAGAACAAAAGAATTCCAATTTTATATTTTAAATAAGATTAAATACTATTTAAGTAAAATTAAATATAATATTGTCATTAAATAATACTTGCAATCACAACATTTTTTATAATTTGGGTTATATTTTATTGACAAAGACTTCCAGTGTGGTACTGTAGATATAATCAAAGCCTTGCTTTTACATTTTGTTGAAAAAAGAGGAAAGGTAAATATAAGAATATAAAAAAAAAGTTTGGTTGTTGTTTTTTTTTGTTTTTATTTATTTGTACGTGATTAGATCTATAATTTCATATTCTATCACAGTTTAATTATTATGTTTATTTTATTTAATATTATGATTTTTTTAATTTAATAGTAATTATCTATTTAACTTATAAAAATATTCTTCATATTTATATGTAGAATTGCATTTTATAAAAATAATTCTGAAATTATAATTAAACCCTTTATTTAATTATTTTTTCACAAAAAATATATATCCTTTTGGTGCATATCTTACCCCTTTCATTTATTTACAGCATTGTATTCGCATTGTATTTAAATATAATGTAATTTTCATCCAAATATAAAAATATTATATTTAAATACCAATCACATCATATTTTAAATCTAATATAATCATTATTCTTTATTTCACTTTTTTTATTACTCTTACTAATTACATTACATATTTTATTTTTTTCTCTCTACTTTTACCTATCACATTATATATTTATTATTAATATATAATTTAAATACTTTTTACTTAAATATACATTATATTTAAATATAATACAAATATTTTTATTTTAAATATAAATTATATTTAATATATTACATTATTTAATGTAAACATAATATATTTATAAAATGAAGTCTTAATTTTTTTAACGACCTAAAAAGACATAGGATTCGAGTTTTATCATGTATCATGAAATGCGCCTTAATTACAAATTATTCATGTTTCAACAAAAAAAAAAATCCCAAAAAAAAAAAAGAAGGAGACAAAATTTTCAGTTTAAATTCTCCTCAGATTAATATATCTACTGATTAATTAATAAATTTATGATGGTTTAAACTCAAAACTTTTCTTTATTGGGATTTGGGATTCGCGGTGAAATAGTGGATTCTGTCTCAATTGTGTGGACAACGCTCCATGATCCACCTCATGGGCCATAGAAAGGGCCAGAGAAGGGCCCAACTTGAATTTACTTGCAAACGAGTGCCATCCACGCGCCCAAACCGGGCGTTTGAAGACGATAATGGCATTTTGGTTATTATATGATTAAAATATGGGTATTAACGTAAAAACACAGAATGTTACCGTTGGAGCCTGGTCTCCCCTTTATGTACAAGACCCCAGTTGAAAAACCGCAAAAATTTAAAAAAAAGAAAAAAAGAAAAAAAGAGATCGCAGAGGAAGAAACAAGAAGAGTTAAAGAATTTTCCTCCAAGAAAACGCAAGAAAATCAAAAGCATCAAGAATCATCCTCTTCAAAATCCATTTTGTAAGTTTTCTGGCAAGTTCCTAAGTTATTTGGTGAGTATTTTTCAAAATCGTTCAATGAAATTTTGTCGTGAACTTTCTTTTTTTTTTGGTTGTAAACTTTGATTTTGTTCGGAGTACAAAGCCTGTTTGGTTGGTGATAAAATGCGAGAAATTTTGGAGACGTCGAATGTTGTATTATGAACTTTCTTTCTGTTTTTGATTCTCCATTTTTCTGAAGTCGCAAGAAAATCAGCAAAATACTCAAGTTAGGGTTTTGCTTGTGTAAATTCCGTTAATTTGGGTTTGCGTGGTTAATTAGGGTTCTTGATTCACTAATCCTTGGGGGGTTAATTTTCGTGGCCGATTGGGGAAATGCTATTGGGCTTTCCTATCCTCGTGAAATTTTTATGGTAATTTTCCAGATTTCTACTTAAAATGTCCCTATTCACACGCGCTCCCCCACACACCCCCACCCCCCCCCAAAAAAAAAAAAAAAAAAAGATAAATAAAGACTTAAAATCTCCCTATTCGGTTTAGTAAGCAAAGTTCAAAAATCAAAAATCCTTTTTTCCAGATTATACGAGAAACTATGTTGGAAGATTAATGGTGCATAGCGGAAACTTTCCATTTCATTTTAGCATTTTGCTAGAATTGCTCTGCTAAAACTTCTGCTTAGTTATTATGTTTTGCACTAAACATGGATTTGTTTTGGCATTTGACCACCGCCATTCAAGATACGAAATCTTTCTAACGTCTGGGTCTTGTATCTTAGTTGGTGATAAATATATATATTCCTATATTTATGTATATTAGTTGGTGATAAATAGATATATATATGTATATTCACAGATGTATATTCATATACATTATCTATTTGAGTTGTTGATCAGTAGGATTTTCGGTGCCCTTTTGATTTTGTCGTTTGCCTTAAACTCTACACTTTCATTCTTTGCCAATGGGGCTTTTATATAAATTGTGCTGACATCTCATCTGTGGATTCTTACTGTCATTTTTTTACACTATTTGCAGGATATTAAGTTGAGTTTTTCCCCGCAAAAAGCACAATGGCATCAAAAGTTGGTGTCCCATTCCAAGATCAGAACTTCAATGTTCAATATAGTGGTAATAATGCAAACTTGTGTTTACTTGCTGTCTGTACTTGTTTCCTTGATTGATTGATCTGTTCAGGTGTAAAAGCTATCTAACATGGATAATATCTAATACTGCAGGAACTTCTGCTGGGAAGATGAATGTGATTAAATCGCAGAAGAAGGGAGGGCTTCGTGGAAGGAAGCCGCTTGGTGAAATATCGAACACGAACTACATTGCCCCAACGATGGCATCAAAAAAGCAGAACTCATCATTTGGCTTCATCAAAGAAGTGACTCATGAGGAGAGCAACAGAAAGAGCATTGCCAAAACCTCAGACAAAGTGCAGTCTCGTGGCAGGAAAGCACTCTCTGATATTTCAAACTCAGGGAAAGCACATACTCATGAGACTTCAAAGAACAAGCTTAACCTGAAGTTGACTGCTGTAGAAGAAGAACATCTCTTCCCCCGTTGTATTGCAGAGGAACAGTTTTTGCATGATCATCGAGAATGCATCAAAGCGAAGAATAAGCCAATGGACGTGGAACAATTTCTGCTTACAGTCGGACTAACTAATGGTACACAAAGCTTGAATTTATTCATTGCAATATTTGTCAACAACATATGATTTTGACGGTCATTTTGATTTGTTTATTTGTTTTTGGTCCATTAGTTTCTTTAAAACAGGTCGAATCTCCACGGATGTCCAGTAAAATGAAGGTAACTTCGCATTTCTCACTCTTTTCTATCAGCTATCTTTCAGTTCTGTTCTATGTTACCTAACAAATGCCTACTTTTACTATCGGTTTTTACAGCCTGAGAATCCTCTGCCTGCTTTGGAATTGGAAGAGATCACTGAGCATCTAATTGAAGATGAATTCCTCTGGAAACAGAAGATGAATTCTCCAACTCGCAGTCCTAAATCACCAATGTACAGCAGTGCCATCTGGAAGGATTGTGACAGCATCAACTTCAATTTGATGGACTCACCCTAATTGTCCAACACAACGGGATTAACACCTTTACTACATTGTTATTCTCTTTTTTCATAGGCCTGGCTATTATTTTTATATTTGCTTAAGGTAGACCCAGATTTTCAGTTGTTTTAGCTATGTCCTTTTAATGTGTGTAAAATCTTTCAAGTACTCGTTCTCTCTTGGTTAAGAACTTGTGACTACTCTGACCTTAAGGAGCATTCAATTCTTATTTTTTGTCATTGCAATTTCTGAATGTTATTTTAACCGTTCAGATATGGTAAATAGGATTGGATTTTGCAGTTTTGTATTTGTTGGTAATTCGGCATATAAACATATATATATTTTCATTTTCATTTTCATTTTTCATTTTTCATTTGGCAGCAATTTTTTAGTGATGGTAAAGATGGGCCACCCATGTCATCTTGCAGTTTAAGAAAGAAATGTCTCCCCAACAACACTTTCATTGAATTAAATTAGAAAGCGATGTTTGGTGCAGTCACAGCGGAGAACTCTAACGAAAATAATGTCTTTGCAAATCGGATAACTAGTTGTAACAAGTTTGGTTGGTTGTGTGGTTTTCTTTCTTTTCTTTTTCCTCCACTAATCTCCCTTTGTTTTGGGCCCCCATGTATCTTGTTCAATTTATAAACCCTCTCCGGAATTTTCCTTCTTTTCATTGTTGGATAAACGTCAACAATCAGGAAGTTCTCCACCAAACTAGAAACTGAAGAAAAAAGAAGGAAGGAAAATACTTGTAATAAATAAATAAATAAAAGGATATAATTGGTGCAATGCTCCTCTATTCACTCTTAGATTCACCTTTTTTTTTAATTTATTTTTTTAATAATTTCAGTGTCACAATTGTGAGATAGAAAAACTTAGGACACAAAACTAAAGAACAGAAACAAAGTATCGTTTAGCCATTAATTTTTACAATCAATATAAAGAAGAGATTACGGTGGTGCTTGGTATTGGTTTTAAAATGTTTTTGTTTTCAAAAAAATTAAAAATGAGAATGTTTTGAAAATTGTGTTGAGATCATTTCTGAAATATGTTTGGTTATATTTTCTGAGTGTATATTCTGAAAAACATAAAAATAAAATTTTGTTTGATTATATATTTTGAAAACTTATTTTATAAGTAAGTGAGTATCTTATAAAAACATATTTATTTTTAATTTTAAAAAAATAATAAAAATAATTATTAGTCATAATTAAAAAAAAAAAAAACTTTGGCGGTAGGTTTTGCAATGAGCGATAGGGGTGGAAAAGATTGGTGGTCTGAGTTCTAAGTGACGGTGATGGCTAAATTTAGGTAATGAGTCGATAATTATCGTTATCCTCACTAGACCATGGTCACCAGTTTTCGTCGAAGATGGATGCTATCGTTGGACATAATCATTACTGACGCTACACAGTCAGAAAGAGAAAGAGAAAAAGAGAGAGAGGAGATGGAGAGAGAAAACGAAAACAAAAGGTAAAAACAATTTTTTTTTTCGTTTTCAAAAAATCCAAAAAAATAACATAGTTGAAAACAATGTTTTCGAAATGGTTTTAAAAAAGTTGAATAAACAAATACTATTTTATGACTATTTTCATTTTTTGTGTTTTTGAAAGTAAAAAATCATTTTCAGAAACAAAAACATACGCCCCGTACATTATTAATTATGACATTTCAGGAATTAACAAAATTATACGGTAGTTATTATGATGATTCTCATGTCTTTGCTCCTGCATTTGCCAAACTGATTTTTTCTTTTTTTTATTTTGCTTTCTTTCATCTATTTTCTTTCATTCCCCTATTAAAGTTTTTTTTTTTTTCAAATTTATACCTATTTAGACAATTTTTTCCTACAAAGCTCTCAATTACTATTTTCGTATAACAGCACATAATTAATTTTCCATTTTCCAGTTGAATTACATTTTTTTTTTGGAACATGCAGGGCACGTGCTTTTCACTAATATACGGAAAAACCCCTTAACGCTCTGAAAGGCCCATTAAATCGTATCTTTGGACCGTAACGGGATCTGTGCCTCTCCCACTGTTTGGATCAAAATTGACAAAGCCCAAGGCTGAAACAAGCGAACGACCGTCAGCTACAATGCAGAGTTGTCGTCGTCGTCGTCATTATCTTCATCTTCATTTCTTTCTTTCTTTCTTTCTTTCTTTCTTAGCCCCAAAAACCCAAACCCAAACCCACCCCCCAAAATGGCGGTCACTCTGAGGCTGCCTTCTCTCACCTCCCTTTTCTCTCCCTCCATCTCCGGCCGGTACCCAGCCGTTCTCCGGGGCTGCCACCGGCTTCCACGCCGCCCTCGGCCGTTATCCGTTAGGTCCTTGGCGCAGAGCACGGCGGCGGAGACCGATAGCCTAGTCGACGGCGGCCAGAGGAGCCGGGTCCAGGACCGAGCTGTCACGCCTCGCTCGCAGGACTTCAATGCTTGGTACCTCGACGTCATAGACTCCGCCGAGCTCGCTGATTACGGTCCTGTTCGTGGAACCATGGTTATTCGTCCCTATGGTTACGCCATTTGGGAGGCCATTCAGGTAATAGAAGAAGAAAAGAAACACTTTTACATTTATATGTTGATATGTGTGCGTGTATATATATATATATTTGTGCGTAGAAGTTTATGTTAGGATTTTTTGCTTGTTTTGTAGGAGTATTTGAACGTGAAGTTCAAGGAGACTGGTCATAGTAATATGTATTTTCCCCAGGTGAGTGACTTTTTTTGTTTTGCAAAGTCTCTAATGAAAGCTGTAGTTACCTGTTATTCCTCACTGTCTGAGAACGGAACTTAAAGAAAATGTTATCTAAGAAGATGAATTTGGATAATTGGACCAAAGGAGTTCATGAATGTGTGATTCTTTTTTAGATTTTATTCAAGACCATAATTTTACTAGGCATGTTTTAACATATGGGTTTTTATTATTATTGTTATTTTTTATGCAGTTTATACCATACTCGTTCATAGAGAAAGAAGCTAGCCATGTTGAGGGTTTTAGTCCGGAATTAGCACTTGTGACGATCGGAGGAGGAAAAGAACTTGAAGAGAAACTTGTGGTGTGTGCATTTTCAATTTTTTAACCAAACCGAAAAGTTTACTTTTATAGTGCTTTTGAAGATGTAATTTAGTTCTATTTTCTTGTTTAAGGTTCTAAAAAAACTATGACCTAAGGTTTGGGTTTGATTTTTGCACTTCTTGAGGCTCTGGCAGGTTCGACCCACAAGTGAAACAATAGTGAATCACATGTTTACTCAGTGGATTCATAGTTACCGAGATCTTCCTCTTATGATCAACCAGGTTCGGTTTTTTGCTATGTCATTTTTCGTGCTTAAAGTTTTGAAGACTTAGCAATTGAATTCCTAATTCTTTTGCTATTCTTTCTTTGTTGCTTCAGTGGGCAAATGTCACGAGATGGGAGATGCGCACGAAGCCTTTTGTGAGGACTCTAGAATTTCTCTGGCAGGAAGGCCATACTGCTCATGCCACTCCAGAAGAGGCAGAAAAAGAGGTTTGCATGTTGTTTCTGTGATGGGTGCTTCTACAATTGTGTATTATGCTTTTTTGTTTAATATATGAGAACTGCTTAACTTGCAGGCTATACAGATGATTGACGTCTATACCAAATTTGCTTACGAGCAAGCTGCAATACCTGTTATTACAGGTCGAAAATCAAAAGTTGAAACATTTGCTGGTGCTGACAAGACTTACACGATAGAGGCTATGATGGGTGATCGAAAGGCGTTACAAGCAGGAACTAGCCATAATCTCGGGCAGAACTTCTCGCGTGCATTTGGAACACAGGTATTTGGCAATTGGCATACAAATCTTTCATTAGATCAACTAGTGCTCCTTGTCTATTCATTTATGGATTTTTCAATCATGAAACTGTGTCCAAATTTGTGCTTGTATAACAGTTCACTGATGAAAATGGTCAAAGACAACATGTGTGGCAGACCTCATGGGCTATCAGTACTCGTTTTGTTGGGGGTATAATCATGACCCATGGAGATGATACAGGTTTAATGCTTCCTCCAAGAATTGCACCAGTACAGGTAATGTTTCTGTATAATGTCATCTGTAGTTGAATCATCTGAGAGCCAATAAAAGCAGCCATATTTTTCATGCTGAAATAGACTCGTCTAAAAGAAACTCCCATGGGAATGTTGACTAAATGATTGCAGGTTAGAGGACATAGGAAATTGAATAGCATAAAGAAAAAGACATTACCGTCATTTTATATCAAAGTTAGGCTGATTATGAGATGCATGATTTCTTCTGTTTACTTGAGAAACTCTTATGTGAATTTTAACTATGTGATTATGGGTTAGAGGCCATAGGAAAGGAAAAACTTAAGTTTCTGATTTTATCAAAGTTAATGCTAATTGTAAGATGCCAAAGAAACTAACTTTTAGCCTCCAATATATATATATATATATCAAAGTCGATGCTAGTAGTAAGATGCCTCATTTCTTTTGTTCACTTTTTTGATATTAGTTTCTTAAGGCACTTAGGTATTTAATTTTTTATAGTTACCTATTTTACTTGTTATTTATTTAATCTCATATAATTTTCATCCAATTCAGCGACAGCTCGTTGTTTTTTTTTTTTCTCTAAAAGCAGGCTCCGTTATTTGTGTGTGCTTGAAATCAGGTCATGCTTGCGTGTGTTTTTATTTTTCCCCTTAAAAGTTTGTGTACTGTTCTAGGTGGTGATAGTACCAATTTGGAAGAAAGATGACGAAAGGGCAGGAGTTTTCAGTGCTGCATCATCTGTAAAAAAGGTTCTGCAAACTGCAGGAATTAAAGTTAAACTTGATGAATCTGAGCAGAGAACTCCAGGATGGAAATTCAATTATTGGGAGATGAAGGTTTGTCTTTTATTCTTGAATATAAACAATCAAATTGCTAAGTTTTGGTTTTGTTTCTTTTCTTCTTGCATTTTTGCTAGGATTACAAAAGTAAAATTTTAATCAGAGCATCTGTGTTTTCAAATGTTTATTATTCCTGAAAATGTTGTAGATACTTGTACTATAGTCAGTCACATCAAAAATGGACCTCGATCTTGTAGGGAGTCCCTTTAAGGATTGAAATTGGTCCGCGTGATGTTTCAAGCCGGAGTGTGGTCATATCTAGGAGGGATGTTCCTGGAAAGCAAGGAAAGGTTTTTGGAATATCTATGGAGCCAGCAATATTAGAGGCTTATGTCAAAGACAAATTAGACGAGATCCAGTCATCTCTTCTGTTGCGGGCAACATCATTTCGGGATAGGTGCGTTCTTATACTCTAGCATTTGCTACTCTCGTATTCCTCTGTATCTATAAAGAAAATTCTGTGATAGGGTACACAAAAGTATCCTAGACGGTAGAACTGTCAGATCTTTACTAAGTTCCATCAAATTATCATACTTTTCTTAATCAAATATGAGTTTGATGAAAGTTGACTGTTTGGACATGTGTTCTAGTAACGGAGTATTGTTTCATTTACTACATCAGCTGTTTTTACTCCAAAAAAGTTTTTTTATGTGGGATTTTGAGTCAGCACGGGCAACATCTTATGTATTCTGACTGTATAACCAAGTCTAACGTCAGAATCCTTGCCACTGTGTTTGCCAACATCTGAAAAGACACTGACATGAAAGTATGCTCTTTCCTTTGGCAGCAATATTGTGGATGTTTCCTCGTACGATGAACTTAAAGTGGCAATCGCAGAGGGCAAATGGGCAAGGGGTCCTTGGTCGGCTAGGTACGCACAATATTGACTAGTACTAGTTAAATAAATCATGGTACCATTATCTGTACAGGCCTTTTACCTATATAGTTATCTACCATCCGCAAATTCACTAGCAATTCTAATTGGAAACTATGATTACATCGATACAGTGATGCAGATGAGTTGAAAGTGAAAGAAGAAACAGGGGCAACCATCAGGTGTTTCCCCTTCAATCAGCCTCAAGGGACTAAAACATGTTTGATGACCGGTAAACCCGCCGAGGAAGTTGCCATTTTTGCAAAATCTTACTGAAGACTTGGAGGCTAGCCTTCACACACCCAGATGATTTCGAATTTTTGGCACCTCTTTGCTTGCTATCAGAATCAGCTGATTCAAACTCTGTAAAACATATTGTCTCAAGGCCTGTTTGTTTGTTTGTTTGTTTTTTGCCTTCATTGATTATTGTTCTCCACAACTTTTGGGGTTTTGAGCAAGAAAGTATTCTTTATCGGGTGGTTTTTGTGTTTGTTTGTGGTCCTTCTAGATATTTTTTGGATTTGACATGTAAACAGATAGATACCCCCCAGATGGTAGATAATCCACCCGGTTGGGAGTGCAGTGAGACTACAAATAAGACAACAAAAAATTTTTACAATTGGATCTCCTACCTTAAGCTATCAATAAGAACCATTGTTTTGACTATTGGATTGTACTTTTAACGATTTGATTTACAGCTACAATTGTTTTATGTTACATATTGTAATATTGTAAATTTTTCATTTGGATATTTATAAATTAGATAGTTAAAATATTAATTTGACGGTTAGAAAGTAGTTCTTATTGCTGGTGTATGATTTTGAGGTTTTGTTGTAAAAAGATCTAAATACAAAATAAAATAATAGAAAAATTTTTTGTATTTCAGAACAGGGTTTGTCTATAATTTTATAATAATTTTTATAGAATATAACTTTATATATGAATATAAAAGATATTTTAATAAAATTAATGTCCCCTTTGGTGAACGCATTGTATTTGTATTGCGTTTGAATGCAATGCATTGAATGTAATTTGTGCATGGAAGAAAAATATTAGTATTGTATTTGAATGTAATATATGTTTGGATAAAAAATATTTAAATTGTATTTTAATAATAAATATGTGATGTGATGGATAAAAGTAAAGAGGAAAAAAAGAAAGAGAGAATAGATGATGTAATTAATAAAAATAATAGAAAAAATGAAATAATGAATAGTGATTGTATTGGGTTTAAAATGTAAATGATTTTGTATTTGAATGTAATATAATTTAAAAGTGTATATCAAATTGGTCTTAAATGAATAATTAATATTAAATTAAAAAAATTTATAATATTAAATAAAATAAATGAAATAATTAAATTATGAAAATTAATATTAAACGGAGCGCAGATTTGGCTTTCATAACAAATGGATGTTTGAATTTTTGTTTGCTGTTTAAAAATGCCTTATTGGATGGGTACGAACGATTGGTTTTGAGCAGGTCAAACATTTATGCGAGTCCGACCTCAATATCTAGAGGTAGATTTTGGCGTTTTGCACGCTGGGACGAAAATGAAAAGAGTGAAAAACAGAGGGGCACGTGGGAAAAAGTACAAACTTAGGAGGGACTGTTGCTATCAAGGGACGTTTGTTAAATATACGCGTAACAAACGGCTTCGTCTGGACTCCATTCCAACGCCGAAAAGAGATGCTGCTTTAGAAAAAAAAAGCAGATGGTGGGATCATCTCCGGTTATTTCGCTGAGATAGTCTAATCTGGACCGTTTATCATGTGGCGGTGACTTTGTGATGAGAACACCTACGGCTGGGATGCGATTGGACTGTTGCGTGGACGAAGAGGCCAAGGGAATCATGTTGACTTTTATTGTTTTCGCCCTTTTTTTTCTTGGTGGGGCCCAACTAAGTAGTGGGTGGGGTTCGTTCCGTGGAATAAAAGTTAACGCGGAAGGAAAGTGGAAATTTCCCTCTTCTTTTGTTGTTATTTTTGTTCTTTTTCTTTCCCGTTTTTTACTCTTTCCAATTCTATTTTTATTAGTTTTTGTGAATATGATTTTATTCACATAATTAGAGTGTTAGACGAAGAAGAAAGGCAATCTACAATGGACCTTTTTAGTGCATGTTTGTTCGAAAGTTACCTAATATAACATTCACCTTATATTTAAATATACTCTAATTTTTATTTAAATATAAAAATATTATATTAAAATATCAATCATATCATATTTTATATATAATATAATAATTATTTGTTATTTTATTTTTATTAATCACATCACGTATTTTTTTTTCTCTTTACTTTTACCCATAATATCACAAATTTATTATTTACATATAATCTAAATACTTTACCTCCAAACACATATTGTATGCAAATGTAATGTAAAAATTTTTCTTTAAAATGTAAATTACATTCAAATGTAATATAAATGTAATACGTTTATTAAACAGAATCTCAAACTCTGGTTTACTTATCTTGTGAAATAGGACAATAAGAATATTAATGTTTTTGAACAAATTTAAAAAAATTATTTTTATTTTAGTTCAATTTTATAATTTTGGTTAGGGTTAACCATGACTTATGAAAATTTAGTAGGAAAGGTAAGTCTAATTTAAAAATTAGGTGAAGTACCCGTTTTAAGACCTTATAATCTTGTCTATCTTCACATGACTATTTATAATTTTGCTCATCATTATTTTTAATTTATTTTTTCTGTTGAATTACCTGTTTTACCCCTCTCTCTAAACTTCTCTGTTTCTCTCTCCCCTTTGACCGTCTTCTCTCAATCCCCTCCCCCTCTAATCGTCATCTCTCCCGCCTCCCCCTTCGTCAACCATATCTCGAAGTTGCCTCCTATCGAGCTCCGTTCTCCAGTCGGGTTGCAATCCGACCGACGTGGAATAGATCAGCCGCGATCTTTTCTCGATAGTGATTAATGGTGACGACGAGCTTCTCGATCTCATTGCAAGTAGATCTTTGGAGTTAAGGAACGAGATCTCATTGTGAGCAAGGGGAAAGCTTCCAGATTTCAGTAGTCGTAGAGAGCTTTGCAATCTTTGATCACCGCGACTCCGACCACAGCACGACGACATCGGAGGACTTTACTCTTGCCATCTTGCCGCTTAGAGCTTCGACGGCATCGTCGATGTTCTCTGGCACGGAGACGACGGCGAGGGGTCGAACATGGGTGGCTCTGTGGTAGGTGGAGAATTTAGGGTTTGGGGCTGGGTTGAAGGGTAGGTTGAGGATGGCGGGCTTGGCAGAGGCGAACGCAGGAGAGAGTGGGGGTCTGGTGTGGGGAGTGGTAATTTTGGTATCTTATCTTATTTCATTTATGTTTTTTTAAATAAAATGTTAGTAAGGGTAATTTATAAACTCTTACCTTGCGGTGGCCCAGATACAATAGGGTATCCAAAACAGATGACGTGAAATGATCGGTAAAAATAATATAAAAAATAAAATAGTAAATAACGATTATATTAGATTAAAATTGTGAAATTATTAGTATTTGAATGTAATAAAATAACCATATAAGGTATAAGTTATGTGTTTAGTTAGTTAAGTTGTGTGTTTTACTGATTGAAATTAAAAAGTATAAAAACTTGAATTGTGTTAAAAATATACCAACCTTCCATGGGATCGACCCCCTAGTGCCACTACCTGACGAGATCAGACAACTTAACGCTTGGCTCAATGATCACGTTGGTCGGCTTTATTCCTTTGTGTTGTCGTTAACAATGATAATGAAGATCTCACTAGAGAAGATAAAGATGTAACCATGTCTTATGAACATAGAAGATCAAGATTGTACAACACCAATAACTCCATGTGATTGGCGCGACGTTGGGTGTATGGACAATAGAGCCGAACTCTGAAATAATACAAAATTAACGATAAGGTGGGTTCGATGGAGGTTGAAACTTGAAGGTGATTGCAGATCGCCTATAAGATTGGGGAGTAGGGGTTTGGTGGAAGTCGACGAGGGTGGGGGTAGTTATAGATCACCGATGAGGTTGGGGGTAGGGTTTGATGAAGGTTAATGGGGATATTGTGGGGTAGTTGCAGATCGTTAGTAAGGTTAGGGGTGGTGGTCACAGATTGTCGATGAGGTTAGGGCTAGTGATTACAGATTACTGGTGAGGTCGATAGCTGTAGGTCATAAATGAAGGTATTTTTAAGGACTTTTTATTTTTTAATTTATTTTCTTAATAATTATCTTATATATTAAAGTATATTATAATTATTATATATAAATAATATTTTAATAGATTAATTATATTTTAAAAATTACAGATTAATAAATACTAATTTAAAGTAACTATTATGACTTCCCCCTCAATCATTTATCTCTTTAAAAAAAATTTAGAAGATTTATTATTATTTTGCATTTTACCCAAATAATAAATTATCGAGGGAGGATGCCGTGGTTAACCAAATAATTCCCGGAGTCAAAATTACCCCTCTTAATTCGGAGTGTAATTTTAGGTATTTTTTCCCGCGACTCGCCGATTGGTCACTATTTGACTATTGACTCTGCGCCAGCAGCCAAATCGAGACTTCGAGATTCGTTACTCAAATCGTCTTTACTTGGCTTTTTCTTTTCCTTTTTTTTTTTAAAGAAAAAAACCCTAAAAGAAATAAAAATTAAAATATTTGGAAGGGTACAATAGGTAATACAGTGGGGTTCCAAGGGCAGTTTGGGTATCAAGAGGACAATAAATACGTGGTGATAGATCTCCTTTAATTTTCGTCCAAACAGGAAAGAAGAAGAAAAAGAGAAGGAGAAGGTAGGCGACGAAATCAGAACCAGGGGAAAGACAGAGAAAGAGAAATAAATCAGAAGCGATAAGGCGCAGTGATTTGCCGTCGACTTTCGGTTAATCCTTCGTTCCATATTCGAGGATCAAGATCGGCGTGAGGTTTCTCGTCGTCTTCGTTGTTTTTTGAGGAAAAGAACTTTCCTGAAGAAGAAGAAGAAGAGGAGCAAATCGGATTCCGGCGCTGAATTTTTCTTCTGTGTTTGGTTCTTCTTCTCGGCCGCCGATTTTTTGGAGACGGCGTTGCTTGTTGTCGGCCTCGCGATGCTTGAAATCTCGGCGGAGGTGGTGTTGATTCTTTGTTCTTCGATTCGGTTTCGGTTGTGGCGGCGATAGGAGGTGTTGGAAGGAGGAGGTAAAGATAACAGGTATTGAAAAACCCTAAGCCTTTTGATAAATTTCTTTGTGGTTGTTTTTCTTCAATCGTTCCGTGGAACATCTCCGGAGAGAATTTCCTGGCGTCGCTTTTTGTCGGCTATCAAATCCTTGGATGGCCTTTTTTCTTTTGATGACCGAGGAGTTGAGCGAATCTCTGAAATCGTAGTCGCTACGACCTGTTTGCGTTGGAGACCTGAAGCTCTGAGCGAAAACTTGTTGAGAAAAGAGTTTATTCTTGACAGGAATCGTGTAGATTTAAGAAAAACTAGGGTTAGATAGCAATCTGGAGGGGTTCAAACCTCGATCGAGGCGATCTGTCCACATGATTTTGTGATTTGCTTTCATCTCTGCCGAGTCTTTGTTCTCGTCGCTTCAGATGTATAAAAATTCCTTCTAGATGTTTTTTCTGCAAATTTCATTGAAGGTTTTTCACAGTGAACGTTCTCGGCTTGTGTTTCTGAAAGCCACAAGGTGCTTTATAAATAATTAGGGATTTTTTTTTCCCCAGGAGGAATGACCAATGCTAAGGCTGCTGATACATCTGTTAGGATTAATCGTAGGCTATTTGAATATATAGCTTTAATTCTATATGATTGCATCTGTAGGTTATGGGTGATTTTCTGCACTGTATGCAGAATTCCCATGTCCTTGCTTTGGAGTAGAGGAAATTTTGAAGAAACTGTTGTTATATTGTTCAAGGATACTGTTTGCTTGTCTTAGTTATCTGAAGCTTTCGGATGCTAGATATTGAAAACTCAAGTAGTTGCCTTCTTCCAGGCAGGGATAAGCGGGCGCAAGTTAAATAAATTATCTTCATATGGAATAGCTATGCCAGCTTTGCATATTCAGAAACAATGACAAAAATTTTCTGTCTATAATCAGCTACTAGACTGGTGGACATAAATGACTAGGAAAATGAAACCTGTGATGAATATATCTTTTCGGGATGTTAAGAGACTTCTACTTTTGATGAACCTTCTGTTGTTTGCCCTATTTATGTTAGAGCAACACTGTTTTGTTTATTTTTCCTAAAGCCTCCGGTTCTGAATATTAGGAACCGACTATGTTCAATGGAAACTTAAAAAAAAAAAAAAGGGAGCTTTTGCAGGCGAAAAACTGGTTAACATGGTCTGCCTCAAGGTAATAGCCTATGGAGGCATAGTGGGAGTCTTGTTATCAGCCTTTTTGTCTTGATAATATGTATTTTCTGTGGGATTGTGCTATTATTATACCTTGTGATTCTCTTCTAGTTTCTTTCCTAATTAATTTTTACTTTTTGTGCAGAGGTGCAGCTGAGATTTTTGGGTCGAAGTTTGTTGACTATCTGGAAAGATTGGAGGAACCAAGTCCACTGTAAGTTCTTAGATCCTCAACTTTTAGTTTTATGTCCTTATCAGACCAAGCCCCAAGAACAGCCATTATATCTTTAAATGCAAAGCATGCACATGTTCTTGGTTGAGCATTCTTGGGGTAGGATTAAGATGAATTAACTTCCTCACATCAAGTTCTTGACTCGCTAGAATTATTTAAATTGGCAACCGAGTAAGATAATTAATTTTCTATTCATATGCAGGCTTGTTTCTGTTCTTGCACCGTGGCTGTAAACACCACTCTGCTTTCGAGTAGAAAGGAAGTGACAACGGCATCCTGCAAAACTTGTGGCGGTAGACCACCAGTTGATGGGATAGGGGCTATGTCGGCAAGCATGATCAGTGCAAAAGGTCTAGAACTTACTAATTTTATCAATCCTGACTTGACGTGGAAAAAAGTTTCAAAGGGTTATAGGAGCTCAACAAGGCGATCAAGAAAACTGATCGACAGAAGTCCAAAATCAGATGCAGATCTACAAGATAAGGGTGAAATCCCCACAGATACAATAGTTTCTGAATCTGAGAAGGTTGATATTATAATATTTCCTTTAAAGGTTGCTTTGTCCCTTGGTGGATCATTTTCTTCTTGTTTGGGGTTGTGTCCTAGTAGTACTGGGAGTTTATATCTTATAATTATCTATTTTGCAGCTTGGAGTTGCTGTCCTTGGACAACGGTTTGGTGACAAAATTGAGCACGTACCAATTAAGAAGAGAAGATTTACAGTCCAGTCTCCATCGCCACCTCCTTGCTTTTCTTCTTCACACATTGGAGACCACAAACAGTTAGTGTATGGTCCATATTCTGCAGATAAGCAGTCTTGTCCAAAGTCAATTTCCAAGAAGCAACTCATTGCAATGGATGCATCGAAAAGAAGGAAAACTGTAGAGCATGGTCGTACTGAGGATTTTTCGGGTATTGAAATACTGGCTGCTGCAGCTTGTAATAACAACATGGGTGATGATGTAAATCGTGCTGAAGACAATCTTGTGGTGGAAGCTTCATCAAAGGAGGGGAAAGATAAATTGACTCAGAAAGAAACAGTAATTGAAGGTTTGAAAGAAGGTTCAGTTTTTCTGGATAATGCAGATAAAAATCAAAGGGGTGCAGATGATGATACTATTGGTGCAGCAGCAAATAAAAATGAAGTGGAAAGATCTGCTTCTTCACGAGATGTTAGATTGCATTGGGACTTAAATGTTGAAATGGATGCGTGGGAGCAACCATTAGATACTGTTGATTCTCAAACAAATGCTGTGGAAGATGTACAGATTGAAAAGCTGCCGGTGTTTGAAGCTTGTATGTTGCAGAAGGAATCCAGAGACTTTGAAAATGATATTGCAACTTCGGTGCAGCCTATTGTTGAGAATGAGGACCACAAATTGGAGCTAAACTCTGGCATTGGCAGGAATGAGGATAAATGTGATCCTACTAATAAGGCTTGTGAATCTTTAATGTCGTCTGATATCGTTGCAGAAGCTTTTCAAAACACCAGTGATATGCTTACAAGCCATTCTCCCTGTCCTCAATCTGATAACTTCAATGCTGGTGTATTTTCTGATGCAACCGAGAAAACATCATCAATTGATATTGCTGTCAAAGAGGTGAGGGAAGATCTCGCTTTGGGTGCACAGCCTAGTATGGAAGAAAAGTTAGAAGGGGCTGTCTGTGGGGTTGAGAGAAGTATATTAAATGAAGGTGGTGACAGATCTGCTATCGCATCTAGCTTGCCTGATGATGTGAAAGAAATGATGAGCTCGGACAACATTCAAAAACCATTGCCTGCTAGTAAAGCTGAGGATGGGAGTGGCGGCCATAGTGAACTTGGTTATGAAGACACATCTGCATCAAATGTATCTATGGGGAAGGGCCAACCAATGGTTGCTGCAAATCCCAAAAAAAAGGGTGGTGAGGCTGCCATGGCTCGTACTTGTGATTCTGAGGAAGTACTGCATGAGTCAGCAGGAAATTTGAAGACCAATCTTGGAGCAAAATTTGGATCTGCGTCAAATGGGGTATACCAAAAGCCTGGGGACTGTTCTACTGGTAGCTTTGCTAGAGTTGCTACTGAAGATACGTGTAATGTGGATGCTTGTGGTAGGGATCAATTTATTGAAATGGGAAACAGAAAGGAGTCCGATGCTGGTTATGATTCCCAGTACGAGGATGGGGAGTTGAGAGAATCGGATGTCCCATACTGGGAGGATGATTGTGAGGAAGCTGAATGCGTTGATTATGGATCTGATACATGTGATGATCTTGTTGAATTTTCAATGGCTAGCAAATGTGGAATGCAGGTGGAATGTAGCGAAGAAGAATTTTGTGGCTCAGAAGTTAGGAGCATGGATAGGAATATGAAGGTCGAGAGGGTAGTGGGCCCTGGATCAGATAATTTATGTGAAAGAATCGAACATGGTGCTGCAGGAGATACTTTGAGGCAACAGTCAGTGGGCTCGAAGATAAAAACTTCTGGATCTGATGAATTGGCAGGAGGCTCTGAAATATCTCCAAGCAGAAATGCAGAAGCATCTGAAGGCTGCATAACTTGGAAACATCCCACAGACTGCCTGATTGGTTTTGATGGGAAAGATTCTCTGGCCAAAGGGGTTGGTTCTGGATTTTCTCGAAGAGAACTGCTAGGCACTACAGACTCCTTATCTTCTGACACCTTGCATAGGAATGATTGTGTCTTTGTTCAGAGAGGAAGGTAAATTATCTTTGCAATCAAGATTGTCTTTTTTAAACTTCGATATACTTTTGTTTTATTTTATCTTGCTTCATTTCTAATTATTTTTGTGCATCAGATCTGGCAATTTTGACCTGTGTACTCAACCTGAGGAGGCACGTGCCAATCATTCTGTGGTAAAGGAAAGACCTGATTTCCAGATGCGTTGTAAAAGCCCAGGAGCTGTGGCAAACCATTCAGTGAGATATTGGGAGTCGAGACGCTGGGAATCACCCCCTCGTCATGGTTCCTTTGGTTCTGATCGTCCTAGACCTAGGAGTGTGATTGAGAGTCGTGGGTATGTAATGCATTCTGAAACAGGGGGTTCGGCGGCTGATAGTCATGGTCCCAGGCAAGCAATAAATTCTTTCACAAATGGTTCATACCGGCACCCACTTCGAAGAAGATCACCGATCAATAGGGATGATGCACCCAATACGCATAGGGGAATGGTACCCATGCGGGATTCTAGTCCGGAAAGGAGAAGGTTTAGAAGATATCCACAAGGGGTAGGTCGGGGATTTAGGGAGGAATATCAAAGGCCCTTGCCTCACAATGATTCTGATGAATATTCTCATCATGTGCCTAATCGTATTGTCAGGAGAGAACAAAACTCTTCTCCCCCTCCTAGAGGACCTGTTTATTATAGGAGACCCTACAAGAGATCTCAGTCTAGATCTAGAAGTCGCTCTCCTGGTGCATGGTTCATATCGAGGGAACAGGAGGTTGCGAAACACCGAAGCAGCAGGTCTCCGGATTACAGGTTTGAGCCTAGAATGGAGAGGGTGAGGTTACCATTTCAGAAGCAAAATTTTGGAGCAAAATATGAAGTGGGATTTTTGTCCCCCCCGCGGCGTCGCTTCTCCCCCCAACATAACAATTCCAGGTGGTATGATGATCAAAATGGTGCTCTGGATAATCATTTCAGGGGCAGGAGATTACCTGCAAGAACATTTCAGCAGCAGGGCCAAAGGTTTGATTCTGTGGGCTCATCTCGGCGGTTGAATTCAGATGATTACCATGAGCCCACAATGCGACCTGCGAGATTTTCCGAGATGGGTAGAGGCAGAGGAAGGCCACGTAGATATGATGGCAGTGATGATGATAGAAGAAAACATGACGGCAGGTACGAGATATTTCCTCGAGTAAAGCGTTACGACTCTGATGGTGTTGTGCGGCGGTTTCGGTTTGACGAAGAAGACAGTTTTGTGTCACGTAACACTCATAACTACAACGATAGTGATAATAACAATGGGGCCGAGAGACGGCAAAGGAATGTGTACTTGGGCGAGTTGGTGAAGAGAAAGGCCAATTGAAAAATGGAACCACCCAAGAAAGAAAAATAGAATTACATTATTCTGTCCTTAACTTAGTGAGATTGCAAGATGCAGACTGGAGAGAACTCTTGGTTCTTTTGGCCTTTTTGCTCATCCGGTTGTTGGTCAATTCTCTCTGCTAGATAGGAGTTTATTTTGACCTTTTTTTTTTCTTTTTTATTCCACAACAAGGTGAGCATGTGAATTTCACCTCTTTGTCTTCCTGGCGGCTAGCGCTGCATGTGGAAGCTATTCCCACCTCTCGCCTATCTTATTCCCTTAGCATTTTTTTTTCCCTGGGGTAGGCCTGTTTTGGCTTTGTTCAATTTTATTATTTTTCACCTTTTTTTTTTTCATGCCTTTTCATTTCTTAATTTCTTAGGAATTTTTTCTTTCCTTTCTTCTGGGTCATATGTATCCTCTTCACGAGGCTATACAGTTATAATGATTAGGCAAAAATGCCATCTTTTTTCAATACACAAGTTTTTATTTATTGTCTCAATTTCTCGTTTAACTTTTTATTTCTTTGCTGGAAATTCCTCCTCAACGTGGATGTTCATCTCAATCTCCCAATTTAGCAAATACATGTATAACATGACCTTATCAATTTCTCTGTATCTTTGATTTTTTTTTTTTTTTTTGGAACTTCGCAATGGCCAATAATTGAATCAACCTTGGACGGACTCCTAAAAGTTTGATTTGATCTCAACGTCATGGGATATTAATTACAGGGGCAAATTGAAAATATTGCTCTAGGGAAATAAGTGGGCAAAGCAAGACCATTGAACTTTCTAAGATACGTAACTACTGCTCCTCTACAGCTCACCAGCTGAAGCTTAAGGAGTAAAAATGTGGATTAATATTTGCTAAACCAGAAGAACAAATCGCAGCCACTTCTTGCCTCATCTTCCTCGGGCCGCTTGCAAGAAAACCGATGCTCGAGCTTTTGTATTTCAACAATATTCCTGCAGTATTTGCGTTATTTAGAAACTCATTTGAATAGACTGTCCTTTGCAAGGAGAGGTACTTTTTGGTTTAAGAAACGACTTACTTGTTAGATCAAGCCTCGTGCCGTAGTGAATTTGTGGTTGCTTGAACCAAGGACTGGTGAGGAAGGCTTTCCAACTCTCTCTCGGTATCATTGAACCGTGCGCTTGGTGAAGTATTCATCGGTGATGGCGCGTTCACATTCTGAATCTGTCTCGTTTCATTTGCATTTCGTTTCTTGTTCCATAGAAAAACCATAGTCACAGTTGTGGCCGTGGAGATACATAAGAATAACATGTTCAGCGCGGATTTGGAAGAGAAAATGTAGGTTACATTTGAATTATGATCAACTGGATATATGTACTATTGTGTGAGTCTGCCAATAAGCAGAAGAAAAATGACAAAAGAAGCCGCAACGATTATGGCAAGCCACAACCAATTATTCTGTCCCAGTATTGCAAAAACTAACGCGTCTAGTGCGTCTGGTTTAAAGCATATGGTTTGAGGGATTTTTCGATTGTCTGTTGGTGGCTGTTTCTCCCTTGTGGCGTAGGCTTCAATTTGTAGTTGCAAGCAAGAAATATCGAAGTCAGTGCCTGAAACAGGGAGGATGAGGTCTAATACTGTGAGATCCAGAGATTTCTTAAAAGTAAAAGCAAGCAATATGCTTGGAGTCTTTCCAGTTGCCTTGTTGGCCCTGAAGGGGAGCTCGCAAATGACAGAGATGAAAGGAGTGATACCACTTCCTCCGCTCACCATCACTAGCATTTCGTGCCTGAAATCGTGATTTTACATGATGTTCAAAGCAAAATCACCTGAAATAGTCTCTAAAAAAGAAACGTATCCATATCCTAAGTTTTGAGCACCTTAAAAAGTTGGTTGATGCAGGTCCATAGGGTCCTTTGATAAATACGTCCATGTGGTCTGTACGTGAAGAGGACGACAAAATGTCATTCAAATTATGAAACCAACTTCCTTCACTTTTTACGACGACGCTTAATTTCTCGGGATCCAAGTTACTGCTTGATGTAACAGTAAAAGGATGCCATTGCAACTTGGAAATTGCAGCTACATTTAGAAACACTATGCTCCTTGGAAAATAACTGAGTCTTGGAAATCAAATTAAACAGAAAGAACATAACAACTTAATTATCGAGGAAATCATACTTCGCCATAGATCACATAAATTTATTTGTCTTTTGCTTCACCTGGACATTTGGAGAAGTTCAACACAACAGCCTGACAGGGTAGAACCCGGGCTGAAACAATGCAAATTCTTTGTTGCGATTGTAAGAATCGCAGGTATCTATTGATCAAGAGGAGGTAAAAGCCACAGAGCATGATGCAAGAATAGGGGAATCCCACATGGAAAACAAAGAATACAACAAAGATGACGTAGAGATGATGAGTATGAAAGAAGAGCTCAAAAATCTTTCGCTTGATGCGAGCGAAGCTTGTTCCCCACACAACTAATCCAGAGAGCAAAGCCACTTCCCCAGCCACGTTTGATACGCCAATTTTTTCCCATTTCAGCATCTGCATTTTACCACAATTGAGTTTACAGCTTTTGAAATTCACTGATGGGACTTTAAGTTTCCGTATAACACATTTTCCTCTAGTAGGATTTTAATTCTTACCTCTGAAATTTGGTTTGTACCCTACCAAAAGATGATGCAGCATAAACTATGACCAGTGAAGAAGGTCATGATAGTTGGTCCCAGCTAGACATGGTACTTGATGCTCGACTCTGATGTAAGGCCAATGAGCTGCAAAATCGAAGATCCTCTCGTAACAGGGAAGAATAGAAAAGCAAGACAAATATTCCCGACTAGGCCTAGCATTAGTGCCGAGCCTTGCAGCTAAGATAGGGATGCTACTCCCAAACCTCATCCTCCTAGACTCTCTAGGAGGCAGCCACATTCAAGTTTGATTAAGATAAGTTTGTGTTTGTAACAAAGATTTGAAATGAAATTTTGAGTTTGGAATTGATTGTCTTTTTCAAAAAAACTAGTTATAATTTTTATTGACTTTTTATAAAAAGACAAAATTTTGAGTGGAATTTTTAATTGGACATAATGTCCAAACGAGCACTAAATGCACATGCTGTGGTTTGCAAAGAATTGGATTTTATTGGGGTTGGCATACTCATCAGAGATGAGCTTGGATGCCTTGACTAGACAAGTGTTTGGCGGTCTGGGAGGGGGCTTTTCTTTGCTCAATGGTATGGCTATACAGATTGGATTATTGAATCAGATGCCATTAATGTGGTTTATGTTACTCAAGATCTTTTTTCTCCAGCATCAGAATCAAATATCATAGATGATATTAGAGAAGTTATCACTGAAGTTAGTTTTATGCCTTCCACAAATGCGATGGGAATGGTATAACCCATTTCCTGGCTAGCTGTAGTCGTTCTAAGGATGAAAATTCTGTCTAGGTTAATTGTATATGCCAAAATTTCTTTAGCTTCTTTGTAAAGGCCGATTTTGTCGAGTTAAGTTCATAATAAAATTTAACCAGCTTTCAAAAAAAAAAAAAAAAAAAAAGAATTAAAGCAAATATACATAATGTTATATTTGTGTTACATCACATCATGCACACAATACATTTAACTATATCATATCATGATCACACCTTAGCTATGAGTACATCATTGTAGTTTCCACACACAATTCACGTATGCACTAAAAATTGCCACAACAAACACAAGAGCAGCAATTTCCAACGTCGAAATTCTCGAAACCCATTTCTTCTTATCATTATCTATGACTATTTCCTCAATGCAACTATCCTTAACTTGATTGCATTTCTTATCCTCCTCCCCAGTACAACTTCTACAACAAGGACATGATGGTGATGATCTCTTACTCTTAGTCACGGTTATGGTGAGAATGCCGCTCGCAAACTTTGCGCGGATTCCGTCTGTGATGCAGTCGTCCGGAAGCTTGATTTGCTTGGCGAATCGACACCATCTGGTGCCATCCAAAAAACGATGCCCTTGAATTGTTACAATTCTCTGGCTGTTCACTTGAACCCTCATTTGTTCACTTTTGAAACCTGCATATACATATATACATACGTAAATTTACATTATTTATATTATGCCCAAATTATCTAGCTGTAATGTATTAAATTAACGTTAGATATTGATATAGATGATGTGAGAATAAAATTATTAACTATTTCTAACATTATATTAAGTTAATTTTTTCAGATGATGCGACAAGGATTCAAGTATTAGAATAATATTCATGCCAAATTGATATTTTTATATAGTGATTAGCTGATGGACATGTGTGATGAATATGTGTGATAATTTAAAATAAAATAAACATATATTACAATATATTACGTAACATACATATGTTACATCATATATATTGCATACAAATATATATATATGTATGCCTGTTATTAGAAAAAGTTATGTCTGACGTATAAAAAATAAGGAGGAAAAAAAAAAAAAAACCACACTAATCATGAGGAAGGAAGAAACATGTAGATGATGATAGCCTACATATTTGACTATGGCAATTATTCAATCTTGATGATAGTCTACATATTTGACTATGGTAATTATATCAAATTCAATCTTGATGACAGCAACTTCACAATTTTATAAATTTTTTTCTCAATGCTCTCTTTCTTTCTATCATTTATTGTTTATGTCCATCCTCCTCTTCTTGTACGCATAATCTAGTTAAAAAAAACTCTGTAAATTAGCCAACAAAGTTCCACTCCCAATCCTTTGATATTTCTCAACATTTGGAGCTGAAATAAAAGATTGATCAAGGTATGATTTCTTATTTGCTTTCTTATGTGTTTTGGAATTCATGAGAGATTAAGGTTGATTTTAGTGATTAGATGACTTTAGGGTTTGGATTTCATCTTTTTTGCATGATATATATATATATTTTGACAGGAATTGCGGATTCATGATTTTATGTTTTTGAAACATGTATTAAGGTTGAATTTTTTTTAAGTTATGTAGTTTATGCATATGGTTGGTGTTGATTTTATTTAAGGATGGATTTTCAATGTTAAATTTTCGGATTTGGTCATAATTGGAAAATTTCCAGATTTTATGGTTAATAATTAGCACTCTGTTTAATGGTACAAATGGAATTCATTTTTGACAAATTTGGTATCGTTTGAAAGCTTTGAATGTCTATTGTATTTTTGGACTAATTTTAGGTTGTTTAGAGTTCTGTATGATTTGTTATGAATTTTTAAAGAAGTAAAGGTCCAATTGTCAGTTTTTATAAAGTTTTATGACTAGAATTCAAAACTACTTTTGAAGGTGGAAATAGATACAGTTTTTAGCAAATTAGATATCATTGAAAAGTTCTAGATGTCAACTTTCTTTTGAGACTAATTTCATGTCATTTGGAATTTTATACGAATTTTTATGTATTTCCAAAAAGATGAAGGTCTGGCTATTAGTTTTTGTATGTAATGATATTGTTGTGTTTTTATGATGCAACGATATTGGATGATGAAATCAGTCTCTTTAGGTACTATTCTAAGTTGATGAATATGTTGATAGATTATTATAACCTTTAAGTAATTTATTATATTTATTATTTATGACATGAACGATTCTAGAGGCGAGCACCCGAGAGCCTTAATCATCGCGTCACCATCGGAAAATTTAAAAGGTTAAGTAAGACTTTTAGGTAAGTACACTCTCACCTACAACATAAATTTATTAATTGAGAAGTATATATATTATTGATGTTGATAATGATATGATGTTCAATCTTATATTATTATGACGTTTTGAGGAAAAGTAAGTATATATATATTTTATGTTTTAAAATGACGTTGTATACCCTAAATGTTAATAGTGATCGGTGAACGGCCTTTTGTTCGGTGAACAGACTTATTGTCATGGTTGGTTTAGGATTTGCCACCCTACTCTTTTCGTGACTAGCGCGTTATAATGGTATAACGTCAGGCCTAATATGACGATATTTTAAAGTTAAAATTTTTCAAAAATGTTTATATTTATAATAACGTATACAAGATAATGATGATGAGAAGGATGGTAATGGTGATGAAAGTAAATTAAATATTATTTTTATTAAAGTTTGTGAAATATAAGGGTCCGTTTGGATGGGGTGTTTGTTTTTGGAAAATGAAAAATTTTTAGATATGAAAAATAAAAAGTTGTTTGAAATTTTTTTTAGAAGTGAAAAGTTGTTTGGGTGGGTGAAAACTTTTTGTTTCTAGAGAGCTCTTTTTTCATTTTTCAAAAATAAAAAATGTTGGATGTTCAGGTACGGAAATTTAGGAATGTTCATTTTTCTTAAAATGAAAAATTTTTCATTTTCCAAATTTGAACGTGTCAAACAGACGGAGGGTAAGTGTCTTACTAAACCTTGCTTATATAAGTTAATTTATATTATAGATAAAGGAAAAGTAAGATACAATGATGGGGAAGCTTGGAGTGGAAGCGAAACGATGTGTGATAGAAAAACCTGAGTAACGATCTTATATGGATTGTGTTCAAGTTTTTAGTATGTTTTTGAATGTTAATTATGGTTTTTTTTTAAATGGAAAATTATGTTTGGATTTTTTTCTAATTTTATCTCCCTATATGGATTTTACTATTATAATACACATGAAAGTTATTTTGGTAAGATAAAACTACTAAAAAAAAATTTTATCCATTTTTTTAATACGTCAAGAATATTACTCAAGATTTATTATTTTCTGTAAATATTATGGAAGATGAATGTCAAAAAGATAGATTAACTGTAACGGTCCGTGAGAGGTCATTACAGATATGGTATTAGAGTGACTTCTTATTTTTAATCACACACCGCTATATAGGGGTGGCAAATCATGTTAGTAGGTCGTGTTCGTATCATGTTTAACCCGTTTGTTGACATGAATATACTTGATATGAACACGACCTGTTTAATAATCGTATCAAAAAGCAAAACCTGAACACGGCCCGTTAATAAATGGGTTGACACGACATGACATGTTTATGATCCATTTTTATTAAATAGATTATAAACGTGTCGTGTCGTTTATGATCAATTTATTAAGTGGGTCATAAACATGTCGTATCGTGTTTGCTAAACCCATTTACTAAAAGGGTCATAAATGAGTCATTTAATCTGTTATTGACCCATTTAACTAACTTGTTATTGACTTATTTAACTACCTTATTATTGACCAATTTAACTAACTTAGCATTAATTTTAACATTAAAAAACTTATTAAACACTAAATAACAATCAAGTTATAAAAACCAAAATAAGTTCATAATCAAGCTATAATTCATGGGTCGTGTTCGTGTTAACCCATATATGACCCATTTATTAAATGAGTTATTTCATATTAATTGTGAGTTAGCGGGTTCATGCGGGTTCAACCCTTTATTTAATCGTTTTTGATAGGTTCGACACTTTTTGACCCAAACCTATTTAAAAAAAACCTAAACCCTCTAATTTCGTGCAGGTTTCGTATCGTGTTGTCGTGTCGTGATCTAAATTACTAGCCCTACTGCTACGTATTCATTCAGGCTTCTCCAAGTAAGTAATTATTTAATTTCCTTAAATAGATGAAAATATAAGACTTTGTAAGATTACGTTCTATTTATGGAAAGTGTGAATCTTGACTCGATATCCTAAAATAGAAAGTCTTTTTATTAATAAAATTTCATAAATAACAGACATCAAAATAAGATGGTACACTGACAACAAGGATGCGGAGGTCATAGATGTGGTAATGGCCGAATGCCAATCAAAACTGAGGTTACTGCAGAACCTAATTTAGCAAAGACGTTATCACAGTTGCGTCAAGGACAATAAAGAGGTCGTGGACAAGCTGGAACTAAGGCTGTGGCAGAGCCTAATTTAGTAAAAATAGTGGCATAGCTACATAGACAAGTTCAAGAGCAATAGACACTTATTAATAGCTTACAAGCTGATAGAAATAGAGTTGAAGTCCAGGCTACTAGTTCCACAACTAGTGCAGCATAGAGAGATTCAAACTGCGGTGAATCTCGAGCCTTTGTATATAAAGTTAAAGAAGATGAAGCTAAAGGAATTCAATGGTTCAATTGATCCTTTAGTTGAAGTCCATAGAGCTAGTGTTGAATTTCATGGACTTAACATAGAATGAACAAGTAAAATGCACTTCCTACTATTTAATGGATAATGCTAGAATCTGGTGGAAAGCAGTGGAACTAAGTAGAGATGTAAACCTGATGACATGCAAGACTTCATCCAGGAGTTTAACAAATAGTACTTCAACATGTCTACGACCATGGAGCACTACAATGAATTTAGTAACTTCTATCAAGAAAATTTATCTATGACTGAAGCTGTTCAGCAGTTCAACCAACTAGTGCACCTATGTCCTACAATGGTGCCAACTAAAGAAGAGTGCCTAAAGAGAATGATGGAGATGCTTAGACCTGATATTGCAATGATTGTCCATAACAGAATTGCTCCATTGACCACCATAACTAACTGTGTCAAGTATGCCATTTGTGCTAAGTATTACCTAAAAAAGGAAAAGAAAGGCCAATCTCATCAGAATGAAGGTCCTAACAAAAACAACAACTAGAACCACAGAAACTCTAGAAGTCAAGTCAAGTCTTAAGGAGGACCATGGAATAATAATAAAGAAAGGCCAATTTTCCTAAATAGAAGAACCAGTACAATTGACAAGGAGGAGGCCAACCAGCAAAGCAAGCTAGGAAATTTTCACCTTATACAAAGTGTGGCAAGATGCACTTAGGAGAGCGTCATCAAGACACAAATTTGACTATGGCAATTATGCCCATATTCAATATTAATGATAGCCTATATATATGACTATGACAATTATGCCAAATTCAATATTAATGACAGCAAGTTCACAATTTTATAAATTTTATTCTCAATGCTTTCTCTCTTTCTATCATTTATTATCTATGTCCATCCTCCTTTTCTTGTATGCATAATATAGTTAAAAAAAAAAACACTCCATAAATTAACCAACAAAACTCCACTCCCAATCCTTTGATATTTCTCAACATTTAGAGCTAAAATAAAAGGTTGATCGAGGTATGATTACTTATTTTCTTTCTTATGTGTTTTGGAATTCATGAGAGATTGAGGTTGATTTTAGTGTTTAGATGATTTTAGGGTTAGGATTTCATCTTTTATACATAATATATATGTATATCATGATAGGAATGGAGGATTCATAATTTTATGTTTTAGAAACATGCCTTAGGGTTGATTTTTTTTTCAAAGTTATGTGGTTTATGCATGTGGTTGGTGTTGATTTTATTTAAGGATGAATTTTTAATGTGTAATTTTCGGATTTGGTCATGACTGGAAAATTTCCAGATTTTATAGTCAATAATTAGCATTCAATTTAATGGTACAAATATACTCTATTTTTGACAAATTTGATATCGTTTGAAAACTCTGGATGTCTACTGTCTTTTTAAACTAACTTTAGATCATATAGAATTCTATGTGATTTGTTATGAATTTTTAAAGAGGTAGAGGTCCAACTATCAGTTTTTATAAATTTTGGTGATTAGAATTCAAACTGCTTTTGAAGGTGGAAATAGATTCAATTTTTAGTAAATTAGGTTTCTTGGAAAGCCTAGATGTCAACTTTCTTTTAAGACCGGCTCTTTTACAAATTTTTATGAACTTCCAAAGAGACAAAGGTCTGGTTGTCAGTTTTTATATATTATGAAATTGTTGTGTTTTTATGATGCAATGTTATTGGATGATGAAATAGGTCTCTTTAAGTGCTGGTCTAAGTTGATGGATATATTGATGGATTATTATAATTTTTTAGTAATTTATTATATTTATTATTTGTGATATAAATGGTTCTAGAGGCGATTACTCAAGAGCCTCAATCATCGCATTATCGTCAAAAAATTTAAAATGTTAAGTAAGAGTTTTTAGAAAAAGTACACTCTCACCTGCAACACGAATTTATTAATTGAGAAATATATATATTATTGATGTTGATGATGATATAATGTTTAATTTTTACCTTATTATAACTTTTTGATGAAAAGTAAGTATATATATTTTATGTTTTAAAATGGTGTTATACACCCTTGATGTTGATGGTGATCGGTGAACGATCTTTTATTCGATGAGCGAACTTATCATCAAAGTTGATTTAGGATTTGCTATCCTACTCTTTCCGTGACTAGCGCGTTATAATGATACAACGTTGGGCCCAATATGACGGTATTTTAAAGTTAAAATTTTCTAAAAATATTTATATTTGTAATGATGTATACAAAATGATGTGGAGGATGAGGATGGTGATGGTGATGAAAGTAAATTAAATATTATTTTTATTTAAGTTTGGGAGATATAAGTATCTTACTAAGCCTTACTTATATAAGTTAATTCATATTACAGATAAAAAAAAAAGTAAGATACAATGATGGAAAAGTTTGGAGTGGAAACAGAACGATGTGGGATAGAAAAACAGGAGGAACGATCTTATATAGATTGTGTTAAAGTTTTTAATATGTTTTCGAACGTTAATTATAGTTCCTTTTTTTTTTTATAGAAGATAATGTTTGGATTTTTTTTTATTTTATCTCAACATATAGATTTTACTATTATAATACACATGAAGTTTGTTTTAGTAAGATAAAAACTAGTAAAAAAAATTTATCCATTTTTTTAATAAGTTAAAAAGATTACTCAAAATCTTATTATTTTTCACAAATATTATGGAAGATGAATGTCAAAAAGATAGATCAACTGTAATGCTTCATGAGGATTGTTACAATTTATCATATTACATACACGCACGCATATATGGTAAAAATTACAAAAATGAATATATTAGAGCTAAAGAATACATGTATGTGTGTATATGTGCATATATATATATATAATAAAAAGGTAAATACCACAGAGATGGACTGCTAGAGTGTCGGCTTCCTCTCCTCTCTGCCAAGCGCAATAAGGTTCAAAGTCCTTGTATGAAATAGGACTTGTGCTTTCCATGGTTACCCCTTTTCTTTCTTAATTTAGTCTTCAAAAAGATTTTTAGAATTCTTGTAGATATCTCAAATCCAAGGAAATTTGCAAAACTTTGTTGTGGAGTTTATAGAAATGTTAGGTAATTAACAAATAGAATAATTTATATCCTACTTCATCTATCAAGGTTTCTTTTGCTTGTCTAGTTGATTAGAATAACTCCTTTTCGGTTTCAATACTCTTTCTTAACAAGGACTAATGTGCAGGACAATCTTATTCTCTAGGTGACCATCTTTCTAACACAAACAAATATTCTGTGTCTAGCTTTCACCCCAAATCAAGAAACATAAAGAACATTAAAAAAAAAAAAAAAGGGCCAGTAACTATTGTCTTTGGTTTTTCTAATAACATCTTGTTAAATTTACATCAGTTAATGTAATCTTACAAAACAAATAAAAGCAAAAGGAAAAACTTTGTCCTGATTATAAGTAGTACCATAGTATCTTAAGACTAGATTAGCAATAACGTTGTTGTTGTTAGCAATAATCGAAACCCAAACCATTCCTGGTTAATATATAGGATTAATTACAAAAATAAAAAACTGGAACAAATATCAAGACGTTATGTTTGCAATTCAGGAAGGAAGGATAGTGTTTCCCACCTGCAAGATTCATTGATGTGGAATACATCAAATTCTCTCCAGAGATTGTGAGGGAAAAAATAATAATAATGATAAATAAGTTATTTTCACTGATGACATCCAATTCCAAAGATATATAGTTGTATCATTTTAGTCATTGGACATTTGTCTTTAGAAGTCTACCCCCTGTTTGGAGGAAATGTTTGGAGACATTATTTTTGGGTTGAAAAATGTATTTGGGAGAAAAAATTGTTTGGATGAAAAAATAAAAAATTTTAAAAATTTTTTTAGAAAAAAAATATCAATATGGATATTGTTTCGTTTTTATCGAAATTCTATACAATTTAAAAAAAATTATCTCGTTTACACTTGTATACACAAAGTTATGAACTTTTAAAGTTTGGAGTTTATTATAACGTTTTGGAGATGTAAATAGTGAAAAGTGATGAAGTTTTGAGAAAAAGTTGGTTTTGGATGTCTCCAAAAATGATTCCAAACACCCCTTAAATGCTTGTGAAATGTGCAATTTTCTTTGAAAATTAGATAGTTTATTAGTAGAGTGGTCAAAATAATATATTTAGAAAACACAGGGTTGTTAGACCTCTAAAAGTGAATGTTGGAGGGCTAGAGTTAGGGTCTATTTGGAAGGAATTTTTGATTTTTTTTTTTTTAAAAAAAAGTAAGTTTTGAAAAATGTATTTAGGAAAAAAACTATTTAAAGTGAAAAAAATATAAAATATTAAAAATTTATTCAGAAAAAAGTTATCAATATGGATCTTATTTTTTTCATCTAAAAAAATTTTTATGTAATTAAAAAAAAATTTCGTCTCATTTGAATTTGTCTATATAAAATTATAAATTTTTAAAATTTAGAATTTACTGTAAGGTTTTGAAAATATAAATAGTAAAAAAATAGTTATAAATGAGGGGAAAAAAAAAAAAGGTAAAAATTTTGATCTTCTAACACCCCCACCCAAAAACAAAAACAGCCCCCTAGTCAAGCGGATATCCTCTGCAGTCATTAATGAAATAACCCAAATCAAAAATTGAAAAGGTAGAATAAATTTGCTTACGCTGTCTCTCTCATTTGTGCTGCTTGTTGGTTGATATTGGCAAACATGCCATGCAAGCAAGAAGAGAAGAACCAGATAAGCAGACTGATGAACATGGCTAAAAAGGATAGTTCCATCCAAGGAACAATCCCAAGAGGACCTTTGACGAGCGCAGGTCCCATCCACGATGCGAAAAATACATTTTCCGTGATCCTACTAAAGAGAGGAGTCATTTTCATGCACAATTCAATGTTTTTCTTATACATTAGGTACAAGTATGAAATCATTTACCTTTCTGTGTTATTTTCAGCAATTTTCTTCCCTATGTGAAGATTGAAACAACTCAAAGTTGCTATTAAAAGGATGGGAAATGTGTAAACAAGAATGTCTGCACCTTCCAAACAAAAAGGCAAGCACAAAAGCTTAAACCATATAACGTATAATTATCTTAAAAATACGTATACTTCACCAAACAAAATCACGTTCTATTGAATTCAAACCTTGTTGGCCGAAATAGGTTGAATTAGTTTTTACTTGAATGTGAGGTAACCAATGGAGATAAAAGATATTGGTTGGCATCATGAACCAAATCAATATGTAGCCAACAACAACCATTATCAGAAACAAGATTATTGCTAATTTGAGCTTCTTCATTCCTTTGAAAGAATCACTTTTCTTCCATAATTTTTCCTAGTCTATGTGACATAATTTCTCCTAGTATAAACATATATAGCATGAGTATGAATTGATACAAAAAAGTAGTCGACGGATTGTAGAGAAAATATTATAATTCATGTCAAATTTGAATGTATTCACATGTTTTATAAAGTTCATTTTGCAAGCCAAATTAGACGTAAAATATTTGGAGGATTTGTATACATAATATACGTGTAACGTGGATGTTTGTGGTGAGGATCAATTTATTGAAATGGGAAACATTAAGGACTCCGATGCTGCTTATGATGAGGAGTTGAGAGAATCGGATGTCCCATACTGGGAGGATGATTGTGAGGAAGCTGAATACGTTGATTATGGATCTGATACATGTGATGATCTTGTTGATTTTTCTATGGCTAGCAAATATGGAATGGAGGTGGAATGTAGCGAGGAAGAATTTTGTGGCTCAGAAGTTAGGAGCATAGATAGGAATACGAAGGTCGAGAGGGTAGTGGGCCCTGGATCTGATAATTTATGTGAAAGAATCGAACATGGTGCTGCAGGAGATACTTTGAGGCAACAGTCAGTGGGCTCGAAGATAAAAACTTCTGGATCTGATGAATTGGCAGGAGGTTCTGAAATATCTCCAAGCAGAAATGCAGAAGCATCTGAGGGCTGCATAACTTGGAAACATCCCACAGACGGCGTGAATGGTTTTGATGGGAAAGATTCTCCGGCCAAAGGGGTTGGTTCTGGGTTTTCCCGAAGAGAACTGCTAGGCACTACAGAGTCCTTATCTTCTGACACCTTGCATAGGAATGATTCTGTCTTTGTTCTGAGGAAAGCAAATTATTTTTGCTATCAAGATAATCTTTTTTAAACTTCGATGTATTTTTATATTTATTTTATCTTGCTTCATTTCTAATTATTGGTGCATCAGATCTGGCAATTTTGACCTGTGTACTCAACCTGAGGAGGCACGTGCCAATCATTCTGTGGTAAAAGGAAAGACCTAATTTCCAGATGGGTGGTAAAAGCCCAGGAGTTGTGGCAAGCCATTCAATTAGATATTGGGAGTCGAGACGCTGGGAATCACCCCCTCGTCATGGTTCCTCTGGTTCTGATCGTCCTAGACCTAGAAGTGTGATTGAGAGCCGTGAGGATGCAATGCATTCTGAAGCAGGAGGCTCGGCGGGTGATAATCATGGTCACAGGCAAGCAATAAATTCTTTCACAAATGCTCGGGTGCATCAGTCGGGATGATGCACCCAATACGCATAGGGGAATGGTCCACATGCAGGATTCAAGTCCGGAAAGGAGAAGGTTTAGAAGATATCCACAAGGGGTTGGTCGGGGATTTAGGGAGGAATTTCAAAGGCCCTTGCCTCACAATGATTCTGATGAATATTTTCATCATGTACCTAATCGTATTGTCAGGAGAGAACAAAACTCTTCTTCCCCTCCTAGAGGACCTGTTTATTGTAGGAGACCCTACAAGAGATCTCAGTCTAGATCTGGAAGTCGCTCTCCTGGTGCATGGTTCGTATTAAGGGAACAGGAGGTTGCTATACACCGAAGAAGCAGGTCTCCAAATTAGAGGTTTGAGCCTAGAATGGAGAGGGAAGGTTACCATTTCAGAAGTAAAATTTTAGAGCAAAATATAAAGTGGGATTTTTGTCCTCCCTGCGGCTTCTCCCACCAACATAACAATTCCAAGTAGTTTGATGATCAACATGGTGCTCTGGATAATCATTTCAGGGGCAGGAGATTACCTGCAAGAATATTCCAGCAGCAGGGCCAAAGGTTTGATTCTGTGAGCTCATCTCGGCGGTTGAATTGAGATGATTACCATGAGCCCACAATGCGACCTGCGAGATTTTCCGAGATGAGTAGAGGCGGTGGAAGGCCACGCAGATACTATGGCAGTGATGATGATAGAAGAAAACATGAAGGCAGGTACGAGATATTTCCTCGAGTAAAGCGTTATGACTCTGATGGTGTTGTGCGGCGGTTTCGATTTGACGAAGAAGACAGTTTTGTGTCACGTAACACTCATAACTACAACGATTGTGATAATAACAATGGGGCCGAGAGACGGCAAAGGAATGTGTATCTGGGCGAGCTGGTGAAGAGAAAGGCCAATTGAAAAATGGAACCACCCAAGAAAGAAAAATAGGATTACATTATTCTGTCCTTAACTTAGTGGGATTGCAAGATGCAGACTGGAGAGAACTCTTGGTTCTTTTGGCCTTTTTGCCCCTTCCGTTGTTGGTCAATTCTCTCTGCAAAATGGGAGTTTATTTTGACCTTTTTTTTTTTCTTTTTTCTTTTTTATTCCACAACAAGGTGAGCGTGTGAATTTCACCTCTTTGTCTTCCTGGCGGCTAGCGCTGCATGTGGAAGCTATTCCCACCTCTCACCTATCTTATTCCCTTAGCATTTTTTCCCCTGGGGTAGGCCTGTTTTGGCTTTGTTTAATTTTATTATTTTTCACCTTTTTTTTTTCCCTTGCTTTATCATGTCTTAATTTCTTAGGAATTTTTTCTTTCCTTTCTTCTGGGTCACATGTATCCTCTCCACGAGGCTATACAGTTATAATGATTAGGCAAAAATGCCATCTTTCTTCAATACACAAGTTTTTTATTCATTGTCTCAATTTCTCGTTTAACTCTTTTTTTTTTTGCTGGAAATTTCTCGTCAACTTGGATGTTCATCTCGATCTCCCAATTCAGCCAATACATGTATAACATGACCTTGTTAATTTCTCTGTATATTTGATTTTTTTTCTTTTTTGAAATTTTATCTTCGCAAATGGCCAATAATTGAAGCAAAGCTCGGACGGACTCCAAGAAGTTTGACTTAATCTCAACATCATGGAATATTAATTGCAGGGGCAAATTGAAAATATTGCTCCAGGGAAACAAGTAGGCAAGGCGAGACCATTGAACTTCCTAAGAAACATAACTACTGCTCCTCTACAGCTCACCAGCTGAAGCTTGAGGAGTAAAAATGTGGATTGATATTGGCTAAACCAGAAGAACAAATCGCAGCCACTTCTTGCCTCATCTTCCTCGGGCCGCTTGCAAGAAACCCGATGCTTGAGCTTTTGTATTTCAACAGAATTCCTGCAGTATTTGCGTTATTTAGAAACTCATTTGAATAGACTGTCCTTTGCAAGGAAAGGTACTTTCCTGTTTAAGAAACGACTTACTTGTCAAATCAGGTCTTATGCTGTAGTGAATTGTGGTTGCTTGAACCAAAGACTGGTGAGGAAGGCTTTCCAACTCTCTCTCAGTATCATAGAACTGTGCTCTTGGCGAAGTATTCATCGGTGATGGCATGTTCACATTCTGAATCTGCCCTGTTTTGCTTGCATTTTGTTTCTTGTTCCATAGAAAAACCATAGTCGCAGTTGTGACCATGGAGATGCACAAGAATAACATGTTCAGTGCGGATTTAGAAGAGGAGGAGTAGGTTACGTTTGAATTATGATCAACTGGATATTATATAGTATCGTGTGAGTACGCCAATGAGCAGAAGAAAAATGACAAAAGAAGCCGAAACAATCATGGCAAGCCACAACCAATTATTCTGTCCGAGTATTGCAGAAACTGGCACATTTAGTGCATCTGGTTTAAACCATATAGTCTGAGGGATTTTTTGATTATCTATTGGTGGCTGTTTCTCCCTTGTGACGTAGGCTTCAATTTGTAGTTGCAAGCAAGAAATATCGAAGTCAGTGTCTGAAACGGGGAGGATGAGGTCTAACATTGTAAGATCTAGAGATTTCTTAAAAGCGCAAACAAGCAATATGCTTGGAGTCTTTCTAGGATCCTTGCTGGCCCCGAAGAGGAGCTCACGAGTGACAGAGATGAAAGGAGTGAGGCCGCTTCCTCCGCTCACCATCACTAGCATTTCGTGCCTGAAATCGAGATTTTACATGGATTTTAGATGTTCAAAGCAAAATCACCTGAAATAGTCTCTTAAAAAGAAACGTATCCAAATCTGAAGCGTTTGAGCACCTTAAAAAGTTGGTTGATGCAGGTCCATAGGGTCCTTCAATAGATACCTCCATGTGGTCTGTATGTGAAGAGGACGACAAAATGTAATACAAATTGTGAGACCAACTTCCTTCACTTTTTACGACGATGCTTAGTTTCTCGGGATCCAAGTTGCTGCTTGATGTAACAGTAAAAGGATGCCATTGCAACTTGGAAATCGTAGGTACATTTAGAAACACTATGGTCCTTGGAGAATAACTCAGTCCTAGAGATCAAATTAAACAGAAATGTGACGTCCCCCACATACGTTACCATACCAACCAACTGAATTCTGACGCCGACCGCGATGGCTGGCAACCTCGTGGGTCGTCATCCTCTTACTTAACATACTTAACTTTCCATTCTTAACGTTCTCATCTTATAGCGGAAGCAATTTCTATAGCAAATTTTTTTTTTAACTTACATACTATGCCTATAACTTTATCATACTCTTATAACATATAATTCATAAATTTCTTTCTTTCATCTTCCTTTTTGAACGCTCAGCGAAAGACTCATGGTAGTACCATACCCTCACCCAGTCACTTAGCACGTGCAGATCCGTCCGTTGTCCATCATATTACTTTAAATTAACAGATTGCTTACCTGCAACATATAAACAACTAATGAGCTAGATGCTCAATAAGTTCAAACATATATTCATTAACTTATAAATACTAGTAATATATATTATTACTAGAATATATGACATCACGTATATACACATCGTCTATATATATCCTCGAAACTTAACATATTATGTTAGCCTCTTCATGTTCATTTATCTCTTCGTTCATCGTTCTTATCATTTTATAGATCATCTCTTATCATTCTGATCTAATCTCTTCATTTCTTTACTTTTCATTCATATCATTTCTTAACTTTCTATTCTAAACCTTTATAACTTTTTTATCGCTTTATCATCATCTTTTAACATTTCATATCTTAAAAGCTAGTAACATATACACTAGCATAACATCACGTAAAAACATGTCATTCACATCATACACATAACATCAAACACATCACATCACATATATAATTCTATTTCATATCGTTTGTTTCTTTTTATGTCGTTCTTTACTTTTCTTTTCTTTTCTTTCTACTTTCTTTTCCTTTCTTTTCCTTTCACTCTCTTTTCTTTTCTTTTCTTTTATGTTCACTCTCCTTTCCTTTCTTTTCTTTTTACGCACTCTCTTTTCCTCTCTTTTCTTTTCTTTTCTTTTCTTTTCATTTTCCTTTCCTTTCTTTTCTTTCCTTTCTTTTCTTTTCACTCTCCTTTCGTTTGTTTTCTTTCCACTTTCCTTTAGTTGGGCCCGTTGTTGGACGTACCTCTTTGTGCGCGGACAGTGGGAGGAGGGGGAGCGACCCACCAACCTACCTCACAGTCACATAAAAACCGCACTTTCGGAGTTGGTCCATCCTATAATCTACCGCACCTTCGGGGTAGCACCACATCTACGCGGAGGATATAAACCAGAAGTCTCGACTTTGTAGGGAAACCGGTACGCCAACAACTTAAGTTTTTAGTCTTATCATCTTGTAGGCTTTTATTTTTCTTATATTGATTTTTCGTTGCACATCTTTTTCATGACATTCATCATCTTTCCTTTCTCATTTTTCATAAAACATTTCATGAAACATTTGTTCTTTCGTTGTTTTTCTTTTCTTAATTCTTTACTTTACTTGTGTAAATTATGTTAATCACACTCTAGCATAACATATATAGCACATATTACTTATATATTATCACACCGCATCACATCATAACAACCAAAAACACATTTATTTATGTGCAGACAATTATTCTCTGTTTATCTTATCATCATATTCCTATCGATCATAGCCTATCATTCTATTCTATCAATCACATCTTATCGTTATGTTCTAATCCTTTCATCATACCTTTCATCATAACCTATCATTGTTTCTCTTTCTTGTCTAATTCTTTACTTTCATATTATTTTTCATAAAACCTCTATCATTTCGTTCTCATAAAACATACCCTTTCTTTAGAATAATTCCTTTCATTACCTATCATCGTTACTCTATCCATCATAACTTAATTTCCATAAAACCTTTCATAAAACCTTTCATAAAACATCTATTCTTTCCTTTCATATCTCATCTCTTTCTTATGCATCCTATCATAACATTCTCGTTCTTATTCTTTCCATTCTTCTATCCCTCTTTATCACATCGTTACTCTCATAAAGCTTTTATAATACCTTTCCTTCATAATTCAATATATACATATATTTATATATATATATTTATAATTATTTATTAAAACATATGTTTTAACATCATCATAGCATTGCTATAGCATTTACCATAACATCATCATAAATCACATCATGACATTTGCATACAAAACATATAAACACGATAAGCTTGTTCATAGTTGCAGACGGGTAAATATCTGAACTTACTCATAGCGTGCTTATCCTCTTCTTGGAATCCATCGACGTCCTTTGTCGCTTTTGGATCGGGTTCCTACAAACAAATTTTGTCCATTAATCATATTTTTATTTATAGTTTTAATTTTCTTAAAAAGCTTAATTCTAATCTTATAACCCTTAATTATAGCCTTAGGACAGCTTTCTAAACCTTAATGGCCATTTTCGAATTTTTCTCCAATTTTTTGAAAAATTACGATTTTACCCCTAACTTTTGACAAAATTACAATTTTATCCTTGGCGTGATTTTTCATAACTTAAACCTCAATTTTGGCTTTTACAAACTTCATTAACCTATTCCGGAGTCATTGGGGCTCCTTTCCCATAATTTGAGAATCTTTGGACAAAATGACCATTTTGCCCCTAATGGGTCGTTTAACCATAACATTTTCATTTTCATGCTTAGACTGGATTTTCTAAACCTAAAATCATCTAATTAACTTTTTTAAATCTTATTGGACCTTTTCCGGACCAATTCTTATCATTTTGCTAATTTTCACATTCCCGGCCCTCGAGAAGTACTATTTCGACCTAAGAATCGGTTTCATGTTTTCCTTGTGTTCTAGGGTTTTGAAGGGTCGGTTCACTAATTATAACTTGCCCCTTCTTTTTTCCATGCCCTAATTCCTTGAGGGGGCTCGGGTTCCCTTCCCGATCATATTTTTACCTATCGTTTCCCATATTACCCCTGGTGTCGTTTTTAGAAATTTCGGCAGAGTTTCCCCTTAATTTTTGAGGTTCCAGCGTTTAGGAAACGCCTGAAAACCATCTATCCTGATCTAATTCTATCACGTACTATACCAGAGGCCTAGATTTTATGTAAAACTCATACTGTTTACGTAAAATCGTTACATTATCACTTTTTTTTTCTCCATTACAGCCATTTTCTTCTTTTCACATACATTCTTTTCCATAATTTTTCATACCAATAATCATAAAATCATACAATAGTCCCAAACAATTAAATTGCAGAACGTAAAGGGGTCAGAATTTATACCGAATTGCAGTCCGGTCTCGACGGCATAAACCCTAATTCTTCGTTCTTCATATTTGAGGTCCCGTCTTACAAATCCGACTCCTCGGTTACATCCGGAACGTCGAAAATAGGCCAACAGGCCAAACTTCAATTTTTGGTCAACGGTCGCCGTTGACCGGCGTTGACCGGCGGCGACGGTGGAAAGTGGGTAATCCATCTTGAAGATCTCGACGATAGGAATCCATTGGTAGCCTCAATTTCATGTTTGGAGACCCCAATCGCCGGAAAATCCCCTCGAAAGTCACGGCCATGGTGGCAACGGTGGAGCTCCGCCGTGCTGGACTTTTTCCCCGAAATTGGTTGAGGGCTTTTGCTCCCCTCTTCACGGCGAGCATTTATGTACCGACGCCGTGCTTCAACTTGGCCGGAATAGGCCGTTTCGACGGTGGCTCCACGGTAGCGACGTCGCGGCTTCGGGCAGCACGATTCCGCCGGTGTTGAGGCGATCCACCACCTGGGTTTTGTAGTACTCTTCACCACAAACATTTTGGGACCGGTTTCGTGGCAAACGGTGGCCGGACGGCAGAGAAATCTCACCGGGAAGATTCCGGCTCCGGCGGTCTTCAGGCGGCGCGTGCAGCTTGCTCCGGTGGCTACTCCGTCGCGTCGACCCACCATCGGACTCAGCTTGGCGAGAGCTTTCCGATGACACCGGCGGTGTCGAAACCAGACACTGTTCCTGATGGTCGATTACTGTATATATTCGGGTAGAGAGAGAAAGAGAAATGAGGAGAGAGAGAGCATGTAGACAAATGAGAAAATTCCACTTTTTTCCGCTCTTTATATACTTTTTCGCCCAAAATTTCAACATGGGCTTCCCTGACTAATTTGGGCGTCCTGAATCCAAATATATCAGTTTTATTTTCATCTGAGGTCGTTTCGACCAGTTTCCGATACTGTAAATTTTCGATCAAAAATTACCTTTGTACTCAATTATCAAATTTGAGCGTGCTGATAGGCTATCCTAACTAATTTGGAAGTGCTGAACCCAAATTTATCAGTTTTATGTCAAGATAATATCATCTTGACCTACTTCTTGATACTGTTAGTGGCACACACGTGCACACACATAATATCACTATTACTCATTTTTCACCTTTTAACATTGTTAGAACATTTTATTTTAGTTCTAAATAATATTAAATCACTAAATTTTACATTTTAACACTTAAATTCATTGTGTATTAATTTTTCGATAGATATGAATTTTCCTGGTTGTTACAAGAAAGAACGTAACAGCTTAATTATCGAGGAAATCATAGTTCACCATAGATCACGTAAATTTATTTATCTTTTGCTTCACCTGGACATTTGGAGAAGTTTAACTCAACAGCCTGACAGGGTAGAACCCGGGCTGAAACCATGCAAATTCTTTGTTGCGATTGTAAGAATCGCAAGCATCTATCGATCAAGAAGAGGTAAAAGCCAGGGAGCATGATGCAAGAATAGGGGAATCCCACATGGAAAACAAAGAATACAACAAAGACAACGTAGAGATGACGAGTATAAAAGAAGAGCTCGAAAATCCTTCGCCTTATTCCAGCGAAGCTTGTTCCCCACATAACTAATCCAGAGAGCAAAGCCACTTCCCCAGCCACGTTTGATATGCCCATCTTGTCCCATTTCAGCATCTGCATTTTACCACAATTGAGTTTACAGCTTTTGAAACTGACAAATGGGACGAAGTTTCCGTATAACACAGATTTTCATCTAGTAGGATTTTAACTCTTACCTCTGAAATTTGGTTTGTACTCCACCAAAAGATGATGCAGCATAAACTATGAGCAGTGAAGAATGTCATGGCAGTATGTCCCAGCCAGATATGGGACTTGATGCTTGACTCTGATGTGAGGCCAATGAGCTGCAAATCGAAGATCCTCTTGTAACAGGGAAGAATAGAAAAGCTAGACAAATATTCCCAACTAGGCCTAGCATTAGTGCCGAGCTTTTTAACTTTGCTTCCCACCTGTAAGATTCATTGATGTGGAATACATCAAATTCTCTACAGAGATTTTGAGGGAAAAAAATAATAATTGTGAAAAATAAGTTATGTTCACCAATGACCTCCAATTCCAAAGATATATATATATATGTATATATAGTTGTATCACTTTGGTCACCCAACATTCGCTTTAGAAGTCTAGCCTCTAAATGCTTGTGAAACATACAGTTTTCTTTGAAAATTAGATAGTTTATTATTTGAGGGGTAAGAACAATATATTTAGAAAACTCAGGGTAGTTAGACCTCAAAAAGTGAATGTTGGAGGGCTAAAGTTACTTTAGCAGCCGATTGGAGAGAATTTTGAAGACTTTTTTTTTATTGGAAAAAAGTAAGTTTTAAAAAATGTGTTTAGAATAAAAAAAAAATTTATTTGTGGTGAAAAAGAGTAAAATCTTAAAAATTTATTCAGAAAAAATTTATCAATATAGATCTTGTTTCGTTCCTGTCAAAATTCTATGTAATTTAAAAACAAAAAAAACCGTCTACATAAAGTTATGGACTTTGGAAATTTGGAGTTTTTTTTTGTACAGATTTGAAAATATATATAGTAAAAAGTGATAATAAAGTGGAAAAAAGTATCAAAAAAATGAAAAAATGAAAATTTTGGTCTCCGACACCACCAAACAAATCCCACCACCTTGGCAAGCATGCCATGCAAGTAAGAAGAGAAAGACAAGGCAAGCAGAGTGATGAACATGGCTAAAAAGGATAGTTCGACCCAAGAAACAATCCCAAGAGGACCTTTGACGAGCACAGGTCTCATCCATGATGCGAAAAATACATTTTCCGTGATCCTACTAAAAAAGGGAGTCAGTTTCATGTACTATTCAATGTTTTTCTAATACATTAGCTACAAGAATGAAATCATTTACCTTTCTGTATTATTGTCAGCAATTTTCTTCCCTATGTGAAGATAGAAACAACTCAAAGTTGCTATTAAAAAGATGGGAAATGTGTAAACAAGAATGTTTGCACCTACCAAACAAAAAAGCAAGCACAAAAGCTTAAACTATATAACATATAATGATTTTAAAAATACGTATACTTGATCAAACAAAATCATTTTGTATTGAATTCATACCTTGTTGGCCGAAATAAGTTGAATTAGTTTTTACTTGAATGTGAGGTAACCAATGGAGATTAAAGTTATTGGTTGGCATCATGAACCAAATCAAAATGTAGCCAACAAAAACTATTATCAGAAACAAGAGTATTGCTAATTTGAGCTTCTTCATTCCTTTGAAAGAATCACTTTCTTCCATAATTTTCCTACTCTATGTGACATAATTTCTCCTAGTATTAACATATATAGCATGTGTATGAATTGATACAAAAAAGTAGTCGACGGATTGTAGAGAAAAGATCATAATTCATGTCAAGTTTGAATGTATTCACATGTTTTATAAAGGTCATTTTGCAAGCCAAATTAGATGTAAAATATTAGGAGGACTTGTATATATGACAGACTTTGAGAGTACTAGTGAGACAAGGGAAGATATTATATAGAACTCCCACACGCATGGCTTGTTCGTTATTTCCAATGCAATTTTCATGTGTAGCAACAAACCATACTTGCATACTTAATTGTATATTTGTCATTTAGCATTTGGGTAAATTTTCTCTGTTTAATTTATATATTTATTTTCTATTTTTCTATTATGAATAGGTAAAACTCTTGTAGATTTTTGCCGTACCAAAAGGTAATGAATAATAAAATAAAAGAAGAAATTTGCATTCAGACTCTATGCTAAATAAAAAGAAAGTTGGGTTATGCTAGCAATTGTATTTTTGTCATATCAACATGTACTATTATTTTAATCATTTGATTATCTTTTTAATAGTTTATACAATTTTACGGTCTGACATGTAAAATTGCTTTTAATTACAAATCAAACACTGACAAGTTAATCTAACAACTAAAACAAAAGGTATTCACTAATAAAGCAAAAGTACATTTTTTACAAGTTTTTCCAAAAATTGACCAGTAGTTTGAATGCTGGGAAGGATTGATTGATTTGGGTTTGTTTGTGTACATCAATATGCAATATTGTTACTTATTTTACTAGTTTGGGATGATTCTAGAGCTGAACTACAAAAAGTAACCTTAATTATCAGTGCAGAATAAAATTGCTACTTGGTGAAAAATCAAGTGCTACTTGCAGTTATCCTAATTTAAAAAGAATTGTCCTCTGGCTTCTATACTGTCAGTTCATTTGGTTTGGATTCCCATTCGTAGTTGGGCAGGTTCTGCTAGACATGTCATGGTAGTAAAGTAAACGTTATATCTATATATTAATACACATTTTATACATCCAATTGAGGGAAACAATCACAATTACACGAGGAGGACAGTTCTTTTAATAGGGGACACAAATGTACCTATGATAAAGTCTTATATCCTTCACGAAAGAATAATCTTACATGTAATATATAAAAATAAAAAAAGTGACATGACATTTATCATATTTGACAATAATTTCATAAAGATATAATAAAAGGAAAAAAAAAAATCTATCATAGACTGTGACGTCCCCCACCACGTACGTTACCATACCAACCAGTCGAGCTCTGACGCCGACCGCGATGGCTGGCAACCTCGTGGGTCGTCATCCTCTTACTTAACTTAACTTTCCATTCTTAACGTTCTCATCTTATAGCGGAAGCAATTTCTATAGCAAATTTTTTTTTTTAATTTACTTACATACTATATCTATCTCTATCATACTCTTATAACACATATTTCATAACTTTCTTTCTTTCATCATCCTTTTTGAACGCTCAGCGAAAGACTCATGGTAGTACCATACCCTCGCCCAGTCCCTTGGCACGTGCAGATCCGTCCGTTGTCCATTATATTACTTTAAACTAACATGTTGCTTACCTGCAACATATAAACAACTAATGAGCTAGATGCTCAGTAAGTTCAAACATACATTCATTAACTTATAAATACTAGTAATATATATTATTACTAGAATATATGACATCACGTATATACACATCGTATACATCGTTTATACATACCCTCAAACATAACATAAAATGTGAGCTTCTTCATACTCATTTATCTCTTCGCTAATCATTCCCATCATTCTATTGATAATCTCTTATCATTCTAATCCAATCTTTTCATTTCTTTACTTTTCATTCCTATCATTTCTTAACTTTCTGTTCTAAACCTTTATAACTTTTCTATCGCTTCATCATCATCTCTTAACATTTCATATCTTAAAGCTAGTAACATATACACTAGCACAAAATCACGTAAAAACGTGTCATTCCATAGATATACATCAAACACATCACATCACATATATAATTCTATCATGTTCTTTTAACTTCGTTTTATTATTTTTCATTGATTTCATTGTGTTGTTCTTTCATATCGTTCGTTTCTTTTCTTTTCTTTTCGTATCATTTTTTTTTCTTTTCTTTCCACTCTCTTTTTCCTTGTTTTTTTTTTCTCACGCACTCTTTTTTTTTTTTCTTTTCACGCTCTTTTCTTTTCTTTTCTTTTCACGCACTCTCTTTTCTTTTCTTTTCACGCTCTTTTCCTTTCTTTTCTTTTCTTTTCTTTTCTTTTCACTCTTCTTTCGTTTGTTTTCTTTCCACTTTCCTTTGGTTGGGCCCGTTGTTGGACGTACCTAGTTGCGCGCGGACAGTGGGAGGAGGGGGAGCGACCCACCAACCTACCTCACAGTCACATAAAAACCGCACCTTCGGGATTGGTCCATCCTATAATCTACCGCACCTTCGGGGTAGCGTCACATCTACGCGGAGGATATAAACCGGAAGTCTCGACCTTGTAGGGAGACCGGTACGCCAACAACTTAAGTTTTCAGTCTTATTATCTTGTAGGCTTTTATTTTTCTTATATTGATTTTTCGTTGAACATCTTTTTCTTTCAAAAACATAACACATATAGCACATATTACTTATATAACATCACATCACATCACATCACATCATAACAAACAAAAACATGTTTTGTTACGTGTAGACAATTATTCTTTGTTCGTCTTATCATTTGCATCATTCCATCAATCATAGCCTATCGATCATAGCCTATCGTTCTATTCCATCAATCACATCTTATCGTTATGTTCTAATCCTTTCATCATACCTTTCATCATAACCTATCATTGTTTTTCTTTCTTGTCTAACTCTTTGCTTTCATATCATTTTTTTATAAAATATCTATTCTTTCGTCCTCATAAAACATCCATTTCTAAATTCTTTTCCTCACCGATCATAATTGCTCTATCAATCATAACTTAATTTCCACAAAACTTTTCATAAACACCTATTCTTTCCTTTCATATCTCATCTCTTTTCTATGCATTCTATCATAATATTCTCATTCTTACTCTTTCCATTCCTTTATCCCTCTTTATCACATCGTTACTCTCATAAAGCTTTTATGATACCTTTCCTTCGTAAATTCAATATATACATATATTTATATATATATATTTTTATAAATTAAGTATTAAAACATATCTTTTAACATCATCATAGCATTGCTATAGCATTTACTATAGCATTATCATAAATCACATCATGGCATATACATACAAAACATATAATACTATAAGCTTGTTCATAGTTGCAGACGGGTAAATGTCTGAACTTACTCATAGCGTGCTTATCCTTTCTTTGAGATCCATCGACGTCCTTTGTCGCTTCTGGATTAGGTTCCTACAGACAAACTTTGTCCGTTAATCACATTTTCATTTATAACTTTTATTTTATTAAAAAGCTTGATTCTGATCTTATAACCTTTAATTATAGTCTTAGGACAGCTTTCTAAACCTTAATGGCCCTTTTCGAATTTTTCTCCAACTTTTTGAAAAATTACGATTTTACCCCTAACTTTTGACAAAATTACAATTTTGCCCTTGACGTAATTTTTCATAACTTAAACCTCAATTTTGGCTTTTACAAACTTCATTCACCTATTTCAGGGTCATTGTGGCTCTTTTCCCATAATTTGAGTATCTTTGCGCAAAATGATCATTTTGCCCCTGATGGGTCGTTTAATCATAACATTTTCATTTTCATACTTAGGCTGGATTTTCTAAACTCAAAATCATTTAATTAACTTTCTAAATCTTATCGAACCTTTTACGGATCAATTCTTATCATTTTACCAATTTTCACATTCCCGGCCCTCGGGAAGTACTATTCCGACCTAAGAATCGGTTTCATGTTTTTCTTGCGTTCTAGGGTTTCGAATGGTCGGTTTACTAATTATAACTTGTCCATTCCTTTTTCCATGCCCTAATTCCTTGAGGGGGCTCGGGTTCCCTTCCCGATCATATTTTACCCCTCGTTTCCCAAAATACCCTTAGTGCCGTTTTTTAGAAATTCCGGCAGAGTTTCCCCTTAATTTTTGAGGTTCCAGCGTTTAGGAAACGCCTGAAAACCATCTATCCTAATCTAATTCTATCACGTACTATACCAGAGGCCTAGATTTTACGTAAAACTCATACTGTTTACGTAAAATCATTACATTATCACATATTTTTCTTTTTCTCCATTACAGCCATTTTCTTCTTTTTACATACATTCTTTTCCACATTTTTCATACCAAAAATCATAAAATCATATAACAGTCCCAAACAATTAAATTGCGGAACGTAAATGGATCGGGATTTATACCGAATTGCAGTCCGGTCTCGACGGCATAAACCCTAATTCCCCGTTCTTCATATTTGAGGTCCCGTCTTGCAAATCCGACTCCGCGGATGCGTCCGGAACGTCGAAAATAGGCCAACGGGCCAAACTTCAATTTTCGATCAACGGTCGGCGTTGACCGGCCGTTGACCGGCGGCGACGGCGGCGACGGTGGCAAGTGGGTAGTCCATTTTGAAGATCTCGACGAGAGGAATCCATTGGTAGTCTCAATTTCACATTTGGAGGCCCCAATCGCCGGAAAATGCCCTCGAAAGTCTCGGCCATGGCGGCGACGGTGGAGCTCCGCCGTGCCGGACTTTTTCCCTGAAATTGATTGAGGGCTTTTGCTCCCTTCTTCACGGCGACCATTTCTGCACCGGTGGTGCAGCTCAACATCGCCGGAAATGACGGGTTTCACGACGGCGACGGCGACGGCGACGTCGCGGCTTCGGGCGGCGCGATTCCGCCGGTGTTGAGGCGATCCACCGCATGGGTTTTGTAGTACTCTTCACCACGAGTCTTTTGGGACCGGAATCACCTTGATCGGATGTCGGACGGCGAAGATATCGGCGATCGAAATTTCCGGTGGCCGGCGGCTTCGGGCAGCGCGTGCGGGCTCCTCCGGCGTCGGTTCCGTCGACTCGGCCCACCGTTGAACTCAGCTCGGCGAGAGCTTTCCAACGGTGCCGGCGGTGTCGAAAACGGACACCGTTTCCGATGGTCGGTTACTGTACATATTCGGGTAGAGAGAGAAAGAGAAATGTAGAGAGAGAGAGTTCTTGGGCAAATGAGGAAATTCCACTTTTTCCCTCTCTTTATATACTTTTTCACCCAAAATTCCAACACGGGCTATCCTGATTAATTTGGGCGTCCTGAATCCAAATATATCAGTTTTATTTTCATCTGAGGTCATTTTGACCAATTTCCGATACTGTGAATTTTTGGTCAAAAATTACCCTTGTACTCAATTATCAAATTTGAGCGTGCTGATAGGCTATCCTGACTAATTTGGGTGTGCTGAACTCAAATTTATCAGTTTTATGTCAAGATAATATCATCTTGACCTATTTCCTGATACTGTGAGTGGCACACACGTGCACACACATAATATCACTATTACTCATTTTTCATCCTTTAATATTGTTAGAACATTTTATTTAATTCTAAGCAATATTACATCACTTAATTTCACATTTTAATGCTTAAATTCATTGTGTATTTATTTTTTAAAAAATGTGAATTTTCCCGGTTGTTACATAGACCGATGTTATACCTTTTTAAAATTATTATTGTACACAAGAAATGGTATGTTTGACACAAATATTTACGTATTACAATGTATAATGCACAACGATCAAGGATAAACCTTTTAGCAATACGCAACTTCGAAGAAAATGGATAAACAGGACTTCAGAACGCACTATGCAACACTAAATTATCATAGAAACTGCTTGAGTATCAACATTAGTGATGAAATACGACTGTGGGATCACATGGATCTCAAAAAAAAAAAAAAAAGTTGTCAGAATTCACCAGTTAAAACTAATGGACTCAAAGTGCAGATTATCTGCCAAACCAGAGGCACAAATTTTTGCAACCTCGTGTCGCATCTTCCTCGGGCCACATACCAAAACTCCAACATCAGATGCTTTGGAATCGAAAAGAATTTCTGCAGTACAACATCCAACACACACACACACACACAGAGGGAAATGATTAAAGCAATATTCAATATAACGTTTCATGATAACTTAGTTTACATGCAAACATTTTAGCGAAGCAACTTACTCTTGAGATCAGGCCTTGGACCAAAATGCACCTTCGTGGCTTCAACTAGTGGCTGATTAGGAAGGCTTTCAAGCTCCCTATGATCAGCCGCCGCATAAGACCACGCTGCCGAGGACGTCGTTGGCGTTGACATTTCCGTGTTCTGAATCTGCTTATCGTCTGCAGCGTTTCTGCTCTTGCACAAAACAAAAGCGACACTAGAGACTAGGCAAATGCAAGCACAGACCAAAAACATGTCCCAAAGAACTCTGTAGGAGTAGTGGTAAGATTGACCGGGTTTTTGGTCAAAAGGGTAAATGTAGTAACGAGTGACTAGACCCAATACTAGGAGGAAAAGGACAAACGAGGAAGCTATTATTGCACCAAGCCACAGCCAGTTGTTTGGGCCTAAAGTTGAGGATATGGGCTTGTCTAGTGGGTTGGCCTTGAACCAAATGGTTTGCAGGGGCTTTTGCGCGTCAATTTTGGGCTGCTCTTTCTCTTGGGTCACGTAGGCTTCAATCTGGAGCTGTAATTGGGAAAACTGGTCAGAGTTTGCCCCTGAGATGGGAAGCAAGAGGTCCAACATGCTGAGATCAGATGAGTTCTTGAAGGCACAAATGATAGTTATCCGAGGAATATGGCAATTGGGTTTTGTGCTTTGGAAGAGAATCTCACGAATTATGGAGATAAATGGAGTAACCCCACTACCACCCCCAACCATTATTAGAGATTCGTGTCTGCATGAGAGACAAGACAATAGACTAATCAATACTATGAATAATATGATATTTTAAAAATTATTTATGAATGTTAAAATTGGACAGATGATTTAAATTTTAAAGTGAATGATTTGAGTTAACCTTAGAAAGAAACAAAAAGATGGTCCATATGGTCCTTCAACTGAAACTTCCAAGTGGTCCACTGACGAAGAAAGTTGCTTGTAGAGCTTTTGAGACCAACTTCCCTCACTCTTTATCACAACACTCAATTTATCTGGCTCCGTATTACAGTTTGAAGTCACTGTAAAAGGATGCCACTGCAACTTGGATATTACGGGCACGTTTATAAACACAATGCTTGTTGGATTATACTGCAACCCTGTAACAATATCACAAGTTTATTAACGAGAAAAAAAGGTATACTATATTTGCATATCCATACATACATACAAATATACGAGTTAAAAAAACCAACTGCATGTGTGATTATACAGTGATGTAATGGACTAACCGGGGCTCTTGGAGAAATTCAATTCAACAGCTCCGCAAGGCAAAAGGCGAGCGGAGAGTAACCTTGCGTGGTCCCGGGATTGCAAGAATCTCAAGAACCGATCAATGAGGAAGAGGAAGATCCCCGGAAGAATCATGCAGAAGTAGGCAGCTCCAACATGGAGCACGTAGAAGATGATGTAGACAGTGTAAAGGTAGTGGGTGTAGAAAAACACCTCAAACATCTTTTGCCTTATTCTTCGAATGCTCGTCACCCACATCACTACTGCTATTACCGTCGCAATCTCTCCCGCTACGTTTGATACGTAAGTGCTGCTCCATTCTAGCATCTACATTGGGATGAGATAATTACCACAAGAAAATTAAATAGCCATTCTTTAGCTTGAGTTTGTACATAAATTATCTATCAAGAAATTGCATGAATATATAAATGACAAATACAAGGAGGTTTTCCCTTGTCTTTTATCTAATATCATTATAATATCAGTAAATCGTGACTATTTTGTATGTATTTTTATTTTGATATGATTTTGATTAAATTTAACGTTTGGAAACATACATTATCGATAAGATATTTTACTTTATAAGTTTTAATTTAAATATGATCATTCATCCCTACTTTAATATGACATAACATGTATAAAGAATCTTCCCACATATATATGAGATTCCCAATACAACTATCAAACAAGAGGGAAAAAGAAGGGAAAAAAAAAAAAAGTAAAGATAACGCTGAAAAGACTTCCACTAACACTTTATACATACCGATCGAACCAACCATAGCCATAGTATTTGCAAGCTAAAAAGATGGACTTGATCAAGATAGAATTAGAAGCTTAACTTTAATAAGCCGAAGTTAGAGACAATAATTGTTACATACCTCGGCCATTTGGTCAGTCATGGCCCAGTAAATGATGAAGCCAATGGTATGAGCAACAAATAGGATCGTGGAGAGATGGCCAAGCCAGATGTGATACTTTATACTAGACTCAGATGTGAGCCCAACAAGGGGCAAAATTGAAGACCCTCTGGTTACAGGAAAGAAGAGAAATGCCCAGCATGTGTTTCCAATGTAACCTAGCCTCAGTGACACACTCCGGAACTTTGCTTGCCATCTGCCATTTGTGTCCAATTTCAAGATACCCCCATTTCTTATTATTGATTGATTTTCAAAATTGTCATTTATCATCCTTGATGATGACCATCATCATTAGTTCTTTTAACCAGTCAGAGATTGATACATAAGACTGTATGAGATCCTTTATGATAATTAATTAAATCAGTGTGTGATGATGATCAACTGTGTCGTGCATATGGTATAACTGTCCTTAATTGTATAAATTTGCTTGTGAAATTTTTTGTTGGCTAAAGAAATAGATAAATAAATAAAACTTACATTTTTTCGCCTTCTTTGTGCATGTGGAGATGGCCAAAGCTGACATATAAGTAATTGGCGAGAGACCAGATTAAGAGAGCAACAAACATGACCACAAAACAAAGCTCTACTGTGGTAACAACCCCCAGAGGTGCTTTTACGAACACCGGACGTCTCCAAGAGGCTAAATGACTTGAAATGACATTACTACTGCATATATTAATTAATTTCAAAATATAAATTTTCAGATTTATATACATACGAAAGCTGAAAAAAGATACTAACCTTTTAGACTTTGATGACTTGTTTGACTTGATCTGAAGATGAAGATAAACACAGCTCAAAGCGGCTACGAACATAATAGGGAATGACAAAAGGAGAAGATTTGTCCCTACAAAGAACCAAGGATAAATACCAGTCTGACTTGCGTGATCTGAAATAAAGCAGTGCAGAAGAAGAAATCATTTTAACAGATAATTACCTTGTTCTCTGAAGTATGTTGAGTTGAGACTGCTGCTTAGTTCTGGGGTCCACTTATTCATGTAAGTTTTTGTTGGCAACAATGTCCAGACCAGAAGCCACCCAACAAACACCACAACGAATATCATCTTCAAGACTGCGTAGCTGCCCATGTTCTTCCTATTTTCCCTTGGAAGTTGTGTCAGATGATGAGAAAGCAGAGAAGCTTTTGCTCAGTGTGGGGAATTGCTGAAATCTACACTATCTTTTTATGAACAACATCTTTTTATACGAGACTCAGTAGCTTTATATGTCATATGTCTTCATTTTCATAAAGAGGGAGAGCATGATTCATGCTAATATACACTACAAACGTATTTTTTGTCAATTCATTAATTGTTACAGCCAATGAATTAAAAAAAAAGTCAAAATATGCAAAAGTAAGAAAGTGTATTATCTTTTATATGAATAAGAGTCAGCTTTAGACCTACCAAGACTAAGTCGGCAGGTAAGAGAGAAGGAGGTTCGAATAAGAGGTCTTAAGATTAAAATCTGAGAGTGTTTTTATTTATAATAAGTGGGAATCATAAGTCGCATAATTATTATAAAAAATAAAAAAAAAAGAGGGTTTTATCATGTATGGAATTAGTATATTCTCTTTTTTTTTTTTTTCTCGTCTGGCTTCAAAATAGTGAAACTTTCAAGATGATGTTATATTCTGATACATATAACATTTTTGAGTAATCTTGTTAAAATGCATCAGAATGTCATGAGATCAGGATGCTATTATTTTAAGATTTTTTTTTTCCTAATCTCCAGTTATTTAGTCATGATTATACGAAGCAGATATGTATTGACCAAAAAAGCTCACGCAAGGATACCATATTAGTTGCATGTACGGTTGACAATATTGTTATGGCACTGCAAGTACAGTTGACTAAAATGCTAAATTTATTTTGTGTAGTACATATAGTACAGCACAACTTTGACATTATATATGTTAGTACAGTAATATTTCATGGAATGTACTTAAGTCTCTCCTTAATTTGCATTATCTTCTTTCCAGATCAGCTGGCTCACGTTCAACGAGATAAACTCGGCCATTAATAGAAAATATTTGACAGTAAAAGAAAAATCAGAAAAATAGAATCCAAGTCTTCTGAGAATACACAAATTGGATTATGAGCTTTAAATGATTTTGTACATAAAATTTGGAGTTCCAAGACATGGAAATTACAAATTTCTACATGTGTTTGAGAACCGTTAATCCGAAACCGATGCCAAGAAAAGTTGCAATGGTAACACCGAAAATGCCTGCGAGAATTGCAGGGACAACCAAGGAACCCCATCCTTTGGCAGTGGCCATTCCACATGCTGTTGTAGGGCCTCCAATGTTGGCATTTGATGCCAAAAGCAACAGCTTTAAGTCCAACCGGAACAGCTTTCCTAAGCCAAGAACCAAAGCGAGATGTACAGTTACTTGAACTAGAGCAAACAAGAAAACACCAGGTGCAGTGCTAGTCACATTCCATATGCTCCCACTTGCACCAATTGCAGCAAAAAATACCTGTTACAATTATCACTTAGTATAAAATATTCAACGCCACCATTAAAGATTAGACCCCCTAATCCTTTAATATCGGGAGCAACACTACATAAAAAAAACCACAATATTTATAGTGGCTATCCTTGATATGAGAGTTACAACCACTTTCAGTCATTACAGGTTTTAACTATAATGAAGAAAAGACGATAAGGGAATCACACACCTCATGCCTCTCGGACTCACTGTGAATATCTCTAATCTCACTCTCAAAACCGGCCCCCCAATGCATATATGTGTATTACAAAATTGATCTACATGCTTAGGGAAATAATTAGGCTCCACAACAACACTTGAAAACCATTTTTTTATCAGAAGTTTGGTCCAAATTTTCATGAGCTAATCTAGGGGGGATATATAAGGATATTATTAACTAATAAATAATATTTAAAACAAGGAGGAAAGATGTATTTGGCAATTTTGGACCTTCTCCTTTAAATTAGTAAAAGACTAGTTGACCTAAGGTGATCTCCTTTTTTTTTTTTTGGGGGGGGGGGGGGCGCGGCGCTGGAGGTGGTATGAAAGTTTGACTTGTGAGATTGTTCCAGGCAATTGCAACTGTCTGTACTTGGAAGTTGTACTAAACCAATGTCTTAATATCATATTTGCACTTCTTTACATCTTATCCTAAACTCTTTCATCCAAAGTCGACTGTAGAAGATTACCCCTTTGTCATATCTTTAAAATTAGCTCACTTCTGTATGATGAAATAAACTAAATGCAGACTTTTCTGCTTACCTGTAACAGAACGAGAGCAATAGCATCGCCAGCAGGTGCAAGGCGACCTAAGTGTCTTGGGAGAAGTGTGGCTAAAATGACAGTAATAGCAGTTATTCCTGGAAGGCTGCCTTGAGTTCCACTCAACTTTGTGAGAAAAGTACCTGCTTTACATATCACAAAAGATGTAGCGAGCGCTGCACCAATCTGTAACACCGATAGCTTGCCACCATTATCAGATTCCATATTCATAGCAGCATCTGTCAATTAAGTTTTTTAAGTTCTGCAATAGATATCAAAAGGTGGATAAGAAAAGGTTAAACGTGAATTGAAAGATGGCAATGGAAGACATACCATTGGTTCTCGTAGAATCTTCAGGAGGTATTTTAGAGGCAATTGCGAATAAAACTATGAAATATATGGCAGAAATAACGTTATCCGCTGCTACACCTGTGGCCAAAACTGATGGGGAGACACCAAGGGCCTCTGAAATTGCAACATAATTAACAGCTACAGCAATGAAGCAAACGAAAAAGAAAGGGCAAGGAGACTTCTCAGTAATGGTGTTACAAAAGTTCCATGAGAAAATTTGTATGATCAAATTAGATTTTGTGAAATTGCCACGCACAAAAGAGAGATGCAACAATAGATCTTGATACTCACATCCACCGATGTAGCTACCCATTAGGGCAGCAGCTATTTTCCAGTTATCTGCACCAAGTGATCGCATAGGGACCAACCAAAACGCCACAAAAGTTCCAATTGTAGTTGCAACTGTCATACACAACAATCAACAAAAAAAGTTCAATCATAAACAGATTTATGCGAAAAGGAAAAAAGAAAAAAAACGATTTATGTAGTAGGCCTGTATTTGTTGGTTCACATTAGAATTATATCAGAATTTCTTTTTTAAAAATTACAACAATTCAATAGAACTTGATACATATTTGATGTTAATAATAAGTCCTACCTGCGGGGTATTTTTCAATACCCTATCACAGAATTTTCTACAGAAAAAAAAAATCAACACAGAAAATGAAAGGCAAGATCTATATTTATTTATTTTTCCTCATCTCATATTTGTGATTCCTTTCCCATGAGAGTTCAATTGTCACTTAGAAAAACTGTTGGTGTATCATGTATGATCCTGTTCTCACCACATTTAGAAAACTGTCATGCGAAAATCGAAATTAAAGAGCATATTCCTCATTCACTAAGAATGACCTGATGCAAGCAAAAAAGCTAAGAGAAGCGTCCCAGTTGAGCGTATGACATTGCGCAAGTCGGCTCTGAACAATAGCAACGGAATAGCCAACGGCAGGAGGAACTCCATGACGATAGAATAAGCCGGTGCTTCATAAGGAATTATGCCTGCATTACTCGCCGCAAGTCCAACCAAAGTGCTTACAAGAGCAGCACTCACCATGCTACCAATCTTGGTCTTCTCGGACCTTGATTGCCCACATACATTACATAACATAACATTCTGTTAGTAATGTGTTAACCACACAATTTGCTTAAGAAAAATGACAGTTAAGAAAATCACTGATGAATACGAATTCTCAATCTTGTAAAAAAAAAAAAAAAATTGTCAGAACACCAACTCGAATCCTAACTTTTGAGTACCAAAATCCAAAAGCACCGGTGGCGAACAACGCGGCCAACGTGCCCCAGTGGTCGTCCGGAGCAATGATCGGGTGATTGAGCTGTGAGCTAACCTTCAGTGTTCGAGGAACGGAATTCCGTTTCTCAGAGTGATGTGTAAGTGGAATTGACACCCCACGACAGTGAGGCGAGCAGGAGATGGAAGGGAGATGAGCATGGCGGGAAGCGAGACGTGACTCGTGTAGAGAGGGGATTGGTGGTGACAGAGTGGAGACGGTTTTGTGGAGTAACGGTAATCTGAAGGAAGCCATTGTATTGTTTGCTCCTTCCCTTTCCTCTCGTTCCCCAACCTCCCAAACTCCCAAATATCTTCCACTTTTTGTTTCGTACTTGTTATCCTTAACCTTCAACAAGTTAGTTTACAGGAGCTTTTGGTTTTGGAAATCTGAGCAATCTCAATTATGGTTTTGTTATATATATTTTTTTTTTCTGTCCTTTTCTGTTTATGATAAAAATTATTATCATTGCTGTTGTTTTCTTTTTAGGACTAGGCATTGGTACAGTAGGAGGTGCGCTAATGATAGTTTTAAAGGTCTCGCCGGCTGGGTTCAATATGAACCCCAAATGGCCAGGCAGGACTAAACTGTCTTCCCATAAAATAGCAGAAGAAAACAAAGTGACGACCTTGAAAGGCATAAAAAAAAAAAACCAAAAGTAAGGTCGTTTCAGCTGGAGAATAATATGATCGACAGAATGATTGGTCCAAAAGGACTCGCCAAAACAATGTCATCCCAATAGTTTGTAGCCTTTTTCTTTTTCTTTTTCTTTTTATAAATATGTTATCTCAATTGTTTGATTCCTTTTTGAGTGCTATATTTTTTTAAGAAAAAAATTTGTTTGAATTCTTCTTCACATAGCAATTAGTGGAAAACGTTATTCTTAATTGATTGTTTACTTATTAAAGGTTTTCATTACTAATCGAATAATAATTCAAACACTAATTCTAATTTCAATCTCTTTATACCAACTTATATTTCGTAAGTTAATTGTAATTTTTTATTAACAGACGCAACCTCTTAGTATTAATTAATATAACAATCTTTTGAATTATAATTCACATAATATGTTAGTTGTATTAAAAAATTAAGGTTAGAATTAATATCCTTAATATTATTTTAATCTGGCTTTTGAACTTGTATGTATTTGTTAATCCATATTTGTTTCCATTAAAAACAGTACACGATAAACTAGTTCACTTTTTTGTTCACATAAATGACATAGCACTTCTTTTAATTTAATTTGAAATTGAGGTAAAATTCTATTCTTCAATGCAACAAGATAAGATCTGCTAGATTTCCCACCTAAGAAAGAGCGATTCCCAACAAATTAATCTGGGAGTTGAACTAAAAAATCATTATTGTCAAGCAGAAAGTAGACTGCGGTTTTCTTTCAACTTACTCTAAATCCTTCCCCACAATGTGTGGCTTCTTTAAGTACAAATAAATGGAGCCCATACACGCCAGAGATTAGCTCATTTTGGTTTATAAAAAATGGGAAATTTCCCTACATCTTTTTCAGTACCGTTAGCCCAAATCCGATGCCTAGAAAAGTTGCAATGGCAATGCCAAAAATGCCAGCAAGAATACCAGGAATAATCATGGAATACCACTCCTTTGCTGTGGCCATTCCACAAGCGGTTGTAGGACCTCCAACATTGGCATTTGATGCTATAAGCAACAACTTCAAGTCAAAGCGAAATAGCTTGCCCAATCCGAGGATCACCACAAGATGAATGGCAATCTGGGCAAGAGAGAACAAGAAAATGCTAGGTGCTGTATAGATAACACTCCAGATGTTTCCGCTTGCTCCCACCACCGTGAAAAACAACTGGAAAAACAAGTCGTTTAAAACATGTTACTTTGACTGAGCTTGATCTCTAACGATGTCAAAAGAAAAGAGCTCAAGGGATGCAACCAAATTAGTACATAACTTTCCGTGGAAGGGTAAAATCAAGAGAAACCACGTTTAATGTCTAAAACTTACTAGACTCTTTACCTTACTATTAATGGTAGTCTACTCCAAATTGAACAAACATGAAAAACATTAACCAACTAAGTTTAATAGAGTAGGTTACCGAACAGGGCATAAGGAATGTTCACCTGCATCAGAATCATAGCCATAGCCTCACCAGATGGAGCAAGATATGCAAAAGGTTTTGGAAATGCAGTTGATAGAATAACAGCGATGGCCGTTACAGCAGGCAGGCTAGCTCCTTGAATTCCAAGATATTTTGTCAGATATGATCCGGCCTTGCATATAGCCAAGGATACGGCAAGAGCTATAGCGGTTTGTAAAGTGGGAAGGTTGTCACCCGACCCAAATTTTGTGTCCGTTGGAACACCTGCCAGAGTTTCAGCTTCAATTAGGGGCTATCATTCGGTTAGCATTCATCTTCCACTATCATGTTTAGTCTTTGAAAAATATTGAAGCTAGTGGCAGTAAAAATTGTGAAGCCTTTCTATGGCTAGTGGCAGAAAAGAAGAAGAGGAAGAAGGGGAAAAAAGGTCATGGAAAACATTGAATCTTATTGTTCAAAATTGAGATTCCATCACAATCCAAAGCATAGTGTCAGCTCTCGCAAAGAAGGTAAACTAACTAAGGTGGAAAAAAGTTTCATACATCCTAACACATCCAATCGGAACAAGGGGGACTAAACCAACAGCTCGACCACAAAATCAGGAAAGAATCCTCAATCTATAAAAGAATGGAGAATTAAAAAAAAAAAAAGTTGAATGGTAAATAGAAGCTAACTCACCATCACTTGACTTTGGATCTTCAGGAGGTACTCTAGAACCTATTGCAAATAATGTGGCGAAATATATTGCACAAATGACATTATCTGCAGCTAATCCAGCAGTTAAAGCTGATGGCCGAACCCCGAGAGCATCAGATATGGCGACGTAATTTACAGCTGTAAACGCATCAATAAAGAAAAATGAGTAGGAAAAGAAAAGTATAAAGAAATACATCACAATTGCATAAATTAAACTCACAAGAAACTAGCAGAAACAAAGCAAACAAGCAAAATATGTGTCGATAGGGTGCCGAGATTCTCAGCAACCTAGTACCCTATACATATTTTTAAATTCAAACTTCAAGGGATCCAAAATTTTCTGAGATCACACCAACTGCCGAAAACTCCCTTACGAGATATCAGGGGCTAAGAAGATTCGGGTTTTTCCGAATCAATGGACACATAGCTGAGATTTGTTGCAAGAGATCCAATACTTGTTAATTTTGAATTCTTATACCTCGAAATTCGAATGAGAGGTAGCAGACTATAAAAAGGGGGCCTGCATGCCCCATAGGGAGAGAGAGAGACTTGAAAGCTTAAAGAAATCTGAGAGTATCCTTTGTACTTTACCTGACAAATAGTGAAATCATTCCCGAGAACTCCCTAAAGAGGACGTATCCTTTGCATTAAAGGCGAACCTCTATAAAAATTCTTGGTGTCTTTTATTTTTCTGCAATCTTTTTGCTACTTTTCTGCATCCGAGTTCATTAACAGCCTTACATTCAACTCTAGCTTTGTTAGGCGGATTTTAATCGTCAACAATATGCATTCGTATAATAAAGCAAATTACCTCCACCAATATGTCTGCCCATAAGTGCAGCTGCTATTTTCCAACTATCCTGACCAAGTGATCGCATTGGCACCATCAAAAATGCCAACACTGTACCAACTGTTGTGGCAACTGTCAAAATAAAAAACAGATATGAAGAAACTCCCAAAAAACAGAAAAAGCCCAAAAAAAAGTTTCTTGTTTGATTCATGCTCAACTGTCCATTTCATTTCATGAGATTTGTTACCAACTCAGAAAGCACCATTACTACAATGATTATGCTACGGCGTTTTTGTAACTTTCCAGATCACAGACAACAGCCTTTCACACCATTTTGTTCTTCATTTGCATAACAAACTAGCGTAATGTGATATGTGTACCTGACCCTAGCAAGAAAGCCAAGAGAAGGGCCCCAGTTGATTTGATCACGCGGCGCATATCGGCTCTATACAACAAGAGCGGAACAGCCGCCGGGAGCAGATACTCCAAGACGATCGAAAATGCAGGAGCTTCAGATGAAATAAGCCCTAAATTACTAGCTGCCAATCCTACCAAAGTGCTCACCAATGCTCCACTTAGTGCACCCCCAATCTTGGTCTTCTTCTCAGACCTTAAATCCACGACAATAAAAGGCACAATTATCATACACAGAAAACCAACTCACCAAAGATCAAATCACAAGCAATACAAAATCCTCCATGGAAATTGCGGTTTTTTTGGTTTCGCTAACTTGAAATGAGATTTCAATCATTAAACATAGAAAATTTTCAGCAATTACAATTATGAAAGAAAAAATTCTAACAAAAAAGAAAGCACCTTTTTTTCGCATTAAAGTTACATAATCCACAACAGAAGATAATCCAATGCCTAAATGCAAATTGTCTCTGTCCCCGTTTGGCTGCTAAGAAAATCCAGGAAAAAGTACAGAAAGAGATCGTGAGAGCAAGGTAATTACCAGAGACCGAAAGCGCCAATCGCGAAGAGAGTGGTCCAGTTACCCCATTGATCCTGCGGAGAAATGATGGGTGCATTGAACTGTGATCTAACCGCTAAACCTCGAACCGAGCTCTTCTTCTTCGTCGTCTTGTCCGTAGCGACTCTCAAAGGAGGAAGATGAGGAAGACAACGAAAGATTCTGCTTTTGCCAGTGACTGAGGCGCTTTGAAAGACGCCGGCGATCGAGTCTTGGCGGGAAGAGAGGCTTGACGACTGGAAAGCCGGTGACGGAGAATGACGACCATGGTCATGGAAAAAGAGAAGCTTCGACGCCATTGAAGTTGTGTGTTGTCTCTTCGTTCGAAGGTTGATAGCTACTGGTGAGTTTGAGACTCGGACTCCGAGTTCGACTCAGTGGTTGCAATTCTTCTGTGAGAATCAGCTTGCCATTTGCCTCTTTCACTGCGAGAATTGTTTTTTGCTCTCTGCATGTGAGTGAGAAAAAGATAATCTTACACGTGTCTACATTTCATTTAGTAAGAACTCGTTCAAGTCAACTCTAGATTCAAAGCCTCAAATTGACCATTGTACCGCGTCTTTTTGTGTCTCGCTTTTTTGACCATCAATTTTACATTTTATCACAAAATACCCCTCAATTTTTAATTTGTAAGACTTATTTTTCTTCAACTTAGAGCCGTTTGCAAATTTCCCTAATTAGTTAGATTTTTAACAGGAAATAACACATAGCGGTCATTCACAATAAAAGTCATGGGATGTAGCTTGTGAAATTACTAAATTATCTCTAAAATTAGATAAATAAAATAAATATCTTTGACTCTTCTTTTAAGAGTATTTATAAAAAAATTTTATTGGAGTTTTATATAATTTCAAATTAAATACAATTTCAAAATCTGAAAGTTAAATCTTTCCAAAAACCGTTCAAAAAAAATCTTTCAAAACAAATTAAAAATCAAATACAATTGTTATGTGGGCAAAATGGCATATTTGTCCCTAAAATTTCTACGCTTGTCTTCTTCGTCCTTGGCAACTTCCTTATGTCAGTTCAACATTTCTGGTAAGGGAACGCTGTCATCATTGCGAGGTTAGGTTCATCGTTGCCATCTACACCACAAGATCCCGATACCCTTCCCTCCTTCTCCCTCTCTTCTCTCTCTTCCCAGGCCCCCCTCCCTTAACCCCTAACGACAACCCACAGCTTCCCCTCATGCGACCCTCCCCCCGCCAAGACAACCTAGCCCCTTTTCTTTTCCCTCTCTTCTTTCTCTCTCTAAAAATTCTTAAAAAAAATCTAAAACCTAAATAAATATTTTTACTTAAATGCCCTTGAAATTCTCATCACGTATATCTCACGTGCCATTTTCTATTAAATACTTAACTGAAAAAAATTTGTAAACGACTTAAAATTTGAATGGATAAGTGTTACAAATTAAAATTCACGTGATATTTTATGATAAAACCTAAAATTCAAGAGAAAAAGTGTAATTTGTCCTCAAATTTATGTTAAAAACTCTTTTATTTATAAAATATACTGAATTTATAAATATCTAATAATTTCTACCAAAAATTTTTAATTTTAACAATTTACTCTTTAAACTTATAATCTTTAACAATTTATCCCCACTAATAACAATGTTAAGTTTATTTTTTATGTATATAAAATTGAGGGTGTTTGGCACTATTGTCTCCTGAACTTATTCTCTTTTGACAACTTACTCCTTAAACTTGTAATTTTAACAATTTACCTCATAAACTTGTTAAATTGTTGTAATACACCACCTTTAGTTAATTTTACATTAAATAGAAGAATTGAAATTAAGAGATTTACGTTCAAGTTTATATTAGACTTGGAGATTTTTGATTTGAAATAAGGTTTTCTCTCTTTGCATGAAGCATGTATGGATTTTTCATATTTAATTTAACGGAAAATTAATTCATAAAAGGTAGCAATTTCATAAGATAAATTGCTAAAATTAAAATTTCAAAACACAAGTTGCTAAAATGTGACAAGTTTGAGGGGGTATCGGTGCTATATACCCTAAAAATTGATAAGTAACTTACACATAAATTTAATTAAGAGCATGGAAAATATTGTTTAATCAATCCAATTTTATATTCATTACAAAGTTAGTTCTTTTTTTAATATAAAAATCAAATATATTAATATCAATAAACTTGATTGATTTGATAATAATGACTATTCATGCCATTAATAACTTAAATACAAATTACATATCAATTTATTAAAAAAAAAAATTGATATTGTTACCAATGATTGTTATCAATGAGGGCTATAGCTGTGAATTGAAAGTATAAACTATCAAAATTAAAAGTTCAAGATACAAACGCAGAAATGTGATAAATTCAAAGGGCACATGGTGTCAAAATATAATCCTTGTATATGAGTTCCTGTGTAGTGGCTGCATGTTATGCAAAAAAGATGTGATACAAAAAGTAGTATAACCTTAACCTTTTTAAACATGTTAGGCAGTGTAGAGAGAGAGAGCGAGAGAGAGAGAGAGGGAGTTTTGGGGGGTGGGGGGGTAAGAGTTATCGGTGTTCCTTCCGAAGCTTCTTGTTCAATGATGTGTAATCGTTAATCGCGTTGATGATTCCATGTGACCTTTTTTTTTTTTTTTTTTTTTAAACCACTCAAGTAACCACTTCCATCATTTTTTCTTTTATAAAAAGTAACAACTTCCATCTTACTTTTAAAGACATGGTGAACCCATGAAGGAAGTTGAAAGTGTAACAAGTTGTCTCTTGAGTATAACATGTTGTTTCTATGTTACTATCAAAAAAGTTGTTCATTCCAAGTGACTATTTTTTAACCGCATGAAAGTGAAAACCTCCTTCATAGTTCCTACTTTAAATGACATTGGCGGCCTAGCTTAGAAAGCTTGTGTAAACAAGTAGTTGTCCCTTAAATTATTAATAAAATTATCGAACGAAATTTAACCAACAAAGTTCAGGGTTTGTCTTTGTTTTTCTTTCTGCTTAAGGATCAGTTTGCTAGGAGGAAAACAAAATGGTCACTTTTGTTCTTCGATCTCTATTCAAGTACATCTCCATTGATACCATCATTCAAAGAAAAAAAAAAAAAAGGCCTAAATCTGAGTCTAGTATATCATAGTCAATTCAGGAGACTTTGAGGAACCTGTAAGAGATGCGGTTTTGGTTGCACCTGCAAATTTCTCTTCACTGATGGAAGGCCATTACTGGTGAGACTCTCACTGCAAGAGAATTTTCTGTAGTTAATTGTCAGTGTGCTTCTGCTTCTTTGCGCTAGAGCCTTCTTCCTCCAAAGCCTTTAATTTGTTCTTGATAGCAGCTATTCTAGCACTCCGGCTCATCTGCCCCGTGCTACTACCAGTGCCACTGGCTTTGCTCACATCGCCTACTCGTTTGGAAAAATTTTCCACCGATTCAACCATGTATTTCTCGCTGGCAAGGCGCACAACTAATGGTCGACCACAAGCTAATCTCCCGTGCATTTTCTCCTTGGCCAGTCTTGCTTCCTGCATGCTCACTTTAATAGTGGAAATCAAGAATTGCTCAAAATTACCAGCAACAAAAGAATGCAAGCAACTTACGTCTTTGGTGCTATACTGGATGAAAGCAAAACCCCGTGGTTCTCCACGCTTTGGACCACGAGTATGCCACAGAAAATCCTCTGATACAATTTTCCCATATGGCGAAAACATTTTGATAAGAGCAGCCCTGAACGAAACAGCAACGAACTGAATGATATTTTCCAGGAGAAACTCATCAACAAACAATGTACTTTCGAAAGATTCACTCACTCTGTTATTCTGAGGTCAAGGTTACCAATGTAGAGCCTGCTTTCACTCTTCTCATCACTAAAACCATTATGATCCTGCACTCACTCAATAAATGTAAAATGAGTCTAACCACTATGAAAACAAATGTTAAAGGTAAAAAGCATTTTACTTAGCTTCATATTGAGTTAAACCTTCGGATCCAACTTTTCAAAAATGTGTGTGTGTGACCAAAGACAGTTCCATTTCTGGTGCTCATACAAAAATTAGATTTGTAAAACGCAAACAGCACCAAAAAGAATGTCAGAGGAAGACAGAAAGCCAAAGGGTCCATTTTAAAGTCGTAAAAGACACAATTATTAAAAGTTTTCATTTTTCTACAATTCAAATGGAGTTCAAAACAGAGAATAAACAAAGAGGGCACAGGAAATCGATATACCATGAGACAACGAGACAATTATAAACAGAATTTTCCAACCCACGAGCAACTTATGCAAAAATTACAGCATCAGAAATGCGCATCAACCTAAAGCATCACAGACAGAAAAAGGATCACAAAGAGAACAGTCAGAGCTTCCTCGATTCAGTTCTCGACAAAATAATAATAATAAATAAACGAACAAATAAAAATAATAATAAAAAAACTTATACTCAGGACGGGTATAGATATATGAATACGCAAAAGCGTAGAAAGGGGGCAGATTGCCAGTGAGTAGATAGAGAAAAACCCTACAAATGGAAAACATTTATAAAAATTAAAAATTAAAAGAATTAGAAAAAGCTGCAAATTAATACTCACAAATCGATGGTTTAATAAGCGACCTAACGAGATCACCGTGAATCGAAGGAGAATCGTCGTCGTAGGACGAGATTATCAGGCGAAAGAGGATTAAAGGTTGCGTCTTGATTTTTTTTTTTACTGCGTTTTGATTGAACGAGGAAGGCAATACAGGAGGAAAGAGGGGTGCGGGCGCTGGGGGCATTTTTTATTTTTTATTTTTTCCTAAGACAAAAATCAACTTATTTAGGGTTTTTTTTTTCATCAATTCCATTTTTTATTATTTATATATCTAAAATTTTACACTACACTTCAAACTTTAAAATTTTATTATTTTACATATATAAATCTAGATATGATAATTTTTTTAAATTACATAAAATTTTAAAATAAATAAAATAATATTTATATTAATAATTTTTTTTGAATAAATTTTTAAAATTTTATACTTTTTCACTCTAAATAATTTTTTTTCTCTAATCACATTTTTTAAAACTTACTTTTTTATAATCTAAAAAAAATCTCTAAAATTTTGCCACACAAACCCTAAATATTATATTTATTTAGGAGTATTTGGATAACACATTATATTTAAATATAATGCATTAAATATATTGTATATTTAGATTAAAAGTATTTATATTGTATTCAAATGTAATATTTTTTTAGATAAAAAGTATTTGAATTGTATATAAATATTTATGTCTCATTTGTTTAATACATTGCATTCACGTTACTTTTGAACACAATACAATTTTCATCTAAACGTAAAAATATTATATTCAAATATCAATCACATTACATTTTAAATCCAATATAATTACTTTGTACCATCTCATTTTTTATATTATTTTTATTAATCACATCATACACTCTCTTTCTCTCTCTCTTTTTTCTTTTAATTTTTATCAATCACATCACAAACAATACAATTCAAATATTTTTCATCTAAATACATAATGTATTCAAATGTAATGTAAATACTTTTTATCTAAATGTAAATTACATTAAAATACATCGCATTCAAACGCAATGGGTTACCCAAATGCCTCATAAGTATGTAATATGATTGGTAAAAATAGAGAGAAAAAGGACAGAAAGAAAAAAAGTATGTGACATGATTAATAAAAGTAGTAGAAAAAGTAGAATAATAAATAGTTATTATATTTGATTTAAATCGTAATGTGATTGGTAGTTAAATGCAATAACTTTACGTTAGATGAAAATTGTATTACTTTCAAAACGCAATATAAATGCAATGCAGGTGCCAAACATCCCCTTAGTTATTTATGTATAATTATCTAGGTTAAATTTAAATTTATTCTATAAATTATCTAATTAGTTATGTAGTTTATATTTTATATTTATTTAAATTGTAAAGTTAGATTTATATTTAATTTGAATTATTAAAGTAGATTTGAATAGATTTTATAAATGTATATGAAGCCCCATCTATTGTTCTTAGTCTGTGGATATTAAAATATCTACGTTAAATATCTTTGTGTTCTTCTTCTTCCATTTACCTTATTATTTCTTTATCTAATTTCTATATGGTATCAGAGACTTTGATCTTTTATGCTATTGCGCCCTCTTCTGTTTTATTTTATTTTATCATTACAGTTACATTGTAATGAGTTATTGATCCTTCGACCCTCCGTCTGCATTGTATCCTTTTATTTTTGTTGATGATTGTCGTCCCTATGCTATTGTATTTTACTTTAATGATTGTTGTCTCGACGCCCATGTGTTCTTTCTCTTTGACGATTGTCGTCTCAACGGCCACCCTCATTTTCCCTTAATGATTGTCATCCTAGCACCAAAGTGCTCTTTACCTTCTCCTTCCTCTTCTAACAATTGTCATCTCTATACCAAAGCATCCATCTAACCTCTCAAATCTCCTTGCACTTTTGCGCCATGACAGTAAAGAAAAAAAATTTATAGATTTTCTTTATTTATATAGATTCTTTCTATAATGATCGAAGATTGAAACTCAGTTTAAAATTCCATCTTGCGAGGTATATAAGAGAAAATAAATATTTATATTTATTTAGTTATTTATTTGTAATTATCTATGTTAGATTTAAATTTATTCTATGAATTATCTAATAAGATATTAAATTTTAGATTTTGAATTTATTTAAATTGTAAAGTTAGATTTAAATTAAATTTGAATTGTTAAAGTAAGTTTGGATAGATTCTATAATATGTATATATATGAAGCCTCACTCATTGCACTCCTCACTAGTGGACATTTAGCACATTCATGTTAAATATCTATGTGTTCTTCTTCTTTCTTTTATTTTATTATTTCCTTATTTAATTTTTATAAGGGAAATAGACTTAGACGACATCGTTTCGAACACTTTAAGAATAAAATGGGCCTTTTTAAAAAGGAGACTTTTACAATGGAGTAAGCATTTTTACCCCATTGATATGGGTGAAATTTTTTTAACTATTGGATTAATTTTAAACGATTTAGATAATATGTGTATATTGAAATTATAATACATTTAACTATATCTTATTACAAACTAATTACAAAAAAAAAAAAAAAAAAAACTAAGCCTATGCCACCAGCGACCTATCCCTTCCCATTGGCAACCTTCCTCCTGCATCCCCACCCTGCGACTCTCTACCGATGATGATGAAAGCCCCCCACATGATTCTAGACCACCCTACTCTCCTTGCGACTTCCTCTTCCACCACCCCTGTAGCCTGCCATCAGCAATCACCCCCTCCCCTAGAGCATTATTCCACTGGTACCCCCTACCTTGTGAATCTCCGATGACAACATAGGACCCCCCGATGACTCCAAACCTATCAAAGACCCAGTCCTACCTAGTGACTTCCCTTTGGTGATGATGCTTGTCAAATTGCAACGACGAGACCCATAACAATGTGGAGAGAGAGGGAGAGAAAGAGAGAGAGGTGGGGGGGAGGTTGACGGGCTCTGAATTCTTAGTTTTATTTTATTTAATTTTATATTTTTTGGAATATGATTGAGTGTGATTAAGTCTATCATAAACCCAACTCAGATTAAATATACACATTAAATCAGTTGATGGGGTAAAATAGTCGTACCTTATTACAATCTTGACCTTTAAAAAATATATTTTTAAAAATTAATTGAATATTTAAATTTCATTTAAAAATCCAATTAAATCTAAACAACTTAAAATTAAAATTAAACCTGTTAAAAGGATGCTTTCTACTTTCGAAAATTGCAGCACTTAAAAATGTTTAATAAGTAATACTAAAAGATACTTGTTTCTAGCCAAAAAGAAAAAAATGATTTGCTACATCTAAAGTATAAATGGAATTTAAAGCCTAAAATATATATTAAAAAAATGATTATAGCATTGATCTATCATCATTTTCGAAGACTATAATACGTTTTAATATATACAAAACATATTATCTCACATATTATAGAAAAAAATATATTTTTAACTTTAAACCTTTTTAAAAACTAGATTACCAAGGGCTTGTACAGGGGACTAGATTAGAATTTATATAATACAGTTTGAGATTGATTAAAATAGTAAAAATTAACAATAAAAATTGAAGAAAAAGATAAAAAAATTACTGTAGCAATCCATGAGAGATGAATTAGAATTCATCATCTCAAACTGTATTATATAAATTCTAATTGATTAGAATAGTAAAAATTAAGAATAAAAATTGAAGAAAAAGATAAAAAAATTACTGTAGTAATCTATGAGAGATGAATTGGAATTCATCATCTCAAACGAGCCCTAAATATCAACTTACAAGTATCCATTTTACCACTTAATCCTCCAAAATCTTTATCAATTTAGTTTTTTTTTTTCTTTAATTTACATATAACATCAATATGATACATATAAATATACCTTTATTTTGATTTGGGCGGGTCTTAGGCAATTACTTAAGTTCTCTAAGGGTTGAGCTGGCTATGATGGTGAAAACCACACCCAGCACCAAAAAGATGAAACTGTTTACATTTCTCATTGCATATTATTCAAGTTTATTGATAAAATCGATTGTTTATTAATATCGAGTTATTCAATAACACAAGAGTTTGCATGTGAATGAAATTGTATAGTCTTTCATGCTTTGGAACATATTTTTTCTTTAAAACAAAAAAGTTTTACTTGAATGATAGGTGTCGAATCCAACAAATAATAATAATTCATGCTCTTAAAGAAATAAACTATAGTAATGATGAGCAAGGTCGTCTCCATAGGGATTGGTCAGATTTATTTGAAGCAAGTAATAAAAAAAGAAAAGTTTTAAAATAAAAAAAAATATCACAATGTAAAAAGAGGCAATTGTAATTATTAAAAGAAAAACAGTTTAATAAGAAATCAATTCAAGACAAATATCTAGCTAAAGGTATAATCTTAATTTTGATTTAGTGAATTGATCATTGATTCAAAGATAGTTTCTTTTATTCTTGACTCTTTTATTCTTGACTAAACTGGTTATAGTTATTAATAAGCTCTAATAACCTATCTCTCCGTACTTCCTGGATAATCAAAACAAGCTCTTTGATTACTTTTCTTACTAATAAACAACCTCAAACAAGCTCTTAGGATTTAATTTACCAACATCAGTGATAAATAGAGAGACGACCAACTCTAGCCAACAAACACACAAACTCGGTTCATTTAGACTAGATTATATATCTTCATAATATCAATTATGTTATTTTACTACTATTATTGGAACATTTAAAACAATTACGGATTTAAAGTTCTAAAATGACAATATATTATTTTGACAATTGAACAACGAGCTCTTTTTGTATCAATCAATCAAAACAATAATACCAAGAAACATAGAATATATATAAACAGTGAAGAACAAAAGAACAATGAAGATTAATTAGATCTCACAATTCTAGAAGAACCAAAACTTCAATTATCCTCAAGCTAGAATAAAATATTTAGCAATCCATGACAAGGAGAAAAATGCCTAAAAGAAAAGAGAAAATCAGAAAGAATATGATAGTTCCTCCTCCCGAAAAAAAAATATATCTTCCCCTTATATAATGGTTGCCCTCATTTTAAAAATAGAAATCTATTTAAAAGCAAATCTCACTTTAATAGGGAATCCTAACAACCAGGATACTTTCCGAAAGATAAGGATAAATACACAAATCTTTCCAGCTGTCATCCATATCTCGGTTTCCAAATAAATTCGTCTCTATAAATCAAAATCGCGCTGACCATTAAGGCGTGCCCATGCCTAGTCTGTGAACTTCTTCTTTGAACACACTAGATAAATAAAACATGCCTGCGCTGTGATAATTGAGAAATCTACGTTTTCAGAAATATTTGTACAAATATGTAAATAAATGTACATTATAGTGAGACATGTTACAGAATGAAAAGCAGAGGAAAATTTTGATTAACTGAGTTTAATCAAAATTTGACAATGAATTAACGAAAATAGTTAAAAGCTAAGCATTAATTCAAATTAAGATGTTTTAAAATTAATAGAAAAGTATGTGGAAAACACATATTAAGAGATCAATGGCACACAAGTGAGCCACATTGATCAATGAACAAAAGATAAGCCAAACAAGCCCTTGCATTTTCAAAAAAAAAAAGATGAAAGTAAGGGAGAGAATGAGAGGCACGTGAGCTAAAAAGGGGGGTTTAATTAATTCCCTTAGCTGCAGAAGCAGCCGGTAGAAAGAGAAAGAAAGAAAGAGAAAGAGAAAATGAAAGAAAGAAAAGAAAAAGAGAAAGGGAAACCGAGAAAGAAAGAGGGAAGAAAGGGAAATCCAAAGAAATTTCAGATTTTCTAGTTCAAGCAGCAGATCGATCGAGTTTCGGTCACGAATCAGCAACAAGAAAAGCTCAAGATCAAAGCAAGGTAAACCCTAGTTTCTCACGTTTTCTTTGAGGGAAAAATCTGGGGTTTTGAGAGGAAAAGGGGAATGTGAGTGAATCACGTTTAGGTTTTCGGTTAAAATCGAAACATGGTTCGAGTCTAGATGTTTTCAAACACGAATCCATGAACAGATGGTTTAGAAAACCAAGTTTAGTGAATATTCTTCACGAAAATGCAGATTTTTCAAAAGTTGAATCAAGAGTTATAAATGAGCAAAATGTGGAATTTTTGCTTATGAAATCATGGATTTGTGATAGTAGGAATGCAGTAGATACCTTGAAACGATCTTATGAAGATCGATTTCAAGTGTAAGAAGTAGAACAAAGGCCATAAAAGCCTTAGAAAATCAGAGCAGAGTAGTTCAGACCCAGAATTTTGATTCTGGTATGAACACGGGCGTGTACAAGGGCGTATTCAGTACACGGCCCCGAACATGCCCATACGCACGACCGTGTTGTAAGAAAAATCAGACCCGAGAGGTACACGGCCAAGAACACGGCCGTGTATCTAGCCGTGTCAAGGGGCACACGGTCAAAGGGAGGCGTGTAAGTAACCGTGTAAGAGTCCAGAGGAGTACACAGCCAGTAACACGGCTGTGTATCCACCCGTATAAGTATACACGGCCATGTTCCACGAATTACACTGCCAGGCTTAAAAGTCCAGAGAGGTACACGGGCAGAGACACGCCCGTGTAGGAGGGCGTGTTCGAAGCCAGAGAGTAAAAAAAAAAAAAAAAGAGTCTGGAAATGAAAATTTTCATGTATTGCCATATTTCCAGTATAAGATGAATATGGGAAATAATCAGTGATTATTCCTTTTATAGGAGTTCAAGCCAGAGACCTCGAATCAGCAGTCCCAGAGCAGGAGAGGCTCACACTAGAGGATTTTCTGTAAGTTCAAGCATTGTCCTGACTGCAACGTGGACAAGCTTGTTAAATTGTGATGTTATGTATGTTGTATGACGTGTATGTCAGACATTGACTGTCTGCATCACGATGTCTATGTCAGTTCATGTCAGCACAGGTCAGTTCATGTCATACATGTAAAGTTGCATGTCCCAGTACACATGTCAGACAGTACCAGAACACGAAAACAGGTAGGTGCACAAGGCACCCTAGTGTGTTAATATAATTCACACCCCAGTAATTTGATTAACAGGTTCCGACTGTGGGGGCAAACAGTATGCTACCCAGTTGGAACACCAGCAAGATGGTAAATAAACTAGATATTGGCGTATCGGCCTCTCGACCCACGGGGAGGTTTGCATGTTTAACATCAGTTAAGACTGAGGAGGTCAGCATTAAAGTACCGCTCCCGGTTGCGTTAACATGTTGGTACGACCAATCAAGAGCCCAAAACCAGAACTTAATAACAGATTAATGTCTTAAGACTAAATCTTCAGCCACGAGCATGTTCACAGAGTCCAGTTCATGCATGAGCACAGTAGTACAGCATGTCATGTTTCATGTTTTTATGTTTGAACTTACTGATCCCATAGCTCATCAGTTTGTTCACATGTTACAGGTAAGAGACCTGTTCACCAGTAGTGTTGGTGGACGACGAACAGGGTAGACGCATGCCGGGGAGGATTGGGCGAGGGATAGTAGTCACATTTAAATCTTCCGCTGTACAGTTTTGAAATGTAATTTCAAAAAGAACAAGTTTCAAGTCAAGAGTATGTGATAGGGAAATCATGATCAGGTGCATGTTATTTTGTTAACATGATTTCCTTATCACATTCTCGAACAGTTTATGATTTAAAGAAAAAAAAATTTATTCCGCAAATTAGCAAGCAGTTTACAGTTCAGCATGATTGCCGGCGACCTTAGAGGCCTGCAGACTATTGCGGTTAACTACAGAGTTGGCCATAGTAGCACTGTAGAGTCTCTACAGCAGGGCGGGCCACCACACGCACCTTAAGCAAAAACGTCTTTTGATCGTTTTCCTTATTGAACTCTGAATTTTTCCACACAAATCCTGCTAAGCATTCACTTTCAAGCCTCTATTGATCCAAATCTTCAATATACTACATAAAATATGAAACATAATCAAAATCCAAGATTTAAGCATTTTTAATCATTAAAACATAAGGGAATATCACAAATTATATAGCTATTATGTACTCTATTAGTGAAACATATTATGCAAAAATCTCAATAACAAAAGAATGATTTATAAAGCTCATATTAAGTGATTATAGATATAACTTAGTGGTAATTTCATATCCGACTCTATTATAGCATGTAGAATTCGAAAATTCTCGCCCGTAAAGTTAAAAAAAAAAACTCATATTAGAATTTTATTGTGATTCAAGTAATATTAAAACCATGATATACTGTTTCACGAGGTTTACAGTATACTTAGTGATAAAAGTCCTTATTTATCTAATAAAACAATGATAAACAAAATAAAATAATTATGGGTTTGTTTGCTTCAAGGTTTTGAACTCAAAATTTTAGTTTCAGTTTTGTCTTTTCTAAAAAATCAACAAAAATTATAATTAAATTAATCAGTTTGGATTCAAAATTTTGGTTTCATTTCAAACAAGACTCATACACTATTTAGGTCTATATTTTTCAGTTTTTTTAATATTTCTATAACTTACAACAGACACACTCAAAAAAAAAAAACACACACACACACACACGCGCAAATCTAGCAAAATTTTTTTTACAAAAAGTGTTTTGAGACCTTTAGAGAAATTTTTGTCCATGCTCCATGGCCGGAAAGCCTTTTTTTTTTTTTTTTCTGTTTAATTTATAAATGGCCTTTTCGTTTTTATCCAAAATGCAAATTAGATATGGGTGTTAGAGATAATTTAATAATAATTTTATATTTTAAAATTTAAAATTTTCTACTCTTAAATTACAAAAAGACATCAAGATGATGATTGGATTGCGTAAGATTTGGCGCTTTTAATTTTTTAGTTCATTATTTTATGAGAAAATAACATCCACCCAGCTGTACACAAAAATCAGCCCACGATCATCGGTTAAACGGTGAAATTGGTTATGGACCCACAGCCCTTTACCGATCACATGAGATTTGTAGTCTATCCCCAATCCTAAAAGGATAACAAAATCTTACGGGAAGTTTGGAAGATATATTTGAAGATATTATTTTTAAATTAAAAAAATTATTTTAAAAAATATATTTGAGAAAAAAAATTATTTGAAGTTGAAAAATAAAAAATTTTAAAAATTTTTTTAAGAAAAATATTAATATAGATATCATTTTGTTCTTTTCAAAATTGTATATAATTAAAAAAAATCTTATTTGGATTTATATATAAAATTATGGACTTTTAAAATTTAGAATTTACTGTAATATTTTGGAGATATAAATAATAAAAAGTGGTGAAATTTTGAAAAAAAAATTGTTTTAGATGTCTTTAAAAATAATCCCAAACGGGGTCTTAGCTTTCGTTTGATAAATATATTATGTTTATATTATATTTAAATATAACATATTAAAGGTAATTTATATTTTAAAAAATATTTATATTATATTTAAATATATTATGTATTTAGGTGAATAATATTTAAATTATATATAAATAATAAATATATATTGTGATAGATAAAAACAAAAAGGAAGAGTATATATAATATGATTAATAAAAATAATAAAAAAAACTAAAAAATTTATTATATTAAATTTAAAAAATAATATTTTTATATTTACATAAAAATTAAATTATATTTAAATATAATATAAATATAATCCTAAAAGCAAACAATTTAATAATAGCTCTGTCCCTTGAACCTCCGTTTTGAGACCAAGCGCCTCTCTCACTTATCAGTGAAAAATACAATTAAAAAAAAAAAAACCAATATTTGAACCTAAATACTCGATGTCATGTGTGTGACATGTGTGCCATTCCTGTCAAAAAAAAGTGTTAAAAAAAAAAAAAACCTTTGTGCTGTATCGCTGGTGGGCACTCAAATTTCAGCACTCGACTGGCACGCAATATAAATGTATATTTATTTTATTATTATTTTTCCTCTCCGATTATTTAAGGTGATGTTTGACCAAAAAAAAAAATTACATTTTAATTTATTCAAATACAATGTAATATAAATTTTATATTCAAATACAATTTTATTCAACAGTATTACGAAAACAATTATTAATCAAAAGTTTTTTAAAACAATTATCTCAACTTTTTAATTTTAAAATACTTTTCATCCAAATACACATTTCATTCAAATACAAAACAAATACTTTTCAATAAATACAATATTTAAAAAATAAATTTTATTCAAATACAATCAAAATATAATACGTTTACCAAGTGCCTTATTCTATTCTATTTTGATATTCGCAAGTTGTAGCAAAATGTAATAGATTTGTCGCTTAATTTGGACTAGTCGTTTATCTTTGCTTCAAATCAAGAAGTCAATGAATGCATAGCATTCACATATTGCCAAAAATGAAAGGGACGGAAAAAGAGCAAAATGAAGAAAACACTCTAATTAGACAGAATAATTGCACTCTGAATTTTTTTCCCCATTTCTCATTTTCCCTTTTCAGGACAAGATTTATTATAAACTTAAAGGGTGTAAATTCATTTAAAAAAAAGGTGGTTATATTGACATTTTTTTTTTTACTTTTTATATTTTTTTATTAATTAAATTCTTTAATTATAAAAAAATCTTTAAATGAAATGACATAAAAATATAATAATAATATATTTAATTTCATAAATAAAACTCAATCATAAAAAATAAACTTAATTATATTTTTTTCTTCTCTGCACACTTATTACAAATTCTTAAATAAATAACTTATAAATGTTATTACTTTGAAAACCTTAATTTTCAATATAATCTTTATTCTTGCCAAAAAATTTTGAGATATGTTATATATTATAATTGATTTTTTAATTATACACTTTTCATGTTGCGCTTATTTTTTATTTTCTTTGTATATATATATTTATGTATTATTCGTTTGCATTTTTTTATTTTCATTTTCATTTGTATTTTTATTTTTATTCTTTATAGTTTTATATGTTTTGGTTATTTTGTTTTGTGTATATATTATTGTTATTTTATTATATATATAGATATATAAATATGTTACATATGGTTTGTTTTTTCTTTTAAGTTCTTGTAAAATCGTGATTTTAATCTATTACATATATATATATGCGAATAAGTTATCTTGTTGGTCTTTTTTCTTGTAAAATTTTTAATTTAACCTACAATAAAACATCAAATGAGAAAAAAAAAGTGAGTGCAAAAAGAAATTTAAAATGATAGTATACTTTTTATTTTATAGTAATTAGGGGTAATTTTGAAAATAAAAGAGTGTATGTTAAGTAAATTTATTCACTTTAAATTTAAAAAGGGGTGTGTTTAAAAGGGAACATGAAGAGTCAAAAGAAGTATGTCAATAATCACTCTTCATAAAATCTATCATTTTATAATCCTTCCAACTAATAAAAATGAAAGGTAAAGATTTTTTTGACAAAAAAAAAGGAGTAAATTAGATTTTTTTTCTATTTTATTATTTTCTTTACCAAATAACATAAAGAAAATCTTCCTCTTTTCTCAAATAGATATTTTATTTTATTTTATTATTTGTCACTTTAGTATCAAATATAACATTACAGGAGGGCGTTTGGGGGTAAAAAAAAAAAAAAAAAGCCTCTAAAACAATAGTTTTCTAACTCATTAGTACTTTTTACTATTTATATTTAAAAAATATTACAATAAATTTTAAATTTTAAAAATTCATAACTTTACATATATAAGTTCAAATAAAATTATTTTTTTAAATTATATAAAATAAAAAAAAACAAAATAATATCTATATTGATTTTTGTTTAAATTTTTAAATTTTATATTTTTTTCCATCTACTCAATTTTTTCTTCAAACATATTTTTCAAAACAAATTTTCTCAAAAAAAAAAAAATTCTCAAACACCTCCTACAATACATTTATGTGAAAAATAACGAAAAGGACAAACTTCAAATCGCATTTAAATCAAATAAAAAAAAAAAAACGTTTTCCAACCGCGCGTTTATGGTTATCCATTTTGGTATTAATTCTCGACAACCATGAATTATAACACACCTAACTCTTAAAGATAAACGGGCACCTTTTTGAAGTGTTGCTTAAATAAGTCAAATTCACTATTGCATAAACGAAACTTGCCCACATTAACGCCCATTTAATGGCTCATCCACTGCCTCGTTCCACCTGCTTAACCATCATCCTTTCAAAATCGACATCTAATTAAAATCGGATTTTTCTACCGTACATACCACCCAATCTCGTGTCAATAATGTAGTTTCTGATACAAATCTGATGGTCGAAAAGGGTATGTTACAGTGACCTTTTGAGATCTTGTCTTTGTGTATAATTCGCTTTCGTTTCATCAACTAGTCTGATTCTTATATAAAAAAACAAAAAACAAAAAACAACAAAAAAGAGGAAGTCGGCAAATTCTCACGGCTGGAAGACTTTTTGGTCTCTTGGTACCAAAAATACAAGATTTCTAATGACCGCATGTGCTCCAGTCGGGCAGTTACCAAAAAGTTAGGCAGTAATAAAAGAAAAGAAAAGGGTGTACAAACACTCAAACAGTGAGATAAACTCTTATCATCTTTTTCTACCAAAAAAAAAAAAACTTATAAAATCTTTTATTAATAAATATTTAGCTTTAAAATATAGTTTAATTTAATTTAAGAAGATTTATTTTATTATTTTTTATGTATATTTTTACTATTTTAACATAATTTTTAATATAAATTATCACTATTTTCATAATTTTTAACACAAATCAAATTAAACTAAATTTAAACAAAATAATCATTTTAATTTAATTTATAAATTAGATTAAATTAACATATTAAATTAAATTAAAAATAAGTATTACTAAATTAAATTAAACTAAAATTAATTTAATTTAATTTATAAACTTTAAGCTAATTCAAGCCAAACCATAAATACACAAATCGGAAAGAACCCAGTGGAGAGACCACACTACTCAAGAGTCTCGCACTTTTCCAAATCCTACACCTAAGGAGTCAACCCCAAAATTGATTGTTCTCTCATCTCCAAAGAAAAATACCAAAAAGGTTCGTTTTACTTGCAGTGTAATGAGCTCTTGATCTTGGAAGTGCTTCAATGGAGAAGAAGAAGAAGAGGAACCTCCTCCTCCACCACTTTCTCTGTCTTCTTTCCCTTTTTCTATCTTTCTCTCGCCTCCAGCTCCACATCTCAGCCGCTTTCACCCCCTCCGATGACTACCTTCTCAACTGTGGCTCCTCCTCCAATGCAACGCTCTTCAACCGGGTCTTCCTCGGCGATTCGTCCAAGCCCGGTTCAGATTTTCTCTCATCAGACCGGTCGGTTCAGCTCAAGAACCGGAACCCACCTCCGACCTCGTCTGCTCTCTACGCCACAGCCAGGGTCTTCAAAACGCCGTCATTTTACACCTTCCTCATCAAGAAAAACGGCACTCATATAGTACGTTTCCACTTCTCTCCCTTTCCTTCCCAGGATTTCGCTTTAACGTCTGCAAATTTCACCGTCTCCGTTGATGGGAATTTGGTTTTGGGACATGATTTCCACGTTAGAGACAATAATTCAGACGCTTTGGTGAAAGAGTTTATATTGCAAGTAGATAAAGACAGGCTTGAGATTCTGTTCACTCCCGTGGGTGATTCTGGTTTTGCTTACGTTAATGGAATCGAAGTTTTCTCAGCTCCCGATGACTTTCTTGTCGATTACGGTGCTAAATTTGTTAGCTCCGAGGGAGTTGAAGAGTATAGGAATCTGTCGTCGCAGATTTTCGAGACTGTTCAGAGGATTAATGTTGGAGGTTCTAAGTTGACACCTTTTAACGACAGTTTGTGGAGATTTTGGCTTCCTGATGAGGAATATCTTGTTCTAGAATCTTCTGCTAAGCCTGCAATTAGCTCTGATATTCCGAATTATCAGAAAGGAGGTGCAACTAGAGAGATTGCTCCAGATAATGTGTATATGACAGCCCAGCAAATGAACAAGACTAATCTTAATTTGGATGCGCGGTTTAATGTCACATGGAAGTTTCCGGTAGGTTCCGGGAGTGTTCGACACTTGGTTCGTTTGCATTTTTGTGACATTGTTAGCCCTGCACTTAATTTGCTCTACTTTAATGTGTACATCAATGGTTATTCTGCCTATAGGGATCTTGATTTGTCTGCTCTTACGGTTCATGTGCTTGCATCTCCGGTTTATATTGATTTTGTTGTGGATTCGGATGATTCGGAGTTTATGGAAATCAGTGTTGGCCCTTCCAATCTTAGTCCTCCTTCAAGGAGTAACGCCATTCTTAACGGCGCGGAGATCATGAGGATGGTGAATGTTGGTGGTTTGCGATCGGGTAGTGGAGATCAGAAGAAGACTGTTTGGATTTTGGTGGGATCAATTGTTGGAGGTGTTGTTCTTTTGATTGTGGCAATGCTTGGGATCCTGTGTTGCTTGAGACAGAAGAAGAGGGAGCCGAAACCGAGGCCTGTAGAAAGCGTGGGTTGGACGCCTTTACGCATGTTTGGAGGGAGTTCACTTAGTAGAATGTCTGAAGGAACCACACTTGCATCTCCAAATGGATATCTTGGTTTGAGAATTCCTTTCACTGATATATTATTGGCAACAAACAACTTCGACAAGAGTCGGATTATAGGTTCTGGTGGGTTTGGTATTGTGTACAAAGGGGTTCTCAAGGACAACACAAAAGTTGCAGTGAAGAGAGGTATGCCAGGATCCAGGCAGGGCCTTCCCGAGTTTCAAACCGAGATTACAGTTTTGTCAAAAATTCGCCACCTCCATCTTGTTTCGCTTGTTGGATATTGCGAAGAACAATCGGAGATGATACTAGTTTATGAGTACATGGAAAAGGGAACTTTAAGAAATCACTTGTATGGTTCAGGCCTTACCCCTTTGCCATGGAAAAAACGGCTTGAAATATGCATTGGTTCGGCAAGAGGCCTTCACTATCTCCACACCGGTTCAGCACAAGGAATCATCCACCGTGACATTAAATCGACCAATATATTACTCGATGAAAACTATGTGGCGAAGGTGGCTGATTTCGGCCTTTCAAGATCCGGTCCATGTCTCAATGAAACCCACGTAAGCACTGGTGTCAAAGGCAGTTTTGGCTATCTTGATCCCGAGTATTTCCGCAGGCAGCAACTTACAGACAAATCAGATGTTTACTCATTCGGGGTTGTCCTTTTCGAAGTTCTCTGCGCTAGACCCGCTGTTGATCCATTGCTCGCGAGGGAGCAAGTCAATTTAGCCGAGTGGGCACTGCATTGGCAGAGGAAAGGCCTGCTCGAGAAGATCATTGACCGACGCCTTGTTGGACTGATCAAACCGAGCTCTTTGAAGAAATTCGGAGAAACAGCCGAGAAATGTTTGGCTGAGTATGGTGTTGATAGGCCAACCATGGGTGATGTGTTGTGGAATTTGGAGCATGCGCTTCAGCTTCAAGAAACCGAACAACCGAGACGTGAAAGCGAAGAAGATGGAAATGCCGATTCACAAGAGCCTCAAACAACAACTAGAACTGGTCCCGAGTCTTCCCAAATCAACACAAGAACAGAGGAAACTAATGGCAATGGCAGCTCAGAAATCAATACGAGCCAAGTTTTTTCTCAATTGCTCACCAATGATGGCAGATAACTTTAGGCTCATATGCTCTAGTTAGAGGTATTGAGATAATATATTTGACCTAAAGTTTTATTCCTTACTTCATCATTTTTATGCATCATTTATTTTTAAATGCAATACATAGTTATGTATATCACAATTTTCTACTACGTGGACTTCTATTTTGTAAGATTATTATATATTTTTGTATGACTCTAAATGGATACTGCAAAGACTATTAAAGGTGTGGTTCTATCTCTTGTATGTATTAGATTCAACCTGGGTAAGCTTTAATTAGACGTATATTCTTTTCATCAGAAATATATATATATATATCATTACAAATAGCATAACTGTCTTTGTATGGACAGTATGACCAGAGAAAGGAGTTAATTTTTTCACCAATTTTGAACAAGATTTTGAGGGCATTATGATTGCATAATTGAATACTAAAATGATCAGAAACCTGAAAGCTTGTTGCCTTTTGGGAATTACGTATAAGAGACGAACCTACTATTTATTAAAATAATAAACAAGCCTAAATATTTGACTCCTAAATTTGGTTGAATTATACACGTTAGAATCACCAGAAAAAAAAAAAAAAAAAGGAACCCTTTCAAGTTGGATATTGACTGAAACTCAATAATAAACTACCAAAGTGTGATAGTGCACTAAATAGAGCCAAACCTTTAAAAGTGCTATCAGATTATTATTATCATTATTATTTTTACAATCTTGATAGATTAGAAAATGAACGTAGGAGCTTTACGAGACTTCTCATTTTATATTATAGATAAGAATTTTATTATCAATTTAATTATTAAGGTTTAACATAAAAAAGTTGCAGTGTGTATAAAATTGTTTTAGTCATATATCATATTATTAAAAATTAATCAGATAATTAAAATAATAATTTCATTTGATAATAGTCCCAATAAATATATCTCGACAATAAAACAGTGAACAGAAACTCAACTCTCTCTCTCTTTCTCTCTGTGTAGTGGCTGGAATAGTAAACTGCAAATTTAATGAAACTGCATTTTGCAAAAGATCAAATTTGCTGCTTCTCTCTTTAGTGGCTGAAATAGTAAACCGCAAATTAAATGATACTGATTGCATTTTGCAAAAGTGCAATTTAGCTGCTTTTCAACCAACAAAAAATAAAAAGGGTGCAAAATAGCTGTTGGGTGGTCCCAAGCCTAGCTGGAAACATCATCAATCTTCTGTACGATAGAATCTCCAATTGGATTCGGTAAAGCAATTCCAATACAAATTATATACAATGTTTTTGCCTAGCACTCATGTACAATGTTGAGAAGGCAGGGCTCGGTAAAAGAATCTTTACATTCCCTTTGCAGAAATTTCAGTAAAAATCTCAATTGCCAGACCTAGAATAGAAATAGTAAAGAGTGCTAACCTCCCCTTGCATTCAGTTCAGATTCTCTCTCTCTGGGGTGCTTCAATTAATCAGTGCCTTAAATGTTACAATAATTATAAATATTCTTTTTTAAACTATTTTAATATAATTTGAAGATTGAGGTTTACTTATTATAATACATTATATTTCATAAAATTATAGACTAATAAATTAAAAAAATCAAAAAACAAATAATAAAAAAAACTCCAAACTTACCCAAATTTCTCCATCCACCACCAGCCCACTTCACCAGCGGCACCCCCACTGACAACATCCCACCTCTCCCCCTTCTTTAACTGTTGCAAGACCTCCCACCACCGCGACCTCCATTGAAGCTCTCCATCCTCACTAGTAAACGTCTTGCACGACCTCCATTAAAGGCTCCCCCCAACCCTCCAAAACGACCTCTATTGAAGCCTTCCCCCCTCCTAGCGCTCCCCGTCGAAGCCTTGGCAACTTCCATCCCTCCGGAACGACCTTTATCGAAGCCTTCCCCTCCTAGTGATCCCCGTCGAAGCCTTGGCAACTTCCATCAAAGCCTCCCTTAGCAACATTTGTCTTTGGAGAAAGAGACAAAGTACTACTTCGTCGAGGCCCATATTGTTTGGAGGCTAGTGTCTTCATCATTGACGGGATGAGGCCGACATTGGTAACATCATCGAGACTGTCCATTTAGTTAAGCAATCCAACGATTCTGGTGTCAGATTTACTGGGGTTTCATTCGTGCATCCATCGACATTCAAGATGATCGCCATGGAAGTCGATCTGAAATCGAAGGTCTATGATCTCAACCTCATAAGAGTTGCTAACGACTCCAATCTAAAAATGCTGCTCCTATACGACATACCTGTTAGTTTCCTCATTAATTGGGGAGATTGGGGGTTGAGGGGCGCAGTGGCGGTTAAAGGAGGGAGGGAGGTGGCCTCACCCATTTATAGACGATAAACACATGGTAGACTTGCCATGGCCCCTCCCCTTTATCGAGCTCCTTCGAGATTTGGGCACATAAGAGCTCTTGATTCGTTGAGCCCTGATAGCATGTGGGGCTAGTGTAGGTGGGGAGGCCCCATGGAAGGTCGCGGATGGGCTATCAGAATTTTTAGATTTTTTTAATTTCTTTTTTTTTTTGAATTTTTTTAATTTCTTAGTCATTATCATATGTGCTCCGGTATATTATGATTATCATGTATTAGCATATTTTAGCAATAAAAACTTCATCTCCTAACCTACAAATTAGTACCTATAGTAGATATTATTTTTGAGTACCTACATAGTCTTACCCTAAATGTTAGCATTGTTTTATTATTATTATTATTATTATTATTATTATTACAATTACTATTTTGAGGGAGGAAATATTAGCATTGTGATAGTCAAGTTGCTATACTTTTATTCGATTATTTTTTTTCGGATCATTGGTCCTTGATCTATTTTTATCATTTCTTTTAATAATTTTGGTTTCTAGCCATATAATTGAGAATAGATATATTTTTAAAATAATGGAGCTAATCACATAAGTAAAATATCCTTCCAAAATTTTGCATACTTGAAAATTTTTTTAAATGACTCTCTTAATTTTAAAAATATATCATCAGTTTCCATTTTGGTTGGAGTGATTTAAAGGTTAATTATTAGGTTGGTTCCTTAATTTTTAAGTTTATAGGATTTTGATCCTTTTTTTTTTTCCTTAAATTAATAAAAAATGGTGCTATAGTAATAATTTCTGATAATTTTTGGACGAAATCCATTGATAACCATCAACTTTTGATCAAAATTTACAAACAAGCAATGTATTGAGTTTAAGAACTAACTTGTTTTTTTTTTGTAATAAAAAATTATAGAAAAAACTATTGCTACTTGAATATTTTCAAAAACAAAAATTCAATTATAAAAAAAAACTTGGTTTTGGGGAAAAAAAATCAATTCTTAAAAAAAAAAAAATCACCTGTTGAAAAGTTTATGGACTGATAAACGGGCCTTGTAAGGGTTGTGGAATGGCTCTTTGGGCTTTTTCCGTACAAAAGCCCAAATGATCAACAACGAGTATTAAAAATGGGAAGGGCATTAAGGTCCATTAAAAAAAATCTGTCGGCGTCTTAGCCGTTAATAATTGTGTCGCATGTCCACGTGGGCCCGCTTATCCTACTCCGACTAATCACTGGAGAGGAACACAAAAATCTCTCAACTGCAGTGGCAATTAGTTGTTAATTAACGTCAATCACCGTAATTTCGCCCCTAACGCAAGGTCAATTTCGTCAAATAAATCACCCCTTCCAAAAAATTGAAAAACAAAATATCCGTCAAAATGACCGGTTTGCTGTCTCATCAGTTCTGAATTTTCTGATTCCGGAAAAAATCACAAAACTCCCTCTATAAAATTCAAAGATTTTCAGACCAAAATTTTTGAATTCGAGACGTGTACTTCAAAAACTCTTTTAGATAGAGAGAGAGGGAGAGGGAGAGCGCGAAAAGTGAAAGAACAGAGCAGTGGAAAAGAAAATACAGTTGTGGAGAATTTTCGAAAACCAAATCATAGATTTCGGAAAAGAAGAGGGAGTTAAATATTTCAGATTTGAATTCTAGAGAGAGAGAGAGAGAGAGAGAGAGAGAGAGAGAGAGCTAGGGTTTTCGGACAAGAAGATGGAGGTTACACTGCATGTATACGACGTGACGAATAGCGGATCGGAGAAAACGAACAACACCATTCTTCAGATCAACAGGATCTTCAAGGACGGTATTGGCCTCGGCGGCATTTTCCACAGCGCCGTACAGGTTTTTCCTCGTCTCTATTATCTTTCCGACTTTCGAATATTTGTGTCTATGAATTTGGGTACAATGTAATTTCTTGGTGGAGGTGTTGGTTTGTGTATTTATTGGTAGCTTTGATTTTTGGATTTTGAGATCTAGGGTTTTGGTTTTCGGGTTGTTGGGATTTTGTCTTCGGTGCAATTTAATTATGTCCTAAGTTTTATTGCTGATATTGATTAATTGTTGGGGCGACCTAAGATTTTGACTCTTGTTCAACACCTTGGGCTTTTGTTATTTATTAGAAAAATCACTTTTTATTTTGCACTATATGTATATATATATTTACGCACATATATATATATATTTATATATGTTTTGGGATCTTGAAATTGGTCTACGGATAAATTAGTATGTATTTTCATGTGGGTTTCAGTTATATTTTTGAGGTTCGTTGTTCAGTTTAGAGAAAGAAGAAATTTCATGATGCAATTTGAATGGATTCTTTTGTTGAAATTCTATGACTTTTGCTGTTTATTGATCTTTTAGATATTTTGAATATTCATGCTTGCCTCATTTTTGCTTTTGAATATTTCAGTGGTTTACTATATGCTTAGTTTCATCTGATAGTTTATGAGCTAAAGACAATTTTTTTATTTTTTGTTTTTTATTTTTTATTTTTGGATTTACTAGTATGGGAAGTATGTACTGTTTTTCATTTGTTTGTTGCGGCCAAGAAAAGTGTTGAAAGAGTTATTGGGATAATTTACGCTGCATGATAGGTTTATGGAGAGGAAGAATGGTCGTTTGGGTTCTGTGAAGAAGGAACTGGAGTTTTTAGTTGCACATCTGGAAAGAATCCAATGTACACGTACCGTGAATCCATTGTCCTTGGTAAAACAAATTGCTCAAACTCGAAGGTAAATCAGATCTTGAGGGAGCTTTGCAGAGAGTGGCCTGGAAACTCGTATGATTTGTTATCCAAAAATTGCAATCACTTCTGTGATGAGCTCTGTGAAAGGCTTGGTGTGCAAAAGCTTCCAGGTAATAATTTGTATGAGATTTTTTTTCTTACCATTTACCAGTTATTCTCAAACGTTTATACTTACATCACTGATTGAATGGTGAAGAAATTTTTGCAGTTAATCTTTGGTGCCTGGAACTGCAAATATCAAAGTATAATGTCATGTCTTGCCATTTCGTACTTTACTTGTGTGGCATTTTCCGGGTGCATGTGCATGTTATGTTAAATTTATTTATGCATTGTAGGGGCTAGTTTGATGACCTCCTGTTGCATGTCAGCATGTGTGAATTTGCTTACATCATAAGTATTGTAGTTGAAAGTTGAAACTGCATTTCTCTGATGGCTGGATTTCAAAAGTTACGTGGTTTCACCACAATTATGATCAGTGATGAGTATAATACTTTGTTTTCTGATGCACAAGATTTTGCAATCATAGGCAACTCTAGTTGCAGAGAAGGTCACCATAACATTTTTACTGTTTATAGTTTTAGTTAGTGAGTGTGCCTGCATCACCATCTGCCTTTCTTTACCTTCAAACCGAATTTTTAAAATTAATTACCAGGTGATCATATCCTAAACTTGTTTGTTTATGTAACAGCTTGGGTCAACCGTTTTGCTAATGCTGGTGATGCCGCCTTGGAAGTTGCAGGAAACACGGCATTACGGGTAGTGGCTCTTCTGCCAACAGCTAATCTTCTTTAGTAATTTCTCAATTTTAATCCTTCATGCTTCTTGACAGGTCCTTAATTTCTAAAAGGTCCTGGCTTAATATGGTTTGCTGGTCCCAAAAATAATTAATTTCTCGCTAAGGTTTCTAAGGATATGTAGATCCCTGTGCATTCCTACTGACATGTGTATCACTCAAGATTGCAATTGCCATTTGGGCCGCTTTTTGGCATGCAGACATGTATATTATGTGACCAAATTTTCAGTTTTTGCATCGCATTTCATTTATCTACCTCATTTTCTCTGGGTAATGCAGCTAAGATGTTTTTGTCTTCGTTTGTGTTTGCAGTTTAGGCAAGCCAAGACAGAGATTGTGTCAGCAAGCAAAGTGGCATATCGTTTCCTTTTGGGTGTTACCGACAATGTTGGAGCTTCTACTGACTCTGGAAATTCAAACAGAGGTAGCCCTAGACTTCAAGCTACTTGGTTTAAGAACCTAATTACTTCGGGTGCTAGACCTTCTAGTAGTTCAGCAATTGAGAACCAGGAAGAGGATGCTCTTCAGCAACAGCAGCAATCCGATGCATCATCAACATTGCGACAAAATTTACAATCGCAGCATGACATTTGAGCGTACATTTCATGAGGCATGCATGTTATGCGAACGAGCTGAAACCATGCAACACGATTGACTTTAGTTATTCATTTGTGCATTAATGTAAAATTTTCATTTCTTGTACAACTGAAATCTGTTCATGGATGCTCCAAGAAATTCTTTTTTAGTACTTTATGTTAGATTGTTAGAACTTTCGTTCTGTTCACAACATGATTGTTCCGTTTTGAGCCTCCCAAGTGCGTATGGCTGATATTTTCTATGCAGTTGTTAGTGTCTGCACTGGTTGATATTCTCCATAATCCAAAATGTTTCTTAATAATTTTTGGTCTTGCTTTGCGAGTATTAGTACTGGAATTTCAAGGCGCGTCTTTCTAGCAAAAACTTAAAAGAGGCTTTCTTTATCCTATAGCGTTATGGTACAAATGCCATCGATCCCACCTATTTAAAAAGGGTAATTCCGGTAACAAGTAAAAAAGGCCTGCTGATAAACTACAGTAATGAAGCATTAGATCATTAAATTATAATAAAGTTTATTCTCTTTGTAATATAATATGATTTAAACGATTCAGAACTGAAACTTATTGGTAGGTACCATATATATTTTAAACACGGCATGGATTTTTATTTTTTCGCAGTATGCGCAGGTGATCCTTTGAGTGGCTAAAGCTAGCTTGTCGGTGAAGGTAATGAATGGAAAATGCCCGAGTTTCATTTTACTAAGCGAGAGTTTGAGAGATTTTAGAGATTTTTTTTTTATTAAAAAAAATTATTTTGAAAAAAATATGTTTAAGGAAGAAATTATTTAGAATAAAAAAATATAAAATTTAAAAAAAAATTTAAAAAATATATCAATATAAATATTATTTTATTTTTTTTAATTTTATATAATTTAAAAAAATTCATCTACTTTAAATTTATATATATAAAGTTATATTTTTAAAATTTAAAATTTATTATAATATTTTGAAGGTATAAATAATAAAAAATGATAGAGTTTTAAAAACAGTTAATTTTGAAGATGTAAAAACCTTAACTATAATCGGGCTAAAAATAAAAAAAAAAGTTACTAGCATGCGATACAAGAAGTAAAAAGGAAGCACATCGCCAGTTATCGTGTACCATATAGATAAGCAAACTACGAAGTATATACAGCGTAATTCAAGATACAAACAACGACAAAGGATTAGATATAAAGAGTCTGTCAGAAGTCTGTTAATTAAGGAAATTATTGGCAAGATACCAAGATGTGTCAACCGATGTCTCAAGTCGTGAAACTCAACGCCAGAAAAGAGTAGCAGTCTCTAACAACGTGATGAGACTGCTATTTGTACAAAACATTGTTCAAACTGAAGAAGCAATATATATATATATATATATGTATGCGACAAACCAAAAAAACAAAAAAACACAATCACGATAAGTATATACACATCATCACAAAGGAAATATGACCAAGGCTCCCTCAGCGACTTAGATAAAAAGGACTTCAACCTTTGCCATCTACCGTCTCAGCATTCCGTTGAGCACGATTGTGTCTTCGTGTTCATCCTCGGCTATTTGAAGAGATGAAACAGCCTGTGCTGCAATGAGACCAGCAGCAGAGAAGCCTGTGGTTTCCCATCCAGCTTCATCGATATGTGGCTCATGAAGATCCCTTCCATAGATCCCAGATGAGAATGACCATTCACCATTGCATCCTGATTTGTAGCCATTGGAAAGCCATTCAATCCCTTCGAGTGAACACATGGAAGAATCCTGACAAGGTAAGCCTGTTCTCCTTCCACCCACGAAAAGGTCAATGCTGCTAGAGCAATCCCAAGGGTTAAATCCCTCTTCTTTGTTCAGGACGATCTTACATGACTCATCTGTGTCTTCACCAATCAGGACATGCAGAGCAACAGCTTCAGCGATTGCAGCACCCTCTTCGTCGAGCCTCTGCTGTTCTTCTTTCTTTTTCTGCTTCTTCTTTTCGAGTTCAGATATGATGGCTGCGGAAGTAGCCAGGGCTTTCTCCAAGCGCCTCTTCTTCTTCTCGGCCTGTTTTTGACGGTCTACCTCATCCTTCACCTGCTTCTTTTTCACTTTTCTCACAACAGGTTGCGCTTTATTACATGCCACGTTATCCATCAGACTAACAGTCTCTAACTACTTAGTTGGATTTACTCAACTTCTTTACTTCGAGAAATTCCTCTAAAGTGTATACATCACCCTATAACTGTGATTCCTTCTTTTTTTTTTTTGGCCCCTATAATGCTAAGTAAATTAAATTAATTTCTTTATTAAAAACTAATATAATATTGTAATCCCGACGACTACACCCACTCAGGTCTGAAAGAATACCTCATTTTACGGACAACGCAATCCCAAACGGAAACAACAGGAGACAGCAGAAGAGCAAACTGGTATGAACTCACAGATCCACCCCTTGGTACCATTCTTCCTAATTTGCCACATCCCTTGCATTTACCCATGTTGAGGAAGCCAAATCGACAGCAATATTGATAAAAGTTGTATAGCAACAACCTGAACTTGTTTCAAACAGCTCACATGGCCCTTCCCTACGGCATAGGAAATAAACAAATTCATCATGTCACTGTAAAGCAAAAACGATAGTTCTACACGAATTTTAAAATAAGAGAAAAGAAGATAAGTACAGGCATACAGAATAGCAACTCGTCTTTGACATGGTTTTTAAACAGAAACACATATGAAACAGAATTAAGAAGTCAACCAAGAATTTTTCACCTAGCTCCTATACGAGGTATCATTATCTTCCACCCAACATCAAATTAAATAAAAGTAATTATCATCCATCATCCTGGTAAACTGATTTTTATGACGGTCCTTGTGTTATTAGAAATTTTAACTTGGTACCCTGCAAGTATTATAATGTATTGGCCAAAGAAAGTTTCTTTTTTGGAATGAGAAATTTCATTTTCATCCTTTTAAATTTTAGAATATTCTTTAAAAATATATCTTAACATGTCTAAAATTATTAATTAAACGGTAAGCATCCAGAAAGATATCCGCAGATCTTAAGGCAGATACTGGACAACGTAATTAAATCTGAACTCTCTATCAGGAATCAAATTAGGGTGCCTTTGGGGGGCACTTTTAAGTGTCTTCAAAATACCTTTTTTCCACCGTATTATCACTATTCACTACTTATATTTTCAAAGTTATAATAAACTCCAAATTCTAAAAATTCATAACTTTATGTATATAAATCCAAATGAAATAATTTTTTTTAAATTACATAAAATTTCGATACGGACAAAATAATATCTATATATTTTTTTTTTGAATTTTAAAATTTTTTACTTTTTCAACCCAGGTAATTTTTTCCACCAAACATATTTTTCAAAACAACTTTCCCAACAAAAAAAAAAAAAAAAGTCTCCAAGTATCTCTCCCAAACTACCCCTTAACAACAATATAAAAAATTAATAACAACAAGAAAGAAGAAGAATTTCATAGATATATAATATAAATATAAATGTAACAAAACCTTCTATCTATATAGTAACAAAACCCTCAGACTAACTAAGTTAGTTTCATCAATGATTTAATTCATAGCCAAAATACAATAAAAATAATGAAATGTTATCCAATCTTCTTTTTATCCATAATTGGTCACCAAAATAAAAAAATTACTTAACCACTAAAGTAAGAACTTTCTTAATCTTAATTTTCCATCAATTTTCTCGCCAACCAAACAGAAGGAAAGTCTTCATCAATTTAATCAATATCCCTCAAAGAAGATATATAACAGAGATTACAAAAATACAGTAATTCAACACGTACATATCTATGTAAGCGCGTGATCCAAATCCAGATACAAAACACAATTATACAACAGTATAAACTAGTTCTATAACCAAATTAGCACCAGATCCAACTACTCAGCAATCGCGGAATCACAAATCGGGGCGAAAGAGCAGTAATTGAGATAAAATCATACTGATAAAATTAAAAAACCACAGAGGGGGGGAGAGAGAGAGAGAGATTAAAACCACATACCTGACTGTAATGACAGGGAGAGGAAAGGCCCTCCAGATTTCGTCGTTATCCGTTGAGGAAGAGAAAGGGAGTACCGGATTAGGGTCTGGAATTCAGAGTGTATGGATCGAGAGAAAACGTGGTTGTGTAGGAAAAAGAAAGTGAAAATTTCTAGAGAGAGAAGAAAGAGAGAAAGATACAGAGAGAGAGAGAGAGTAACCGATTACATAGAGGGAAGCGGAAGTAATCGTGCAAGGCACGAATAGCATAAAGCCACGTGGCGGGCGATGGGTGGGGTTGATCTACAGGGTAAATCTAGAATATCTGACTTTTCTTGGTGTAGTTCGGTGTTCGAATTTGGGAACTGTTTTGCTGCTGATGTCATGACACGTGGCTTCGTTTTTCGTGATGGACCGGTTTGTCAAGTGGGGCCCAGTTCACCCAGGTATCCAGGTCCGTCGATCGAATTGCTTTTGATTCAAGGTTGGGTCGTAAGGTCCATTTAACGGCTCGGATTGCAGATCCGAACAGCGCGTTGAGATCGTTCGGTGTAAAACAATTGCGTTTGTAAGTGGGGTATGTAAAAGTCTTGGTACTGAATCAATATCTATTTAGGGTCTAATGGGGGGACTTTACGATAAATTTTCCAGATTACGTGGGCCATATTGCAACTTTACTTCAGAAAGCACTCCTCTCCTGTAACGACAGTCACTGCCCTTGGCGTTTATTTTATTTTTTTATTTTTCTACTTTATGGTAGTAAAGTTTTTTTTTTTTTTTTTTGCATTTTTGTTAATTTATCTATAAACAATATTTATGCCTTTATTTTATTTTTCTATTTTATGGTGGTAAAGTTTGTATGCTTTTTTTTGTTAATTTATAAACAATATTTATATAAACATATTGATCTATGAGGATTGAAAAAAATAATAATAATAATAATAAATAAATAAATTGGAATTGATCCATTTACTGGAGAAACTTTTTGATGAATTATTTTACTTGTTGACGTCTGTGAATTGTAATACATCACATCGATCATTATGTAACCCTTCTTTTCATGTTGAGTTAATAAATTTGCAGTTGAATTAAAAAAAAAAAAAAGATATTATACGAGCAAGTGAGAGAGCTACGCACAGGCACCAATTGGTGATCCCAATATCTAGAAAAATAATTAATGCTATGTTGGTTTGTTTAGGAGTTGAAAACTTTTTCATTTTATATTTAAATATCTAAAATTTTTCATTTTTAAAAATATAAAAACAGTTATATCTAAATAAATTTTTTTTTTTACCTATCTAAACAAATTTTTCTTTTAAAAAAAATTAAAATAACTTTTTATTTTTCAAATCTAAATTTTTTTTATTTTTTTAAAATAAACCTCTCATCTAAATATACTATAAATATCGTTAGTGATAATATTATATTCGTATTATATTTAAATATAAAATTATTTTATTTAAATATTAATCACATTATATTTTAAATTTCATATAATATTATTTATTATTTTATTTTATTTTATTATTTTTATTACTCACATCATATATTTTCTTTCTTTCTCTTTTTTCTCTCCTTATTTTTACCTATCAAATCATATATTTATTATTAAAATATGATTTAAACATTTTTCATCCAAACATATATTACATTCAAATGTAATATAAATATTTTTTCTCTAAATATAAATTGTATTCAAGCGTAATATATTTAGCAAAAGAGAACCTCAATGTGAAAGATATATAAAATTACTAGTCTAATATTAATTAGTCTCTATTCTATAGAATAATAACAAGTAATAGATGGTTGGTTAATGGTTTAAGAAAGGGTATTGAGAAAGTAGAATATAGGGTAATAATATAAAGTGTCGTGTTTATCCTTCATAATCCTTTAGATTTTCGGTGATATCAACCTAAATTTAACATGTCAACGGATTAAAAGGCCAAAATACAAATTTGGCTCCCGAAAAAAATGTTGGTTATCTTATTTTATTTCCTGCAACTCAAAATGATATAAATGTTTCAATATTTTGTTTCATTTTAAATTGTAGAGAATCATTCAGGGTTAAATTTGAAAATTAACTCTAACGTAAATAAATTCAGAGGGCACATAAACCATTTTTTCAAATTATAAGATTAACTAGAAAGAGTTACCAAAGTTTTGATGAATTCATAAACTGGAACCTTTCTACGTAATGTACACCTACTAGAGCTTTTTGTTTGTTTTGTTTTGTTTTTTTGTTTTGTTTTTAAGGGTACTAGGCTACTATTGATGCAAGTTTTTTAACGTTAAATTTAATTAAAATTATATTCATGTAAAAATATATATATAATCAAAATTTGAGTAAAAAATATCAAACAAGTCTATGGATGAAGTAATTATATAAAAAATTTATTTTTACAATATCATATTAAAATATGTTTTTTTTAATAATATTGCGTAAATATCTATTTTTAAAGAAGTAGATGTATATAATACTTATTTTGCTCTTTTACCATAATTGACATAATTTCTTTTTATTTTATTTTGATTTTATTCTTTTTTCTTTTTTGATGTTAATGATGATTTTTATTTCTAACAAATATAAATTACTTTTAATTAACCTAAACATATTTTAATCATAATTTACATTTATTTTTTTGTATTTAGTTATTACAAAGAACACAAAATTATTATAATAAATCGATAATTTCAAAGAAATATATATTTTAATCATCAAATACTATACCTAATATAATCATAAAAACCTGAAATTACTAGAAAACACTATAAAAATCACAATATTATTATAAAAATACTGTACCTATGATAACTTAAATTATGAAATTTTTATTATTATAAATGTCAAAATTTTCTTTTACATAAAATCGAATTACCAATAATATAAAATCAATTTTATGTCTATTTATGCAAACATTTTTTATTTACATTTTTACACCTTTAAACAAATATAAAGGGGGTGTTTAGTGGTATTTTGGAGACATATTTTAAACAAAATTTTGATTTTTTTTCACTTTACAACTATATTTTACTATTTACATTTATAAAACTCTACACTAAACTCTGATTTTCAAAGTCCGTAATTTTATATACACAAGTCCATATTATATTTTTTTTTATTACATTAAATGTTGAAAAGAACGAAATGAAACCCATATTGATAATTTTTTTTGAATAAATTTTTAAGATTTATATTTTTTTACTCCAAATAGTATTTTTCCCTAAATGCATTTTTCAAAATTTACTTTTTTTTAATTTTTAAAACACATCTCTAAAACCTCCTCAAACTAGGCATAAATGTCAAATATTTATTAATAAAAAAAAGTAAGAATAACTTATTTGATATGTTGTTTAACTTTGATCATCATCATCGTATAACATTAAATAATAGTAATAATAATGATGGCATCAACTAAACTAAACTTGTAATATTTATTAAATAATTTGAAAAATCAAGTCATTAGATAATAACAATTAAATGTGGGAAAAGTTTATAACTATAATAAATGTGGATCCATTTATTAATTCACTATGATTTTTATCACATAAATTATACATGTTCTTATTTATATGAAAATGAAAATAAAAAATATAATAATATAACAATTAGGTTTTTAGTGTTAGGATTTATGTCACGTCTCAAAATCCGGAACAGCGACAGGTGTCACTTCCCAAAAATTCGGGATAGTGACAGATATAAGATTTTAAAAGAATAAATGAAAGTAAAGCTCAGATTCCTAAGTCTGTCAGTTTTTATATCTTACCCTTTACCGATTCTTTAAACTTGTTTATAAATTATGCTTGTATATTTTAAATTAATTAATATTTGTATTTCTATTTTTTTTATCGCAATATCAGGTGGTGAGGTACCCATATCCCACAGATGCATACTTGGATAAAATAAAATAAGTAAGATCACAAAAGTAAAGTTTAGAATTTACAGCCTCGGAATGCTCATATACATACTTTGTCCTAAAGTACTGAACACTACTTCAAGTCTTCAGTCCTTGTCGTCCACGGACGAGTCCACATAACTCGTATCTTCTAATCACCTTTATCTCCTGGGGGTTTACTAGTTTTAAAGCAGTGAGCGAAAGGCCCAGTAGGTATTTTAAAAAAAAATACTTCAACATTTTAATTTAACCATCATACTAAGTATATCAATGCAGTACTGAATCATAAACGTGGAATCGTGATTATGCAAATTGTGTCCCTATATACATCTAGTTCGTATACGGTCCGTATGAGCCTTCCTCACCATGTCGAAGCATGATGAGTGATTCTCGATCGAGATGTGCACTCTTCGCACGTGTGTACTGGCTCCCGGTATACTTTAACACCAAATCCAACTTTCAATATTTCATACGAACATATGATTCACATAATAAAAATATACCGTATTGTTTTTCAAAAAATCCGTGACCGGATATTTTTCTTTTAATTTCCGAAATCGTGATATTTTCTAAATCACGAAATTTTCAAAACTTTATAAACTCATTTCCTTCGAATGATTTTTGGCCAAATCATTAAAACAAAATTGGCTACAAAGGAAGGGTAAGATATCCTACCTCGTTAGCAATTTGACCTACGATCAACTTCTCGCACGAATTTCAAGATAGTCTTTTTTCTTGAATTCAATCAACGAGTACCTAAAACAAGAAATACAAATAATTTAATTATCTGTCCAAGAATTCGGTAATCGAATTACCGTAAACTTAACTAATTAGTATGTCATTGAATTTTTAAAATTTAAAATGATACTTTATTTTAACACCGTAATTTTAAAATAACAATTTTAACCCAAGTATCCAAAATATATATATATTTTAAAAATTTCTGCATGACCTGCCTTAAATATAGGCTTCCCCAAAAGCTCTAAAATGCTCAACTTGCAGAAAAATTTTTTAATTCCCAGAACAGTTCAAATACCAAATTCAAATCTCAATCAAAAATAAATTTTAAACACTTATTTAAATTCTATTATTATTTTTATCATTATTATTTATTATATAATACATATATATATATCCACGCACAGATTTACATATAATATATATACATATATATATTTTCTTTGCTTGGAGGAATCGGCAGGCCGGAAAGGGGACTCACAGCGGCAGGAAAATCGGCGGTGGCTGGTGGCGTCGAGCATAGCGGTCGGCAGCGCGGCGAGGGCAACCGGCTAGATGGGAACGGATGGCGAGGCACAGGGATGAGGAAGGCGGCGAAGGCCCGGTGATTGCTTGGGTCCGGGCGTTGGCGGCGACTAGCGGAGGCTCGCGAAATGGTGGCACGGCCAGTTGGCGACGGCGACTCACGGGCTTCGACTGGTGATCGACGGTTAGGAGTTCGATTGGGCTTGATCGGCGTCTGGTGGTGGCGAGGAAGGCGGGGTGAGGCGTTCGGTCTGCTGGGCTTGGCGGCGGTGCGGCGTGGGGTGCTTCGGGCGTGGCTGGTTTGGACGGAACGGGGAGGAACTAGTTCGGGCGACGGTCGCGGAACTTCTATCCCGGTCGAGGTCAGGCGGTTGGCGGTGGCTCGGGCTCGGTCAACGTTCGGCGCGGCTGGGCGGTCTTCGGTGGCGTCTGACCGAAACAAAAGGGAGAGAAAGAAGAAGAGAAGGAAAGAGAAATGGTAGGGAAGGGAGAGAGAATCGGTAAGGGGGCGTTAAAAAAAGAGAGAGCAGGGAAGGAGAGAGAGAGAGAGAGTAAGACGAGAGAGAGTGAGAATGGAGGGCTTGAGAGAGGGAGTGAGAGACCGATGAGAGAGTCGGTGAGGGGGAGTGAGTCGGTGAAGAAAAAAACAAAGAGAGAGAAGATATTAAGAAGAGAAAGGGGAAGAAGAAAAAAAAACATCCGGATAATTCCGGAAAGAGGAAAGAAAAATAAAAGAAAAATAAAAGAAATAATATTTGTTAAAATTTTATTGGATAAAAAAATTGTTAAAACTTTAAAATTTATAAAAATATTTTAAATATCCTCAAATTAATATTTAATACACCAAAAATTTAAAATTGAATTCTCATAATAATAAAAAAAATTTTATTTACACACTAACAATTTGAGTTTTATACATTCACGTGCGAAATTTAAACTCAAAAATTTCGCAGCGTGACAATTTATAACAATTTAGGAAAAACGAAAAACTGTTAAGTGGCTTAGATTTAGATTACACATGATATAGAAATGAAAATTTAACGTGATTGGAATTTATTTAAAAGATATTTTTGAAGTGGATAATACTATAAAAAATAAAAGGAAATGTTCTGGAAATAAAAGAAAATCTTATGGATTTGAATTTAAAATGAGAGTTTAATATAGATAGGATTTTCTAATCCTTTTTAAATTAAAATTTCAAATATTCTCAATATTATTTTAAAAGTTGTAGTTTTATGGAGGGTAATTATACAAAGATTTTGGGATATTAGAGTTTAAAATATTATGAGAATATTCGAATAATTTTGACAAAATCTGTTTAAAAAATAAAGTAGAATTGAATTTCAAATTTTAAGATTGTTAAAGAATATATTGTAATATTATTTGTAATAAGTTCAAAATTTAAATAAAATCTGAATTTTGAAGATTTGATCTGAATTTTGCATTAGAATATCATACTGCTATTATATAAAGGTCTCAAATACATAATATTGTATATGGGTTTAGAGAATTATCACACAAATTTGAAGTGATTTATCATTAATGTTTTCATGTCTTTCAAGAAAAAGATTTGATATTTTTGAGAAGAGACTTTAGCAATTGAAGGGAGTTTAACAAAGTTACTAATTGGATCTCGCTGAATGGGTTTAGTAACTGGATACAAAATGACCAATAATAACAACGAAAAGAGAGTTTTTAGATTACATAAAACTATTAATACTTATAACAAATCATCAATTAGTAAATTATTCAATATCTAAACATGATTCTAAAAGTTAGGAAACCGAATCTTGTAAAATGTTATATATATTCTTTATTAAATTGATTTCAATAATTATTAATTAAATAAATTAATTAAACTTATTATATAAGCTAAAACAAATTTAATAATAACAATTATTTACTATAAAAAGAGTATAAAAATTATAATTTTAATTATAATCTAATATTAATTTTACACCAAACTTATTTAAAAAAATGTAAATTTTTATCAAATTTAATTTACATCAAACTTATTTAAAAATGTAATTAATTTTAATTAAATATAATCTAGTATTAATAAAAATTTTAAATTTCTCATCTCTAATTTAAAAAAAAAATGTATAACAATTATCAAATTTAACATTGCAAATGAAATTACACCGATTACATATTTTGATTTAAAAAAAAAAAAAAGAAGAAGTAATAGAGAATTCTCCAAAATTGGGAGAACTTGTCCAAACGCCATTCCAGACTCCAAAATCCACACTGCACACACACTCACAGTCCAGTCTTTCAATTCCTCCATCCCCAAAATGAAGCTTTCTCTCCTCAACTCCTAACGCACTCCCTCAATCCTCTCTCTCTCTCTCTCTCTCTCCTCCATGGAAATGCTCTCTCCCCGACTCCTCCCTTCCGCCAACCCCAACCTCTGCTCTTACCATTTCCACATCCCCAAAACCGTAAAACCCCCCGGCGGCAGATTCACAAAACCGCTGACTGTTCGATCCGTCCTCCAATGGAATAGGAAGCCCCAGCTAGCCGGCGACACCCCTCGCGTGGTCGTCATCACCTCCGGCAAGGGCGGCGTCGGCAAGACCACGACCACCGCGAACGTCGGCCTCTCCCTGGCCCGCCTCGGCTTCTCCGTGGTGGCCATTGACGCCGACGTCGGCCTCCGCAACCTCGACCTCCTCCTCGGCCTCGAGAACCGCGTCAACTACACCGTCGTTGAGGTCCTCAACGGCGACTGCCGCCTCGACCAGGCCCTCGTGAGGGACAAGCGCTGGTCCAACTTCGAGCTCCTCTGCATCTCCAAGCCCCGATCCAAACTCCCCCTCGGCTTCGGCGGCAAGGCCCTCACCTGGCTTGTCGACGCCCTTAAGTCCCGCTCCGACGGCTGCCCCGACTTCATCCTCATCGACTGCCCCGCCGGCATTGACGCCGGCTTCATCACTGCCATCACACCCGCCAACGAGGCCGTCCTCGTCACCACGCCCGACATCACCAGCCTGAGGGACGCCGACAGAGTCACCGGCCTGTTGGAGTGCGACGGAATAAGGGACATCAAGATGATTGTGAACCGGGTTCGGACCGATATGATCAAAGGCGAGGATATGATGTCGGTGCTGGATGTGCAGGAGATGTTGGGGTTGGCTTTGCTCGGAGTGATTCCAGAAGATTCGGAGGTTATCAGGAGCACGAATAGAGGTTATCCTTTGGTGCTGAACAAGCCACCTACATTGGCAGGGCTGGCATTTGAGCAAGCAGCTTGGAGGCTGGTGGAGCAGGATAGTATGAAGGCTGTTATGGTTGAAGAGGAGCCTAGGAAGAAAGGGTTCTTCTCCTTCTTTGGTGGGTAGGATTAAAAATTTGTTAATTATTATTAGTTTTCTTTAACACTTTTGGGGCTTCGTAGCTCCCAGCTTCTTGGAAGTGTATTTTTGTTCTGGACGGTTTAGGAGGATTTTTGAGGATTGAGGGACTGAGGTGAGCATTGTTCATGAAGATTAGAAGCTTTGTACAGTGGGTCTGCAAAGTTTTCCTTATGATTTGTTTTTGATCTAGTCGATTGTTTGGTTTGTAGTATTAGTTTCAAGGTTGGTGTTTGTAGGTCTTAGTTGAGAATTGAAATGGCTGAACAATGGTCTCTATGTTGTTTACTTGAAGCCTGACGTGTTGGTGGCTCTAGGATTGGTTGTTGTACTTGTTGAGGAAGAGAATGGTTTTTGCTATTACTGTTCAGAGAATAGTCTTTTGCAATGCATTTGGTATCCAAGAACTAGTCATTTTTTGTCATAACATCATATGTCTAAGCACATGCATTCAGATTCCTTGAAATGTACAGACAAACAACTTATCTCTGTAATTTAGATTCATGGTTACTAAAAAAATGTAACCATTGAAAACTCGTCAATATATATATATATATGTATATGTTACAGAAAAGATATGATGTAACAAAGCATGCATCATTGGTAGCACTACAATATGATTTTACCGATTCCCGTGAGATAGCTGGTTGAATTATTTCTTTAGCAGATTTCTCTCCTCCCAGTTTCATGGCCGTCTTTTCAATCCACAGAAATGCCAATCTGAATAGATCACCAATGGAGTTGACGAGGCATATGAAAGCATAGCATCACTGACTTCAGTCTCTCCTGAACATCTAAAAGTCTGGCCTCCAAATCATATCGACCGACTGGAAGTAATATTGGTGGGAACAAGCTGGGAGTTCACTTGTAGTCTCTTTTGCAGTTTTTTGAGCAGTTTTGGCCCTAGAGTAGTAATATCACCTAATAAAATAGTCGACAGATTTGAGAAGTTTTATTAGAAGATTATCCCTTAAGTATAATCCTAATGGCAATGACATTAAAGTATATCCAATTTTACATAGGTTACAGAGATATATAGGTACCAGCTCCAAGCGTTAAAATGACAATATCTCGATGGGGGTCCTCGCATATCCGAAGCACTAACTTATCTACCACATCGTCCTGCAAAAAGCCACCAAATTAGTCACAGTTAGGAACACATGCATTTTAACTAATCCTTTAGGTGATGAAAGGAGAGAAACATCCCGCTTAGGTTCTAGAATTCTTCCTAGGTTCCATCAGTTAATAAAATTTGGCAGCCACAGTGGCAGTGGAATTAAAAGGAAAAAGTTTTATTACCAGTGAAGGAATGTACTCGGATGGTGGGCCAGTTATCAAGGTTGATAACTCATATCCACTGACATTCCAACCGTCTGTTTCTCTAGACGCATAAACCTGAAAAATCCAACTTAGTGGTTTCTGGTGATCAGAAAATGAAAAAACGGTGATCCGAGAAAACTGTACCCTCGTTATAATAACTTGATCCGCGTTACTAAGGGCAATGGCAAAGTCATCCTTTAGTGCTGCTAGGCGACTGTGGAAGTAATGATGATTATTTTGGATAAATAAGCATCGTACTGAATTTTATGCGAAAATTCATGGACAAAGAAACTCTGCACATCACTTCTTTACTTAGAGTGCATACCTATAAGTATGAGGCTGAAACACCACCCACAAAGCCTTTGAGGGAAAACTCTGCCGTGCTGCTTGAAAAACTGCTTGGATTTCCGTGGGATGATGAGCATAGTCATCAACTATATGGCATCCACATATACTGCCTATCATCTCAAAACGTCTTGAAATGCCTTTAATATTCTTTAAGTGCAATCTCAAATGATCGACTGTTTCATAAACTTGTTTTTCATTTCCAACCAGTGCCATTGCCACAGCAATAACCTGCAATACAGAGCAAGACAGTATTGAAATTAAATGACGGAGCACAATTTAACCAGGTCAGCATTGCAATATAAGCTTGTCACCAGAGAAAAATATTGCTGTTGAACAAAACATTGATTATACAAACTCAAGATGCCGATCAACAAACAAGTTGCAAATTGCTCACCGCTAATGAATTGAGAACATTATGAATCCCTGGAATCTGTAGACTGATGTCCGCCACTGGAGAACCCAAATGACACTGCATAAAATCGAATTTTCTTGCTTACACGAAGTTGAAAGTTAAATGTGTGCAAATAAGTTTTCATATGTTTTTCTAGCGGAGAAAACCAAATAAAAACTGCCGGATGATTGCAAAAGGTAGTAAACTACGCATAGACATTGGGACTTGGAAACTATATTGGTGCACAATTAGGAATTAAAGAGTCATTTGAAACACCTTGATAAGCCAGACTAGTAGCCAATTTACATAACGAGTCCTTGAAAATGAAACAAAGAAAAGCAGACCAATATTATAATAAGGAAAAGTAAGCAAGCTAGGTTTGTTCCTCTTACAATGAATCTATCACTACTCTAACCGGGTTAAGTAATCACAAAATTCTTTTAGTTGTATGTTCGAGGCCGCTACCTTACTATAATTATTACTATATTTTTTTTTGCTTCACCAATTTCACGGAATCATGTATATCTGACTCAAGATCTGAAGAGTTAGAAAAACCAGAAATTTTGTTCAGTTTCTTCAATCTTATTCAGCCTCTTTTTAAAGAGGAAAAAGAAAAATATATGTTTTATCTTGAAGATTTGCTAAAGCAATTTTCATCACTGTTTCAAAACTCTGCCATATCCTTGACCTTGAGAAATTAGTTGGATAAGAAATTGTACCAACGTATAATCACTACCACCCTCTGAGTTTGGATGAATCGATGATGCATGCCATTCATTAGAACTTGCAAGTCCAAAAGTAGTTATCTTATAGCAATTACCAACTTGTTCCGAGCTTAGAACTGATGTTTCACCCTTTGAAGCATCTGATCCAGTTGCTTGCTTACAATGGTTCAGCAAGGAACTTGCCCCCTTACTATTGTCTCCTTCCACAGAAAAATAATTAATTCAAAAAACAAATGCCTTTTCTAATCTATGCTAACCAAAATGCACTATCAAGATGTGTTCATTTCTATTAAAGCTGAAGATAGAGTAACAAAACTGTATAGCATATTAGCAACGTACTTATCCCCGCATAAAACGAGATGACCATCCTTCCTGATTCGGTTTAGGAATGCCCTAAAAGTAGTTCTAACAGCTTCCTAATTAAGATAAAAGTATTATGTCAGTTAAATACATATTACATGTATAGACGAAAAGAACATTCTGTACTGTAAGAATACTAACCTCATTTGGAAACATATCAACATGCTCCCAGTCCACATTCGTTACAACAGCTATGTAAGGGGCCAATTTTAAGTAGCAATTATCGTATTCATCAGCCTACCAAACATGAAATGTGTGAGCATAAGGCCAAAATCCTTCGAAAAATGAAATAAATATACACATGAAAAGCATTTCCAGCCTCTGTAGAGAAAAGAAGAACTTAGAAAGTATGAAGATTAACCACTAACGCCTGCCTCACCATGTTCCTGATGACAAGAACAGCTTTTTGTTATTACAGATCAATATCAGAGGAATAGTATAATCCATGCACGCCTACGTCGTGCTACTCTTTTAGGCCTTTTTATTTCCCCCTCGAGGGGCAAAACTCTTAAACCTTTCTAAAGGCTAAATATTAAATGAACCATAAAATAATTAAAAGGCAAGGACATCTTGCCAATTGTCTTGTAAGTTATACTTATAAATAACTTAAAAGCTCTGCAAAATTATAAAAGAAATTCAATTCATCATGAAGGTTATTACCTCTAGTACAAAAGTTTCACTGCTCCCTGAAATAACATTACCATCTGCGAACTGCACACAAGATGAGTTTGAGTATTAATCTCTATCACCGACTTTAGAACCTTACAACCAAAATCCATTAAACTATTAAAACGAAGAAAATTAAAAGACATTGCTGCAAATACCACAAATTCAACGAAAAGGAGAAATATGGATGATTAAGCACGAGCAATGGGCTGATGTAAAGAGATAGATTGCTATATCTGCAATTTTCAAAGTACCTGCGGCACATCTGCACCAATGATGGCTGTAAGATCATCACCCATTGCATTTAAAACATAAGCAAGCATAGCTGCAGTTGTACTCTTCCCTGCAACCATTAAGTGTGTAAACACGCATGTATTGTATATGTGTGTGTGCGTGTGTGTGTGTGTGTGTGTGTGTGTGTGCGCGTGCGTGCGTGCGTGTGTGTGTAGACACACTGCTAATTTTCCACCATCTTGTAAATACTTGCAGGCTGCAGTATAGGACTAAATTGTAAGAATTCATGAAACTAACACTTACCGTGGCTACCACTTACAGCTATTAGGTTGTGATTCTGTGTCAGATTACCCAACCAGTAGTCTCTCTTGTATCTAAAAGAAAAAAGAAAATTCAGTAGAATCACCAATGTAGCAAAATACAATGATTAAAGAACACAAATTCAGATGGTTGGAAACAAAACAAATAGATCGAACAGATTTTTGAAATATGAAAAAGTACACATTGATCATATCTGATTAAAAAAATTTACAATTTACGAAAACTGGATGTAGATCAAACAATAAAAATTGTGTCGTACTGGTGAGATATTCTTTTTCATGCCTGACGAAACAATTCTATTAAAAAAAAAAGCCAGCTGCTTTTGGTAAAACTAGAGACATCATATGATAATACATGTACTCACACAGGTATTCCAACAGACTTTGCGTGTAAAATCTCCACATTGTTGTGGGGAATAGCACTTGAAATAATAACAGCATTAGGCAATCTTGAGCTACTTCTCCTTCGCAAATTCAATGCCGAATGACCGATGTGCAAACGCGCTCCGGCTTCTTGTAGTCTGTCCATGAAGCTACTCCATGTGAGATCTGAGCCGCTCACTTCATAGCCCTACAACAAATTTCAACCATTAACACTCGGAAGAACACAAAATTTTTCCATCTCCAGTTAATTAGCACAAAAATCAAGAACGTCACGCTCAGTTTGGCGGACGAGAAAACTTAGGAAAATGGAAAAGGAAAAAAAAAAATCTTTAAATTCTTCCAAAATTTTTCCAAATTCTACTCAGACACCTGTTTCAGTGCAAGAATGGCGAGTGCAGACATGCCACAGCCTCCAACACCGACAAAATGAAGCCATTCCTTTTGCTTGCTCGAGCTTACTGATTCTGGAACTTTCTCGTCCGTACACGCTTTTGAGATCGAGCTGCTACCATTGTTATCATTGGAAGCTGTCACGGAGTTCCGGCTATGATGCGGTTCGCACCGGAAGTACCTTTTTCTGAAAATTGTGTGGGGCTGGGTTTTACATTTCCCGAGAAAATTCGCCGAAAAGTTGAGGGATTTAGACGGTGAAATCGCCGGGAATTCCATTTTCGTGTGATTTTTTTCGCGGGAAATGTCGGCCTCGCATTTAGATAATTGGCGAGGTCGTTGAACTACATAAATGGGCCTAAGATTTTATTGGACCAATGACATAATAAATAGCAAACAGCTAAGCGCCTGGCTTCAATTTTAGTGTCACTAAAATTATTTTTTTAATATATTATCACTTTTTTATTTATATTTTTAAAATACTACTGGTTTAATAAAATCTTAGGCCCATTTATGTAGTTCAACGACCTCGCAAATTATCTAATAAATAGCATTTTTCACGCAGCTAAGCGCCCGTCTGATGCTTCAGCTTTCGCGTCTCTAAAACTTTTTTTTTTAATATATTACCATTTTTTATCATTTATATTTTTAAAATATTACAGTATATTTTAAATTTTAAAAGTTTATAATTTTGTAAATATAAGTCTAAATGAGATATTTTTTTTAAATTACATAAATTTTCGATATGAACAAAACAATATCCATATTAATATTTTTTTAAAAAAAATTTTTAAAATTTTATATTTTTTTCACCTCAAACAGTTTTTTTATTAAACATATTTTCAAAAACAACTTTTTTTCAATTCAAAAAAAAAAGTCTCCAAACATTCCCTCCAAACTAGCCCTTAATTTGATTTGAATTATAATTAAAAAAACTATTTTCACCGTTTATGGTTATTTTCATAGATTTATAACTTAAACTTTAAAATTCATAACTTTATGTTTACAAATTTAAAGGAGATTTTTTTTAAATTGTATAAAATTTCGAGACAAACGAACTCCATTTTGATTTTTTTTTCCAAACACATTCAAATTTTTACAATATTTAACTTTAATAATTCAAATGTCTCACCGAAACCACAACTCAAAAAACACAGTTTCAATCTATACACCAAAAGCATACTAAATAAATAGCATGATTAGTAAACTTGTTAAATAAATAATCGATTTACTAAAGTTGTTATAATTATTTATTTCAAAATTTTTTTAAAGTTTGTTATATACTTTAATTATTTATTGAATAAGCATTTACTTACTTCTTCCTTCGGAGATGAGAGATGTCCCTTTCTATTATTGTCGACACAAATTTGCCCTCCTCCCTTAAATTAATTAATATAAAGCCCCAGTCACATATCTTTTTTAATTATTATACAAAGAAATTAAAGTAAGAAGTGTAACTTTGCAGTAAAATACTAAAACTGAGCTGCTGGTGGATCGTTAATGGATGAATTGAGCAAAATATTCGAAGGCCTTAGTTGGGATTTTCCCCTTTGAGTTTCCTTGCTGATGATAAATTTACCATAATTTTTGTTGCTTAACGTAATTATATGTCGCTGTAAACTTGTAGTTTGCTTTCTGAAGGACGACAAAAGAAACTAGGGCATACAAAGGAATAAAACGGGTATTTTGGACAACAAAGATACAATTATCGTTTATTTAACATGATTAGGACGCGTACACGTTTATTGATTAATTTTGTCTTTTCTTTCAAGAAAACATACTAAGCTTACGTACAAATTTAAGAATTCAAACTACTTGTACTTAATAAATCATATGAACTTTTACACTATATCCTATGTAATTAAGTTATAAATGACTTATAGAGAATCAAGCAAGTGAATATAAACACAGACGCGTGTTATTACTCGTGCTAATAATGTAATGTAATCCTATTATTAACTATCGTTTATAATAAACTTAAATCCACTAATTTTGTATATGGGTTTAAATTATGTCTCTTGTGTCATGACACAAACTACCACTTGTGTGTGAGGGAGTGTGTATTAATGGAGAAGTTATAAACACTTTGGTAGCTAGTTAACAAAGTTGGGATATCAAAAACTGCAAGTTCGTTTAGATAAAACATTGTATTGACATTACATTTAAATATAATGTATTGAATACAATATGTATTTAGATGAAAAATATCTGTATTGCATTCAAAGACAATTTTTTTGGATTAAAAGTATTTAAATTGAATTAAATTTGAAATTATAATGTGATTAATAAAAGTAAATAGAAAAAAGGAGGAAGAAAGAGAGTATGTGACGTAATTAGTTAAAATAATAAAAAAAATGAAATGGTAAATAGTGAATGTATTGGATTCAAATTGTAATGTGATTAGTATTTAAATGTAATATTTTTATTTTTAGATAAAAATAACATTACATTTAAATAAAATATAAGTACAATATTAGAATCAAAGGTAACATATATACATTCATGAGAATAACATCTCAAAATCCTATTGTAAATAACATTTTTATGAAAATAATTAAAATAAATAAAAAGGTTTAAGATATTTGAGATACAATATCAAATTTACAAAGTAAATAAAAAATTTCTAGATAAATAACATATTTATATAATGTTACTTATTCTAAATATTTGTAAAACCTGCCATTTAACTCCCTAAAATCTCCCATTCTTAAAGAAATGGGACTTATGAGGTATTTTATTTGCAATTTTGTTTTTATATTGCATTTAAATGTAATGTAATTTCATCTAAACATAAAAGTGTAAATTCAAATATAATACTTTCTAATAGTATTTTAATTACATTTATTATTTTAAAATATTTTAAAAATAATTTTTTTCATTTACATCATATTCTCTTTTTATCTCACTTTTATTATCTATTTTATCAATTATATCAATTTTTTAACTTTAAAATATAATTTAATTATTTTATATTTAAATATACATTATATTCAAATACAAAATAAATATTTTTTATATAAATATAAAATATATTTGTTATATTTCGTAAATATAATGCAAATGAAACACTTTTATTAAATGTCCTGTTAGATACCAAAAGACAGTGGGGCTGAACATGGCCAGTGGCCGCCTAAAACTGCTTGTGCAAAAGATGACACGTCAGTCTCGATGGCAGTGGGCGGTTAACTAAACTGACAATTGAGTTTGGTTACGCCCTCTGGCAGTGGGCGGTAACCAAACGCACCAAGACTGGCCGACAGTGTGTGTGGGCAGTCGTGTGCGGTCCCATTGGTTGTGCGGGCGGTTTCGGTTTCTGATTTTTTGGCAAAACTGACAATGCGGTTCGGTAACCGCCCACATGTAAACCGCAGGAACCACCCAAATGTTTGGGCCTAAGAGGAAGGCTTTAGTCTGAGCATTGTAGCCTAAACTATGAAGCCCAATCATGAGGTTCACATGCCGTATTAGTTTGCGTGTGCCGCAATGTTCCGCTTACGATGTCGTCATCCTGGGACAGATGCTGCATTCTCGTGGCTCACCGCCGTAATGACGGAGACTTTAATAAAATCAACACCGCACGAGTTCTCAAAAAAACACACTGATTAAAAGCAGATTTATTTTGATTTTGATTTTTTTTTTTGTTTGGTTTAATCTTATACTTGTAAACCCACACGTGGCATGTGAGACGCGTAAAGTATTTTATGAGTTTTGCCTTAGCGAAGGAAATGGGAGATCGGAAGACCGGATTGGGCCCAATCCACCATTGGTGGGTTGATGTCGGTCGAATTCTTTGGTTGGTCCGGCGGCAGGTAATTATCGGCTGTCGTGGGGTCATATGCTCTCTTCTTTTGTTTTGGCGAGACTTATAGGAGTAGACTACGGCTCGATGATGCAGAAAAGGTGAAAAACAATGTGAAATAGGAAAAGTATATATCTCGAATAAAAGAGCCAATCCTAACAATCCACCCAAGGAAAGAGGATACTTAACACTTCCAATCAACACTTTCTTTTTCCCTTTAAAAAGAAAAAAGCAACATTCACCTTAGAACCCTTTTTTGTTTTGTTTTATTTTTCATCATTTTAACCTTTTTTTTTTTTTTTTACGTGTCTTGAACGATGCTGTTGGTTTCACTATTCATCATTAGGCCTCCAAGAACTTAGCATGCGTTTGGTTAACGCATTTTTTTGATATTGCTTTTAAATGCAATCCAATTTTCTCTCAATTACAAAAATATTTCATTCAAATACCAATTACATCACATTTTAAATCAAACACAATCACTATTTATTATTTTACTTTTTCTATTACTTTTATTAATTACATCATATATTCTCTCTCTCTTTTTTTTTCTCTCTACTTTTACCCATCACATCACATATTCATTATTAAAATACAATTCAAATACTTTTCACCCAAACACACATTGCATTCAAATGCAATGCTAATGTTTTTCCTCCAAATATAAATTACATTCAATGTATTGCATTAATACTTTTCACCCAAACATTACATTAAAATACTTTTCACCCAAACACACATTACATTCAAATGCAATGCTAATGTTTTTCCTCCAAATATAAATTACATTCAATGCATTGTATTAAAATGCAATGCAAATGCAATGCGTTCACCAAACGAGGCCTTAGTATTAATTGTTTTCATTAATTAGTCAATAAACTATACAAATTCAACAAAACTTGTGTACACTAAAATTTTTTTGAACTTGGGAGGAGATAATTTGAATTCTATGTCTCATAGTGAAATTACTTATAAAATTAGAATTCTTTTGATTCATGATTAAGTTTAGAATAAAATGAAATTTTTATATTTAAATTAATTACTTTAGTTATAATTTTTATTAATTAAAAAAAGACTGAATTTAAAAGTTAAGAATGTGAGTCAACAAACCTTGAATCTTTACGTACACGTCTATTTTGCAACGTTGCTCATTTATATCAAATCAGCACAAACATCCGGATTGGATACTTAAAACGATGATCCTATTGCGCAAATTGGCATCATTATCTCCAATACATCATTTGTGGGTTGAGGTCAACCTCCAACAGAATAAGATAACTTTCCTTATTCATAACAGCGGCAAAAAGTGCACGTTGATGTCGGAGCCAAACAAAAGGAGAACATGTCTCAACATAATAATAAATTATTTTCTCAGGAAAACAAAAAGATTAAAGCTCATTAGTTTGCGTTTTGAAACTTTATTTTTTTTTTGGTTATTTTATTTCTTTCCAGAAAGTAGATGGATAATATTTTGGGTAGACATGACGGATAACAGAAAACTAATTAGCCAACCCCACTCAAGAGAATAAAAAATATATAACCGAAAGTGGAGAGAGGGAGCGTCGTCCAAAACTCCTCCTCCTCCTCCTCCTCATCCATTTATATATATATATATATGTGTGTATGTTGAGATAGCATCCATTTGTATTTGGGATGCTATGATATATATATACATATAAAGGTTTGGTGCATGGGCCACAAAAAAACGTCGCGTATTTTGCATTGGAGAACGTTGAGTTTGGTTGGGCGGGGGGTCCATTGAAGCAGAGATTGGCTATGCAACGCACGCGTAGCCTCTTTGTGGTTGAGTGTTGAGACGGTCGTCCATGGACCAGAGATGGAACAAAATGGCTTTTTAGGCTCGTGAGGTGAACAGCGGTGCCACTGTGGATTTAAATGGTTCGTTGACTCATCTTCAACCAAGTGCTCGACCCTGTAGACTTTTGTTCTTTAGTACACGTCTTTGCACTTAAAAATATATACTCTTTGGCTATGTTTCTGACAATGAATCTGGTTAAGAAAAGGTTTGCAGAATAAACAGTATATCGTACTAATATGCCGGCCATAGTGACAGTGCGTTTTCTCATGTCGGTATAAATCTTTAAATGATAAAAAGAGAGAATTGTTAGGTTTTATTTCGTATTATTTTTAAAATATTTTGTATTTTTAAAAAATTAAAAATAATAATATTTTTAAAATTATATTGAGATTATTTTTGAAATTGAATTTAATTGTGTTTTTTAAGTATATATTTTAAATAAATTAAAATAAAATTTTGTTTGATTATATTTTTAAAACCACATTTTAAAAGTGAATATTTTATAAAAACATATTTATATTTAATTTTTAAAACATAACAAAAAATAATTCATTAGTCATAATAAAAAAAACCCTTTGATGATGAGTTTTACAATGAAGAATAAGAATGAAAGATATTAGTGGCCTGAGTCTTAGGTGACGGTGATGGTGAGATTTGGGTCCCGAGTCGATAATTGTCGCCTCGAGTCAGTGGTCATTGTTGCGAGGGGGCTATCGTTGTTGTCACCAGTTGATGATCATCGTCCTTCGTTTGAGATGGAGGCCATTGCCAGACACGATTGTCTTAGGTGACGGTGATGGTGAGATTTGGGTCCCGAGTCGATAATTATCGCCTCGAGTCAGTGGTCATTGTTGCGAGGGGGCTATCGTCGTTGTCACCAGTTGATGATCATCGTCCTTCGTTTGAGATGGAGGCCATTGTCAGACACGATTGTCATCATCGATATTACATAAGCATCGAGAGAAAGAGAGAGGAGAATGAGGGAAAAAAATAGAAAAGTAAAAATAAATTTTTTTCGTTTTCAAAAAATCTAAAAAAATAACATAATTGAAAACGATGTTTTTAAAAATATTAAATAAACAAATACTATTTTAAAATCATTTTTATTTTTTTATTTTTTTAACAATAAAAAATCATTTTTAAAAACAAAAAGAAACGACCCTTTAGTTCTTTCCTTTATTTTTTTAGGGAAAGAATCTAATAAAATATGACTCAATTTATAGGTACTTTAGAATGCATAAGAACAATTCGATAACATGTTACGGGTAACGTGTAACTGTTGACATTTGCTATTCTTTTGAGTGTTTGACTAAACTTTACAAGTTACCGGGAAAAGTTGACTATAGTCTATAGAATTAAAAATTTGGCCTCTTTTCTTTTGTTTTTTTTTTTTGTTGGCTTTTTTCATTTCCCAATAAAAGTTTAGGAGGTCGACAGTAACTTAATAGGATTATAGGAAGAAGTCAATCCTCGTATGCTGTCAAAAACGGTTATTGGCTGCATAATTGAAAATTTTAAAATGGGAAGCGGTCAACTACAGTGATGCATTCAAATTAACAATTTTTGACATATTGCTAACTGTGAGTCTGCGAATAGTTGTTTTTTCTTTTTTCTTTCTTTTTTTTTAAAGAGTCAAATCAATTGAACTTGTCATTTCACGTGTCTATGTTCATAACAACCTTTGGGCTTTTTTTTTTTTTAGGAGATTATTTTTTGGCCTTCGAATAAAATGAAATCAGGTACCGATTGGCCAATTTTGCTAGAATTCTCATACAGTGCAAACTTCATTGCTATGTACCCAACACCAATAGTTTTGTAGTATTTTTTTGATTCGCATGGATTTTCTTGTTCATTTTAAGTTTCCTTCGCAGCAAACATAAAAGGAAAAAAATTATATATGTATATATTAGCTACTTAGACATTGGTAGAAGAATTGTAAAGCATATGAATGGAGCTTTAGAATTAATACTTATAGCTCTTAAAAGGAATATACAAATCCCATATACACTGTACTTCTTCTCCAGTAAAAAAGACTTTGGCACAGCATTATGGCACTCCCACACAAAACTGTAAGCATAACCCAGGAAGAACTCCTGCTGTCCATTACTTTTTTTTTTTACATTGTAATACAAAAATCCTTTCAAAAGTCATTTCACATTATCAGAGTCATGAATTCTTGATGATTTAGCTCTCTTTCTGATCTCTTTTTCCAACTCTTCAAGACCTCCAACTTTTTCAACTTCCTGCACCACATCATAACAAATAAATTAATTGATCATTAAAAAAAAAAAAAGGAAAAGAAAGGAGAGGCGAGGAAAGGAAAAAGAACCAACCTTAGGTCCCAAAAACAAGCCGTATGGGACACCATTGAATTTGTCTGAATGGTGGAGCTAAAAGCCAAAAGAAATCCAAATCAGACCAAATCTTTTACTTAGGATTCTAGTTAAGGAAAACCCAAAAATTAATTTAACGAATCAGCGTCAAAAGTATAAATTTTTTTTGAATTTACCTTGTGAGCAGCAGCCACTCTTCTGAAGTAAGGCACGTCGGCAATGGGACCCACGGGGAATCTTTTGTGGACCAAACCATCGTGGACAAACATGTAGGCCATGCCAAAAACCGTAATTCCAAGACCCTGAACGACGGTCAACCACGTAAATACGAGAAATATACAGGGTTATTTTAGTAACCAAAAAGATTATTGATAATCCCCACCAATTAATTATTAATAGAAACGGTCAAAGCAAATCCAAATTTCGGATTTGGAAGAAATTGACGGAGACAGACTTACAGCACCGAAACAGAGTCCTGGCACAAGGCCCTTGTGAAAGAAACCATAAGACATAAGAGCTATGGCTGGGACTGCATTAATTATAGCGAACACATCGTTGAGCTCGAAAGGGCCTTCTCTGGGTCGGTGGTGGGACTGAAAAAAAGTTGCAATGAATTAGTGATTGGTAGCTGAGAAATTGTTTTAGATTCCTTATTTTCTCAGCATACAGACAGAAAATAAGAATGGCGAGAAGAATTGGAAACGAACCTCGTGCATGTTCCATAAGGAAGCGTGCCAAAGAGCTTTGTGAGCCCATCTTGCCCAAAACTCCATACCCACCTAGAATTTACCAAACACCCAATTCGTTTTAGTTTAACAAAAAAAAAAAAGAAAAAGAAAGGACTCAAAAGTTTGGTCATGGAGATTTTGATTTTCTCAATCAGAAGCCAAAAAGTAAGAACATAGAACTTACAGCAGCACCAACAGATAGAGCAAACGTGCCGAACATTTCAGAGTACGGAACCTCTCCACCCTGCCCAAAAAGAAATCAATAGTTAGAGAGCGAAAGAGAGAGGGGAAGTACCAAATATTCTTGCTGTGATTGAAGAGAGAGAGAGAGAGAGAACCTACATCCATTTGCCAGTAAAACCTGTAATACACAGCCATAACCGCCAAGGAAGTGATCCCAAAGCTGGACATGACGGCAGCGACGAGATAGGTAAACCTCTCGGATCTCTTCCTGGCGAGCTTCTCGGCGACGCGCTGCGAGATCTGAGGATCGACATTATCAGGGATTATCACCGGCGGATTCTCCGGCGGGTCGGCGCTCTGCTTCTTGTCCTCCATGAGAACGCAGACCGTCACGCATAGTCTGGGGCGAGACCGAATCAGGGTCGCCTTGTTCCGGCCGGGGAAGAGATTCGGGAGGGGGGAGAAGGAGGCGGAGGCTTTTATGGGGAGGAGGTACGAGGAGTGGATAAGGCGGAAGGGCTTAGGGGCTGTGGCTGCTGTGAGTCCCACCGCCATGGAAAAAGGTGTGGTGGTGGTCGAGAAGGAGGTGAGTTCTGGACTGCGCGACCGACAGGTGACTCGCAAGGGGTCTGTTTTCTGTGAACTGAGACCACAATTTATTTGTGTATGTGGACTCCCCTTGAAAGTTTTTATTTTTTTTATTTTTTGCTGGTTGACTCCCCTTGAGAGTTATGTACGTAAATATATATGCTAGCGTTTTCGAATGGAAATAACGACGAAAAACCTTGGGGGATAAAAGGGCATAACTTTCGGACGAAATTACTAGAATGCCAATTAGTTTAGCAATATTTTGGTACCAAAAAAAAAAAATAGTCCAATTAGGTCTTTTTAAAGTGTCATATTAAATATTTAATAATGTGATTTATAAGTGATCAGTTAAAAATTTACGAGGCAACATATAAACTTACTCCTAATCATAAATTGAAAGAAAGGTATTGTTGTTGATGTATCCTCTATTGATCTACATCTATAATTAAAATTAGAAGTTTATTAATATGAAATAAACAGATATGATTCAATTTTATTAAAAAAGCGTTTAGTTTTACTTTTATCATCGTAAATTCGGCATTACATTATTTGATAACTAGTTCTGCTCACTAATTTATGAAATTTTCTTTTTTGCTGAAAAGGATCTTTGTTACGATGAGGCTAACAACTAATAAGCCCTCAAGAGATAAACACATAGAAAAAAGTACAACACAATGGGCTGGACACTCCCAAAACAACAAGGAAAGTCCTTACTACTGGCAATTTGACTCATTACATGACAACATGACATGAAATCTGTACGAAATTAAGAATTTGGGTTTTCCTTAAATGGATTTAGGTAAAAAAAAAAGAAAGTCAAACTTGTCAAACACGATTAAATAAAAGGTCGAACCCGCACGAATCCGCCAACCTGCAGTTAACATGAAATAACCCGTTTAATAAATGGATCATAAGTGGATTGATATAAACATGACTGATAAATTACTTATATATAATATCTAATATATTTAAATTATTATATATAATATATAATGTTTTACTATTTTTAATTTTGAGTTTTCAAAATTAAAAATTTAAATATAGAATATATCTTTTCTTATATATATATTAAAAATTTTTAACATAAAAATAAAAATCTAAGTTTTGTTTTTGTTTCTTTAGTCTTTTAATTATATGCATAGCATGATTTGGATTTATGCTTATTTGCTTGTTTTAACTTGATTGTGACTTGTGTTGTGAATTTAATTTGATTATAGACTTTAATTTATTTTTGTATTTATCTTTTATGAACTGAATTTTAGTGTAACTTGATTGTAATTAAGTTAATTTGGTTACTGTTTAGGTATTAAATGAGTTTTTTTTTAGTGTTAAAAATTAATAATAGATTAGTTAAATGGGTCAATAATAGATTAAAAGAATTTTATGACCTTTTTATTAAGTGAGTTTGACAGGTTAACACGATATGTTTATAACTCGTTTACACATTTATGACACATTTAATAAACGAGTCATATCTTGTTAGTCCCTTTTATTAATTGTCATGTTTGGGTTTTATTTTTTGACACAATTATTAAATGGTTTGTGTTCGTGTCAAGGTTTGTCGTGTCAATAGACGGGTCAAACACGACACGAATACTACAAGCTAACACGAATTGCCACTAATATTGAAATGGATTCTAAGGCGAGTTCTCAGTTATAACATCCTTGGGAATAGAGTCAACATTGAAAAAACCAAACAAGGAGTTTGCATTACACCATCTAGCAATGTTATGAGCTAAGTAATTTACTTTTCTATTAATCCAACTAACATCCCAAATTTGCCTAGAATCAAGAATGCACTCAGCATCCAAAAGAAAAACTTGAGAAATAGACAAACATGAGAATATTAATTTAGGCAAACTTTTGAAAACATTGGCAAAGTCTCCTTCAATGGCCATTGCCATCGAGTCATCCACTCTCATCGTCACCAACTTAGCTACCAACAACAATGCGATTGTTTCCCCTTCTTCCACCTTAGAAACAAAGCACTTGTAAGCTCTCATTTAAAGCACTTGACCACTCGAGTCTCTCGCCACCACCGCACAAATTGATCTAGACTCCCCAATACTCACATTAAAATTAATTTTGATCCAACCCCTAGGAGGAGGATGTCAACTTGCTCGAGACTCTACAACTTGGCTAGTGGTTGAAGTAGCCTGCTTATACAAAGAAATGATAGAGAGTATAGACATCCAAAGCTATTAGTATCGAAAGCCTTTCCTTAGTGAATAAGGTTATTTTTTGCTTTCCATATATGATCAAAAGTCACAAAAAAAAGCAACAGTTTGTCAAACTCGTTTGGCAACTAAAAAACCCCAATCCAGAATCTCTAAAAAAGAGGAGACCAATATAGAATCTATCCTAAAAGCTCATGGCAAAGAGAACCACAGGTTACAAACAAAATGGGCAAAACCATAGTATATGGATTTCCTGATTCAACGTTTCCATTACAAAAAGGGTAATCCATCGAAGGCATTTGAACTTTTCTTCCTAAAACATCTCTAACAAAAAAGAACATTCCATATTAGGTGCCACCACAAGATATTGTGTCTTTTGTGAATTCTAGCATTCCATATAGCTTTTCATTGTCCGATTAAATAAAAGTAACTAGCGGTCAACCTTATACATTGGTCTAACAAATAAGCCAATTTAATGGAAAAACTCACATTCTTCATCCCCGCCCAACTACAAGTACCCGGAGTAGAAAAACAAGGGGTAAGAATTTTGCAAATCAAGTCTACATGCTCCATAATAAACATAATAAGAAGATTCTGTATATCATACAGAAAAAGATCAACCATAGAGAAAGGACCTAATATAGGGTTTTCCACTGCCTTATAGCGAAAGCCCTCACACCCTCTAACACAAGGCTCCCTATAAGGGTCAATAAAAGTACTATCATTAATCTTTCAGATTGCCCCTTTCCCAATAATATCTCTAAATGACAAAATACTTCTCTAAAAGTAGGAATCCATATTTTTCAGTTTTGCCACCCCAAAAAACTTCTTCTTCAAACACTTAGCTCACAAAGCTATCACCCACACACTATCTTATTCAGTTATCATCTTCTTCAGTTAGAATCTTCCCAGCCTACTTGGTAAGAAAGGCTCAATTCACGTCTTCCACTCTTCTTAAGCCAATGCTTCCCGATAATTTAGGTTTACAAATTGTGTCCTAAGCCTTAAGTCATACTGTAATGTGCCTGTTGCCATTTTTACCCCACCAAAAAGCTTTTAAAGCACCATCCAATTTGGATGCAACCCATTTTGGTATAGGATTAATCATCATCATGTGCATCAGAATAGCTTGACCAACCACTTGAATTAATGTCAGTTTACCACCATACGATCGCAACTTTGACTTTCATCCCTTGATTCTCTATATAGTACGGTCGAGAATGAAATCCCAATCCTTCGACCGTGCCCTCGACCAAATCAATGGGAATCCGAGATGCTTAGACTTGCTTGAGAATGGAATCCCAATCCTTAAAGGATTTAGTCCTTTGTATTGCTAGATTATTACATCTATTTATAGCACTTGTTACATTTTTTTTTTTAAATGAATGAATGAAAAATTTATCCTTTCAAAAAAAATTTTAATGAAAGGGATTGAATTGGCCTAATTCAATATTAAAGAGTACAGTTGGAGTTTTCAAAGCTCAATAAATTAACTTTAATGATCCTAGAATTTGATAAAATACATGATATTTATCTATCTATTAAATATATTATAACGGTATCTAAAAAAAAATTTGATTACTAGACCTAAAGAAATTTAGAATTTATATGTACAAAGGAAAATCATATCCAGATGAGCTTTGTTCAAAGTTATTAAAGGCAACAAAATTAATAGATAGATAATATTAGATATGTACAAAATTAATGTACAAAGTTAATTAGATAGTATATGTACAAAGTTAATAGATAGATAATATTCATTAATCTATTAAATATATTATAACGGTATCTGAAAGAAATTTGATTACTAGACTTAAAGAGAATCAAAATGTGTATGTATGAAGGGAAATCATATCCAAAAGAGTTTTGTTCAAAGTTATCAAAGATAACAAAGTTAATAGATAGATAGTAATAGATATATAGAAAGTTAATATACAAAGTTAATTAGACTATATATATACAAAATTAATAGATAGATAATATTCATCTATCTATTAAACATATTATAACGGTATCTAAAAGAAATTTTAAATACTAGACCTAAAGAAATTCAGAATGTATATGTACAAACGAAAATCATATCTAGATGAGCTTTGTTTAAAAGTTATTAAAGATAACAAAGTTAATAGATAGATAATATTAGATATGTATAAAATTAATGTATAAAATTAATTAAACTATATATATAAAATTAATGGATGGATAAAATTCATTTATCTATTAAGTTTATTAAATATATTATAACCATATCTGAAAGAAATTTAATTATTGGACTTCAAAGAGATTCAGAATATACATGTATAAAAGAAAGTTATTGCAACAAGATAAATTATATATATATATATATTTAGGTAAAAGTATTCGTTCCTTGAAAATTTTGGACCCGATAGACTGAACCTGGAAGGTCGGAAAGTGAGTTTGCCCATCCACGTAAGGAGAAGAAAAAGTTAGTGTGGCAATCTCGTAATTTTAACGAAAAAAGGGGGCGAAAAATGGGAAAGTGGGGAGGTCCCAGCAGAACAAATGTCGGGGCGGGAGTGAAGAATGTGAGGCTGACGCGGAGTTTGGGGGATTTGCGAGAGCGAGTGACAGCGAATCACATCGCAAGAATTCATTTCCTAGTCCTCCCCCAAAAATCAGCTACACCATCTCTCCCTCTCCCTCTCTTTTTTGTTTTTTGCCGCACTTGTTGCAATTTTAGTGGCCGTCGCATGACGCCGCGTTCCACGTACGCGCTCTACCAATCAAATAAAATGAGAGGGGACGTTTGTGTACGGCTCCTTTTTACTGATGTTAATTGATTTGAATTTTGAGGGCCTCGTCCCTCCTCTGCTCTTCGCCTCATGGATCGACGGCATCCGCCCATCTTTGAGCCTCCTACGCGCGACGCATCAGCTGTTTAATGTGAGAACTGTAGTAATTGGTGACACGAGGACCTACTTTTTTTTTTTTTTTAGCAGCCAAGGAGCACTAATTCTTGCTTATGAGTTACGACTCATGTTTGCCGCCACAGAGTTTGGGTGGATTGAGATAACTTGGCAACTTTTTGCTGCGAGGGTTATCTGAAGTGCTTGTTTACAAATGTGATAAAAAATCACATCACAATTAAGATGACTAATCTTATGCATATCTCTTGAATTACATGATTATCCTCATTTAATATGGACAAACTTTAAATTAGTTTTATTTAACACCTTTGTTACAATTTATAAAATAAGGTGATAATTTGATATTCAAAATTTTTAATAAGAGGCATAATATGTTTTGTAGTGTCCAATAGACATGTACTAGGGATATAAATAACGTAAAGTTGAGTAATACTAAAGATATCAACTTTAATTTTAATTTTTAAGTATCAATTCATATAATCAGAGGTGGAAGGAGGTGGAGACAAGGAAGGCATATGTACCCCTTGAACTTTTGAAAAAATTTTTTTAACCTCCAAAGTTTTTATAATTTTTTACCATGACAAAATATTTTACAATATTTTATCTTTTATTTGCCCTTGAAAATTTTTAAGTACTATATTTATATGATTTTTCAAGAAAATTTAAATTTCACCCAAATTTTTTTTGCTTTTAAGTATCTACATTTAAAATTTAATATCTCAAATGAATCAAAATCAATTATACTATTATGTAAAATTCATAATTTTTTGAATTATAAATTTTAAAATGAAGTTAAACTCTATTATAAGTTTAATTCATTAGAGGGGAAAAAAAAAATACCAAAGATGCAAATCGATAAACAATAATAAAAGATTTTGATGTTGGAATTTTGGTTCAAATTTTTATTTAAATCATGCCATTCGAAAAAAAAAATTTTAGCTCTATTATTATATATGACTGAATGTTGTTTTCTTTTCATTAATAAATATAATCAATTATATAACTATCTTTTAAATATTTATTAATAAAATAATGAAAACACATGTATGATATTTAAAAATTGAGATTGTAATTGAAATATATCCCTAGCCCTTTTGCATGTAGTAATCTATCTTGCCATGAAATTTCATCTCAAATTAGCCATTTTCACACGTAATTAGTTGACCATTCTCAGCAAGGGGACACCAAAAGTTTGGTTGCATTCGTGGAATAACACGTTTCACAAGTTCATTTTTGAAAAATTTTCACTTCTTCCTAAAAATGCTCATTTAAAAAAAAAAAAAAGCGTTCTAAATTTACGTATTTAAACATAATCTTTTTGAATTTTTAAATATCATAAAAAACTTTCTTTTTAAAAGTAATATTTTTTTATTTTTAAATAAAAAAATTTTGTAATGTCAAACAAGATTTTTTTTCATTTAGGAAAATAGATTTCACGTCGTATCAGAGCCTTCAAGAAAGCACGCGCACATACTTGGGCTGTGCACGTTTTCCACGTGCCTTTTATGGTCACTATTTTTCATTAATGGTTTTGCCAACGTTATGAACGGTTGTGTACGAGTCGCAGGAGCTTGTCAGCAAATTGTGGCCCTGCAATAATTTAAAAAATATGTGAACGCTTTTTAACCTTGATTTTGGTAGTCATTGAATATCAAACGTAACAAATGTAATTAATGAACCAATATAGGCCTTAGATACCCTAGTAATATATGTCTTTAGGGAAAATAATTACTCTTGTTATACATGAAAATTAGTTATACGAAGTAAAGTGAAAAAATTAGTACTACTACTACGATACTAATCAAATATTGCTATCGTTATATAATTGTAACTTTTCAATAAGGATTTTCTATCAATTTATCATTATAAATATTATTTTTAACGTACCTTATTATCGTGATTTTTTTAAATTTTTTTAAACAAGGGGATTGTTATCCTTATTTTCTTTATATTTTTAGTTTAATTATTAATATTCTGTTTGTGTTTTGTTATGGTTCTTGATGTTAGCTACTACTGCTATTATTTTACTAGTGCAGGCATTAATATTGTAGTATTACTTGCTACTTTTTACTCATTTTATTGTTATTTTGATTACGTTATTTTTATCTTGGATGGAATAAATTGACTCAAATCAATGATGCCGTCACGGCACCACTCACCAATACGTGGCCATACATTTGTGGGATCATTGCTGATTTCATTCTATATATAAAACAATACATGCACAAAAGAAGGTAAATCCAATAAAATAATAATAATAATAATAATAACAACAAAAACAACAAAGCCGAATGAGCAGAGATCTGTATCTCAGAAGAAATGGTGGTGCATTTTTTTTTTTAATCTAGAAAAAAATTTATGATTTTTTTTTCTTAAGACATGCTTTTTTTTTAGTATTCTTCCTGTGAGAAATGGAAGCAGTTAATGCAATGATGAATTTTTTATGATAATGTTGTAAGTATGATCTGTGTTTTCTAAAAGAGCAGATCATGTAGATATATGCACTTGACTTACAGGTCAATATTTACTAAAAAACTAGAACCTTCTTTTATTTCATCTTAAATAGATTCGGTTACGTTTGCTATTTTCATGCCCACAACTGCAGTTAAAACCTGCCCAAAAATGCTAAAATCTCCCATTATTAGACTCCTCAATATCTCTATAAATTGTACGCTTTCCCATCTCCTAGACAAGAAACCATCGTTCTTCAAATATATAAATAAAAAAGAAAGAAAGAAGCAATCAATTCACATAACCATGGAGACGCCTAGTCGAAAATCCAGAAAATCCCATGTAATTTTTCTTTCGTCTGGGTCAATTGATTAAAGTCATTTCTTATTTTAATTTCTGCATTTTTAAGGTAAAGTGTGTGGTATTATCGTTAAACTATATTATAATTACGTGATTTTATATATTATTAATTAATACTTAAATTATTTTTTTAATCTGTTTCAAAAAAATTTTTTTCTTTTGATTTCCAACTTAATTGCAGGTTAAAATTGGGTCAGGCATTTTTACGCTTGGATTAGTGTTACTTTTGGCAGAAACCAGAGCAGCCTTTGCGTCGAGGGGGTTTCAAAAGGTGGGCCAGACCCAGGGTCAGATCAAATGTGGCCGAAAGCACAGCGCGGTTTTGACTGATTTCGGTGGCGTTGGCGATGGAAAAACATCAAACACAAAGGCCTTTAATGCCGCTATTGATCATCTCAGCAGATTTGCATCAGACGGCGGAGCAGAGCTAATTGTACCGCCCGGTAAATGGTTAACCGGCAGTTTCAATCTCACCAGCCACTTCACCCTCTTCCTCCACAAGGATGCCGTTATTCTTGGGTCGCAGGTATTTTATTTTTTGTAATTTTTAGATTAGCTCTGAGCCAGTTAAACTACGTAAATTTGTCATTTCTTTTAGAAAGAAATTCTAATGTGATATGATATGATGCATAGTATTATATAGAGAATTCAATTTAATTTTTTGTATTTTTTTAACGTTCGAATCACAAAATTCTCGTTTTGTTTTATATATTTGGTATAAAATCATTATAAAACTTTAAAGATCATCTTTATTTAGTCGTTCTAATTCGTTTTGATTTCATTCTTTTGATATTAATTCATTACGAGCGCCCACATTTTAAAATTTGTTAAAATTAATAACATTACTGAATGATTTTTTTCCCTTCCTTTTTTTAATGGGCAGAAGAAACTACGGTTTTATTTATTTATTTATTTTTGAATTCAGGATCAGGCCACGATTTATTTATTTGGTTGTTTATTTTTTTTTTTTTTCCGTTGGCTTTATGTTGAATAGAGAAGACAAAACGACATGAACTTTTAATGTTATCTCCTAATTCCAGGAAAATCCTAGTGAATTAAGCTTGTTCTTGTAACTTTAAAGATTGTTCTTTTATGTATTTGGAATTCTGATTTGGATGTCTATGGCAGTAGTGCTATTAGTGGTCACATGTGCATTTAGTGATTTTGTACATATCGCACGCCGTTTGCATGTCCCCAAAAAAATGGATATATTAATTACCAGCCAATTAGAAAACTACTCGCAGACGAAAAGTATAATGTAATGGGGCAGTGACATGATCAAAAACGATGGAAAATTGGATATGACTTGCAAGGATTAACCTAATCAACCTTGATTTTCGATGATTAACTCTCGAAATCGACAGGATGAGTCGGAGTGGCCACTGGTTGCTCTACTCCCTTCCTATGGAAAAGGTAGAGACGCTCCTGACGCGAGGTTCAGCAGTCTCATCTTCGGGACAAACCTCACGGATGTCGTAATCACTGGTAATTAAATTGTTGAAGTTTAATTTTTCAAATAATTTGCCTTTAATTGTCATAGTTAGAGTTGATTTTGGCTTTGATTAATTAGTTGTGGGATTTGATTTGATACCATAATTAGGTAATAACGGGACCATAGATGGACAAGGAGCTCCTTGGTGGACCAAGTACCGCGCGGGTCTATTGAACGCCACCAGGCCTTACATTATTGAGATCATGTACTCTGATGATATCCAGATCTCCAATCTCACTTTGATCAATTCTCCTTCCTGGTTCGTCCACCCCATTTACAGCAGGTAATTATAAATATGCAATATATTATATCTATATACATGTAAGATGAGTTTTTTTTTTTTAATTTGGAGCATCTTTATAGCTAGCATATGATTACAAAAGAGAGGGCCTGTTTGTTTCAACTGTTTGGAATTATTTGAATGACACCATTTGTTTGGACCACTTGAATGGCGTTTACCAATAAACAGTATTTAAATGGTGGAAATATCTAAATTAATGGTGGAAGTGATCCTTTTAGATAAAATTGAAATTGATCTATCATTAAAATTTTGACCATTCGGATACATTTGTTAAAAAGTTAAATTTATCTCGCATTATCAAGTTATTTAACTATAATGATATTTATATCTCATTAAATTAAAGTGATTGTTTTAGTGATGAGTTCAATCTTGAAGCATTTGATATGATATTAAAACTAGTATTTTACACCTTATCTTAAGTATAGAACTAACAATTTAAAACGAATATTTTTTAATACCATACTATGATACAATCAGCTTATAGTTATGCTTAAATCTGTTTTCTAATGCGTGACTTAAATCTGCAGCAACATAATAGTCCATGGACTCACAATTCTCGCGCCAGTTACCTCTCCCAACACAGACGGAATAGACCCAGGTGAGTGTAGGGTTACCTTAATCATCATACTAATCATCTATTAACGTGAAATCAAAATCAAATTAATCCTTTTTTCTAATTAACAATTTTATCATTGTGTTCTTTTATGTTTCAAGATTCATGCACCAACATGCTAATCGAAGACTGCTTCATAGTCTCCGGCGACGACTGCATCGCCGTAAAGAGCGGTTGGAACCAGTACGGCATCAAATTCGGAATGCCGACCAAGAAGCTCCTGATCAGGAGAGTCACGTGCATCTCCCCCGACAGCGCCACCGTCGCCCTCGGCAGTGAAATGTCCGGCGGAATCAAGGACGTCCGGATCGAAGACATCACGGCACTCTCGACACAGTCCGGCATCAGGATCAAGACGGCGAGAGGCCGCGGAGGCTACGTCAAGGACATCTTCGCCAGAAGAATGACTCTGAAGACCATGAAGTATGTCTTCTGGATGACGGGCACCTATAGGTCCCATCCCGACGAGGGATTCGACCCGAACGCCCTGCCCAATGTCGACCGGATAAACTACCGCGACATCGTGGCGGAGAACGTCACCTACTCGGCGAGACTAGAAGGAATCAGCGGCGACACGTTTAAGGGAATTTGCATATCGAATACGACGATTAAGCTGACGGAGACGCCGAAGAAGTTGCAGTGGAATTGCACCAATGTTGAGGGCGTTACGAGCAATGTGACCCCCAAGGCGTGTGATATGCTGCCGGAGAAGGAAGGCAAGCCATTTAACTGTCGATTCCCTAAAAGTAGGTTGCCCATTGAACATGTTCCTTTGAAGACTTGTTCTTTAAACTAGTCTCTCTAGTTTTTTTCGTCTGAGAGGCGTATATCTATAGGAGTAATTGATAATTGTAAGCTATGTACTGTGGGATATAATGTTCATTTCCCATGTTGAGAGCTAAGATTATATTTTGTATGGTTCAACAAGACCAAAATGTTTGGGATATGTCCCTGCGGACATTGCGTAATGATATTTATATACAAAATATATTATAAGATCTTAAGTTCAAATTCTTCCGTCTTCATTTCATTTTTGTTTTCTATTTTTTCACTTTGGATTGAGAAAAAAAAAAGTATCACAAACGTTGACTTAGTTTTAAAAAACTACTAAAATATTTGATAAATTATCCCTAACTTTAAATTTGTGCTTGAGAGGACTTAAATTCTAAATCTTAATTATATTGTAAAAGCTAAAGGAATATTTACTGCAGAATTAAGCTTATAACCATATAAGGTATCTCTTACTTAAAGAAATAAGATTCCGTGATAATAAGTAGTTTTCCCTTGTAAAAGTAGAAAAAGATATAGGGTAAACCTAAAGTGCTTGTTCATTATTAGTATGGAATATATATATATATATGTATGTTTATCAAAAAGCAATAATAGAAATTCAAAGGCTTTATTAAAGGAAACATGAACCGACTCTTTTTAAGGATTGGTGGAAAGAAAAAAAAATGAGAAAAAGAACTAATTTGTGAATCTTACATGAATCAAAGTTTAACGAGAAAAAAATATTTTTAATGCATGGATTTTCTGGTGCTGAATTATTGTTGGAGTTTCTCCTCACTTTATCTTTTTGGCTATTGGGACAAGAAGTCTCCCACTTTAGCCGACAATTTCAATTACAAGGACAAATAATTGTGAAAGATAAGGAAGGAAATAATTAGATTCGACGACTTCAAATACTAAGAGAGAAAGTGTAGCTCCTCACCAGCGAGTAGCAAGTCACGTGGCTCAAGCATGTGAATAACATATCCCATATTAGGCCTTTGTTCCTCGTCTGGATCAACACAACGAAGAGCCACCAACAGAATCCGCTTAAACTCCTTTGAAGAAGGCATCTCGGGCAAACTTGGGTCTATAACACCATTTGTTTTTCCCCTAGCAACCATGGACTTCAACCAGTCTACTAGATATGGCTGCAATATCACAGCCGTGTCATTTGAATCAAACACGGTGTTGCAGGTTAAAATGGTTAAAATTTGAACGGGAAATGAGCTCATTTAAACGACAAGACTGATATTTCATGTTACGATAAACGCGCGTCATGACACATGCATGAATTGTTCTTTCCAAACTTTAACATCAATCATCAATTTGAGAGCAGGCACATGAGCAAAAGCTCCACATTCTTAAATGTAATCAGATTTCAGGGAAATAAAATATATAGTTTTGTACACAGGACACGCACAAGTGACTCAAAGTAAAGAATTTCATACTTTGTTTTGATGGCGGTTTGTCGGGCTTCTGCCTGTTATGATCTCCATGATAAGTATTCCGAAGCTATAAACATCATTTTTCTCAGTGAAAGCCATAGAAGAAGCATTCTTTTCTGGAGGGATGTATCTGGATATATACATATATATGTAGTTTGCAATTGTAGCACAAAATTAATTAGCATATAGTAAAATCATCCAAAATTGCCAACAAGGCCATTAGTAAAAATAGAAACCTTGGCTTATTACCCTAATGTTTCCATTATTATGATTCCCCACTGAGGACCAAAGAGCCTAGCAAGGCCATAATCCGCAATCTTCGGATTCCATTGGTGATCAAGCAATATATTGCTTGATTTTAGGCTTCTGTGGAGGATTTTTTCTTCAATTCCCTCATGAAGATAGGCCAATCTGAATAAAATGACAAAATCATCAATTCACCATGAAGTTACGTATAAATCGATTAGTTCAAAAGAATTACATATGGGCATATGTGAAAATATTTATGATCGCACCCTTTTGCAATTCCTCGTATTATGTTCAACCTAACTCTCCAGGTAAGTTGGCCGAACTCTTTAGGATATTCACGGAGCCAATACTGTAGATTCCTGTTATCCACGTACTCGTACACAAGCATCCTAAAAATAGCCAGGAAATTATTTAATGAATAACAAAATTTTTATTTATTTTCTTAAGTATAATAAATTTGGACGTGCAACATGTTGCAAATATCAAGTTTTGATACCTGTGAGGTCCTTCCATACAGTATCCAAGCAGATTCACCAGATTCTTGTGTCTAACCTGTCCAATTGACTCCACTTGTGCTATGAATTCTTCAGCTTGGCAACTGATTAATTGTTAGCTTAGTGAATAATTTTGAAAAGCAGTCAATTTTAAAGTGGAAAACACATATGAAATAACCATGATATGAAAGTTCGTGATGTTCCACATCTGTGCTCATATCTGTGTTAAACGTGTCAAGCCTAATTATTATCCTAGCTTAGTCAGCACAGCGACCGACCGAGAAAAAAATAGAAGCATGAGGTGTGTATGACTCTCTTCTAATCTATTTATTTCCCTTAACGAAATTCTACAACGACTGGAAATAACGTGATTTTCAGGTTGCGAATGGACCTTTAGATTTATGTCTCTCTTTATTTCATTGTTATAGTTACTAACGAATTAGGGCATTTAATCCCCTAACAATTTTTTTCATGATCCATTTCACTTGTAAAAACTTATAATTCAAATTTTAATACACCCTCTTTATGATATTATGCTAAATGGAGCTACAATATTGGTTAATTACGCTAAATGGCACCACATTCTAATAAAAGATGAGTCATATTATATGAGTTCTATAAATGTGACCTATCTTTTATTAGTATTAGTGTTTAATATACTATTGGTGTTAGCAGTATTTTTCTTTTGTTTACTTTCTTACCACTCAAGGCTCAAAACATAGTTCATTCTTTAAGATGATCACCACCTAATATTTTCATTCTAATTTTGAAAGTAGATTCTTAATGAACTAAGTAAGTACCTGTTAATTAATAGCTTCTTCACTGCCACGCGAGTACCATCAAACAAAACACCATAATAAACAGTACCATAATCCCCATTACCAATCACGTTTTCCTTGGCCAACCCATGTGTTGCCACCTCAATCTCCATCAAACTAAAAATTTTCCTCCACGAATCCTTAGTCGCCGGCGAGTATAGGACACCTACCGCTGATTCGACATCAGTCGTGTAATTGCTGGTCCTGGTAGACCATTGCCCCGACAACACCGGCTGATGATCATGTCTACCTCCAGTCATCATCTCATTCTCCAGGAGGAGGCTCCTATGATCAAGGGAAGAAGTTCGGGTGTAGTCATTTTTGTACGAGAACTTGGACAAAATGGTTTCGGGGAAACGAAGCTGGGATTCATAGGGTTTGTACCATTTTCGCTTGCGGTGAAGGAGATTGTAGGAGAGAAAGATGATGATGAGAATGAGAGATACAAAGCCAAAGGCGAGGGCAATCAAAATCCATAGCTTGAGACCAAAGAATGAGGTTGGCTTCGTGAGCTTTTGCAATAGGAATGATAACACTTTGGAAGCTGAGTACATGATTTTCTTGATTGTAGGGTTTTTAATTAAAGTGTTTTCGGCTACTTTAAGTTAATCTGTTTGATGATATCAAAATCCACAAATTTGAGTTTATAGCTTTATCGGTTTAGTGGTCTTTTCACTCTTTAGATATCAGCAACTAATTAGCGAAACCAGTGGGAAATCATCACAATGTCGGTTTGAACTTTGAAGTGTCATAATATTTTAACCAAGTCTATCGCCACATTTAAAAATAAAAAAAGGTGGAGTGCCCATCTGATTTTTCTTTTTTCTTTTAATTCCCGTCTGAATTTTGAATGAATTAGATTGAAACTGAATAATGAATATGAGACTTTTTTTGTTTTAACCATTAATGCGAGACCTCCTCATCAGATGATTTTTTTTAATTTCCTTTTTACTTTTTAATTAGAATTTTTTTTATGAAATCTTGAATAGTCTATTTTGATCACCTAATTTAATAGATAATCGAGGTTTTTTTTATTTATATTTAGCATAATGTCTATTTGTCATTTTTTTATATTTGATTAATTACTGTACTATTGATCGATCAATGATTGACTAAGAAATTAATAATTTATATTACGGTCAATCAATATTGACCTTTTAAGAAAATTGATGAACTATTTTTTTTTAAATTATTTTTAATTAATTTTTAAAAATTTGGGCCATTTGTTAAAAAATTTGTTAAAAAAATACTATTATTTATAAATTCCTATCTTTAAAAGAATTCTGATATAACCTTTTGTTTCTTTTAATTGGAATTATATTTGGATTTAACGACATGATCAACTTTTTTAGAATACACAATCATGAAGAATTTAATTTACGCTTAGATTTAAATAGGATTTAAGAACCCAATAATTATTTGATATTATTTGTTTGCTTTGTTACCCAATAATTATTTGACATTATTTTTGGAAATTCTTTAAAAGTATAATTCTAATTTGGTCATCTATGCAAATAGTCTTATTAGTTAATGGTTTCTTTCAATGCCTTTTTTTTTTTTAAGTATTTATAATTTATTTGATATTATTTTTGGGCATTCTTTAAAAGCAAGATTCTAATTTGATCGTCTATGCAAAAAGTCTTATTAGTTAATGGTTCCGTTCAATGCCTTTTTTTTTTTAATACTTATAAAAGTATTTGGGCATTCCGATTTATGGGACATTTGTTTTTAATTTTATATTCATATTACGTTTAAATGTAATATAATTTTTATTTAAACATAAAAATTTTACATTGAAATACAATACTTTTTACAATACCTCCAATACATTAATGTTCCAAAATATTTTGAAAATAAATTTTTTTTCCCTTCATATCATATTTTTTCTCTATCTCATTTTTTCTATTTACTTTTATCATTCACATCAATTTTTTAACTCTAAGATACAATTTAAATACTTTCATCTAAATACACATTACATTTAAATATAAAACAAATACTTTTCATCTAAATATAAAATACATTCAATACATTACATTCAAATATAATTCAAATATAATTCAAATACAATACGTTTGATATTAGTTGACATCCTTTTAGTAACCTTATCGTCTATCTTTTATTTAATGCACAAATAACACGAGCTTAACAAAGACTAAAATACAACACCTAGGATATAATATTGTACTTCAACTTCATTCCAGAATTTTTTAATTTTCCTTTTTTAAAAACTATGCTTATATCCTCTTGCTAATATTGACATTAAATTAGAGGCAAACAAATTTTTTTTTTTTTTTTAGAATAACACTGAAATGGAAACTAACATACTTAAAATGTATAGCATTGTTATGAACATTCAAAACGCCAATAATTTTAATAGTTCCTCTAATTGTTCGTGTGGTTTTTTCACAACAGATACAACAAGGCAATTCAGGTGTACGTTTGACCCGCTCATAATGGATGATTATCCAATCAAGATCTTTAAAGAGAAATCAGTCTACAGCCCCAAAAAATCAGGCGGATCCCGCAAGCACAACTGCTCTATGCTCTGACGACTCGACTGTTTCCTGACCGGAAGCAGTTTGATCTCAAAAAGCTTCGGCCACAACTTTCCTGTCACTGCAAATGTTTTTGGTTCTACACATGTTAGACAAACAGAATGCTTATAACAAGTTGACTCTCAAAAAAAAAAAATGATGAAAGAGAGAACTATTTTTCATAGAAAAAACCATAAGCAAATTGGCATATAAGTACTCAAGCAATTGACATGAAGTGATTTATACATGTTTCTTATTCCTGCTATGAACATTAAAAATATGGTCGTCCTCGATCTGCACAGGGCTAGGCACATAAATTTTCTTTAATGTGCAATGAATAATAATAAAGATTGCATCTCTTTAAAACGACAATGATTCAAGTGAAAAGATAATAAAACGACAAGAACCACGGTGCTGAGGAAAATAGCAATCGTAATGAACGACACAATTTCATCAAACATCACAGGAAACGACAATCTAAGAAAATATTAAAACGATGAAATTTTAAAAAACGGCAAAATTTCGGAAATACGACAATCTCACCAAATAACAGCCACAAAACTGCCCAGGCATTCAATATTTTCGTGAACTACACAGTTTTATCAAGCATCTCAAGAATGCGACATGAGCATGAAAAGAACACACCTAGAAAAACGACTAAACGACAACATGAAAATAATATACTCACCGAAATCGACATTTATTTATTTATTTTTGTAAACAGAAGAGTTTTGCCAAACACCTAAAGAAAACGACACGAACTGTATACGACACACCTTGAAAACACCAGAAAGTCTACATTCTGACGAGCGACAAGAACCGAAACTGCTGAAACTTCGTCCTTTTAAACGACAAATTTAAGACACATTTCGACGAAATTGAATCTTTAAAACATGTATCTATAAAATTAAACGACAGAATCTTAAAAAAACGATTAGAAAATCATATTTGAAAAACGTTGCATTTTTTGCAACAGAAAAAATAAATAATACAAGGCAGTAATACTTTTTGATGCCCGGGAAAAAAAAATAAAAGAAAAATAAAAGGCAGGGCGAGAAAAAGAAAACCCTTCATCTTTCTGAAGAAACAACGAGAATCACAAGAATAAAGAAAAACTCAACAATCTTCTTAAGACAGGATTATATGAAGCTGCCAAAGAGAAAAATAAATTTTAAAATGGAAAACCGATAACAACGACACATTTTGGAAAACAGCATCATCTATATCATAAGTATATTTATTTTAGACGGAAAACGACATCATCCTAAAAGTTAGAACAACAAGAACCAACAATTCGAAGAACACAATATCATCCACCTAAACGACACAATTTTATCATATTCTTGAAAACAACACCAACCTAAAACCGACACACCAAGAAAAACTACAAAACAACATAATATCCAAAACAAAATCATCTTGGACACGAGAAGTAGTAGAACAACAATGTAAAACGACAACCCTACAGAGAACAAAATGAAATCTTGAAAATGAATCAGGACTTACCAAAAATGCGGTCTTTGACGCTATCCCATGCAATTCCATTAAGAACGTCAATACCCTAGAAAATGGTAAAATCACAATAAGTTGGGACAAAGTCAATAAACAATTTTGCAGGCATCTGTTTCTAAACACATGTGTTCTAAACCGAATAATATTAAGGATCCAAGTAATCGGACATATATTTATACCAAGTGAATGCAAGTGAATTGTCATTTTTCAATTGGTAAATCTAAATTTAGAAACTTGTATTTTACCAATTGATATGACAACACATTTACTAATCATTTGACGTAAAAGATTTACTAGAAAGGAAGTTTCTGGTTGTAACAACTTACATAATACCCATTACCAATTAGTCCCTCTCTGCAAACGAAAGGAGAAAGGAAGAAACAGTGAAACTCTGAACAAACAAGGAACATCTTTATGTGGTCCATGAATCCATGATTATGAAGCTTGCTTAAACCAATGAAAATCAAGATGAAAGCCTAACCTCAAATTTGGAAGGAGAATCCACCCAAGCAAGCTCCCATCTTCATGCGAGATTCTAGCGATACAGTCCGTCTACAGATTAAGAATGCATTATGTTTAGGAAATATAGAACAGTTCAAGTCTATAATTGAAAAAAAAAAAAAAACCTTAGAATTAGACTTACCAAAAGAAATAATTTCTATAATGAATACAGCATACTTCTTATGTATATTAAAAAAATATACGTTATAGTCATTATGAAGACTTGAAACATGTCCAAGCCATTAACTTTAATGCAATTGAGCGCAACACCAATAAAATATAAAAAAAATGAAGAATCATATAATGGTTAAATGTACAGTAATGAAGAGACTTACCTGCCAGACATTTGCCCAAACTTCGCCTTTTATAAATTCTAGCTCATTAAGGTTGTGCACTTCATGCCCATTGAATTTGACTATTTGTTTATCAATAACTGCTTGAAAGATGGTAAAATCAAGCAGCATACAAACATGAGCACTTCAGAGAAAAATTAAGATCAAAATCGAATTGTCACCATACAATGGAGAAATCACACGTTCAACAATTTCTAAAAAAGAAACCACAACAAATTCCTTGCAGGAACATAATTTTAGACAAAGTGTAGATCACCTGTAAAGGCTTTGGCAGGGGAAGAAAATCACTCAAAAGAAAAGAAAAAAGAAAATGGCTAAGATTCACATTTATGAACAAAAGAAACCTTTCATTGTTTGTGGGTCAATCTTGTACAACGTTGATGTCCCATCACTTCCAAACATCACTTTTCCATCAGTCGCCAGACCCCAACCATCCGTCATCTGGTGGGAGAACCTCTTGAACTGTATCAAACACAAAGCAATTAGAGTCATCACAGACTCAGACCTGAAAATCAACCTTAAAGCACTCAAAAATGCACATCATTCCAAAACTTTTTCAACAAGCAAAATGTAAAACAGAAAGCATGGATGAAGGATAAATAGTTGGTTATTGTAGGATTTATTTAAAAAAGGAAATCTATTTCCCATTTTAAAGAAAAAAAAGCGGCTTAAATTGGATTGACTTGGGTAATGCCACAACATGGTACTGAGGTTTAGTCAACTTAACGAACAAAGAAATGCTCTGAACATGGTCGAGATTACCTAACATATTTTATCTAAAGCATTATTGTTACTTTTTTTATTTTTTATTTTTTTTGAGGGAATTTGGGGGTGGGGGATTTGAACACTGGACATCATCATCGGAGGTGGGTGTGGATTTACCATTACGCGAAGCCTACAACCACTCATCCGAAGCATTATTGACAAGCAAAAATGCTGGAGTGTTCATAATAATTCCTTAAGATCAACTGCAAACGTTCCTAGTAATACTTTTATTTCAAGATGCTCTGCCAAGGAAAACAAAGTTTACAGTAGCAACCGCAAGGACAATACCAAATCCAAAGGACAGGAAAATAATTTGGAAAGTAATAAAGGTGAAGTACTAACTTTGCTTAAATTATATCGGTCATAAATAAAGCCAGTTTTCGTCCTCCAAGTTACCTGAAACAGCCTACAAAGGAACACATAAATTTCTAGATCAGCATTCCTTGAAGATTCCTTAGCATTACTCATACCATTTATACAATCAAACAATGGAAGATAACGCCATTTTTAAATTCATTTCTCAATTTTTTTAGAAAATAAAAGGAAAAAAAATACAGTTGACAATTTTCCTCCAATACCTTTCGTCTATAAGAGTTAAACCCTCCCCAAAATAGGAATTGTCCATCCTTTCAATTACCTCAACCTGTCATACAAAAAAAGAGATCACTTGAATTTAAAATTTTGTCTCATTGCAGTACTGGAAAAGCGTTTAAACTGAGTCTCATTCAACTGTGTTACCCTGCTGCATACGGTTATTTTGTTGGAAAACTAAAAATCAATATTATAAAAAAACAACCATATAGGGAGCACAAGAATTTGAGCCTTATTACGATATATTATTAATTAAGTCCAACGCCATCTATTAATCTAAAACTTAGAATTATCTAACTTCCAAAACTTGTTTATCTCAGACACAACAAATACACAGTTGACTCGTTTATCAATGCAGAAAAGAGTTTGGAGACAAGAACAATACCTTCCCAGTTTTAAGAGCTACCTGTCGCACCGATGACTGGAACAACAAAAGTCATGGGGTCAAATGACGAAGCTATCAAAAATTAACTCTGTCATAAAATAACAATTTCATGTAATGTAATATATGTCACCTACTTAGTACTATAAATGTGTACGTTTATGTATACGTAGCTGAATCAATATGTGTCTGCACACAAGCATATATTTTATAGGTATATTGCATTTGCAAGTGAATCACAAATAGTTTCCCAATAAAAACGAATCCTTATAAAGAACGTGCGGATTATACTATCAATACACCTTCAAATAAATCATAATCAAAAATCAAAAATCAAAAAAACTCACCCGCCCATAGAGGCCAGTCGACTCAAAAAGGGTATCATTTTCAGCATAAACAAGCCCCTGAAGACAAAATACACATTAAACAGACTATAAGACAAAATACACATTAACCAAACTATATATATTTATATCTTATCACCTAAAAAATACAACAATCATCAAATTACAATTCATGGAATTCAAGTACATATCTTCGAAAGAAGTAGCCCGGGAATTACAAACTGAACTAAACCACAACTACAAACAAAAGAAACAGCTAAACTTGTGTTTTCTCTCAATCCTTAATCCTAAATCTCAGTATAACTATCACTCAACAATCAGTTTGAACCCAAAAGATCACCTTTTTTTTTTTGGTTGAATACTCGATAAAACCAGCTGAAATTGGGGGTAAACAAAAAGAACAAGAAGAAGAAATCTAAATGAGAACTATTTTTATGCTCGTCGAAATCAGAGATTGACAATTACCTGAGTGAAAGCTTGGGGATCGTGAGGGAATTCATTGACGACCTCGACCGAATAAATTGTGGGCGAGACGGATGCGGAGTTGAGGTTGGTCCAGACGCTGGAGGAAATGCCGAGAGAGAAGACGACGAAGAAGATGAGGAAAATGGAGAAAATGAGAGAGATTTTGCGGTAATTCCGAGGAGAGGGACCGGAAGCCATGGGAGAGGGAGAGAAAGGCCTGGGGGGCTTGGAATTGGATCGTTTGTTGTTGTGGTTGTGGTTGTGGTTGTGATTGAGTCTCTTTTTAAGCGACGACGACGAGGCCATGGAAAGTAGAATCACTCATCGATGAATTAATAAAGGTAATTTAGGTGTAGGCCCTCGGGGGGTGCGTACTGCGCAGAATTATTGCAGGTACCGAACTCGCACTAAAATACGCCGGTTCGTTGGCTAACGTTTGCAGTGGCTGCTGTGTCTACACTCGAGAAAACATGAAAATGTTTATGATATTTCGATGTGATTTTTTTTTTCATTTTTGAGAATAGAAAAGATCAATATTCTTTCATTTTATCAACAGTGTTTGTGTGATGTCTTCTTGATAGTTCGATAAGATTAAGATTCCACTAATTGTTTATTAATAATGTAAAGTTTAGTAAAGGCGTGCATATGTTACAAGGTAATCCTCATACTACTCAATATTGCTTATCAACTTAAACTCCTCGAGTCGTGGTATGCCCTGTAAGGCTAATTCACTCGTTTTATTCTATGAGCTACCTGATAGAAAATACAGAGTTGTGCAGAGTAGGATGCAGCCTGACAATCGAGCAAAAAAGTGATTTTTACTCTTCTACACACAACCCTGACTCACGAGTGAAGAGCACCTGTTGCTCTTCATGTCTCTTGCTCCTCCTAGACATATGCTGAGAACCTAACGGGTTTGCTATGACAAAGTCAGGAACCACGGTTTTTATTCTCTAACAACTCGACACGAGGCAACCTTGATGCGGGATACATGACACCTAGTTTGCCTCCCTCGAAACAGTATTTTGAATTTTTAGTTTCGATCCAAGACATTTCATCTCTAGTACATGTAGCGAAACCACAACAAATCACTAAATTTTTGGGTCAACGACCCCAACAGGGCAACTCAACCCTGCCAGGCAGGGCCTGAATGGAACTCGCTCTGATCAACGCTTTATAAATACTGAGTTCATTGAAGTTCACAAGTATGATGATGATGATGATGATTTTTCTTACCTAACCAACACTCTACCTCATTCCAAGCCTTTCTGTTCCTTACTAACTTGAGCGTTGGGGTGTCCTTAGCAAGCACCACACCAGTGTTCTTTTACTCCACAACTCTTCTCTTCATCTTTGCAGGCTTGCTAGGTAAAAGATCACCGTATGCCACTGCATGAGGCCTGCGACTCTTCTCTTTACCTTTACAAGCCTTCCAGGCAGAAGACCAACGTGCACCACTGCACGTAGTGTTGAGGCTTGCCAGACAAAAAATCACTGTGAGCCACCACACGTGGTGTTAAGATCGAATTTCGATGTCAACTGCATATAATTTTTTTTTTTTTAATCAATAAAGACAAATCAACACAAATGTGAATTTTAGAGCTTATTTTTAAAACAAAGTACCTCAAGCCCCATTAGACCTGAAGTGGTGAAACGGAGTCATTTCATGTGATGTCTTCTTCGTATGCCAATGAGACTAAAATTATCTTATTTTTTTGGAGAATGCCTGTATGATGTCGTCGTGATATGTCCATGAGATTCTAGCTGTGTTGGTTTTTAATGCTACAATATTTTAGCCTCTAAAATCAAGTATTAGCAACTTCAATATTTACAATAAAAAGTGTCATTTTAGAATATATATATTAGATATTTATAAAACAAAACGAATGAGAAATATTCTAACATTTTTATGCAGATTATAAAATTCCCCGATCTTATAAATCAAGTAATAAGATTTCTAGTTTATATTATCTTTTTCTAGAATAAAACAAAGAATCCTAGTTTTTAATGCTATCTCCTTAATTTTTTTAAAGCTAGCTAACTCAATGGATTAAAAATGTCGCATGGCAACTTAGATAAGGTTGAACCCCAAGCAATTGAATTCCTAGCTTTATCTCATGCAAATATCAAAAATATTGGAATTTGTAAATCATGTGGAAAGAATCATTCACATGAGGTGATATGATATATATATATATATAGGCTTGGTTTAATTTCTTATGCAGGTTATGAAACCACATTAAAGTAAGTTGGAAATGCCAAGAACCATACGCTACTGCACCAACTGAATTGAATCGATTTAAAAATCAACTATTAATTATTGGTTTTTTTTTATCTATTACAACCACAACCGTCAATTTTGATTTTAAACTTTTTTTTTCCTAAGAATTAAGTCATCATTTATCATGGTAAAAGTCACTTAAAAAAATTTCTTAAACTTAACATCACAAATGCCCATTTTAATAGGTTGAATTTGAGTATAAAGTGTTCCAGTTCTTATATAGGCGCACACAATAGAGAATTCTTCATACACAAGTAACGTGGAACTTTTTAGATATCAGTTTTTAAGGAATAATGAATGAATATATATATTATGCATTTTTAAGTATTATAAATGATTATGTGAATTGATGGAAGGAAGTGTGTTTTCCAACTTGATTGACTGGCTTTGACCCTTCAAGTTGAGGTTTTTTTTTAATAAAAGGTTCAGTTTTAACAGAACTTTTAGAGTCACTTGAAACCAATGGTCACATGTTCAGTTCGATTCGATTTGTCGACTTTAGTACTTCAGTTGAGATTAATCAGTTTAAATTTCAGTACAATACGGTCGGTTTATTCAATTATTTTGATTGAATCAGTTTTTTTACACAGCCATAATAGAAGGACTGGATGTTATGTTTATAAATATTAAAATTAAAAAAGTACAAATTAAAAAGAGATTTGGGCTGCATTGTTACCATGCGAGGTTAGAAGCGTTACTAAGTTGCAAGTTGAGTGCAAACATGAAGTAAAAACTCAAGTGTTTGTACTGCAAAACTCAACTTCGCAATCATCAAGCACCAAAAAATTGAATACAATTAATCCCTTTTATGCTTTTATTTTTGTTGCTTTTCAACCTACCCACCCAGCCCGTAGACAGCCAGGGGGTTCCTCATTTTTTCATGTTTTCCGCAAAGATCGACGATGGTAGTCAGCCCTTGCCGTTGCACGATGCTATGTGTGTTGGATTGGCCTGCTCCACCTTTGTTGTCGTTCCACATACCCTCTGTTTTCACAACTAATTAAAATATTCAGGTGATGTTTGGGAAAAAAATTTTATTTTAATTTTACTCAAATACAATACAATATTACACCAAACACAAATTTTATAACAGTGCTACGAAAACAATTATTATTCAAAACATTTTTAAAATAACCATATCAACTTTTCAACTCCACTATTTATCTCTACTTTTACCAATCACATCAACTTTTTAACTCTAAAATACTTTTCATCTAAACACACATTTCATTCAAATACAAAACAAATACTTTTCAACCAAATACAACATTCAAATACAATTAAAATACAATGTATTTACGAAATACCCCCTCATAAAAAAGAAAGATAGAGACTTCATGAAAAATTATATGGGTTTGGTTTTCTTTAGTGTTTAAAGTCGGTGAAAAAGATTCAAATAGTGTAATAGACCTTTAACATTAGTTGAGGTTTGCAAGTTAGTCTTAAAAAAAAAAAATGTAAAGGCTTCTATAGCAGATTAAATAGAATTTTTTTAATGCATTTAACTTGCTCTTGTTCATTAAATTTGCGTATTATTGGCTTCCTACTGCAATATTAACTAAATATGAATCCAAATATTTGGATCCAAATACAGTCTAGAAATTATAATAATTATAAATTCACATAGGATTCTAGTAATCTACTCAGTCTGTTTTGATGCCCTCCTAACTTTCACAGGCCTTTTTGAGATTACTAACAAATCATATTCTAGCTTTTGACAGAAATAAATTCTTTTCTATAGAATTCATATAAGACTAATATCCCAATAGTAATAGACTATTAGAGATCGATACACATATTTCAATATATTATAAATACTACTATTTAACCCTTGTGAGGTGTTTTAGAAACTCATATTTTCTGCAAACAAGTGTTTTATTTCATAGGAGATTCACTCTTACAAATAAGAACGAGAACTTATGATTTTATAGAGCTTACGAATTCAGTCTAGTTTACCAAGTCAGCAAAAGAAAAAAGTATTAAACCTACTCTTAAATTTAGGATACCCTACACATTTAATAGTCATTGAAATGCGATCCAATTGCTTGGTAATCATATTATATTTGCATTACATTTGAATGCAATGCATTCAATGCAATTTATATTTAAAAGAAAAGTATTAGCATTGCATTTAAATGCAATGTGTGTTTAAGTGAAAAATATTTGAATTATATTTTAATAATAAATATATGATGTGATGAGTAAAAAAAAAAGAGAGAGAATATATGATGTAATTAATAAAAATAATAGAAAAAGTGAAATAATAAATAGTGATTATATTAGATTTAAAATGTGATATAATTAGTATTCGAAGGAAATGCTTTTGTATTTGTAAGAAAATTGATGCAATACCAAAAAAATGTAAAATATATATATATACCAAACATGCTATTAATGCTATTAATATATGACAATGAGATGTTATCTTTTTACTAGTTTACATGGCATGTCATATAAATTGATTATCAATAATTTATACTAAAAAATTAGGATAAAGTGGGTGCCCATGTTATTTTGTCTATATATGTATGTATGTATTTGTATGGGTTGCCTTTAATTAGCAATCACCAGCTCGTGAAGTTAAAAAAAAAAGGGATAAATAAGATAAAACATAAAGCTTATAAAGAACAAAGATTAGTGGTAAACAAAAATTCCAAGAAGCCAATTTTATTGACAGCTGATCTAACCATTTCTATACATCTACGAACACTAGCCAAAAAAAAAAAAAAAAAGGTGAAGAAAATAGCAGTCGAACTCCCGCTTCAAAACTCTGCTTGCATCAGTTCTTAAACACTGAATCACTGCTAAACCAGACCGTAAAGACACAAAATTTAAGTAAAACTTGAACTAGGAGGTGCGGCTCCATAACTTCCACCTCCACGACCGAAACCAGGCCTTCCACCCGGACCCTGCCATACCCAACAGCAAATAATATATTCACAAACTTTAATGAAAGCCAAAGTACATGAAACGTCTTGTACTTATTTTTATCAGTAAGCTTAGACTAAAAAAAAAACTCGTTCATCTTTAGAAACTGTATCGGCAGCTCTGAATTATGTTAGACCGGCAAATGTAACAGAAAGCGCATTTTGTGAAAGACAAACATTCATGGACTCTAAGCCAGCAAGCCAGAAAAGATGTAAAGATCCTATAGTTCTTTCTTGATAGTCTAGAACAATAATCAGAGTCTTTTTAATCAGCTTTATTCACATGATGAGCTTAATCCAAACTTAATGTAAAAAATGTACATCCACGCATCACAATGAAATCTTGGCAATTTACAAGTGAAATAAAAGATTTACCCTGAAAGAGGGCTGGAAGTCCGCAGGAGCGCCTCCTTTGTCACCAGCAAAATCACCCGAAGGCCCGCGAGGTCCTCCTCGGTACCCATCACGATCACCAAACCTCGAACCTCCCTCAAAGCGAGGCGGGCCTCTACAAACACAGCATCATTAACAAAGCATTACTCAGATAGAAAAATAAGCACTCCAAACCAGAAAATCGTCTAAAGTAACGCTTGCACTACCGTGGGCGATCGCCAGGCGGACCACCCATAGGGCGACTGAGCGGCTTCGCGGATTTCTTCAAGGTGGCGGGCACAATTTCCGAAGGAAGATTGAGGTAAGTCCTCAAATGCTCGATCCCATCATTGGTGAGGTACCAATAATAGTGCATCCACGAAAATGTCTCCGTCACATACTCCTTAGATTTGAAGCTCTGCATCAGCTTGATCACCTGCAGATTCGGAACATCGATCTCCGGGTGCTTCGGGAGATTAAAATCCTTCTTCGCATAACAAACACCCTCTTCAGATTAAAACAACAAAAGCCAGGTGAGATTTTTTTGGTAAAATTCTCTTGATTGCTCAACACAAGAATTTGATACACATAATCGAAACCAGGAAATAATTCAACTACAAATTCATAAAATAAAAAAAATGAAAAACTAATAAAATCCCATTAAAACCATATTTCACGAACTTTGCACAACTCAACGTAAAAATCTACTTCATAAGCAAAAATGCAAATTAAAAAAAAAAGCCAGAGAAAAGAAAGTGAAAATCGAAAAAAAAAAAAAAAAGAACCTTGAAAGAGATACTTGCAGATCTCTCGACGGTTCTCCTCTGGTATAATCTGAAACAAATTGAGAAGAAAAACAAATATTAAAACAGCATTAGCTTCTCGATAAGCGCGTAAAGGAGTAGGCGAAACGAACCATGGCTGAAGATGACGAGAATGAAGCAAGCCGTGGTTTTTCTGGATATTCGCTCAGTAACACAGAGACCTGAAAACCCTAGGGCGGCAAATCACGATCCCACAACCATAAACAGACCATTTTGCAAACGCGGGTCGGGTTGTGACTGAGAACGACTTGGGAAACATGGTGGCCCGAAGTCTTTTTCCGATTTAGATTATTTTGGGCCGTTGTGTTTTGCACTAATTGGCCCAAATTCATACTTTTTTTTTTCTTTAAGAAAAAGACATGGGTCAGGATTGTGCACCTTCTTTCTTTTTGGGCCATGTTGTTACAACTTTTTTTTTTTTTTTACATAATTCAATTTTTAAAATGTGAGTTTTTAAATTTTTATTTATTTTCGATTTTGCCCTAATGCGGTTTTCCTTTTTTGCCCTCTCTCCATCTTTCTTTCTCTTCCATTAATCATTTTGTTATTTCTCTCTTTCTAAATCTCTTTCTTTCTTATCTTCCCCTATCTCTCTCTCTTCCTCTCTCTGAAATCACTCACTCTCTCTTATCTGTTCTTTCTCTTTGTCCCTCTTTTCTGTTGCTCATCTCGCTTCTGATTAAGGGCAAGCTCTGACAACGAGGATGAGATTGCAACAGGCAGATTTGTACGTAGCATTGGCATCGCCATCGCCTGTTTTCCTCAAAACAGAGAAAAACACAATCAATGTTGGATCTCCAGCCATCGAAAGAGTGCAAATTCGCAAATCTCACACGATCCAACTAGGAGATCTGTCGGTGGAAGCATTGCCTCTCATTCCTTTCTTTTCATTTTTTTCGATCGTGGCACCGATCAAGGACTATGTCTTTCTCTCTTTGTGCAGATCTTAGCGTCATAGTGTCAATGACTGGGTGATTTGCGAGATTAGTAAAGTCCGCGATTGGCCAAGCATTCTCAGCACTCTCTTTCTCTCCTCCATCTCTGGCCTTGTGATCTCGACCAATGGTGTTGTTGGTCTTGATTTAGTTGTCAGTCACTCTCAAGGGATAAGAGAAAGAGGAGGGAGAGAGAGAGAGAAAAAAATGTTAAAATTAATAATGATAAATAAAGGTTAAATGAAACATATTCTTTGGTAAATGAATTGTTTACCAAAAGAATGGTGAATGAACAATTTTTATTAGTAAATGAATCATTTACTAACTGCATTTTTTGCAAAATAATTTTTCTCTGATGTAAAATTCAATTCAAGATATGATTTTATGACTTTTTTTAAAGTTTTTTTTTTTTTGAATACCCAAAGTGAAACTTTGAGTCCAGTAATTCTTCCCAAATGGTTGTAAGCTACCAGCCTACCAAGCTATCAAAAGAAAAAATTTTGGAAAATTTTTTTTTTTAAAGGAAAAACCTTTGGAAATTGTATTAATATGAAATTAAATAAACAGTTAGATTCTATAACAGGAAAATCACTTAAATGATGGGAAATCACTTAAATGATGTAGATCTAAAGATTATTGCATTAACATGAAATAAAAATTTAATATTAGATAACTATGACATAAATAAGATATTATTAAAACTAAAATTTGTGTCACTTGGTCAAAAAAAAAAGAATTTATATGATGTTAATCAATAAATAAAAGAAATATGGTTATTTGAATAATTTTCTCTTTAAATATTTGTCACTTAAGAAAATGTTTGCAATCTATAACCAATTTATTAGATAAATAGATTATTTATCTAATAAATTTGTTATTTACTATTATTTATTTACTTTAAAAATGCTATTTATTTCTTTCTCAAATATATATACGTGTATATATCCATATATATTTATAAATCATGAACATATATATTTATATATCATGAAATTCTTTGAGTTTGTTAATAGTTAGGTGAGGAGCGCTTGAATTTTTGTTGTTATACTAAGAGTTTATATTTTTATTGGAATTTTATATTTTATTTGTTTATTATATTATATTCACATTGTATTTAAATGTAATATAATTTTCATCCAAACGTAAAAATATTGCATTCAAATATTAATTATATTACATTTTAAATCTAATATAATCACTATTCACTATTTTATTTTTTTTATTATTTTTATCAATCACATCACATACTCTCTTTTTCTCTTCCTTTTCTCTCTCTATTTTTTTCAATCACATCACATACAATACAATTCAAATATTTTTCATCCGAATAAATATTATGTTTGAATATAATACAAATAATTTTCATTCAACTGCATGTTATATTCAATGTATTTCATTCAAATATGATGAGAATATAATGCGTTACCCAAATATCTCATTAATTTCTTTATCAAGTTATCATTAGGCTTCTTTTTTCTTTTTTTTTTTTTTTTTTCCGTTGTTGCTTAATGCCTTTTGTATCTTGTACATGATATTGAAAATTAAGTAGGCTAGGGAGTATAGGTCCTCAAAAAGCATATAAGTAGAATGTGGCTTTTTTCAATGAGACCACTTTGGTAGTGGAACTTGTAATGTTTACGATATTAAGAGTGCGTTTGATAAACGTATTGCGTCTTAATTGTGTTTAAATACAATTCTTTTTTGAGTGTTATATTTGGTTGAAAAGTATTTGTTTTGTATTTGAATAAAATATGTGTTTAGATTAAAAATATCTTAGAATTGAAAAGTTGATGTGATTGGTAAAAGTAAAGATAAATAGTTATAGTTGAAAAATTGATGTGATTGTTTTAAAAAACTTTTGAACAATAATTGTTTTCGTAACACTGTTGAAAATGATTGTATTTGAATGTAAAACTTTACATTTGGTGTAAAATTGATTTTCGTAACATCAAAAAATGTTCTCCAAAAGCACCATAAGCTTACAACTTTCAAGGTGATTCCTCAACAAAATGATGACTTTTTCTAGTTTCCAACTTCCGCTACATTTTGTTGACAATTCGGCAGCAGAGATTTTTATTATTGGTATGATAAAGTTTTTAATTATCAAAAAAATCAAAATTATATCATATTAAAACAATTATGATAAATAATAAAATTTGATAAAGACTCGACGATTTACAATTGTGCTCCACTAGTAGAAAAATCTATTGATCATACCCTAACATAGACATGTGGATCACATAACATTTTCTCTGTCGATATAATGGTGTCATTGTACTTATGTCTTGTTCTGTAGTGGGGACATATTGGTGTTGGTACTTCAACCATTGGAGATACATTTATGATTCGGGGTAGGTAATTTTTAAGCATCAACTATTGAAAACACTATTGTAGGTCCTTTTCCTTCATCGAACTCAACTTTTGTGCCAGACTCTCCGTGGATGCCCCTGCATTTTGTCAATTTATTGATGTGAAATCTAGTTCTTCCTCTCTAATACATGCTTGAAATTATAGATATGCAGTTTTATAAAAACTTCAGCTGGCTTCCCTTTTGATCTAGCTGTTTTATTCAATTATTGAATCATGGGGACACGAAAATGACCAAGTAATGGCGTACAAGGTGACACAAAATTCGCCCCATCCCTCCGAAAAAGTCATTGCAGAAATGCATTTCGTAATGCAGCCTGCTGGGTGGGCAACGGCCCCATTGTTGGGTCTTCAGCATATGCTGATGATGAAGTAGGTGCATGTGGAGCAACTGGTAATGGTGACATGACGATGCAATTCCTTCCATGGTAATCCGAAAGAAAAACTAAAGTACTTCTCGTTCTTTAGTATTGAAACAGCTATTTTGAACCTCAAATTCGATTTCATGTAATTTCAATATCAAACCGTGGAGAGTATAAGATCGGGCATAGATCACAGATTGCAAGAAAATTTCCAGATTTTGTTAGAGCCGTCTTTGCTGTCAATAGGGATGGTGCGCATCCACAAAGTGTGCTTTTAAAAATTATTTTATTGAACTTGCAACAAAAATAATGGCTTGTTTGGAACTTTTAAGTTAGGGTATGATAGCAGTTGCATCAAATATTTGCATGTTAAGGAGTACCAGCCATGCCTTTGACTAGGGTGGACCGGCATCACTCATAAGTCATCTACCGAGTTACTCCCACAACCGCTTCCGATTTATGTTCTCGATGACCAGAAAAAGAGAGTTTTTGAACAATATAGTGGGAGTACTTTGATCTTATAAAGAGTAAAAGGAAAAAATAAACCAAAAGTATGAAATGAAAAGGGGCAAGCTGATTCATGTCTAAATTTTAGGTGACAAAGCAACTAGACTTCAAAACAGATTACATGTAAATCCAACCACGACACTAAAAAGAGAGATTTTTTTTTTTTTTTCCAAACAAAATAGTACTCAACTGAAGTCCAAACAAATCTAATAACAACAACAATATCTCACTATGCCTGCTCCAGCTTTCACGTAAGCAAAACACATGACACAAACTAAAAGAAACATAGCGTTTGTTTTATTTTTGAGCAAACTTTTCTATTTTAAAAAATACAAAAAATAAAAATAATTTTAAAATAACGTTTGTTTATTCAATAATTTCAAAGTTATTTCGAAAATACCATTTTCAATTATGTTATTTTTTTGAATTTTTTGAAAACACAAAAAAATTGTTTTCACTTTTTTGTTTTTATTTTCTCCCTCCCTCTCCTCTCTCTCTCTGTGCCTGTGTAGCTCGGTATTAACGACCATGTCCGATGATGACCTTGATTTCTGACGAAGGACAACAATCACGAACTGGCGATGACGGCAATGCTCCCTTAGTGACAACGACTACCGACTCGCGACGATGACAACCGACTCGCTACTTAAATCTCACGAAGACGACCATTGCAACAGCCTCCGTTTACGGCGAAATAATGATGACCATTGATTGGCGATGACGATGATGGCCCCCTCACAATGACGATCATGGACTCACGATCCAGATTCTACAAAGACAATGCCCAAAAAGCCCACTAAGACAATTTCTATTTCCGACGGTGACAAAAACTATTAGATTACGATTTTGGATATCATCGTAGGTGTTAGGACTCTGAAAGAGACACTAAAAAGGTGAAACGAATAAAAGAAAAGAAATAACGAATTGAATCTCAATCTTGACTTAATTCATTGAGTGTAGGAATAATCCAAATTGGAATTTGTAACATTCCATCAAGATTTGTTTTATCAACACCCAAAATTATACTCTATTTTTTTCCCTTCAAGATGATATATGTCAAAATGATTCTATCTAACGTTAAATATCTCAAATTGTGTTTAATCGTATTATAATATATTATTAAAAAAAATTAGATTTTAATATATACAAAATCTATAAAATATTTCAAATTTTTAAAATGATGTGATATATCACTATTTATTAGATATTATTTACTACATCAATTTTTGGATGGATGATTTAAATCCAATCCTTGCATGATGCTTTTGAACCCTTGCTAGTTTATAAGCCCCCATCTATCAGACAATCATTGGCTCGAGAAATTTTCATATCCTCGATCATTGTTAGTGATACTGACAATTTTAATGTAATTTTACTCCCTATTTATTTACAGCATTACATTCATATTATATTTAAATACAATATGAATGTAATGCAATTTTTACCAAAATACAAAAACATTTTATATAAATATCAATCATATCATATTTTAAATCTAATACAATCACTATTCATTATTTTTCCTTTTCTATTACTCTTACTAATCACATCACATATTTTCTATATCTCCTTTTTTTCTCTCTGTTTTTACTCATCACATTATATGTTTATTATTAAAATATAATTCAAATACTTTTCACCTAGACACACATTACATTGAAATACAATACAAATATTTTTTCTTCAAAATACAAATTATACTCAATATATTACATTCAAACACAATACATTTACCATACATAATCTTAATATCTGTGATTATTTCATTACTTATGCATAGAATTGACACATGATTATATCCTTTTCATATTAGCCGAAAGTATACACACCCCAACATATATGATATAGAATATATATTAGATTAAAGATAGACAAATATTATAACTGTCTGGTTGAATTTCTGTGTAGTAAATTCAAAGCGGCGGCGGCACCAAAGCACCGGCGGTAAAGAAATTAATCTTTTTTTTTCTCGATAAAATCACTAATGCTGTTTTTTATTATATCAGTTGAAGAAAATACAATAGAGACATGCATATCAAAGGAGCTAAGTTGCCAAAACCAGTGCACAAGAACAGATGTAGTCTGAGAAGGAGGCCACAAGGCACACTAATTTCTGTGCCCCGCTTACACAAACATGAAAAACATGACGAGTCAAAACTTGAATACACGGTAACCTTTGTACTGCTGTACAGCTGATACACTCAAAGCCCTTTTTTTTCCACTCCCCTTTGGATCTTAGTATATACATAAACAGGAATGGCAAAATTTTATTAACATAACGTGTAGGCAGTAGCCTGGCAACACTTAAAACTTTGTATAGAACGTACAAGCAAATTTTGAGAATTGGAGTGAGATTTGAAGCTCTTTAATTTTCACACCTTTCTTAGAACTTAATCTACCCGCTTTCAAGTAAGTTCTCCGCATTAAAAACCACCCCTGCAGGTGCGGTGCAGCCAACAAGGCAAGACGCGAGCTTCAATTTAGATGCGAGGCAAACTAAGCCACGTTCATGGGTTGCTCGTTCTTTATGATCTTGTTTGCTTCATTGTGATTTGTGGTCTCTGATTCAATCTCGTAGGATGAAAGCAACCTCCGCTGTGTTAATGGAACAAATCAAGATTATCCTCGGAGGAAATTACTATCAAGGAACCGCATTTTCAATGTGTCACAATTCAAACATCAATCATTCAATATTAAAATGGAAACAAACAAACAAAAAAAAAAAAAAGATTATTATGGTCCATGAGAAAACCATTATGCCTAATGCACTCTGACCAGGTAAGATCTACTGACAACACTATTTTGTGTGAATTGAACCATTAACTGCTAAAGGAATTCTTAGTCAAAGGATCAACCCATACACTAAAGTTCATTGACACGAATACTTACATGATCTTCAAAATCAGGGCTGGTTAGATTGATGGATAGATTTCTCATCAACAGTAACACCTGAAGAAAAACCAAAAATAGATTAGATGTACGTGTCTCATTATGTTGCGGACTTATCAAACATTCAGATAACAGGACTCTTGAGTTTTCAATATTTACAAAAGAAACTTCAAAATAGTGTTTGTGAACTAAAATCTGAAGACTTTGCCCAAACGCAAAACACTAACATGGTTACACAGTTTACCATGGAACAACAAAATTACAACATTTTGTAAGAGAAAAACATACAGTTTCAACGTCTATCTGGTCCATCTTTTTGAGTTTCTGTAGATGGCCGGTAGCATTTGGGTCAAAGACACTGCCAATGAAGCTATATACTTGAGCAAAGTCTGGAAGAACTGCACAAGGCAAATAGGCATCATGAGAAACCAAGAATAATCAATGCAATCACACAAAGAATACAAGTACGAAGAAATTAAGGATTTACCTCTCAATTGATGGTTATGATTTCCCAGATCTGCTGTTTCACCAACTGATCGTGCTCCTGGAGTGCTTTCAGTGCTACTGCAGCAGTTGTTTCCCGCACTTGGGCCTGCAAAGCACATACATGGAGAACTAAGATGCCGAGTTAAGGAAAAAAAACAACATTGACATCCATGAACGCAAATCACATCAGTATTTGCAAACTTCGAACAATCAAACCTTTCGTCCCGTGTGACAAATTGACCGTCTGTGCAGAATTGTTGGTCCATGAAGAGATAGCAGCACCATTACGCGGACTCCTAAGTGAGGATTCTGGCATTCGAATATGCCCAGGTTCAAGTAAAGCAGACGAAGATTGAAAAGCTCCCGACACCTGTGAGAGTGGAGACGCTGGGAAAAAAAAGACATCTCTAAGGTAGGTTAATAAGTTTGTGGTTTTATTACTTTTTGAAATATCAACTTATGACCACTCCTTTTTTAAATATCAACTTCCGCTTTTATATTAAGTTAGAAAAGAAGTACCGTTACTGTTTTTAGAAGCTTTCTGAGGATACGGATGAGCAGCTTTACGCTTCGGCCGAGGAGGAGGTAGATGCTCACTTGTCCCATTCTTTTGGACCTTCAGAAAGTATTTCTGTGCATGACTACGTATCTGCAAAAGATAAGTTCTCTTAGGTATTAATATTTAACAACTGAATCATATTTCCACCACGATCGCATTCTAAGGGCGTCCTGTCAGTACCATTAGAATGATGGAATCAAGAACATAAACCGGAGATAACAGGAAACATAAAGATGCTACTCTAAATCTTTCCAATAATAGCAGTCCAAGTTTTTAAATTAACTACATGAATACTTCAAAATTAAAACGACCTACAAATAAATTCTCATTTCCCATTCAATCCTATATTCACTACATCTCGTCTAAGGTATATTCTTCCCAAACATTTCCAAATAGATTATAAACGGTAACCACAGGCAGATGCTCATGAATTTAAAAAACTTTGCTACTTTCATGCTTTTCGAGTTAAATAAAAAATAAAAACAAACAACATAATGAGTATGAAATTCATAAGCAATAAAGCTAACCTGTATAACTGTTTTTGACCCTACAAAAGCTTCAATCTTTTTCCAATCACGGTCAAACCTAAGGCCAGAGAAAAATAGTAAAGTACTTGTCAGTGAACAAATAAATTCAGCTTACAATTATTTCCTATGAATAATCTTACAACCAAATAAGCTTACAATTATTCCCTCTAACTTACTGAAGCATCAAAAGTGATTAAAATATTATTATTTCTGACCAACCAAGACAGCCCTATTGGAGGCTATCTCACAATTATCTAAAACAAACCACACATGTAGTCCAAGTTTCCTAGCAAATAGATGAAAAAATCAGACGGGAAATTCTCTTTCTCTCTCTCTACAAGTTATTAATGGTAAATTTTGCATCTGAAATGAAATGAAATGAACTAATTTTCTCTCCTTTTCTAAACCATATCTTACTCATAGAATCTCAGGAAACAAACAGATTCCCAAACCCGCCAATCTCGCTTAAACTTCCCTAAAACCCTAGTTTCCCAAAACATTCGCATATGACAAAATTACACACACACACACACATATATAGATAGAGAGAGATGAATATACAGTTGGAGGGCTTCGAGGAACTTGTCGTGCTCAGGCTCGGTCCAGCTTTCTCTGGACTTGGTGATGGTGTAGGGCTTCCGGATCTTCTTCGACAGATCCTCCGAAGACGACGACGTGGTGGAGGCCGTCGCCGCGGTGGCGGTGACTGCAGAGAAGGGGCTGAGGCCGGGCAGCGCCATTCCGTTCGGGTCCAAGTAGAAGCCCTCGGGCGGGTTCGGGTTTTTGGATACCATACACCAACACAGGCACCGCTTACTTCAGCCTTCAGCCTTCCGTTTGGGCTTTTTCGGTTTCGAAGAAGAGCACCCACCGAATTACAGCTCCTCTCCTTAGTGGGAGGGGAGTTTATATGCGACGAAAAAGGAATGATTACACGCGGTGAGAGTTTTCGTTGTGAACAGGCGCTAGCCAATAAGACTGCGCCACGTTTCCTAGTGGATTTAAGGCGTAGAAGTTAAGCACGATGCAATTTTTTGTTGTTGTTTTACCAAAATAAAAAATTAAAATTTGTTGTTTTTTTTTTTTCCAGTGAATAATGTTTAGAAATTCTACTGTACAGATTTTTCTGTAGTAAATAATGGATAAATTTAATTAAATTTGATAAAAGTTAAACAGATTTTTAAGTACTTAATATACTTTCAAAGTAAAGTACTTATTATTATTTGTATATTAATTTTATATACCTTATTACAAAAATTTTCCACTTTTGTTATTAATATGACAAATAATTCATGATAACTTGTGAAATTATGATAAATAATTTCATGCTATAAAAAAAACTAAATGCTATAAATATGATAAATAACTCCATGATAATAGACCAAAAAAAAAACTTGTGAAATTATAATATTAATAAAAAAACAAAAATTTCAAAAATTTAATAATACTTTCCTTAAAAAATAAAAAACTTAGAATACTAAAGTAACGACTCTTCCTTAATGCCACTTAAACAACTGCTTAAGGCCACATATTGAGGAAGGCGGGAATTTAATGTTGATACCCTTAAGTTATTGTTTTTTTAACAATTTATTCATAAAATTTTAATTTTGATAGTTTATCTCTTTAACTTGTTAAGTTGTTAAAATATACCATTTTTAGTTAATCTTATATTGAATTAAAGATTTGAAATTAGAAGATTTTCATTAGGGTTTGTATTAAATTTTGAGTTTTTTTTTTTTGGTTAAAAATTCGTCCATCATCATGTGAAGCATGTATGGACATTTCATAATTAATTTAGGATTCTTTTAATTTCAAGATCTAACTAAATTTACCTTATAAATTTACCTAACTAAGTTAAGGTAAATTGACCAAATTAATTAGTTTGGTAGATCCCATTTTTATTATTTTTTACCTCTAATTTTACTATTTTAATATAATTTCTAATACAAATTATATCTACTTTTACAATTTCTAATACAAGTTAAACTAAATTAAAGTAAAACAAAATAACCAAGTTAACTTGACTTATAAACTAGATTAAGCTACAACATTGAATCAAATGCGTGCTTAATAAAAATTTAACTTGTAGGGGTACATTATTATAATTTAACAATTTCAAAAGGTAAATTGGTAAAATTAAAATTTAAGAATAAATTATCAAAAAATGAAAAGTTTAAGGAATATCAACGTTACATGAGAAGGGTCCCAAAAATCTCCATCTAAATAACTTATAAATTTACTATAATTAAATATTAAATATTAAGTAATATCTTTGTTATTAAAAAAAAATCTTTCATATATTTGTTTATCATTTTTGTGGTGTCGTTACTTTGTTAATGGACCAAAAAAAAAAAATGTTGCTGATTTTTTTTTTAGTTGGAACGCCACTCCATTCCCATCTATCAAGCTAGTCTCAAATCTTCTTATTCTTGGGGCCCAAAAAAAAAAAAAATTTACCCTCTAATGCCCCGTTTGGAAGAGCATTTAAAAACATGATTTTGGTGTCTAATTGGCAAATTATGTTTGCAGTCAAAATTGACTTCTAATGTTTCTTACTCATTCTCAAAAATTTTTTCTTCAAATCTTTTTACCCCAAATATAAGTCTCTTAAACTTATTTGGTCTCAAAAACTACTTCCAAAACCTTTTCAAATAAACCCTTAGGACATCTCCAATATAATGTTAAATTTACGTGCTAAATACAATTTTTGACATTTAGATAAAAAAATATTCTCTAATATAATATTATTTCTAATATTAAATTTTTGCAACTACTATACTTTATAACTAAAACTCAATTCAAATACTCATTTTAACTTAATTTAATTTAAATCAAAATTAAAGAAGACAACTAAACAAACACTGCTTTGTTTCTTTGATAATTTGATGATAATAGTGGACTTTTGGTAAACCCGGAAATAGCTGATAATGTCCCAAACTATCCCCGACCAGTAAATGAGTCGGTTGTGGTGTGGCGGTGAAAAGTACAAAGAGATAGGCTGTGCTCTTGAAGTCGACACGTGGTTGCCACACATTGGCGTGACCGAAATCTATGGTTCGAAGCTTTCCAGTTGCAAGGTGGCCACCACCTCCGCCATGCGATGCCTTAGATATTTTACGTGGGACCCGAATGATATTTTTTATGTGGGACCTCTTTAACTTTTTGCTTTCATCATCTTTTATTTTATTTTTTATGTTATTTTATTATCATAATTTAGTGATTTAATTATAATTTTTATGAATTCTTTTAAAAATACAAAATTTGAGTCTGGAGTCAACGCTCAAACGAAATTAAATATATTAATATGTATAGTAGCAATTTTATTTTTAATTTTAAATTATAGACTTTTTTTTTATTTTGTGTAGTGAAATTGTAAAATTATTTGTTGTTTCCTTTAGTATACATAAACTATTCAAAATACTCATTTTTTTTAGGGTCCGTTTGGATGGGGTGTTTGTTTTTGAAAAATGAAAAATTTTTAAATATGAAAAATAAAAAGTTGTTTGGAATTTTTTTTAAAAATGAAAAGTTGTTTGGGTGGGTGAAAGCTTTTTGTTTCTAGAGAGCTCATTTTTCATTTTTCAAAAAAAAAATGTTGGATGTTTAGATACGGAAATTTAAGAAGGTTTATTTTTCTTGAAATGAAAAATTTTTCATTTTCCAAATTTGAATGTGTCAAACAGACGGAGGGTTAGTTTATTTACCCTTTAACAAAATTATTAGCATAACATTCTATTAAAGATTAAATAAATATTTTAAAAATATAAATCTTGATTATAAAAATAAATATTTAAAGATTATAAACATAACCTAATAGTAAGATTCTATCTAAAAATATAAAGTTCAAATCTCCCACCTCAAATTAAAAAATAAATATATATTTAATTACCATCTCAAGTTAAAAAAATATTTATTTATTTTAATTAAGAAACAAATTAAAAATATATTTTTTTCTCTTCTTTCTCCTCTCTGGGCTATAGTCAATGGTGAAGCCAAGGGTGGCGTTGCCGAGGATGAGGAAACTTGCGACTGCCATAATTTGGTGGTAGAGCACAACGTTGAGCGATCTCTGGTGAGGAGACATAGATTGTCGGTCTTCAAAGACAGAAGAGAAAAGTGAGAGATATTATGGTGACGTTTGGTATTGGTTTTGAAATGTTTTTTGTTTTCAAAAAAATTGAAAATGAGAATGTTTTGAAAACTGTATTGAGATCATTTCTGAAATTATATTTGATTATATTTTCTAAGTGTATATTCTGAAAAACATAAAAATGAAATTTTGTTTGGTTATATATTTTGAAAACTTATTTTATAAGTGAGTATCTTATAAAAATATATTTATTTTTAATTTTAAAAAATAATAAAAAATAAATTATTAATCATAATTAACAAAAAACTTTGGTGGTAGGTTTTGCAATGAGCAATAGGGTGAAAGAGATTGGTAGTCTGAGCTCTAAGTGGCAGTGATGGCTAAATTGAGGTCATAACTAGATAGTCATCGTCGTGAAGGGACCGTTGTCATCGTCACTAGTCCATAGTCATCAGCCTTTGTCAAAGATGGATGCCATCATTAGACATGATCATCACTAACGCTGTACAGACCAAAAGAGAGAGAGAGGGGAAATGGGGGAGAAAACGAAAACAAAAGGTGAAAATAACTTTTTTTCGTTTTCAAAAAACCCAAAAAAAAAATATAGTTGAAAACGATGTTTTCGAAATTATTTTGAAAATGTTGAATAAACAAACGCTATTTTGAAACTGTTTTCATTTTTTATATTTTTAAAAATGGAAAATCATTCTCGAGAACAAAAACAAACATCACCTATTTTTTTTAATGTTAATTTGTTGTTTTGATATTTTTATAATAATTAATATTTATGATTTAAAATACATTTATTTAATCCTTGATATCACGTAAGCAATTTTATTAAAGTGATAAACGAAAGTAAATAAAAAAGATATTTTAAATAATCTATATAGATTGGATAATATAAGTAAAAATAAAGTTAATTTATGAATAAATTATGTATGTTAGATTGGATAATATAAGTAAAAATAAAGTTAATTTATGAATAAATTATGTATGTTAGTACTTTTTTTTTTAATTTAAGAATTGGTGATCTACTTAAGTTATAGTTTTGAAGGTATATTGATTAAAGTATAATTAAGTTTTAAAAGTATACATTTAATTAAAAATTAACTATTAAACTAAAGTTAACTTAAAAAATTTATAATATAAAATTGTATTATTTTAAATGGAAATAAAATGATTTTTTAAAAGTATATAAAATATAGAAAAGCATGAATAGTAAATTTATGTTTATTTTAAAAATATTTAATTATAATAAACTAATTAAACACTACCTAATTAATTTTCTATCATTTTCTTTTGACTTATTTGTAAGGATTGCTCTTAAACTTTTTTAATTTAGTAATTTATTTCATAATTTTTTTCTTAACAATAAACTCTTCAAATTTATTATCTTTTTGCAATTCAAATCTTTTTGCACAAATCTATTAAAATTTGGATTTTTTTTTAACTGTAGCTTACACATTATAATCTAAGAAGAGCATTGTTGATCATGTTTACTTATTTTCAATACAACTTCCTTTGTAATATTTAACTTAATTAAATTTTACTCAAATTTAAACCTAAATTTTAAAAGAAATTTGTATTTAAATTAAATAAAAATGATCAATAATATCTTTTGTAGACAATAATATATAAGTTTTGTGCAAAAAAAAATTGTCCTTATTTTAATTGATTTAAGTAAAAATGACTAAATAATTAAAAATTATAAGTTTAGGGGGTTAATCATCAAAAAAATTTAGAAACTAAATTGTAAAATTTAAAAAGTTCAGGAGACATTCATACAAATAAGTATTTTCTTTTTATCTTCCTATTATTTTGACTTATTTGTAGGATGCTTTTATACTTTTCAAATTTGACAATTTAGTCTCTAAAGTTTTTTTTCTAAGCAATCAATTCTATGAACTTATAATTTTTAGTAATTCAATTTTTTTTGTTCAAATTTGTTAAATTTGGACAATTCTTTAAATATAACTTACACATTATAGTCCAAGAAAAGTGTTAATAATCATTTTTTACTTATTTTTAATACAATTTCCTTTGAAATATTTAATTTAATTAAATAATACTCCAATTTAAACCTAAACTTCAAAAGAAATTTATATTCAAATTAAGCAAAAATGAACAATAATGTTTCTCTTGAACAATAATATGTAAGTTTTATATAAAAAAATCCTAATTTTAACTAATTTAATTGTCATGAAAAAATTTAGAGACTAAATTATTAAATTTAAAAGTTCAGGGGCACCAGTGCTAAGAAGTTTATTATTTTAGATAGGTTTTTGTTTCTAATATTTTCAGGCATTTTGAATGTATAATTGTTGATCCAAAAGTGGACACAATGTTTATATTTAAATTACACAACTTATATTTCAACATCCAAATGGTTTGAAAAAACAATGGTAATAGTTGATGACATATATTTTTTTAAAATATTAGTGTGCTATAATATAGTATATGTTTATATGATCCATTTACGTATGCATTTTTGTTTTTCTCATTTAAAATATTCCGTCTAAATAGCTTAATTTTCAATCTTTTTGGTATTTTTTTTGAAAAATCAAACTCAACTTCACTATTTACTATAACTATAATAACTTTGTAATTCAAAATTTAAGCCTTCATTTGGGATGCCAATCTAAAACTAAAAAATTCAGTCCCTTTTTGTCTTTTTTTAAAAAATCAATTATAATTTTATTATTCACAGTTACTAATATAATTTTGTAATTCAATTTTTAAAGTTCATAATTTTGTGTATATAAAAATATATGGGATATTTTTTTAAATTGTATGTAATTTTAAAATGAATAAAGGGTCCAAATTTATTTATTTTTAAAACATATTTCAAGTTTTTATACTTATTAGCTTTGAAAGTTCAAACCTTTTACCAAATGCAAGTTTCAATCCAATTTAATTCATATCCAAAATTTACAGTTCATATTGGCTCCTCAAATAAGAACTAAGGGACCATTTGGGAGAGTTTTGTAGACTTTTTTTTGTTAGAAAAAAAGTAAGTTTTGAAAAATATATATAAAAAAAATTATTTTTAGTGAAAAATCTTAAAAATTTATTTTAATAAAATTATTAATATGGATCTTGTTTTGTTTCTCTTAAAATTCTATGAAATTAAAAAAAATCTCATTTGGACTTATATACGTAAAATTATAGACTTTTAAAGATTTGGAACTTATTGTAAAGTTTTTGAGATATAAATAGTAAAAAATGGTGATGATGTGGAAAAAAGTACCAAAAAAGTGATCAAACCCCCTCTAAATGGCTCTTAAAAGTTCATAATTTTACATATATAAGTCCAAATGAAATTTTTTTTAATTGTATATAATTTCGAGACGAACAAAATAAGCTCTTTATTAATTTTTTTGGAACATTTTATAGTTTTTAATTCCAATAATTTAAATTTCCTCACCAATTATTCAAGACATAAATTCAAATATTCTTTTTTAAATGTTAATACCTAGACATCTATTCAAATGATAATTCAAATATTTCCATCAAAACATTTTTATCTAGTGTATATTTCTCCCAAAACAGAACCTAAATATTATGAACTCTGACCTTTCAATTCATTTCTAACTTATTATTATTATTTAAGTTGAAAAAATTTAAATGTTGTTAATTTTTGGAGTTAAAAAATGATAGACACGCTTTTAACTAGGCAAAAGATAATAAAATCGGAGATAATGAATGGATGTTTGAGAAGACCGAAAATAGATAATAATTATATGTAAGAATTTTTTTAATAATTAAATTCTCATATACTCTCTTTTAACTCGAATCCAACACCTCTCACCAAATCTATAATATTCCATGTCACTGGACCAATCAGGCGAAGGTCTTTAAGGTTGATCTGTCAAGAATCTTGCACAGCAATTCTTCCTCAAATATTGATTTGCCTTGTGTGATATATCAACTATTATGTTTTGAGTTAAAAAAAGATAGGAAATCATATTTCAAGGATTATAAATCGCGCATGAATACAACTTTTAAGTCCTACATGGCCTGTGAATCAAACATTCTACTTCTGAATTTCTAAAAGCACTACAGGAACAGTAGATATGTGAATCCGATGGGGTTACAAGCAAAGAACGAAGTTTATAAACTAAAAAAAGAGGAAAAACGAAAAAGGTAGTATCACGATATGATATTGATTTTTAATTTGGACAAGGAGTCCAATTAAAGTTGGAAAAAAAAAAAATCTCCCTTAATGTAATGAAGGAAGACAATGGAAGATATACTACGAATTATAGTATTTTCTTTATTTATTTATTTATTTTTTGGTTGAAAGAATTACTTGTCCTAGTTGGGCTTAGGTAACATTGTCTAGAGTCTCTAGACACGTACTAAAAATTGCATTAAACATCTTGAAAAGTAACTCCACCAATATAAACAAATTTTATGAATAAAAACACATATGATATTTGGAATACCACGTAAGTTTTCTTCATAAAAAAAGTGATTTTTTCCACCAGTCCACCTGTTTGAATTCAAGGTGATGAGACTCATTTAAGCTATTATTGAGTTTACCTTACATCCACCATAATCAAATTTGTAACAATAAGTTTTACTATACATTTATTTTGTTAGACTTATTTTAGTTGGTACAAGTGATAACATCTAAATTTTTAAATAAATTAGGTCACATGTGAATTTAGCAGAGAAGGTCGATCTAACTTAACTTGAAGTGGGCAATATTTTAGTGGCAGTGGATCCAAGAATCTTGACTCAAAAGAATCAAATAACTAAAAAAAATTCATTAAAATAAACACAAGATTTAGGTAACACGTAACAATGGACAAGAGTACACTACTCACCATGAATGAGCAAAACTAAATAATAGTAAATCACATGTGAGAAAAACAAGAAATAGAAGTCAAATTATAGTATACGAGGTTTTTTTTTTTTTTTTTTTTGTCTTTTTAGTTATTTTACATTTTTTTTAACTAAACGGTAGAGGTATTGACTACAATTTTTGTTTTTCTCACCGCTCACTCTTTCTTGTGGTCTCTTTTGTATAAATTACCCAGTGTCCTGAGCTTTCATTGGATAAATTCAAATAAAAACAAAACAAAAAAAACCAAAAAACTAGCCAACTTTTTTGTTCTCTTTATATCATTCAACTTCTCATTTTCAGATCTCTCAAGCTTTGTGAAAATGAAGGTCAATAATATTTATAACTCTGCTTCATAGGGTGTGTCTTTCCTGGTTTCTCTCCTCTAATCTGTTCATGAACTGTGCTTTTTCTCATCGTAGTTTGGTTGGGTTGTTTAATGACAGGTAGTTGTGCTGAATTTGGAGTACCATGATGAGAAATCCAAGAAGAAGGTCATGAAAACAGCTTCTGGCCACCCAGGTACTATTAACGTCTGTGTTTTTGCTTCATGAAGTTTACCGAAGAGAAATCAAGTGAAGATTTTTTTGACTGAATTTTTTTTTTTTAAATTTTCAGGGGTCGATTCGATTTCACTGGACATGAAGGACAGGAAACTGACAGTGACAGGGGAGATAGATCCGGTGAGTTTAGTGAGCAAATTGAGGAAGCTTTGTGACACGGACATTCTCTCAGTGGGAGCTCCAAAAGCACCAGAGAGGAAGGAACAGCCAGGGAAATGACCCAACAAAGAAGAACCAAGGAAAGCACTTGACATTATTTCTAGACAATGTGCTCTTCCTTAATTAGCATTTGGTGGACGCAGTGATTTTCCAACATAGTAGTATAACATAGTGTGCACTTTCTTTTGTGGAGTTTTTGATGCGTCATAAAAATAGGATAATTTAGAGAGAGTATTGTTATTTCGAAAGTTATATTCTCGTGGATATCCAGTCTTGCTCTTCTTCTTCTTCTTACTTTGAACTTCTAGCAGTTTTATCTTTATAATTTTAATTATTATAGGATTTTTGAATTCTAGTCTTTGGTATTCTCTTAGAATCAATTTTAGGTGTTCATTTACACTTCGGCTACATCTATTCCCCAAATTATAAAAATAAGCTGACACAGATGAAACACAAACACCCTCACTATTATTGGTGGTAGGCATAGCGGCAAAAACAACCATTTCATGGCTCTTTTTTTGCATCCGTAAGATTCAATTTCTCTTGTGTTCACTCATGTCCCTGTAGACAGATTCGGATTGTGGCTTTATGTTGGAGCATGGAAATACCATTGATTCTTTCATTAAGAGGAAAAACAAAAAAAGAAAAAAAGACACAAGCTTTCTTGTCTATGGCTTATGCCTCATTTGTTTATTGCATTGTATTCGTATTATATTTGAACGTAATATAATTACTATTTACCATTTATTTTTTTTTTTACTTTTATCAATCACATCACATATTCTCTTTTTCTCATTTTTTTCTCTCTACTTCTGTCAATCACATTATATACAATCACATTATATGTTCATTATTTAAATACAATTTAAATATTTTTCATCTAAATACGCATTATATTTAAATACAATGTAAATACTTTTAAAAATAAACACCATGACCTGTGACTTGTATCATTCCGAAACTGGGCTAAGTTTATAGTACAAAGGCTGAGTGGGGCCACATAGTGGAATAGCCCTATTAGTGCACATACTAAAAGATATTTACTCTATGAAATTTTTAAATACGCATTATATTAAATACAATATAAATACTTTTAAAAATAAACATCATGACCTGTGACTTGTATCATTCTGAAATTGGGCTAAGTTTATAATACAAAGACTGGGTGGGGTCACATAGTGGAATAGCCCTATTAGTGCACATACTAAAAGATATTTACCCTATGAAATTTTTACTCTTAAATCACTTTTTATTTGAGATTGTAAGAGATAAAATTCTAAAATCATTGTAAATAAAATAACATATCAAAGATACGTTCCTTTTGAGGTATTCTTAAAAAAATCCTTGAAACTTTTTTAAGTTATTTTTCATAATAAACATATGGGGGATTGGCTTGGCCTTTGTAACCTAAGATAATCTTTCATATATAATTTTGGTAAGTCATTATTTTCAAATATATTAATCCATCGTTTCATTTTCTCAATTTATTAAAAAAAAAAAACAAAACAAAACAAACAAATACACACACAAAAGTAAAAATAATCACAAGTTTTTTTTTTTTTAAATACAACAAACAAAAAAACTAAAGCTGCCATGCCGAATCTGGTATCTAAATGGTAAGCAGTGATTGATGGTCACAGAGGCCGATAGCGCGAGGTCATGGCGGCCTTCGACAATCGCAAGTTGGAGATAATCTCGTATCCAGCTTCAAGACGAGATTGCGATGACGGCTGGCAATGACGAAGCTTCTAGTCTAGATTGCGACAATGAGCTTCTAGACCAAATTGCGATGGCAACCACTTTCAATGAGAGCTCCAATGGTTAGTCGAAAAGATAGAGAGGAGAGAGAGAGAGAGAGAGAGCTGAAGAATAGGAGAAAGAAAGAGATAGAACTAATGAAGAGTAAAGAAGGAGAACCAAGGGAGACCAGGAGAGAAAGAGATAGCGAGAGGTAGTGGAAGAAAGATACAAGAAGAACAAGGGAAAATTTGAAATTCAGACTATGAGGTGAATTTGTCATTTTAATGTGTTTGGTTAAATAAAAAAGTGAGCAATATTGTAAAACTCTAAACCAGTGACTAAAAAGGGTAAAAATTTTAAACAAGGGCTTATTCTCGTAATTTAATTCCTTACTTTTTCCTTAAAGTCTATTTGAGTCTTGTTGGGTTGGTCGATCAATTTTTTTTCTGAACTGTTAACATAAATAGTCAAATTAAAGTTATGGTTTGAATAAGGAGGAATGAAATAAATAGTATATTTTAAAAGTTAATTGAAGTAAATAACTGATTTTTAAATATTTATTATAAAGAGTAAATTTATCATATAAATAATTTACTTACATCAGATTTATCAAGTAAATAATGTTTTAATATACTAAGAAAATGATTTATTTACATAATTTTTTAAGTAAATAACTTATTTATATCTTACAAATACTTCATCTACATAGTAAAACTCAAATTTATACAACAAATCAACAATTTACTATAAATATTTTAAAAACCTATTATTTACTCCAATAATTTTTAAAAAATTACTATTTATTATAATTTCTCTTTACAAACTTATTAAAAAAAACTGATCGTATTGTGCTTACAAAAATATTCATACATCTAATTGAATAAACAAATATTATTAGATTTCCTCTTAAAAAATAGACCCATTAATTTCACAAATCCAATTTTAATATTTTATATATATTTATTCAAAATATCAGAATATTTTACGTGTTTGAAATACTTCTTAAAAGAAGCCAAACTTTACACAGTATGCCCATGGGGCGCATTTAAAAATAAAAAATGAGACACATGTAATGTAGTGGATTGTTGGGTTTTCTGCACTTGTCATTGACACTACTCCTGCACAAGGAGGACAATGGAAGATGTGAAATTCAGCGAAACAAATTTACACATCTTCAAAAGTAAACCGACCAATATTAACAACTTCAATTAATTTATATTATATGATTGGAACACTACCTCCTATTCAGTTTGAATTAATTGCAATGATGTTAAACATATTGGGTTGTATTGAGTTTAAATATAATACGTTAAATATAATTTATATTTAAATAAAAAATATTCACAGTATATATTTAAATGAAAAGTATTTAAATTTTATTTAAATAATAAATATGTGATGTGATTGGTAAAAGTATAGAGAAAAATATGAGAGAAAAAAAGAGTGTATGATATAATTAGTAAAGGTACTAAAAAAATAAAATAATGGATAATGATTGCATTAAATTTAAAATATGATGTAATTAGTATTTAAATATAATACTTTTATATTAAGATGAAAATTATATTATATTTAAACAAAATATGAATGTAACGCGGTAGACAAATGAGATATGAATTAATTGCAGTTGAAGAGATTTGAAATCTAGACTTCAATATTAGAGTTATTAGTGAATTTACAACAATAATAGGGTGCTTGTTTACATTTTTACATTCGTATTGCATTTAAATGTAATGCAATTTTTATCTATACGGAAAAGTTTTGTCTTTAAATATAATGTTTTTCACTAATACCTCAAATACTTTACTATTTCAAAATATTTTGAAAATAAATTAATTTTTTTCATTCACATCATATTTTCTCTTTATCTAAGTTTTTCTATCTATTTTTATCAATTACATCAACTTTTCAATTATAAAATAAAATTTAAATATTTTTCATTCAAATATACATTACATTTAAATGTAAAACAAATATTTTTCATCTAAATATAAAATACATTTAATATATTAGGTAAACATTATGCGAATATAATATGTTTATCAAACACTCCGTGAGTTATTTAACTGGACTTATATTATTTGATAAAAACGATAACATCAAAGCTTTAACTAAAACAACTTAAAAAATCAATTCACATGTGAAGTTAACATATAAGTCAGTTTACTTAGCTGTTGTGCGGATCCAAGAATCTTGATGCAGAAAAATTAAATAACTAAACAAGTTCATTGAAATAAAAAACATAATGTTCAGGTAACTATAACTTCTAACCACGAATGAACCAGCTTAGATGATAAATCACGTGGGAAACAGAGGTGCAATCCATGGTATAAAACAGTTTTTTTTTTTTTTTTTTGTATTTTTAAGAATCTTTGTTGACTGGGTCTTCTTACGCGTGGGGCGGACGCCAGACACAGAAAACGGATGCACGTAAAAGAAAGGAGACTTCCCCAAGCCTTTAAAAAAAAAAAATCAAAATCAAAATCAACAACTTGACCCTGCCAACGCATGGGGGCCATGGCGACGAAGGACCTTTTGGTTACTTCCCGGAAAGTGGAAAATAAGGCGGAGATTTGAAAAAGGTGCGTGAAAGGAGCAAAACGCCGTCGTTCGCTTGCATGAAAATTTGAAATTGCTAAAAAATTTGTATACAATAAAACGTGCCCGCTTTCCCCGTTGCCACATTATGGTGGGCTTGTGGGTCCCTCTCGAAGGATGAAATTACGACCGTAGACGTAGACTACTATTTTCCTTGACTTCAAAATTGACTCACTGTTTCTTATTCCTTCCGGTATAAATACCATTGTCCTCAGCTTTCCACTGCCCACCTCAATGCTCTAAACCAAAACCAAAACAAAAAGAGCAAAAAAAATTAGCCGACTTTTTTTTTTTCTCTTTATATTAGCCAAACGTCTCGTTTTCAGATCTCTCAAGCTTTGTGAAAATGAAGGTCAGTAATTTTTTGAACTCTGCTTTAATCTCTGTTTTTCCTACTTTCTCTCCTCTAATCTGTTTGATTGTGTTTGTTGGATCATAAACTGTGTTTTTCTCACCTTTTTTTTTTTTTGTTTTGTTTGTGGGATTGCTTAATGGCAGGTAGTTGTGCTGAAATTGGAGTACCATGAAGAGAAATGCAGGAAAAAGATCATGAAGACAGTCTCTGGCCACTCAGGTACTGATCTCGACTAACAACACTATAAACTCTTATGTTTGTCTTTCATGAAATATCCAAAGAAATCAAGTGAAAAATTTTTACTGATTTCAACTTTTTTGTTAAATTTTTTTTTGGGTTTAAATTTTCAGGGGTTGTTTCGATTTCTTTGGACACGAAGGACAAGAAACTGACCGTGACCGGGGACATAGATCCGGTGAGTTTGGTGAGCAAATTGAGAAAACTTTGTGACACAGACATTGTCTCAGTGGGAGCTCCAAAAGCACCGGAGAAGAAGGAAGAGCCAAAGAAAGAGCCCAAAAAGGAAGAACCAAAGAAAGATCCTAACGCTGAACAATTAGCTAAGGCTATACAGGCGTATAACGAGGCTCTTATGCACAGGTATCCTCCGGCAACTCCACAATATTACTACAGAACCGTGGAGGAAGATCCCAACGCTTGTGTCATCTGCTAAGTTAATCAAGATCTAGACGAAGTCGGAAAATAAGACCTGGAAAAGGAAAAATAAAGTAGAATCAGTAATGTTTTCACGACCCGATCTTCAACCTAAATGCATACACAAGAAAATTAAATCTACGACGGAGGGAATACAAAGCCAAGAAGCGGCTGTTTTTACCGTTATGCCACGACATCGGTTGCAAGAGGGTATTTTGTCTTTCATTTTTTGGTTTGTATAATGTACAGTATTAATGAGTGCTTGCCAGTTGTACTTCAATTTTCCTTTTTTGCTTATGAGTTGATATGAATCAAAAAAAATAGTAGCAAAGTTTCCCCAGTTCATTCTTCATGTTTACATATACTAGACACTCCTATGCCTGGAAGCCCGGCCAAGATTGTTATCAAGATGATCAACTATTGTATGAGATAACCACAACTTTTGATATGAAAGCTGCAAAGACTTTTCGTAGCTTTACCTTGCGTGTGTGTTTAAAAGTCTAGGCAAATAATATCATAGGGGAAAACGATGGAGAAAGAATGTCAAACAATAGTTTTCATATCAAAGAACTAGAAAAAAAAACGACAATGTATTTTCCATGAGTAAATAGAAAAATAACATTACATCATGCAGAAAGCGACTCTGGTGCATAATTTTTTAGTAAATACCTTTGGTGCATAATCAATATATATGAGCATTGTGCGGTTGTAATATAACGTAGGAAGCCCACTACATCATCTTTAACCGATAATTAAAAACGTTAACGGCTGATGTGTTTGAGTCAATTTGTTGGTGCCACAAAACCAGGGAAGGAGTCGTGCCGTAGTCTAATTGATTTCATTGCGATAAAGACTGGACCAGCTACGGGAAAAAATAATATTTGAATGAAACTGGTCATAGCTGTAAAGATTTGTTTGTTATTTTATTACTCTTCTCTAGAAAGTACAAACCATCAAAATAATATGAAAAAAGGTCCTGTTACGATTCCACAGCTTTTACGATTCCACAGACTCCCAAGGTATACAGACCACAAATTTAAAGAGATTTAATGGTTAACTTTAACTGAAGGCATGGAAGGGTATTTACAAATTTTTTTTACCTGTAACCGCTGGTTATGATTTGGAATATAAATATAAATCTTAGCTCTTTTTTTTTTTTTTTTTGGCCAAATGACGGAACAAACTATAAGGAAGACGCGGGGAGGGGGGGTTGGGAGGTGGCCAAAAAAAAAAAGACCCTTTTGAGTCTATTTTCTATATATTTTTTTCATTCAAAACTTTACTGCTTATATTATACTATTAAATTGACTTTTATAATTCTTATTATTATACTTTTTGTCATTTTACGTGTGTAGTTCGACAATATCTAAAATATAATATAATTCAATCAGGGGCATAAGTATTTAGAAAGGTGGAAAAAGTTATAATAAGTATTTAGGTCAAATTTTGTATCTTATTTTTTCATTATACACGTATTAATTCAGGTCATTTGAAGATTTAGAATCAGCCTAACTATGACTCCCTGAAAAATTATCACCAGAGTGAAATGTGACCCGTCCATCACAAGACACCAACTCACGAATTGAATCCCTAGCACGCTCTAGATTGCCACACGAGCACACTGTAGATCGACTCATAAGCTTAGTATCTCTAGAGCTTAAAACAAACCTCTGTACAACTTATTGCAAATCAGTTGCAAACCAGTCTGAAGATTCACATTTGGGTAGCCCATTAGCCAGTCGACAACGAGACACTAGCGAGTCTTAATTCAAGATTCTTGAAATTAAGTAGATAATTGTCATAATTATCCACCTATAATTTTAGGAATTTGGATAATCTTCTAAGCACATAATATATTTGGATTTATCCCATAAATTCAAATATATAAAATTTAATTATCAACATCTTATATTTGCGAAAAATGTTTCTTATTTTAGGAATATTTTGATAAGCGAGAATCTTATTAAAATTCAAATTTTGAATACTAGTCCTACTTGTGAAAGAATTCACTAGCTATCACCAATTCTTATAAATACCAAACCTCCTTAAGATCAGAAGATATACTCACAAAAATACAGAAATCATGCCGCTATTAATGTCCATCCAGAATTCTTCAGTAGGAGCTCGCAGTAACTTATTGTTAGCTTACCAATGACCTGTGATATACAATATATCCTCCTTAAAATCGAAGGATATACTCACAAAAATACAAAAATTACACCGCCATTAATGTCCATCCAAAATTTTTTAGTAGGAGCTCACAGTGACTCACTGTCAGCTCGCCGATGACCTGTGATTCTAGCTTTCTTGTATCTACAAATTCCCTCCTTCTTCTTTATCTCATTCTTGCTTACAAGCTTTCATGTATCCACCAAATCATACTTAGTGAAGGCTCTCAAAATGCCAAAGACGACCTAACCTATAAGATTATGGGTGAATCTATATAAAAAATCTGTGTCTCTTTATTTGTTTTCCACACTTTATTTTTTATTTTTTTGTTCATGTGCAATCCATTAAATTAACTCTAGACAATGTATTACTGACACGTCAAACCGGTTGATGGCCCTCAAAACAAATTTACTATACATTTCACCCTTTACAACAACTATGACCATTGAAATACAATAAATATAAAAATTTAACGAAAAAAATAAAAAGTTAAAATGGTGGCCAACTAAATAAAGAAAAGAAAGATTAACATTTTATTTTACTTTAAACAATTTATTCACTTATGGTAATGTATAACAAAAATATAAATTTTTATGTTTTTCAATTTATCTATTATGTTTCACTCTTATATTGTTATGATATCTGATTTCAATTTACTATTATCTTTTCATCGAAATTTACATATCCATCTCCAGTGTTTAAAGTGAAATTACATATTTTCTCAAATTATTATGATCCATCATATAGATTTTAGGGACCAAACTTGATACTAGAGGAAAAAAACTATGTAACGATCGCTTGAATTTCTTATCCTTGTACTTAATTGCCATATTCCTTTATTGTGTTTTTAGATCAATTTATAAGTATCACAACAGACAATTTTAATTTATAAGAAAAACCATAAAAAATCTTAAAAAAAAAAAAGGAAAAAGATCAAATTAATTGTGACTATATGATCACAAATTGCCAAATATAACAAAGCATCGTGAATTACTCCTATAAAGACAAGATTATAATTAAAACAATTAGTTAAAAAACCAAATATCTATACATAAAACAAGTAAATAAGAGAAAAATACCATTTTGCTTTGAGAATGACATTTAATTACAAGACTATAATATTATATAGGTTTTGTTTAGTAAATATATTATCTTTATATTATATTTGAATATAATATATTAAATATAATTTATATTTGGAAAAAAAATATTTATATTGTATTTGAATATATTATGTATTTGGATGAAAAGTATTTGAGTTATATTAAAATAATGAATATGTGATGTGATGGATAAAATTATAGATAAAAAAAGAAAATAAAAGAGAATATGTGATGTGATTAATAAAAATAATAAAAAAATAAATTAATATTTAAATATAATATTTTTATATTTAAATAAAATTTATATTATATTTAAATATAATATGAAGGTAACAGGGAAAGGTTGTATAGTTTTATTACCATTTTTCTTGTCTCCTTAAAGTAGGATTCAAAGAATTTAGTCGTTACTTTCAGCATTTTAGTCGTTACGTTTCCCTTAACACGTTCTGATCTCTTGTTTATAGTCATCATGGCTTTTCAGCGAATTTACATATTTATCTTTCAGATTTCCCCATGAAATTACGCATTCGTTTCATGATCATAATTTTTTTTTAATCAGTGAAAAGACAAAAAAATCCTCTACAAAACTAAAGAATACCCAAATTGCAGTGTTGTTTTCCGTGAAAGTAACAATTTTTAAGTATTTAACTGCTGTCACCACTAGAAGCCATCTGCCTTTACCACCACATTAATGTGGATTGGCATTCCACAAAAAGAATTTGTGGAAATGTAGAAATAGCCTATGAAAAGATTAAACTGGTTTTGTACGGTCTGACAATGTTTCGTTTTAGACCCCAGCGGTCGTGGTTTTGTCAAATTTTTCAGCTTAAAAAAATTACCCCCACAACCCCCCCCCCCCCCCCCCCCCCCCCCCCAACGGAAAACTAAGAAATAAAAAATAAAAAAAGTATTTGTCAGAAATGTCATAAATAGGAGCTCTTTTGTTAAGGATTAATTTCATTTTTGTCTTTAATCATAAACCAAATCTTTTTAAACTTTAAAACACCACAGAATCAGCTTTTGAATTATTATACAAATTACAGTCACTTTCTCCTCCAAAATACTGTTACAAATTCGATTGTAATAAATTTTACCATGGTTAGTTTTATCATTTTCACATTATTGGAGATTTCAATTTTAGAGATTCTAAAAACCTCTCAAAACACTTGATTTAAGGAGTATTTAGGGGGATATTTGAAGACATTATTTTTATATTAGAAAAAAGTTATTTTGAAAAATGTATTTGAAAAAAAAAAACTGTTTAGGGTGAAAAAATAAAAGATTTTAAAATTAAAAAAAATCAATATGGATATTGTTTCATTCCTCTCGAAATTTTATGTAATTTAAAAAAAAAATTATCTCATTGACTTGTATACACAAAATTATGAACTTTTAAAATTTAGAGTTTACTGTAGTGTTTTGAAGATTTAAATAGTAAAAAGTAGTATAATTTTGAAAAAAAAATTGGTTTTAGATGTCTTCAAAACAGGTTCCAAACACCCGTTATAGTGTATAATAATGTTATGAAGTAAATGATTACATATAAATATTTCAAGAACTTAAAATATTTTAAAATTTGAGAACTAAAATGAGATTTGGCATATAAATCATGATAAAAAAAATGAAATTAAACAATGATAGAGACGTCTATTCTATTCCGATCCTCAAATGTAGTTGTTGCATCAAGCATATATAAACTAATAGAGGCGGCCATTTAGACGTTTCGTCGTTATGCTCTGTCGTCATTGCATTAAAATACATTGGCCCACATTTTAGTAGTCGTTTTTCATGGCCATGGATTCGATTAGCACCCAATGGAATACCATCTTGTCATCTTTATCGCAAATCCCTAACATCCTCCTCCTGTCTTGTTCGTCTGTATAACAAACCAATCAAAATTTTTGGCACTGAAAAAGAAGGAAGTAGCCAAGTAAAGTGTACGATGCAGAGCAATGCACGGAAATAATTTAGTAATTAAAGGAGACAAAAATTAATTAACTCCTCTTGTTTGTAGATTAAGCCAGGTTCTGCAAACCTCAAGGCGCGGTGGAGTCAGACCGTGTTTGAAGAAAAAGATTTAAGAGACTGTGTGAATTGACTTATTAATTCTATATATTAATGGTTAATAGCAATCGTTTGATGAAATAGCAGTCTAATCCAGCTCAGAATGTTGACTATTTAATATCATGTTAGTGTGAAAGTTATGGAACATTGTGCTCGTCAACTATTTAATAATAATCAATTTAGTTTGACATAAACAAATAAACAGATTCGTGTCCCGTTCCAGATAATCAATTAGCTCAACTAATTTGGTCATGTTCCAATTTCATATATACAATATAATCATCATCATCGTCATCGTCAACGACATCGTTCAATATAAATTAACATTTCAAAAGTGACGGTGAATTTTTTACACTCATACTAATATTCGATATCTGAATAAAAAAACCTTTCCTCGGCAATATGTTATGTTTAATATACACCAAGTGTGTATAGGTTAAATTTTTTTTATTTGACTAGTTGTAGATATGTTGATTTTTACATTTACTGATTGCAATATTACTATTTTTTAGTCATTTGTAAATTAAAAAAAAAATTTACATGAGTTCTGAAGTTTAAAATTTATGACAAAAAGTATATACTATTTAGAACAATTGTTGAAGCAAAATTTTATCTAACTCTAAATGAATTTCTTAGATCATAAACTAAGATTAAATAAACAAAATAATTAAGAATGTTAAGTAAAACTTGTAGAACCCAAAGATGGTCTTAAGAAATAAAAAAAATAAAAAAAACTGAAGTTCGTTGTTATCTCAAGGGTTTGTACTGGAAATTGTGTATATATTTATATCTTCCTCTTAATCCAGGGAATTTGTAATACATTTTAATGAGAAAATTCTATATTATAAATTTAAGATCTCTTTAATAATTTAACATTATACATTGAAATATCCTAAATTGTGAATCGTTATTTTTATAGTCTGCTTGAGTTTTCTTTCTAACTCTTTAAGTATGGGTTTGGATAGACTTAGTACATAGGTTGAATTCCACCTCGGTATGCTTGTAATTGAGCATAAGTTTAAGTAGACTTCTACAGGAATAAGAGCTCAGGAAGATCTACATCTGAGTCCGGGCTTAGATCAAATCATTATTCATGAATTTTTTATGATATCAAAAATTCCATTCAACAATAACATTGTCCATTATAATTGAAAATATGACAACATATCAAATATGTCATTTTAATTTTATTTTATTTTTGGGTCAAATATTGCATGTAGAGACTAACATATTCACTAGAGATAATCTAAAGAAATGAAAATAGAAATAGGCAAAAAGCTATAGAACGACTAATAGAACGACTTCTTCAAATATTGCTCTCATCCTCTTCCCTCCACATCTCAACCCAATTCTCTTGCACTTGTTCCAACCCAAGCACCGACCCTTTCTTCTCCGCATCCCAACTGGTGGACAACGCCCCATACGCCAGCCCAAGCGCCGACACCGCAAACATGAAAAACGCCGTCACCAACGGCAGCCACGTCGGCATATCCCACAAATGTTGTTCCTTAACCACTCCGAAGAACTTCAACAGTCCCAAGCCAGCCGCCATAGGAACCCCGACGGACACCGCGATTCTAACTATCATTCTCTCGAACACAACCTGCGGGATTTCGTCGTCGTCGTCCTTGTCGCCGCCGTCGATTTTGCGCGCCGCTGTTTCTTTAACGGTCGGCACCGGTCGGGCAGTACTGCCGAAGCCTTTGGCGCTGGCGTTTGGTGTGTGAGTCGTTGATTTTCTGCTGTGGTTTAGGCTTTGTGAGGCCCTCGGGTGGAGAGTTGTTGGGGTCTTGGGCTTCCATGGATGAGGGTTTGAGAAATAGTGGAGAGGTGGTTGATATGATGAAATTAGAGTTTTCATGGCTTTTTTGCTGGAACTAATATTGGAGTTCCATTATAGTAGATGGCACATTTGCTGTTATTTTGGTCGTGTTGTATACTACTATCTTATCCAAAACTATGAATGGAGGTGATTTTTCATATTCTAAGATATTTTCCTATATTTTTTTTTCTCTAAGAAAAAAGTTTGCTATGTCATTTTCATGTTGTAAGATATTTCTAAAATTTTTTTTCTTAAAAAATAAAAAAAACTCAAAAAACAGAACACGTCACATCGTTTTGGATTATAGTGAAACAGAATGGGGGGAAAAACACACTCACATTCCTTCTTGTTTGCCATAAGTGACATTTGTCTAATTTGTGTGCATGATAACACGACATGTCGTGTAATTGAAGCCCGATGTCGTTTGATGCAACATGACACATCGCTTTCCTTTAAAATTTTGCTGGGGTTCATATAAAAAACGACATTGTAGTATATTTGGTTGTAGAAAGATTTTAATTTAAAGAAATATTAAATTTTTACCGTAACATCTCGAGGTATATATATTTTTTATTTTTAAAATATTATAAAATAATAAATGCATTTGAAATACTATAGAAAAGTATTGTATTTAAATGTAAAACTTTTACATTTAGATGAAAATTACATTATGTTTAAACGTAATGTAAATATAATAAGAAAAACAAACGTCCTATACATATTATTAATATTAAAAATGGTTAAACAATATTTTTTTATAATATCTCAAATACATTTATTATTTCAGAATATTTTAAACAAGTCCTCAAGTGGCACCAGTAAAAGCGCAAGGACCAAACTTATGCTTAGATATGCCCAAAACAAAGGCCTACAACATGGGTCCTCATCTTCTCTCATTGCGAACCTCAAATGACTGAATGAAAAACGATAAAATGCAGCGAAAAGCATTGTATTGGCATGAAAAGGACCGGCTTTAAAGAGAATTGGTTATTGACAGACAAAACTCAAAGGGTAACTAAAGGGATGCATATTTTTACCGTAGATGGTGAAAATCGAGACGATAAAATTTCCAAGTCCAATAATTAGCCAAGCTGATGCCTGCCTCTATAGAGTTTTAAAGAGGCAAAACATTTCTTGCTAGACAGAATAGTAATGTGGAAGGACATGAATTGTAAAATGTGTGTATTTTCTTTCACCAAAACGTATCAGAGATTCAGAAATAGCTATATAACACTAAAAAAATCAACATAGAACAGTTTCGGTAGCTCATAACCACTGAAGGTCTCCTGATTCTGAGTCTCTAACTCTGGTAGGATCACTGGCACAGCATTCGGAGTATAAAATCTATAGACCAAAGTATTAGACTATACATTTCAAGCTGGCCATAACGCCAGATGAAAAGGCAGTTCTGATGGGCGACGAGTCGAAAACGCATGTCACACGTCCAAAATGTGCAATCCAATGTTGTTGAACAGTTTCAGCTGAATGATTGATTGAATACTTTCTAAGAAAATTGATTGAGGCTCATATTAGGACACAAACCTCATTTGTGCCTGAAACTTTTAGTGTTGGGATTGAACAAGTCTAGACTCTAGTAGTCCTCTAGTGCATAAAACTCCTGAATTTCCAACACTTGGCACCACTTGAACCAAGTCAACGCATCATAGTTATTCACAATCTCAACTCACCGGAAATTAGATTGGCAAAACGTTTGAGGTATCAACGGTGCTAAAACCACTACTATCAGAAGATTCATCTGCTTTTATGTCCTATATTACATAATTTACTCTCTATTAATAAATAGTACTTAACATCACCTATGTTTTTTTAGTATTATTCTAACTAATCATATAAGTTTTTCACATATTAATGACGGGATCATGCAATTGTCTATCTCTAAATTTTGAGATAAAAAAACAAAAAAAAGGTATAGTTGCATAGAGATTAAGCTGTGGACGATATCTATTAATAGAAGTAACGTTGCAGCACCAACTGTACGGCGATATAATTTCCTTTTGGATTATTTCATTATTTATCCTGGAATTATAAGTCAAATTGCAATTTAATTCAATCCGATTATTAAAATTTCGATTAAATAAAAAAACGAATGAGCATATATGTGATCTAATATAAGTTTGTTTTGTAATTTTATTTGTTAAGAAATGACTGTTAATTAAAAATAATAATCTGTCTTTTTGTGAAGATCTCAAAAGTAAGTGGATAAAAAAGATTCATTTGGAATAATTTGATAAACCAAAAGCTTGTTTGAGACGTTTTAGAAATACAGACCAAAAATAAAGACAAAATGATATTAACCGGTAAGAATTATTTTGAATAATTGTTTTAATTTTTTAATAATCCAGTCTAGTATCTAACAACATCTACCATATCTAAAATTTTTATGTTGAAATTTGGTCCCTATACTCCATAAGCTATGGTAATTTACCCCAATCAAAATTTTTTTTTTGACTGTGCCCCACTTGACATTTAAGATTACTTCTTTTTTTCCCCCTGCCCTTAATGGCCTAGTTGTCATTCAACTCATTTCCCCGCCCCGCTTTATATACACACGATCAATTTATTTTTATAAAAAATTTAATATATATGACAGTGTCAAAACACGAAAATTTCGGGGACACAAATATTAGGAATTCAACTTTTTGGTATATATATTAGAACTCAACTTGGTAATTATAATATGTTATTCAATACTAAAAAGTTATTTATTAAATTTTTATCTTGACAAATAGCGGGTAAGGACACTTTTATTCAGCTTTAGTTTATTAATTTTATCCTTACATGTGCTCCTACAAAAATAAAATATAGATCACTCACTATGAGTGTCCATCTCAAAATTTTTGAAGATTTGTGTAATTAAATCTTTGTTTCTTGAGAAAATGAATTTGAAATTGGTGGGACAGGGACAATTTATTAATTTTATCATTTACAAACGCATTGTATTAAAATTATAAATCAGTCACTATGAATGTTCAAAATCTATTATCATAGATTATATCATTAAAAATTTATGAGAGTCCAGGTTTTTTTTTTTAACCATTAAGATTTGATCGAACAAATAAGATATTAATTATGTATATTAATTGTGATCCACCTTATCTCATATAAATTAAAAATCAAGTAAAAAATAAATTAAAAAACTAACCCCTGCTGACAAAATCAACACCCCAACCTTCGGCGGCCCCCCACTTGTTGGCACCTTACCTGGTGAAGTAGCACTGTGAAATCACCCTCTTCTCTCTCTTGCTCACCCCTTTCCTTTCTTCTCCTTTTCTCCTTAATGACCTTTGAACACCCATTGGAAAAAATGGCAGAATGGGCAGAGGAGAGGAACGTTGTAGGTGGTCGCCTTGTGGGGTGGGGGGGTGGGGGGGGGGGGGGGGGGGGAGGCGAGGGAATGTTTAGGGCCGTTGTCTAGGGTAGGCAATGCTAATCTGATGCAAGAGGGAGGGAGGAGAAGGGCCTGTCGTCTTCAATGCAAGTGACAAAGATAGGTTGCTACCAACAGGGGCTCAATTTGGGGTCTTCAACACAGAGCAAGGCTCGTCATTGTAGAGCTGGGGTCACTGCCAGTCGGGGTAGGGGGCAGGGAATGTTTAGGGTCGTTGTCTAGGGTAGGCAGATTTGAAGCGAGGGGCAGGGAGGAAAAGGGTTTTGGGTCTTCAATGCAAGGGAGAGAGGTAGGTCGCTACCAACAGGGGCTCAATTTGGGGTCTTCAACACAGAGCAAGGCTCATCATTATGGGGGGGTTGGGGTCACTGCCAATCGAGGATTGGGGGGGGGGGGGCTCACCATTGGTAAGGGAAGGGGGCTCGTCGTCAAGGAGTTGGGAGGGTTTTTTTTTTAATGTATCATTTTATAAGCTAATGTGCATTATAATTATTATAGATAAACAAATTTTAAAGTTCGATTAAATTTAAATAGTCTAAAAATGGTTCCTATTATAATTGTTATATAGTATATAAATTAAACCCTATCATAGTCTTTCCCTAAAATTTACTTCAACTATTAAAACAAAACTTTGTTGTTAATTATACAAAATAAGAGGTCGTAACATGGAAATTCACTTCCTTTTAGCCACCACACCATTTTCTAATTTTATTTAGGGTAAAGGTTATGATGAGACTCTTTTATATACCTTACCATAAAATAGGAATTAATTTTAAATCGTTTAACTTAAAATTTGTTTGTATATAATAACTATAATATATATTAGCTCATAACATATTTGATGGAAATAAATTCAAAATTCCAACTTTGCCACATATTTTTCACTTCCTGTTACTTTGTCTCTGGTGAAGGAATTGTCATGACGTGGGCTCCTCGTGGTGCAGCGGGCAAACCCACGAACCCCCTCTCTTTCCCCTCCCCACCATCCCAATCTCTTTCCAATCTCTATAGGAGTTGTCACCCCCATCCCCTCCTTCCCTTCCAGAAGCATGACCTCTCACTGGCAAAACCATCATCCAACGACCTTCCCTTCCATGGCATAACTAGTCCTAGGATGATTTTGCCCATGGAAGGTCGTTGTGCTATTTCACCTGGTTAGGGGATGCGTGGAAGGTTGTTAGTCAGCAGTGGAAGGTCTCAAGGGCTATTTTGCTTGGACGAGAGATACGTGGAAGGCTGTTAGTTTAAGAGGGATTATGGATAGTTTCTGTTTTTTATTATTATATTTTAATCTATAATACTATAAATTAAGTTATATTATAATTATCATACATAAACAATATCTCCTACTAATATCAATATCTTTTTAGATTTTGTTTGCTTCTTATTTCTTTACAAAGGAGCTCCTCTAGGAAGATTAATAAATACGAAGTATCCAGACATTCGGCCCCAAAAAAAAAAAAAAAGTTAAAAAAAACATGGGCAAAAAAAAAAAATAAATAAATAAAAAAGAAAAAGGTTGCACCTTGATTCGCAGCGCTATTCGGGTTCTCCATTGACGTTAGTTTCCCATCCAAAAATTCAACTTCCCGCTACTTGTACCAGGAATTTTTTTTTTTCCTTTAAATAAAAAAAGAAAAGAGAAACACAGAAAACTTTAAGAAATCAGCCAGCAATTCAGTTTCCACTTTCCATGGACGACGTTGATAGGCTATTCGAGTGCTTTAAGTGCGGCATTTCTCCTCCTGGTATTCCCATCTCACTCTCTCTCTCCCTCTTACCTGTTTGGCTATTCGGAAAACAAAGGAAAATTAACCAAAACCCAAAAAAAAAAAAAAAATCTCGAACTATCCGTAAAGACATTTTCCATACTAATCTTCGCTTCAACCAGGTTTTTGAGACTTGGTTCACCCTGTTATCTGCTCAATGTATCAAACTTTATTAGTTCTCAAATGGAATCGCATCCAATATTGTTCCGATTTGTGCATTTCCATGATCGAGAAGGAATAATTCGTATCTGATTTCAAAATTTTTTTTTAACAAGAACAGTCGAATTGGGAAAATTATTTTTCCATGATGAAAAGAAATCCTCATTGTGCTTTCAATTTCAGAATCTGCAGTAAGAGAAAGAAAGCGAAGTAAGAGCAGGCTGAAGCAAGGGAGTTCTTCGCACGATGTCTCCGCACAATCCGAAATTCTCTCTCCGGGATCAACTCCAGCAGCGCATAAACATAAGAAAAGGGCTAAGACACGGTCTTCTTTAGACAAAGTATTGAACTTTTAGTTTATTTCCCTTCATGCATTATCCTCTGAACTGTCTTTTGCTTAGATATGTGGTGTTATTTCCCAGTGTGGTTCAACAACGGTTAAAGCGGATAGCTTTAGTAGCGGGAAACAGATTTCTCCGGTTGTGTTTTATGGATCACCGCATGGTGTGCCTTCAAAACAACCATCGCGGCGGTTGCTGCGATTGTTACACGAGATTCGTGTCGATCTTGCTGAACACAGTAAATCGAGCTTAAGGTAATTGTTCGATTCCACTTAATTTGGTATACCTTATTCTAACGTGAGGTGACTCGGAATCTTTTCTTGTTTGTTTAGTGAGGAGATATGGTCTACATTTCCACGGCAGGATGAAGCAATGAAGTTTGTCAAAGGGCATAAGAATGCTCGTGTTTTCAGTTATCAAGATCACTATAATGGGCAAAGACGATTCCTTGTTTCAACTTATAAGGAATTCTGGAAAAGGTTGTCTTCAATTTACCGGTTATTTTAAAATTGTTTATAGCATTTCTAGGATACTATGTTATGGTGATTATACTCTCTGTTTTTATGATATTCAGATACAAAAATATGGATTCCAAGTTTCGCCATCATTATGAAGTGATTCAGGAGGTGAGAAACGACTTTTTTTTTTTGTTTTCTCCTATCAAGCTGCCCCTTGGTTTATGGTTATTTAAGCTATAGTATGTGTTACTTTCAGGGTTTACCTTGCCATCTTTACTTTGACTTGGAGTTTAGTAGGAGGGAGAATGCAGAAAGAGATGGAGATGAAATGGTGGATCTTCTGATATCAGTCATTTTTGAAGCTTTTCAGGATAAATACTCGATTCAAGGAAATCACGAATGGATTCTGGAGCTTGATTCATCTACTGACGGTATGATTTCCTAGGAGATGCATTGTCTACGTCCTTCCCTTATTCATATCTATCATTTATGTATGAAAAAATGTTTCCTCTAAATGTCTGAGGTACTTTGTGGATATGGTAAAATTTATGAATTGATTGTATGTGAATAAAGGACGGGAATTATTTTAATTTGAAAACACGGCATCAATTGCGTGTAATTTTATTGTGAGAATTTTTGTTTTAATTGATTGTTCATTTGTTCCATATCTATTTGCATCCACTTGCAGTGAAGTTCTCTAGGCATTTAATCATCCACCTACCAAAGACTGCTTTTAAGGATAACTCACATGCAGGTGCATTTGTCAATGAGGTAAGTCTTGGTGCCGTACCAATGACCTATACAAACTTTTTTGCTTGGTAATAAACTTAATCTCTTAGCAAAAATTAAAAAAAAATTGAAGGATAAACTATTTTTCGACTGTAAAATCGAATTTTCTGTTATATTTCATTTGTTTGATGAACTCAGAGCCTATAGCTCTTAAGAAGATAGCTTGACCTCTAATTGAGTGACGATAATTAATCAGTGATTCTATGTAAAAGATAATTTCATGTGGGCAAGGTCTTTTTTGTTTTCCACTATCACGCAAATTTGTTTAAGTTACTAAAGAGTTCTCTTTTTCTTGTAGAAATATCAATTGTTATTATTTGATAACATGTAATCAGATATGCTCGCGGATAGTCGATGGAAAGGAAAAGAATGAGCAATATGAAAAATTGTTTGTAAAAAAAGAGTCAGCCTCTGCTGATTCTCCTGGGCAACTTTTTGTGGACACTGCAGTCTATTCCAGAAATCGTTGTTTTCGTTTAGCTCTATCGTCAAAGGCAGGGAAGAGTTCCGTGCTTTTACCTACTGGGCGTTACAAAGCTAAGGACATAGTATGTTATCTTTCTTATGAGAATATCTTAACTACCAATTGTAGTTATCTTGTTTAGGTTAGTCAGTTTTATTTTTATTTTTATTATCATTTTTTTTTTGAAAATGCTGCAATTGTACAGATGCTTATAATGCTGGACCCATTTCCTCAAAAGAGAAATCTTATTTCTCAAATCATACATATGAATGGGACTTGCTTGAGCTAGCCATTTGATTTTTGTTTTTATTTTTCTTTTTGTATTTTTAGTAGTAGCAGCTGGCTCATTTGCTTCTTTGAAAAAGTTTTTTTAATTCTTTAACAGTCTGAAGAGGATATGTTTATGGCATCCTTGATCTGTAATATGGGTGCTGATTGTGAGAAGCTTCTAGTTTGCAAAATGGATGTCCTTTGTATGAAGACCCTACAATTTGATACGGAGGTATGTTATTTGTTCCATCCGTGAAACAATATTCTTACAGCATCTCAATTTGTGGAAGTGCTAGTACTTATCTTTTAGCTGGAGGGTATGCTTAATCAGGTCTCTAAATTTTACTGTGAAACTTTGATCTTTTTAACAGTCATGTCTTTTAAATACAGGTAAACCATAGTTCCGGAAGATGGTGTAGTTCCCCTCAAGAACTAACAACGGATGGTTGTAGAGTTGACGCTTCAACAACTTACTTTTTGGGGAAATCTCCATTCCCTGCTTTAAATACATTCATCGAGTCTGTTGGCTCTATTGGAAATGTACCAGGTGGCAGCACAATTTTCAATTTGCTTTTATGCAGTAGACTCCACCTTAATGTATAAAATCTAATTTGATTTCTTTTTCGGTGGGATCTTTCTTTGGTTACTACTAAATTTATTTCCGAATGATGATGAGCTTCTTGAGATGGGCTTCATAGACCCAAAACTATTCCTTTTTTTTTTTTCAAAAACATTTGATATCTAGGCTTGTACTCTGCATCACGATTCGTGAACAATCTAACCTGCATCAAAATTTCCAATATTTACTGTTGTTAACTTGCAATTTCAGGAAAAATTCGTTCCTGGTACTTGTTCTCAGAATATGGGCTAATGGTCTACAGCATGTCAAGAAACAGATATTGTGAGCGAATTGGCAGAGAGCATAGAAGTAATCATGGTAAAGCATGTTTCTGCCCCAGTTTTTTCTTTGGTCTTGAGTCCAATCAGTAATCATTCTCATTCATTGTTCCTCCGCTAGAAACATCAATTATGAAATACATAGAGGCGATAGCAATTGTAGTTATTCTTTGTTTTTTCATTCCTCAGATATCAGTTGTAGCTGCATTTTCCTAACATAACTCTTTGTTTTTCTGTAATGAAGCTTATTTGCATGATCCGTTTTTTGCATCATCATCCACCTTTTTTGCACTCTAAAATTTGAAGAAGCTTATTTATTTGCACGATCAATTTATCGTTCAGTGATGTACGTTGTTGACCTAAGACGGGGTGATTATTATCAGAAGTGTCATGACCCTGATTGCAGAGGTGGTAACAAAATCATGCGTCATTTATTATTCTTTCTTCTTGAAAGCTATGGGGAATAGTTATATTCTCAGCTCGTTGTTGCAACAGGTTATCGTTCTCCGTTGCGTCCAATTCCGTGGGATATCATACCTGATACGGTGCATGATGAAGGCTCCGGTGTTCACAACCTGGAATGGTACAGTGATGAAAATATGGCTAATGATTCCACCCCAGATTCATGGTGGTTTGAAGCCACGAGACTTGCGGAAAAAGTTGAAAAGGGGCAGGATTCATCAGAGTTTAGCAAGATGGTTAGTCTACTCGGGAGAAAACGTTCTCGTTCCATTTTTTATCTTAGCTTAACCTATTCCTTCCTTTTTCTCTACTTGACCGTACAGGAAAACGTCAGTGATGAAGATGATAACTGGTGGCTTGCTGTGGAGAGGGCTGTTTCACAGACTGAACTTTCCCACGTACTAATTTAAGATAATGTACAGTTTTGGACAATAAATACTTGAGGTTCGGATGTTTACATTCAGTTCCAAAGGACATGAATGCTTTAGCTAAAACTTCAGTTCCTCGGCGGAAGTGGCTAGCTACTAACAAATTGAAGTTTTGCTGCATCCTCAAACTACGATGAGAATTGTTGCGTTCAATCTTCCCATCTTGGTAGAAAGCAAATGCTTATGTAAGTTATGCCGTGTCTTGGCCTAGACCTTGTTGAATTGGAAATGCATAAGAACACATTTGCGATTCGGCTTTCTCTGGTTCGGGGTACTCGGCTGTTCAACTTGTTAAGCCTCTTACTGTGCCGGCTATGCCTTTTGTATTTGTTCTGGTTGAGACAACTATGCTTTTTGTTGATATTTAACGAATGCAAATATACAATTAAGTCTAGCCAACGTAGTTGTATGTCTTACGTAACTTGATTTACTTATCAGGTTTACTAGGACCTAGAAAACATATTTACCAAAGCCATAAAACTCATGCCTTCTATTACTCCTCTTCCCCCTCCTACTAAGAGAGTTGTTCTTAGCTTTCTCGTCAATTAAACAGTTTTCCTTGTAACAATTTTTAAAGTTCAAAAGGTGTATGTCACTCTATATAATTCAGATTTTGAGGGGGGCATCTTACGATGATAACCACAATAGGGAGGAATTTTTTCAATTTTTTCTTCATTTAACTAACGTTATTTTATTTTAAGAGGAAAAGAAGTTATATTTGTAAGTTTATTTAATGAGGTTAAGGTCACATGTTCTTTGTCAAAAAATAAATCTTATTTAGAGTTTTCAAAAATATTCATGTTATCTTTTGGAGGGCTTTTTAGTAATGCCCAAAGAATATGGTAACACTACCCATCTCATTTTTAGATTTCATTTATATATGTAAAAATAAAAAATTACTAATACATGTGTATATTTATTACTAATGTTGTTTACCATTCGCTAAAACTATAGCTCACTACAGTATATGTTTTTTTACTAAACATCATTAGTAATCAAATGTAGGCTTTATCTATGATACCCAACACCAAAAAAAAAAAAAAGATAATTAATATCACCATTGCCCTTTATTATTGTTCCATTTTTCTTTTGAGGGTTTTGAAGAATGCCGAAAAATAATATATTTTTAAAATATTATCTTATTTATAATAATTCTAAGATTTTCATCTTCTTATAACGTGAAATAAAAAATAATTTTAAGATCAAAAATCCAAATTATAGGATAAAAATAAGAAACATGTTTACTTAAGGGTTATTCTGATAATTTCATCTTTTCCATTTCCTATCGAAAAACTTACGACCGAGGAATGCCAAGCGGCTTCTATTTAGCCGTGCCCATGTTTTAAAAGCAGTCTTTATTGACATTTGACCCATTCTGTTCTATAGCCTTGTCCCCTTTTCTTTTCTCATAAGGTGCCCGAACACACCAGGAGAGCGGAGATCTTCTCTTCCCTTCTCGCGCCAATGGGTTCATCCCCAGTCTTCATCTCCACCGAGTCTCTGCACTCCATCCTCTCCCACCGCACCCTTATCGACCACTTCCACTCCTCTCTCCCTACAGTCGCCCCCTCCCTCTCCAGCCCTCTCCGCCAAAGCCACGCCCTCTCACCCACATCCTCTCTTCTCCTCATGCCCTCCTGGTCGCACTCCCCTTCTCTCCCTTACATAGGCGTCAAGCTTGTCACTTACTTCCCACAAAACTCCTCTCTGAACCTACCCGGAATCCACGGCAGTTACGTCCTCTTCAGCTCCACAACTGGGCAGACCCTGGCTTCCGTGGACGGCACTGCACTGACCCTTTTCAGGACTTCATGCGTCTCAGGCTTAGCTTCGAAAATTCTGGCCAGAAGTGACAGTAAAGTGCTTGTCATGATCGGCGCAGGCGCTCTGGCGCCGCATTTGATCAGAGCCCATCTGGCGGCGAGACCCGGATTGGAGAAAGTTGTGATCTGGAACCGGACGGTGGAGAAAGCTAAAAAGTTGGCTGAGGAATTACAACGAGGTTTGGGGCTTGAAGGGGTTTGTTTCGAGAGCAATGGGTGTTTGGAGGAAGTTGTTGGGGTTGGAGACATTGTGAGCTGCGCTACGAACTCGGAGGTGGCGCTGGTGGAGGGACAGAGGCTGAAGCCGGGGGCACATCTCGACTTGGTCGGGTCGTTCAAGCACTCCATGAGGGAGTGCGATGATGGGGCCATTAAAAGAGGAAGAGTTTTTGTTGATAATGAGGCTGCATTGGTGGAGGCAGGGGAGCTGGTGGGTGCTTTTGAGAGGGGTGTGATTGAGAAAGAAGACATTGGAGGGAATTTGGTGGAGCTTATAAAGGGGGAGAAGGTTGGGAGGAGAAGTACCGAGGAGGTTACTGTGTTCAAGTCGGTTGGTTCTGCGTCGGTGGATATTCTTGCTGCACAATTGGTCTATGAGACCTATCTGCAGCAGCAATAAGTAAGTAGACAGTATCGTCTGGCTTTTGAATCTTCTGATATGCAGGTTATCAACTTTTTTGTTCAATGCCTTGAGAAAAATAAAAGGGTACGAGATTTAGGTAGTGTTGAAACTGGCGCCGCTAGAGAATGCAACATTGAGCTTCTTGTTATTTATTGCAACTGAGATATAGTTAGTTGGCATTATCCTTGTTCTCTTGTAGCTTCTTTTTTTAGCATAAAGCGGTGTAAAAGGTCGAGAATAAACCGACGCTTTGAAAAAAATGAATGACAATGATCATTGGTTGCAACAATCAACTTACAAATACATGAGCTGCCAGACCCTGCATGTCGAACCCTTTCTCTCCCCACACACCCCCCCCCCCCCCCCAACCCAACATTCCATTGGAATTTCCTTCCCTGATATTTATATTCAAATTGCAACCTTACGGGCCAAACAATCCAGCTACAAATAAACAAGAGTGGCTGTGGACAATGTTGCACATATCAGCATTCATTTTGATGAGTTTGCTTGACCTTTTGCGGCTTCTGAGGAATCCTTGGAAATAGTAGATCATTTAGTCGTCTGTCAGCACTATACTCAGAGGTTGCCTAGAAAAAAGAATTAATTGCAACAATCATTAGCAATATCACATTGAAACATAGGCACATACGCATACTGGACTATATGGTTAATAAAATTAAAAAAGAATACTAGTGAATGCAAGAAAGATGACTTAGGAAGGTATTGTACATTTAAAGTTTAAAATAGAGTTGAGGGTAAATAGCACACCCGCGTATCAAATGCGAACCGCACTGTCTGTACTTGTGTTCCTGAGCAAATCCTTAAATCAAATCCAAGGGAATCTACACCAATAATTACTGCCTCCTGTGGTTGACGTTAAAAGGACATGAATCGTTCGTTCGCATATAACAACGCATCCAATCCAATGTCATAAAGGGTATTAGAAATGAGATTTCAGATGGTGGTATAAGTTTAGCCCTTGTGTTTGCGAAATACCAATCCACTAGTTCAGAAGCATAAATATATTGCAGTACTTGATGAAAAAAAAAATCCTCAAATAATTGGTGAAAGGACATTTTGCAAATAAAACAAAAGAAAAAAGCAAAGCTCAATTTTTGAAATTCAAGTGTCATGGAGCTCTGAGACTGACATGTTGCACCAGAACGTTTAGTTTTATTGTTCATGTTGGTAGGTAAATATGCAAGGAGGTCGTTCGTGTGAAAGTTTAATGCGAAAAAAAAAAAAAAATCTTCCTCAAAATCCTATAACCAGTTGATGGGAATCAGAGAGAACACAAAGAACCCACGCAGATTGCATAAGAAAAAAAAAAAAAAAAAAAAAAAAAAAGAAAGAACCACTTTTTGAAGACATTCCCCCAAGGGAAGACTACAGAAATTTCAAGAACAGTACTTCGATAGACTGCTCACACTCCGCTTGCTTGGGTCACCAAGACTTTCCTTAACTAATTGATTCTCTCTATTTGTACTCTCTAATTCTCTCTACTACTTCTGCACATTTAACAGCACAACTCATCAGCCAAATCTTTCTGATTATCCTCCTAACTCTAACCAACTTTCAATTCAACTATTAATTACCTAACGGCACTGAAGCCTGTCACCAATTTTCAAAGAGAACTCAGAAACATGTTTTAGAGCTCTTAGCTTACCTCCACTTGAATACCCTTTAATCCCCAACAGAGAGACTTGAGAGCTTGTGTTGTCTTTTCACCACCACCTTTCAGGCGAGATATAATTTTAGCTGCTGAGTGTGCAATTGGATCGGGTTGAGCATTCATGAAGTCTTCTATTTCAACATTTTTCTGTAGAGAAACAGGACAAAGGAAACTTTTGCTCAGATTCGTAATTTTCATGCTAAAAAAGAAAAGACTGGAAAAATTACGATGCAAAGTAACAAAGAATGTCCAATGTTTTGTAGTAAAAATCACAATTTTATAAACTGTAATAACAAATAAGGGAACACGCTCATGATCAAGATCACATGGTCATACTTTAACAACGCTATTGAACATTTGAAATTATTCCAGAAAAATTTGAACGTTTTTTAGACTTTACAGCAAAAAAGACAGTATAATGTTTTCAACGACAGTAGTAAAAGAATTTATGATCTTAGTTCTTAATTATGAGACCAAGAACTATGTGGCAACAGACATTTCTGAGTAACAAAACCAGAAACTAAGAACAAAAAAACCACTTGGTTTTCTGTGCACCACGCATGTCAAAGATAACGCGTTAAATGAAGTTGACAAGCAACCAAAAATGTCAAATAAACACACCCAAAAACCATTAAATCAAATATACCTGATGTCCATGGGCTGAAAATAGTTGCATTTTAATCATCTCCAGCTTGTAAAACATAGCCCCATTTGGTCTGATTTCATCCTTCTCCAATTCTTCTTCCTGGATTGAACCATCCTTGGAAGATTCCGAACCATATACATGACCATTAATTCTACCAGGACCTTCTGATTCACCTTCTGTGGTTTCTACAACCTGATTTAAGTCGGCATCACTACTATGTTGGTGTGACAGATGCTTCTGGATGACAGAGTGTTCATCAATTAAAGCAGGCCTTACAACGCCTTGAATAGCCAGACTGGCAGGAGGCTGCTCCATCCAATCTACCGGATTATCTGAAACAACCTAAATAATGAAGACTAATGAAAAAGAGAACTCTTAAGTTGTGGTACAATAGCTGTTAACAGAAAGTGATATCAACAGTTAATATTCCAACCATGCAACAAAAGGACCCAAACAAAATATTCTGTCACGTCTTCCGAGCATTAGGCAAGTACCTCTGCAAGTTTTTTGGCGAAATACATAGGATGAGAAGAACGCATAGTCTCCAACTTTGCCCAGTCTCCAAGTGATTCATCCGAATCATCCTGATCATCTTCATCTTTAAGAACAGTGACCCAATCCTATAAATGAAAATTAACAAGTCATGGGAATGATTTTATGGCTAGAGACGGCAAAACGCCGTCTAGATCCAAAACACACAATTCTACATCTTACTTTTTCTCTCTTCCATTTCAAATAACTCAAACTCTAAAATATATAACTTTCAGTTCAAAAAAAAAAAAAGTACATAACTTTCTCACTTCAAATTGTAATGAAATGATTTTTGTGTCAAAATGCTTATAATGACAAGACAAACAAAATAAGGTCCATTTTACATATTTTTTTCTGAACACATTTCTAATTTTTGTACTATTTTATATATCACATATCTTTCCAAAAGTCCTCCCCTCAAACACATATTTCCCTCCAAACAATATCTCCAGATGTCGTCCCAAATGGGCCCAAAGAGAAAAATCTTTTATAGAGGGAGAAACAAATAAAAAGAAGAAAACAAAAATTCAGACCGTATCATAATCATCATTCTCATCATCTTCCTCATCATCCTCGTCTTCAACATCACTATCTTCTTCTTCAATTTCGTCAATTCCAAAATCAATTTCTGATGGACCTGATAACTCCATCTCACTGATCATTTCAGTTGTGTCCAAGCCTATAATAACTTGCTGCAGATATACATACAACAACAAATCCATCAGAAACAGAACTACAAACAAGGGTGCACCCATGATAAAAAAAGTCCAATGAGGAAAATGTTGTGTCAATTGTCTAAAGCAAATTCCATACCACAAAGTTATTCTCCGAAGTTAGAGCTTGCATGGTGTCGTCACCATCTTTCACGTGAAAATATATATCTGTAACACACTATAACAAATTAACATTTTAATAAGAAAGAAAAGGCTACTAAGCCCTTAAAAAAATGAGGTTGGGGAGGGGGGAAGTATTAGTACTATTAATATAAATAAACTGAACTCGAATTACTTCACCCACTTCCATGTTCATCAGTTACATAAGGCATCTCCGGCCATATGATATTTTCATGGACTTGATCATTAATCAAATTGGTAAACATGACTGTTGCCTTGCTGTTTACCTGAACAAGAACACTTGTGCAGCATTAGCTTAGCAGAATCTGGAATTAACAATTGCAGTATTACATCTAAAGGTTGAAACCATTACTAAAACTTTGGACACAACCTCTGGTATCTAGTCACATATTGGGGAACAAAAAACAAACTTCAAGTGACAAAGTTTAAACCTGACTGCATGGAGAAATGAAAATTATGGTTATCCACAATTGGACACATGCACATATCTTCATTCCAATGCATTGTTCTTTAGAAATATCTTTAACCGAACAGCAGGTGAATGCCATAGTACCTCGATAATTGTTCTGGCAGTTTCTTCAGATGTAAGTATAGCATCTGCACCATTCTCTGATGTTGATTTAGCTATCTCCTCAAATGGATGATACCGTGCCTTCCCATTCTGCTTTATAGGATCCGAACCCGGTCCTAATTGCCTTGCAGATGCTCGAATTCTATTCTTTATAAGATCGCACCTTCGGGGAGAGCCACTTTTTGTTCTTCGAAATCTATTCCTGCATAATTGAGAACAATCTATTCCACATATTAATCCTTAAATCATGAAATATCCAATCTTGACAATCACCTCTCAACCATTCTACATATTTCAACTCCAAACTGCACTTATAAGATAAAATCAGCTTTCTCTTCCACTTTTGCCAAACTAAAATGAAGTTTCAAAACTCTAAATTTTGTTGAGTATGTCTAGCCTAATTATGTCCTGACGTAGAGTTAACACACAATAAGCCACTGGGCCAAAATTTCTAGTAGGGATATATTAGGGTTTTCACACATGTACTTTGGTTGCCCCAGATATATATATATATTTTTGTTGGGTGGTTGAAAGTGGATGTAACTCTCACATTGAGGATGAACCACAAAAATTCTTGTTTGCCTTTTGTTTTATGTTACCGCTCCCGTTAGTAAAAGATTTAGGATGTTTTATTTGTCACAAGTTTCTCATCCAATTCATCAAATTTGGGTTCAATGTCAGCATAGAACTCATGCTAAAGTATATATCTTTCTTCTTCTCTTGATTACGTTCTATAGTCTCGAATACTAAAGGTACAAAAATGAAGTCTTTTAACATCTTTCACGTGTAGTTCAATCAACGAAAAGAAGATCACAGTAAAAATCTCAAATCTTTCCCAAGACTTTCACCGAGAAAATCAACAAAACGCGAAGAAAATCAAACCAGGTTTCAGTACCACGGCATGTCGAATCCGCAGGCGCGCAAAAGCCGGAAAGAGCCGACGTGGACAGCTTTGGTGACGTCCTCCGAACTCCACATTGGACGATAATCTGGATAAAAGGTGAGAAAGCTGGAGAAAATGCAGGGAAAAGCGAAAAGCTAATATCTTTGAAGCTTATTTCCATGGCGGAAGGAAGGAGATGGTTACTTACAGGGAAGGGCGGCGGAGGAGCAGAGGTTGGTTGAGGCGGAGGAGAAGCGGAGGGCCATGGCGGAGTCGATCATTGTCGTCGTTTAGTGAGGGTGGAGAAGAAGAATATTATTTTGTTCTTTAATGAAAGAAAGAAGAAAAAGGGAATATGGCATATAGAGAGAAGTATATTATAAGAGATCCACAAAGCAATTCATTCCCGAGAGGAAGAGGAGATTGTGTTTGAGGATGAGGTGCTGTTTGGCTCCATGTGGTTTTTGGATTCTCTCCGATTCTACTTAATCCAGTTCCTACAAGCGGGAGATGTTGGGTGGTCCAATCACCAACCTCCTTTTTTTTTTAATTTAATTTTCCAAATTTATACTTTTTTTTAAACCAAATTTATATTGGGTTATTTTCATTTTTTCACCTCATTACTTACTTTAATACTAAAATAATACAATTATACAAGTTCCAAAAAAAAAAAATAGTACAACTCCAATTCTATTTTAACATTATTATCCAATTCATCAATTTCTAAAATTATACTAAAAAAAATATTCTCTGTATATTTCTTAATTCTAAATAATTATTATCTTTTTTTAACATATAAGTCCTTGACAAATTTTTAATCATCCTAAAATAAAACATTACAAAAAATAAAAAGTTTGTTAAATAACAATATTTAGGGTAAAACTAGGATTTATAAAATATTTTTGATGAATTTTCTTAATTATAAAAACAAAATAAAGTGCAACAAAAATTAAAAAAATACTGCTTTATTATTAAAAAGAATTTAAAACAATAAAGAGGGATAACGCTATTGCTATCCCTACAATGTCGCGTTAGGAATGTTCACCGATGCCAAAGGGGCATTACTTTTGGCACTGGATTGGAGCAACTTGCCTGCTCCAAAATGGCGTCAAATTACCGAAAACTGTAACACCCCTTAACCTAACTGTATAGCTTAGACAAGCTGATACAGTGAAGTCAAGAAGTGTTATTTTTTCATTGAAACTTAAGTGTTATAAGTTTAGTATTAAATATTTTACATAAGCAAAATTTGAAATTCATTTTTGCTTTCTTACATTAACATACAATATTTACATTAGTAAAAAATCTAACATGAAGTTATCATCATATTTGTTATTTCACATATATCCGTTTATAAAACCATAACAAAGCACCAAAAATAAAAAATTAAGAATTTCAAAATGGGCCATAAAAGAATTAAAATTGATGGTATATAAGTAAATCTCTGTCTGGTGGCTCTGGAAACTCAGTCAACCCCTAAACTTGTACATCTTTACTTGCATTATAAGAATCTAATAAGCTAAAAGTTCAATAAAGTGAAACTCATATATGAACAAACTTGTCATACGCCAATATAATTAATTATTTCATACATTATTCAATTCAATAGCATTTCTTCCTTAGTTCATTCTTTTAAAAACTCTTGAAATTTGGTACTTAACTAATGGTGATAGACAGTGATTTTCAGAATCTTTTCATAATTATTGGCCAATAATAAGAATAATTCAAGATTTCCTATATCGGTTTTTCAACTTCAAGTGTTAGCCATATTCTATTTTGTTTAATGTGGCTTTCCATATTTTGGTTTTTCAACCTCAAAGTATTTGCCATCTTTTTATTGGGTCTATGGGTCCCACCTATGTCCCTTGCCTCCCTGACCATCAATCAAGTACTATGCTTTCTTTTTCTAAACCTCATTACATTCAACAATACTAGAAACATATGTAAATACCATAAATCATGAATGTTCTAAACTTAACATCACAATCATACATCAACCTATATTTTGAAGTCAAAACAAATATCATGCGATTCTTGTAATATAGAAAATGTAAGTTTCAACTTTATTTGAGTCCAATATATTAAAGTGTGAAATTTTTTGTTCTCTCATAAGATTAGGCATGCTAAAAGGCCTAACATAATCAAATCATACATTTTTCAATCTTTTGTAAATAAATTCATAACAGCTATATGACTTTGAAAGCAATTTAAATGTCATATTTCACCAGCAATTCAACACATTTAATATTAGGGCAACAATCAATTCTTGAACAAATTCCAAAACATCAAAATCAAACATAATGCAACTTGATTCTAACTTAATTTGATTTAAATCACCAATCAAGCACACTGATTGCTATTATTTCCAACCACTCATAAAAACTTCTAATCACTATATACGCATAAAAAAATAATAGAAACAACCAAAGCTATTAGATTCCACAAGCTATTTACATTTGCTAAAAACTAGCTCAATTAACTTGGTTTGACTTCAAAGCTATCCAACATGAATTTAAACCATGTAAAGAAATGTTCGGCCATGTAATTACATCAAATCACCATAAATTTATCACAATAAAGATAGAAAAAGAAGCCACATTGGTCAAATTGGAATTAAACTTCAAAATTCATAGTTTCCAAGCTTAAAATTGTGAGAACTTGATTTGATTTGTTTGCTTTCAATCCTATGACTTGGATTTTCTTTTGTGAGTTTATAAGCTTAGAAAATGGAGAGGAATGAAAAAAAAAAAAAAAAAAGAGGGATTGGATGTTTCGGAGTTGAACAAAAGAAAATAGAACTTTCTAGCTGATTTAATCAAATTCAAAGGGAGGTGAGAAAAAGATGGCGATTGATTTTATGTTTTTGTTGTTTTTCTATGTTATATGTACGTGGATAGGGGCTGTAAAAGGCATTATAGCTAATACCAAGTCATTAGAATCACATACAAACAAGTGCAACCTAGTCAACAAACCAAATATATTGCGTCATTTTACATACTAGTTCTTAATCAAATAAGACTTATTTCAAGTAAATACATATCCAAACAATCACTTTAAAATTTAACTAGCATGAAAAAACAAAAATAATACATTTTGTAACCCTTTAGCGCACTAATCTTTCTTAACCACAAAACTGAGTTTTTCACTATAAATGGATGCTTAAAAAATATGTTAGATTATGGAAAATAAAATTCAATGTTATATTTCATGAATTGAAGCATATTAAAGCATAACTAAAATACTAAACAATAACTATACGTATTCGTGTAATTATATCATTTGTATGTCGTAATTTGATGATGCGTACCAGCTAGATGCGTTAAGATGCAATTTGTTTATTATTGGCTAAGTATGAGATAATTGGGCATTATAACTTCAGTTGATTTTATATTTTTGTCCATAGCACGATTTTATTTTAGTCATTTTTTCCGGCAAAATAAATTTTATTTTTCTCTGGAAAATTATATTGTTGGACGAATTACACTTTTTCTCCTAAATTTTAGATTTTGTCATAAAATATCTCTAAAATTTAATTTGCAACATTCTTTTTCCTTGAACTTTAAAATTTTTACAAATTTCCCCGCAGATAAAATTCAATTGATAGAGAATTTTATAAATATTTCAAAATTTGAAAGAAAAAAATATTACAAATTGAAGTTTGAGGGCATTTTGTTGCAAGACTTAAAGTTTAAGGAGCAAATTGTAATTTTCCTTACTTTGTTATTATAATCCAGTATAACATAATTGTTTTGAGAATTTTTAACTTCTAAAATAAATATACAATGGTCAAATTAACCATGATCAAATTAAAAACAATGATAATATAATGATAATCAAATCAATAGTTGGAGTGTGGATTTAAAGACATTTTAAAGGTTAAAAATTAAAATAAATAAAATCTATAATTAAAATATTAAAGAAATAAAATTATTCCTTGAATTATAAAATAATGGGGTACGACTATGAATGACTTCCATCGATGGTTGGATTTATTTTTCTTTTCGCGTCTTGATAAGTTGTGACCACCAACCTTACATCCTTGTAATTCTTTAGTCCACATAAAACGCATACACATGAAATAGAATAGCTAAAAAAGAAAGAAATGCATCGGTAGAGTTTTTTTTTTATCATTATTATTAACCTTTGTTTATTCTTCAGAATCAAACAAGACGAATTGTTGTTTTAACAATGAACTAGAGGTGTTATTTATATTTTTTTCTTAAATATGGTTTTATATTTTGTTGTTGATTATTCTTCGAATTCAAAACTGAGTTTTTGCAATATTTATTTATTTATTTATTTATTTTCTAATTATTACAGGGAAATGTGAGTGCTTTTTATCAATTGGGGAGACCTACCCAGGTGCCATTGTTCATCATACATGGATTGCTTCGAAGATCGGAGTCATTACCATCTTTCTTCTCCACCAGCTTTGAACCACTAGCGCCTTCACATCCGGCTAGAAATCGTTTAAAATTTGAAGCAAATGGTAGAACTGCAACGTCCAAATAATCCTCATGTAGAGAGTAATCTATTTGTAAGGATGCCTTGAAACCTTTTGGCTATTTCTGTGATGCCCGTAATTCTTATCAATAATAATTTATTTGCATTACATTATTACTTGTCATCACATTATTTAATTTTAATATATATTGATATTAAAAAAAATTCTTTATTTGATAATATTTTTATTAATTTGGTTTGAGTTATTTCGTGTAATGTGAAAATTTAATATTCTCGACAAAGTAGCGTGATGTGAAAAAGTTAATATTTACTTGACAAAGCATTAGTTGACTTGTGATTTAAATTGTTTGGTTTTACTCTATATGTTTGCTCATGTATAGGTTATTTTCTCTTATACGATAAATTTGCATTTTTTTTTATAGTTTTGTAAATATTAATAACCTTTTTGGTATTATATAATTTGTTGGGTGTTTTATTTAAAATAATAATAATAAGACAGTAATATTACTATTTTTATTACTCCCTTCCCAGGATGTGAATTATATTCAAATACAATTGTTTTTTTTAATTTATTTTTTTCTAAAAAATCAATATCAGTTTTATTATTCATAATTACTATTATAATTTTATAATTTAAATTTCAGAAATCTATAACTTTGTATATATAAATCCAAATAGGATATTTTTTGAAATTGTATAGAATTTTGAGACGAATAAAATAATCTTCATATTTATCTATTTTTTTCAAACACAATTCAAATTTTTATACCTTTTAACTCAAACGATTCAAACACCTCATTAAATAAATATTTTAGTTTAATTTAAACCTAAAAAATTTAATTCAAATCAGTGTAAGCTTAGTTTATATATGAATAAGGTTAAGATTGTTCGATGCTTATGTAAATAAATAAAAAAATCCGACATAAAAGGATAGTGGGGTGGGGTGAAGCTACATGTCCTTTTGGATAAACTTAATAGCGTATTTGGTACATACTTTTTTTTGTATTGCATTTAAATGCAATGTAATTTTCACACAAATACAAAAACATTTTATTCAAATACCAATCACATCACATTTTAAATCCAATACAATCACTATTCATTATTTCACATTTTCTATTACTTTTATTAATTATATTATATATTCTCTTTACTTTTACCCATCATATCACATATTTATTATTAAAATATAATTCAAATACTTTTGACCCAAACACACATTACATTCAAATGTAACGTTAATACTTTTCCTTCAAATACAAATTATATTTAATACATTATATTTAAATACAATATAAATGTAATGTGTTCACCAAACGGAGCATTAAAGTGGTAAATTTCCCACAACTGATTGAAAGTTAAAACGACATGTCATATAATGGTTCCAACGCTCTCACACTTACCTTAAAACGACACGTAGCTTTTGTTAAGTCCGCCGTCGAATTAAAACCGTACAGACGACGGACGACATGTCCAAAGATAAAATACGATAATCTCAATTCTATGTTTGGCTGCAGAGAAATATTGTCCGACGAAGGGAAAAAAATATATATATGTATATATATCTTCCACTACTAAAGCCACACCCTTGTTTCAGCAATTGCCTCACTCTCTCCCCAGTTGAAGACGACAAGTTTCTGCAAATAAAGAACGCCGCCGCCGCCAGCCACCCCGGCCGTGAACAGCTCAGCCCCCTCCCCTCCGCTTCCCGTGGCAGCTCGTAGATAAAAGCCCAGACGCTCTTATCTCCTTACCTTACGTATGTGACCCATTTCTTTTGTTTTGCTGATTTGGGCATCTGTTTTTCCTTGGATATTAAAAGCGTTTCTTGTTGTATTAAAAGCGTTTCTTGTTGTCTACTCACGCTTTGTGCTTTGCTTTCTTTATTATTATTTTTTTTAACAATGATTTTCTCTATCTTCTTTTGATTTTGTTTTGGGCGGATTTGGGTCCGAAGATTTATTTCATTTATTAATATGGATTATTTTTATTAAATCCTGTTGTTAAATTCAAACAAATTGTCAGAATGTTTGCAGTGAGATGCTTTCCTCCTGTTATTAGAGGATTTAAATCACTTCAAATTCCCACGAGTACAAGCAGAAGTATTGTAGTGGTATGCTTATTTCATTTAAACTTGAACAAGTCCTCCTTTCCCCCCTTTTTTTTGGCTAATAAAATTAGAAGTTGTTTCTTCCTGTACTATATTTCGTTCACTTTTAATCGCTTTTGGACAGAACAAAAGATTTCAGAACCTCAACATTTTTTTTTCTTTTCTAATTTTTTATTTGAAATTATTTATGAATTTGAAGGTATGTGCTGCAAAAGGCCCCAGACCAAGATATCCCAAAGTCTGGAAAACCAAAAAACGGATTGGAACCATTTCTAAATCGGCAAAGCTTGTTCAGAGTGTAAGCAGTTTTTTTTTTTTTAATTACTTTATGTTTGTCTTTGTAAAACATGTATAGATTATGAATTGTTTGACTTGATAAATACTTTTCTGGGCATTTTGTAGATTAAGGAATTGTCAAACGTCAAAGAGGAAGTTTATGGGGCTCTTGATTCGTTTATTGCCTGGGAATTAGAATTCCCTCTGATTGCGGTGAAGAAGGCGATAAAAACCCTCGAGGAGCAAAAAGAATGGAAGAGGATAATTCAAGTAAGTTAATTTGTGGAAAAAACCGAATCTGTTTGTAATTAGGAAAGTGTAAATTTTGTACAATCAGGAAAGTGTAATCTATTAGATTAGGAAAGTTTTGTTAATAGTTATTTGATTCCTAGAATTAGTGATATAGTTTCCTACTTTGATTAGACTGAAATTGTATAAAAGTTTACTCAATGAATAAAATCATATCATTCCCCAATTTTTCTTCTTTTTCAAGTTAATTACGGTTTCCAATCTAAGTTTACCCATTTTAAGTCTTGGCAATCTATTGAAGCAAGCATTCAAATGTGGAGTTTTTTAGGTGACAAAGTGGATGTTAAGCAAAGGTCAAGGACGAACAATGGGAACCTATTTCACGCTCTTGACTGCATTAGCAGAGGATGGGAGACTTGAAGAAGCTGAGGAGCTTTGGTCCAAGATCTTTGCACAGAACTTGGAAAGCACGCCTCGGAATTTCTTCAACAAAATGATTTCTATTTACTATCATAGACGCATGCACGACAAGATGTTCGAGGTATTGTGATTCCAGGTCCATTGTTTTTTCATTGTGCTAGATTATCAGTGGGCTAATGTCACGGGGTTAGGATATTATCTATCCACGACATAACTTAATGTGAGACGATCATTCGTTTGTTGGATCCCATGGATTCAATGCGTCGTGTAAATTTTACTTCTGAACTCCTTTTTCTATGTAGATATTTGCTGACATGGAAGAGCTCGGCATTCGACCAAATATTTCAATTGTTTCAATGGTTGGAAAAGTTTTCCAGGAGCTAGGCATGTTGGACAAATACAAAAAATTGAAGAGGAAATATTCGCCGCCAAAATGGGAATACCGATATATTCGTGGAAGGCGTATCAGGGTTCGACCAAAAGATCAAGCTAAACATGATGGTGATACTGACCATGGTGTAAGTAAGGAGGAGGAGTCAATTAATGGTTCAAATGTATCGTTAGAAGGTGCTGAATCAAGTTCAAATGAATCTGGTGATGAGTATGGGGAATCAGACCTGGAGTCGAATGACTTGTTTGAGGAAGCTGAAATGAGTACAAATGAAAATCAGGGTTGAGACCAAAATTCCTTGCTAACCAGATACGTTACACTGCAGTACAAAAATCGGAATCTCGTTTCACATCACAGCGAATCGGTACGAGGGGAAGGTGTTCACAGAAACAGGAATTCCATTTCATTCTTTAGACATCTTACCGAAAAGGGTTTCAAGATTCTAGTTCTCGCGATCTCATGCAAAGAAAATCCCGTACAGCAGAATCTGCTTTTACCAGTCCAGCGTGTATTTATTAGGGAAAATTATAGATCTGTTTAAATTAGTCAATTGTATTTGAAATTGATTATTATATTCTTAATATTAGAAATTTATATTGTGTATATTTATTTATAATTTTAACAAAAATTTAAATTTTATGAAAAATTAAAAAAAGATTATTTTTAAATAATTTTTAAATTATAAACTTTTATTGAAATTAATCTTTGTTTATTCAAAATTATTTAAAATACCTTTTTAATATAAGAAAAATTGTTCAAAATATTATATTTTCATTATGTTCTTTTTGTTTTTAATTTTAGAAAATAAACATTGAAAAAAATATAATAATCAATTTTGAATAAATATGAATCAATTTGAATGGAAGTATATAATTTAAAAACTATTTATGAAGATAATATCAATTAAATTCTATTAAACAAAACATATATATATTTTTTTGGTTTTTGGTTTGGAGTGATGTCATATTTTTACAGATGGGGTGGGAAATTAGCGTGTAATTTCTCAAAAGCTGCTTCCACTTACTCAAGGTTCCGGTTTTTACACTCTAGTTCATTGCGTTAAAAGAAAAAATAAAATAAAATAAAAAAACTTTAGTTTAATAACTTTAGAGAAGCTAAGTATCGCTATGGTGGTCGTTGAGTTCTTCTCACCGAATAAGGAAAAAAGTACAACAACAAAAAAAAAAAGTTGGTTTTTGTGTCAAATGACAATTTGCTTTTTCACTCCTCATCTGAACCTGAACTATCTGAGCTTGACGCTTGTTTATCTGCGGTGCCGTTGGCAGCAGGGCCCTTCTTTTTCTTATCCTGCTGTTCATCTGCCTCGTCTTCACTGTACTCACTCTCGTAGTCATCGTATTCCTCCTCTTCATCCTCTTCTTCCTCTTCAATCCCATCCTCCGTAATCGGTCCCTCTTCTGCCACAATACCGCCCCTAGTGCCAGCCCGGGTACGCTTCATGATCTTTACCTTCAAGGCTGTCTTTCTATCGCAACCAATCCAAGAATCACACAAGCAGAAGCAAGTCAAGTTGTAATTGCCTTCTACTGGGGCTTGGAACTTGCCCATTACCAGTCTAGATCCACTCTTCACCTTCTCAACTGCTTCTTTGACTGCAGCACTAGTCTCCCTCACACTCGCTCCCGAGCCCTCCATTGTCTCTTCAATAGCCTTTGAAGCGCCAGTAATGGCAGCAGCTTCATCCATAAAACTAATCTTCTGGGAAAACCACACGTTATTGGAGACGGTGTCCGCAAGCAAAAACCAGAAATTTTCCTCCTTGTGAAATGGGAAATATGGGGCATGGGGAAGAGCACCAATCAGGCCATTCACACGTTTAAGTGATACCCAAGCTTGGAGTGTGACAATGTCACTTTCTTGTATACCCTCTTCACCTTCTGTCTCACAGTTCACATCAATTGTCAACGATGGCATCATTTCTAGAACCATTTCAACATCCCGTAGTTCAGCGGATGAGAAACCAGCAGTTTGACTAAGCAGCTCAGCACGATCTTCCAGGGTCATATCCTGAAGCTCTTGGAGAGTTCTCACCTTCTATAGATACAAAATCAAAAAAATCATCCAAGGCAAAGATCAAAATAAGAAAAATAGGATGGTGTCAAGAAGACAAGAGATTAGGCATCACCGACGCATAAAATATGATATATATGGAACAAACAGTTATCTGGTTATGCAAATAATTGCTATTCATTCAGGCTCAATAAGTGAGGTAGACAATTGTCAACGTGTTCATATTTAACCGAGATTTTCAGTGCCAAGAAAGGAATCCCATAAAGTTGTGCCAGTCTAAATGGAATATGATTCTAAATTGAGCTCTACGAAGAAAACGGGAAAAGCCAAATGCAAAAGAAAAACAAATGGCATGTGCAGTTGGACAGAATGAGCTCACTCCTTTCCATCGTAAGTTTCGAGATTATTTAAAAAGTCTGGGATTATGGAATGGTTTAACATAGAGAAACAGAGTACAAGGAGGATCTTAACTACAGTATTTCCTAGTTAAACCTTCATAGGCAGCAAGAGTGCTCTTCTAGCCGCAATTTGGCAGCAAGCTGTTGCAATCCAGCACAAATAATTCCAAAAAACAAAGTTGTATTAAATTACCTTACGAGATATTTTTCTTACAATGGCCTCGCTAAAATGTGGAAGCTGCAGGAAAGGTGCAATGCCTTCACTGGATCCTCCAGTAGCCTTCCTTGCGCTCAGGGGAACAGCCTGCATAATAGAAATGGTGCCAAACATAACGCAAGGGTTAGTTAAAGGAAGCAAAATAATATAAATAAAAAGAATCCACCAAAGCAAACACCAACCCAAGACCATCCATTGCCAGAACTTCATTTTACGACCAACATTGTCAATTTTTGGTGCATAATGATGTGAATATATTCAAGTTTTTCTTAAAACTGCAACCTGAGATATCAACAAAAACACCTTAGCAGTGTCTTTATAATGCTTAACCTGAATGATACACTGAGAAAGCTCAACCACCCCAACAGCAGGCCTCAGCCATCCATGCCCCTGAGCAGTGCGGGGTATGACTGCCATCTGCACAAGTTAACAGAAAATCAGAGAAGAGAGGATTATGATTCGATACTTAAATCATGATCGCAAATTCAAAACACTTCACGAGACTATTTAAAGCGCAGCCAAACAAAAAAAGCCAGCAGCCAGAAACTTGACAAATTAGCATGACCAAATCCAAGAAAGAAAAAAGAAAAAGACGAGAAATGACATCAGATTTGCCAAGGATCTTCAGGAATATATTTATACTGCATTTTGAAAAACGGGAAAACAAAAAATAATTTATGACTCCACCATTCAATTTGTGAAGCACTTGGCAGATGAAAGACATGCTAGTATAAAGTAGAGCTTCACATTTACGGAACAATTTCCCAAGAACCAGGTCCCTCAAACTTCCATCACTTCCTTTCCATGCATGTTGTCAAAAACTTTAGCTTGGACATAAATGATAGCAATCTCAATATGCGGTATCCCGTTACAGGCTTAGAATACTTTATGTTATCGTCTAACGCACCAACAATAACGCTAGAAATAAATGCAAGATAAGAATTGTCAAAATCACCTTCATTAATTCTTCAAGAAGGCGAGGTGCAAGTTCTAGTACACGTCTGAAATCAGCATGCAAAGATGGAGATAAAGACGCTAGCTCACGAGTTAGCTGAGCTTGAATCAACAATTCTGTCTGAATAAGCAAAAGCACAAGAAAACCATCACTCAGTACAAACTACAAAATTCCTCATTTCCTCTTGGAGGATGAATTACCTTAACAAGGGCTGGATGCTGCTTCCAAAACTTAGCCTGCTCTTGCTTGATGTTCTTAAGGTCCAGATTCAACTCACTCCGTACTAGCATAAAAAGCTTCTGGAGGGGCTCATCATCTGTTCTACGAATTGGAATTTCCATGTATTCAGCAGCCTTTATGAAGACATCCATTACTTTGCTGAATGATCCAAGTTACCTCAAAGAATTAGAGAATAATTATGAAAAAACTTTCTACTAAATGATAAACAAGTCTTCAAAGAAACTAAGTACCTTGGAGCCAAGGAAGGTTTCATAAAGTAATAGTAAGTGGATAGTGTTTGATGCATCACATAATTGCCAGTATATTTCGCGGACCGTGAAAGATATATAACAGCTATCACCAAAGGCAAAAGAATACAAACACCAACAATCCAGAGTAAAAGTATTCCACCAGAGGCCCCATCTATATCTAGAAGGAATTGAGGGAGAGCTATGCCCATTTGGAAACCCTGTTACAAAAATAGTTCATTTTAGTCTGCAAAAGAAGATAATTAATTCACATGTTCATTCTACCGGCCTTGGGGTACCATCAAGGATAAGTTTCCATTTATTCAAAGTAAATGTGCATTACCTGCCTACCATCCGGATGGCCATATTTTTCAAAGTTCTCACGAGATATTGGATCAGTCAACGCTTGATAAGCTTTCGATATGAACTCGACAAAATACTTGTGGGCCTCTGAGATAATAATTTAAGAGAGAGAGAGAGAGAGAGAGAGAGACCATTAGCAAATACACATGGTCCTTAAAACGCCTTATAAGGCAGCATGCACAAACTAAAACATTAAAACACCTTCAACCTGGATCTGGATTTTTATCAGGGTGGTATTGAATAGAGAGTCTTCTATATGCCTTCTTTATTTCTGAATCTGAAGCTCCAGGTTCCAATCCAAGAATACTGAATGGCTCAAAAATTTGAATCTGATAATTGAATGGGAAAAAGAACTATAAGCTTTTTTAAACAAAATGCTAGACGTAGCACTCAAAACAAATGGGTAAGACAACCGGATATGAAGTTAAATTAACTTTATAAATAGCATGAAAACTGTATACAATGGAAAGTAACACAAAAATGTACTCGAGTTCAGTCAAAAATCATTTACCTCACGGCTCATATTTTTGATATAATAAACCAGCACAATCATAACAACCCAGAGAAGAACTAGTGTCAAGTTACTACATGTCGAGAAGTTTGAGATCTACAAGATCAAATCAGACAAACCAAGTCAGATAAATCAATAAAAGATAATACACTATTAACGAAAAAATAATATTAAATTAAAACAATAAAACTCACCCGCTTAAATATGGATTTTCGATACTTCCCTGAATGAGAGCATTCAGAGCACTGGCAGTGGATAGTCTTTGTTTTCTTTGAAAAAGCGCGGCACAACTTTAATATTGTGTAAGGCACTAATGGCAGTGCCATTATTGTCAAGATAAAAATAGGGAACAAAGCACTATTCTCCTCGGAAGCAGCCATTGGTACCTTCTGCCCAAAAAATTTCCTATATAGATACTATGCGGCAGAAGTGACTCTTAAAGGAAAATTCCAGTCAATGGAATGCAGCAGCAACAATCTAAACAATCCCACAAGCGCATTAAAATATAAAATAATAATAATAATAATAAGAATAGCTGGAACAAATAGGCAAATACTCACATAACTACTAAAAGGGCATTTCAGTTTCACTATCGCGTTTGTACATTTGCCTTACATTTTGCTATAAAATAAAAGACTATAGATATATCATATACCCAAAAAACAAAAAAAAAATTGCATTCTTCTTCTTTGGTTCTAGTTTCCTTAAGAGTATAGTCATACACCAAAAAAAAAAAAAAAAGTATTCTTCTTCTTTGGTGCTAGTTTTCCTTAGAGCTTGGTTGGCAGGATTTTGGGACCCACGATTGTTTGGTAACAAAGAAAAGAGGAGGGAATGGATTGGGTGAGGGATTTCAAATCCTTCAAATAACCCCAATTTCAATTAACCTCAATGTGAAGGGATTAGAGAAGGGAATCCATACCATACCTTTCTTCGCTTTCTTTTTTTTGTCCCTCGTACCAGTCATAGCTAGGGGGCTAAGTTCGATGCAAATAGCAAATGTAAGGCCTAGTTATTGATATTAATAGCCCGTTTGGATGCTGTTTTGAGATTATTTTTGGATACTATTTAAAAAGTTTTCTACAATATACTCTCTCAAAAACTTTGAATTTACTTTTCAAACCTATGATCCAAGCAGGGAGTAAATATCCTATTTCATCCCCGACTCATAAAATATTTAGCAAAAGGAATATTAATATTTCTTCCTTAAAAACACATCCTTGATCCAAAGTAACACACACACACACACACACACACACATATAAACAAAAAATAAAAATCATAGAACATAGGTTAAGATTGATCCTAGAGAAATGATCACCCTACATCACCTAGCTAGGGAATCTTTTGGACATCAAAATTGGAATACGAAAATTTAAACACACAGCCTCAATGAATCTGCTCAACTACTACAAGCCACTCAAGACTAATCTAAACTACAATTGGGGAATTCTCCTAAAAATAATTAAAAAAAGAAAAAAAGAAACCCAGTCTAATACTAATAGCGAATTGACCTAAGCATCCCCAATATTGAGTAGTGAAGCTCTGACAACTTAGCAAATCAGTCGAATTATGCAAAACTCACTTCGGACGTGTTTAAATCGCCTAAATATAAGCATAAAAAAGGGATTAAATTAAATTTAAATCCAATAATTAAAAATGAAAGACAATTAAGAATCAACACCAATTCTCGCGCGCGCAGAGCTTGTGGAGGAATTAATCGCAATCCAAGAACGGGAATTACCAAATTCAAATCAGAAGAAGAAAGAAAATGAAAAACGATATATTTGGGCATGCATTTACCTGGAGTTGGGTAAAAACGACCTCCCGATCTGATTCAGAGGCAATTTTGTCCGTTTGATAGGGGTCGCAAGTTTGAGATTTGAGCGAGCGAGAGAGAGAGAGAGAGAGAGAGAGAGTGCTTCTTTAGAGAGATTTGAGAAGGTGTCTCAACGGGTTTTGTTTGTCGTCGTGACTTTTTTTTTTTTTAATATTTTCTTGGATTTATAGTTCAATAGGTTTTTTAACAAATGAACTAATTTTAAAAAATCAGTGAAAATACCTTTTTTTAATTATCAATTAATTTCTTAAATAATTAATCAGCAATGAATCAAAATATAATTAATGGTTAATTAATATAAATTATTGATTTTTTATTTAATTATTAATTAATCAATAATTAATTTTTAATTGAACTAATATGAGAAATATGAGAAACGATTATTTTGTTAAACAAAAAAATTGATTATCTATTAGATTAGATGATAAAAGTGGACCACTCAATCTAATTTTTCCTTTATTTTATTTTATTGTAAGCTGTCTATGTTACTTGTTATAATTTAACTATTATATTTATTTTACTTGATATCATAATATTTTTTCTAAAAATTATCCATTTAATTTTATAAAAATAACCTTACATTTTTTTTTGTGCAGAATTACATTTTACAAAAACTTATTTTGCTGAACAGTTTACTAAAATTTTTATGAAATTGTAGATTTAGTCTTTATATTATTAAAGAATCAAATAAATAAATTAGTTAAGTTGTTTTTATTTATTTTTTAATTGGGTTCTTGAGATCCCACAATTGGATCAATTGAATCGTGAACTTGAATGCAGGCAGAAGTAGCATTTCCTTTGCTGTTTTTCGAGTTCATCCATTCATGCCACAGCCAAGCCAAAAGGCAGATGAGGAGGTGAATGTAAGGATTCGTTTGGTTTATGAATTGAGTTCGGAATGTAATAAAATTTTTAAATTTAAATTAATTGACTTAATTATAATTTTTGATGATTTTTTTAAAAAAAATAAAATTAAATATAAAAATTTGAGTTCAAATTCAATTAAACGAGACTTAAATTAGAATAATATATAATAAAAATAAACTAAAAATACTGCCCTCTAAGTTTTTTTTTTTTCTTTTTTACTTCCTAACAGACTTTTCTAACATAATAAAAACCACAAACTAAAGGTAGAAAAGGGGGAAAACGAATTGAATAAATAGGGATCTTTTTTTTTTTTTTTCCTTGATAAACCATTTGTGTTCTTTCATTTCAACAGGCAAAACAATAAACGATGCGAACTAGAAAAACGACAGAAAAAAAATATTGATCTACAATCATATTAACAAGCACATCAGAATTAACAGAAAAACGACAATAAAAGAATCAACACCATTGACAAGCATAACGTTAGTTCTATTAGAAACGACATAAATGGAAAGCTAGAACTACAGTGGCGTCATTAGACATAGTAATTTAAAAACGACAACTATCACAAGCGATACTAAAATAGAGCAAACGACAACGTGAGAGACGTCAACACAGTGAATCAACAACATTAGCATTAATACGCATTAGCATAAAACGACAAAAATGACAATACGACGTAAGCTACAATCATGGAAAAGAGCGACAACGATCACAAACCACATTAAACAAGATGGTTGGTGAACGCATTGCATTTGCATTGCGTTTGAATGTAATGTATTGAATGTAATTTGTATTTGGAGGAAAAGCATTAGCATTGCATTTGAATGCAATGTGTGTTTGGGAGAAAAGTATTTGAATTGTATTTTAATAATAAATATGTGATGTGATGGGTAAAAGTAGAGAGAAAAAAAAAGAGGGAGAGAGAATATATGATGTAATTAATAAAAGTAATAGAAAAAATGAAATAATAAATAGTGATTGTGTTTGATTTAAAATGTGATGTGATTGGTATTTGAATGAAATGTTTTTGTATTTGGGGGAAAATTACATTGCATTTAAATGCAATGCTAAAAAAATTTGTGTCCCAAACACTAGCTAACACATTATTTATAAATTAAACAAGACAACCAGAGAAACGACAACAAAATTAGCCGTCGACTTTAGCACTCAAAATGACATTGCTCTTGAAAACGACATCAAAATTTGAAACAACCTCACATAAATAAACGTTAACAGCAGAAACAAAAACAATGATTAACCAAAATACCACAACAATTATCGAACAAACAATAATACTACAATGATTAATCACAAACGACACTAAAATAAAATCAAACGGACAAAAAGAGAAACGACAGTAAGATGAACTTTCACGGCATCGAAAGAAGCAGCAGCAATAGAAAAGCATAATAGAGAATATTGACAAAACACGACAAAAATAAGTAGAACGATTGAAAAAACAACAATTATTGGAAGAACGACAACAATCACAAACAGGAGCAAAGCCAAAGTGGGACCAGTGGGCTTGCCCCTAATAAAAATTTTTATTCTTTTATTTTTACCTCAAAAATTTTATAATTTTTACATTTTATCCTTATTTAAAGTAAAAAATTCTCATATAATTCTCACTCTATATTTATTAAAAATTAGAAATTCTTAAATAACCTCAATCAAAATTAATTCTATAAAAAAGAGTATAATTTTTCTTCTTCATTCTCATTATAGTTAAAATTTATCATATAAATTCATTAAAATTAAAAATTCTCATATGAATTTCATTAAAATTTATTTCTTTTTCAAAAATAAAATTTAGTATACGCTCTCTGCTAATGTAGATTTCTGGCTCTGTCCTGATCACAAAACGACATATACAACGAAAACCACGTAAACAAAAACAAAAACAAAAAAAAAAACCGTTGGTCTGGAAAAGTAGAACGACGACATTCATAAAAACGTCATAAAAAACAAGAAACGACAACAGCAATAGAAAGTGACATTAGCATCCAAACTCAACGTGAAACACAAAAACAGAGGAAAATGACTATTGTTGGATTGGAGAATAATCCCATTTATTTCCTCTCTTTTTTTTCTTTTTTCTTTTTCATGTTAACTTTCCAAAAAGCACTAAAAAAAAAAAAACTTTCCAAAAGGCACGTTATCCTTTAAATTTGTAGTGTTTGTTATTTAACCTCCTCAACTTTAATCTTCATCATTTCACCATCGATTTTCGACTTTAATGTCAAAAATGCCCTTTTTAAAATAATCAATTATGTGTATAGTTAAGAGAAGTATTATGAAATCTTAGGGAAGAGAGAGTGAGAGAAAGAGAGGGAGAGAAGTTTTTATAAAAAGAAAGAAAAATGTTTTCAAATAATAACTGGATAAAAAAAAACTGAAAAATTCAGGTAGCGTTTGGTATTGTTTTTTAAATCTGTTATGTTTTCAAATTCTCTGAATTTGATATCGTTTTGAAAACAATTCTGAGAACGTTTCTGAAATTGTGTTTGGTTTTATTTTCTGAGTGTATGTTTTGAGAAACAAAAATATGAAACTGTGTGTGGTTATATTTTTGAAAACTAGTCATTTTATAAGTATTCTATAAAAACATATTTATGTTTGATTTAAAAAAAATTATTATGAATACCAAAAATTAAAAATTAATAAAATTTTTTAATTGAAAAATGAATTAAAAATTAATAACCATAATATTTAAGTAATTACTATATCAATTAAATCTTAATTAACCATAATAATTAAATCAGAGAAATGAGAGAAATTGTAAAAATGAAGTCAAAGAAAACAACTTTTAGTCGTTTTCAATTTTACGTTGCGAGCAAAGAGATTTTGGATTCGTTTTGAAATCTGTTTTCAAAAACAATACAAACCAAACACAATTTCACACCGATTTTGAAATCGATTTCCTAGAGAATCATGAAATCTGTTTTGGAAACAAAACCAAACACGCACTCAGAAATTTAAATTTATGGAAGATTTTGTATAGTTCTTTTTTCATTTTTTAGAAAATTATATATGTTCTTTAAATAACATACTCTAAACCTATGTGAAGATACTATTTTTAGATGATATTTTGATTATTTAATTTCAAATTTTCTAAATCTACATCTTACATTCTCTTTGTTTCAACCTCCAAATCTTAGGTCTGTTTGGAAAGAGTTTTAAAGATTTTTTTTGAGTCAGAGAAAAGTAAGTTTTAGAAAATGTGTTTGGAAAAAAACTGTTTTGAGTGAAAAAATGTAAAATCTTAAAAATTTGTTCACAAAAAAATTATTAATATATATCTTATTTTATTTTTCTTGAAATTTTAAGTAATTTAAAAAAATCATCTTATTTGAACTTATATATATAAAGTTCTGAACTTTTAAAATTTAAAAATTATTGTAATATTTTAAAAATATAATAATAAAAATAACTGGAACGTGAAGAAAATAATAATAAAAAATCTCTAAAACTGAGGGGAGGGGTGCTTGGGGGCCAAAAAAAATGTCTCCAAAATAATTTTTTTCCATCTCAACATCACTTTTTACTATTTATATTTTAAAAATGTTATAGTTACTTCTAAATTTAAAAGTCTATAACTTTACATATATAAGTCTAAATGAGATTGATTTTTTTTTAATTACATTGAATTTCGAGTAGAACGAAATAATATCCATATTGATTTTACATATTGATTTTATTTCTAAAAATTTTTTTAAAATTTTACATTTTTACTCCAAACAGTTTTTTTCCAAACATATTTTTCAAAATAACTTTTTTTCAATCTAAAAAACATTCTCCAAAAAGACATTCAAACACCTCAAGACCAAATTTGAGAGTTCAAAGACCGTCTCTGAACGCCTTATTATTCTCAAAATCACCGTATAATCTAAAATTTGAGAGTTAAGTTCAAAATGGACAAATTTGAAAACAACAAAAAGACTAAGGGTGCATTTGTTTTTATTTTTGAGAACGATTTTCTATTTTTCAAAACATTAAAAATGAAAATAGTATCAAAATAACATTTGTTTATTGATCGTTTTCAAAACTATTTCAAAAACGTCATTTTAAACTATATTGTTTTTTTTGGGTATTTTAAAAACAAAAGAAGTTGTTTTCATCCTCTCTCACCTTATCCTCTCTCTCTCTCTCTCTCTCTCTCTCTCGTTGTGCATGTGCAATATCAGTGACAATGAACATGTCCAACGATGCCCACCATCTCTGGCAAAGGGCGACAACCTTGGATTGATGACAACGGTGATGGCCCCCTCGCTACGACGACCACCGATTCGTGACAATGATCATCGACTCATGACTTAAATCTCTCTGTTACCATCATCGCAACCTAGGTCTCAGACCATCAATATCTTCTGTCCCTACCCCTCATTGCAAAACTCGCCACTAATGGGTTTTTTTTTTAAATTATGAGTGATAAATTTTTTTATAAAAATTAAAATACAAATACGTTTTCATAAAATACACACTTATGAAAGGAGTTTTAAAAAATATAATCAAATAAAATTTTATTTTTATATTTATCAAATTATACACTTAAAAAACATAATCAAACACAATTTCAAAAATGATTTCAACATTATTTTTAAAACATTCTCATTTTTAATTTTTTTTAAAATAAAAATATTAAAAAAAATTACCAAACATCACCTAATTTTGTTTAATTTAATTTTCTCTTATTCTCTCTCTCATTTTCTTTCCATTCCAATATTTTTTTTCCCATTTCCCATTTCTCATTTTCTCTCAAATCTCTTTCTCCTCCATATTCCGAAACACTTCTCGTCGTTGTCCGACGTACACTTCCACATAGACCATTAGCACCAACCAATTAAACACAAAGACCACTACCAACAGGCTCAGACACTTCTCATCCATGGCCGCTCCAACCGAACCCACCCGCCAAAGGAATAATAATCCCCTCTCCCACATCCTCCACTCCACCTCCTCCAATCTCCTCTCCGTCTTCAACCCCACCGCCGCCAAAACGACGTCGTCTTCCTCGTCCCCTTCTCGGCTCTGCTTCCCTCTCCCCATCCCCGACACGCCCAAACCGCTCGCCTTTGAACCGGCCCGGCCCGACCCAGGTCCCTCCTCCAAATCTGCCGCCGGAGGAGGAGTTTCGTCGGCGCCGGAATCCAGCTCGGCGTCGCCGTTCCCGTCGTCGGTCAGGATTGCGGGGCTCAACTCCAGTCTCAAAGGCGGCGGACCCGCTTTTGTTGGCCAGGTTTTCAGTATGTGTGACCTCTCTGGCACTGGTCTCATGGCGGTTTCTACCCACTTCGATATACCCTTTATTTCTCAGAGGTTCGTTATCCTCTTCTTCTTTCTTTTTCCTTTTTGTTTTTGGGTTTCAACTTTCAACTTCTTCGTTGCTTTTGGATAAAAAGTCCAACGTTTAGTTCATATGGGCAGAGATTTCATCTTTTTAATTTTTTGTTTCAATTTGATTTATTTATATTCAAAATTTTTTTTTTTTGGGTACTTTGGATTGGCGTAGTTTCTGTCCTGGATAAAGAAGTTGGGCTTTTTGCAAAACTGGAAAATATGTGTCTGAAATGCATTTCATGCTAACGAGTGGAGGACTTGAAGATGATTATTTAGCTGATAGTGGGTTTTTTTTTTTTTTTTTGACTGATTGTTTTAATTCAACTTGTAGAACCCCTGGGTGGCTTAAGAAGATGTTTGCCACAATTACCAGGAGCGAGAGAAAGGGTCCTGTGTTCCGGTTTTTTCTGGATTTAGGTGATGCAGGTATACATGATTCTGCCTTTTTTTTTTCGCCGTCTTATCTATAATATATTAATATAAGAAGTTTCGTTACATATATCCTGTTCCTAAATCCTGTACTTAAGATTACAATTCTGTCTATATATAAAGCAATATTGCAAAGTAAATGCAAACATCTTTTACTACTGGATGTTCAAATTCAAGTTGATTCAGTAACCGTACGGTGATAGTAGTGGCAAGTCTGTACTTATTTTGTTTGCATTAGCAACAACCTTAACTCAACTCCCGCTTCCCGTGTTTACTTGCTTTTCCTCATTCTTTCTCTTCCTTTATCGACTGTATTTATGATTGACTTGGACGTTAACTATAGCTTGTGTTCTTAGTTTCATATGTCAAACGGCTGAATATTCCAAGTGGAGTGGTCGGTGCTTGTCGCCTTGATTTAGCGTATGAACATTTCAAGGTATTGCTCCCTTGTTTCCTATGGACAACGTACGATTTTTGGATTACTAATTTCAAATATGTTTTAATCATTCTTTGTTTTACATTTACTTACCTTGCTTTGATTCGTTGAACAATGTCCGTTTGCGCATCATGTTATTGTATAACTTCGCAGAAACAGTTCAAAGATCATTATACAGTATAAACTTTTATTAGGCTAAGACACGTGCATATTACTTTTTTAACTTTTAGAAGTACTGTGTTGCTACTTCAGTGATATATGTTTTTTGTTTTTGCAAAATGCCCCTATATTATCCAGGATAATATGCGCTTTAGAGTTCCGTATTATTCACCTCCGTTCTTGCAAGTTCCGTATCATTCATATTGCATTCTCTGTACCCCTTGCTTTGTATTTGATCATAGCTTTTGGATTGTTTTTAAAACTTTTATCCCCTTCTGTTATGCAGGAAAAACCTCACTTATTCCAGTTTGTTCCAAATGAGAAACAGGTATGAAAGAGATTATATAGTGATTATCTCTTTTGATATTACTGCAGTTGTGTTAAATCTGTGCTGGCCTTGCAGATCAAGGAAGCAAACAAGCTTCTTAAGACAATCCCTCAGAATTCTGGATGCAAAAGGGTTGAGGGGGTTCCAGTTTTCAGTGCTCAAAACTTGGATATTGCAATAGCAACTACAGATGGAATAAAATGGTTTGTTCTCACAGCTGTTTTTATATTTGTGTACTAGATATGAATTCTAGGATTTCATATTCGTCCGCCGAATATCTGATGCTTGATTTGTTACTGTTTTTTTCATCAGGTATACTCCCTACTTCTTTGATAAAAGCATGCTTGACAACATTCTTGAAGAATCTGTTGATCAGCATTTCCATGCTCTAATTCAAACACGGCACATGCAGCGCCGTCGTGATGTTGTTGATGATAACTTTGCAGCAGAAGTGATTGAAGAGATGGGAGATTCCTTATGGGAGCCTCCAGAGGTAAGAAAATCGGTAGTCTATTATTGCCCCTTGGAAATCCATTAATTGTTGAAAGCTAGCCAGTATTTGGCCAAGGCCCAAGGATATGAAGAATTAGGTTTCTGTATTTGGTGACTGACTTAAAAAATGCAGCAACAGTAAAGCTCTTCAATATGATTTGTAAATTGCAAAAGCATGTATTATGATGGTGGAATATGTGTAGACCGTGATATGTTTGCAAGAAGGGACGACTAATATTTGTCCGTCATGAAAGTAAATGATCAAGCATATTAAAAAAAAAAAAAATCAAAAACAAAAAATTTGGTGCCAGTTCTATCGTATTCTATAAAAGTAGTCTTCTTATTTTGCTTTATAACTGTAACATAATATTTTGGATAGGTTCAAGAAGTAATGGATGAGATGGGGAATCCCGGAATACCTTTGAGTGTCATTTCTAAGGCTGCTGAAATGCAGTTTCTTTATACTGTTGATAGAGTACTCTTGGGTAATAGGTGGTTGCGGAAAGCAACAGGCATTCAACCAAAATTCCCTTATATGGTTGACTCTTTTGAGAAGAGGTACACCGCATCCGTTACTATACTCATTCATTTAATAAATTTACCATTGTGGATCAGCATGACATTTCCCTTTCAAGATACAAGTTCACTTGTATAAAAATTGATTGTGTAGAGTGATTATTGTTTGTGGACATAACAAAAGCAGCTTTCATTTCTTATGCCATACATGAAAATTTTGTGTTCGTTCTACTGCAGGAGTGCCGCTTCTTTTAGGAGAGCCTCATCAATGGCACGCTTAGCCAACTCCGAAACAGAAAACAGAGATTTTCCGCATCCTAGCACCTCAGAGCTTGAAATTAAAGATGATACTCAAGCCAACCAAAGAACCAGACCTGATTTCTGGCTTCCTTTTGGAGATTGGTTTAATCTTCACTTACCAAAAACAAACCATCAAAAGGCAGGCCCTTCAAAAGAATGCACAAAGCAAAACATGCAGCCGAATCCATTTCTTCCAAAGATTACAATGGTTGGTATTTCAACCGGTGAGACCGGGCAGATGAGCAAAGCTAGTTTAAAGAAGACGATGGAGGGTCTAACAAAAGAACTGGAGCATATTGATCAGGAAAATGCCAATGGTAACAATAGTTGGAACTACGAGTTCACAGCTGAAGACAGAGATCCACTTTTTGTGGCAAATGTGGGTGATTACTATTCTGGTGTGGCAAAGTCAGGTTCGGGTCGATGGGTTCGTGGGGGGAACAACTAGAGAGCATTACTAACAGGGCTTATAAAATTTTTTTTGCCCAACTGTGAATATTCATCTGTCAAGGAAAAAAAAATTGACAAAATGTGAGATTTCTTGATGAGCATTGCTTTAAGGTATTGATGGTGTTAGATACCGTCTACTAATAGAAGGTGGGTTTCGCAAAATAAGACTTGTAAATGGGGTCCATTTTTTATTAGTGATGGTGTTTAGTATTGGTGGTAAGTTTATTTCTTTCTTGATCTACCCATCCGTTCTTTGTTGTAAAGGGTGACTGATAATAGACATAACAAGCGACTAGGAAATTTTTCCCCTCTTTGTTATTCAATGAGAATTTTATGAATTTTAGTTGGGATATTTATGAAGACCCTTTTCATACAATGCTGTAATTGTTGTTGTATTACATAGCATAAGAAGAAATGATTTTGTTTTGTATATCCAGCATTTCATGCGGTGAATGATGAGATGGTTGTATTGGTTCTTTGGTCGTTTTTCCCATTTTTGTCTTTTCTTTTCTTTGACTTTGACATGAGGAAGAGTTTGGTTTGAAACGAAATAATTGAAGAATTAAACTATAGTGGTAGAGAGAGAGTCTCGGTCCATTTGGTTGTTGTGGTTTGCCATTAACGACAACAGCAGGACAATGATAGAATATAATTGATGGTGATGGCACAAAGACAGGCCAAAAATGTCTCTCGAGATGTTCACTACTACTACTAAAAAAAATTCTACTAACCAAGTTACATTTCAATCATGTAGAGAAAGAAAAACTAAATATACAATGAACATAACAAAATCTTGTGACGTTTGGTGGAGATGGGTTCATTTGGTGCTGTTAGTGCCACCTACTAATCTCCAAGTTTGCGGCATTTCCCATTTCTCCACCCTCATTAAAGTGATGGTGGGTGTACTCTCTCTCTAACAACAACTATATCTACTCTCTCTCTCTCTAACAACAATGATCTATACTCTCTCTCTCTAACAATAATGAATGGAAAACAATCAGTTGTTTGATCAAGAGAAGCTAAAAGAGGAAAGGTAGTGGGATCTGAGTTGCCTCTAGATCACAATCTTTTGTTTTTTTGTGTATGATAGCAAAGGTATCTAATTCATGACAGTCACTAAACATGTTCTCCTGACAAACTTAAATGACTAAGCCCCTCCCTCCTCTTGGTCCTCCCCTTCTCAGGCTCTCCTTTGTTCCTTTTCGCATTATCTTCGATTTAGAAGTTGCCAATTCCATGAAGAAATTGTATTCTTCAGAAGATCCCATGATAATGACAATTATACACACGTATCATTCATCTTATCCAAACTTTTTAAGCCTCTCCACACTAGATATGAAGCTAAAGTTGGTCCACTACTTTTTCTTTGTCTTGATGGATCAAGTGTTCATTTTCCCACAAGTCTAATCTTATCTTAACCTAAGTCCAAACAATAACATATTACCTTTATTTAATAGAATGAGAAAATTATATATTGTCTACATATATATGTTATTATTATATTAAAAATTGAATCAAAGGGGGACACAATTAGAGTCGCAATGACCAAAAAATAATAATTCTATAAGTTATGCACAAGTCCACTAGTAAACAAGTTGCATTGTCAGTGTCACATAGTATATACATGTATATGTAAACGTCCGCATGGCAATATTATGAAAATTTCATATGTTGTGTTGTAGTTAAATAATAATTACGACTAATTTCATATGAAAATTGGAAATTTCATGGATCAGCTAATTGTTTTTCCTTTTGGACCTTCTAACCCGGCGGCAAAATGTGTTCGTCACACTAAGGAGAATCACATTAATATTTGATACAAAAATATGTGCGTTTAGTTTTATTTGGTCCCTCGTTTTAACTCAAAATTTTCATGTTAGTTTTTGTCTTTTTTATAAAAAATCAACAAAAATTATAATTAGTTTTTAAAAAATTAACCAACTTTAATTTAAAAACTTCATTTCTTACCGATGAACCAAAATAAATCTTAATCTAATCTACAACGCAATAATATGACTTGAAGCCATGCTTGATGAGACTAATTCATATTAATTATTATGAGATGAAACTCACTCTTAAAAACTTGCTTGCAAAGTGAATGCATCTAAGAGCTTAATATTTTATTAAATATTTTATAACTTTTTCATGTTAGTTTCATATGTAAAAAAGTATTGTTTGTTAATAGAAGCAACAATTAATCAGAAAATTAAGTTAAGTGACCTATTTTGATTATCCAATCTAATAAATAGTCGAATTTTTTATTATTTAGCAATATGGTTGTTTTTCTTTTTTCTTTTTTAAATTTGATTAATTAGTTATTAATTAAGAAAATCAATAATTTACATTATGATCAATCAATAATTGACTATAAATTGATTAATTACTGATTGACCATTTAAAAAAAGTGATCACAAATTGATCATTTAAAGAAATTAATTAATCATTTAAGAAAAATAATCTTTTAATTAATTTTAAAAACTTCAATGATTTGTTAAAAAACTTATTAAAAAATAACTATTTGGCTAAAATCGTTAATATGTCTAATTGTTTTTAACCCGGAAGGAAAAAGGCAAGCAAAATAATACAACGTTTTACAAGAAGATCCCCTTTGTTTCTAGAAGCATAATTATATTCTCTTACTGTTTTCAGTTGTTCCGTGTTTGTTCGCGAAGATGCCTGCTTACTTTTACTCTGCTTTTGTTACCAAACAAAAACACTTTTAGAGCCTTTTTCTCTTCATCAATCTTACTATTATCAACTGGGTAACACAAGTCAATTATTTGTTTATCCTACACCAAAATAAAGTAAAGTTTATTAGCAAGAGTGTCAATTGGTGCATCTTTGGTGACCATCATTATTGCTTCCATCTCTGTCTACTTTTATAAATTGCTTTACGAATATTTTTGTTTTCCTTCTGCTCTCAATTAAGGTACCCTTAAGCACTTTTAAATTCCTAAGTGCAACTAAAGGATCAGAAAATAAACTATAAAAGCGTTTTGTAAACATAATTTGGCTATAATTTCACTTTTAATTTTATCATTAAATATTTAGTTTGAATAAATATCTCAAATATTTATTTATATATATATATAAAAGATGTTATTGGTATCCAACACTCTTATAAAACTATGAGTATAACTATTTTTTAATATTTATATATATAAATACTTAAAATTCAAAAGAAAGAATAAGAGTTATCATGTATGTGCATTAATTACTCATCAAGAATGAAATCCAACATAAATTACAACACAACAAATGCATTTAATATCTTCTTCTTTTTTTTTTACAATTTTAACACTTAAAAATTAAAGAAACAGAAATAGTTACATGTTTAGTCATAAATTCATATACGGTCTATTGTAAATATTGAGGTTTAAAATTCGAAACCTTCACTTTTAAATATTGAAGTCTACATTCGTCTACGTTTTTTAGTCTACAGGTGGAGGAAGTATTTAAGTAGGTGTTTGGGATACAAATTTTTTTGGTATTGCATTTAAATGCAATGTAATTTTCCCCCAAATACAAAAATATTTCATTCAAATACCAATCACATCACATTTTAAATCTAACACAATCACTATTTATTATTTCACTTTTTCTATTACTTTTATTAATTACATCACATATTCTCTCTCCCTCTTTTTTTTCTCTCTACTTTTACCCATCACATCACATATTTATTATTAAAATACAATTCAAATACTTTTCCCCCAAACACACATTGCATTCAAATGCGATGCTAATGCTTTTCCTCCAAATACAAATTACATTCAATACATTGCATTCAAACGCAATGTAAATGCAATGCGTTCACCAAACGAACCTTAAATATCTATTAAATTTACACAATCGGATCAATGAGTGTGGGTATGTGCTCTCACTTGCACATGCCATTTACTATTGAACTCTTTTTATTACTTAAACATAATCAAATTCTTGTTCAAGATAAACAACGGATATTTGATTATGTTTAAGTAGCAAATAGAGATCACGTGCTCCAGCCATAATTTGATCATAATATCACCTTTAAATTTACCACAAAATACACAGTTTAAATCAAGCATCTCAAATTATATATACATAGATAGATATTGATATGCTATCCAACACTTTTTACCAAATAACGATAATAACTTTTTTAAAATCTAAAAAAAAAAAAGAATAAACATTACCAAATATGTGCATTAAGTGCTCCTCAAATATGAAACCCATTATAAATTATAATACAACAAATGCATTTAATACCCAAGTGGTTTTTTTTTAATTAAATAATTTTAGCATTTAAATAGTAGAGAAACAAAATCCGTTTCATGTTTAGTCATAAATTCACACACGATTCATTTGTAAGGTCTAAAATCCGAAACCTCTATTTTTAAATATCAAGATCTACACTAGTTTAATCCATGAATAAGTTTTTAAATACCTATTAAAATTTAAATTTAACAATAGGATGAATGACTGTCGGTGTGTGCTCTCACTTGCACATGTTATTTTGCTATTGAACTCTTTTTATTGCTTAAACGTAGTCAAATTCTTATTGAAGATAGACAACAAACAAATTTGATTATGTTTAAGTAGCAAATAGAGGTCACGTGTGGAAAAACACGTGCTCCAGCCAATGTTTGCAAAAGAACAGAGCAGCCTGTCCACCCAGATTGGTGATGAGACGCACGTTTTTTTTATTTTATTTTTATTTTATTTTATAAGCGTGAGGAGGGAAGGGCGCACCTTTTCTCATCCTGGTCCCGCACGCACTGGATTAACTTTGGGCGACCAGCTTAACTTAACATGCTAATTTCACCTACAGTGTACCAGCACCAACCAAATCAGTCACCGTTTAAAATGCAAAAAAGATTCGGCTGTCAACGAAAAGAAAAAAGAAATCAGCCTTTGGGCGGAGCAAAAAAAAAGAAAAAAAGTTAGCGGCTCTAGATTCATCACCAACCAGCTATCACAGCATCGGAAATCGAACCGACAAAGGACTTATTGAAATCACCGGACGTGTACTGTGCAGGACAAATCCCAGCGGAGGAACATATTATTTTCCCTTTCTGTCCCTCTCTTATGGTGGAAGTGGGACCCACCCAAATCAGCGAAATGTAGGGCCTCTTTGGTTTCCGACGGTTACGATTGGCTTCAGCCCATCTCCACGCGGTACAATCTCTCGACAGCCCCGAGAACTGTAACCGCAGCGTGCCAGAGAAGAGAAACTGCTTTAAGCTTTTGCATTGAATTTCTCATTTCTCTTTCTTTTTTTTTTTTTTTCCTTATGGCAAATTGACGGTGAATTCCAGAGAAAAGAAAAAGAAAAAAAAAAAGGAAAGAAATGGTTTGTTTTTTTTTTTGGGGAAGAGAGATTGCCAGATTGGGGTGTTCTTATGGATACGTGTGGGGTCCATCTTAAGGTAGACTGTTCGCTCTAACCGCGTAAGTTAAAGAAGATCACTTCCTTGTGCACCTATGTTCAGCCGCATAAAGGCGCGTGCTGCACGCATAACCTATATCAAACTATAATATTATTATTAGAGACATTAAGGCCTCGTTTGGCCAACGTATTACATTTGTATTACATTGAATATAATTTATATTTAGAGGAAAAATATTAGTATTGTGTTTAAATATAATGTGTGTTTGGGTGAAAAGTATTTAAATTATATTTTAATAATAAATATGTGATGTGATGGGTAAAAGTAGAGAGAAAAAAAGGAGAGAGAGAATATATGATGTAATTAATTAAAAAGTAATAGAAAAAGTGAAATAATAAATAGTGATTGTGTTGGATTTAAAATGTGATGTGATTAGTATTTGAATAAAATACTTTTGTATTTAGGTAAAAATTACATAAATGCAATGTCAAAAAAAAGACTTGTACCAAACGCTTGCTAACTTTATCTTAAGATAATGATATGTTATCAATATTTTACTTATAGATATAAAATTTTAACTTTAAACTTAAGAATAAAAAATGACAACTCATATTAATTGTATTAATTGGTGTTTTTAACATTTTTTATTTGTATATATGTATGTTTTTCTTTATAATCTAAAAACATCAATTCTGATATTATTTTTTTAAAAAGCAAAGGTTTTGAATTTTAGACCTCAAAATTTTAGGCTGAGTGTGAATTTATGACTAAGCAAAGCAGGCAATTGGGTGTGATTTTTTTTTTAAGGCTATATTTGGTATGAGAGAAAAGTAGAAGTAATGAAAGAGATTGAGTGATTTGTATAAATATTATGACAATTATGATTGTTTGTTAAGAAGGAATGGAGGCAAGAAAGGATTAAAGAATTGACTATCAATTTCTTAAAATATCACAATTTTAATCTTTCTAAATTATAGAGATTTTTAAAAGAAATCAATTTATTTTATTAATTATTGACTAAAATTACAATAGTACCTTTATTAATGACAAATATTATTTTTTTGACTGAAAAAATAATAAGAAAATAATAAACAAATTAACAAGGGGTAGAAATGTTATTTTACAAATAAAATTTATTCTTTTCTGTCTCTCTTATCTTTATATCAAATAAGAAAGATGATCTTTTTCACCCTTATCATACCTAATATCATGAAAGGAAGCACATCTCTTTCTTTTTTCATCTCCCTCATCTAGGTGATATACCACTCATTCTTTCTATTTTTCTCCCCTTCCTACTAAACATAGCCTTAATGTTTTTTAAGTTCCCCTGTAAGGAATTTCTGACCCACCCTTCCTTATGCTAGAATGAGAATGATTTTAAGAGTCGGCGATAAGGATGGAAAAGGCACCCTCGCTCCGTTACGATGTAATCTTAAAACTTACATGTCCATGTTAATACATCATTAATTACTATCTTTTGCTTTCAATAATAATGGGTAACAAAAAAAGTGGTAAGATTTGAATAAGAAAAATGCTAGAGATACTAATTATAATCTCAACTTTTGAATATCAACCTATATAGTATGTGAATTATTATTCTTTTATTAGTAAGTATTGAAAGTATTGCTAAAACAATTGACTGCATCTCCCAATAAAAACATGACACATAAATTATAATTTTAAAAAAATAGGATTAGAGTCGATGTTTTTAACACTACTCTTTGAATAATAGAGGTCCACTAAAAGAAATAGCCAAAATCTTTATAATATGACACGTCATTTTATGGTAATAGTTATGAAAGTTATCTCATTCGTTTCCAAACTTTGGCATATGATTTTTAAAAAAAAACAACAACAACAACATCGCCAAAGTGTAAAAGCAGTCTATCAAATAGACACGTTTATATCTTTCGCCTTTCTTTAATGTTTGAGTAGATATTTATTTCTCCTTATTCATCTAATTATAGATAAAAAAAAATTATTAAAACTATTATAATTGAGATAATAATTCAAAATGTGCTTTTCAAAAAGTAATCGTACAATACAAAACATCTTTAAAGTTTAAAATAACTAGAAATTTCACTTTAAGATACCAATTATAGTGGCTATGTCATAAATTTATAAAGAGATTTATGGTTAAATAGATTTTTTAATTAATTTTTTAATAAATGATCCAAATTTTTAAAAAATAGTTAAAAAATTATTTTTTTAAATGGTTAATAGATTTTTTTAAGTGATTAAATGCTGATTAATCAAATTATAGTTAATCAATTATTAATTATTATATAATTTATTAATTTTTTTAATTAATATTAATTGATGAAATTTAAAAAAATAAAAAATTAAATAAAAAATTTAACTATATATTAGATCGGGCAATTATATAATCTAATTTTTCCATTTATAAATAACCCCACTCGCGGATATTGTTGTTGGAGACACTCGGAAAGGAATGTAGGCCACTAGTAAGACATGCTTGCGCAAATGTAAGTCCATGGACCTTTGGCCTTCGGACTGTGGTTTTCACGTTCACATAAACAGCGTGGCGCAACTCTCACAAAATTTTAAATTAAAAGCTGACACGTAGGCTCCCACTGACCAATCAGATTGCGAGTACTTATCTGGTACACTCTCGCGTACGCCACTTCACCTGAACTTGATGGGCCCCCTGTTTGACAATTTTACAAAGTCAACTCAAAAGGCAAAAGCTGAACGGTGGGTTCTTCCCCTCTGAGAAAGAGACTATCACGCCCTCCAAGTCCATGAATTAATAACCAAAAGAAGCATAAATGATAAAAACCACCCTTTCTCCTTTTTTTTTTTAATTATTTTTTTCTTTTTTTTGCTATAACAATAACTTTCTTGCTCTTTAAAAGTACAGATACCCATTTCTTTCCCTTTTTTTTTTTTTAATTTTTTCCTCTTCCCCTTTTTCTTAAAATAAAGAAATATAATACATGTTCTTGTTTCACTATAAATAATTAACAATTTACCAAGTCAGTGCTCCACCATCTCACCACAATCTCTCTGCGTTTGTGATTTTACTCACGCCCAAAAGTCAGCGCCGTCCTTTCTTCTTTTCTTTCTCTCTTACCATCTTTCCTTAACCCAGCAACCTTATTCAATCGCCAAAAAAAAAAAAAAAAAACAGTGTCTCAAAAGAAGGGGAAAAAAAAAAACTTGGGCGAGATTTTCTAGGCAAAAGAACCACACGAGAAAAACGGCTGAAATGGAAGACGATTGGGGTCTCTACGCTGTGGTCCGGAGCTGCAAGTCGTCATCATCAGCCACGTCGTCGTCTTCCATGGAGAGTGGGAAAACGACGTCGTTGGAGGAGAGCGGCAGCAGCAGCAGTACCCTTTCTTGCTTGGCCTCTTTGACATTCGAGGAGGAAAAGCCGTTTTCCTTTCCCCGGCTGGGTCGTCAGCCCACAAACAACGCTTTCCAAGAATTGCAACAATTCTTCCACAAACCGCCCTCCTTTTTCCCCGCCGCCACCACCGCCTCCACCGGCCATGATACTATTATTCCAAATTCCGCCATTCCTGATCTTGGAGGATCTAGTCATGTCCAACATCAGCTTCAACAAAAACAACAAAAACTATACGACCATCATCATATAGTAGTACCACCGCCACCACCACCACATGCTCAGCATTTCAGGTCTCAAAACGGCGTCGTTATCCCCCCTCAATTCCCACCCCAATCTGGCTTCGCAGCCAATTTTCATACTGACCAACCACAAGTGCAACAGCATCAGCGGCAACAAGAGCAGAATAATAATCTGGTTCAGCCCGGGCTTCATGCTCCTGATGGAACTTTCGTCCCTACTACTCCTTCTACTGCTACTTTAGAAATGTCACAACCCAACCTTAATCCAACATCTCAAAACCCCAGATCAAGAAAAAGGTTTTTTTTTTTTTTTTGTTTATTAGTCTGATTATTTCGTTTGCATGCTTTAAAAAGAAAAAAAAAAGAAAAAATTGATACCCCTTTTGTTATATCTTTTTGCAGGAAGAATCAACAAAAGAAACTCGTCTGCCAATTCACTGCAGAGAATCTTAACTCTGACTTATGGGCTTGGCGCAAATACGGCCAAAAACCAATTAAAGGTTCTCCATACCCGAGGTACATATATTTACTCGCCAAAACCCATGTGCATGTATTTGCAAACAGACATATATATATATATATATACACACATGGACAACCTTCTTTTTCTTCCCCGAAATTAAGTTTTTTTTTTTTTTTTGGTAAGGAATTACTACCGATGCAGCAGCTCGAAGGGGTGTGCGGCGAGGAAGCAAGTGGAGCGCAGCAACCTGGACCCTGACTTGTTTGTCGTCACGTATACAGGCGAGCACATTCACCCTCGCCCGGCTCACCGGAACTCGCTCGCCGGCAGCACCCGACCCAAGACCGCCGCTACCACCACCACGGCGGCGGCAGAGATAGCTCGGAATGACTCGGCTGATCCCGCGTCGGCTTCGGCAGCGGCTGCGGCTAATTCGTGCTCCTCGCCGCAGTCCGGCGGGAGCCTGTCCCCCACCACGCCGCTGTCGGCGGCGCAGATTGCGGACGAGGAGGCGGCGGCGAAACGGGAGGAGGAGGAAGAAAAGCTCGGCGACGGCGACGATGAGGATGAGGACGAGGAGACTATTCTGATCCCAAACAACAGCATGGGGTTGTCGGATGAGTACTTTTTCTATGGATTTCAGCAGCTGGGTTATAGCCCTCCTGGAGCTGCATGCTGATGATAACTGGGCTTTGTTTAGTGGGTCCGCCACCGCAGGAGCCGCCGTCTCGGCGGCTGGTAGCCTGTTGGCGCCGGCATAGGGTTTATTTATTTATTTATTTATGTTTATTTTTGCTTAAGTGAAGATGGAAAGGTGAGAGATTGATTCTAAGTTTGTGTAGAAAGATACAGAAGGAATCTTTTCCCTTTCCTCCACCCACATCCTACAAGGGTTTGTTTTAAAAAACTTTAGAAAATGAATACAAGTTTTTTTTTTTTTTTTTAAATTAATTGGTAGTCTTATGCTTGACTTAGTGAAAGGATTGGTGTTTTATATTTTCTTTTTTAATGTTCGTGGTGGTGTTGAAATCTTCTTCTCATGGTGACTCAGCATGAACTGAAACGGTATATTTAATTTTGACCATTAATTTTTTTTAACTCTAAATTAGAAATCTGAACAATTACAACTAAATTACATATGAAATCAATTGACCATTTCATCTTTTTTGTCCAGATATAAGCTAACAAGGTAATTCTCCTTTTTCTAATCTAACGAGCGTTTTAGGAAATTTTTTTTTTTAATTTGATAAGTTGATTGTTTATAATTTTATATTCACGTTATTTTTAAACATAATATAATTTTTATTTAAATATAATATTTTTATATTTAAATATAATATTTTTTAATAATATCTCAAATATATTTATTATTTCAGAATATTTTAAAAATAAATATTTTTTTTATATTTATATCATATTTTCTTTATCTTACTTTTTATAATTACATCAACTTTTTAATTTTAAAATATAATTTAAATATTTTTTATTCAAATATATATTATATTTTATATGTAAATATAAAATAAATATTTTTTATTTCAATAAAAATATATATTTAATATATTATATTTAAATACTATATAAATATAATATATTTATCAAATATATCATAAAAAGTTTTAATAGAAAGAAAAAAAAAACATAAAGAAAGTAAAGTTTTTTCAAATACCACATGATGTGATAAGGTAAATAGTAACGAAAATTATAAATTGACTATTTACAAATATTCGCCAGAATTTTGTTTATTTTTTGACTTTATTATGCAAGGTGCCACGTATTTAGCATTAGCACTACAAATTTTTTTGTTTGTTTCCCCACGTGGAACAGTGTCGTGCATCATCACCCATGATGGCCAAAGGGTTCTGATATTTTTCTTTTTTGCGAGTTTAGAATCTATATTGGCAAGTAGCTTAATTAACAACAACAATAATGTTAAAAAATTATCAATGACAAATAAATCATAACGGACAAATTCAATAATAGACAAAAATGCTTCACAATCATCTAGCTGATATTTATGGAATTCTTTTTTGTTTTTCTTTTCATAAAATCAGAGATAATTTCGGACTCAACGCAGAATTGCCCGCTTCATATAATATATATTATTACATTATAATCAGGTTAATCCTACGTGGCTGATGTCGTTGACGGCTCTCCGTTCAAGGGTTTGATTTCCCAGGTTAGCATCCATGTCAGCAGAACCGATAAAGCCAACATTCTTGTCTTTTATTATTAATTTATAATATTTTTTTTAAGGTAGGCAATATTCAGAAAATATTAGGAGTCTAATTGGAGAATATATTATATTTATATTAAGTTTGAATATAATACATTAAATATAATTTATACTTAGAAAAAATAAATAAATATTAAGTTTGAATGTAATGTATATTTAAATAAAAAGTATTTAAATTATATTTTAATAATAAATATGTGATGTGATAGATAAAAGTAGAGAGAAAGATAATATATGATGTAATTAATAAAAGTTATAGAAAAAGTGAAATAATAAATAGTGATTATATTGGATTTCAAATATGATGTGATTAGTATTTGAACGAAATATTTTTGTATTTAGATGAAAATTACATTGTATTTAAATATAATGTAAATTGAATGTGTTTACCAAATATGCACCCAATACAGAAAAACACTAGATGGGAATTGGACAGATTCATATTTTCTTTTTGTTGAAAATTTATATTATTAAAATTAAAAAAAATTACATTATTAATTTTTTTTTTAAATAGACCTGAGAATTTTATAATAAGATATAAAAGAAAATCATATGAGAATTTAATTTTAGATCATTGCATCTGCATTAAATTATGTTAAATCATTTAATTTTAATTTAGAGACGTCAATTGAGTTTAGTTGTGCATTACAGATAATGACATGTTACAAGAATTTTCAAACTGGACACAATATTATCTTTGGAGAAGGTCAAACAACACGAAGAGGTGGGTCGAGTCGAGCTTATTTTTTTTTTGTATAATAGACTGAACGAGAAATGATACGTTTAAAATAATCATTATTTACTTGTATATTAACACTAAGTAGATTTTATTATGTCTGAAAATGAAACATGCATTCGGATATCATATCCATCCAATCCATTTATTTTACTTTAAATGATTTTTTTTATTTTATATGAATTACTTCATAATAAAATCGATTTTTAAATATCCAAAAAAATCAATTAAAAAAAAAAGAGGAATGGGCTCGAAGTACTTGTTATGGCATAATAGGCACAAGCACAAAACAGCACGAGCCGTGTCTGTGCTTATGGATTAGACATGAATGTTTAAGTATTGGATGAATAAAAGCACGACATTATGTATTAATAGACCGGATTTAATATGGAACCGAGCATGCGTTTGGTCTAAGTGATAAGGTGTTTGACAATTTTTTTTTAAATGATATAATTCTGAGGGAAAAAATTAGATCAATTGATAGTTTTGCACATTAATTTATTTGAAAAGTAGAACATTTTTAATTCAAGGAAATGATTGATGTTCATTAAAATATTAACTGATTCATTTGGTTAATTGATGATTTATATTATCTTGAAAATGCATTGATATTGATGCATCTGTAATTGATCATTTAAAAAAAATATATTGATTCTTTTTTTTTTTTATTTTAACAATTTCGATCAATAAAAAAAACTTTAAAAAGCGGCTATTTACCTATATAAGTTTGTTTTGTTGCACTTTGATAGTTCAAAAGTGTAAGCATGTGTTTGGTTAACGCATTTTTTTGATATTATATTTAAATACAATGTAATTTTTCTTCAAATACAAAAGCATTTCATTCAAATATCAATCACATAACATTTTAAATCAAACACAATCATTATTTATTATTTCACTTTTTCTATTACTTTTATTAATTATATCATATATTCTCTCTCTCTTCTTTTTTTCTCTCTACTTTTACTCATCATATCACATATTCATTATTAAAATATAATTTAAATACTTTTCACCCAAATACACATTACATTCAAATACAATACTAATGTTTTTCCTCCAAATACAAATTATATTCAATTCATTGCATTCAAACGCAATACGTTCACCAAACGAGACCTAAGTCAAGGCAATTAGACTGCGGAAAATTTTCACTTTTTCCCTAAATTTTAAGATTGTTAAAAAAAAAAAAAAAAAACTCCCAAACTTCTATTTGTAATATTATGTTTCCTCTGAATTTTTCATATCTTATTTCACAATATTATTATCAATTAAAGTAAAGGTGTATCATATTTTGAGACAATCGAAGTGGGTGGTGACAGTCGTCGGTTCCATGCAAGGGATGAAAATTGTCAGAAATAGAGCGTGACCGGCTCCAGTTCAGTCGCCTTTATCACGAGACAAACGTAAGATCTTTTTTTATTTATTTAATATTAATATCCTTTACCAGTTCAAACTATGGCTCGTTCTAAAAGACTTGTGCTAGTGGCTTCTAAGGTCAAATTTTTTTATTCTGGGAAGTACGAGTTGGTCAAATATATTTTATAGCCGTTATTGTCTTAGGAAAATAAAATAAAAATATTGGTAATAAACTATCTTATTTGGACGAGGAAAATTATTACTTAACAGTGTTAGTTGTTATTTGGACAACCTATGAAAAATAGGCATTCATAAATGTGGGTAATCCAAAGAATATCCAAAAAGCATTAATTTAGTAGTGCAATTATGCAAGTTGTTAGATTATCTTATCTTCCATCGAAGGCAATTACATTATGAGGAGGAATGATGATTATAAATATCTCCAAACCAACCTCAAAACGCCTTTAGAAAAGACGGAATCAAAACAAAATAGAGGGGAAAAAAAAAAAAGTCTTAAAAGGGAATTTCCAACGTAGTAAAGGCTTTTTTTTTTTTTTTTTTTCAACGTACCAAAATGTAGATTCTTTAAGTAATTAATTGGATTGATTTTTTAATAGAGTACACACCCTATGTTAAAAAAAAAAATCTTACCATTCATATTATCATTCAAAAGTTAATTTAGATGTCATTTGAAAAAATTACATTTTAATTTTACTCAAATGTAATATAATTTTACACCAAACATAAATTTTACAACAGTATTACGAAAACAATTACTATTTAAAATATTTTAAAAAAAATCACATCAACTTTTTAATTCCACAATTTATCTTTATTTTTACCAATCACATCAACTTTTCAACTCTAAAATACTTTTCATCCAAACACACATTTCATTCAAATACAAAACAAATATTTTTCAACAAAATACAACATTCAAGAAATAAATTTCATTCAAATACAATCAAAATACAATGCGTTTATCAAACACCCCCTTAACAATGAAAGTGTTTCACTATTGATGATAGTAATGAAAATATAACTTTTTTCCTATACAAATTTCAAACTAAAAAGGGTAAAGATTCTTTATATAGGATTATTGTTTTGTTCTCTAATTAGATTTTATTCTCGAGAAAAGTATTGCAGTTGCCCCAAAATTGTTTCTGTAATGATAATTGTTTGATTGACCTACACTTTTGGTGGAAATGCGTTCATGGATTGGGTAAAGTGAAAATAGGTAAAAGAATTCCCTTCTATAATATATTAGTTCGGTTGGTTGTCTTGTAAACATAACAATTATTGGGTTAACCAGAAGAAACATGATTGAGAATAATCAGATTTGGGCAAATTAGTAGATATGGACATATCAATTGATTTTATTTTATTTTTTCTTTCTATATCAATTGATTATCAATTAGCATATAACACTCGAAGGCAAAAACAAGTACATTCAATTAGTTCATTACAAACAAGGTGAAATCAATGCTGCCCTACATGAATAATAATAATAATAATAATAATAATAGTATTATTATTATTATTATTATTTGATAAATATATAAATTTTAATCATCAGATTTTTCTCGAAATTTCATCAAATTAATAAAATATCATATATTATTTAATTTGGTGCAATCTGAATCTAATTTGACAACAAAAAAATTATACCTTATCACTAAAGTATATTTTTTATATGTCCTATCATAAAAATCTATGGGCATAATGAATAGTGTAAAAAAGTCATGATGCTATAATTCTTTTAAAACCAATCCCGGATATGAAGTATGCAAAATGACATAATTAGGGACTGGGAAAAAAAAAATGTTTTAAAAATGTTTTTTTTCTCCTCCTTCACATCTCATGGAACATATAGTCTTACCTTCGCTTGGTTCATGTGTCGACCATAAGATGCAATAAATCCATTGAATTCGAATGACCTGAATTTCATTGATAGTCAGAGATCTTGGCATCATAAGGTTTAATTTGAAATAAAAAACCGTATTCTGCACAGTACTGTCAACACATAATGAAATTCTAAAGCTTCAAATTCAATTAAAAGGACTATTTACCAAAAAAAAAAAATCAAGGGATAAAGATTCAGAAGAGAAAAAAAAAAATCTCTACATACCTTGTAGATGGGCTACAAATTTCTTGGTGATTTGTGATTTCTCCTTTTTCTTACAAATTGAACAAGTCTACTTCTTTCACCGTTGAAATAGTATATAAGAAATCACACAAACTCTTAAGGTTTGTAATGAAATTTTCTTTGTGTTTTTTTCCTAATGCTCATATCTGTTACGATTTGATGGGTATTTTACACTTGTTTTGACGGATATTTCAAGAAAAGGGAGAAAATATTTTAATTAACATTTTTACCGTAACTGATAAATCTGATTGAAACCGATAAGTTCTACCAATATCTAATATTTTGTTTCAACTTGGAATGTAGTTACACATATTAATTAAATAAATTTTAAAAACCAAAGGTGGCATTGTTTTTGTTCTCTAGAATAATTTTCCATTTTTAAAAATACAAAAAATGAAAACGGTTCCAAAATAGCATTTGTTTATTCAATGTTTTCAAAACCGTTTCGAAAATATCGTTTTAAACTATGTTATTTTTTGGGGTTTTTTGAAAACGAAAAAAAGTTGTTTTCATTTTTTGTTTTCGTTTTCTTCCTCCATCTCCTCTCTCTCTCTCTCTCTGTATAGTGTCAATGATGATCATATCCAACGATGGCATCCACGTCTAACAAAGGCTGATGACCATGGGCTAGTGACGATAACGACGGTGACTATCGACTTATGACCTAAATCTAGCTATCACCGCTACTTAGAGCTCAGACCACCAATCTCTTCCACCCCTATCATTCATTGCAAAACCTATCACCAAATTATTATTATTTTATTATTATGACTAATAATTTATTTTTTGTAACTTTTTTAAAATTAAAAATAAATATATTTTTATAAAATACCCACTTATAAAATGAGTTTCCAAAATATATAACCAAACAAAATTTTATTTTTATGTTTTTCAGAATATACACTCAGAAAACATAATCAAACACAATTTCAGAAATAATTTCAACACAATTTTCAAAACATTCTCATTTTCAATTTTTTTGAAAACAGAAAACATTTTAAAACCAATACCAAGTGCCTTCAAAATGTCTCATTTTTCTTTCTCAAAAAGTTATACACATTTATAATATTGAGATGCCAGCTCTTTACACTACTTGGTGTGACAATTTCTTAACCACATGCTAGCTTTTAACATCTAACTTATAGAGACAATAAAAGTGAATTTGATATTAATTTCTTTTAATAAACAATCAATAACCAAAGCAAGAAACTTAAACTTGTTTTCCTCGTTCTCTATGTTATATATGACACATCAAACCATTATTTCTAATTTTCTGAGTAAACTCATGATGAAATCAGAAATTGAATTGAAAAGAAATAGTAACCTTGGCCCATATAACAAACTGTGCGTCCGAGTTTTGACTATTTTGATGGGCCAAGTACATGAGCAATCACTTTGAGAGGATCCATATACCATACGGTGGCTATAGCACTCTTTAAAATTATTTATACACATCATCCTCTATTTTTCTCTATTTTACGTAAAGGAGAAAATGAAAAATAAAAAATGGCATAACTTAGTATCACCTGGCAATTACTTCTCGATAGTTTAATTTCACGAATCAATCTAGCTAATACAAACGGATTAGTGTTAAATACAAAAATTTTATCCTTTTAACTTTTTTATACTAATATATGTGATGGTGAATTGTTTATACGTTATAAGTAATTGAAATCACGTACTTTATAATATGAAGTACATGTGTATCGAAGTTGTTAAATATTTATTTTATAAACATAAATGTTAAAGTTTTCAATTATATGTATTTTGAAAAACGTGTCAGTCATCACAAGAAAAATGAAAAGTAAATACATATTCAAAAATATATTTTTATAGGGGCAAAAGATTTTTTTTTTCTTCTGAATTATATACTCTTTTTCACTTTGCTTGTTAATTTTCATAAGTGTATAAATCGAATAAGTAATAAAATAATAAGAAAAGTATCGTTTACATAAATATAGTATTATGAAATATCAAAATTAATTAATTTTAATTTTTTTTAGCGACTAAAAAATATATTACAAATGAAAAATTAAATAAATAAAATAAAATTACAAAAACAAATGAATATAAATTGGTAACACACAATCAAATACATAGATGTTAGGAATTATGATTTCACTGTAATTAATCAGATTTAATTTTACTTAAGTATATTATTAAGATTTTGTGATCATATTTGTTGATGGTCAACTATTTTTTTTACTTTATGTATATTTTCTCAATTTATGTATAAATTCTATATTTTATAATTGAATTTATGTAAAGAATTAGTAAATTAAAATTCAGGATTAATAGTACTGTATATATAAATAGTACTATATATGTGAATAGTCATAAATGTGAATATTACTACACAAAAACAGATAGATATATCTCTATTCCATCATATATTTATTTTAGAGTTATATTACAAAAATCTCTTTACAATTTTATTTTGTTCCTTAAATCATTCAAAAGCTAACCAGAAAGTTTAAAGTATTAAGTTTAGGAATAAATACACCAATAAATACGATAATCGTAACAACATGTTTAATTTAATTAATTTATCATAAACATACTATGTCATAGTTCCTAATAAAAATTTATTTAATTCATAAAAAAAATAAAATAACACAATAAAACAAATGAAATATAATGATAAAATAAAAGAAAATAGTCTAAGATGGTTATTAATATTTGTGCTAACATAACCTGTAGAAACTTATCATTTTATTAATATTAAAATAAAACTAAACTAAAGAAAAAAAAAAAAAAGATATATATATATTTTCAGCTTCGTAACAAACTTTATTTTTTTTGCATTACATTACATTTCTCACTCTCACTCTTTCTCTCTTCCTCCTTGCTCTTCCCCGCTTCTCTCTGCCTCTTGCTGCTCTCTTAAATAGGCAAAAAAAAAAAAAAAAAGATATTATTCCCTCCCATCACGCATAGGATTAGGTGACGCTGCGATTTCAACTTGCATATACATGAGCAAGGTTCATGGTCGTAAGAGAGAAGGAAGAAAAAGAAAAGAAAAAAGTAAAAAAAAAAATAATAATAATAATAACTGTGTATGGATCTCTCTTCTGATTGATTCGAAATTAGAATATACTATAATTTATTTATATGAGCTCTTATTTGAGTGATTTTTTTTAAAATATTCATATCGATGAGAATATCAAAATAAGATCAATCGATAGGATGGATTATTGATATAAATAATAACATCCGATGGGATCTACTTCAAACACATAAAATTTTTATTACAATTCGATACTCTAGATAAATAAAGTGTTAAAATTAGATATTTTCAAAATAAAATACTATAAATAAACTCATTAGAAATATATAATTTTAAACTTCTTTAATATACTATTACTAAAATTAAGAAAAATTAAATAAAAATCTCATGAAATTTATAAAAAATATAAAAAATAAAAATATATCAAAATAAATCAAAAGTAAACAAAACTCTTAAAGATAAGTTAATTTTTATGTATGAAAAAATCGTAAAATAACTTTATTTTATAGAGTTATTAATATCACTTTATTTATATGAAATAATTTAAAATATCCCTTTCGTCTAAGTCTAATTCTTACTTTAGCAATTTTACTAACTTGATATATCATTAAATTTTTAAAAAGTGTTTTAAAGATAACACCTAACAATTGAAAGATATTAATTAAAACAAAATAAATTAATTAATTAAAAACACCATTTTTCTTTCATTATTCTTCTTCCTCTTTCGGTTTGCCCATAAAAGTATAGGAACTTTAGGGAGACATAAACTTAAAGAGCGTTTGGTAAACGCATTGCGTTTTAATTATATTTGAATGAAATTTATTTTTGGAATGTTATATTTGGTTGAAAATTATTTGTTTTGTATTTAAATGAAATGTGTGTTTGGATGAAAAGTATTTTAGAGTTGAAAAGTTGATGTGATTGGTAAAAGTAGAGATAAATAGTAGAGTTAAAAAGTTGATTGATTGTTTTAAAAATGTTTTGAATAATAATTGTTTTTGTAGTACTGTTACAAAATTTGTATTTGGTGTAAAATTATATTACATTTGAATAAAATTAAAATGCAATTCTTTTACCGAACAACACCTTAGAAAAAGTTAAAGGATAAAAAGAAAGTAGATATATTAAAAAAAGATTTTTATGGAAATAAAAAGTAAGAGAAAAAAAGGACAAACTTAAAAAAACTTAAAAAGGAAAAAAAGATTAAAAAAGTAAATCTATTAAAAAAGATTTTTATGAAAATAAAAAAATTAGAGTTAAAAAGATAAACTTTGAAAAAATAAAAAAAAAGAAAGGAGAAAGAATATAAAAAATAAAATAAAAGAAAGTAACAAATCAAAATAAGTAAAAAAAAAAGTTCACAAAAAGACAAAATAACTTAATTAATTTTTTAAATAGTATTTTTAGGAGACTTACTTTTTTAAATATAATTATATTATATAGATATATATAGATTATAGATAAATGCAAATAACAATATCTTATTATTAGTTAACTTGATAAATTTATAAACATGACATAAATAAAAACACAACTCAAACATCATAATAATTGATGATAGAATTGATATTATTTTCTTTAATATCATTCATACAAAAACTCACAACAAAATCAGAAAAATAAAGCGTTAATGATAAATGGTACTATTAGAAAATTATTTATTTTCACTTAATTGAGTATTTTTTTTATTTTTTTATTTTTGGCTCGAAGCAAATTCTTATTGCTCATTCAGGAAAGTCAAATGTGGACCATACGGACAAAATATTATATTTTACAAATAGAAAAAAAAAAAAAAAAACCAACGTCAGTATATTAATTAGGATCCGTTTGGATGGGGTGTTTATTTTTGGAAAATGAAAAATTTTTAGATATGAAAAATAAAAAGTTGTTTGGAATTTTTTTTAAAAGTGAAAAGTTGTTTGGGTGGGTGAAAACTTTTTGTTTCTAGAGAGCTCTTTTTTCATTTTTCAAAAATAAAAAATGTTGGATGTTCAGGTACGGAAATTTAGGAAGGTTCATTTTTTTTGAAATGAAAAATTTTTCATTTTCCAAATTTGAACGTGTCAAACAGACGGAGGCTTAGTTTGCAACTGCGGAGCATAAGACTTTTGCATAATAAACATCATTATAGTCATTATGACGTAATTTTGTTATTGCTAAGATGTTCTAAAAAATTTGTTGTACTTGATTTCTGTATGTATAAACTTGTGAGAGAAATAAACAAATAACAAATTTCAATAAATAAATAAAATATGCATGTTTTTAAAATATTTAAATTAAATAATAATAAATAATAAATTGTATGTATAAATATAGGAAATAAATAAATAAATAACAGTGTTCAATAAATAATTGAAGTACGTAATATATTTTTAAAATGTTTAAATTAAATAACAATAAACAGTACATTTATTATTTACTCAATAAATTAAATATACATCAAATAAAATTTATATTTATCTAATAAATTTATTATTTATTTTAAATATTTTAATATCATAGTTACAAATATAATATAATAATAATAACATAATTGACTTTATAAAAAATATAAAGTTTGAATATTTTTATCCTAAGTAAAAAATAAAAAAATAAAAAATAAAACTAACCATTTACTTTAAATAATAATTAGTGTATAGTATGGTTGCAAGCATAACTTAATAATAACATTATACCTTACTTTATTGAGTGGTGCAGAATTCGAATTCTCCAGTTACAAAATAGATAATTACATAAAAAGCCTATTTTTAAAATACTGTATTAAAATATATCTTTTTTTTTAATAATATTGGGTAAGTGTATATTTTTAAATAAACAAATGTATGTAGTACCTATTTTCTCCTTTAATTATAATTGACATAATTCATCTTTTATTTATATATTTTTTTCATCTTTTGTTTTTTGACAATAATGAATTTTTTTTCTGATAAATATGAATTACTTTTAATAAACTTAAGTATATTTTAATCATAATTTGTATTTATTTTTTCGTAGTTAGTTTTCATAAAGAACACAAAATTACTATAATGAATCAATAATTTACAAGACAAATACTTTTTAACCATTAGTATGCTCTATCAAATATAATTATAATGAACTTAAAATTATTATAAAGATCACAACATTATTATAAAAGCACTATACCATTCATAATGAAATAAAGATTATGATAACTTAAACCATGAAATTTTTCTTATTATAAAATTCAATATTTTATTTTATATATAATATGATTACTTTTAAAGGCTCTCTATTTCAATCTTTTTGTTTCTTTTTTATAATTTATTTATTTGTTAATTATCAATTATTTTATAAAAGGGGATATTATCTATAAAAATATTATTTTAAACATTCATATAAATAAAAGAAAAAATAATATTTTTTCAACTCAATACTTCAAATTTAGACATTTATTAAATAACCCATTAAAAAAAATGAGAGTCTGTTGTAAAATCCCTTTGAAAAACCTTAGCAATGGGGACTCATTTATAAGTTGTTCAAATGTAATCAAATGGCTAACATGTTGTTTGTTTATTATAATTATAGTGTACATTATGTTATTGAATTGTAGACTTAAAAAAAAAAAAGAACATAAGCTTTATTCCCCTCATGGCCACGAATAGCTGCCATTGACCCACAGTGGTAGTCGAGAAGGAGAGAGAGTTCGGGCTCCTTGTTGGTGTTATCGCCGTTGATTTCAACCCGATCGAGGTGGTGTAATTCACCCAAAAAAAGTATTAGATGACACTAATTATGGAGATCAATTGAAAGCTTAACAAGGCCATTTTAGTAAGTATTCAGAGCTAAGCTACCACTCAATGAGCTATTCGGTCCTCGTTAAAGGTGCCAAGTAGGCCCCATCAGTCATGTGCATCACCATCTGCAAGCTTTTCGACAACAACTACCTCGTTGCTTTCCCCATTACTCGTGCCCTAAAAATGGTTTTCACTTCTCCCCTAATTTTATCTTTCTCTAATTATTAATTTTTTTTAATCTTCTCTGAACTCGATTGTCACAAAATTTTGCTTAGAAATCTTACTATTTGGAGAAGAAAAAGAACAACAAAAGTTTTTCTTTTGCTTTTTTTATTTTATTTAAGTTAATTTATTGAAGAATATTTTCTTAGATTCCCGTGGCTTTGCTTTTTGCCTTGACCCTAAAAGGGGGCTGAATTTCATGGAATTTGTGCAGGAAAAGAAGTTTGGCGAGATGGATGGGTGATCCACGATGTGCAGGGTACTCCTGCTGGGGTCGATGACGAAGAGGTAGAGCGTCTGAGGAGGAACGACAACTGTAGAGAGATAAACTCGCTATCACAAGTCACTGTCCTCCTCTGGTGACCTTTGAACATCCAACCAAAAAAAATGGTGTAGATGATCTTCGATGAGAGGGTTTACTCTGTTGAGAGAAAAAAAAAAACTGCAGATCTTCAATTTTTAAAGAGAAAAAAATACAAAAAGAAGATAAATAATAAATTTTATATGTTCTCAAGTATAAATTAAGATTTGCATATCTTATTTTACAGTCAGTTAATTTGTTACACCACTATTTGATTAGACTTTACTGACAGGACTTTCTAAAACGTATTATCATAAACTCTCAAAAAAACAATTGTCTCAAATAATGAACTCATTATTTTTAGAGTTCATTTAATTTATAAATTAAATCTAATATGAAATGAAATTTTTAAATTTAAATTAATTTACTAACTTATTATTTTGATTAATATTATAGAAAAATACAAAACTAAATTTAAAAATTTGGATTCAATTTTATCAACTAAACAAAGCCTTGATTTTGTTGGGCTTTTAGCTCTATAAGGGTGAGCCTTTTGGGCTATATGACGTGGCAGAACAAGGGATTTTTTTGGCGGCCTTAAGTGACGTGGTGGAAATGCCTTGCAGTGACCGGACTAACGGTACCGATCTCACAGGACAGAAACCCCAAAACATTTTTTTTTTTTTTGCTCTCGTTCGAATTTCCGAAGACCCTACTCTCAAAGCGGCTGTGACTGTCGAATTCGAAGATTCATAGAGAGAGAGAGAGAGAGAGAGTGAGTGCTGTAAGAGATGTTCCTGCGAGCGATCGGGCGGCCATTACTGGCCAAGGTGAAGCAGACGACGGGGATCGTGGGGCTGGATGTGGTTCCTAACGCGAGGGAGGTCCTGATCGAGCTCTACACCAAAACCCTAAAAGAAGTCCAGGCCATTCCCGATGATGAGGGCTATCGCAAGGCGGTGGAGCATTTCACGCGATTCCGTCTCAAGGCTTGTCAGGAGTTGGACGACTGGGAGGCCATCGAGAAGCGTATTGGTTGTGGCCAGATTGAGGAGCTCATCGAGGAGGCTCGCGACGAGCTCACCCTCATCGGCAAGATGATCGGTCCGTAGTTTTCTTTTTTTTTTTTTCAATCTTTTTTTAGTTGTTTGATCTATTTGTTTGGTTGCTGTGCGAAATATTGATTGAAAATGGTCACTGATCGTGAAAGTCTCAATGCTTTGTGTTTTCTAGGAATTGGAAGGGATAAAATTTTAATTTTTATGCGCATGCGAAGAAAACTTTAAGGCGGTTTTTCTTAATTCGGTTGGCATTTGTTTGGTTGCTGTTCGAAAAATTGATTGAAAATGGTGACTGATCATAAAAATCTCCATACTTGTGTATGCACAAAGGAATGCAAGTGTTAAAGAATTTTTTTTTTCTTGATAAATTTATTCGTTTGATATTTGTTTGGTTGCTGTTCGAAAGATTGATTGAAAATGGTGACTGATCATGAAAATCTAAACACTTGTGTTTTCAAGGTGTTGGAGGGGGTAAAGCTTAGATTTTATGCATAAACGAATGCAAGAACGAAAGAAAATTTGGGTTTTTTTTGGTTGCTGTCCTAAAATTGATTGAAGATGGTGACTGATCATGAAAATTTCAAAACTTGTGTTTTCAAGGAGTTGAAACGGATAAAGCTTTGATTTTATGCACAAACGAATGCAAGTGCGAAAGAAAATTGGAGGTTGTTTGTTTGTTTGGTGATATCTCAAAATATGGGAAATGAGGGTTGAGATCTTGAGTTAATCGAGGATGCTCTATAATTATTCAGTGCAACGTTTTCCTATAGGTGGAAATCGAAAATTTTGTTCTGGTTTTAGTGCTTCGTTTGGTTTTATGGTCAGAGGAGGAAATTGAAATTGAAAGGAAACTAGTTTTCTAATTATCCGAAGAAGTAAGAAGGATTAGCATCGGTAGAAAAGGAAGGAATGCGATTTCCATTCCTTCTGACGCATTGATGATTGCAAAGATAGAAGAATTAATGTATTAGAAACTGGGTTGGTAGAACTTGATTTCATTTCAGGCAATAATCACAAATTAGGAATTCAAAGCACTATTTGATGCTATGTCATGGGTATGTGATCTTATCGTTTCAACAGTTTTAACTTAAAGAAAAGTTACGGGTAAATTTGTGCCAAAAGTTCCACGGAGGCGTGACATGCTGCGTGCCTGTGTGGTGCTAGTTACTTTTAGTCCATGCATCTTAATGTTGTATTGGTTGTCCTTATAGTTCTGAGAAAGTTCTCACGATATTGGATTAAATTTCGCTCATATTTGGTGGAGTTTACAGTTCTTCTCTAGATTTGTTTACTGGAGCTTCCATTTCTTTATTCATTTATATACGGAGTGATATGGATTGTGTTTGAAACTTTTGAGCTGGATTGCAGAGTGGGAACCATGGGAGACTCCAGATGACCACGTGTGTGAGGTGGTTGAGAATGATGCTCCAGTTCCCAAGCATGTTCCTCTTCATCGACCAGGCCCTCTTCCCGAACAGTTTTACGACACACTAAAGGCCATTCAAGAGTCCTCGAACAGGGAGCCACCACCTCCAGCCCCCTCTAGTGAGTCACAGTCGAAGGAGTGAAGCAACGCCAGCATGTGTCTGGGGACTTCTTCAATGTCTTGTCTCTGTTCCCTTTTTCTCGGCTGTTTTCTACCAAAAAAAATTGTGGCACAAGAGACATGCATTTTTAATAAATTTATACTTAGACTTGCCTTTTTTTCCCCTTGATTTCTGCTCTTGCATATCTGTATCCAAAGCTGCAATGCGATGTGCATTAGCAATCTTTTGGTGGCTTTTCCAACTGCGGTAAGTGGGCTTGACAAATGGTTATTATTATTATTATTATTTTTAATCTAGAATTTGTTTCGTGGATGTAAATAGTGATTTACTAATTATTACTTTATGAACGAGGTTTAATTCCAACGTAGCAGGTATCCGATTGTTGATCCAGTTGTTAACCCCGTGGTAAAGGCCCTATTGTTAACTCTTATTCATGGGAAAGTACATGGGTAACAAAGGAAACAAAATTGGACGACTGATCAAAATAAACAAAAGAATTGGAGATGCTGGCATTAAATTAGATTTTTTTTTTCTGGGAACAAGATGGTTATCCCATTGCAACGATATGGTTAGATTTTATAAATTCTGTTCTCGTATAGTAATCAGCTCAGTCCGCCTTCTGCTTAGTAGTAATCTCGGTGTAGCCTTGACAATCACCAATTAGATAAAGCAATATCAGAAATGAATATAACACACAAGCCAGTCCGGCCAAAAACTGCAGCGCCGCAGAAGCAGCAGCATCTGACCCTAGAGTGTATTGTTGCACGGCATCAATAAAGAAATGACGATTCTAAAATTTTGGAAAATTACAAGTAGCCTCTGCAGGAGCATTCACCATTCTTGAATGCATGGATTCGGTTCCCATCTCTGACAATTATCTCTCTGTCAACGAATCGAGTTACCAGCATTATGAAGTCATGACACTCGCTGCAAATGCGCATATTCTTGCTTATGCGTATAGCAGCCTTTGAGGGTGTATTAAGAAGACCAAATGCAATAGCTAACTTCTCACTGTGATAGAATGAGCCATCTGTGTCTCCATATGGATATCCTTGTTTCTTTAACTCGGTTGCAAGTGATACTATTTTTTCATGGATCTCATTTATCTGCGGATGTGACCTATCTCCTGCATTGAAGATATGAACCTTGTTCCTAAGCTCTGTCCAGCTTTGGCCAAGATTCTTCCTTAATCCTCTATCTTTCATCAGCTGGCGGGTCTTCCTGCCTAAGTCGGACTGGCCAGAATCATCATACAGTTTGGCAAGTAGCAAGTAGAAAGCTGGGTCACCTGGGTCAAGTTCAAGGCCTCGTCTGGCCATATCTTCCCCAAGAGGTATGTTTCTGTGTAGTTTGCAAGCACCCAATAATGTCTTGTAAACTAAAGGATCTGGCTTAAGGGGCATGGTGACAATCACTTCCATGGCGTCCTCTAACTGGCCAGCTCGGCCAAGTAGATCAACTAAACAAACATAGTGATCGATTTGCGGTGTTATGTCATACTTGCTTCTCATTGACTGGAAATACTCAAGACCTAAATCAACTAGACCACCACGGCTGCAAGCAAAAAGCACTGATAGAAATGTGACAGTATCAGGTTTATGTCCTGCTAACCTCATGTCGTCGAAGGCAGAAAGAGCACTGGAGATATAACCGTTTGATGCTAATCCGGATATTAGTCCATTCCATGATACAACGTCAGGGTCAGAAATTTCCTCAAAAGCTCTGTAAGCATCATTTGCAAAGCCACATTTCCAGTACAAGTTAATTAAGCCATTCGAGACCGAAGTGCAGCTACCAAAACCAGATTTTATTGCATAACAATGAAGTTGCTTCCCGGTTTCCATTGTTGCCAATGCAGCTGATGCAGATAAGAAACTGGCCAGGCTAAACCCATCCATCTTAACGTTGTCTTTATACATGTGATTGATGACACCCAATGCCGATTCATGACCGCCCAACCTGTTCATTCGTGTTGCTAAACTTGTGTATGTGATAGTATCTCTATGCTTCATCATGCTTAAAACACACCACGAATAATCCACCAACCCGAGTGCAGCATAAGCATCCACAAGAGCATTCCCAACAACTATATCTGAAAGCGCTTTAGCTTTTATTATATATCCATGGAGCTTTAACGTTTGACTCTGAGATTTATGCATACTGCAGGCACGGAGGATGGCCGAGAGAGTAAAGGAATTCGGTTGCACTCCTACTGCTCGCATATGCAGAAAAGACTGGAAAGAATCTTGTTCAAAACCATGTTGAGCAAAACCAGCAATCAAAGAAGTCCAAGAGATGACATTTGGTGAGGTTATCCCCATAAAGGCTCTCAAACCATCCTCGACATGGTGGGAACATATCATATACATATCAACGAGTGCATTTCCAGCACAAACATCAGCCTCCAGGCCAGTCATAATCACTCGCGAATGGATCTGCTTTCCCAGTTCCAGTAATGACATTGTTGAGCAGGCCTTCAGTATGGTAGAATACGTGAAACTATTCGGCACAAATCCGAAGATCTCCATCTTGTGCAATGCAGCAATAGCCTCCTTGACTTTCAAGTTATAGGTGAAACCAGCAACAACAGAGGTCCATAATGTTACATCATACTCGGGCGTCTGATGCAAGACCTTGATAGCATCTTCCATCCTCTGGCAACTTGAATACATGTCCACCAGAGCTGTTTTCAGAATCAAGCTCAGCCTAATTCCCAGCATTATCAAGTGGGCATGCATTATTTTCCCATAATTTGGATCAAGATAAGAGGACGCCGCTAAAAGCTTCACGAAAGTGAACTCATTTGGAGGAACTTGAGAACAGATCATATCAATATAATGCTGTAACGCCAGATTCCATTTTTGAGCTTGGACTAATGAAGAGATCATAGTTGTCCAAGATATAGTATCGCCACTGCTCATGTCTTTGAATATCTTATGAGCCTCCTCGCTGCAGCCGCACTTGGCATAAAAATCAATCAAGGAGCTAAGTAGAAACGTGTTCGACCCAAACCCGAGTTTCATCACATAGGCTTGTACACGAGTCCCCTCATAAAATTCAACCGCAGCCGAACACGATCGCAAGACACTCGAGAACGTAAACTCATTCGGGCTCTCCCCAGAAGTTACCATCGAATCAAACACTTCAATGGCTTCACCATGCCTTCCATTCCTGGAATAAGCAGACAGTAACCCAGTCCACGACACAACATCTTTTTGAGGCATTTCATCGAAGAAGTGGCGTGCATGTTCAGGTCCATAGCATTTAGCATACAAAGACAAAAGATTGTTGCTCAAAAACAGGTTACAGTGAAGACCCATTTTGACAAATGGGCTGTGTACACAAAGACCTCCTTCCAACGACTCTGAGTTGCATAAAGAAAGTATCCGCAGGCACATTTCTTCAAAGCAGTGTGCTTCATGCCTGTTAAAGAACTTGGTAGTAACTTTGGCAAGTGACATAACAACTAAAACCAGCAATGCTTATGTTTTATTATCCAATCCAAAGGCATTAATAGGTCATGTTGAAGTTATTTTTGAGAAATTCGAACTCACCGTCACCTTTTAGTGAAATTAAATAAATTATCACCATTAAATATATGAGTCAAAGTTATTATACCTGCACCAAAAAGTATGGTTTCATTACTAAAAGTTTATAATTATACTAATTACTAGGACATCAGGGGAAAAAAATAAAAAAGAAAAACTAATTACAAGGCACAAAACAGGACCAACCATAGGGGTAAAAAAAAAAAAAAAAAAAAAGGAGGAAAAGTGAAGCAAATGTATTGGCTTTCAAATCCCACGTATTCTAAGTAGTTTCTATACATTTTCACTTTGGTCACTTCCTAGTAGTTCGGCAGCAACCTCGCAGCAAGGGGAAGAAAAAGAACTAGAATGGGAAGACTCGGTCGTGGTCAAAGACAATTGGCCCTTTGTGTTTGTAGAATAATCTTGGATATTTCCTCTGTTCAAATTGGAGTGTCAACTTGCTAGACGCGGAGTTTCTTTTGTTCAAATACAGAAAAAAAAAAAAAAAAATAAACACACTTGCAAGTAGTTTTTTCTAATAAAATAAGAGGGTGTTTAGAGAGATGGTTAGAGATTTTTTTTTTTTTTTTAAGTTGAGAAAAGGTTATTTTAAAAAATATATTTAAAAAAATTATTTAAAGTGAAAAATTAAAATATTTGAAAAATTAAAAACAATCAATATGAATATTTTTTTTTTGAAATTTTATGTAATTTAAAAAAAAATATTTTATTTAAATTTATATACACAAAATTAAGAATTCTTAAAATTTGAAATTTATTAATATTTTAAAGATATAACGTAAAAAATAAGTTTCTGTTAAAGAAAAAGGTGTTTTGGGAAGACAATCCTAAATACCTCTTAGGTACAAGTAGCTTGTAATGTTCTAGAACCATCCTTGGAAATTTGAATATTGTCATTCATATTATTTGGGTTTAAAGTACCTGGGAGTTGGATTATTGAAAATTTGATTCTGCGGAAGGGAAAAAGGCTCCAGCATTTTTAAAAGCAAAAAATCAATATAATATATTTGTCCTAAATGAAGCTATATTCTCCTTATTGCCCCTCTAAAAGAAAAAAATATTTCATTCTATAGAGAGTGTAGTTTGATTGATTGTTTGTTTTTTTTTTAATCTAATTTTAGAAGTAAAAAATGCTTATAAAAGGATTTGGATGGTCTCTAAAAATTTTAAAAATTTAGGTTTAAATTATGATTAGAACTTATTTGTATATTTAACATATATTTAAATTGTTAGAGTCAAAAAAAAATATAAAAATCTAAAATATATTTTTAAAAAAATTAATATCAATTATATTTTGTTTGTCATAAAATTTTATATAATTTTTTAAAATAAATCCTCTTATTTCAACTTACATATATAAATTTATGAGTTTCTAAAATTTAAAATTTAAAATTTTAATTTTAATTATTTAATAATAACATTTGTTAACTTATTAAAAACAAGATTATTAAAATCATGCAATCAAACATGCGCTTAAAGCTTGTACTTCGTTCTAAAACTTTTTGAAAGGTGAAACTCACAAGTAAAATACTGTTAGGTCCTTGGAAACAGATCAATAAATCATGATTTAGTTTTTGACTTTTGTTAATAATAAATAAGTTATGCTTATATTAATTTATTCTCAAGAAATTATGATTTAGTTTTGACTTTTTTTTTGTTAATAATAAATTTATCACAAATAAAAATAATAAAATTTTATGAAAATAAATATATTTTAATAGTAATTTCATATTTAATTTTATTATATTTTATATTTGAATTCTCTATGTTTAATTTAAAAAAAATAAAATTTTTATTTTTTATTTTTTAAAAACTAATCTTAAAAAAGGCCGGAGACATTTAGATAATGCTTTTTATTTACATTATATTTTTCAATATGGTATATATTTAAATAAAAAATATTTATATTATATTATAATATTTTTAAGATGAAAAATATTTAAATTATATTTAAATATTGGGTATGTAAAATGATTAGTAAAAATAAAGAGAAAAAAAGAGAGAAATAAAAAATGTGATGTGATTGATAAAAATAATAAAATAATAAAAAATAATTATATTAAATTAAAATTATGATGTGATTATATTTAAATATAATATTTTTATATTTAGATGAAAATTATATTGTATTTAAATATATTAAAAATATAATACGGATGTCATATACCTCCTTTTATTGTTTGTTAAAAATAATATAATAAAATAATAAATAATAATTATATTAAATTTAAATTATGATATTATTAATATTTAAATATAATATTTTTATTTTTAAATAAAAACTATATTACCCTTAAATATAATATAAATATAACGTCACGTCAACGTCTCTTTTTGTTGCCTTTCTTTTAAGGGGGAAAATTTCCTATATTTATTATAGATCAAAACTGTGAACTTGTGAACGATAATTTACCCAAGAGAAAATTTATGACTAAAAAAGGACGAGGGATTGATATCTAATCGCCAGATCAAAGTCAAGCTTCTTCTCTCTCGGTCCTCTGAGTCTTTCCTGCTTCTCTCTTCCAGACCCTTTGATTCTCTCTTTCTCTATCTCTCTCTTTCTCAACTTGCTCTCTCTAACTCTCCGACGGCTATGGCGTCCGATCTCGAGAAGAACGCCAACAAGGCTTTCATCGATGACGACTTCGAGCTCGCCGTCAGCTTCTACACGGAAGCCATCAAAAGCAGCCCTAATGACCCTGGCCTCTATGTCTACCGTGCTCAGGCCAACATCAAGTCCAGCAACTTCACTGGTAAAATTCCTCTTTCTCGCGTTTTCCTTGTCTTTCTTTCTTTTTTCTCGCATTATGTGTGAACTTGAATTCACAGTTTTCAGTTTCTTGATTTTGTTTTTCTTCGACTGAGAAATACCTGCTAAATAGGCCGTTTAAGACGATATCTTAGAGCTTCCTAACAGTAGAATTTGATTCTTGGTTTTCTTGGTAGATTCGTAATTGGTAAAGTTCTATCCTTAATAGTTCATTGCTGATGAATTTTATTTTTTTCTTGAAGTGAAAACAAATGTGGATTTGTGTGATTTTGATGTTTCGCTCTGTTTTTCTGTTTTACTTCCTTATAATTACTGTTAATTTGGTTTCAAATGGGATTAAGATAAATATTTTGCGCTATTTGTTATTGGAGTTTGTGTTTTGCGACTCATGTTGCTTTATCTTTAATTCTTTGTTGTGAAGATGCATTTTATTTATTTATTTATTAAAAGAGATTAGAAGGAGAAAACACTGGGTCTGTACTGCACTGAATAGAATAATCTTCTCATCTGTTCATAGTATATTGTACGGCATTATATAGTCATGTAAATTATATATACAGAACCCAATCAATGGGATTCTACCTAAAATAACATATCCTAATTTGGTCATTCTAAATATAGAAGATTTTCAGGATATTAAAGTATATTACAGGATGTTCCTAAATTCTAAAAATACAACAAATCATCTATATGTCGATTAATTACATGGATTTTCCTACACTCCCCCTTAAGCTTGGCTGTAGATGTTGTAAAGTCCAAGCTTGTCAATCAATCTCTCAAAGTCGGGTCTCCAGAGACTCTTGGTTAAAATATCAGCCGCTTGACTCAAAGTTGGAACTTAGATGATACACACCATCCCATTGTCTATCTTCTCTTTAATGAAATGACGGTCTATTAACGTGTTTGGTTCTGTCATGATAATCTGGGTTATGAGTGATACTGATGGCAGCTTTGTTATCACAGTATAGCTTTAGTGGTTAACTTGCTTGATGCCTTAATTCACCCAGCAAATATTTCAACCATATCATCTCACACAAACCATGAGCCAAGGATCTTAACTCAGCTTCTGCACTGCTTTGGGCGACCACATTCTGTTTCTTGCTTCTCCAAGTGACTAAGTTTCCCCAGACAAATGAGCAATACCCCGAGGTTGATCTCCTATCTGTGACCGATCCTGCCTAATCTGTGTCTGTGTATGCTTTAATCCCCAGATTCATGGTTTTCTTAAAGAATAAACCTCTCCCTAGAGATCCTTTTAAATATCTTAAAACTCGTGTGACTGCAACCATGTGTTCCTCTATAGGTGCATGCATAAACTGGCTGATATAACTAACAACAAAACTAATTTCAGGTCTAGTATGTGAAAGGTAGATTAGTTTGCCAACTAACCTTTGAAACCTTCCTTTGTTAATCGGTTTGCTCGTTCTTAGGCTGTCCAATTTCACATTGGGATCCATAGGTTTGTCTGCAGGTTTGCATCCCAACATACTAGTCTCCTTTAATAAATCAAGAACGTACTTCCTTTGAGACACTGAGATTCCTTCTCGACTTTGAGCAATCTCCATACTATGAAAGTATTGAAGTTTACCCAAATCTTTCATTTCAAATTCTGATGCAAAGCCTTTCTTAACTTGGGCAATTTCCTCAATATCATCTCCTGTTATAATAATATCGTTTACGTAGACTATTAGGATAGTTACCTTACCCCCTTTGTGTTTGAAGAACAGCGTGTGATCCGTCTGTGCTTGCATACAACCTTGTCTTTTTATTGCTTTCATGAATCTGTCAAACTAAGCACGCGGAGACTGCTTAAGCCCATACAAACTTTTCCGCAGTTTGATTACCTTGCCATGGCTGCCATTATTAAATCCCGGCAACAGGTCCATAAAGATATCCTCCCTGAGTTCTCTGTTTAAAAAGGCATTCTTCACATCAAGCTGTTGTAAGGGCCAATCTAAGTTAGCAGCAAGAGATAGAAGTACACGCACCGTATTGATTTTTGCAACAGGAGCAAATGTCTCTTGATCACCATATGTTTGCGTATAACCCTTTGCGACTAATCTAGCTTTATACCTTTCAATAGTACCATTAGCCTTGTATTTCATCGTGACGACCCACTTACACTCAATAACAGCTTTGTCTTTTGGCTTTTCAACCACATCCCAAGTCTGGTTCTTCTCTAATGCACGTATTTCTTCCAAAATTGCAACTTTCCATACTGGTTTCTTCAAGGCTTCACCCACTGTTTTTGGAATCTCTACCTCTGTCAGGTTTGCAACAAACGTCTTGTAGTGTCCAGAGAGCTTATTATACCCAACAAAATTCGAGATGGGGTGATGAGTGCAAGATGTGGTTTCCTTTCTTATGACAACAGGAACTTCTAGGTCATGGTTCTCAAGATTTGAATTCGGATTTGAGGTTTGAGATTGCAAGGGCTCAATATTCTTTGCTTTCTTTCGATTTTTCCTCCTTGGATAAGTTAGCAGATCTGTGACTCTATGATTGACACTAGGGACAGGCTGTAGGGTTTTTTCTGATGGTGGATCTGTGTTTGAGATGTCGGTTTTGGGTTAGGAAATTATTTCCTTACTTTTCATCACACATTCTGATGTGGGCTGATTAGGAGTTTCTATAGCAACTTTTGGATTTTGTGGGGCAGGATCCTAGTTCAACTCCCATAGATTTGAGGCCAGATTTGGAGTATTGAGATTTGAGGCCAGATCCTTGTCATTGCCTATGTTAAATTGTTCCCAGAAATTTGGATCACTCCTACTCTTCCCTTGAGGCAAATTTCGAGTATAAAAGGGTTGATTCTCAAAAAAGGTAACATTAGTAGAGGAATAGTATTTCCTTTTTTGGGGACATTAACACCGATAACCTTTTTGAGTAGCAGAATATCCAAGGAAAACACACTTTAGGGAACGAGGATCTAATTTCGACCTCCCTTGACTCGGCACATAAACAAAAGCGACGCTCCCAAATATTCGAGACTCTAATTGAGAGAAAGCACGGTTATTAGGAGAGAAGGTTGGAAAATATTCAAGTGGCGTTTTGTAGTTTAGTATTTTTGATGGAAGTCGAATAATCAAGTAGCACGCAGTTAAAACTACATTACCCCAGAAATGTTTTGGAACATTTGTTGAAAACATGAGAGCACAAGCAACATCAAGAAGGTGACGGTTTTTTCTCTCAGCCACACCATTTTGTTTCGGAGTATCGATACATGAACTTTGGTGTAAGATACCACTGGTTTGGAAAAAATCCCCAAGAATACAATTGAAGTATTCCGTACCATTCTTGGTTTGAATGATTCGGATTTTTGTATCAAATTGTGTTTGAACCATTTGGTAGAAATTCTTAAAAACCGGTGAGGCATCTGATTTGTCTTTGAGAATATAAACCCATGATACTCGTGTGTGATCATCAATAAACGTGATGAACTACTTTTTAGAGGAAAGGGTAGGAACACGTGAAGGACCCCAAATATCACTATATATGAGAAAAAATGGAGTAGATGGATGATAATTTTGAGGGGGTAAGAATGTATGAGTGTGTTTTGCCAATTGACATATATCATACTGAAACACTAGACTTTTATTTAAAAATAAATGTTTCATATAAGTAAAACTTGGATGTCCCAAACGAAAATGTAATAATATTATTTGTTTTTCAACAGAAATTGTAGACAGACACATAGGAGAGTTAACATTATTCATTATTGAAGAAGAAATCGAAAGATAGTAAAGGCCGTTTGAGACCCTAGCATTGCCAATCCTCCTCCCCCGTCTTCAAATCCTGAAAAACACAAACATTTTTTGAGAAATTAGCACCACATGGTAGGTCGGTGGGTAGCTTACAGACAGAAATTAAGTTATAGGATAATTTCGGAACATGCAGAACATCCTGCAAAAAAATTGCAAGCGATAGGTGAATAGTTCCTTTACCCGTCACTGTAGCAAGTTCTGTCAGCCAATTGAACTTTTTGTTGTCCTGAACTAGGTGAATAAGGCAAGAAAAACTGGGAATTACCGGTCATGTGATCGATAGCCCCAGAATCAACAATCCATTGCTCACCTGAATTTAGCATACCCGCAACAGAGGGTTCCGAAATACCTTGCCTTGCCATGAGGGAAGTGCTTGTAGCCGAATTACTTGTGGCTTAAGGGCTTGTGCTTGTGGCCGAATTACTTGTGGCTGAATTGGAAAGAAGACTACACAAGTGTTCAACTTGTGCTTTTGTGAAATTAACAACTCCTGGTCTGTCATTCTGTGGTGTGGCCCCTTTCTTTTTTAATCGATTTGGTACAAAATTCTCAGGCTTTCCATGAATTAGCCAACAAGTCTCCCTTGTATGATATGCCTTGTTGCAGTGATTGCATTAGGCATGCTTTTTGGAAGAATTCCGTGATAGGTTGGAAGAAGGATGGTTTACAGCAAGGGCAGAGGCATCCAGTTGGACAGCCACGGTGTCACCTATCATAACTTGGTGACGATGATCTTCACGACGAACCTCTGCGAAGATTTCATCTATGGAGGGTAAAGGTCGCATACCTAGGAAGCGGCCACGTAAATCATCCAACTCTTTATTCAAACCAGCCAAAAAATCATATATACGATCCTTTTGCATTAGTTTCTTGAAAAGAAGAGCATCAGCAGGATCTTTCTAGGAGACCAAACGGAACATGTCAACCTCCTACCATAATTTGCGCAAGCAGCTATAATATTGAGTTACATCCATATCACCTTGACGAAGGTTGCATGCTCAATTTCGCTATTCGAACAATTGCGAGGAATTTTCCAGATTGGAGTAGGCAAGAGTGACGGCATTCCATATCTCTTCTGCAGTAGAATGAAAAAGATAGGTTTCATCCTCCATAGAGTGAATTAGCCATGCCATGACTAAGCAATTAGCCACGCCATGTAGGAAAATCCGTGTAATTAGTCTATATATAGATGATTTGTTGTATTTTTGGAATGTAGGAATGTCCTGTAATATCCTGAAAATCTTCTATATTTAGAATGACCAAATTAGGATATGTTATTTTAGGTAGAATCCCATTGATTGGGATCTGTATATTTCATTTACATGGCTATATAATGCCGTTGTACAATATACTATGAACATATGAGAAGATTTTTCTATTCAGTGCAGTACCAGTGTTTTCTCCTTCTAATCTCTTTTATGGTATCAGAGCAACAAATCATTTATATATAGACTAATTACATGGATTTTCCAACATTTATATTTTTAAAGCTGGTGATCACTGCTTGATATTGTGATATTCTGTGTGCAGAGGCTGTTGCAGATGCAAACAAGGCGATTGAGTTGGACCCATCGAATTCAAAAGCATACTTGAGAAAAGGGTGAGTAGTATATGGTGCTGCAAACCAAAGCATAACATATTAAGTCTGTTGATATATGTTTATTATTACAGCTTCATTCGAGGTTCACTGTACTAATTTCCGATTTTTTATTTTTGGAAGAGCGCCTGCTATTCCACTTTTGTTGCATGTTTCATCTTTTCTCTTGCTATTTATATGTATTGGATTTGAATGCTTTCTTGATGAAGGGGTTTGAATCTCGGAAATCCTTTTTGGTTGTTCATTTTTCAAGTGTATAGGAACGGTGACAGTTAATGGTCCTATTTGATAATGGTGTGGCAAACATCCTTATTGGTGGTAGAAGTGGTTTATAAAATTTAAAGAATCTTAAATGTCGATTCTTTACTTTTGTATGCTCAGAAGATCAGGAACCATTGTGGAAATATTCTTTTCAATTTTTTGGTTCTTATACTTTTATCAAATTTAAAGCTTCTTCATTTTTGGTATGGTCATGTCCTGATTTCACCTGGTCCACCCACTCTCCTGCTCTGTTCTCTCTGAGTAAGTGCATTTTACCTCTATGATTCATGTACCTTGACTGGATGGCCTACGCCATTGTGTTGATTTTTTCCCCCCTTTTTTTCCTTTTATTTCTTATTATGAGCTTGATGATATTTGTGAATTCTTCACACTTTTTGGTTACAGTACTGCCTGCATGAAGCTTGAAGAATATCAGACTGCTAAGGCAGCCTTGGAATTGGGTGCTTCTTTGGCACCTGGAGACACAACGTTCACAAAGTTGATAAAAGAATGTGATGAGCGAATCAAAGGTGTGTTAATTCTTGCTCCTTGTTGTAATCTGTGTAGCTGGTGAAGTTTCTCCACAGATGCTTAAGCTTCCTCATGACTGTGATTGGATTTCATCTCGGGAGGGAGAAAATATTAAGGGAAAGAATGGTACTAAAATGAATAATTCATCTTTTTATGATATTGTATATGAATATTGCGTATCCGTGCAGAGGAAACTGGGGATCTACAAAAGCAGTCATTGGAAACAACCAGCACAACTAATGCGTCCATAGAAGAAGATGTTCAACCTGATAAGACTGTGAGTGACCTTCCTCAGCAGGTGACAGAGCCACCTGCCAAACCAAAATACAGGTAAGCGTGTGTGACTTCTTGCTTCTTGATTGCTTTTGGTCTGTGATCAACTTGGATGATGATGTCAATTCATTTTACAAGGTTTTTTCGGCAGTAGTTCTGCGCCTGTAACTTTTTTCCCCGTTATTGCCTTCCATGGGAGTATGTGAGATAATTATGTTAAACATTTGTACTTGTGAAAAGATTCTCAAAATTGAGTACATGTTTTATGTTGTGAACAAACATCTGCAGGCATGAATTTTACCAGAAGCCAGAAGAAGTGGTCGTGACTATATTTGCTAAGGGCGTACCTGTCAACAATATTTCAGTTGATTTTGGTGAACAAATTGTATGATATGCATCTTGAGTGAATGTTTTGTCTGTATTCATGCCTGTTGGTTTTTTATGTGGTTTAGATATTTGGAAACAAGTTATAGGATTGCATGAGCCTAACTTTTACTGGTTGTTGTGCAGCTAAGTGTTAGCATTGCCCTTCCTGGTGAAGATGCATATCATTTTCAGCCACGCTTGTTTGGGAAGGTAATGACCCCATGTTGTTGAGAGACATTTCGTGCTGGAAATAGATCATTGGACACATCATGCATGGTTATACTTTGTTGTTAAATTAAAGTATATTACTTGAAGCGGGAACTTATGTGACAAACGTGAGAATTAAAACTTGTGTTCATTCTCTGTTTATTTGATATGTGTTATTGCACTATGAAAATTCTTTTAGTTCAAGCATGACTAAAGAGTCATTTCACGAGTCATGTGCTTGGTTATTCTTCTGTAGTATGAAAGGCTCACATGATCTTGCGCATCTATTTTAGATTAAGAATTGATCTTTGAAGTTGGCTTTTCGTGAACAGATAATACCAGAGAAGTGCAGATATATTGTTTTGACTACCAAAGTTGAAATTTGCCTTGCAAAAGCAGAAAACATACATTGGTCATCTCTAGAATTCAGCAAGGAAAGTTCTATTCCACAAAGTGTTAGTGCCTCAGGTAGGTACATTTCATTTTCTATGTTGTGAAATTTTATTGCGATTGTTGTGTTGTTATTCCATCTTGTTAATAAGGTCGATCCTTTTGACTGGGATTTGCAGTTCCTGGATCTAAAAGGCCAACTTACCCATCTTCAAAACCAAAGGGGGTAGACTGGGACAAGCTTGAAGCCCAAGTAAAGAAAGAGGTCTACATGTAACTTTTTCAATTAATATTGATCCGAGGATTATCTCGTCATATTTCTGAGTCTTTTTTCTACTCTGTGTTCTGGTTTCAGGAGAAAGACGAGAAGCTGGATGGCGATGCAGCTTTGAACAAGTTCTTCCGGGATATATATAAGGATGCTGATGAGGACACAAGAAGAGCCATGAGCAAATCTTTCGTAAGATTCATCTGCCTTGATCTTTAATATTCAAAACTGATATGTCTAATGTTTTAACAATTATTGTTTAGTCACTCCTAAAATTTTTTTTTTTTTAAGAGATTAATTTTTATTCCTTTTATTGCTTTTAACATTGCATTTTTCTTGCCAATATGCAGGTGGAGTCTAATGGAACGGTGCTTTCCACAAACTGGAAGGAAGTCGGCTCGAAGAAAGTGGAGGGAAGTCCCCCTGATGGCATGCAGTTGAAGAAATGGGAGTACTAGAGCATGCTGTGTTTGTTGTTACTTTAGTTTTAGTTTGTTGTTCATTTTTTTTTGAAGAGCATTGCTTAGTATTTTTATTCTTCAGACCCTAATCTTGTGCTTGAGTGACTTTTTTTTTTTTTTTGGTCCAACCGGAGTGTGTTTCGTCCTGTTTTCTACGTACTCAAGTCGATCAAAACTGTAACATAATATTTTTCTCATAAAAACTTCTTTTGTTGCGCAGCATAACAGTGGTAGCTTATTTATTTTGTTTTATTTTTATTCTCAAGTTGAAGATGATCCATTGGTTTAGTCATCCTGTCGATCATTTCTATGCATCAGCCGACCAAAACGGTGGCTAAAGATGACAACATAAACTTTGAAGTAATTGTCTAATTCTATTTGGGATTGAACTGAGTATGAACGACGATTCGGTTAGAATTCTAAAGAATGATTACTTCAATCGATGGATTAAAAAGAGGAACAAATGATGACTCTTGCAAATATGATCGTGCGCTTCTCTCTCTCTCTCTCTCTCTCTCTCTCTCTCTATACACACACAGAGTAGTGGGTTATCAGACGATATACCATTAAAACAGAACAAAAATGAATGCAAATAAAATATAATTTTTAAATTAAAAAAATATATTAAAAATATTCATATGGCCGGCTTAGGACTCTTTACATGACGGGCTTGAAACAATGATGTATGAGTTAAAAAGCACATTCCGTGTTTTTAAATATAGCTTATAGATATATGTATATATATGTATGTATATATCGTTTATAGATATATGTATATATGTGTGTGTGTGTATGAATATCTATATGAACTTTTTCCTTTTTTTTTTTTTTTTTTAAAGGCAGGCCGTTGTTTACAATTTCCATTCAATCCATTATGCATGCGCATGAGAATTAGAACTCCAAGTTGAAGGTTATCTGGTTAGTTATCGTTCAAAAAAAATAATCATATAACCACCTACAAATTTTGTGTTTTTTGGGTTATCGATAAGTGGAAATGGGTAATAGAAAAAGTGCTAACAAGAAACAAATGTGACAAGGGGTGTTCTTTTTATATAACTTTGAGGCCTTAAATCAACGGTTTACCATTTTTTTTTTTTGGGCTAAAGAATCGACAGCTTACCTGGTTTGATAAGAGTTTTGCTTTGTCTTATTTTGTCCAAGTATACATCAATTATCTGCTATATTTAAAAACCGACATGGAACTCCTTCCAGGCACTAGGTTGTGGAATATGGAAGTCCTTATAGCAGTTTTTGGAAGGGAGTTGGCAGACTAGCTAGGTCCCATCAAACTGAGCCAACAATTGCAGGAGGATAAGCTGATGTGGAAACATGGTGCTAAGGGCACCTTCTCAGTCAAAGGAGCGTATTGGATTGAGCGAGAGTACCGGTTTGGGGATAACGACATTCTGTGGAAGAGACTTTAGAAATGCCATATGCCGAAGAGACAAAAGTTTCTCCTGTGGTGTTGTGTGAATGACCGTCTTCCAACCAAATTCAGACTAGCAAAGGCTTTGCCTTTAGCAGAGACGACTTGCATTCTTTGTGGGGAAGAAAACGACTTGCATTCTTTGCTGGGAAGAAAAATTGTTCTCTGACTATGGCACTTTGGTTTGCGAGTAGGTGGGCACTTTGACTGGATGTGGTGCAAATTAATGCGCCAATACAGTTCGTGAAATGAATGCTGTTAGGTGTCAAGGTAGAGGATTAGAATGATTTTGTTTTGTTTGCTGGTTGTGCTTGTGAAATGGTGTGGAAAAGTCGAAATGATAAGTTTTTCCAAGAGATCACACTTTCGATCCTCATGCGGATTAATTAGATAAAATCTCACGGTATCCTCCCTTTTGGAGGCTGTAACAAAAGAGGAGCTGCTGAAATATAATGAGGACGGTGATTGCTTGAACTCAAGATGGCTAGTTCCCTTGGATGGTAGCATCTGCATACATACGGATGCTTCAGTGGTTAATGGTTCGGTTGGTTTTTCCATTTTGGCAAGTAATCACCAAGGGGAGGTAGTACACATAAGAGTGGATCATGGTCAAAAAGTGTCAATGATTTAAGGTGAGATGAGAGCTATTCTGATGTCAGAGAAACTAGTTCTTAGTGAAGGCTAGACAGGAGTGGAGATTAGAAGTGCTTCCTATGTGCTTGTCTCGGCTTTGCAAAATAGGGAAAAGTCCCCTCACCGGTTGTTAACAGATCTTCTCTTAGAGGTTTGCAACCTTGCTGATAGGTGCTCTAATTTAAGTTTTATGTTTGTTTCTGGCTCAAAAAATACAGCTGCTGGTATTCTGTCCAAATGGGCTACGCTCTCAAACATGTTTGGTGTTTTTAGATTAAGAAAAAGCACTCTTGACATGATGTTCAAAATTTTGATGGACTCTCTTTCTATTCAATAAATTTTGAGGTTTTTTTAGTCAAAAAAAAAATTAAAATTAAAAACAAACATATAATCATTAATCTAACCAAAAAAAAATAAAACCATAAATTTAAAGAAAAAGGGAATTATTGGCCTCATTCCAAGTAAGGACTCGAAAACGTGGCAATTTTAGCAAGTTATTTGGCAGTCAAACAAATACGACGTCGTATGCATCTCTCATCGTCGTATCATCAAATTTGCCTCCTTTTCTTCGAAGCGAAAGTTAAAACCACTCTCTCTCTCTCTCTCTCTAACCCCTGTTTATCTCCTTTCCTTCGAGATCGTGATTCTAATCCCGAAATTAAATTCCCAGGCTCAATCGGAGGCTTCAATTTTCTAAATTCCTAAAGCTTTTGAAGGAATCGAAGCCAGAGATCGGAGTCAGGGAAAGATGCAATTCTTCAGCGGCTCCGAGATCAGCCCGTCGCCTCCGGTGCCGACGGCTTCCGGGAACAACGCGCACATGATGTACGTCTTCAACAGAAACGGCGTCTGCTTGCTCTACCGGGAATGGAATCGGCCTCTCCGCACCCTCAACCCCCAGCAGGACCACAAGCTCATGTTCGGCTTGCTCTTCTCCCTCAAGTCCTTGACCGCCAAGATGGACCCAACCACGTACGCTCTTCTTCGAGATCTTGATCTTGATCTTGATCATTGTGAGTTTATTTGTTGATTTTTGATGCGATTGGATCTGTGATTGCAGTGCGGATAAAGGGAATCTAGGGGTGCCTCAATTGCCAGGGCAAGGTTGCTCCTTTCACAGCTTCCGAACTAATACCTACAAGCTCAGTTTCATGGAAACTCCTTCGGGTCTAAAGGTCAGTTTCTGTTTGTCAATTTCTGATCCGTAAGGTTAAACTGCGAACGTCTGTTTGTGAAAATGTGAATGTCGAACTCTCATTATGAGCAATTTGTACTGGTAATATTGCTTTCGTAGAACCTTAAAATGGAGTGTTTGTTTTTTAGCCCTCTACTTGTACAAGCACTTCCTTGATACGCTCGGAACCAAGCTCATTTACATGGCTGAGAGCTTCTTGTAACATTGAGGATTTAAATTAGAGACCTCGGTTTTAAGAATTCGAACGCCCTAAAGCTTTACCTCCAAGTGTAAAAATAGAAAATGAAAGAAAAAGGCAAACGAAGACGCACAAGATTTATCTTGGTAGGATCTGCGGGCTGACTTTAATTTTGATGATGAAGATTAGAAGATAAAATTGCAGCTGTCTCAGCCGTTACAGAAAAGTCAATCCACGTACATGCTTTGCGTTGGGTAATAATTGAACTATACACGCTCAACGGTTGTTTCATTAACCATATGTATATGAACACTGGCATCATAGTCATCTGCCTGCACTAGTGTTGAAAGTTGAGCTAAAAAGGGGCAGACTTGGGAAGAAATTTCTGGTGATAAGTTTGTTTGAATCTTTTGTAAAAGTCATGATCTTGGAGCATTTTATTAATTCTACGCGTTTCAGTTGTACAATTGAGGATATGCTATAATTATCTGCAGATTATCTTGGTTACTCATCCTAGGACTGGTGATCAAAGGGAAGCCTTGAAGAATATTTACAACTTATATGTTGAATGTGTTGTCAAGAACCCTCTTTATTCTCCTGGAACTCCAATCAGGTAACTTGTTAACTCTTTATCATTTTTAAGTGAGGATTTTGGTCTGCTGCATCATTACCATATCAATCACAGCATTCATATTCTCTGTACTCTGAAGGTTAACATACTTGGATTTTGTTACTAAACAGAAGTATTTTACCATTTTCTTTGAGGTTTTGAAGAGTTGCCAACATTTTTAATTTCTTTCTGCATTGTATTGCAAAAATGTGCTAACTGCTGCACAATCAACCATTCAAAGGGAAGCAATATACAACATTAGGTTTCTCATTTTCATATTTGTAAGAAAGAGAATGATTTTTTTTTTTTTCAATTAACACAGAAAGAAAGAAAGAAAGAAAGAAAGAATATTATGTTTTTCCTAACATCAGCACCCCTATCCATGAACGGGGATCTTCTCAATATGATTTTTTTTTTTTAATTTTCAATTTTACTACTATTAAGGGTTCGTTTGGTGAACGCATTGCATTTGCATTGCGTTTGAATGCAATGTATTGAATGCAATTTGTATTTGGAGGAAAAGCATTAGCATTGCATTTGAATGCAACGTGTGTTTGGGGAAAAAGTATTTGAATTGTATTTTAATAATAAATATGTGATGTGATGGGTAAAAGTAGAGAGAAAAAAAAGAGGGAGAGAGAATATATGATGTAATTAATAAAAGTAATAGAAAAAGTGAAATAATAAATAGTGATTGTGTTTGATTTAAAATGTGATGTGATTGGTATTTGAATGAAATGTTTTTGTATTTGGGGGAAAATTACATTGCATTTAAATGCAATGCTAAAAAAATTTGTGTCCCAAACACTAGCTAAGAAATGTAAATTCTAGAATTTGAACGCTGAATTACACACTTCCACACTCACACATCCAGCCACTTGAGCTAGCCCCAATGTGTGGTAGTTAGATTTTGGCTCCTGTCTTGTTATTGGGTTAAATATAGCCATTGATTTTGGGGAAGAAAATCTTTGGTTATTAGTTATCCTTTCACGAAAATAAAAAAAGAAGGGTCTTGTAATCACTGTACTCTATAGTAAATGTAATTATAATTATTGTTTACTATTTTTAGGTGCGAGCTTTTTAACACATCTCTCGACCAATATGTAAGGAGCATTGCCTAGAAGCCCAAAGAGGTAAAACTTTGTCACCACCATCTTGTGTTTAACTACGCAGTTTGCTTCTAGTTTATTTGGACGACGTCTAATGCGTAGACTTCTTTCTGGCAGCAATCAGCGGTACCGATTCAGCACCCACTCTTATCATGCTTGCATCGAGGCTTCTAACTTGCAAGTGAGCCATCAAATACCTTATTGGAAGTTGGTGTCATGATTCCATCTTTTCCTGGGGGTTTGGGATATTATAAGACCATCTCAGATAATCTAAAAGGAAAAAGGAAAAGGCGAATTCCATATATTTTTTCATGGTAACTGAAAGCATCCTGTTTGTTGCATTTGTACTTATGAAATCACTGATTTACTCTACTTTTTCTTTTTCTTTTTCTTTTTCTTTTTCCATGAGAAGCGATTCATTTACACTTTAATGGTGAAAGTTACCGGACAGTGGACACTAATCTGAAATGAATCATTAAAACAATATGAATTTTATCTAGCAAAAAAAAAAACGACATTAATTTTGTAAACGACAACAGCGCGGGGTAAGCTTTAGGAAATGAGGTCGTTACAAAAACGACAAATACTGGGAAAGTTATAAAAACGAAGAAACGACAGAAACCAAAAGAAGGCAACAAAGATATTTGTAGACGGTATTTGAGAAACGACAGTCCATTAGAAACAACAATAGCCTTACATCCAATAAACGTAAATGAACGGTATCCCTAAAAAAAAACCCAGAGAGAGAGGGAGAGAGGGAGGAGGAGGAGGAGGAGGAGGAGGAGGAGACGGTAGACATGCAAAGGGACGGGTTAAGAAGCAACGTGAACCTTATAAACGACAACATTGCGGGATAAGTATCGGAAAGAAAAGGCAGAAAATGATAAAACTGCTTGCAACTTCAAAATAAAAGGCAAATGACAAAGCAAATGATAATTCATGTGCAAAATGGCCTCGCCCTAAAAATGACAACGACTTTAGAAAACAAATTAACGGAAACGCTGAAAAATCGACCATAGCTCAAAAAATAAATACATAAACTAAAAACCAAGGGAACCAGAAAGACGATATAAATTTATCAAGTGAGAAGCGGACAAAAATATATAAGGCGAGAACAAGCGAGTTTCAATCTACTTCATGTTGTAACGAGTAGTGATAAATTGTGTTTAGTGCTGTGTAACCTTGGTAGAATTATTTCTGTAACTGTTAGGGGGAGTTCGGGGGAGGTTTTGGAGATGTCGTTTTGAGGTTTGGAAAAAAGTTGGTTTTGGATAATATGTTTGGGAGAAAAAATTGTTTTGGGTGAAAAATTAAAAATTTTAAAAAATTTTTTAGAAAAAAAATATCAATATGGATTTTGTTTTGTTCCTCTCGAAATTCTATACAATTTTTAAAAAAAATCATCTCATTTGGACTTGTATACAAAAAGTTATGAATTTTTAAAGTTTGAAATTTACTATAACGTTTTGAAGATATAAATAGTAAAAAGTAAGAAAGTTTTGAAAAAAAGTGAAAAATTGAGGGTTGGAGACAGCCCCAAACGACCCCTTAGTTTTCCACCATAAATACTGTTAGTTTTGTACAGCTGTATTGCAGCTCATCTATAACTAATTCCCCAGTTGTACGTTGTTATATATATATATATATATATATCTCAATGCGTGAAGAAATGACCCACATTCTAGTGTCATCTCTTTTCACCTTTTTTTTTTTTTGGATAGTTATCCGTTCACATTTTTTAAATCTTCTCATTTCATGATTATGTCCCATGTGTGTGTATATATATAGCGTTGGCTTTCTATTCGGTATCAGATTTCATCTGATGATAGATAGATATTCGTTGGATGATATCTCCATCCTCATTATTTGTTAAATGGTATGCTATTAAATTAGACACATTAGGACTTAGAGTTGGCAATTTAATTGATGACACAATAGGTTAATGCGAACATAACATCAAATTAGTGGGTTTGGATCAAAAACAGATTAACATTATTAACATGATTAATAAATAGGTTGGATTTGAATTTACCTCTTAACAAGAATTAACATGATTAACTATATATATTTTTTACTTAATTTTATATAATATAAAACTAGATTTTTTATAGTTAATAAAGTATAAAGAATATGAATATTACAACTTTGTTAGTAGATTTCACTTATTTTTTATTAAAAGAAAGATATATTGAGTAATAAGTATGTTAAAGTATTACAATCACATCGAATAAGTTATTATTTTATTTATTGTTAATTTAAGTAAGTTAATTCGAGTTGACATGATTAACACGATTAATAAATAAATTATATTTAAATTTAAGATTTTGACATAAATATTAAATAGATCGGGTTAGAATTTAATATAATAGTATTAATTAAATAGATTTAATTTGAATTTAATATAATAGCGTATTATATGAAAGTGTATAATAATATAATACACTAATAAGGATTGTTAGACCTCTTAGGACGTATGACTTTTTTTCATTTTTCAGTACTTTGATTCAATTAATGATATGTTTGGATGGGAGGTTTATTTTTAAAAAATGAAAAAGTTTTAGATTTGGAAAATAAAAAGTTATTTGGATTTTTTTTTTAAGTGAAAAGTTGTTTAGATGGGTAAAAACTTTTCTTTTTCTAGAGAACTCTTTTTTCATTTTTCAAAAATGAAAAATTTTAGACGTTCAAATACGAAAATTTAGGAAGATCCATTTTCTTAAAATAAAAAATTTTCTATTTTTAAAAAATGACACTCCCAAACAAACATAACATAAATAATAATTGATGAAAGAAATAAATGAAATAAGAAAAAAAAGAAAGAAACATTGAGGAAAATCCTTGGCAGGTTATGTTGCATCACGTGGAGCTATATCAAACCCTTATATTCAAACTAGTAAATTTCCCCTTTTTTTTTTTTTTTTAGATTACACAAACTTGTAGATTATGCAAAGGTTATACAATAAAAAATACATAAATAAAGGAATATGGGCTGTAGACAACAGTTACGTCAAAAATAAATAAATAAACTAAGAAAGATAGGTTATATAAATATTGAAGGCAAAAAATTGGCAGGTACATGAAGGGATCGTGGCTATGTACACACCCTTTTAGTATCATTTTCACTTTGTCATCTCATTAATATATAGACTATAGTTTAAAAAATATAATTTTTAAGGAAGGTTTTTCTATATTTCTTTGATTTTATTAGCAAATCACTATTTGCACACATTTTTTAAAACACATTCCCTCTTAAATTTAAAATGATTATTGTTGAAAATTTTTTATGAAAAATTTTATTGAAGGCATTAGATATTTTAAACCCACAATTCTCCTAAAAAAATTGTTAGATTGATTGAAGTTAAAAGTTTCAAGGTCTCATTTTAAGGGAAAAAAAAAAGAGTATTGACACAACTTTTTCCTTTAGACACCACGTAGAATTTCAATTTTCCTAAGTCAATTTTAGATTTTATTTTGTTATCAATTTTTCAATTAAATCTTTACTCTCCTTTTAAGTATTGTTGGGTTATTTGAAATTGTGCACTTTCAATATTGCCTGAAAACTATGAATTCAAGCAAGACTAGGGCTTATTTGGGAGATAGTCTGAAGATGTATTTTAGAGGTTGGAAACAAAATAAGTTTTGAAAAATATATTTAGAGAAAAAAATTATTTGAAGTAAAAAAGTATAAAATATTAATAATTAATTCAAAAATAAATTATTAATATGGATCTTATTTTTTTTCCCTTAAAATTTTTATGTAATTAAAAAAATTATTTCATTTGAATTTATATAAATAAAATTATAGATTTTTAAAATTTGAGTTTAATATAAAGTTTTAAAAATATAAATAATAAAAAATAGCAATAAAATGAAAAAAAATATCCAAACTTTGTCTCCAAAATACCCCTAAACACCCCTTAGGCTAAGTTTCCATTTGGATTTGGTGTTAGGTGTAAATAAGCAAGAAAATTGTTTTATGTTTTTTTTTTTTCGTTGTAGAACAGGCAATGAATTTGGAATGAAATTTGATAATTCAAAGAAAACTAATGAAGACAACCATATGGAAATCTGAACTTTGTGAAAATAACGATATGAAGATGGTTTTAAGGAAGAAGAAATAAGAGAGGTAATTTTAAGTGTTTCCTCCTTAACTCCCAGTACTTGCTACCATTTCTTCCTTAATCAGTTTATAGCCCAATTATCTTTCTAATTACAATTCCCAACTAACCAATTTTTATAACTCTTCCATCTCATCTCAGAATTCCAATATACATATATTATACTTACAGCCAATATACTATCTTAACCTTTTTTTTTTTTTAATTGTCATCCACCGTCTTATTGAATTCCTACATTCCATTTTACATGAACTCCTATTTCCATCATGTCAATGTCACATTGTTATAGCCTCCGTTGTTTGACGTGTTCAAAATTGGAAAATGAAAAATTTTTCATTTCAAAAAAAAATGAACCTTCCTAAATTTTCGTATCTGAACATCCAATATTTTTCATTTCATTTTTGAAAAATGAAAAAAGAGCTCTCTAGAAACAAAAATTTTTCACCCACCCAAACAATTTTTCACTTTTAAAAAAAATTCCAAACAACTTTTTATTTTTCATATCTAAAAATTTTCCATTTTTCAAAAATAAACTTCCCTTTCAAACGGACCATAATACTAAAAGAGAGTTGGAAGACACTGTTTCTCTCAGCAGTGTTTTTTCAGTTTTAACCCTGTTTACTCGTACCCAACCAATGTCTGCCTGGTTGACCTGGTTTCTTTCTATTTTTTTAGTTCTCTCTTTTTGGTTTTTTATTTCTCTCTCATGTTTCCGAGCCATTCTCCGATCTTTGCTTTCTATCTCTCCCATGTTTCTAGCCACTGTTCTTTTTGCTTTCTTCTCTGCTTTTTTTTTTTTTTCGAGTCTTTCTCTTTTTATATCCTTCTTTGGTTTTTCATTTCTCCTCTTACCTACTTTTTCTGGGTTTTTTTGTTTTTGTTCTTCTTCTTCTCTCTTCGTCGTCTTCTTTGCTTTTTATTTGGGTTTTGGATGTTTTGTCTTTTTTTCTTATAATACTTCTTCATCTGATTGATTTGCGCTTTTTTTTTTTTACTGTATTTTTTTTAGGTTGATTTTTATATTGGGTTATTTTTTCTTTTCTTTTTTTTTTTTGGCGTTTCTTTCTCTCTATTTTTTGGGTTTGGCTGAGTATATTACTATTTTAGGGTCAGGTTTTTTTTTTAATGTGTTTGTTTGCTGTTTTAGATGGATGTTTATGTGCTCGAAGGGGTTTTTGTCCCACCCAAGTTTTGAGAGTTACCTTCCGTTTATTTGGCATAAGCAAAGTTAGAAAATAAAAATTTTTCGTTCTTAAAAAATTAGATTTTTCTAAATTTTTATATCTGGATATCCAAAATTTTTCATTTTTAAAAAATGAAAAAAAAACTCTAGGAAACAAAAAAATTTCCATCTACTCAAACAACTTTTTACTTTTAAAAAAAATTCCAAACAATATTTTACTTTTTTTATCTAAAAATTTTTTATTTTTTAAAAACAAACTTATCGTCCAAACAAACTATTAATGTTTTCTTTTTTTTTTTTTCCCTAGCAATTTTTTCTTCCTTTTTTTTTTCCGATGTTCTCCCTTTTTTTTGTTCTGATTCTGAATGATTTGTATTATGATTTGTTTGTGATTTTGTGTCAGGATTTCTTTTTTTAATTTCATTTTTTTTGTTTTACTGAGATGATTTCCATTTTTGGATTTAAATTAGAGTTTTTTACCCGGTTATTTTTTTTTGAAAAGCTATAATATGCAAGCAATTATACAATGTACGGAGTTCTTTTTTTCTATTTCTAGGCTTGTTTCTTTTTCTTTTTCTTTTTGCTTGTACTTTGATATGGTGTGTTTGTGTATTTTTTTGATCTGTTTATTTTATTAAAATTTGAATATCTAATTTAGTTGGTTTTAGGTTGTTTTTCTATCTAAGTAATTTCTAACAAAACGGAAAAAAGAAAAAACGTAGAAAACTGTGGCGCTAAAATTTTAGCAAGACTCTAATTGGATGCTATTTGCAGGTATTTTACTATTAAATGTATGCATGTGTGTGTGCATATATATATATATATACACACACACACTAGTATTGGGTCACGTGCCTAAAACATGTAACCTGTGTATTAATATTTTCTCCTTAATATTACAAATTTTTTAAAAAATAGAGAAAGTTTTGTTAAATTAATTATGATAATATTATTAGAATACATTTAATATCCACCTTCAACTTGTTGATAAAATGTAAAGTTTGAATTATTTCTTGCTTACAACAATTTTCATTACATTTCATTAACTACATTTAATTCAATCTAATCGTGATTATTAGAAAGTGTTAACATTTTATTACAAGCAAGTAAATCTGCTTAGCTGAAGTAATTTTACCAAAAAATATATATAAATACATCCTATTGAGATTGAATTAAAACAAAAAAGATTTAATAATTAACATTTCAAATTTCAAATTCTTTAAATAGAAAAAAATAAAAAATTTATAATAAAAATGGTTCTTTATCAACTTTTTAATAGTTTAATCTATAACAAAAAGTAATTATACATGTTGCTCTATAAATTTTGATACAAGTATTCACATATTAAATAATTTAAATGGAAATTCAGCAACTAAACTAACAACATCTATAAATTAAAAAAAAAAAAAACCACACATGTATAGAGTAGAGTTGCTACCATAATTTAAAAAAAAAAGGACTAAGCGAGCAAGATTTTGCTCAACCTCCAAAAAATTTAGAGTAAACGAGGTTTGTAGTTTGATCAAAAAACGTAAACAATTTATACAAGATTTAAAAAGAACACGTGGCGAAACTTTATTTTAGATAGAGAAAATTAAAATTATATAAATGTAAAGTTTAATGAAACAATATTTAGAAGGTTTTGTGAAAAAATATATATATATAAATATGAACATATTAAAAAAAAGTTTAAAATACATTAAGAAAAAGCCATACAAGCAAGTAAATCTGCTTAGCTGAAGTAATTTTAGCAAAAATAATAAAAAATTATGGTAGAAAAATGTTAAAAAAAAAATAAAAGTGAAAGACAGGCACAAGTAGAATCTGGCAGAAAATGAAAAACCACGAGAAATAAAAGTGAAAAACGATCTAGAATAATGTAATAGTACTGATTTTTCTTTAAAAAAAGGTTATATAAAAATGTAAAAGTCATTAGAGGAGTTAAAAACAAAAATAAAAGAAGTTTGAGGTGTGGATGGAGAACAAAACTATGTGGATTGAAAGTAAACTAGTGGAATAAAATTGAATAAAAAGAGAGTAAGTTTAAATTATTAGACAGATTAAAGTCAAGATTGAAGTGCAAACGCTCTTCTACAGAGCTTATTGGAACTAATTTATAACCAAAAAAATATTGAACTCCAAAAAAAAAAAAACAAATGTGTACTAATAAAGCAAAGGGGGACCCCCGCAATTATGACAAGCTGTCCCCAAGTTGTAAAATCACTTGGACTTATACGGAAAATAAGGGTGTTTTTGCATGCATTTGCACTACCTGCCTGCCATAAACACGATAATTCTGTTATCAACCATACATTTTTTGACAACTGCTTATAAAAGACGTTGACAATATCTTGTTTATATTTAGGGCTGGTAATTTGGGTCATGACACGACAATACGACACAACAATACGACACGAAACTTACACAAAGTTAGAGAGTTTGTGTTTTCTTTAAATGGGTTTGGGTCAAAACGGGTCGAACCCGTCAAACACGATTAAATAAAGGGTTGAACCCGCACGAACCCACCAACCCATAATTGACGCGAAATAACCCGTTTAATAAATGAGTCATATATGGGTTAACACGAATACGACTCATGAATTACCCATTTATAATTTTTAATATATATTATATAAATTTTTTAAGTTTAAAAATTTAAAATTCAAAATTTAAATATAAAATATATATTTTAGTTTTTATATGTATATTTTTAGTTTTGTATTTATCTTTTGTGATCTAAATTTAAGTGTAGCTTGATTGTGAATTTAATTTGATTGTTATTTAGATATTTAATAAGTTTTTTTAATGTTAAAATTGACGATAGGTTAGTTAAATTGATCAATAATAGGTTAATTAAATAGATCAATAACAAGTTAATTAAATTGGTCAATAACAGATTGAATGACCTGTTTATGACCCTTTTAGTAAGTGGATTTAGCAGACACGACACGACACGTTTATGACCCGTTAAGGGTTTAGCAGACATAACACGACACGACACATTTATGACCCATTTAATAAACGGGTCATAAACGTGTCATGTCGTGTCAACCCGTTTATTAACGGGTCATGTTCGGGTTGTGATTTTTGACACAATTATTTAATGGGTCGTGTTCGTGTCGAGTATATTCGTGTCAACAAACGGGTCAGATACGACACGAACACGATCCGCTGATACGATTTGCCACCCTTATTTATATTTGCTCCTATACAAACTTGGGAATTAAACAACCAAAGATGATCCATATGTGTGGCTCCCAAACACGTGCTCAACGTTTGGAAATTTTTGGCCCCTGCTACACATATGAAGCGGTTTCGTTGATGGAAAGAAACTGCATAAAATGAAACCCGTGTGTCCGAATTGGTTCCTAAGCCTAACTCTCGAAATTATTCTTCTCAAACACCATCTAGTGAGTGATAGTTGAAGGTTTAGAAGATCAAATTCTTACGAACGTACTCCAAAAGCAAATTGACTGAATCAATAGCTGGAGGTAATAAAATTTGATCTATTCTTCGATATTATGGTTAATTTAATTATTTAAATCATTTAGAGTTCCTTACACAATAATCTTCAGTGTCGCTTGTGTATGAGTGGTCGCGCTTCTTATCAAAACTCATGTATTATGAGCTCAAATTAGACACAGAGCAATACATGAAACATGCGATAGTTGAGGTGTCAAGATGCAAATAAGCCACTTGGATCAATTGCGTGCACGCGTGCTTAGCAACAAGCACCCAAGCAGTGAGAGTGAGGTGCAATATCCGCGCTTCTATATATATATATTAAAATGTTTGTAAAACGTTTTTTTTTAGTACTGCATAAATCAATTTTACACCAAATGTAAAGTTTTACATATAATTTTTTTTAATAATATTACGAAAATAATTACTATTTAAAAGTTTTTTAAAACAATCACATCAATTTTTCAACTTTAACTATTTATCTCTATTTTTACTAATTATATCAATTTTTTAACTGTAAAATACATTTCATCCAAACACAAATTTCATCCAAATACAAAACAAATACTTTTCAACCAAATACAACACTTAAAAAATGAATTGTATTCATACGTAATTAAAACGTAATACGTTTATCAAACACTCCATATAATTAAAACTCTAACTATTTATCTCTATTTTTACTAATCATATCAACTTTTTAACTCTAAAATATTTTTTATCCAAACACATATTTCATCCAAATATAAAACAAATACTTTTCAACTAAATACAATACTTAAAAAATAAATTATATTCATACGTAATTAAAATATAATATGTTTACCATTCACTTCATGTTTATATATATAAAGTGCAATAATTTTATCCAATTCTATCAAAAACCGTTTCACCCCGTTCTTTTTTGATTTAATAGCTCCTGTATACTTTAAACTTTTAAATAAATGATCATCTGATTAATAAACTTTTTTTTTTTTTATAAAAAGGTCTTTAAATTTCTAAAAAAGATGTAAAAAGAGACTTAACCTAACAGCTGTTAAATATTAAACGGAAAACAACAAGAAACCTTTTTTTTTTTTTTTTATGTGAATCGACTAAACTAACATTGAAAAAATCAGAAAAATAGCATTTCAACCCACATATTCATCCTTCAACATTTACTAGTTTATGAACACGTGCTGCACGTGTGTATGTTAAATTTTTTTTGCATCCAGTAAAATATAATCTTTAAATAAATATGCAATCATTTTAACGAAAATAAAAATTATTTCAGTTGAAAATATAATCTTTAAAGAACATAAAGAAGCCAAAATAAAATAAAAGGAAATAAAATAAGATATACTTGAAAAATGATTATTTTGACAGGGGAAAATTAAAAGGAGGAATAACGTCTTAAGAAAAATCACAAAATATAAATGGATGAAATATTAGAATAGTAACCAAACAAAATTAAATATTAGGCATCACTAAGTAAATATCACTTTTTAAGCGGTGACGTTTACCTTTCATTTGGTACATGTATTACATTTGTATTATATTTAAATACAATATAATTTTCACCTAAATATAAAAACATTTCATTCAAATATTAATCACATCACATTTTAAATTCAATATAATCACTATTTATTATTTCATTTTTTCTTTACTTTTACCCATCACATCACATATTTATTATTAGTTAAATACCTTTTACCCAAATATACATTGTATTCAAATGCAATTTAAATACTTTTTCTTCAAATGTTAATTGCATTTAATGTATTACATTTAAAAGGTGACATCGAAAGTAAATAATTAAAACTATATGTTCATTTTAGATATCAGTTACACCTAAGGGGATGTTTGAAGTCTTTTTTATCCTTATTTTTTAAGTGTGAACAAAGTGGGATTAAATATATTTAGTTGAGCTCGTCAATATATATATATATATAGTTGACGCATTTATTTTATTATCGAAAAATTAAATGGTCATTGGTAGTTAAAGAGAGAGTTGGGATTGAAAATAAAAAATTAAGAATTATTTTCGTAAGGTAAAGAATTATGAATCAGGTTTATATGGTTCTCCAACTCATGTTCACATATAAATGAATGAAAGAACGAAAGAGCATTTCATAATAACCCAAAAAAAAAAGCGGGGAATTTTTATTATTAAATGTTAATGATTGAAAAAGAAGCTATGTTTGCTTTCAATCTTTTTTTCTTAATAAAGTTTTTTTTTAACTATAAAAATATCTTTTATTTAAAAAAAATCTAAAAAGCTAATCAATAATTTTTTATATAAAAAACTAAAAGGCGATTTTGACTTCATAAATATTCAGGCGATTTAAATTTCTAAGGCAGTGCTTGGTATTGTTTTTGAAATCTGTTATGTTTTCAAATTCTCTGAATTTGAGATCGTTTTGAAAATAATTCTGAGAACGTTTCTGAAATTGTGTTTGGTTTTATTTTCTGAGTGTATGTTTTGAGAAACAAAAAAGTGAAACTGTGTTTGGTTATATTTTTGAAAACCAGTTATTTTATAAGTATTCTATAAAAATATATTTATGTTTGATTTTAAAAAAATTATTATGAATACCAAAAATTAAAAATTAATAAAATTTTTTAATTGAAAAATGAATTAAAAATTAATAATCATAATATTTAAGTAATTACTATATTAATTAAATTTTAATTAACCATAATAATTAAATCAGAGAAATGGGAGAAATGAGAAAAATGAAATCAGAGAAAACGACTAAAAGTCGTTTTCAATTTTACGTTGGGAACAAAAGAGATTTTGGATTCGTTTTGAAATCTGTTTTCAAAAACAATACAAACCAAACACAATTTCATACCGATTTTGAATCGATTTTCTAGGGAATCGTGAAATCTGTTTTGAAAACAAAACCAAACATACAATAAAATTCTGAAATTTTTGAAATTTAAACCGCCACCATCCACTTTCTTGCTAGCTTGCGCACCAGTTTTGGAGGTTCCTTTTCTATTTCACTCGACTTGATTAGCAGTTGAGCATGGCAAACTCTTTTGCTTTCTCCAAAACATGAAGTTTTGCACTTCTAAATATATAGTCGATCTCCGTTCTTCATCTTCATCTTATTCTTCCTCCTCGTCCTTTATGAAATAAAATTTTGTTGTTTGTTTCTTAGTTTATCACTGTAATCATGTACTGGTCTTTTTTTTCCCCCTCACACTCTGTTTGATATTTCAAAGGATTCTCAAAATCTACATGACATTATTATAAAGGGATTTTGGAAAATCAGGGCTATACATAAATAAATCATGTGATCTTGTTTGTATCTTAGATAATGTATATTATTGCAATTGATTGAGCAAGTGAAAGCTTACCATACATAAACGTGAATTTATTCAGTGTAATTGAGATCCATATATAGTATTTTCTAGAAATATTTTTTCACTCATGGAGTTTGAGTGTGTATGCATTATTTTATTTAAGAAGTTGATGATATGACCATGAAATTTTTGAAATTGTTAAACGCATATTTCAATATTTGGTAAAATTTTGCACCACTTGTTTTGTTGGATAGCTTTCTCCATTTTTTTGTTTTTAATTTTCTATTTGAATTTAGCATACATAAACGTGAAAGCTTAGCATACATAAAACTGAATTTATTCAGTGTAATTGAGATCCATATATAGTATTTTCTAGAAATATTTTTTCACTCATGGAGTTTGAGTGTGTATGCATTATTTTATTTAAGAAGTTGATGATATGACCATGAAATTTTTGAAATTGTTAAACGCATATTTCAATATTTGGTAAAATTTTGCACCACTTGTTTTGTTGGATAGCTTTCTCCATTTTTTTGTTTTTAATTTTCTATTTGAATGCAATCATTTCCAAAAATTTCTTCTAACATTTTTTATTTGACATATTACATAATTAATTGCAGTGATTTAGATAAATGTAATTTATGATTTTTTTTATATAGATTATTTTTTTATTTAAAAATATTTGTTTGTTTTTTAAAATTTTATAAAAGACCTTTTAGTGTCGGCTTTGAAAAAACGACGTCTAAAGTGTTGGATTTTAATGTTTTTAGCCTACGCATCGGTTATTTAACCAACACTAAGGGGGCGTTTGGTAAACGTATTGTATTTTGATTGTATTTAAATAAAATTTATTTTTTGAATGTTGTATTTGGTTAAAAAGTATTTGTTTTGTATTTAAATAAAATGTGTGTTTGGATGAAAAGTATTTTAGAGTTGAAAAGTTGATGTGATTGGTAAAAGTAGAGATAAATAATAAAGTTGAAAAGTTGATGTGATTATTTTAAAAATATTTTAAATAGTAATTATTTTCGTAGTACTGTTGTAAAATTTGTGTTTAGTATAAAATTATATTATATTTGAGTAAAATTAAAATGAAATGTTTTTCCCACGTGCACCCTAAAAGTTATAAAGGCGCTTTTTTTGACCAACATACAAATGACCTTTGTACTGAGAGGTGGCATCAATCTTGATTTCTTGACTAAACTAAAATAGATTAAGGTATAGTCTCATAATAAGTTTTTAAGTATTTCAAACGTTGTTTTCATAAAATAAGATTGCCTCCACTTTGCGCTACGAGGTACACAGCCACGGCCTCTGCAGAATATCTTTTCGCAAAAGTTTTATGAGTTGCTTCAACTTTGTTTTACGAGGGACAAAGCCACGACCTTTGCAGTATATTTTTTTACCAAAAGGTTATGAGATTGCTTTAACTTGAAATTTTATCAAAATTATCACAAAAAATGCAAACTACTCTACACAGAACATTTTACATTTCATTTTTTTTTATTTGGGCAAAGTATTAAACATTAAACCTTCTGAGTCCAAAATTTCAGAATTAGGACATGCAGCAGTACGAATCTAATAAATGCATAGATAATCGGCCGCAGCCTACACATGAATATATATTTTTTTTTTAGGGGAAACAATCATATTGGCACTTACTACTTAAGTATATTTAGAGTTCATAGGTTCAAATCTACTATTTAAATAATAAAATCAAATTTTAAAAAGAGACAACACTCCAAAATAACTTTTTAAAAATATATTTAAAGTAGAGAACAGAAAGGAGGCTGCTTAAATAGAGCTCATTGCATTATAACTCAATAAAAAGAAGTACATTCTTTCAATAATTTCACTAATTACTCACTTTTTACTTTTCGATAATTTCACATAATATCCCAACCACTGTCCCATTTTTGATTGCTCCCCTTTCCGTCGGATGACTAGATATAAATAAAATGAAGCTGAACAAACGACAGAGGGCCAAAACAAAGTTGCTTCAACACATGAAAACTTTGCCCAAAGATTCCTTCTAATATCCTCTCCCACGTTGCTAGGTAACCACAGGTCCTGATCCATGGAGGAGACTGTAGTTCTGTTTCCATGTCCAGGCATGCAGAGCCACTTGGCTCCCACGGTAGAGCTCGCCAAGCTCATCCTCACTCACCACCCCTCCTTCTTCATAACCATCATCGTCCTCGACCCGCCGCCAAACTACGATCAACATCACTGCGCCGCCTTCAAAAACATCACCTTCCACTGTCTCTCCCCCATCTCCGATCACGACATCCCTCCAAATCTCTACTCTGTTGAGCACTACTTTGAGCTCCCTCGTCTCTACAATCCCAGCATCCGTAAAATCCTTCAAACACTTTCCGAGAAGACCAAACTAAAGGCCTTCGTTATCGATTTCTTCTGCGACGCGGCTTTTGAAGTCTCCACCAGTCTCAACATCCCGACTTATTATAACTTCACCACCAACGTAAGCGGCCTCGCCTTGTTTCTCTACTTCCCCACCATAGACCGCCGGATCGGAAAGAGTATTAAAGATATGGAAATTCCCATCTCTGTCCCCGGCTTGCCTCCGATTCCGCCGTCGGATATTCCGTTAACTATTCAAGATCGGACCACTACTCTCTTCAAGTACTTCCTGAACACATCGACCCACATGACGGAATCGAGCGGGTTTATCGTAAACACGTTTGAAGCGCTGGAAGAGACCAGCCTGAAAGCATTGCGTGACGGGCTTTGCTTGCTGGAGAAACCGACTCCGGCGATATTCTGCGTCGGACCGCTCGTTTCGACGGGGAACAGTTTAGAGGGAAAGTTTGGTAGTAGTGAAGACAAGTACTGTATGAGTTGGCTTGACCGGCAACCGAGTAAAAGCGTCGTGTTCTTGTGTTTTGGAAGCATGGGGTTTCAGTTCCCGGCTAGGCAGCTGTATGAAATCGCGGTGGGATTGGAGAACAGTGGATTCAGATTCTTGTGGGTGGTGAAGGACCCACCGGAAGATGAGAAGATGAGCTTGGAGGAAGTGCTGCCCAAGGGTTTTCTGGAGAGGACGAAGGAGGGGGGACTGCTGGTGAGGAAATGGGCCCCACAGGCGAAGGTACTGAGTCACGACTCGATGGGTGGGTTCGTGACTCACTGCGGGTGGAACTCGGTGTTGGAATCTGTCTGCGCCGGGGTTCCGATGGTGGCGTGGCCGCTCTACGCGGAGCAGAGGCTGAACAGGGTGGTACTTGTGGAGGCGATGAGGGTGGCGCTGGCGGTGAGTCATGACGATTCGGGAGATCGGGAAGGGTTGGTGAGTGGGGCCGAGTTGGAGGAGCGAGTTAGGGAGTTGATGGAGTCGGAGTCGGAGAGAGGGAGGGCAGTGAGGGAGAGGGTTTCGATGATGAGAGACGCTGCGGTCAATGCGATGGGAAGTGGTGGGTCCTCTCGTCTTGCATTGACCAAGTTGACTGAGCAGTGGAAGCAAGGCAAGTCATGAATCATGAACAGCTTGTTTAGTTTTTAATTGGCCTCCAGATTCACTGAAAAATGATGGTTAATACATATTCACATTTATGGAAAAAATGTACGAGAAATTCGAATTAGCTCGTTAATTATGTTATTCCCTACGTTATATCGCGTACATGCTTGGAAAATTATGAAAATAAAAATAGAATAAAGAGTTAATTTCATGCACTTATCCATTGACGCTAGAATCTCGAAAGGACAATTAAAGTAAAACTATTGAAGTTAATGGCATATTACGTATAAATAAGTTTTTAAATATAAATCAGCAAGATATTTATGTTTTACTAAATACAATAATTTATTTATTAAATGGTCGCATGGTAATTTCACATGATTTTAACAAAAAACTTTAAAAGTTCGAATCTTCGTCCAAGTTATAATAAACTCATTAATTTATCAAATATGTTTCTTATATTAGCCTTTTAACAGATATTCCCTTGAGAGGAAGACGGAGCAGACCTAGAATGTCAATGCTGGTTGACTAGGCGTTAACGTGCTTAGTTGGCCAGGTCTCGTGCGGCTTTGTGACCATCTTTATATTTATATTATGTTTAAATATAATATAATTTTTATTTAAATATAAAAATATTATATTTAAATATTAATTATATCGTATTCTAAATTTAATATAACCACTTATCATTATTATTATTTTATTATTTTTAGTAATCATGTACTCTTTTTTCTTTTTTTTCTCTCTCTATATTTATCTATCACATCACATATTCATTATTTAAATATAATTCAAATTATTTAAATATAATTCAAATGTTTTTTTATCTAAACACATATTACATTCAAACATAATGTAAATACTTTTCATCCAAAATGTAAATTACATTTAATACATTACTGTTAAATACACATTAAATATAATGTAAATAATTTTCATCCAAATATAAATTGCGTTCAATTGATTGCATTCAAACATACATTATATTCAAATGCAATGCACTTACCAAACATCTCTTAACTGTTTTTTCTTGCCTAGCACAAGCCCAATTTAGTGAATAAGAGGCAAAAATCAGACAAAAAAACATATTAGAAATCGTTTCATCATGTTTGATTGATGGGTTCAAACTCAAAAATTTGAGTTTGTATTCAATTTTGTGTTTGATTTATTAGTCTGTTTTAAGCTCTTTAGTCAATGATTTACACAGTATTTTATATTCAAAAATACTATTTATAAATCTTCTCTCATATAAAAAAAATTATACTAACCACTAACAAAGTAAAGGAAAACAATTTCTAATGCAAGTTCAAACCCAACTTTTATTATTCAAATAATTTTAATTTAAGATGAAATTATCTAAATCAAAACTTGAATATCAAACATAAGATTTATTACATGATTTAACTTAATTATTCTAAATTTAATCTAAATTTTCTAATTTAAACTCGTGATCCAAGCAAATCCTAATTTAATAGATGTGATGAGAAAGAACAACACTCAATGAATTTTGAAGTTTGAAGAACCTTTATTTTAGCTAACACATATAGCTAACAAGACCTTTTAGCATGGATAAGCTATTTTGGTTGGGATGGCCAGAATACACTAAAAATAAAATTTGGAATTAGCGACAAAGCATTTATTAGCAATACATTAAAATTTTGTAGCTAAAACAATTAGCTACAAATTTTTACTTTGTAGCTGGATTATAATTATAGACCCGACATTAAAAGTAGGTAGCTACAAAATTTTGTATATTCTAGCTATATTTCGTACATTAGTTACAAAAGTAATTTTGTAGCTAAATATAAACTTTTAGCTACAATATTTTTTTGGTAACTAATGACTATGAATTTTATAGCTAAAAAATATGTTTTAGCTACAAAATCAACCATTTTTCACTAAACAGTGACAAATTAGTGATAAAATTTATAAATTTGTAACCAAAAGAACTTTTTATTAAAAAAATAAAAAAATTGAATCATTTGTAATATCCCAAACAATGAATTGAATCAATTATTTGTTATTGCGATTTTTTTTTGACCAAAATTACAAGTTAAAGTTAAGTCTTTTTTTTTTTTTTCCCAAACCGCAAATTTATACTATATACCAAAATCCAAGTATATGCAATGGGTTTAAGAATTAAAAAATGTTTACAGGTCTAAAAAAGTAGTAACAATTGTTATATAAATCTTTAAGAACTGGATCAACTTTCTCCTTTGTCTTTGAACTCCTATGAAGAAATGAAGACAAAACAGATGCATTACTAATGCAATACAATGTTCACAGGTACTTAGTAACTACTGTAGACCCGCAGGCCAGACTTGTTTTAATACAGAGCTTAACCTAATTAACAAGCTTGCTTAGCGCATGTAACAAAGAAAAATCAAGACAAAAGCAGGACAAAATCGAGAAAACAGACCAAATTAGGCGTGTCAAAAATAATATTGCAAGCCAAAACAACTCTCATACACCTTAACAGAAAACTCAACAATCGCAGCAATGCAAAATTAGCATTTTACACCTTGAAAGAGTAGAGGGGTTATAAGCAATGTAATATTATTTCTTCTCTCTCTCTTTTTTTTTTTTAATAATAAGATAATTGAAAAATAATTTTATCATTATTAGAAAAGGACAATTTTTATCGCAAAAATTTTTTTCGAATATTTGGAGAATTCCCACGTCCCAAAAGAGAAATGGGTATGCATTAGAAAATTCAACGAATAAAGCATCACAGAGGAGCAAAATAATAATAATAATAATAATAATTCGGGAACTAGTACAAATAAAATATTAGGCATCACTAATTAAATATTACTTTTTAAGAGGTAACGTCCAAGCGGGCGTTTGGTAAACGCATTACATTTTGATTGTATTTGAATGAAATTTATTTTTTAAATGTTGTATTTGGTTGAAAAGTATTTGTTTTGTATTTGAATGAAATGTGTGTTTGGATGAAAAGTATTTTAGATTTGAAAAGTTAATGTGATTGGTAAAAATAAAGATAAATAGTGGAGTTAAAAAGTTGATGTGATTGTTTTAAAAAACTTTTGAATAATAATTATTTTCGTACCACTGTTAAAAAATTTGTGTTTGATATAAAATTGTATTGCATTTGAATGAAATTAAAATATAATTTTTTTGTCAAACAACACCTAAAGTATTCATTTAAAAATCATTTTTTAAAGGTGACGTGGAAAGTAAATAATTAAAATTATATGTTCATTTTATATATCAGTTGCAATTAAGGGGATGTTTGAGGTCTTTTTTTCCTTATTTTTTAAAGTGTGAACAATGTGGGATCAAATATATTCAGTTGAGCTCGTCAATATATATATATATGTATATAGTTGAGGCATTTATTTTATTATCAAAAAATTATATGGTAATTGGTAGTTAAAGAGAGAGTTGGAATTGAAAATAAAAAATTAAGAATTATTTTCTTAAGGTAGAGAATTATGGATCAGGCTTATGTGGTTCAACGACTCATGTTGACATATAAATGAAAGAACGAAAGAGCATTTCATGATCACCCAAAAAAAAAAATCCGGGGAATTTTTATTATTAAATGTTAATGATTGAAAACCAAGCTATGTTTGCTTTCAATCTTTTTTTTCTTAAGAAAGTTTGTTTTTAATCTTAAAATATCTGTTATTTAAAAAAAAATCTAAAAAACTAATCAATAATTTTTTATATAAAAAACTAAAAGGTGATTTTGAATTCATTAATATTTAGGCGATTTTAATTCCTAAAATTCTGAAATTTTTGAAATTTAAACTGCCACCATCCACTCTCTTCCTAGCTTGCGCAATCAGTTTTGGAGGTTCCTTTTCTATTACACTCGACCTGATTAGCAGTTGAGCATTGCAAACTGTTTCGCTTTCTCTAAAACATGAAGTTTTGCACTTCTAGATATATAGTCGGTCCCTTTTCTTCATCTTCATCTTATTCTTCCTCCTCGTCCTTTATGAAATAAAATTCTGTTGTTTGTTTGTTGGTTTTTCACTGTTATCATGTACTGATCTTTTTTTTTTCCCCCTCACACTCTGTTTGATATTTCAAAGGATTCTCAAAATCTACATGACATTATTATATAGAGATCGTGGAAAATCAGGGCTATATATAAATCATGTGATCTTGTTTGTATCTTAGATAATGTATATTATTGCAATTGTTTGAGCAAGTAAAAGCTTAGCATACATAAATGAAAATTTTTTCAGTGTAATTTAGATCCATATACAGTATTTTTTATAAATATATTATCACTCATGGAGTTTGAGTTTGTATTTATTATTTTATTTATAAGTTAATGATATGACCATGAGATTTTGAAAACTGCTAAACGCATATTTTAATATCTGGTAAAATTTTGCACCACTTGTTTTGGTGGATAGCTTTCTACTTTTTTTTATTTTTTTATTTTCTATTTGAATGCAAGCATTTCCAAATTTCTTCGAACGTTTTTTATTTGACATATTACGTAATAAATTGCAGTGACTTGGATGAATGTAATTTATGGATTTTTTTATTTAATTAAATTTATTTGTTTGTTTTTTTAATAGACCTCTTAGCGTTTTGAAAAGACGATATCTAAAGTTTTGCCTTTACCGACGTTAAAATGACATTTGTGCTAGTAAGTGGCATCAATCTTGATTTCTTCACTAAAGAAAAATAGATTAAGGTATATTCTTATGGTAAGTTTTAAAGTATTTCAAGTATTATTTTCATTAACTGAGATTGCTTCAAGTTTGTTTTACGAGGGACAAAGCCACGGCCTTTATACAGTATATCTTTTCGCCAAAAGTTGTTTAATATTCTTGACTGATATATATATGTGTGTGTGTACATATATATCTCCAAGAAGCATATAATTGTTTAGAAGAATAATATAACTAATAATTCGCCTCTATTTGTTCAGTGTCTAGGATTAACGTGACACACTTTAACTTCTGCTTTTATCTAAACAATGTGATCTGAATATATTTTATTTCCGGCAGAGTCACTTTCAGTTTTGTTTCAAGAAGACTTTAACGGATAATGGATGAGCCGCTTGATTTTTGTTGCATAGAAAAAAAGAAACAAGTTGATAGTAATGGTCCTTTATTAAAAAAAAAGAAGTGAAAAAGATTTCTAATGATCGAAAGGCAAGTTATTTAAATAATTATTCATGGATTAGAGGTGGTTTGTACTTGCCAATGGGGTGTCATGGATGAATATCAATGCGACGAACTTCGGCCATACTCACATGCTCTCTTTTTTAAATATAATAAAAAATTAAAAAATAAAAATGTTCAGTTGATAAAGAAACCATCCTTACAATAGGACGGAGGGAAGGAAGGCTAGCGGGGCTTAAGCCGCCACCAAATCAACTTTTGTTTTTGTTTCAGAAAATAGCTTATTATTTTGAATAAAAAATTTGCCATGCATTTTTTAAATCATTTTATCAATGTTTACTATTTCATCTATATGGTTTTGCAAAATATGCTCTTTTTTTTTTTTTCAATCTCAAATACTCCATCCAAATGTGACTCAATTTGATTTTTTTTTTTGTCTTTTTTTTTAAAATTGACTTTAGTTTCATTACTCACGGTTACTAATTATAATCTAAATTTTAAAAATTTATAATTTTATATAAATAAGTTCAAATGAGATATTTTTTTATAAATTACATAGATATTCAAAATAAACGAACCAAACTCCATTAATATATTTTTTAAATATATTTCAAATTTTTATATTTTTTAACTTTAATAATTCAAACGTTTTACCAATTATCTAAATATTTCTATCTAAATATTTTTTTTCTAAAGGTTAATATCTAAATGTTTATTTAAATAATAATCTAAATATTCTCAAATATTTTTATCTAAATATCTTAATCTAAATGTCCCAATCCATGTAGCCACTTAATGTAGTCTTGACTTTGTCACTACTTCCATGCTAGTATGACTATTTCAAATAGTTAGTTTTGAGTGGAGAAAGTCGGGGCAAAAAGGGGGAAGGAAATATTTTACTAATTAAATGACTTGGGGTTATCTTGAGGAAGCATATTCCATTATTATTACTTTTTTTAATGATGGCTGTTTCTATCAATTAATTAAATTGAATTGGTGTATTCGAGGATGCACCTGCTCAAGATTCTTTTACTTTGAATAAAAATAAATATTTAAAAATATTATTAATATTAAACATTATCATCAATAAAAAAATAAATTTTATTTATAAATTTATAATATAAGATTTATTTTTATTGATAAACAGTATTTTACATTCAAAGATTTTTTTAATAAATATATTATATTTGAATAGAATACATTAAATATAATTTATATTTAAAAAAATACTTATATTATATTTAAATATAATATATGTTTAGATGAAAATCATTTAAATTGTATTTAAATAATAAATATGTAATATGATAAGTAAAAATAAAAAGAAAAAAATATGATATGATTAATAAAATAATAAATAATTATATTAGTTTTACAATATAATATATATGATATTTAAATAAAATATTTTTATATTTAAATAAAAATTATATTATATTTAATTCAATATAAACATTATGTTGAAAATAAATGAAATCTAAATGATGTGCTCGAAAAGGCGTAATATATTTAGCTCCCCTCCTCTTCTTTGGAAACCAAGGCAATAAACTTAAAAAATTATTAGCTACGTGCATATAATATTAAAGGAAGAAGAAGAAGAAGAAGAAGAAGAAGCTAAGTATGACAGCGACAACCTAGATCTCGACTTTGGTTGATTAAGTCCGTACGCTATTTTATGATCAGTCATGTGCGCAGCCAAATAAATATAAACAGATACTCCTGTATATAATTGTCTTCTGGCGTGGTTTAGCACTATAAAGAGCCGATCTAGCTGATGCCGCCGACTGCAATTGTGCGTTAGGTTTAAATGATACATAAAGTAAATGTAAAATGAAATGTAATTTTAAATATAAATTAGTTAATTTAATTATAATTTTTATTAATTTTTAAAAAATAAAATAAAATTTAAAAATTTAAGTTTAAATCATTGAAATAAATAAACTTTATATATTTCTTAATCTTTTCATTAAAATTTGAATATTCTTATATTTTTATTTTAATGTTGACTTTTAAAAGTGATATTATTTGTGAAAACTCTGCTTTTTTTTTTTTTAAATTTGATGTAAGAGTGAACCATATCCTAATATTGTGTCACATATGCTTTTCCTAATATCGAAATCAAATTTCGTATCTCATCTTTTATCATATATATGTCAATACATATTATTAGAGAGTATGTGATGAAGCACAATTAAATGACCTCCAAAGCCCTAAATGAATTATCAAATGGCTCATCGCAAGAGTTGTAGATGAGTTTCAGACGAGTTGTAGATGAGTCTCTAGACAACTTACTAGATCAGTTGGCATAATGCCAACATAGTAGCTTGCCAATCCTAAAATCATGATCCACATGGAATTTATTAATATTATTCACCCATAATTTTAGGAATTTTGGATAATCCTTCCAACACAAAATATATTTGAATTTAGCCTTTTAATTCAAATATATAAAATTCAAATAGAAAATCTTCTCTTTACAAGATTTTGATAAGCCTAAATCTTATTTAGATTTGAAATTCAAATATAAATCTTATTTGTGATATGATTCTCTCCAAACTCTATAAATAGGCATCCTTACCAAACCTTTCATCCTTTTTCCATGCATGCACTTAGAGAAAATCGCCATTATAGCTACGAGCTTGAACGCTTAAGCTTCAACCACCATAAACACAAGATTATCATAATTTTCCCCGGATTACTTGTAATCCATAAATCTCCATCTTTTTTTCCTATCTCATTTTTGACTCACACGAGCTTTCTTGCATTTTCTTCATATATAATGAACATTCTAAGAGCACCACATAAAACGTAACCTAAGAGATTATAGACAAACCTTTATAAATTCTTGTGTCTCTCCTTTTTTTTTTTTTTTAAACTGTTTATCGCATACGACTCACTAATCATTCACCTAGATTTTACCCTCTACACCTAGACTACCAAATAGACACTAGATGGAGAGTGAGAATGCCCCTGCTCCCGTTTTTATATATAGAGCAAGGGTTCAATTTTTTATATGCAGAATTTGTTAACTACATATAATAGCGAACATCCATACAATTGTCGGATACCAGCTATCCTTGGCGTTGATCTGCAATTGCAAAATGTCTCTGTTGACTGTCCTTGGATTGGATGGTCAAGGATATTTTGGTGGAAGCCCTTGAGGGTCGCAGACGCTTCTCCACCACAGTAGTCGTAGTCGTTCCTTGCTCTATTATCATTATTAGTTGTAAAATAATAAAAAATAAAAAGAGTATTTAATAAATCTGTCACGTAATTATCATATGCCAATAATAGAAGTGTATGACAAAAAAATCTATTGACTCTTTCGAATATAAATAATAAATAGATTATTATTTTTGCTCATAATATATATTTTTTAATGTAGCTCATAAATAGTTTTGTAATTGGCTTTCTGCACTTTTTTATGGTTGATTATAAATAACAATATCTTTACAGTTGACTCTATATATATATAATGAAATATAGAATTTTAAAAATTAGATCGAATCCATTCCTAAAGTTTATTTTAAAAAAATGTTCACACCTATCAACGGGAAAGCTAATTAATAGATAAATTTTTACCAGTCACTTACGCATTCGTAAGTGACTAGAAGGAACAATTTAAATGGCGTCCCTCCTTTGTATAAATAATAGAGAGCAAGCCTTGGTGAACCACATACTTGAAAACTACGCCACACAACACAAAAACAATATGGAGGCAATAGTTCTATACCCGTCACCTGCCATACGCCACCTCATAGCCCTAGTTGAGCTCGGAAAGCTCATTCTCACTTTTAAACCCACCCTTTCCGTCCACATCCTCATGACCACCGCGCCATACAACGCCGGCGACACCGGTTCCTACATCGCCGGCGTCTCCGCCACCGCTCCTTCCATCACCTTCCACCATCTTCCGCCCATCTCCCTCCCTCCCGAGCTTTTGACCGCCTCAGCCCACCACGAAACCCTAATGTTCGAAGTCCTCCGCTTCAACAAGCCCGTCGTCGCCCAAACCCTACGTGACATCTCTCAAAACCACACCGTCCACGGCTTCGTCATGGATTTCTTCTGCGCCAGCATCATCAACGAATTCTCTTCCGATCACGAGCTCAAAAATATTCCCACTTACGTCTTCATCACTTCCGGTGCCTGTTTCTTAGCTTCCTTTCTTTACTTGCCGACCGTCCACAAAACTTTCCAAGAGAGCTTCAAAGACCTTCACAACACTCCTATCCACATCCCCGGAGCGCCGCCGATTCCTTCTCGCGACATGCCGAAACCGATTCTCGATCGCAACGATAAGGCTTACGATTATTTTCTCGAGTCCACAACTTACTACCCAAAATCACATGGAATCCTTGTAAATTCTTTTGAAGCGATGGAGTCTCGAGCCGTCGAAGCGATATCGGCCGGTTTATGCGTGCCGGACGCTCCCACCCCTCCGATATACTGCATTGGGCCGCTGATCACGGCCAAGGAGCAAGAAGGGACGCATTTCGAGTGCTTGAAATGGTTGGACTTGCAATCAAAACAGAGCGTGGTATTTCTCTGTTTCGGAAGCTTAGGCTTGTTCTCGGTTGAGCAGTTGAAGGAAATAGCCGTGGGGTTGGAGATGAGTGGCCAGAGGTTCCTGTGGGTGGTGCGGAGTCCGCCGCCGGAAAGGAATAAAAGCGTTGGGATATGGGCGTCGCCGGAACCGGACTTGGAATCGTTGCTGCCACAAGGGTTCTTGGGTCGGACGAAAGACAGGGGACTGGTGGTGAAGAACTGGATCCCTCAGGTGGAGGTGCTGAATCACGACTCCGTCGGTGGGTTCGTGACTCACTGCGGGTGGAACTCGGTGCTGGAATCGGTCTGCGCCGGCGTGCCGATGGTGGCGTGGCCGCTCTACGCGGAGCAGAAGTTCAACAGGGTGATACTTGTTGAGGAAATCAAGATTGCATTGCCGATAATCGAGTCTGGCGACGACGGCTTTGTCAGCGCCGGTGAAGTTGAGAAGCGAGTCACTGAGTTGATGGCGACCTCCGAAAACGACAACTCGGTACGGAAGCATGCGTTGTTAATGAAGGACGAAGCCAGGGCTGCCCTGAGAGATGATGGTTCGTCTCCAGTTGCTTTAACTAAACTCACTGAGTTGTGGAAGCGTGACTGATCAGTTTTTTTATTAGAGCATATACACAAATTGACTATGAAAATGATAATAATAATAATAACAATAATTTCCACTCTGCATGTTAATAAAATAATAAAGTTAGACGTGAATGGTTGTTTTTTTTTTTAATGCACAATTTATGGGGTTTGCAAAGCTACCTACGTTTTGATTGATGCAAAGCCATCTACTACTTTGTCTTTACGTGATTGCGTAAGATTATCTCTTCCCACATTCATACTATATTTATTATAAAAATATATAAAAAATAGTATTATATTATTTTATATTTTAATACATAACGTAATTTTTACTTTTATCATCATTATTATGCTTTCGAAATTTTAAAATGAAATTTAGTAGTTAAAAAATTAAAGATGAAAATATAATAATAATTATATAAAAAATAAATTAAAAAGAATTAAATTTAAAATTTAATTTTTTGAATATCTTATTATGATAAATTTATTACAAAACATATAACAAATTTAATATTATATATAAAACTCTATTAAAGATTTTTTTTTCATCTAAATACTAAATTTGTATAATTATTTAATATTATAGGGAAGGCATTCCTAATTTGGTTGTTGCTAATGAGGCTGCAGGTTATTCAATTCTGTCGCCCTCTAACACAGGTCCTGTTCCATGTACGCGAACAATTTGTATTTTGTAAAGAACAAGTCACGAGGATTACTCGTAGAGAAGCCTGGCAAAAACTTCCAGGGAATGGAAAGCTACATGCATGTCTAGCAGCTGGACATGAATAGACACATTTACATATTTTTTAACAAATACAAACGTATATATAAGTAATTATACAGACATACCAGTTAAAAGATAGAGAAAAATATGCTGATAATCATCTTTTTTTTAAAAACCTGTTTGACGAAAACGCTTGACTGTACTTTTTTTTTTTTTTAAAGAAAACAAAATAGGAAGAAAACAATAAAAGAATTCTTATATATGGAGGAGAATAACGTGTATTGCAAATTTATCTATCAATTTTGCTTTTACACCTACGAAAGAAAAAAAAGGACGCATCCAGTAGGTGGATATGGTAGCAGGCCTCGAGAGGAAAAGTCAAACCACTGTATAACGTAAACAAAAAAGAAAACAAAAAATTGTGAATCATTGCATACGTATCTCTTTGTCTCCTTCTTTTCTTTTTTCTTTGGAAAAAAAAAAAAACAGCGATAGATGTTACGTCACTAAAGTCGTGAAAGGAATGAAAACAAAGATGTCCCTATGGAGTCCTTTGGTTGCAATATCTGAAATGGTAAGTGTAGAGGAAAGTTGATTTGATTTGATGATAAGGGTAATCGGAAAGTGTAACTAAATAAATGGAAAATAAAACTAATTCATTTATTAAGATAGAATTTTCCATAAAGGGTATTTGTCTAAATTTTTTATTTTATTTTATTTTATTTTATTTTAATATAAGCAAGAAATGTGTATATTTTATTGTGACAAAACTTTCCTCCATATTATCCATATATATGTTTAATATGTTCTTTTGATGAACTATGTACTTATTCTTTTTAAGAAAGTCTACCTAATTAATTATTATCTATGGAATTTTTTGAGATTGTAAGCCCCTTTTTTTTTCTTTGTACATAAATAATTTTGTTTATTACAATAAGATCCTAAATATACTTTCTTTTATTAAAAATGATGATGTTTCTCAGACTAGAAGTTTTTTATTATATTTCTAAAATAAACGTGCAAAATTTAACCATAACAGAAATATGACAAGCACAAAACTATTATAACAGATCATACACATTACTCCCAGTTACCAAACTTTACTTTTTTTATGGACCAAGCAGACGTATTTTCAACATGTAAACAGAAATGAAATTTCATATTTCTAGAAAAGGAGCATATATATAATATAATATTACCATGAAACTTGGTTTATTAAGAGTCTGGTTTATTATTTATTAAAAAAAAATAGAGATTATAAGCATAACTTAACAAAAATATCACGCCCAAACTCTATGAAAAAATGCAGAGAATTTGATTCCCACCCCCTAAATTAAGAAAAAAAAAGGGTGTCTGATTTATTAGTTTTCAAAAATTTATTTATTTATTTATTTGATGTATGTATACAAATAATAGATTTTATTTATACTAAAAAACACTTTTATACTTCAAATATAAGAAATCTTATTCAAACCTCTCTTTAGAGTTAGCCAAGCTCCGCTAGGCAACTTAGCTTTTTTAGGCTCGCCTGTCTCAATGGCTTCACAGTATTAACAAGGCATTTAATAAAGTTATTATATTTATATTATATTTGAATATAATATATTAAATATATTTTATATTTAAATAAAAGTATTTATTTTGTATCTGAATGCATTTTATATTTGAATAAAAAATATATAAATTATATTTTAAAATTAAAAAATTGATATAATTGATAAAAATAGATAAAAAATAAGATAAGCAGAATATGATGTGAATAGAAAAAAAATTATTTTTAAAATATTTTAAAATAATAAAAATATTTGACATACTATCTAAAAGTATTATATTTGAATGTAAAACTTTTATATTTAGTTAAAAATTACATTAAATTTAAATCTAATACGAATATAAATATAAAACTATAAACAAGCGCCCATCAATATTTCGTAAAAGTGGTTTAGTTCAATTGGCTTGCCTTTCTTGATCGCTTAACAACTTAAAAAAAGTAATAATAATAATAATAATAATAATAATAATAGATAAATATACAATTTTACATTTTACCCCCGTATGATGACAGTATTGCATTCGCATTATATTTAAATACAGTGTAATTTTTATCCAAACACAAAAACATTCAATTTAAATATCAACTACATCACATTTTAAATTCAATCCAATTCAATCATTATTTATTATTTAACTTTTTCTATCATTTGTATGAATCACATCATATATCCTCTATCTCTCTCTCTCTCTTTCTTTTTTCTCATTACTTTTACCTATCACATTACATATCATTATTAAAATATAATTTAAATACTTTTTATCCAAACACACATTACGTTTAAATACAATACAAACTGTTACGTCTCAAAACCCGAAGTGTGACGTTTTAGGGATGAGTTAATGAATCAGGACCAGGGAATGGTAGATCCTAATTCCCTAAGTTTACTGGTTTTATTTTAAAACCATTTACTATCTATTTAATTTTTCTTCTGATTATGCATGAGAAAATTTACTAAACATTTTTATTAAAATGTCACGACAGATTTCCCATTTCCCACAAATGCATACTTAGATAAAATAAAATAAATTACAAACAATAAAATAAAACTTAAAGTTTATATTCCCGAAATATTCAAGTTCATGTACATGATTATAGATATAAAATAAACTGACTTCTCATATTTCGCCTTTAAGCTCTGAATTCAATTAACTCATATCTACAAATCAGCTTTCTTTCTTAGAGGTTTACCAGTTTTAAACAATGAACGAAAGGTTTATTATGATATTTTTAAATCATTTTTCAAACATTTTATTTTGAAACAAGATAATAATATTATATAAATATAGCACAGAATCTTAAACGTCGAATCGTAAATATGCAATATGTCCCTAAATACATTTAGTTCGTATACAGTCTGTATGGGTCCCCACCACAACATTTCATGATAGGTTATCATCGATCGATATGTACACTCTTTGTACGTGTGTGCTGCTCCCGGTATACTTTAACACAAAATTCTATTTTTAAAATTTTATTTGAAAATAAGATTTAGGTGTTGTTTGGCAAACAAATTGTATTTTAATTTTATTTAAATGTAATACAATTTTACATCAAACACAAATTTTACAATAGTGCTACGAAATAATTACTATTCAAAACATTTTTAAAAAAATCACATCAACTTTTTCAACTCTAAATACTTTTCATCCAAATACACATTTCATTCAAATACAAAACAAATACTTTTTAACCAAATACAACATCTAAAAAACAAATTTCATTCAAATACAATCAAAATGTAATGCGTTTACCAAACGCCCCCTTATAATAAAATATGCCGTATTATTTTCTTAAAAAATCGGTGACCGGAAATTTTTTTTAATTTTCAAAATCGTGATATTTTTTAAAATTACAGAATTTATAAAACTTTATAATTTTTTTTTTAAATCATGTTCACCAAATCACTAAAAAACAAAATATGCTACAAAAAGAGGATAAGATATTCTACCTCTTTAGCAGTTTAATTTTACTGATAACTTCTCGTACAAAATCCAATATTTTCTTCTTCTTCAATTTTGATCAACGAGTATCTAAAACAGAAATCACAGATAATTTAATTATTAATCTAAAAATCTCATAATTATAATTACAATAAATTCTATTAATTAATATGTCATTGATTATAAATTTCAAAACCATATTTTTATTTTAACATAAAAAATTTTAAAATGTGTTATTTTTAATATTTATGTATTTTTAAAAATTTTAACATATCCTATCATAAAATAAAATACAGAACACCCAAAAACTCTACGATACTGGACGGACATCCAGAAAAACAATTCCAATTCCCGCACCAATTTCAAATTTCATAACCAAATCAATTTGAAACATTTGTTTTAAAAAAATTTATTATTATTATTATTATTTTTTTAATTGTGTTATATATATATATATACATATGTACATACACAGATATATACATTAAGCGGTGTTCGGTCGGTGGTGGATCGACGGTGGCGAGGGGTGGTTTGGCGGTGCGGCTTGAGCTTCGGCCGGTTGGGCTTGGCAGCAGTGCGGCGAGGAGCAACTGGGCGAGGCGGGGTGGCTGGATCGTGGCGTCGCGAGGGAAGTGGATCGGGCTCGATGCGGAGGCGGGCTACGAGGCGACGAAACGGCGTTTGCTGGCGGAGGACGAATGGTGCGAGTTCGGCTCCCGTGGGTCTCGGCTATGGCGTCGCGAGGGAGGAACGACGAGGCTCGGCCTGGCGGCGACATCTCAAGGTGGAGATGGAGGCCGTGGGTTGGTCGGGCGTGTGAGTGGCGCATTGTTTGGGCTTCGCGACGGCAATGTTGGGCACGGGCTATGCGAGGTGCGACCGGCGACGTAGGCTCCTGCGGGTGGCTTGGTTGCTCGGCTTGGCTGGTTGGTTACCGGTGGCGGGTGACGTTCACGAGGATGGCGACGGTGGCCGATCAGCGTTGGCGCCTGGGCTAAGTCGGACGGCGAGACCACGAGGACGGAGGCAAGGGAGGCACGGTGGAGGTGAGCTTGGTCGCCGCTGGTGGCGGAGAGGCGCCGAGCTGGGTCGCGGGGTGACCGGTGTTCTCGAGGGAGATCCGGCGTGGTCCTTGGGTTCGGGCTGGCGATCGGCGGCGAGAGGTTCGGTCGGATACGGTGGATGAGGTCGCGGGCGTGGGCTTGGCACTCGCGAGGCGGCGGCACGGAGGTGGCTCTTCAGGCTGGTGGCTGCCGTGTTGGCGACGGCTGCAAATGGTGGAGGTGGCTCGCGAGGCAGTGGATCGGCTGACGATAGCTCCGGTGATGACTTGGGCGTGCAAGAGAACCAGAGGGGAGGGATAGAGAGACCGAAGGGAAAAAAAAAAAGAAAGAAAGAAAGAGAGAGAGTGTGAATAAGAGTGAGACAGAGAGAAATTGGATATGCTGTGAGGAAAGAAAAGAGAAGAATAAAAAAAATTGAGAGATTGAATTAGAAAGAGAAAACAGAGAGAGAGCTTGTAGGAAGCAGTGAGAGATTGAGAAATAATGTAAGAGATAGAGAGGGAAAAAAAAAAGTTTATGAAGGAGAGAGAAAGATATTGATAATTTTAAAGGAAATCATTAACGGAAGGTGGGAGGCAAAAATGAAGGGGGAGCGGTAAATGATAACGATAGGGTGGTTGGGTGTCGGGGTTTTGTTTTGTTTTGTTTTGTTTTGTTCCTTGTATTATTATTATTATTATCATTATTATTGTAAGAGAGATAGGCAGAGACTCGGTGAGGTTTGGAGAAAGAGAATTGGGGTTGTTGGGATTTCTTGGAGAGTGAGGGAAAGCTGAGAGTGAGTGAGTGAAAGCTTGAGTTAGAGAGTGCTCTAAGAAAACGTTAGGGTGTGTGATGAATTGAAAAATAAAACTTCGAAGAAACAGAAGATAAGAGACAGAAGGAGAAAGAAGCTGGTGAGAGAAGATAAGGGACACGAAGGGTGAGCTGTGAGGATAACGGTGAGAAAAAATAACTAAGAAGGAAGTGAGTTGTTGAAGAGGAGACAAGAAGTGTCAGATTTGTTAAATTATTATTTTTTTAATTGAGATAAAAATTGTAAAATTTTTGAAAATTTTTAAAATATTTTTAAATTAATATTTAATATATTAAAAATTTTAAATTTAACTTTTAAAGTAAAAAGTTAATTAACATACTAATAATTGAACCTTTTATACTTATGAGTGAATTTTAATCTTAGAATTTGGTAATGTGATATAAATATTTTTTTTCTAAATGTAAATTATATTTGATTTTTTACATTCAAATATAATATAAATATAATATGTTTATTAAATCGAGTCTTATGAGACGTTTGGTATCATAATTATATTCACATTGTATTTAAATGTAATATAATTTTCATTTAAACGTAAAAATTTTACGTTTAAATACAATATTTTTCAACAGTATTACGAAAATGATTATTATTCTTTTATTTTTTAAAAACAGTTATTTATTAATTTTTTAATTTTTTTATTCACATATATTTTTTTTTCTCTCTAATTTTTTTTATCTATTTTTATCAATCACGTTAATTTCAATTTTAAAATAAAATTTAAATACTTTTTATATAAATAAATATTCCATTCAAATATAAATCAAATATTTTTTATTTAAATATAAAATATATTTTTAAAATTATATTTAAATATAATTAAAACATAATATATTTATCAACCATTTTACTAATAATTTTTATAATATTTTATAATTTAATTATTATGTTCATGATATTTGTTTATAAATAATAATAATAATAATTAAACTTTATCGGCTGGACGACAGATGCCCAAGTGGTCAGGACAGCCTCTCAGCTTTGTCTGTAATATCAAGACTAGACCAGGGTATACGCAAAGGCTGAAGTGGAACTTTGACGCTTGAACATCTACCAAACACCATGGAGGCCGTAGTTCTATACCCAACACCTGCCATCGGCCACTTGATCTCCATGGTGGAGCTCGGAAAGCTCCTCCTCACTTCCAAACCTTCCCTCTCCATCCACATTTTCATCGCCAACACTCCCTACGACGCCGGGGACACCGCCCCTTACATCGCCGGCGTCTCCACCACCACTCCTGCCATCACCTTCCACCACCTCCCGCCCATCTCCCTCCCTTCCTCGCTCTCCGCCGCCTCCCCCCACCACGAGACCCTTACCTTCGAAGTCATCCGCCTCAACAAGCCCATCGTCTCTCAAGCCCTCGTCTCCATCTCCCAAACCCATACCGTCCACGCCTTCGTCCTCGACCTCTTCTGCGGAAGCACCCTCCCCGTCGCCGCCGAGCTCAAAATCCCCACTTACTTCTTCTACGCTTCCGGCGCCGCCACCCTGGCTTGCTTCCTTTACTTTCCAACTCTTCACAAAACAGTCACGACGAGCTTCAAAGACCTAAACAAAACTCTTCTCGACATCCCCGGAGCGCCGCCGATTCCTGCCTCGGATATGGCGAAACCACTCCTTGACCGACACGATAAGGCCTATCAGTTCTTTCTCGAATCATCCCTTTATCTCCCAAAATCAAATGGAATTATAGTCAACACGTTCGACGCGTTAGAGCCCGGATCACTCAAAGTCATAAGGGAAGGATTGTGCATACCGGATGCTCCCACGCCTGCGATATACTGCATAGGACCATTGATTATGACCAAAGAGCGTAAAGGATCACAACCTGAGTGCTTGAAATGGTTGGACTCGCAACCGAAACAGAGCGTGGTTTTTCTCTGTTTCGGAAGCTTGGGCCTGTTCTCTGCTGAGCAGTTGAAGGAGATAGCTGTGGGGTTGGAGCGGAGTGGCCAGAGGTTCCTGTGGGTGGTGCGGAATCCGCCGCCGGAGCCGGACTTGGAATTGTTGCTTCCGCAAGGGTTCCTGGATCGGACGAAGGACAGGGGAATGGTGGTTAAGAACTGGGCTCCGCAGGTGGAGGTGCTGAGTCACGACTCGGTGGGCGGGTTCGTAACTCACTGCGGGTGGAACTCGGTGCTGGAGACGGTCTGCGCTGGCGTGCCGACGGTGGCGTGGCCGCTCTACGCGGAGCAGAGGTTCAACAGGGTCGTGTTGGTTGAGGAAATCAAGATTGCTCTGCCGATGAACGAGTCCGACGACGGGTTTGTGAGCGCGAGTGAAGTGGAAAAGCGGGTTACCGAGTTGATGACGAGCTCCGGAGGCGGCGACTCGGTGCGGAGGCGTGTGGTGTCGATGAAGGATGAAGCCAGAGCTGCTTTGAGCGACGGGGGGTCGTCTCGAGTTGCATTAACCGAACTCACTGAGTTGTGGAAAGACGGCTCGTAATTTTGGTGACTCGGGAATGGGAATGATATTTTTGCACCGCCGACAAAACAATGGGACACCGGAAAACAGCCAAAAAGAGAAACGGGAGTCCACGTAAAAGGTTCTGTCTCTTTCTTTTTTTTGGGTGAATAAAGGATTTGTCTATCTTTTTTTTTTTTTTAAGAAAAAAAAAAAAGAAGTTGAAATTATTCCAATTAGGTTTCCGATATATATTCTCATTTTAATTGCTTACTCCTACCATTACTTTATTACTTTTTGATGTGTGTTAAATCTTAGAATTGAAACAAAATAGTTTGAGACCTTTTTTTAGGTAGATTTGTTGCTTATAAATTTAATTATTTTGTATTTGGAGAAATAATTTAATGAACTAGATATACCATATTATTGTATTTATGTAATATTTTTATTAAAAATTTGATATTTAGATATTTTTACATGTCATTTTTTTATTTTTTATTTTTTATTTTCTTACCTAATATGTAGTATCTTAATTATTAGATCAAAATTATCATAAATATCTTATTTAAATCTTTTTTTATCAATTAAAATTTAAATAATCACTTTATATATTTAATTTATTTTTGCTTTCACATTTCGTTTTTAAACTCGTATCTACTTTAAAAAATTATAAAAATACACGATTTTTGAGTCCCAAAATCTTGGGGCATTTGGAGAAATATTCAATTTTAATTTTACTCAAATACAATACAATTTTACACCAAATACAAATTTTGCAACAGTGTTACGAAAACAATTACTACTTAAAACATTTTTAAAACAATCACATCAACTTTTCAATTCCACTATTTATCTCTACTTTTATCAATCACATCAACTTTTCAATTCTAAAATACTTTTCATCCAAACACACATTTCATTCAAATACAAAACAAATACTTTTCAACCAAATACAACATTCAAAAAAAAAAATTTCACTCAAATATAATCAAAATGCAATACGTTTACCAAACGGCCCAAGAAGTTTCAAAGATATGAATGCATCTTGTAAGTTTCAAAGTATATCCACGAGGTGCTTCTTAGAAAAAAAAAACAAAAAATCACTATCCACGAATATTATTTTTTTAAGTAAAATATATTATTGAATTCTTAAAAAAAAAAAACAAAAACAACTTTCTCCACGTTCTCTGCTTTTCATTACGGCAAAAAGTTGTTTCAGTGCTTGGCCAAACTCCAAATGTTGAATTCATATTTTGCTCCATTGTCTACAGAATAAAAGAAAAGGAGTTAATTAAAACAGGTAAAATAGGCAAAAAAAACTACATAGCATTTGACATTGCTTGATTTTGGTCCGTAAAAATTGTGATTGGTGGCCTATTCTTCATTGATTCGAGAAATGATTTAAATAGGGGATTCAAGCATCCGTTGATTTTGGGATTAAAAAATCGTGTATTTTTTTAATTGCAGATGTGGGTTTAAAAAAAAAATCTGAAAGAAAAAGTAAATTAAATATATAAAGTGATTATTTAAATTTTAATTGATAAAGATAAGAGATTTATATGAGATATTTATGGTGGTTTCCATTTAATAATTAAGGTAATGTACATTAAGAAAAAGAAAATAGAAAACAAAAAAAAAGGTATATAAAAAATACATAAATATTAAGTTTTTACTGGATAGATGTATCACATAAACATGATAACATAATGTACTTGATTTATAAAATAATTTATCTGAGTGGGTCTTTATATGTTTTTTAAATTGACGGTAACAATTTTAAGAAATAACAAAAATGTCATGTAGTAACTTTAAATAATATCGAAACTACATAAAACATAAAAAAATATTCTAGTTCTTAAAGAATTCCAATAATAGAGAACATAATTTACAATTTATGTTTGGTTTACTACAAGATTAATTTATTAGTTTATTAATGCTATATACATATGTGACTAACTACGTTGTAAGTATCATCGATCTTAAGTTGAGCACCACGTATTACTAAAAAATCGTTCATTGTAGTTAGCTAAATTAAATCGTCACAATCCAACTTTTCTCAAGAACTAGCACTATAAGTCTTTTTTATTTTTTATTTTATTTATTTTTAGCAATACTCTACTAAATACATATGGTGGTATTTGGTATTATTTTTAAAATATTTTTATTTTTAAAAGAATTGAAAATAAGAATATTTTGAAAACCGTACTGAAATCATTTTTAAAATTGTGTTTGATTATATTTTTTTGAATGTATATTCTAATAAATATAAAAATGAAATTCTGTTTAGTAATGTTTTTGAAAATTTATTTTATAAATAAGTATTTTATAAAAATATGTTTATGTTTAATTTTTAAAAATAACAAAAAATAAATTATTAGTCATAATTAAAAAAAAAAAAAACTCTTTGGTGATGGGTTTTGCAATAAAGAGCAAGAATGAAAGACACTTGTGGTATGAGCCTTAGGTGGCGACAATGACAGTGACCTGGGATGCTTGTAGTGGTGGTGGCGACATCGGTGTTGTTGTGGAGTAGATGTGATTGCAATGATAACCATTATGACAAAAAATAAATTATTAGTCATAATTTAAAAAAAAAAACTCTTTAGTGATGGGTTTTGCAACAAAAAGCAAGAGTAAAAGACACTTGTGGTATGAGTCTTAGGTGGCGACAATGGCAGTGACCTGGGATGCTTGTAGTGGTGGTGGCGACATCGGTGTCGTTCTGAAGTAGATGTGATTGCGATGATAACCACTATGACATGAGATCCTAGTATCAGTGACGATCCCAAAACTCACAACCTGATGGTCTTTATTGCCGCCGAAGATAGAGGTCGTCATAGTGAGTTTCTTAGGTGTCATCGTTAGTTCGTGATCGTCATCCTTTTGTTGGAAATAGGAGTTGACGCAATAGTCGTCTTTGCAAGATTTTTGTTGCATGTCGATGGTCGTCACCGCAAATCAATAGCTGTGATCATGAGGGGACAGTCGCCAGTCCGTGGTCGTCGCTCTTCATTAGAGATAGAGGTTATCATCAACTATGATTGTCATCACCGACGCTACACAGGCAAAGAAAAAGAGGAAATAGAAGAAGAAAATGAAAATAAAAAAGTTAAAATAATTTTTTTTCGTTTTTAAAAAATAAAAAAAAAACAATATAGTTGAAAATAGTGTTTTCAAAATGATTTTGAAAACGTTGAATAAACAAACATTATTTTGAGATTGTTTTCATGTTTTGTATTTTTGAAAACGTTGAATAAACAAACATTATTAGCCATAATTATCATCACTGACGCTACACAGGTAAAGAGAAAGAAGAAATGGAATGAGAAAATAAAAATAAAAAAGTTAAAATAATTTTTTTATTTTCATAAAAAAACAATATAGTTGAAAACAGTATTTTCAAAATAATTTTAAAAATATTAAATAAACAAACATTATTTTAAGACCGTTTTTATGTTTTATATATTTAAAAATAGAAAATTATTCTAAAAAATAAAGCCGAACATGCACGGTGATAATCGGAGGTAGGAACCTTCGCTGTTTGAGACTCATCAATCGCATCGCAACTACATCTCATTTCTTTATCAATATTGGATACTGTTACATTAACCAAACAAAAAAAAAAGTGTACGGTACTTTTACATTTTATTAATTTTATATAATTTATCATTCCACTCGATAAAAGAAAAGATAATTAGATAAAAAATTCTATGTATCTTATTTAAGAGTGTTTTTTAATTATTAATTTTAAATAAATAAGAATCGTAAGCCTCATAATTGTTAAAATAAAATTTATAAATAAATTATCAATTTTGTACCTTCAACAAATTTGAACGATGACTAACGTGGATCGTGTATATTTTAATTTTTGAAAAATGTTTAAGAAATCACTAATAACAAACACCATTATCAATAAAAGTTAACTAACCTTATTTAGGGGTCTCATATCTATCATAAGATCAACTTTTATGAGACATTTGGTAAATATATTGTGTTCGTATTGTGTTTGAATACAATTTTAAAAATGTATTTTGTATTCAAATGAAAAATCTTTAATTTGTATTTAAATGAAATGTGTGTTTAGATTGAAAGTAGTTGAATTGTATTTTAAAGTTGAGAAGTTAATATGATGGGTAAAACTAGATAAAAAAAGTTAGAAAGAGAAAGAGTATGATGTGAATAAATAAATTAAAAATCTAATAAATAATTCTTTTTAGAAAACGAAAAAATAATAATTATTTTTGTAATACTATTAAAAAATATTATATTTAAATATAAAATTTTTATATTTAAATAAAAATTATATTATATTTAAACGCCAATACGATACATTGAGCAATTCTTTATTTTATGTGTAAACTAAATATGTTATATTTTTCTATCATTTTATCTTCATTAATAATAAATATTATCTTTGTGGTGACCAGAGGTTCAACAAGGTCGTGTTTGTTAAGGAAATCAAGATTGCTTTGTCAATGAACGAGTCTGACGGCAGGTTTGTGAGGTCGAATGAAGTTGAAAAACGGATGGGCTCTCAAAGTAGCAACTAAGCACGGAGGCGTGCGATGTCGTTGTCAGTGGGTCGTATCAAAGTCGGTCGTCTCAAGTTGCGTTGAACAAACTCAAGTGCGTTGTGAAAGTGTTTCTGAATTGAGAAGACTATAAATTTTACCAAAATGTAAAATTAAAATGTAAGTCTTTACTTACCAACAATATATATATATACGTATAAATTTAAGAACAAAACAATACTGCAACAAAATGATACAAAAACAACTAAAAGAATAATTTAAATATATATAAGTTAGATTAATTATAATAAGAAATGAAGAAAGAAAAAGACACAAAATAAATGTCTATTAAGTCCACACAACGCAATCCACAATTAAACGTAAACATCTTATAAACATCAAATAACCTTGTAGTCTTAACATTGAAAAAACAAATTAGCATATATCAATGGAAAAAAATACTAACTTGAATATAAAAGAATGTTACCAGTATTCATATTTAACAAAAGAATTAATAGTGACAAAGAACGTCTACGTTTGCAAAGCATACACATAAGAAGAAATATTTTTTCCATCTTTTCTCATTGCAAAACCAAAATTATTTAAGCATGCATATAAGAAATAAATTTTGAATAAATTTTTGTAGTCTAATTTTATAAGCAACCATTAGTTGTACAAAGTAATCCAACTTTAGAAAGATTGGAATTACAATATTTTAAACTTGGTGTTTTCTAATTTATTATTTATGCTTATTTTGTTAACTTTATCTTTTGTCAAATTTAAGGTAAAAAAAAGGAGACAATAAAATAGAAAAAAAAAATACAATACAAAAATAGAAGATAAAATACAAGAATTTGTGAAATATGAAACTTGAGGTACTAAAAATTGAGTAGATAGTAATATGAGAATTTGTTAAAATATATAAACTAAAATTAAATTTGAATAATAAAAAATTAAGGCGATTAGAAAGTGAATTTAAAACGTCAGAATAAAAAAATATATTAGAAATATTTATTGATAAGAAGCCCAACACACTTTAATCTACATATATGTAAGAGAAAAATTTTATTTTTTTATTTTTAAAAAGAAAATGCAAATGCTATTTCATCTTTTGTCATTGAAAAGTGAACTAAAAAAGGGTAACCAAAACTATCAAGAAGTAATCAAAGTAAAAACAAAAAGTAACAAGATCGTTGAAAGAGTGGCAAGTGGTACGGAGATAGAAAATTTAGTTAGATTAGCTTTTCTTTACATGTTGTAGATATAAATCATATATATAGATTAATGAATACTGCATCTTTATTAAACTATTAAAACGACAAAAAGTAAACATTAAAATTTTATTGTATCATTCTTGTATTGCGTTGTGGGAGGTATAATTGAACTCGCCACACAAACAAAACCGAGTAAGGGTGGAGCAGAAATATATTCAACGATGGGCATACATCAAAAAAAAAATTTTTTGTTTTTGTTTTTGTTTTGTTCTATTTTTTTTGTTAAAAAAACTAAATTTTAGTAGAGACTATGTAAAAATTTTTAATTTTAGTAGATTTACATAAGAATTTTTAATTTTAATGAGAGACAAAAATATATTAATCATAAATTTTTTTATATAATTAAATTTAATAGGGTATATTGATGATGTGGAGGGATTTAATTAAAAAAAAATACAAAATTAATAATAAATAAAAATTGTAGTATTTCATAATTCAATTTTAACTTTCAAAAATGTTATTTTTGTCACTTTTGTAAAACCTATTAAACTTTTTAATCCATTTAAATTAATCTTATGTCGGCCAATTTTAAATTTATAAATATTGTCAAATAGCCTTTAAAATTAAATGACAGGAAATTCTGAAATACTAAGTTTTTTATTCAAAAATATTTAGAATGAAAACAACGTCCAATATATTAACATATAAAATAAAATTTATATAAATATAAAAGATATGACAGACATCAAGTCTAGTTTAGAGAGAGAGTTTATTTATACATGCTTGAAAATAAATAATGAGCTAAAATACAAATACAAACAAACCACCACTGAACCACAGTAGTCTTCAAACTGGACATGTAGTCAGCATTGCTTTTAGCACCTCTTGGAGGGGGAAAATTACTAAAACGTGAGCTACTGGTTCAGTAAAATATTAGGATTCATTTAAAATAAATAACATTAAATTAATTTCAAATAAAAAGACGATAATTTAAAAAAAATATATCATAAAGGAAATAAAATAATAATATAAATAACTAAAATTAAAATAATATAACTCACGGTTTCATAAACTAGTACTAACACTATTTTAATAAATACTAGTATAAATGCTACCTTAATATTAACGCCAATGTAAATTCTATTTCAATAGACCAATCCATGACAAGATATGTTTTTAGCATTTAAACATAACATATAAGGCAAAATTATCAATCGCTGGTATCTAATGAGCAACTGAGTATAGTAACTTAAAGTGTTATCAAAATTTGCACAAAAAAATCCAAAGTACTCTCCACAGAATATTTTACATTTCATATGTTTTTTTTGGCAAAGTATTAAATATTACCTCCAAAATCCAAATATTCCGAATTAGGACATGCAGTAGTATGAATATAACAAATGCATAGATAATCGGCAGTAGCCTGCACATGAATGGTTTTTTTTTTTTTTTTTTTGGGTGGAAACATGCATATTGGCACTCACTACTTAAGAATATTTAGAATTCACTGGTTCAAATTTATTTTTTAAATAATAAAATCAGATTTTTAAAAGAGAAAACATTCCAGAATAACTTTTTAAAAATAGATTTAAAGCAGAGTACATAAAGGAAGCGACTTGAACAGAACTCATTGCATTCTAGCTCGCGTCACTTCCTAACTTTTAATTATTGGATACTATTACATTACAGCTAAACGAAAAGAAGCACATTTTCTCAATAATTTCAGATAACAACTACACTTACTTTGTACCTTTCAATAGCCGTGAATAAAAAATTCAATCTTCTAATCAATTTATTCAATCTATTTGATTCAACCGGGATTGTAGATTTATAATATTTGATTAATTGAATAAATAAAAATAATTTTTAATCCATTTAATTTTTATTAGATAAGTTAAATAAATTTTAAAAACCTACGTAATCCATCCAATATTTATCTATATATATTTTGTTAAATGATATTTATCTTTAAGTGTTGTTTAAATTATTTGAATATCATTAAATATAAGTTATAAGAATGCATTATTTAATATTTAATATGGATGTAATTTTTGATAATTTTATGAAATATACCATTAATTGTGTTACGTTGTGAAATTTTTGAGTTTAAATTTCACACGTGAATGTATGAAATTCAATTGTTAATATCCCAATAAAATTTTAATTATGAAAATTCAATTTTAAATTTTTGGTGTATTAGGTATTAGTTTGAGGATATTTAGAACATTTTTACAAATTTTGAAATTTTTACAATTTTCACTAAAAAAATTTTATCAAATATTATTTTACCTTATATTTTTATTTTTCATTTATTTTTCTTTTCTTTTTCCGGAATTATCTCTTTTCTTTTCTTCCCTCACCGACACGCTCCCTCACCGAGACACTCCCTCACTTTCTCTCTCGTCTCACCCCTTCCCGATCTCCCTCTCACTCCCTAACTCCCTCACTTGCTCTCTCTGCCCTTCCCCTCCCGAGTCTCTTACTCTCTCTCTCCCTCTTTGTTTTTCTCTCACCAATTCTCTCACACCCTCTCTGCTCTCCCCCTCACCGATTCTCTCTCACTCCCTCACCATCTCTCTTTCTTTTTCTTCTTCTTTTTTTCTCTCTTGTTTCGGCCATCCACCACCGGTCGCTTTCTCAGTAGCTCGACCAGCAGTCGTGCCGGCCCAAGATCGCCGAGCCTAGCACTGCCTTCCTCGCGACCACCCCAAGCCGACAATCGCGAGCCCCCTGTTGCCAGCCTCCGCGAGTCGCCGCTCTGCCTGTAGCCAAGCCAGAATCGTCCACCACAAACCGAAATCGAACCCGCCGGAGCTCGCTGTGATCCAGCCGTTAGTCGTCCGTGCCCAAGACCGCGTGAACTCCTCACCCGAACGCTGCCTTGCTCGGCCGAAGCTCGTGCCCAAGCTAGACCCAGCCGTCGCCTAGCCACCCTTTCACCGCCGACCATTGTGCCCAACACCACCAGCCACCCTCACCGTTTTCCCCAGCCGCCGTGAGTCCCTTTTCCCGGCCCACCGATCACCATCAGCAAAAGGAAAAAAGAAAAGTTGTAGAGATATATTTATATGTGTATATCTGTGTGTATATATATATAATATAACAAATAATAATAAAATTTGAATGAGAATTTTAAATTTGTTTGGGATTTGAAATTGAAAAGGTAGATTATGTCAAAATTTTTTAAAAATATTTTAAGTATTTGTATTAAAAGTGTCGTTTTAAAATTTTGGTGTTAAAATAAAATATCATTTTAAATTTTATAATCAACGGCATACTAATTAATTGAGTTTATTATAATTCGATTATAGAATTTCTGGACAGATAATTAAATTATTTGTGTTTCTTATTTTAGGTACTCGTTGATCGAATTCGGAGAGAAAGACTATCTTGGAATTAGTATAAGAAGTTGATAGTAGATAAATTACTAACGAGGTAGGATATCTTACCCTTTCCTTTGTAGTATGTTATGTTTTCAGTAATTTGGCCAAAATAATTTGAAGAAAATGAGTTTATAAAGTTTTGAAAATTCTGTGACTTAGAAAATATCACGACTTCGGAAATTAAAGGAAAAATATCCGGTTACGGATTATTTGGAAAATAATACGGTATATTTTATTATGTGAATCTTATATCTAAATGAAATGTTGAAAGTTGGATTTGGTGTTAAAGTATATCGAGAGTCAGCACACACATGCGAAGAGTGCACAGCTCGATTGAGAATCACTCATCATGCTTCGGCATGGTGAGGGGGTTCATACAAACCGTACACGAACTAGATGTATATAGGGACACAATTTGTATAATCACGATTCTACGTTTATAATTCGGTATTGCATTGAAATATTTAGTATGATGTTAGAAAATATCACGTTTATAAAGTTTTGAAAATTTTGTGATTTAGAAAATATCACGACTTTAGAATTAAAGGAAAAATATTCGATCATGAATTTTTTGAAAAATAATATGACATATTTTATTATGTGAATCTTATGTTCAAATGAAATGTTGAAAGCTGGATTTGGTGTTAAAGCATATCAGGAGCCAACATACACGTGCGAAGAGTGCACAATTCGATCGAGGATCACTCATCATGTTTCAGTATGGTGAGGGAGCTCATACAGACCGTACACGAATTAGATGTATATAGAGACACAATTTGCATAATCACGATTCCACGTTTATAATTTGGTACTGTATTGAAATATTTAGTGTAATGATCAAAATAAAATGTTGAAAAATGTTTTTTAAAAAAATCCTACTAGGTCTTTTGCTCATTGTTTTAAAACTAGTTAGGAAATAAAAGTGACTAGAGGATACGGACTGCTTGGAATCACCAGTGGACAACAAGGACTAAGGACATTGAAGTAGTGTTCTTTACTTTAAGGCCAAGTATGTATATGAGCCTTCTAGGATTGGAAATTGTAAATTTTATTTTTGTATTCTTACTTATTTTATTTTATCTAAGTATGGATTTGTGGGATATGGATACCTCACCACCTGATATTGTGATAAAATTTGAAATACAGATAATAACTAATTTAAGATATACAAGCATATTTTGTAAACAAGTTTAAAGAGACGGTAAAATGTAAAATATAAAAACTAACAGACTTAGGAATTTGGGATTTCTTTTATTTATTTATTCAATACCTCATACCTGTCATTATCCCGGACTTTTGGAACGTGACACCTGTCGCTGTTTTAGATTTTGGACGTGACAAATTACTTTAGTATTCTTATATTTTTTAGTGATTCTTATAATTTATATTTATTTTATATTCGACTATTAATGAAATTATATTAGATTTTTTTTATAGGGTTTGTGATAGAATTTATTTGAAAATTATCATGAGTTTAATTCATTTTTTCCCACTTAAATTTCATTTATTATTAAATTTTTAATATCATTTATTATTAATTTTTAATAAAATATATAACCTACTAAACTCAACTTCATCTTAATTAAGTGGATTGATTTTTTACATTGATTGAATCAGTAAAAAATATTTTTAAAAGTTAAAAAATTACAAAAATTCACCGAATAATGATTAAATAGATTGAAAAACCAAAAGAGAAAGCCACGGAACCGCCCAATATTCACCCCTGCCTTTCAATAATTTAACATGATAACTCAACCATTGTCCAATATTTGATCGCTCCCCTTTCCGTCGGATGACTAGATATATAAAATAAAATGAAGCTCAACAAACGACAGAGGGCCAAAACAAAGTAGCTTCAATACATGAAAACTTTGCCCAAAGATTCCTTCTAGTATCCTCTCCCACGTTGCTAGGTAACCACAGGTCCTGATCCATGGAGGAGACTATACTTCTGTTTCCATGTCCAGGCATGCAGAGCCACTTGGCTTCCACGGTAGAGCTCGCCAAACTCATCCTTACTTACCACCCCTCCTTCTTCATAACCATCATCGTCCTGGACCCGCCGCCAAATTCCGATCAATATCACTCCGCCGCCTTCAAAAACATCACCTTCCACCATCTCTCCCCCATCTCCGGTCACGACTTCCCTCCAAATCTCTACTCTGTGGAGCACTACTTTGAGCTCCCTCGTCTCTACAATCCCAGCATCCGTAAAATCCTTCAAACACTTTCCGAGAAGACTAAACTAAAGGCCTTCGTTATCGATTTCTTCTGCGACGCGGCTTTTGAAGTCTCCACCAGTCTCAACATCCCGACTTATTATAACTTCACCACCAACGTAAGCGGCCTCGCCTTGTTTCTCTACTTACCCACCATAGACCGCCGGATCGGAAAGAGTATTAAAGATATGGAAATTCCCATCTCTGTCCCCGGCTTGCCTCCGATTCCGCCGTCGGATATTCCGTTAACGATTCAAGATCGGGCCACTACTCTCTTCAAGTACTTCCTGAACACATCGACCCACTTGACGGAATCGAGCGGGTTAATCGTAAACACGTTTGAAGCGCTGGAAGAGACCAGCCTGAAAGCATTGCGTGACGGGCTTTGCTTGCCGGAGAAACCGACTCCGCCGATATTCTGCGTCGGACCGCTCGTTTCGACGGGGAACAGTTTAGATGGAAAGTTTCGTAGTAGTGAAGACAAGTACTGTATGAGTTGGCTTGACCGGCAACCGAGTAAAAGCGTCGTGTTCTTGTGTTTTGGAAGCATGGGGTTTCAGTTCCCGGCGAGGCAGCTGTATGAAATCGCGGTGGGATTGGAGAACAGTGGATTCAGATTCTTGTGGGTGGTGAAGGACCCACCGGAAGACGAGAAGATGAGCTTGGAGGAAGTGCCGCCCAAGGGTTTTCTAGAGAGGACGAAGGAGAGGGGACTGGTGGTGAGGAAATGGGCCCCACAGGCAAAGGTACTGAGTCACGACTCGGTGGGTGGGTTCGTGACTCACTGCGGGTGGAACTCGGTGTTGGAATCGGTCTACGCCGGGGTTCCGATGGTGGCGTGGCCGCTCTACGCGGAGCAGAGGCTGAACAGGGTGGTGCTTGTGGAGGGGTTGAGGGTGGCGTTGGCGATGAGTCATGACGATTCGGGAGATCGGGAAGGGTTCGTGAGTGGGGCCGAGTTGGAGGAGAGAGTTAGGGAGTTGATGGAGTCGGAGTCGGAGAGAGGGAGGGCAGTGAGGGAGAGGGTTTCGATGATGCGAGACGCTGCGGTCAATGCAATGGGAAGTGGTGGGTCCTCTCGTCTTGCATTGACCAAGTTGACTGAGCAGTGGAAGCAAGGCAAGTCATGAATCATGAACAGCTTTTTTAGTTTTTAATTGGCCTCCAGAGTCGCTGCAAAACGATGGTCAATACATATTCACATGTATGCATGTTTGACGTTAGATTGAGCCTACATATAAGTAGATTTATTTATGGCAAAAATGTACGAGAAATTCGAATTAGCTCGTTAATTATGTTATTCCATACGTTATATGACGTGCTTGGAAAATTATGAAAATAAAAATAGAATAAAGAGTTAATTTCATGCACTTATCCATTGACGCTAGAATCTCGAAAGGGCAATTAAAGTAAAACTATTGAAGTTAATAGCATATTACGTATAAATAAGTTTTTAAATGTAAATAAACAAGATATTTATGTTTTACTAAATACAATAATTTATTTATTAAATGGTTGCATGGTAATTTCACATGATTTTAACAAAAAAATTTAAAAGTTTGAATCTCCGTCCAAGTTATAATAAAATCATTAATTTATCAAATATGTTTCTTATATTAGCATTTTACCAGATATTCCCTTGAAAGGAAGAGGCAGCAGCCCAAGAATGTCAATGCTAGTTGAGTAGGCCGTAACGTGCCTAAGTGTTTTTTCTTGCCTAGCCCGAGCCCATTTCGGTGAATAAGAGGCAAAAACCAGACAAAAAAACATATTAGAAATTGTTTCACCACTTCGATTTGATGGGTTCAAACTCAATTACTCGATCCTGTATCTATATTAGATATATTAGTCTATCTCAAACCTTTTAATTCATGATTTATATTGTATTTTAGGATCAAAATTATTATTTATAAAAAAAAGGAATTATACTAATTATGTAAAAACATAATTTTTAATATAAGTTTAAATTCAATTTTTATTATTTAAACACTTTTAATTCGAGATGAAATTTTTTATTCTAAACTTGAACATCAAACATAAGGTTCATTTTCTGATTTAACTTATTTTAAATTTAACTTAAAATTTGAACTCATGATCCAAACAAACCTTAATTTAACTGTTGTGATGAGAATGAAAAATAGTCAACTACTTTTAAAGTTTGAAGAACCTTTATTTTAGCTAATACATATAGCTAATAAGACCTTTTAGCATATATAAGCTATTTCGTTTGGGATGGCCAGAATACAGTAAAAATAAAACTTGGAATTGGCTACAAAGCATTTTTTAGCAATAAATAAAAAAAAAAACAATTAGCTACAAATCTTACCTTTGTACCAAGGTTGTAGTTACAGAGCAGACAATAAAAGGACGTAGCTACAAAATTTGTATTATGTATTTTGTAGCTAGATGTCATGCATTAGTTACAAAAGTAAGTTTATAGCTAAATATAAAATTTTAGCTATAATTTTTTTTTGGTAACTAATGACTATGAATTTTTTAGCTGATATAGCAAATTTTATATCTAAAAATAGTGTTTTAGACCAAACTAACCATTTTTCACTAAATAGCGACAAATTAGTTATAAAATTTATAAATTTGTAACTAAAAGACCTTTTTATTAAAAAAAATAAAAAATTTGAATCATTTATAATATCCCAAACAATGAATTGAATCACATTATTTGTTACTGCAAATTTTTTTTGACCAAAATTACAAATAAAAGTAAAGTTTTTTTTTTTTTCAAACCGCAAATTTATACAATATAACAAAATCCAAGTATATGCAATGATTTTAAGAATCATAAAATGTTTACACGTCTAAAAAAAGTAGTAACTATTGGTATATAAATCTTTAAGAGGTGAATCAACTTTCTCCTTCATCTTTGAAGTCCTACAAAGAAATGAAGAAGAAAACAGATATATTACTAATGCAATAGAATGTTCATAAGTACTTAGTAACTACTGTAGACCCTAAGGCAATACTTGTATTAACACAGAGCTTAAACTAATTAACAAACTTGCTTAGTGCATGTAAAAATGAAAAATCAAGACAAACGCAGGAAAAATCAAGAAAACAGACGAAATTAGGCATATCAAAATGATCAAGATTCCTCAAATAAAATATATTGCAAGCCAAAACAACTCTCATAACTTAAAAGAAAACTCAACAATTGCAGCAATACAAAATTAGCTTTTTGCACCTCGAAAGAGTAGAGGGGGTATAAGCACAGGTGGAATCAAGACTCAGATTTTTCTTGAGAAAACTGCAACCGGACAATTTCCAAAGATCAACAAATTTATGCATAGTTATATGATTGTACTTGTCAAAGGATAGGGGCATTTGGTTTTATTTGTGAGAATGATTTTTTATTTTCAAAAACGTAAAAAATGAAAATGGTCCAAAAAAAACGTTTGTTTATTCAATATTTTCAAAATCATTTCGAAAATATCATTTTCAACTATTTTGTTTTTTTAGGTTTTTTGAAAACTAAAAATAGTTGTTTTCACCTTTTTGTTTTCATTCTCTCCCCCCTTCTCCTTTCTCTTTCTTTACATGTGCAGCATTAGTGACAACGACTACGTCCAATGATGGCCTCCATTTCTGACGAAAGGCGACAACCACGGATTGACTACGATGACAATGACTATCGACTCGTAACATAAATCTCTCGAAAACAACCATTGTGACAACTCTCATTTTTGGCGAAAGGATAACGACTATAGACTAGTGACAACGATGACCACGAAAACACAACCCAGATTCTTGCAAAGAGGACACCCAAGAAACTCACTATGACACTCTCCATCTGTGGCTGCGACAAAGACTATTAGGTTATGCGTTTGGAGGTCGTCGCTGGCACTAGGATTTCATGTTTTTGGGACTGTTGCCGCAATCACATTTATTCCAGAACGATAATGCTACCGTCACGGCTCTAGGTAGCCATCGTTGCCGCCACCGCTCTATGTTGCCATTATCACCACTAATTAGAGTTTAGACCACCAATGTCTTTCAACTCTACCTCTTATTATAAAACCTACCACTAAATGGTTTTTTCCTTTTTAAATTATGACTAATAATTTATTTTTTATTATTCTTAATTAAATAGATATTTAAATAAAGTTTCATTTTTATATTTTTCAAAATATACACATAAAAATATAATCAAATATAATTTTAAAAATAGTTTCAATATAGCTTTTAAAATATTTTTATTTTTAATTTTTTAAAAAATAAAAAATATTTGAGAAATAATACTAAACACCATGTACGTTTCCTAACTTTTTTAAAAGGTTAGGGAATGAACATTTTCATTTTGAGACTTTGTGAATTTGCAAAACATAAATATATACCCTTTCCAATCAAAAATAAAAGATGTTCTACTCTACTTTTTTATTTATGGTGATATATGGGAATCTTTCACAGTTTCAAATGTGTCCAGCTCACCTTAGTTAATTTTGTTTATTAATGATTGTATTAGAGTTTTTTTTATATTTTTCATGATTTTTTTTTAAACTTTAGTGTCTTAACTCAAAAGCAACATAATTAATTGATTGATTGATTGTACAATTACACCACTCGACCTTACGCCACTTAACATAATTAATTAGGCTGATTGGAAAACAAAAAGAAAAATTGATTATAATCTCAAAACAAAAAAATCAAGTAATGCAACGTAGCTAGGGTACAAGGAGACGTGGCCTCATGGTAGCGATAATATTGAAGTCAATAATTATGAGTTCACGGGCGAAAGAACTAAAAGAGGGGCCCGTGAACAACGACAAAGGTCTCTGATTCAAGAGGATAATGCAAACCAAACAAAAGCATCTGGCGCTTTTAAATAACTCCGAATCCGACAAAGATCTTACGAAAGAGGTCGACACTGGTAGTGCTACTTTTGGATTCTTCCCCTATTTCTCTCTCTCTGCTCATTGTTCATTCAGTTGCTGAAAAACACCCGTGACCACGAATTTTAGAGCACTCCTCTGAGAAACGAAAGAGAAATTTGATATAAAAACTACATAAAAATAAAGTGGCTAATTTGCTGAAACTGTTTCAGCATACAGTTAAACATGGAAAGTCAAGAATATTAGATATTAATTTGTCTCAGCTATTATAGCAACGTGGCTAAGAACACCAGCTCAACGAATAGTACGTTTCATCTGGTATTTAAATTAAGGACATATGCAAAATAGTTTAAAAATTAGCTGTCGGGTTTAAGATTCTTGATCAATCACATACAAATTAATAAAAACATATAAATACATAACTAACCAATAGATTAGTTTAGTGAAAGTCATAATCTACTATGTAACCCAACTAGGATGTATAAATTGATTTTATTTTAAAATAATAATCAACTACTACATGCAATTAGTCTTGAGAATTTAATAAAAACAGCAACATAAACGCTATCTTATGAACCCACTAAGTAACAGCATGTTGATCAAAGTTAGAACTTTATACTAGCTAGGTACTACTCTTTAATTTTCACCAAATTTCACCAACAAAGATATAAGTTTTCATGCAATATTTGCAGTTGAACAATGATAAAAGAACGCAAATTGCTAAGTATGTAATTGAATTTTTATCATCTCACACGCTAAATTAGATTAAAAAAAAAAAAAACTTTAAGCATCTTTTCGTTGAGTAGAATACTGTGTAATGTATATAAGCATTATTCCACGTAAAAAATGAACAACATGTATGAAATTAGATAATTTTTATACTTTGGAAATGATAAAACATTACAGAAAATAAAATCTACTTTTTTTTCGATCTACTTCATTCATTCCCTCTAGAAAAACAAAAATCAAGCAAAGAAGTAGCTATTTTACCTGTTATTTTTTTTTTGGTTCCCATTTTTTCAGGCCATAGAAAATATGTCTTGCTTAATTTCTTGAAAACAATTATGAAATGCACATTATTACAAACATTTAATTGTGAAAAAAAAAGAGGACAAACGATCGTTTTTTCTTGACACCTTCAACCCGGGACTTTCTTTCATTTTTTTGAACTTGAAACCCTTCTGATCAGAACTAGCAAACAAAGCACTCGATACAACACAAAGAACCCAATCAATATGTAAATATTGGTCCACCTCTGCCTCTCATGAAGCCCTCTTTTCTGCAACACATCGCCTCCGGTCACCATGCACTCCTTGTTCTCCTCGTACCACAAAAAACACGTCGAAACTAGACAACCATACTCGTTGATAAGAAGCGCGTCTAGGGCGTACTTGTACATGGAAAAGAAGTGCATGAAGAGCCAGTAATTGGGTAAACTGTCTTTCGAGATGAAATAGCCAGAGAAGAGAAAGAAAGCTGCAAGAAGTATGGTCACGAGCGAAGTCCCGGCGATATAATTCGGAGCCAGCGAGCTCAAGAACAGGACAAACGAATTCGCCATTAGAACAATGATCCAAATGACCAATACAAAGTAAGCAAAAGCTTGCCAAGAAGTGCAGAGGCCTACCAGGAAGTAGACAGAGACAGAATATATGATTGCGATGGCCAACAAGTAAGGCAAGAACACGAGAGTGTTGGCTATGAGATAAGAAGAGAGCCTGTAAACTCCGCTAGAAGTTTCCCTTATGAGAATTGGCCTCTCGTTGAGGAAGATTGGAAGAGCTTCGGTTGTGGAAGAGAGGAGGAAAGTAAGGGTAAAAGCGAAGAGACCAAACCTCTTCTCAATGCCTTCTTTGTCGTATCCGATGTTGACGTAAATGGTTCCTAGAACAAGTCCCACAATGAGAGCCTCCAACGTGTTGGTTAACAAAAGCTGTCTGGTTCTGTAAATTATCCTCCAAATCCTGTTGTATAAAGTGAACACTTCGTGAACTCTTGAGCTTTTATACCTTATGACATTATTTCTTGCATCTTTATCATATTGATCGGAAGGAGAATCTGTAGGTGATGAAGGGTCGGTTATGGCTTTTAACTCGTGAAGCTGGTCCAGTACTTCCATGGCGTATTCGAGTGGGTTGAGCTGCGAAGGGACGGTGAAGCCATTGCTGAGCAAGAAAGATTGGAGTGAAGAAAGAGTCCCGTGGTGAACTACTGTTCCTTTGGAAAGCAGGAGAATTCTGTCAATGGTGGAAAGGATCTTGAAGCTGGGTTGGTGGATGGACAAAACGACGGTCCGGCGACGGGAGACGCAGATGGATTTGAGGATCTGCATGACGTTGAAAGCCGAGGTGCTGTCGAGGCCGGAGGTGGGCTCATCGAGGAGGAGAACGGCGGGGTCGTGAAGGAGGCTCAGGCCGATCGAGACGCGGCGTCGTTCGCCGCCGGAGAGGCCGTGCCCCAGGAGGACGTCAGAGAGGTGGGTGAGGTTGAGCTCGGCGAGGATGGAGGAGACGACGGCGTTTAGATCGGAGGACTTGGCTGGGATGAGGAGGCGGGCGGCGAAGGCGAAGGTCTCGGAGACTGTGAGGAGGGGGAGGGAGGCGTCGTGCTGGGGGACGTAGGCGGAGAGCTTGCGGAAGGAGGAAGGGACGAGAGGGGAGGAGTTGAGGAGGAGAGTGCCCTTCGTGGGGGATGTTCGGGCGGCGAGGATGTCGAGGAGGGTGGACTTGCCAGCGCCGCTGGGGCCGACGACGGCGAGGATTTGGGACGGGTAGGCGGTGAGGTTGACGTGGCGGAGGATGTGGGTGGGAGGGGTGGTAGTGCATAGTGGCTTGAAGAGGAGGTCAAAGGGTGCTAGTAAGGAGGTGATGGTGGTTGACTTGGTGTAGGAGATTGATGAGGCTGTGAGTTCGTAGGTTTTCAGTTGTGGTGATGGGGATTGGGATTGGAATTGGTCTTCCATGGAGAAAGTATAGCTGAGGAAGTGAGAGAGAGAGAGAGAGACGATCAAGTAGTTCTAGCTATACTTAGTTGGGTTGAAGAGAGAGAAATCATGATATTGTGGAGGTGTTTATTATTGAGGAGGATTTGGTCTATCTATTTTAATCAGTTAATTAGAAGAGGATCCGAAATAAGAATAGCTAACGCTGCAATCAAACTAAAGCGCACCCTAATGTTGTTGGTAAAATTGGAGGGATAAGAATAGGAATGTGAAAAAAAAAAGATAAATTAGCTGTCTAACATTCCCTCTAAAAACTAACTAATTATTAGTTCTATAAACTCATTTGTTGAATTGTATTTTTGTTTTTGTGACCATCCATCATTTATTGTGCTATCACGCTCATTTTCAAATCATTAAACCACGCGCAGTTTCTCATTTTAGTTTTGAGGTTTTTTTTTTTGCTAGAATTTTTGTTTGGTGTACATATATCCTTGTATTTATATTATCTTTAATTACCCATAAAATTGTCCCAATCTTTTCTCCTTGAGGCGGGGCCGGATGGAATTATGTTTATGTCCTTGAAAAATCTGTTATCAAGATCACCGTTTCTTTTTGCACCCCTTTTTGCTTGGAAGAACCGGAAGAATTACATACATGTATATAGATATAAAAGAAGCATGTGAACAATAACGATAACTTTGTTGTTATATTCCACCTCAGATGATCACAAACGAATAAGATAGTATTTGGAAAGTGATTGGAAGTAGTAGTGGGAATATTTGCTATTAAACAATAGAAAACACCAGTGGATCATCGTCCTCCTCACCTTGTGTTCACGAGCCCACACTGTTTCTCTCATAGCTAGCTAGTCTCACCCATCATCTATCTTCTCTCTCACTCTCTCTCTCTCTTTCTCTCTCTCTTCATACGATGATTTTGTCGTATGTCTTGGATGAATCACTAACAAGTCCATGCCTTCACTTGACGACGAACATTTGCATTAAATAGTTGCACGTCCGTGATTCATCCGTATTATTGTTAGTTCTGCGTGTGTACAGTACAGTTTTGAGTCTTTGACGGAGAACTGCTATGACAGAAACCAACGGAAGAAGACGAGTAGACGACACAGTGAAAAATAGATTGGGGACGGCCGCATTAGTTAATTATTAACCGTGGATTCTATCTATCTTATAGGTTATAACAATATTTTTTTGATTTTTTTAATCTTTACTATTTATTTTTACAATTTCAATCTTTTTCAACATCTCAAATAAAGATATCAATTCTTTCTTACAAAAACCCTAAGAACTTGGTTTGTTTGTATACATTTTTTCAAGTTATTCATGAGATCATCTAGTGGTGGTGGGAGGACGCATTTTGAGCTAGCATAAAACAGAATTGAATTTCTTCACAAGGTGAATTGAAAGGGCCTTTCTTTTTTCTTTTCTGTCTTTGCTCTCTAATTAAATTATGGAAATTAGCTCAAGCCAAAGCAATTCATGTAACCATTTTATGTTCGTGTCTTCAAACAAAAAAGTAAATTAGTTAAATATATTTTATGCGGATATATATGATTATGATACCTCTATATCAACGTTACACGATTAAAAGATGATGTCAAAAGCAAATTAAAATACCAATTCGATATAATTGTTTGGCATGTAGTACGGCACACAAACACATCTAAACATGTGAAAGATTAATAACACGACCCAATTATGTAAAATCGACATTTTTAGGACTATGTATGACATGGTTAGTAAAAAAGGTATAATAGCTTAAAACACACAATCTTTATATATATATACATATACACATACTTTTGTTTTTCAAATCAACAATTATCTCTTTTATATATGATTAAGTTTCTACATTTTATCTCAAGATCTCGAAACTATAGTCTTCATTTCTTTGTAAGTAAGTATATGATTATTGTGTTTTACTCCTAATTGGTCATTTCTACGTTCGATACCTTTTTAATCAATGTTACTTTGAAACTCATTAATTTATGACTCTTTATATGTATCTTAAAATTGACTTGAACTAAAACGCGTCGCACAAATCAATTTATATCACGTCGTTTTCGCGTAACCGATAATTGTCAGCTCCCGTCACCCATCAGTTTTCCTGCTTCTGTTTAGCCCAGAAGATTGGGTCTACTGCGAATGGGTTTCACTCGTCAATTTATCAGGCCTAGATACGAGGGAGAGAGATAATTCTCGATTGCCCAAATGTTCCGAGGTCCAAGAGACTGACTTCGTCTAGTTTAGGGTTTATTTTTTCTTATTTTTATTTTTTCAAGTAAAGGGTAGTAGCTTCTTCGTCAGTTTCTCGTCGAGGCACTGGACTCCATTAATCAATTAATAAATCCTCTCAAAAGTTGGAACTAACGGAAGAGATGCAATTAAACTCCTTTAAACACCATATATTATCCGATTCAGGGATTCATCTCAATCATTATTTGGGCCTGTCACTTCAAGGAGTGCCTTACGAATCCGTGGACGCACCAAGGGCTCCAAGCTGGTTCAGGTACTAATTTGAAGCACAGTTCACATGGACCCCCTCTCAAGTTCAAAATATGCTCATGCACTGTGTCTCTCGCCTAGAATAATATTATTTAACAGCCGAAAAAATTACAATGACATGATTGAATAATTGAATAGCCTTCTTCCTGCAAGATTGTTTGAAGACATTAGTAAAAGTCGATTTAGCTTATCTGGTTAATCCATTTTAATTGTGGTTGCGAGGGATCCGTTGTGAAAAGCACGATGGTCATTTTCATATTTCAGGAAAAGCACAGGCACCATAATTTGAGTGGGGGGATTGCTTTGAGTTGAAGAAAGAGGTATATATATTTCGGGACTACTCTTGATAATCCTATTTATTTTCGGTCCATATGTACAAAGAATTAGTAATAAATTAGAACCTACTAATTAGAAGCTGAATCATTACCAACCTTTTCGAACCTCACTTAGAAGATTCTTCAATTATTTGTTTGAGACAGTATATGATTAATCTCATATATCAAGCCATATGTAACCGAAAACATGTTTGAAAATAGGTTCACAAACTATCAGTTAGGCTAAAAGAGTAAGGAGCAACCAATTACTCGTGGCATATATTTTGGTGGAGGGAAGTTCAATTTTGGTCCCTGTGCTTTCAACTTAGTTTTGATTTTTACACATCTCACTTTTGATGATAGCAAGAGTTCAACGTTGATACATGATCTATCTATTATGATAGGAGTCATGAATCATAACTTGTAATATATAAATTTTTATATTAAATCTCTTATCCTTCTATCCATGTTACTTATAAATTCCTATTGAGATGCTGATTTAAAAAAACATAAAGACACCATTAATTCTCTAAAAAAAAAAAACACCAATCACACAAGTAGGGCCATACCATACAATATAAATATCAAAAGCACTTAAGAACAATACAACCCCTTCTTTGCAACACCAATTCATTCAAATCCAAAACCAAATTCCCTCTCTCTCTCTCTCTCTATATATATATATGTATGTATATATAACCATGACGACAGGAACCAACAATAAAAAAAAAAAAAAAAAAAGAGGAGGATCTTGCATGGTTGCTGGGATCCTATAAAAGACCCTAATAATTGTCCCGTTTGTGTTTCCGTACGTCATGCGAGTGAGAACTCCCAAAATTCGTTTGGGCTCAATCTCCGTCGAAACTCTCAATGTAATCTCTTCCTCCAACTCTCCATCTTTCAGCTTGAAACTCAACGCACTAGTCACGGTCAAGAACACCAATTTTGGCCACTACAAGTTCGACAACACCAGGGTCACTGTCTCCTACCGAGGAACTCAGGTTGGAGAGGCCACCATTTTCAAGTCACGCGCCGAGCTTCGATCCACGGAGAAGTTTAACATTAAATATGGTTTCATTGACTTCGAACAAGGTTTCGTCGAAGTCTCACTTGGAAAGCGACGTAAATTTGAAGAAGTTGACGTTTAATGCTCGTGCCAAGTTGAACGGCAAGGTGCATCTTCTTGTAGTCTTTAAGAAGGAAAAGTCCGCGGAAATGAACTGCATTTGTGGTTAATACCTCAACTAAAATGATCAACGATTTGTCTTGCAAGTGAAATTAACGTTTGCAATTCCTCTATTTTTTTCTTCTTTAGTGTATTTCTCTTTTGGGGTTTATTTTGTTGATTAGTGACGAAGATTTGTATTAATTTTGCGTAATTTTTTGTGTGGAGGGAGAGTAATTTGTAAGTCGTATATGTCCAATATTTTGCATTTCTTTGTTGTTTATGATTGTGTTTATCATATTGGATTTGATTTGATAAAGTGCTCTCAATTGATTAATAATGTTGTCTTTATCTTCTGTTATCTAATTTTATCAAGTTCTTTGGCTTTAATTAATCTTTGGTTTTACTTTAATTCCATTATTATGGGATCGAAACTTCCTTTTTTTTGAGCTGCACATGCATGGATTTACTTAACATGCCTTTGCTATATTTCTAGGGGTTTTTATTTGAACTTCGCATTCTACACTTCTTCTATTTTGTCTCTCTCTTCTTAACCAACAACTTTTTTTCCCCCTAGATCGAAATGAATTAGAAAAAGAAAGAAAGCTGAAGCCAACGAGTGATGAGAATTGCAAGTTGTGGGAAAATTAGTACTCAACTGGCATGTGTTAATTCCACAAGCAACGTATATGCACTCTCTTTGTGAATGTGTAGACAAAGTACACTTAATTTGAAAGAATGGACACCTTTGTTACTGGTTTTCCTGACGTAATATATATTATATACAGATATATATATTTACATGCGGAAATAAAGAAGGGAATTATTCACCTGAGTTGGACTAGTGTTAAAAAAAGAGAAAGAGAGAAGAAGAAGAAGAAGCAAGATTCCATGTATATACGTGGCCCTACTACATATCTACATAAACAACCCATTTTATATGACAATCATATTTTTTATTGGTCTCTTCGTTTTGATTTTTGATACCTACACATCCTTCTGAAGCTCTACCCTTATTCCCTTTTTTTTTTTTTTGTTCCTTTTCCTATTTTGTGTCCTAAATTGTTCCTTTAACGTTGCTATTCTAATTATTTAGAATAAAAGAGGACTTGATTTTTGTTTCAATTTTTAGCCAAAATTTTCGAATATGTATGATAATCCATGGTTGATATTAAGTCAAAATTTCAAACAACATAAAGCTTTTTTTTAATAGAGAGAGAGAGAGAGAGAGTAAAAACAACATGAGCAATTAAACGTGTTCCTAGGTCTTCTTATTAAAAAAAAAAAAAAAGGACGTGTACTTAGGGACAAATTCTAAACGACGTGTAGCTCGAACAAAAAGCCAAAAAGAAAAAGAAAAAAGAAAAAACATGATAACCAACCACTTGTACTAGAAACTAGAAAGCAATAAATACGATGTGGTTAATATTGTCGTTCGAACTCCCTGTATACGAGCTCTTGAAATGGCACCATTATGCCATTTGACAAAATTAAATAAAAACAAAAAAACCTTGTTTTCGAATAAATCCTTTTGAAAAGTATAAGAGCAGTTCGTCATTACCCTGGGCGTTCCTTGGAAAACGAAGAAATTGCATGCTGTGACTATAACTTAAAAAAATAAACAACATTTTTTATAATTACTAATTGAAATGAATAGCATTTTTTAAAAATGTTTAAAGTTAATAATAAATTAATTAGTTAAATAATTTAGTTATTTATTGTAATTTACTTCAAATATTTTATAATTACTTCTTTTAATTTCATAAAAATGTTATTTATTACTTATAAATACATAACGTATTATATGTCCTTTCCAATCAATTGGTCATAATATTTGGCGCTAATTATAAACAATATTCATCCACCAACATTAGAGAAATTATAATGAAAGAAAAAGAAATAAAATTTTATTAAGATATTAAACAATGATATTACTTTCTTCTTTTATAGAAAAATACTTTTTATGTTAATTTAACACTGAAAATAACTAATTAGTTTGATAGGATATTAGACTAAATTATCATTTTTTTTTGTTGGCGACTTTTGCGTGATGTAAGATTATAGTTGAGTTTTTTTTTTAAATGATCTATTTACATTTTTTTTTAAGAGCTATGCTAAAATATCCGTTATTGTTTTAGGCAATCATGTCTATCATCTTAGAGAGGGTCTTTGACTTCCACTTGTGTAGCTCTATCGCTCGGGATGGGGTTGTTTCGAATGGAACTGCTCAATATGGCTGGACTCCATAAATTCTGCAGGTGTTGATGTGGTAATTAGTGATGCTTCCCAAATTGTTTTGCTGGGGTGTTTATAGTACGTGGATTCTTGAATCGGACGCTATCAATGTGCTTAGAGCTATTTCAAGTCCTTTAACCCGAGCTCCGGAATCAAACATCACTTGGGATGTCCAAGACATTATGTCTCAAGCTGATAGTGGCACTACAACGACATATCTCGTCATGGTTTTTCATGATTTTGTCCCTTTTGTGCTTGGAACAGTTGTTTATAGCACTAATATTTCAAGTTTGCAATGAAACGAAATCTGTTATCTAAAAAAAAAAAAAAATTATTTTATATCATCCTAATTTTACGGTCATTTTTTTACTGTCATTAGCAAAAGGATTATACTGATAATTAACACACAAAATAAGGTTAAGGAGCTACTCTAAGGGGCTCTCAATAATTTTAATCCAACTGTTGATTTCCATGTTATTCTAAAAATAATCAGGATTCCAAACGTCGAGTAATATATATTAATCTTGTTTGAATAAATATTCCTAAAACGTTTCACCACGAAAAAACTTACACTCTGCAAACAGCATACACATCACAAATCGGTCTAAAAATATATATAACATTCAAAGAGAGAGAATTACTGATTCTAATCAAATTTATTAATTCTATTCGCACTTCAAATCTTGGACCAATTTGTTTTCCAAATTAACAGTGATATTGCAGGTCATTTCAGCAGTTTTCTTCCTCTTAAACACCTCCATCAAATGCACCTTCCCGCTTAACTTGGACTCGCCTGTCAGTGTCAAGAACCTGGATTTCACATCGTTCGCTAAGTTCGAATTCTCGATCTCCAATTCGGCTGCTACGTTCATCTTCTTTGTCGACCGAGCTTTCGCCTTTCCCTTCTCGACAGAAGCGTCGCCAACCTGATCGTTCCCTCGGTAAAAAAACGCAATTGAGCTCTCGTCAAACTTGAACTGTGCGAAGTTTGTGTTCTTGACGCCGATTTCAGCGTCGAATTTCATACGAACATTTGTGCTTGAGCTGCTGATAGTGAGATCTTCGATGGCGATGGAGCGAATGCGGAGTTTCGGGGTTTTGAGACGCAGTACGGTATGCGAAAATACCAGTATGATCACTGTCAGAAACACTACAAAAGTGGTGATATAGGCCAGCTTTCTCATGCGTTTCTTGTGGCGCAACTCTTTGGCAATGGATGCAGACTCTACGTTGGTTTTGGCTTGAATTTGAACATTTTCCGCCATTATTAGGTTTTGTTCAACTGTAATCAAAAAAGATATAGCCGGCTTAAAATGTCTTAAAATAAAAGGAATAAGATTTGTCACTCTCTCTTTGTGAACTTGGATATTGGAAGAAGATGACATACATTATGGAGACAAGCAAATGATATATATATAGAGATATATATATATATATATAGAGAGAGAGAGAGAGAGAGAGAGATAAATAATTTATCAACGTGTACTCTTGGCGTAATTCCAAAAGCGTCCAACAAATTTTAGAACTTTATATTGGACCAACAACTAATCAACCTATCTTGAGTGTGTAGCAGTTGCTGGTTTGGTTGAAAAGTAAAAGAACAAAATAATTCTGTGTACGTTTTTCATATTAAGAAAAAGGTGCACGGACTTGAGTGACTATTATAAAATAATTCTCGGTAGTTTTTTGTGGCAAAGAATAAAATAATTTGGTGTACTTTTTGTGGCAAAAAAATAAAAATAAAAGACGAACGGGACTTGAGTGATTAAGAATCCAAGATAATTCTGGGCATGTTTTTTGATACACCAAAGAATGAAATATAATTCTGTGTACTTGAGTGATTAATTTTGACTTGCTACAATACTTGGTTTGAAGCTTTCTTGTTTGTTTTTGGTTTTTAAAGTAAAATATTGAAAAATATATGTCGAGCCAAGTGCCAACTCGACCTTTCCTCATTAGCTGAGCCTTCCAATTAATCCCTTTCATTTATAGAAAATTCAACTCGAGACTCACGTTAAAATCAAAATAAAAATAAAAATAAAGACGCGAGACTCACGACTGTTGAGTGTGAATGTGAGCAAAATTAAATGGGAACAAAAATTAAAACAAAGCAAAACAAAACAATAAAAGAGAGAGAGAGAGAGAGGAGGAGACCTCCATTCGAGAGAGAGAGAGAGGAAGAGACCTCCATTCGACATCTTTCAACGCGTTTGAAACCGGTCCAAAATGGTGTGCCTTCTAAGTTGTTACCATATAACTTGGTCAACTTATTATTTTATCTTCATCTTTTCTCTTTGTTTACGATAACTCGAGAGTCTCGAGTTATTCGGGCCATGTTTCCACACTTAAATAGCTCGTTTTTAAGAAGTTTTATAATTTTAAGGAAGTGTTTTGAGTTTTTTTTTTTTGGTCGGTTAGTGTTTTTGTTGTGTTATGTTATCTTGTAACCATTTGATGTCCTAGGAAGATTTTGTTTTGTGTTTTAAGATTTTTAGGTTTAGGGCATGCAAGTGTGATAGGGGAGAAACTTTTAAAGTTGTTCAGGGTGGCATAAAACAGATTCAAGAAGCTGAGCAACCAGTGAAGGCTGAAACAAAGGAAATCGTAACTTTGCTATAGCAAAGCTGAAGCAAAGTCGTCAGACATGAAAATTCGAGAATGGGTAGCCTGTTTAGCCATGCTGACAGAATTTTTGATGACATTAGCCCCTTTTCCAAGTGTCATCATCATCATCCATTATTTTTAATACAATTTTTGTCAGCTATCAGATCATCCACGTGAGGAGAATAGGGTTGATACCCAGAAAGTATAAATAGAAAAGTATGCTCTGTGAAGGGAGAGCTGTTCTGATTCTTCGTATAAAAGAATTCATGGAGAGCTACACGTTTTTTTTTTTTTTTTTTTTCCAGAAGAAGGAAGGCCGAATCTAACCTGGGAAGGAATTCCTTGGTTCAAATTTAGTAAAACCCAAAAAAGGCAAGCACGGAAGTGTTCTTCAGGAGTAGAAATTTTTTGTGTACACATGGTCTTCAACCTTGGAAAAGGGAGTTGATTGTTTTTTGCTCAGCTTTGTTTGAATCTGAATTTATTGTGATCAATCATTCAGTTATGATGTTAAACAATAGTTTAAATATGGTTTTCATTGATCTTATGGAGTAGTTGTTCTAATGGTTGGGAACCATGAGTACTTGAAGTAAATCTGAAACGTTGATGTAGAATTGCTTGGCATATATATATTTTTTTACTATTCAATTTGTTCATTATTGCTTATCTTGTGTTTGATTACAGGCCCTTTTCAAATACTTACAATTGGTTTCTAGGTATTGGAAAATATTTAGAGATTAGATTAGGATTGAACAGCGTAAGTTCAACTAAATTTGGAATTCCGTTTGATTGATTCTGTGGATAGTCTAGGAATTGTCATCCATCTCATGGTCTTAAAGATTATTGCTCTCAATTTGAACTCTCTGGATTTGATTTTACATAGGAATATGCAGAAGTCGAATTTGGAGAACGTTTGAAAACTTTTTAACTTGACTAAAAAAAAAATTATGCTATAACAAAGCTACAGCATAGTTTCGGATTTGCTTAAAGGAAAATGTTTCTCAACTGTTTTTCATAATTTGATTGTTCATCCTTAATTATTTGTCTGCTCTCAGCCGTTTCCCATACTATTGCTTAATTCCCAGTCTTTGTTTTGTAATTAAATTCTATAGTTTGTTAGCATTTCTAATTTTTTCCGCTGTTTTTATTTTATTGTTATTTTCATATTAGTATTTCATTTAGTCTCAATATAATTAGTAAAGTTAAATTTCTTGTCCTATTACAATTGAATTAAGAATACTTTTCTCATGAATTTGACATTCATTCTCATCATTATATTACTTGTTTATAATAGTGTGCACTTGTGCTGAATTGTAAATAATTATCACAAAATTGCAAATAGTTGTATTTGTATATTTAGTAGCGCTTGGTGGTTAAAACAACCATACAATTGGGAAAAATGGGACCACATGATAAACGGCATGTCGTTTGTTCAGAACGACCTCCAGAACAAACGAATTGTCGTTTGCTTACTTGAATAAAACCTGCTGCCGTTTTATCCAATCAGTAAAAAGACATGGCAAGTCAGCTTTGCAATTAAAGCTACATGTAATTTGTAATACGACAATAAAATTAAGCGAGATGCAGTTTTGCCAGTGTAAAAGTAGTTTTTGTATCTCATTGTGCTTTTGTCTCAGAAAGTCAATACGACACACAGCTAACTGAGGGAAAACGACATTTAGTTTTATCCCAGGAAAGCATTGTTTTTGGAGCCGGCTAACCAAGCTTGTAAGGTAGTTCAGTAAGTAGTTTGATCAGTTTGGAGGGAAAAACAGTTTAAATTTATTGATAATATATAATAGATTTGATCGATTTAGACTTATGCCTCGTTTGTTTATCGCACTGTATTTGTATTGCATTCAAATATAATATAATTTTTGTTCAAATACTAATTGCATTACGTTTTAAATTCAATATAATCACTATTTATTGTTTTACTTTTTCTTTTATTTTTATTAATCACATTATATACTCTCTTTCTCTTTTCCTTTTTTTCTTTCTATTTTTACCCATCACATCATATATTTATTATTAAAATATAATTTAAATATTTTTCATTCAAACATAATGCAATGTATACATTTTTCATCCAAATATAAATTAAATTTAATGTATTATATTCAAATGCAATGTGTATACTAAACATCCCTTTAGTATAAGAGAGATGAATTTTGACACAGAGAGAATCCGACTCTATCATGAAATTAAACTCTTAGCCTATTTTAGAAATCCTCTAGAAGAGTATAATTTTACTTAGTTCATACGGGCATATAAAATATAATTTTCTTTTGTCTTTATACATATTTTTTTCTTATTCAAAAGAAAAATATGAGCATAAAATAGTATTAAGCTATTAATACATGACATGTATGAAAACACAGATAAGGTTTTAGATATTGAGAAATATATATATATTCGTGCATTGTTAATTAGAGTTTCGAATGGGTTAGCAGTTTGAAATCTCTAACAACCAAGTCAATTAAAAAAAAAAAAGTGATTTTGCAAATAGAATTGTAAATGTGGACTAGACCAAACGAAATGTTAATGTAGGTAACACAATAACAAAATTCTTTAAAGTAAACTAAAATGTCTTGTAAATATTTGAAAGTTATTACATAATTCTTTGACATGGTTAAAAAAAAAAAAAAAAGCGCAGCCGATTGTGTGTGATTTTAAATAGTCAGATATTTAAAAACATATATTTTTTTTCTCGATTTTAAATAGTCAAAACCTTATCAAGTTTGGTTAATTTTGTACACACTTTTTTTTTTTTTTTTTTTAAGATTTACCGTAATAAGAGCTCTTAGAATTATATATGGACGTATACACATCATTATAATTATTACGATATTTCTTATTATATTCATATGTCATTTATCTTCCTATATGGTTGTCTACATGTCATCATATTTCTATATATATATGACATCATTATAAAATGCTAGATATGGTTTAATTTCTTTATTGACTTTATATCATAGTTTTCATATATATATATATATCTTATTTAAATTTTATTGAATCATGATACATAAATTTAAATTATAAATTAGAAAATGAGAATGATATAAAAGGTAATGGTAGTTAAAAGGTCAGCTAAAGGGTAAAATTAATCATACATGTAAAAAAAAAAATTTGAAAATTTCCTATTTTCTAAAATATTTTAAAATTTTTGCTAAGTTTCAACTCCATATTGCCATTTAGTATAATTTCTCCAAAAAAAAAAAAAAAAGAGGCCTTTTGCGTGATTGGCAAGCGACAATTGGGTATAGAATAATATATTGAGGGTAAATATGAACCTCTCCACGGTTATCAAAAGACATATTTGTTAAGATTTAAGAAGGAAACGTTCTAATTTTATGTTATAGAGAGAGAAAAAAAAATTGCATGAGAAAATAAACGATATGGAAGCATAATATTTACATAAGTTAGTTACAATATTAGATACCTTATATTTCAGCTATTAGAGTAATTTAATATAATGCTCAATAAGTTTATCAGAAAAAATCACATGAATTCGTACTTATTCGTCTTTCTCTCTATTGCCATGTCTCGTAATCATCATGACCGTGCGCCCTGCACTACAAAATTTATAGCCTTTTGTGACATTTGTTAGCAGCATTTTGTTCAAATGCCGCAAAAATTAAAGCGTTTGTTGGAAAATGCTGTGAAAATTAGGGCGTTTGCGAAAAACTACCGCAAATTTGGGCAATTTTAAAATGCCGCTTGTAATTACAGCACTTTTAAAGAAATTTCCCAAAAAATTCATCAAGAAAATAGAATTTATTATATGAAATATTAGAATAATATATATCTTAATTTGGTGATTAATTGAGTTTTATTTTTTTCTTATATAATTAAATAAATATATTTTTTGAAATTAAGGTCAGAGAATTTAAATTATTTATCTTTTAATGAGGTTTGATATGAAATTACTTCTAAATTATGCCTGTATTTTTTCAATATTCCGTTTTAGAAAATAAAAAAATATCTATTTTTAAAAAGAGAATGTTTTAAATTCTCATGCATAGGTATAAATTTTTTCCACTTTTAAACATGACAAAAGACTTTTTTTTATAAAAAAAATAAATATTTTTTTCCATCTCAATAATTATTCACTTTTGAAAAGAAAATTTTTTTATTCTAAAAATAAAAAATTTTCATTTTTAAAAAATAAATACCTTCTCTAAGTGAAATCTATATAATTATATTTGAGATAATTACTTAAAAAACTAACTTTTTTTTATTCTTTAATAATCATAAAACAAAATTCTTGGTTTTTAAGCATATTTTTATAAAGTTTTTTTTTGGGAGAGATTTTTTATATCTTTATTTATTGTTTGTTTGAATAGGAGGTTTATTTTTAAAAAATAAAAAAATTTTAAATTTAAAAAATAAAAAATTATTTGAATTTTTTTCTAAAGATAAAAAATTATTTAGAGTGATAAAAAAAATTTTATCTAAAAAAACTCTTTTTTTATTTTTTAAAATGTAAAATTTTAAATATTTAGATATAAAATTTAAAAGGATTTATTTTTTAAAATAAAAAGTTTTTTATTTTTAAAAAATGATTATGCCAAACAATATGGCAGCGAAGACCAGTGGAGCTTGCGGCGGTTCCGGCCATAGATCGGAGCTTGCGGCGGTGGAGTTGGCGCATTGGAGAACACGATCTTCTTGGCCAAGTCATCTACTTCCTCCGTCAATTCTCCCCGTAGTTTAATTTTTTCTTTCTCCTCCGTTTAGTCTCGCTCTCGTTTCGCGGTTGCAAGGTTGCCGGGGGAGTGCAATTATCGCCCGATGTTGGCCACGGTCGCCGACGTCAGGTCATCACTCCTCTCTCCTTTCGCGATCGCAGCCGGAGGAGTGCAGATTGGCGAATCTCGCACGATCCGACTGGGAGATCTGCCGGTGGATACGTCTCCTCTCGTTCCTCTCTCTTCATTTTCTCCGATCGTGGCGCCGGATCTCGACACGGTCCAGCGGGATCTTCGATATCCCTCACTCACTGCCGCCGTGAGATCGCGCCGGATCTCGAAGTTGCAACTAAGGTGTCCTGTCCGATCAATCGTGATTCGTTGTTCAAATTTTGAAATTTTGGAACTGTAGAAGGTGGCTAAAATGTGCCAGTTCCGCTTCGCAGTCTCTCTCAACTCTTTTCAGGTTCAAAATTTCTCTTAGATCTCCATGTGTTTATGTTTTGATTCGAAGAATTTTTATCTTTTTCTTCGTTATTTTTGAATGAATTTTGGTTCTTTTTGATGATTGGATTTTGTAATTTTTCCTGTGATTTTCATTGATTTTTAAAAATTATGACTGAAAAAAAAACCCAAAATTTCTCTTTAAATCAAGTGTAGATCTGGGAAAATTTGAAATTTTCGTGAAGTTCTTCGTGTATAGAGAGAGAGAGAGAGACTTGCATTTCAGAGTGTGGGCTTTGCAGAAGCAGAACTTCCATTTTTTCAGATTTTTTATTCCATTCGCTTTAAGGTGAAGTTGGAGTCCTGATCAATTGATATCTCAAATTGCAGAGATGCCATTTGGTTTTGTCCAAAGGGTCCTTCGTTGTGTATGGTAGAAGTGAGGCCGTTGTACACAACATCCAAACTCTTGATTTTTCTATATTTTCATTGATTATAATTGTCTGAATTTCTGATTCTGCTTGTTTTAGTGTCGATGCAATTTGCTTAGATCTCTTTTAATCACGTTGTCAAGGACTTCTCTAACTGCTAAATACTTGAGATCTTTGTTCCTTTGTCATATTTTTTGTTCTAGATTTTCGAATTTCTTTTCTTAGGTTTTTTATATTTACAAACTCAATTAATCACCTTCTGAACGGAAATGGTTGTTTTATAACTCTGATCAGATTGTTTCAGTTATTCCAAATGATGCCCAAAATGTGTATTTTTACATTCAAACATGAAATTACGTTCTGAGACTCCAGTGCTAAGGCTGCAAACATGTGTCATAGCACCCAATTAAGTTTGATTACTTTCGAATTCATTTGCTTATTTTGTTTTGGCTGTTGTTTTTAACATAGCAAACTTTTTAATGAATCGTATTTAGCATTTTTAATGATTGGTGGTTTGTTCTTGGCTGGTAAATGCAGAGGTGCAAACACCGTGGGATTGGTGGATACAAGAAGGGGAAGGGAACTTCGCTGTTTTAGATGCAGCTTTTGTTTTAATGTTACTTTGTTTTATTTTGTGCTTGCTATATTTTGTTGAGCTTGCTTTTTGTTTAGACATTTGCTTTCTTTGTGGAGCGTCTACACAGCTTTAAGCTTTCTGTTCTAGGGATACTAGTTGTTGTCTTAACATCTCCAGTGCACAATGAGGTTAAACAAAAAAAGGTTATTATTTTCTACTTCGTTTTCCATTACTTACCATAGTTGTGGAAGAGTTAACTAGATGAATGATTTTCTGTTGATGAATTTGGTAAAATCTATCATTGTCCCTGAATGAGAGCTTCCTGCCTATTGCTAGCACTGTTTTTGTGCATTATTCATGTCCAGGTGCAAATTTTTTTCTACTTTGTGGTTTTCTACTTGAATGAGTCGAAAAGTGTTAAAATGTTTGGTTGAAGATAACTGCATTGAATTTCTGCTTGTTTGAGATGTTGTTTATAGATTCTGGGTTATGTAATTTGTATTTGTGATGCTCGGAACTATTGTTTTTGATTGGGAACAAACTTGCAGGATTGGAAATGATTAGTTAGATCGTTGAAAGCTGAGGCCAAGCATTTAGGACTTGACATGATGCTGAACTTTGTTGATGGATAACTTTCTCATAGTTTCTCATGAGCATACGGATTCATGGCTTGAAAATAGAAAAAGAATTTCGGTGTTGAATAGAGAATACATGATATCTTCGGCAGACTGAAATGCCTGCGCAGCTTATTTTGTGAGGCAAGGAACAAAAGTTGTCTTTGCAAATGGCCAACTCGGCAAGTGCAGAGCACCATGAAACTCGGCCTATTTGAAAGGTGATTCACTATATTGTACATTAATTTTGGATCTTCAATCCTTTCGTTTGTCAAATATTTATGTCATGTACTTTTCGATGTATCTGTTTCTACATAACAGAGATACCTTAAGGCTTGAGCACCATGAAACTCGGCCTGTTTGAAAGGCAATACACTATATTGTACATTAATTTTGGATCTTCAATCCTTTCGTTTGTCAAATATTTATGTCATGTACATTTTCGACGCATCTGTTTCTACATAAAAGAGATATCTTAGGGCTTGAGCACCATACCTTTAAGGCTTGAGCTTGACGCTTGGTTATTGTGGGTTCCATTCATAAGGAAATGAGGGCAATTGCTACCAGCTATGCCAAGGAGGAGAAGCATTAGAAAATGAGACTGAATAGAAACATAGATCTTAGTATATTAAGAGAATTTGAGTTGTATTACAGGAGAGACAGAGAGATAATTTGAGTTGTATGATAATCATTTCAAACAGATTTGTTTCCTTGGCCGACGCGTTTCAAACCGAATCAGGTTTTTTTTTTTTTTTTATTCTTTTTTGTCGGTTTACTAATTAGATGTTGTCCTATATTCGAGGATGGAGTTTTATGTTTAAATAGAATTATGAAATTCTTATTGTAAGTTTTACAGAGTATTATCCTTTTAACAAAAAATTAATAATGTTTGCACCCTACTTAGTATCTTTTTATTTTTTTTTATTTTTTTTGTGATTAAAAATAATAGCGGCATAGTATTAAGCGCCTAAAATTTTTTTTGCGGCAATTAAGAGTTGGTGCATATTTTTGCAGTATTTGATTGGGGCAATCATAAAAATACCGCCATCAATTGAGACATTGGCTATCGTGGACTTAAAAAAATGCCACAAATATTTGTCTTAAAACTTTTTGTGGCATTTTTTCTTTTTGCGGCACATTTCTATTGCCGTTAAAAGGCATATTTCTAGCAGTTCTAGTTAATATATTATAAAAAAAAAAAAGGGACTAGATCAACCTAGAGCAGCCAAGATTATAGTGTGAAATTTTCAAACCATCCTTAATGAAACAACTACCAATGACATAAACCTTTTTTGGGGCCAGAAAAGGAGCCTTCTCCCCCTTCTGTCCTTTTCTGATCCCACAGCTATTGAGCTTAAACGATGTTCATTTATTTGAAACAAATGAAATTGACTTTGTTTCCTTTTGAGAAGCTGGAAATGGTGGAATATAGGGATGAGTTAAACGTAGGATTAATTATATGAATTCTCTCTATGTAGCTAATTCATTTTGTCATCTTTAGATTTACAAAACCGTTTATTGTGTTTCTTAGTGTAGATAAAATCCTTCAAATTACCTTATTCATTTAGTTTCATTTATTAATTTGATGAAAATTGTTGAATTGACGTGTTTAAAATTGGCGTGACACTCAATTAAAAAAAATATTTTAAAATTTAAAACCTTGATTAAGAAAATAAATATTAATTTTTAATAGAAAACAAATTAAATAATTATCTTTTTCAACTTCCTTTGGCTTTTTATTTTTTTGTGCTTTATTTCTTCATACTCCTAAACCAAGTATTTCCATATAGCTTCTCAATAATCCTCTTCTCTCTCGGGCATTCTCCAATTTCGGTTTTCATAAATTATTTTCATCAAATACTTAAAACTTTGTTTTCTCTCCAACCAAACACTTATTATAAATTTTTCCATCCAAATACTCTTCGTTGTTCATAATAATCCCCTGAAAAACCTCAGTGGTGTTTGATATTGTTTTTGAAATGTTTTCTATTTTCAAAAAAATTAAAAATGAAAATGTTCTGAAATCTATGTTTAGACCATTTTTAAAACTGTGTTTGGTTATATTTTCTGAATATATATTCTGAGAAACATAAAAATGAAACTTTGTATGGTTATATTTTTTGAAAATTCATTTTATAAGTAAATATTTTATGAAAAAAATATTTATGTTTAATTTAAAAAAATAACAAAAAATAAATTATTAGTCTTAATTAAAAAAAAAAACTTTTGGTGGTGGATTTTGTAATAAAGGACAGGATTGGAAGACATGGATAGTTAGAGCTCTAAATGGCGATGACGATGAAATTTGGATCGTAAATCAATAGTTATCGTTGCAAGTTAGTAATTGTTGTCGCAAGGAAACTGTTGTCATCATCGCCAATCCATGATCGTTGCCTTTTGTCGAATATGACGATTATTATCAAACATGATCGTCGTCACCCACACTACACATACACAAAAAGAGAAAGGGGATGGAGGGAAAAAAAATAAAAACAAAAAAGTGAAAATATTTTTTTTTTCATTTTCAAAAAAAAAAAAACATAGTTGAAAACTATATTTTTGAAACGATTTTAAAAACGTTAAATAATCAAATGTTATTTTGAATCGTTTTTATTTTCTTTATTTTTGAAAATGAAAAATCATTTCTAGAAACAATTTCAAACGTTTCCAACTAAATATTTAGGTTAAAATTGATTGATACTTTAAAAATTAATTATAATTTTTTTATTTTTTAGAAAAAAATAAAAGGCCAACTGAAAAAATACAGTTAAACTTGTAAACCAAACAGAGCATAAACAAAGAAATAAACAAATGAGGATCTTTCTAATTGCACGAACACGTACAGGAAGATCATGAAAGACACATAACTTTGTTAGAGACAAAAATCTGCCACATGACCGGCCAAAATATTATGGGTTTGAACAAAGTTTCAAACATTTCACAATTTTGATTATGTCACTAGCACCAAAGTCAATAACCCACAACAAGAAGAAATTAGACGCAAAATTCGAAGTACTTATCTTGGTGGAATGGAAGGTTCTCTTATGATTTTGACATAAACAACGACCATTTTTCTTTGTTTGAAACGTATATCTTAGATAAATCCTCACCAAGGTCAATTTAAAGCCGTCATAGTAACGCGTTTGTAACAATATTAAATATAGAAAAACCACAACTTCACATGACCTCTAACTTTCAAAGAGAAGAAAATACCATGCAGCTATTTTTACTATTGAATGATTATTAAATATATATATATGTATCTCAATCAAAACTTGACAACTACGACGACGGCTGAGATCGTTTCTTTCCATCAATTTGAAATACCAAACTTTCCCTTATAAGTAGCCCTAACAGACAATCCCACCATCAAAAACCACCAACCTCAAACCCTTCCTACCAAGGTACAATTGAAAACCAAAGAAATGGAAACCGAGAAGATCAACCACCAAATATCATCATCCGATCCCTTAGCTCCACAACACGCATATATCCGCAGCGACGAGGAATCGCTCTCGGCACAAGACCTTTTCAAGAAGAAGCGAAAGAGACTCCTAGCATGCGTCACATCCTTATTTGTCTTGATAGCCATCGCCATAATCGTCTACGCCATAGTCGCCACGCGCTACAAAACTCCCAGGTTCAGACTCAAAGCCGCCTCGTTCACGACCTTCCAAGTCGGAAACTCGACCGAACCCTCGTTCAACCTCGTCATGAACGCTCGGTTCTCGATCAAGAACAGGAATTTCGGTCGCTACAAGTACGAGTCCGGTGTGGTCATGTTTGAGTACCGGGGTTTGGCCGTTGGTCAGGCGTATATTGACGATGACCGAGTCAGGGCTCGGACGACGAAGAAGGTGAACGCGATGGTGGTTCTGAATTCCGGCGGTTTGCTAGGCGCTGGCGCGGTGTTTGATGAGCTGGGGAGGGATATTGGCGCCGGGGTTCTGGCGCTGAGGAGCCGCTCTGAGTTGGAGGGAAAGATTGAAGTGGTGAGGATCATAAAGAAGAAGAAATATGCCCGGCTTAATTGCACCATGGACGTTCAGATAGCCACACGGTCCGTTCAGAATTTGATATGCGAGTGATTGATTTTTTTTTTTTTTTAGCATTGTTTTTTTTTTTTTAAATCTTCTTTAATTTGTTTTTTTATTTTGTGGCGTTTTTGTTGTTCATATTATTTATTTTTTTGTCAAACTATTCTTTCTATCTTTTGAATAAGTAATAAACTTTTCTTGTAAGTCTTAGCTTAGTTGACTAATATAATTCTAGTGTTTAAGTCGTAGTTCCGCGTTGAAATTTGCTCTTTATAAGTAGGTTTTTTAGTGGTTAAAAACTTTGAATGATTCGTAAATCTTTTGGATTTTTTGGCCAAAGAGAAAGACTTTCAGGTTCTAACCAATCCTTTTGGTTAACAAACGCCATTGCCTGCCATTACGTAATTTGACTGATTGATAAGGAAGAGGCGGCTCTTGTATGTTTTTTCAAACCTATCAATAATATGTGCAACTCATCTAAATTTTGAAAGTGAATATATATATATATATATATAGGATACATTGATTAGGCAATTATTTTAACGTCTCTCCAATTTCATATGCATTTTGTTTGAAATAATACTAATCCCTTCAAAAAAATCTTTTCTTTTTTTTGTGAGAAATTACGATATATGGATTTTTTTTTAAAATTGGGGATGAGGGATTCAAATTCTTCTCTTTCAGATAGAATCAGATATGAAATTATTATTAAAATTTACGTATAAAATTGAAATAATATAATTTTTCAAATATATTTTAAGAATAATATAATTACATAGCAATTATTATAATAATTATTACATTACATGCTACAAAATTATGTAGTAATAATAATGATAACACAAATTTTTTCTGTATGTAAATTATTGTAAATATTTTTGTATATTTCAAAATTAATTGATAAGATTATGTTATAGTAAATAGCATTTTACGAAAGTAAATTATAAAGTAAATAAAATAAATGGTTAGTATTTAAAATATTTAAAATAAATATTAATGAATAGAAAATTTACTACGTAAATAATCTATTTTCATTTAGTAAATTGCTCATTCACCTTATTTTAAAGAAAAAAAATCTTACTTAATAAATTTATCCTTTGATTACTTCAGTTTTTTTTTTTTGGACTCTTTAATAAATGTCCAAAAAGAACACATCTCTTAAATATTATCATATTTAAAATGATTTTGGGATTTTCACTCTCTTATAATGTGAAATAAAAAAGTAATTTAAAAAAAATCTAAATTATAAGATAAAAATTCGAAATTTGTGCACTAATGCAATATTTTTTTAACATTGCATTTAAATGTAATGTAATTTTCCCCCAAATACAAAAACATTCATTCAAATACCAATCACATCACATTTTAAATCTAACACAATCACTATTTATTATTTCACTTTTTTAATTACTTTTCTTAATTATATCATATATTCTTTCTCTCTCCTTTTTTTATCTCTACTTTTACCCATCACATCACATATTCATTATTAAAATATAATTCAAATACTTTTCACCCAAACACACATTGCATTCAAATGCAATGCTAATGCTTTTCCTCTAAATATAGACTGCATTCAATACATTACATTCAAACGTAATGTAAATACAATGCGTTCACCAAACGAAGCCTAAGTGCTATTCCTTCCTACAATTTCCCCTATTTATTACTTGTTAAAAAAAAAAAAAAAAAAAGGGCTCATGAAGCCCAATTGTGAAGTTCATGCCCTCCGCAATGTAACAGCAGACCCAATGTCTCGCACATGTGTCTTACAAACTCGTTTTTGGGCCTCAATGAAACACGCACCCACTTTCTATGCTCTAAGAAGATAGGAGAAAGAAGTAAAAAGCATTATATAGGGAAACGGAGGGAAATCAACTTGAGTAAAAATAAGGCTTATAAACGTTTTGCATTTGGCAATTCAGTTTTTAAACTTTTTTTTTTCTCATAATCAATCTTTAAAATTATAATTTTTGACAATTCGATCCTTTTTACTTAAATAAATAAAAATTAGAATAATTTTTGGCCTAAAACTTATATATTATAGCTCAAGGAGAATATTGTCAATATTTTTGTGTAATTTGAATACAAATTTCTTTTTAAAATTTATATTTAAATTTGAGTATAATTTAATTAAGTTAAAGATTTCAAAAGAAATTATATTGGAAATAAGTAAAAATGATCAACAACACTCTTTTTGTACTACATTGTGTAAGTTATGTATAAAGAATCATCTAAAATTTAACAAATTTAAACAAAAATGACTAAATTATCAAAAATTATAAGTTTAGGGGTTGATTGCTAAGAAAAAAAGGTTTAAGGGGCATCCATACAAATAAGTCTAAAAATAAATAGTATAAAAATTTTGAGTTTATGATAACAACATATATATATTTTTGTAAATCAATCATTTACACAATATGAAATTCCAAAATTACATCTTATATGTAAATTTTTTATTTATATATAAATCAATTATTTACATATGTAAATCTTAAATCCTTTATTATTACTTTCAAAAATAAAAAAATTCACCAAATAAATGTAATATTTATTATTGTAAACAAAAAATTTATCAAAATTAGTAAGTAATAGTAAATAAGAAATTTATCTAATAAATCATTTTTTTACTTAGTAAATTATTTATTTAATGATTTTGATAAATTAGTTATTACTCGGTAAATTATTGATTTACCATAAAAATAATAGTTGTTTTCATAAATTCTTAATTTCGCAAATTAAGGGTTTACTAGTATAGTTAGTTGTTAATTATTGATTTTAATAGTGTAAATTATTTATTTCATAAATCTTTAGTTTAAAGATTTAAGTAAATAATTTATTTACTAATTTCATAAAATAATCATAAATTGAACAAACTCTAATCCTAAAACTGAAATTGACCCGACCATTCTCAAATTCAACAAAAATCTACTATCTTTACATCACCATCATCATTGCTGTTACAATCGTCATTATTGTTGAAGCAAGCTGTCATCATTGCCACCACCACCGATCTGGCTCTAAGAATCCAAATCTCCTCAAGATCTATGCTAACACTCATCGGTTCCTGTGATCTCTGCCATCAAGCTCAAATCTCCTACAAGATTGAGCTTAAATACAACCACAAATGCCACTTTGGAACCACAATGGATCCTTGACTCTCGATCGGACTCTACCATCAAGCTTTAATCTTCGATGCGAGCTTCCATTGCACCATCGAGGAAAATCGCGATCTCATGATTTCCAGCGATATGGATTCAAAAGTTCGATTGTGGCCTGATTTGCATAGAAAAAGATGGACAAGTAATTGTCATATGAGATGATGATGAGAACAGCGAAAGAAGGAGGTAGAAGATAATGGGACTCAAAGGAGAGAGAGGCAGAAAAGAGAGAAAGAAGAGATAGAAATGAGTGGGTTTGGGGGGAATTAGGTCAACAACCTATTTCATGGGGGAAAATAGGAATATCATCTATATAAAATTAGATTATGCTATAGATTGCTAAGGTTTTAAAATTATGCTATTTCCCACAAATCGAGATGCAAAAGGGCCTATGATTTGTAATTTCCTTTTACATCATTAGTTAAAATAAATAGTTGATTTTAAAAATATTTGAAGTAAATAACAATGAATAACAAATTTATTAAGTAAATGATTTATTTATTTCTTGTAAATATGTTATTTACCTAGTAAATTTGTTATTTTCTTCAAATATGTTAAAAACATTATCATTTATTCCATTTATTTTGGTAAAACTATTATTTACTATAAAGATTAGGACATAGGACAAAGAAAATACGGACATGTTTTTTTTCCTAGCTCTTAAGGTTTGTTTAGATTTTTAACCCTCCATATTTAATTACTTATCTAATTATAAGTTAAAAAAACTGAAACTAACATGAACAATAATCTACATATGTATTTTTAATAAGGATATCCTACAAATCACCCAATGAAATATGTTCTGCCAACTTACCTATGTATTTTTGTAATATTCCATTAGAATTTTCTTTCTTTAATCAATATATAAATAAAAAGTAAGGAACAAAATTTGTATTATTTAAAAGAAAGTACAAAATTTTATCTTTCTTAATTAAAGGTGCTTTCCTCTATATTTCACTTGTTTACAATGTGCTTAACACAAACGCCACATAAACAAGTTTCTAATTGATTTTATAATCAAAATAAAGTTTTTACAGAGATTTCATCCGATGCACATAGCAAGGGAAATTGCTATTGGTGATCAACAGTTTCATACCATGATATTTGGAGTGGTCTGTTGTGATGCCAAAATTCTAAAAGTCAACGTTTAACTTTTTAGTTTCTTATTGCAATAACATAAAAAGGCATACCAAAAAAAAAAAAAATTTAAGGGTCACCTAGCCGCCATGGCAGTAGAGATCTCGCAATAGAACCCTAAGGAGATCTTCTAGTTCTCTAACAAGGGAGATCTCTACCGCGAGATGCCCCCTACACTAATCAGAGATAGCGCACATGTGGAGAGTGTCAGTGAGGTGAGAAAAGAGAAAGACATAGCAAAAAGAAAGAAAAAGAAAGATGATTAAAAAACCCATATGAGCATTTTTTGTTCTATTATTCAAAAGGTATTATATCATATTAAGAGTTGACATCTTTATTTATAAATAAAGAACCAATACTATTTATATCATTCTCTAGATTATGTAAAAGATTGTGCAGTTTATCATTTTTTGTCTTATTTATGTTAATCTCTTTAATTTAGGCAAATTTGAATCAAAGAGATTGATGATTCTTGCATAACCCCTCAACAATTTTAGTAAAATCCTAGAAATTAAATAGGAAGAGATAGATAAAGAAAGATAATTAAAAAATCCATAGAAGCATTTTTGTTTGCACATTCTGTTTAAAAAATAAAAATCCTAATAAAGGTAGAGTATTGTAGCATTTTTTATAATAATTTGTTAAGGGTGGCAAAACTCCACCATTAGACCAACATTGAAGCCCCATCACCACTGCCACACCCCCTCTCTTTTTTAAATTATTCTTTTTTTTTTTTTTTTTTTGTATCTTGTTTGAAAGTGGATAATTCAAGTTTTAGAGATATATATATATATATGTGTGTGTGTGATTCTCTATCAACCAACACCCGACACATTCATCCTTTATTCCGCAACATATATAGATCCCATGATCATCAGCGTACAATGATGGGAACTGGCCTTGAAATGCGTGGCTCACGGATTATCTTATTAGCGTTCTCATTCTTTTAAGTAACAATTATTACGTTTGATTGGGTTACCTTGCTTTCATACATAGCAATTTCAACAAATTTAATTAGAACACCTTCCATTCCTAGTTCATGCACAGTTGATTGAAAACTGTTTCCTTCCCCGAGGTTTGACACTGTTTTTCACAGGTTAAATTTAAATTATCTCCTTTTTCATTTTCCTTTACAAGGATGATCAAGGCAGGTCCAGTGAACTCAGAGAGCAGGAACTCCATTTTCAATCATAATGTTCCCTAATATTGTTGTTTTCACTAATAATGAGAGCTTAAATTAATGTTGGGAAATTGGTGAACATGACACATATATGTGGTAGCAACGTCTATGGAGAATTTGTGGTTTTGTTATTAAAAGGAACACAATGAGACACATAATCAGCTATAAGAAACAGGGCAAATCTATGGTCCTCGGATTAAAACACGGTGTCGGGTCTTTGTTTGTTTAGTGTCTGCTTTGGTTCATTGCATTCCTTTACAAAAGTTTCTCAAGACTAATATGATTTTTATTATTGTTATTTTGATACTTTGATAATCAAGACTAATTAGATTATTACTTATTATATCCTCTTGTCTTCAAAGTCCTCTATGGTTGGTGCAATGAATCATTTCCCTTTAGAAGTGTTACCATCACTCAAAAGATGGGAGAAAGGCAAAAGGCAAGTGAGTATAGAAAACTCCATTTTACTTTTAGTTGATAGATTTTAAAAGAGTGATTGTCATTAAATTAGGTAGCATTTATAAAATAAGTGTAATGATAATGTCTAAAAAATCCATCTATAATAGCAATATCAAACTTTATATGATATACAATATTTTATTTAAGTTCATGATTAATAAAATTCTAACAGATCTAATAATAAGATAATCCTGTAATAGAATCTATCGATTCAAGTTTGTTTTGTGAATTAATGGAAGTACAACACTCACTCAAATTCTAGTCTAATTAGAGAACAATCCTGATTGACCTTAAACAATGGTAGGACAGTAGTGTAGTAAATCTCACAAGGAAAAGCAAATCATGTTCAATAACCACCAATGACTTAATGACGTGTCGGGTCATTGACCACCAAATACTAGTTGGAGAAAATACAGTAAATGAGGGAACAACATACGGCACATTGATAAGAGTCACTTTCAGTCCAAGCAATGCTCGTATGGTTCCATTTCCATGGGGTGGGTGACCTTGAATGTGTCAAACTCAGATGATCCTGAAAATCCTATAGAAGTGAGGGACCATATTGTCTTGTGCTTCACTCTGATGTTTGTAGTAGGTATTATTTGTCTTTTGTCGGTCCAATTCTAATTTCCTTCATTTTTTTCCCCTTGATTTTTTTTTTTTGAAGATTTCTGCAATTGTTATTGAAATATGAAACTACCGAACTGTTTTTTTTTTTTTTTTAAACATTTGAATATGTATTAAAAACTATTTGTTTTACATAATTTTTATTTATATATAATTTTAACTACATTTAATAATCAGAAATGTATATTATTAAGAGTCAAGATTTATTATCTTGAATTTTCTAGTTTATTAATTATTTATCAAAAATATTACTTCATATTATTTAAATTTAATAATTTAATTATATAAAAGATAATTAATACTAAAAATTTGTAAATACTAGAAATGAGACAGCAGTCCAAACTCCATTATCGATGAGGAATATCCACCAGAGAAGGACTTGAAGACTATTTGTTTAGGGGTTTTTGAAGGAGGGGTATTGTGGTGTACCTTGAAGCCGCATTTGTTTTTGATTTAGTTTGGCGTTTCGTCACTATGATACCATGATGATGCATTGAAAATTAGGTTCAGCCTTGCTTGCAGGTTAGGGCTATTAGTCGTCATGTCATTTATGGGCTGTGTCTCTACGCCGAAAATCCACTTCCTTCTCTCTATTCCTTGTGATTTTTCAAACTTCAAATTTTCAAACTCTCCAATTTCATGTCTTATAGCCATTAAATTCTGTAACCTGTTGGGGTGCAAAACTAGGGCCATTTCCAACTTTCTTGTCTGGTTAGAGTTTTTCCATTGGTCTGAAGTTCAAAACGTCGACCTAATAGCTGCCTACAACAGTCACTATTACTACATGCCTACAACACATGCTCTACCGTGCCCGTTTAATCTCAACCGTTAAAACGATGAACACCAAAAAAAAACAAAAATAATTTGAGCAAGTAGAAAATGACAAATTTCTTTTCAATAAACGAGATTCTTTTTTTTTTTTTTTAAATTTATTTCCATCTCTTATTAAACAAGATTTTTGTTTGAATTATTGGTTAGAGTTGAAAATTTTAAATTGAAATTGAAATTTTTAGATTATAATTTAATTGGTTTTTAAAAAATTAATAATAATTTTAATTAATAAAAAATTAAAATGAAAAATATAATTTAATTAAAGGTAAAATGATATACTAAACAAATTAGAAACTATCTTTTCGCCAGAAGATATCCATGCATACACTAAACAAAAAGCCCTTTTCTACTTGGGTTTGCACATGGGCACCAAAGGCAATAAAAAGAAGGCAAAAGAAAAGTAAGGCGTTTGGACAAAATTTTTCATTTTAATTTTACTTAAATACAATATAATTTTATATCAAACACAAATTTTACAATAGTATTACAAAAATAATTACTATTTAAAATATTTTTAAAACAATCACATCAACTTTTCAACTCTAAAATATTTTTTATCCAAATACACATTTCATTCAAATACAAAACAAATACTTTTTAACTAAATATAACATTTAAAAAATAAATTTCTCAAAATACAAACGTAACCTTACCCACAACCGGAGTGTTGTGGTTTCTAAGAGGTCTTGGTAAAAAAATAAAAGTAAAACTAAAGTAGAAAGTAAAGGGAGGTCAAATATTGCAAGAGCAGAAAAGATCTATGGACTTTGTACCAGTCTTCCAGGCTGCAACCAGCAGTCAAAATTGAATCTCCAACGAACCATGGGCAGATGCAGATGGGACGGATAGCCACAGAGATTTGCAGGGGGGGAGAGCAAGAGAGAGAGAGAGAGAGAGAGAGAGAGAGAGAGACAGAGGGCATATAGATTTTTTTAAACTTTTTTTTTGCTTAGGAAAATCAGGTTTCAATTAATAAAAAAGCAAATAAAATGATCTTTTTACGATTAAAAAGTACTTTTCAAAAGCAAAGCATGTTGTCAGGATGAAATCACCACCCTGAGAAACCTGCAGAGGTCGATTATCAATAAAATGACCTCTCCGTTTTCTTTTCCCCAACTATTTTAATAAATATTCGTTTCCTATATGCTTAAAACCCACTTAAGCAGATCATTCACAGTACTTATTCAGCTTGATTGAGCTGAAATTAAGCTAATTACTTCATCTAATCTTTCATTAAAAGTTTTGAAATGGATCTTCCCGAGAAATGTTGAGTTGAGTCATTTCAATATGTCAAATTTTACATCTACAGTTCAAAAGCCACACAGTGCTGGAGCACAGTACAAGATGCGTCATGATGAAAAAAATAAAATGACGAAATGATATAAATTATACATTTTTATCACGTTTATTTATCACGTTACATTATAAAAATATAATATAATTTTTATTTAATTACAAAAATTTATATTTAAATATTAATTATATTATCATATCATATATTTATTATTTAAATATAATCAAATATTTTTTATTTAAATTCTTATTATATTCAAATACAATATAAATATTTTTCATCTAAATATAAATTATTTAAACGTAATATAAAAAAATATTTGCTTACTAATATCCCTTACACTTTTATAGATACCATTATTTAACAATTAAATTAACTTTTTACATGTATTAGTTTTTACGTTAATAACTTACAACACGACCTATAGAATTACTTACTGTCGTATTATATGATATCGTTAAAAAATTGATTTAAAAGCTACAATAACAATATATATTTATATTTGTAAGTAAAAGTACTCTTCTCAGCCTAAATTATTCAAAAATTAATCGCATAAAACAAAAAGATCCCGAATCAGAGCCTTTCTTCAATTTTCTCATAATTGACCCATCACTTTACAGACAGCAACAAGAGAGAACTAAGGTACCACTCCCTGCTGATCAAGGCTAAATTAATATCCAACCAAAAAATAATATTTCTAGCAAAAAAAAATAATAATAATAATAATAAACAACCCTTTCCTCATTCTCTTTTTGTTTTCCTTTCTCTTTACAACAGAACCATTACATTACCACTCAAAAAAAAAAAAAAAAGTCGTATTCTCTTTCTTCTTTCTTCTTTCTTTTCTTTCTTTTAACCGATTTCGTAGGAAATATGTTAATAATCCGGTAAAGTTTCAAATGCAGATTCCACGATAGTCTTCGATGGAATTTCTCGCAGAACTATCGTGGGATGTCTCGCTAGCAGAGTTTGATAATCGATACGAATCTGCGAATAAACAAAGTTGAACAACAAATGTGAAAACTTAGAAAAACAGAGTATTCAAGTTCACGTATACGTAACTTTAGAAACAGGGGATTTGAATATGATTCTTACCAGTAGAACACGATTTTCTTGACATAGATGAAGAATCGCTGGTTGATCGCGACAACGAAAAAGAATCTGCAGAACCACAAAAAAAAAAAAAACTTATTGACTTTAATCATTTCTTTCTGATAATTAATGAAAAATTTAAGCTTTTTTTTTTAATTTTAAAAAAGGTACCTCTGGAGGAATTGAACGATCTTTTGCAATGCAAGATGGCGCCTTGGATCCCATCATGCTGCTGCAACAGCGAATCATCTCTCCGATTCGACGTCGTTTGGGACACGCCACTCACCGACGACGATTTGCTCTTCCCGAGATGCTTGCAAACGACGCGGATCCCGTTAGGAATATTCCCCGCCGGCCTGTCCTTCGGCGATGTCATGGACGCCGGGGACGACGACGGCGACGGCAACGACCCAACGAAGAACTCCGCCGCCGAGGAAGAGTGGCTGTTGTTTGTCTTCTCGCCGCCGTAGCGCTTCGAAACCTTGACATACAGAGGCTTGACGAGCTTCAGGTATTTCGATAAAACGTCCTTCGAGAACCGCTCTGTTTTGGAGTCCACTGTCCCTGTCGTACTTCTCGAGCTGGTTTCTCTGGTCAGCTTTGGAGATTCTTCGACGACGAATTTCGCTGTCGTTTCCCCTGTTTTCCGCGTCATTCCGGTGGATTTCGATTTCTTGAACGAGAAGGCTCGGAATGTGGGAGCGGATTTGAGGAAAGCGATCGGGGACTGGGGCTTGGGAATGGGCTCGAGAGGAAGAATTTTCCGTTTGGGAATCGGATCCTTCGGAGAAAGTGAAAGAGACGGTTTCGGGTAAACGGGTTTCGTTTGTTCTTCGTTACGATCGAGGATTTTGGACTCTTTCGTCGTTTTATCGTCTGGGCAGTAGTCTTTTTCGTTGATTTTGGTGTCGTTTTTCTTGGTGTCGAAATCTGGTGCAGTCAGCTCCAAGTCGAAGAACGAGTCTTCCTCTTCCTCTTCCTCCTCTTCTTCTTCATTATCTACTTCAATGAGAGGAGTGGGAAATGTTGTAGTGGGCTTCCAGAACTTGAGGAAGTTTAGACCTTCCATGGCGTGTAGAGAGAAGAGAAGAAGAAGAAGAAGAAGAAGAAGAAGAAGAAGAACAAGAGAGAGAGAGAGAGAGGATAAATGGATATTGTCCTACTTGATCTAGGGTTTATAGTGGTCTTATATATAAAAGAGAGAGAGCGAGGCGTGAGAAAGAGGGAGAGGTTGGTACTGTAACGTGGGGGATATGAGTGAGTTGTATTATAAAAGAGATGCTTTACTCAAACTTGCACTTCGTTTTATGGTCGTGTTTTCAACATTGAAAATGGTGATGGAGTAAAAAGAGAGAGAGAGGGAGAGGGGGGGAGGGGGGGAGAAGAAAAGAGCAGAGGAGCTAAAGCTTTTCTTTTGCTTTTTAATAGAAAGAGGAGAGAGAGAGTGTGTGTTTGTTTCCTTTTGTTTTTGTATTTGTTTTGTTGTGTTGATTTATTTTACATATTACGTTTATACGTGGAATTGTATTTCGTTACGTAGGTCTGTGTATTAAAAAAAAAAAAAAGATTACGAAGCTTCAGAGCTATGAAGTGTGTGTATGTGTGTGTAGTCTTACAAATTCAGGAACTCTTTCAGATTTCAGACTTCTTGCAGACATCAATTTTTCTGTTCTTAGCAGGCCCACTCCCGGTCCCCCACTCATATGACTTGGAATTTTCTTTTGTCCATTTTCATTCATTGGAATTTATATGATAACCACATCATCTAACAGGCTTTGACTGTAAAAATACCCAAAAAAAAAGGAAATTTAAAAAAAAAAAAACCTTTTTTACTATATGAATTAGATAATAGTGTAATTGACACCGTTATAAAAATATATTATATTTAAATTAATATAATTTTTATTAAAAGTAAAAATTTTATATTTAAATATAATCTTTTAATAATATTATGAAAATAGTTTTTATTTTTTTATTTTTTAAAATAATCACATAAATTTTTTAATTTTAATTTTTTTATCTCTATTTTTCTAAACTCATCAACTCTTTAATATTAAAATATTTTACATTCAAACACATATTTCATTTAAATATAAAATAAATATTTAAAAAATAAATTATATTTAGATATAATTAAAATATAATGTGTTTCTCAAATTATCCGTAAATATTTTTTAGAATTGCGCTTTACTTATTGGTCCTTTTTTTTTTCCCGTCTTAGAGAAGGCGTGAAAGTGAAAATAAAGTGAGGTGTTTCTATGGCGGATTGTTGTTGTTTTTTTTTTTTTTTCCCCCTCTACTTTATGTAAATGTAGTTCGATGACAAAGACGTAGGAGTAGGATGGTGACGAGAAACTTCCAAAAAGAAAAGAGGTAAACAAAAAAATAAAAAAAAAAGAAAGAAAGAGAGAAAAAGGAGGAAAAAAAAAAAGGCCTAAAAGAAAGGAGACTCGCTCAAAGGCGGAGAGAAAAAAGAATTGCAAAGCAACCAAACGTAAATGTTTCACACACACACACACATGAGAGATAGAGAGAGAGAGGGAGAAAGAAAGAGAGAGGCTTTTGCTTTTCTCAGTGACTCTTTAAAATGATCTGCCAAGTCAGAGAATTGGGTTCTTTACAAGGCAAGGAATTGGTTGCAGCTGGGCACGCTTGTTTGAACTAGCTAGGGCCCTTTAAAGAGGCTCCAACCATCTCTTTTTTTTTTTTTTTTTTTTTCTGAAAGAGAAAAAAAAAAATTGGCAAGTCTTTTGCTATGTTTATGCACAAAAGGTTTGACTTGGAAACATGGGGTTTGAGTTGAGCGTTGAATAGTCCAAAAACAAAAAAGCTCTATATAGTGAAAGCTCCTTTATTTTAATTTTTTTTGCTTTATTCTTTTGTTTCTATAGACTTGCCTAACTCTAAGAAAAATAAAGAAATATGGTAATATTAAAGAATAAGTCTTTATATTTTAAAAATGGGAACGTGTATATATATATATATGTGTGTAGGACTAGCACATGTCAATGTTTGTTTCATGGGCAAATTTTACAAGTCTTGCACCTTTTATGTACTTTTTTTTTTTTGCCTGGAAAAATTATGTACTTTATTTATAGATTGTGAGTAAAAAAAAAACTAGAAGGAAAATTACTTGTCGTAGTTCTGAGATTTTTGACTCGCTTGGATGCTTGGAACTGTACTGCAAAATTGGCTATAACAGTGCAGCAGTACTCTCCAGCGAAATATCTTTGTCCTGGAATAGATTCTAAGCGGGCAAATCATGTGCTACATCAAATATATTTTGTGGTCCTAAATACCATTTTTCTTTCTTTCTTTATTTTTAGGTTTGCTTCAAATTCGACCCTTAAGAAAAAAGTTATTTCTTTTGCCTTCTATTAGTAAAAATGAAACAAAACTCCCTCTTAGTTTTCATTAATTGTGTTTTTAATATTTCCTTCATAAAAATATCAATCGTTTAACGGTTTTAATCGTGTTTGGGTGATGGATATAAAATGTCATGGGCAATTTTGTTTTCATTTTGAGTGATAAAAAAATAAAGAGAAACAACTCATATTTTGAGGGCCATGCTAATTCGATTACTATTTTAGCTTTTTGGATTAAGCCGGCCTTCATCGGCTTAGCTATATTCATTCTCTTTTTGCAAGGAATTAAAAGAATATTGATTTTCTTCTGAAGTTAGCCTTCTTTAAGTATGCTTCAAAGCAAAAAAAACAAAAGAATAATTAAAAGACTATTAATTTCCTCCTGTTAATGGCCTGCACGATATAAATTTTGAAACTTTGTTAAAAGGCTGACTTTCAGATATTAATTTATGCATTATTTTATTATATTTTTGCTTGAGAAGATTGATTTTATTATCTCTTCTCTTATAGACCTGTTTTAAGAGTTCCTAATGAAAAAAAAAAGACTTTTGCTGGATAAACAAACACATGCTTGAACAATCATATGCGATATACGTATTTTCATTATTACTGCATGTATTTTTATTAACAAATTTGGTTAAATCACATCAAAATGCAAAATATATGAAATTGACAGAACGTGTTATAAATTCGAGAGTTAAAAGAAAAAAGGAAAAAAAAAAAGAATGAGATAGGAATGAGTTCTTAGGGCTAGTTTGGGGCATTAGTTTTGATATTTCTAAAAATTTTTTTTCAACACATCATCATTTTTTATTATATACATATTTAAAACGCTATAATATAAACCAAATTTTAAAAATCCATAACTTTACAAATATAAGTTCAAATAAAATGATTTTTTTAAAATTACATAAAATTTTAAAATGAATAAAATAATATCCATATTGATTTTTCTTAATAAAATTTTATATTTTTTCACCCTAAACAATTTTTTCTTTCAAATATATTTTTCAAAACAAATTTTTTTCAATTCAAAAAAATTATCTCCAAACATTTTCCAAGCTAACCCTAAATATAGAATTCTTGAAAAGAGGGGGAGAAAAACATGTTTTATTGTGTAAATGACAGGAACTTCGCATGGGTACATCTAGTAGGATTCTTTGAGAGTCTCATCAATGTTGGGGTTGCTCTTTGTCCTATAACCTGTATAACCTTCAGCATCCCAAATCATGATGATCACACGTATGTATCAAGTATATATCGTTGATCGTGCTGACCACTTTTTTTTTTTTTCCTTTTTTCCTTTCACGTATTTTATAATATTTTTTTCAGTTTTTTGTCTTAAAAGTAGCAAGGTAACTACCAAGCAGCCACCGTGATGATTTTGAACCCTTTTTTTGTTGTCATCTCGGCTGATAAAACAAGTCCAACAACATCCACAAATTCCTCGTCCACTCAAGAGCCCAACAAGACCTTTTGTACTTGTTATGATATATATATATATATTTTTGTGGTCTGTCCACGCGTTTGTGTGCACTGTTGTTAGTTCCCAATCTAATCTTCCAAGAGTTTCATGAAACTGTTGGCTGGTCAAATGATTCGCCAAAAGAATTTTCTACACTGGTGGGGTCTTCTTGTTTCCTGCAAAATTTTTGGTAGTTCATTTCCCATTTTTAAAGAAAACAAAATTGCTGGTCGTTGACAAATTTTTTTTTCTTCTTTTTTTAATTTCTGTCTGTGAAGTTTTTGCTGACTCACCGACCTTGCCTGTTTGTGTGGGAAACAAAGAAGTTGATTCGTCTTTTGAGTTTATAATTAGAAAACTTGTCACTGTGGCTGGCTGATAAAAGAATTCGTAACGCTTAAATCGTGACACAAATTTTGTCGACCTGCATGGCTGCTTTTTTTTTTTTTTTTTATTCACGTCATTTTTCATTCAAATATCTGCTACTGTTCTTTTCAATGTACGAATTTGTGGCTATAAATTGCAATTCGCTTAAGACGAGACGAAACTACTATATCTAATTTATCTCGACACGAGAGATTCTTCAACCTCACAAGTCCGAAGTAACTCATCCTCATCAGCTTAAAGTAAATAAAGAATCCAAGTGCATATCTCCGGCTGAATTCATTTCTTGTTATAATGATTGGATAAGAATCATACGATCGAATGAGCAAATGAATCAAACGTCATTTGGTAACCAAATTTCAGGAGTAAATTCAGTATCATATCAAGTAACTTATATAGAAATCTGGAATAACCATTTCCGTTTAAATTTTGATATAGAGGTGCGCCTCTCTCCCTTATCTTAGTCATAAATTTGGCTTCCGGTTCTGGTTCGATGAAACCTTTTCTAGTTCTCTGATTTCGCTGCATCAGCTTGCTTGAAAATACAAAGGCCCATTTGAAAGTCACTCGGAGTTTCTTGGAGCTGATGCCCACGAATTATCATGGGCTTGTCCATTGACAAATGTCCATAAACAAAAGTTTTGGGCTTTATATAGAAACCGCTGGAAAGATGGTGGTGGGCACCTTTTTTTTTTCCCTTGTTTTTGTATCGATCAACTTTTCCTCTAGTTACTTTCCTTAGACGCATTTGATAAACATTTTTTGGTACTATGAAAACTAATTTTATATCAAACATAAAGTTTTACTTTCAAATACAATTATTTTTAACAGTACTATGAAAATAATTACTATTCAAAATTTTTTTAAAACAATAACATCAATTTTTCAACCCTAACTATTTATCTTTACTTTTACCAATCATATTAACTTTTCAACTCTAAAATACTTTTCATTCAAACACATATTTTATTTAAATACAAAACAAATACTTTTCAATCAAATATAACACTTTAAAAAGAATTGTATTTAAACGTAATTAAAACGCAATGGGTTTATAAAATGCAATGCGTTTACCAAACACCCCTTAATAAAAAAGAAGAAGGTTTGTTTTGTCCCTTTGACAACAATGATCCCTTCATGATGACTTTGTAGTCGATCTATTTTGTAGGAAATGTGTGTATATTGCTTTGTGTGGACACCAACAAAAACAATGTTCTATGTCTAGTTTTTGTGACAGTTTTTAGGTTCTCTTTTGTGTTTTAAGACGAATATTGGTCAATTATTATTGAAGCTGCGCTTAAAACATCTTTGTGAGCATGTTAATGACAGAACTCTTGAGTTAATGGAGGTTAATTGCCTTGCACTTTCCTTCACCGACCATAGTTCGACCTAATTCTCTTGTTATTTAAGAGATTTTTAGGACAATCATTTTCTTAAAGAAAAACAACGAGATCGAGAGAGATATTTTTGAGTGGATTGTACCTTGTATTTTTTATTTATTTGATTAGAGTTTTATTTTTCCAACGTGATAAATGAAATTAGCTCTTATATTAACCGTGAATTGCACCTCATGGTCTATTTTTATTTTGTTTTATTTCTCGTTTTCTTATGCTTCCGAATGATAGGATTCTAATCTCAACAAAATCTAGCCGGTTGTTGATAATTAGAGGAAATTTACAAGCAAAATATGAACAAGGGGCACTGAATTAGCTTTAAAGGAAATCCTCTCTAAAAGCTTAAAAGTTTGTTTTCTTCTAAGGAAAGATATGTAATCAAATTAGTGGAGCAATAGGGGAAAGCATATTCCAAAAGAGGTTCTGTTATTCTCTATAACAAATATTGGATATTCTCCAAGTATATATATATATATATGTGTGTGTGTGGGTAAATAAAAGGGCCCGGTTAGGCAGAGACAAACTCTTCCTTCCTGGTTATCGGCATCAAGGAAGCTGCGAAGATGATCTCTGAGCAATCTGTGAGCTTCTCTTGCAAATCTCAACAGGTAATTTTTCGGTTTTTCATCCCCGAATCTCTAAAGTATTTGCAGCCTCAAAATTTTTTTGATCTTCAGATGCAGTTTATATACTTATCGTGAATGTTAATTTGATGTTCAATTCGCAACTTATGTTTATTGTGATTTCTTGTCTTGCTGAGCCTAAATACTGAATTTGTATCACACATGGTATGCATCAAGAAGTGTTACAATCTCTACCGTGTTTTTTCCTTGCAAGTCCATAAAATTAACCGAACAGGTCAAAATACATGTTGGGAGTATTTTATATATTGATACGGCAGTAATTGTTTATACTGATACACTGTATGATATTTTTATAGATATGGACGACTATGGCATTTTTACCCCATGTTTCAAACCGGTACCACAGTCACAAGTCTTTGCCTTTGTCATTCTATTCTATCAAACCAAAAAAGTGAAAAAAAATTGGGGAGGGATTCACAACACCAACACCAATGACCAAAGTTTTTAGAAAACTGATTTATTTCAATGAAATTTCTATAAAAAGACCTCTTATTCATTTATTTTGTTTTGACTATCGATAAGAATTATTTTTTAATGTTTGGATTAATTCTTAAGATATATGAAAAATTGACGTGAAATTTTAAAATATTTAAATAAATACACTTTAATAGTTGGAGAACTATGTTTATTACATTTGAGTATAATAATAACTAATATAATAATTCATTTAAATAGAGCATTAGAATTTGAATTAATTTCACGTCTGTTTGTATGAATGTTTGTAGTTTGAATTCCAGCCTCAACTAGAAAAAAACTTGAAATTTGTATATTTATATATACACATTAGATTTTTTATTTTTATATAAAAATAGGATGTTTTGGTTTTTTTTTTTCTTGGTTTGATTTTATTTTATTTGAAAACGTAATTTTATTTTGTTTTTGGGTGACAATAAAAGTGTGTTATAGGCATTTATCAAAAAATAAAAAAAACCTTAGAAAAGGGTAAAATCTGTGGTAGGGTCCTAGCAATAGGGTATGATCTAATGATTTATAATGATAATGCAATGATATAGATGGTTGTGGAATAAGGTGTATTCAAAATAACATACACTTGAATACATATAATTTTTTTCATATCTATATTCTCTTTCAACAAAAAAAAAAAAAAAACTCCTTACTGTTGTCCCTCCCTCTCTGATTTTCCTGCGTTTGCTCTAGACTAGATCGCGACTTGTGAAACCAACCCCCTCTTTCTCTCCTTTTCTTTTTTTTTGAGACTTACTGGTGGCGGTGGGGGCGATCTTAACGAGATAGGGAGTGGGGGATCATTGGGGGCCTCTGATCTCTCTTTCTTTCTCCTTTTCTTTTGTTTTCTAAGATTTATTGGGCAGTGGAGCAATCTTGTCATAGGAGGGGAGGTCGTCGTCTCAGGCATCAATGGAGGGTCAGGGGGCCTATTATCTCTCTCTCTCTCTCTCTCTTTATTCCTTAGATTTGCCAACGGCAGGAGGTCGTAGTCTCAGGGTGGTGGTGGTGGGGGTGGGGGTGCATTTCGCTTTGTTAGGGGGAAGGGGTTTATCGGGTGGGGGGACATGGGCTAATCTGGTCGTGGGTGGTGGCTGCCAAAGGTCGGGAGTGATTTTGTTGTATTTTGATTTTAAGGACCTGGTTTTTTTTTTTATTTCTTGATTTTTTTAATTTTTATAAAATAAGGTATATCATAATCAATACACATAAATAATATCTCATCTTTTTAATAAATCTAAACAAATAAAAAATATATCCTTTATTTTCAAAAAAAAAAAAAAAAGAAAGAAAAAAAATTGTGGGATTGTTTAGGCGGTCTAGCGTTGGCCAACGAAAAATATTTCTAGACAGTCTCGCGTTGGCCAACGGCGAATAATATCCAGAATATTTAAATATGTGATGCGGCTGCAGAGTCTCCACGTGTCGTGTCGGGACATGGCGCATTTTTTCTTGGCGTCCGTACGTTTTGATTTGGTGCTATTCGGAGGGGGATTCCCAGATTCATCGAAATTAGTGCCACGTGTGGTATATAGAAATTAATCATGGCACATACAAGGGACGACGTCGCCGTTAGTTTTTAACGGCCGTCTAGCCTCGAGCTGTGCAACCAAGGGCAGTGTAGTTTTGTTTAAATGTGTTGTGTATTTTTAAAATAGAAAAAATTTTTATTTTTAAAATAAAATTTTTTTATGTTTAAAAGTGAAATTTTTTTTAATCTACACACAAAAATTTATAAGATTTTTTTTTTCAAAAAATGTATATTTTAATTAAAAATAGAAAACTTGTAGATCTTTAAACATACACGGAAGCATAATAAACATAATCTCAAAAACTAAAGCACTTGTTTAAAATTAATTTACAATGTTTAACCTTACAAATTCATTTGCATCCGACAAGAATAAATGGGCTTTTCTTTTTAGAAAGAATGAACTACATTTGGTGAATTAAAGGCTTGATTATTGTAAGAATGACTTGATTAATTTCATCGTGTTATACAATATATTTTTTTAGCACTTTATGTAATCCTACTCACCTAGATCAAAATGTGTAATATTTTGTATATTTTAACATGATATTTCACAATATTTTTTTCATAATATTTTCAATATTTATTAATTAGTAGAAAAATTCATGATTCTATTGTATTCATCTATCTAAATTTTTATTTTTAAGTATTAACTCACATATTATCATTAATAAATATAATTAATTAATTTAATAATGTTTTAAATATTTATCAATAAAAAATAACATTGAAATTGATATATTTAATATTTTAAAAAAATAAAAAACAAAAAAATTCTTATTAATTAATTAATAAGATAATATTTTAAATATTTATTAATAAAAAAATTAAAATTGGTATATCTAATTTTTTTATAAGAAGAAAAAAAAGGGAAAAAGGTGAAATTGGTCATCACAACGAGAGTGGCTGGAAAAAAATACTTTCCATGTTGGCACTTTCGTTTCTGCAAGCACCCTGCGCACTCCCCTCGGTTCCGTTATTATGCCCGAACCAGCCGCTTGCTTTTCATCCGAACCTCAGCCTCGGTCTCTTCAACATTTTAAACGGCTCGGATTTCATCGCTGTTCCCCTTTCTCTCTCTCTCTCTCTCACTCTCTCTCTCTCTAAATCTCCCATACAAACTCAGCCTCACTCTCTCTCTCTCTCATAGCTTTTCCATATCTAAAGATCCATGGCGGAGCACGCAGGCGAGCATCCGGAATCACTGATCGAGAAGATCGCCGATAAGATCGGCGGCCACGATTCGTCGTCTTCGTCTGATTCCGACGACGACAAGGCGTCCAAGGTCGAGGAAGTTCAAGCCAAGATTTTCAGGCTCTTCGGTAGAGAAAAACCCATCCACAAGGTCTTGGGCGGTGGAAAACGTAATTTTCGCCTCTTCTCTCGATTTAAATCGACTCTTATCATCATCTTCAATGTAAATGCATGTCTATATGTAGATTTGATCCTGAGTTTTATGCATTTAATTGAATTTTCTTTCTTTTTTTTTTGTTTTGGATCTGACGGAAAAAAATGAGCCTTACGAAGCGATGATTTTGATTGATTTTCTTTTGATTTGTTGCCGTATTTCTCTTATTAGTCTTGTTTATTGTGAAATGGAATTGTTAAGAAAAAAAGAAAGGTCGGAAGGGAAATGATTTAGGAAAGTTTTGGGCTTTTCCAGATCTGGCATAGTTTAGTTGCCAAATTTTGAGTATGTTTATGATCTTTTAAATGTAGCAGAGTTCGCCGATCAGCTAGTTTGAGACGGGTTGCTAGCTTTATTCATGCGATTTTGCGGTATTTAACATATAGAATGCCATTTGCGATTCTGGGTTTTCTTTTTTTAGAGTGATTTAATTCTTGCTATTATTTCAATTGTATTTACGGTTGGATTTGGATCCACAATTGTGATTGTTTAATTTGTTTGATTTGTTTAATTTATATCTGATCACTGTATTCTAAATCATCCAAAGATGAAAACTTTGAGGTTATACTTAAAATCCGCGTCTTCTTATCGACATTCCCTCTGTTCATTTTAAGTGGTTTTAATTTGTTGCAATAGAAGTTCAAATGTTGAAATAGGCTAGTGTGTTTCTCACATCGATTTGAGAGTTCCGAAGTTGTCCATAGGTCGCCTGATCGGAACCTTTTGTCTGTCTAGCTCGACTGTTACACACCAAATATGGTAATGTACCCTACATTTTCACTGGGAGAAATGCATTTCTGGCAATACCTTTAAATTGTTGTTTTTCAAGTGAAAAGATTCAACATTTGAATTTTATGAAGTATGTTACTTAAAAGTGTTTTCATATAGCGAAACTTTATATTTTAGAAATTAGAATCACTTCCGCTCAAGTTCTTGTAGTTTTTCCCAATACAATTTCTGATGAATTCCAAGAAAAGGTTGATGAGGAATAATTGAATATGTGCATTCAATGGTCATTCATTTAATTAATTTGTGGGAAATCTTTCCTTGCAGCTGCTGATGTTTTCCTATGGAGGAACAAGAAAATTTCTGCAGGCGTGCTTGGTGGGGCCACGACGCTGTGGGTTCTCTTTGAGTTGCTTGAATATCATTTACTCACACTGGTCTGCCATATACTGATACTTTCTCTAGCACTTCTTTTCCTGTGGTCCAATGCCTCCACCTTTATTAACAAGTAAGTCATTGCCACTGACTATTTCTTTTCTTTATTTCTGATAAAGTTTCCTGTGGTTTTGATCTCGCTTTGTTCCTTAACTAGGTCTCCACCGCAAATACCAGAAGTCCGAATTCCTGAGAAATGTGTCCTTGAGGTTGCTTCGGCACTGAGGGCTGAAGTAAATTATGCATTGGCTATCCTGAGGGATATTGCATCTGGGAAAGAGTTGAAGAAATTTCTTGTTGTATGTTTTTATCTTTTCCCCTAACATGGTATTTAAAATCTCTAGTTTTCAACAGGAGCTCTTATGCTAGAAATGCTTATTGCTCTCCCTAAAAACATGAAAACAGTAACATTACCCTTTCTTGTCAAGATTACCATAAATTAACATGGCCAATGGGCTGGACCGTTGGAGTGTGTTTCTTGCGAAGACTTGATATCTGCGGTTTTGGGGTTGAAACTCATTTCCTTTATTATCAGGTAATAGCTGGCTTGTGGGTTCTGTCCGTTGTTGGGAACTGGTGCAACTTCCTTACCCTGTTCTACATAGGTGAGTAATTTTTTTTTTTTTTTTTTTTTAAATAACGTTGTTGGTTATGTTTGTGCATGATATCTGATCTGTTAGTCGTTGACACCAAGTTGTCATTTGAAAAACAGTGTTTGTCTTGCTGCACACGGTGCCAGTGTTGTATGAGAAGTATGAAGATCATGTTGATGCCTTTTCTGAGAAGGCGACGATTGAGATCAAGAAGCAGTATGCAGTTTTTGATGCAAAGGTATTGAGTAAAATCCCAAAAGGTCCGTTGAAAGAAAAGAAGAAGGATTAGAGTCATCCAGATAGTGTTAACTAGGCCCCATGTTGTTGACATTGAGTGCTTAAGGTTTTAATTCAGGTCTTGTACACCTGTTTCCCAGTAGGTTCCCCGTTTCTGCCTTTTGCTTCAGAATTGTTTGGACGCACACAATTTTAATATATATGGTATTTAATTATAGTCATGTTACTTTCTGAATTATTTTCATGCTTTAACTACATATGCACTTCTATCGTCTTTTCTTGATAGAAAAATTTGCAATTGATATCTATATATATAAATGTTTTTTTTTTAATCAGAATTGTTTTAATAAATCGTAGTTAAGTGAGATATTTCATTCAAACCATGATTATCGCATGACATTCCGAAGTCTCAGTTTGCATGAAATTATAATTTGTTGGAATCACACATTCATTGACTAAAGTAGTGGATGTATTTCAATATGCAATTAGATGTCTTCTTTGGTCGTTATATTTAAATGGAATGTATGTTTAAATTATTTATATTTGAATAATTATTTTCATATGTATTATAAGAAAGAGAGAGTGAAATGTGATTGGTAAAAGTAAATAAAAAAAGAGAAATGGATATAGCGCTAGAGTCAAGAATTTTATATTAGGGGACCGAAAGGTGAAAAGAAATATTGAAGTCATTAATTAAATTTAGTATATTACAATTGTATCCTGCGAGATGCGCTGAAAATATTAAAAAATAATCTCATTATTAATTTTTCAGGGGTTTTTGGTGGGTTTTCTGTTCTCGCCTCCTTCAATCTTTCTTGCCGTTTATGATAAAACACAGTACACCACTTGTTTTGTTTTGTTTTTATTTTTTTTAATTATTACGTTTAATTTTTAAGGAAGTTAGACGGTCTTTTTCGAAATTAAAAAAAAAAAAAAAAGATGGAATTGGATGCTGTATCTGGTTATTGGGACAGCTTTTAATTGGAACTCCCATATATATATATTTTTTTCCCTTCCATTGGACTTTAAACAAACAAACAGACGCCTGAGGAAGGGCATGGCATAGGAGGGGCAAACCGCATGTAATTTGAGTCTAAAATATACCTTTAATCAAACAAAAAATTAAAAACCCAGGGGCCAATGAATGGATGAATTGTGTTTTGAGTGGATGTACAACTCAAATGGAGTGTGTGATCTATATATGACAAAGCAAAAGCAAATAGATGTACAATTCAAATAGAGTGGCATTTCTATGTGAGAAAGCGAAAGCATATTCCCCTGTATTGAAATACATTATCTGTGATCTAAGCAAACACATTACATTAAAAAAAAAAAAAAAAAAAGCGTGAGTCACCACCCTTGCAAAGGGATAATTGGAGCCACTTCCATTATCCCGTTGCAAAGTTAGGCTTTTCTGTGTTCCTAGTTTAGCTTAATTATAAATTGATAATCTTATATCTCATATGTCTATAATATGATATTCACGTTGTGTTTAAATATAACGTAACTTTCATTTAAATACAAAAATATTATATCAAATATCAATCACATTATATTTTAAATTAAAAACAATATTATTCATTATTTTAATTTTTTTATTATTTTTACTTATTATATCACATATTTATTATTTAAATACAATTTAAACTTTTTATTTAAACACACATTGTATTCAAATATTATACAAATACTTTTTGTCTAAATGTAAATTATATTCAATGTATTGCATTTAAACGTAATACTCTTACCAAACATCTCGTTAGACTTTTGAAAATTCTATGCTAGTTTTGAATCGCTCTCTCAAATCTTTTCTACAAAGAGAAATTTGGCCAGAAAATAGTTAACTTCTTTAATAAAAATTAAAAATAGCCGGTGAACATTAATGATCAATTAGATTTTAAGTAAATTGTTGATTGATATTGGTTAAATAAATCAATCAATTACATTAAAAAAAGAAGAAGAAGACACTTTCCTAATATAACAACATTTAAGACATTTAAAAAAAAAAAATCCTTTTAAAAAGGTAGTTTTTCCTTGTGCCCCTTTCCGCATTTCATTGCACAGTCGTCAACATCGTCACAGAAATAAAATCACAAAGAAAACAAAAATTGGGTTGCAATGCAATGGCCTAATTAAAATTTAGAAAAGCTCATTTCCGTTATGGTTAATCGGTTTAACAGAAAAGTGAAATATCTGCTAGGTTGGGCGATGGAACAAAGTCGATGAGGTTGTAACACTTTTTAGGGAAGAGAGATTTACACAAGTATACCTTTTATTAAGAAAGTATCATCTATTGTGAACCTCATCTAATATATGCTAAAATATTTTAAGTGTTTGATAAATCCATACCATATAATGATCACCTTTCAATTTTGACAAAATTCTCTTAAAAAAATCTCTCTCTCTCTCTCTCTCTTCCCCCTTTGCTTTTAAAAAAAAAAATTCAAACCAAAAAACAAATACAAACATACATATCTATACAATATTATCTATACATATTATAGAAACATGAATAAGTGCTACCGTGGACTTAAAGTTTCGTCCAAAATGGTTCATTTTAGACGAAAATGTTTTGTATTTTTTTTTTGTCCTTTGGTTTTATTTTTATTTTTATTTTTTTTTTCGGTTTTCTTCCTTTCATTTTGGTCCTTTTCTGCTATTTTTTGGTCCCGTAATTTCCTTCCTTTTTTTTTTTTTTCATTTCCACCAATATTTTATTATATTTTCCGTTTTAATCCTTTTTGTTATTTTTTTGTCCTTCAATTTTCATTTTTTTTCCTTTTAGCCCACTTTTATTTTTTTTTCATTTTAATCCTTTTTTTTTTTTATCGTATTGGTCCATTTGTTACATTTTTTTTTTATCTTTTTAGTCTTTTTGTTGTGTGTGTGTGTCTCTCTCTCTCTTTCTTTTTTATATTTTGATTTATGTTTCTTCTTAATTTTGACTATTTGGATAAAATTTTCAAATATGTCCAACATGTGCAAAACACATGCTTTAGACTAGAAGTCATGGAAAGGAGAAATTTTTTTTCCCTTTTTGTATTTTTTTTTATAAACATTTTCCCCTATTTAACACATGCTTTAGACTAGTATATACATATGATTAAAAAACACATTCTTTTTTTTTTTTAATTTTACCTTTTAATTTAATTTAATTATTTATTATTTTTTTTTTTCTGGGGCATCATGCAAATCTTTAGCACCTCAATGCCAATCTTCGCATCTCTAGGTAAACCCTGCCACATGCATGGATAAATGATATTAACTTTTGCCGCCTGCAACGCAAACAGTTCGTTTAAACCAAACTTATTTTGCTCTACCTCTTGACACCAGTTATTTTCTGATTAGCTGCTAAATGACCATATGCAGTAGTAGAACGGTAAGGGATGATTATGATTATTTTATCACTCTCTCATATTTGTTTTTTTACCGACAATTCTCTGTTTGCACTTACTCTTCTGAAACAATAAGATTATGTGCTTAACTTGTATGAACCTTTAAGGTTGTTAACAAGAGCGTGGATAGATCACCTTTTCGATCCACACGGTCACAATGAATTCTGAAAGTGACACATAAATCTCTTTATATAGGTATGTTTTTCTTGGTGGAAAAAAATTGCTTCTTAACGAAAGGTCGGTATTGGTCGCTGCTGAGTGTCGGATTGTTAAAGATAAAGATCAACTAGTACATGGTAGTTAGGTTAGATTCTATCCTGATTGCTAAACGCAGTTGTATGCCATTGGTAGAGCTACTAGTTGGTTACAACCAGTCTATTATGTAAGCATTTGATAATAATCAATTTCTGATCCTAGGGAGCTTCATCATTCCAAAAAAACAAATATTTAAGTTCTATTTTCTCTCAAAAGTTAATATGGATAGACCCATAACCTTGCCATTAGATGTGAATCTTCCTCTGAATCACTCTCACTATCAGAAGACGATCCCGCCATCAATGAACCATCCAAAATGTAATCGACAACCTGAGAACGAGGAAAAATTTCCCAATAGATATCACTTTGTCCCTTTCAAAAGTAGAAACTAAAGGTCACTGTGATAAATCATGCTCCAAATTATAAAACATACGACGAACTTGTATAAGAAAACAACCATCATACCTCACAAGCTGAGACGGGCTTGACTTCAGACTGTAATCGACATTGTTCATTTGAACATTTCAAGTTATCGCGCCATACTATGGTTTTGCAGTTTTCACAGAATCCCCTGCTATATATTAATTTCTTCGACAAATTGCCTGAAATCCAAGCAAGCACACATGTGAACGCCAATAAATAAATAAGGTGAAAAAAAATTGGTGAAGTAGCGCTTTATTTTAAGGATGTGCAGAGTATTCTTAAACTTGAATAAAACAGACGTAGTGTATCATGTAGAAATACAAGACAACCATACCTCTATATTCTCTTTTAAAGGCTTCCTTCCAGTCAATGCCTGTTCCATTAACCTCTTCTTCCTGTGAGGAGGTATGCATTTTTCCAATGTCTTTAGGTCTTTGAGACATGCAAATCTTCAATCTATTATCAGATTCAGAACTCCCAAAGAAGGTAGCATATTGTGAATGCCAAAGCTGATTATCACTTGCTGCTAAATTCCACGACCTGAATCGCAGAGCAACCAAGTTAAAAGACAATCGACAATACCCAAGCATATGTGAAGTAATGTCTAGGATGGTTTAGCTTAGTGTTGCATATCCATTGTCATTTAAGTGTGTCCTAATTATTCCACTGACACAAAGTTAGTATGCGGATCAACTCTATTTACACTTAAAATAGGGGGGTTGCCAATATTGGTAATTTCGCTAGAGAGAAACACAGTGACTCGAGAGCCATTAACGGTATGATTCTCTTTTAATCTTCTTCTTCTTCTTCATCATAGCACAACTTTTGCGTTAACTGAAATTGGAAAGTAATTCTCACATTAGGTGGAAACCGTCGCAAATCTTGTGCCTTTTTTTTTTTTTTTTCGTTTCATTACTTTTCATGTTAGTAAAGAATAGGACGCTCCATCCATAACATACCGGCCAAATGACAGACGGAGAAAAACCAACGAGAACTCACCCAAAAAAAAAAAAACCAAAGCCTCAAGGAAATATGGACTTACCGGCACACTGGCGCAGCAGAAACTAAAGATTGCATATCTAGAAAACTGAAGACGTGTATAAGAATATCTTGTGGCAGATAGGCAGAACCTGAAACTAGGGACATAAAGCGGATTCATGCGGGTAAGTACTTGATCAGAAGAATCCAATCTTATGTGTGATTTTATGGTAAGCACAAACAAACAAACGACATATATAAAATCACTTTCAAGCTTTATTAAAAAGGATACCTTTTTCTTGTTTGCGAGCTTTACATCGCCGCTTATGGGCAATAATTGCTTGCTTAAACTCTGTAACAGCCAAATTCTTCTTCTGCTTTGGCAATGTGGCCTCGGCGCTCTGAAGGAGAACATGAGCCCCAGAAACTGCATTGTGTGTCTGCATTCTAGTACAATCGAAACAAAGGAAACCAAAAAAACAGACAGCAGAGATTAGTTAAACAAAACAGGGACTGATTTAGTGGAAATACATATTTGATATCAAGCAATCACTCATTAAGTGTAGCCAAGTAGTTAATTGCTGATTGATATTTTTTTAAACGGTTATTTTCATAATTTTACAATAAAACACTTGTTATGAAAAAGCCATTTGGTATTTATCCACATATCCAATTTAATTGCCTGAACCCCAGCCATGTCAGGAGCTTAGTTTCCAATCTCAAAACAGTATAATTCCATAGAATCGTCATTTTGGGTACATAATCTACGTAAAAGCGAACAAGGATTAAAAGAATACAAACCCTGGAAGGAGACGAAAGGCGGCGATGGTGTCTTGGACGATTAGGGCCTGCAAATTCTTGGGGAATTCAGAGTAAGCGGCTTTGAGAATGAAGCCCAGCTCTTTACATGCTAATGGATATCGGTGGATTTTCGCAAGTGATTCTTTATACGCAAGTTTCTGGTATCTCGCCAGTGGGTTTGACATGGTTCACTTGAGATTTGATGGGAAAAGGTGAGAGAGAGGGATCAAGGGCGGCGCATGGAGGAAAAAAGGGGAAAATCTTGAAGTTTTGGTCGGTTGATTGGTTTATCTTTTTGATGGGGTTTTGGTATGGAAAAGAATTGAACCGGTGAAAGGAGGATAATCGCCGCCGGAGGCGGTGGCCGGAGATAAATAGGGGTAAACGGGAAGAAGACGCCAGCATAAGCCTGATGTTTGTTATAGACGTACATTAGAGAACCGTTCGGGAGTGTTCGGAGACATGATTTCTTTTTTTTTTTAATATTTTTTCCACCTCATTGTATTGTTTATTATTTTCATCTTTATAACCTAAAAAATTAACCAATAAATTAAATATATTATATCATTAAATTTATAAAATAAATCTATCTAATAAAAATTTAATATTTTATTTTTTAAAATATCATCTTTTATTTTATTTTTCTCTTTTTTATAATGTGTAATCAATTTTAAAACATTATAAATATCTCAATTAAATCTTATTTTAATCAATTAAATTTAAATTAATATTACTTTTTTAGATCACTTTAAATATTTAATTATTTTTTTTTTGGGAAAAAAAAAACCACATCTGCGATTATATGTAAAATGAAAGCGAAGACAATGGAGAAAGTCAGTTAGATATTTTACAACTTTTTGGCATGATGGAAGCAGAGAGGATAGATAATTTTTTCTTTTTTCTTTTTTTACAACTTCAAAACAGAAAAGTTTATTGATATTGCTTTGTCCTTTTTTTTTTTTTGGAGGCAATTTATTAATACATTTTGAAACTTAAAAGAGTGCATAAATATACATTAATTTTTTTTATGATTAGTTTGCTTTTTAGTTATATGAATTTCTTCGAAAGTGCTTGATATGTATTATTTTTCCCTACTTTTTTGTTTTCTTTTTTCACTTAAATGAGGAAATTAAGTTTTAAAAAAATGAGGAAGTTTCATCATTCTTCACATATTAGGGTAGGAAAAAAAAAACATAGATGTCGGTCTCTAAAAGCAAAAATTAATTAAATATTTAAAGTGATCTTAAAAATATAAAAGATGATATTGATTTAAATTAAATTTATTAAGATAAAAGATTTAATTGAGATATTTATGATGTTTTGAATTGACTTTTAAGGTAACATATATTAGGGAAAAGAAAAATAAAACAAAAAAGTAACATGTTAAAAAACACTCAAATATCAAGTTTTTATTAAACGGGTGTATCACAAAAAAAATAAATAAATAAAAACACTTAAATATCAAATTTTTATTAAATGGGAGTACTACAAAAGTACGATGATGTAGTACACTCAGTCTATCAAATAATTTCTCTTAAAATTTTATAATAAACTTAAATTTTAAAAGTCTATAATTTTATATATACAAGTCTAAATAAGATGATTTTTTTAAAATTACATAAAATTATGAGAGTAATGAAATAAGATCTGTATTGATAAATTTTTAAGATTTTATATTTTTTTTATTCAAAATAAATTTTTCCCCAAACACATTTTCTAAAAATTACTATTTTCTAATATCTAAAATATGTCTCCAAATCTCCCCTAAAGCAACCTTAAAGTCAATGACAATCCTTTTTTTTTTTTTTTTTAATTTTGGGAGGGTGTGAATCAAACGCAATAGGTTTGAATGGAATTATAAGTCCCGATGATATCGGTAGATTATATTTCAACCACTACGACAGTCAAGAACAATGGGCTTTTATATACATAAATTAAAAAAAAATAATGAAAACACGACGACAAAGACCAAACGACATTGAAAATAAATAAACGAGAGCAAAAAAGGACAAATTTGGGAAATACATCTACTGAAAAAGAAAAATAAAAAAAAATGGTTATTCTAAAAATAGTAATTGTCAATGTCGTTTATGTGATTGGCGTTTACCAGGATGTTTTCATTTTACATTTCATTGTCCCTTTTAATGTTGCAGGTTGTAAGTCTAGATATTCGTAAGATTGTTATTTGAGTAAAATATCTCAAAAAGAAGACAAATAATTAACCAAAAAAAAAAACCTGAAATTTTCACTAAAAGAGACGAAATATGAGAAATAAAAAAAAAAAAAGATATCTAGGAAAGTGGCAATGAAGTTCATATTTTTTGTATCTGTCAAAATTATATAACCATGAAAAAGTGAGAGAGAAACATAAGAAACGACAATATTTTAAGAAAGGACATATACATTTGAGGACGACAACCAATTAAAAATATTTGACAACGACCCCAAAAACGTTAACATATAAGACAGCAACCATACAAACAGCAAAGAATTTGCAAAAGAAAAAGTAACTTTGAAAACGGTGACATATGAAAATGATAAACATATTGCAAACGACAAATTGAATTAGACACTGTTAAAATTTGAGAAAAACCGAACTTCTGGTTTTCGGAAAACGAGAAAATATAAGGGAAAACGACAGAAACTTAAAGAATCAAGTAAACATTTAGAAGAAAAAAAAGGAAACAAAAAAAAAAATATACAACGACATAGAATCTATGCACGACAAAAACCTGTATACAACAATTACGACAAGCGTAAATGACAATAATAATACAAACGACATGAAAACATCACAGATTAGTGTGAGATCTTTTCGTTATTGTACCACTTTTTCTTCTCCTGTTTATAAAGGTCTGTTCTCGATTACCATTGTTGTTAATATTATTACTTGGCAACTATCTATGGCAGGACCTCATAAGGGTATTGCAGAACAAACGGCGCCTTTTTCAGTTACGGACGTAACCGCTGAAAAATAAAATCCTACTATAGAAATCTCATTATTGATATTAATATAAATATTATTGTTGTTGTTATTATCATTATTTTTCAACAGTCCTTATAAGACATCCACAATTGAAAAAGCAGACTGAGACAAATATGAAGCAAATATTGTACTAATAAAATCACAGAACCAATTTACAAATACTATTTTATGAAGGTTTCTATCATTCAAACAAGTCCTTTGCTAGTTACTCCCTATATCCCCAAACCCAATATTCCTTGTATCCACTTCCAAACACCAGAGACACTCAGAGAACACAACTAAAATCCCGACAGCCCTCTCTCAAGCCTGAAATACCAGAAATACCAGACAAGATTAATGCAAACCGACAAGCTCTGTAATGGGGTTGATTGGTTGGAACTTTTTGGTTGTTTTGAGGCTTGGTACTAGCCAGAGATTTCCATGTGAAAATGCCATTGAAAAAAGGGTGTTTCGGCTGGACTTTTGACATTCCTTTCCGAGAAGAAAGATGCTGACGAGAGTGTTTTAGAATTCCTGTGCTTTATGAGAGAGATGTTAGAGGAAGTAAGTCAGTTGTTGCTTCTTCCTTGAACCTCCCTCGCCATACAACTCATTCCACTGCTTCAGCTCATTCATTATTGATCCCTCGGAGGCGAAACTTGCCGCTACCTGCATCGTACCAAACATGTGTAAACATTTTTACAATTTACAAATAAATAATGCTTTGTATGAAAAAGACTACTGCTAGAGTAATCTTTGAATAGTTCAATCTTAACGTGATTTCGACTAGGTCTAACATTAAAAAACATACAGAGTTTAAACGTGTTGAGTCAACTCATGTTACCTGATTCTTTGCCTGTCTCATATCTTCCATGTTTAAGGCTCTGAGGTTGATTACTCGCTCCTCCTCTTTGTCTTCCTTTTTGTCTTCCTCTTTGTCTTCTTCTTTTCTAGATGAAGCATCTTCCGAGGACGAGCCTTCTGAATCTTTCTTCTTCTTCTCCTGGATTGATATCATTGTGAATTACTTAAAATGCCAAAACATGATAAAAAGTAACAGTGGAAGAGCTTCAAAAAGATAGCAAGTACCTTATCCTTTTCTCTCTCCTGTTGTAATAGCTCCCTAACGGGCCGATAAGCAGCTGTCACGCACAGGTTCTGTTTCAAGAAGTTAATCTCATCAGATCATCACATCTAATTATGATTCCGACTTACTAATTGTATCAATATAAAATTCACACCTTAAGGTCACTCCCTGTGTATCCTTCTGTCATTGTTGCAAGCTCTTTGAAATCTAGATTCTCAACCTTTTCTTTCGAAAGAAGAGTTTTCAAGATCATTTCCCGATTCTCAACCGAGGGAAGACCAACCATGATTCTGCACAAAACGCCAACCAAAAAAGGAAAAAAAAAAAAAAAAAGAAAATCAATTTACAAACTCAACCGTCTGCTCTTGGACACTCATAAGAATGGCAGACAAAAGATAACGAGTTTGCTGATCAGTACCTGCGCTCGAATCGCCTAATGATCGCTTCATCAAGATCGAAAGGCCTGTTGGTGGCAGCAAGAACAAGAATTCTCTCTCCAGGTTTGGTCAAGAGGCCATCCCAGTGTGACATGAACTCATTCTTGATCTTCCTCATGGCTTCGTGCTCTCCAACTCTGGTCCTCTGCCCGAGCATGCTGTCGACTTCATCCACGAAAATGATAGTTGGCGAGACCTTGGCCGCGAGCGAGAAAAGTGCGCGAACGTTCTTCTCATCCTCTCCAAACCATTTCGAGGTGATGGTGGACATCGAGACATTGATGAAACTTGCGCCGGCTTCATTTGCAATCGCCTTTGCCAGCATTGTTTTGCCTGTGCCAGGAGGGCCAAAGAGCAGTATGCCTCTACAAGGCTTGAGAAGGCCACCTTTGAAGAGATCGGGTCTTCGAAGTGGAAGCATTACCAACTCCTGAAGTGATTCTTTTATCTCATCCAAGGCTCCGATATCTGCAAATGTCACTCCTAGCTCATTTGCCGGGATAACTTCTGGCCTTATGCGCTTCTCAAACTCATTGTCCGGTGGAACTTCCTAAAGAACACCACAACACAAGACAACAAATTATATGAAAATTTGACATAGAACTTTTTTTATCTTCATACCATGAAAGAAGTTGAAGCTATAAAAGTTTCTAAAATCATCTTCACAATCCTATATTCATTTTCATTATAATTTGGCTCTTACTTTTGCTGGAGGTGCATTCTCAGTGTCTTTCTTCCCTGCTGAACCAGATTTCTCTGCCTCGCTTTTGTTTTCGGGACCTTGAGATTCAGACTTTGATTCCATCTTTGAGGATTCGGCATTTGTCTCTAGCTTCAAAGTATCTTTCTCACCGCTCTTTCCCTCCTGGAAGATACTCAATCCATGGGACAGACTGTTCCAAATATCCAGAATAATAGTCAAATACAATAACCTTTCCATTTTTGCAAGACAAGTCTAGTCACGAACTCAACTGCACAAGAGTTATCTACCTCTTTGAAGATATGACAAGCTTTCCATTTCGGTACTCAGGGTCTTTGTTATGCATCAAGTGATAGGAAATTGCTGTGACAACAATTTCTTCAATGTTGTGGCTGAGAACCACCGTGTCTGCATGGCAGATGGAAGCCAAATCATCGCACTCGAGATCATTCGCTGCCAGAACCTCAGCTATGTGGTTTTTGTTGTCTTGAAATTGGATCATCTTCATGTCCTCTTCTAGTTGAGCTTTCCAGCTGACCAAATGAGTCTCGTCCTCCGGCGGTTTGATCACAATGTTGTATGGGAACAGCACAGAAAGCCTCTCATCCACTCCCATACAACTATCATCTTCTGTGTCCAACATCTGGGAACCGAGTATCAACAACGATCCAGAGAGTTTCTTCAACATTTTCTGGAACAAATTGTATAACCTTTGCGATTGGAGAAGCAGCTTCTCAACGTCCCTGATGTACAATATAATCGAACGAGTTTCCGATTTTGAAGCCACTACCTGAGCACAAAACACCAATACCTTATCTTTGTTAGAACAACTTTGAGATACAGGAAAAGTTCACTATTTATCAAGCGAATACTGTTTTAACTATTAATTAGTTGGGGAAAAAGATTAAACTACCATAACAAAAGTCTACTCTGCTATAAAGCATGGGGTCTTAAACAGTTCTTCTATTGGAAGGGAAAAAAAAAAAAAAAAAACCCAGGAGCCTGAGGTTTATAATTTACATCTATAGTAACATCTGCAGGTATCTATAATTCACATTATATTATAAATTGTTAGGAATGTTTTTTCTAATATTTTAGTTGGCATCTTATTGTCAAAAGTGTCATCAAAACAAGATTAATGATATGTTTGGTGAATGCATTACATTTAAATATAATACAATTTTTATTCAAATGCAAAAATATTACATTCAAATATAAATTATATCACAATTTAAATCTAAACAATAATTATTTATTCTTTTATATTTTCTACTACTTTTATTAATCACATCACATACTCTCTTTCTCTCTTCTTTTTTTCTCTCTACTTTTACTAATTGCAACACATACTTAATATTAAATACAATTCAAATATTTTCGTTTGAATAAATATTATATTTGAATGCAATACAAATACTTTTCATCTAAACACATATTTCATTTAATGCATTATATTCAAATACAATGTGAACACAATGCATTATCCAAATGTCCCATAAATTTAAAACAAGCAACTTAATGTGCTATAATTACCGTATAAAGTGACTGTATAAAGTCTCTCTCATCAAAACACCAGCTGCTCGAGTGCTTCAGGGAAGCTGCAAAAATAAACGAAATCACCGAGAATGATTAAGTAACACTTTTTTTAAATTAAAAAAAAATCAGTTTTCCATATATCTAATGAATATATGTCTTTAATTGTGTAAAATAAAAAGTTCTCAATTTTAGTGAATGGATTGCCTTTTAACTTTCGTCTTATTGATGAATAGTACCAATTTTTGTAGAGAGAGAACCAGGAAAAAAAAGAAGTGCAAGAGCTGTTCTTTTTGTTTTTTGTACAAGATAATAATGTACTATGCCTTGAAGGATTTACTTCAGTTAAACCAAACTTGGCGTGCATATTTCGAAGCAACGGCATTATATATGATTAATACATTCGTTTTGTTCGAAGAAAATTCTCAAGTACCTGAGTTTGTTGAAGCATATTTGGAAGCCATCCCACTCATATGAGAGGAACTAGATGCATTTCTACGAAGTGTTAAAGGACCATTTGAAGTGTCCCCGCTTGAAGGACGGATTGAGAAGGAACCAAACAAATTAGAAACTCGCTCCATTGCCACCTCCGAGATAGAGCGATTGAGAGACTAGAAAAGAAAACAGTGAATCAGGAATTATTGCACTTGAACTAAACCGGTGAATGTTTCCCTTTTAAGACAAGTTCAAATATCGTGGTTAGTCTTCATAAACTACCGTGTGGGTGATACATTTGGCATATAGAAGAAAACATGCACAGTTCCTCGGTATGGAAAGCTAAGAAAGCTTACCGCTTCTCTTTTGGCGCAACCATACTTGCTCTGCATCTGTGACGAATTAAAGTGATAAAAAGTATTAGTATTACCGTAAGACCGACCGGTCTTATTCAAGCAAGAATAGAGTAGTACTAATAGGACGTGGTTACCTTCAGAGAAAAAGCGTTAACATCCAACAAAAGAAGCTTGGATTTAAAGTGATGTGCTAAGGCTTTGGCCAGCATTTGATGGTAAAGTTCTTCAAGAAACAACAAACCATGTTTAGTTCAGATTGTATAAATGAATTTCTTTAGGGATGCCAAATTCAGTTTTCTATATGTGACATACCGGCCGGTCCTGAGAGCAAAATTGCTCTACTCGCAGGTGAAAGGTTCCTGGTGTGCTTGGAAAATTCCGAGTGCCTCAGATGGACAAGTGCAGCACTTGTTAATAACACTCTAGTTTTCTCACTGTCATTGCCATAATTTGGAGAGAGAGAGAGAGAGAGAGAGAGAGAGAGAGAGAGAGAGAGAGAACTTCAGTATGCAGATAAACAGATTAATGTTTTGGGAGAATTGTGAAGAACTTAGAGCAACAAGTTTCTCTGTAGTGTAAGGACAGACTTTTTGATAGCAGTATCTAGAATCTAAAACACATGGACATGAATAAGAGCCTGTAAAACTGGAACTATATAGAGGAAAATTTAGGTTAAAAAAGAGACTAATAAAATTGCTCATAGGCCAGAAATGATTATTCCTTAACCTTGATAAAGGAGAATTTATGATTGAAAGCCTAAATATACTTGCTTTTTCACTAGTGTCAAGCAAGAGAAGGAGTAAACCAAACAAAAACCAGTCCTATATACTTTCCTCTTGACTTATTACAGGTCAAGAAGATTAAGAAAATTCACAACCTAAGTCTTTTACAAGTTCTTTTATAAATTTTAAGTACTCAAAATTTGCTATTCTGTTTAACAAGTTTGCCAAATGAAAGATAAAAAGAAAAAAAAAATTGACAGAAATAATACATCACATGAATTAACTAAAAAATCTACAACAAGAACACAACTAGAACAACCAACAAAGCAAAGCCAGAAAAAGAATTCAAGGATAACAGATTCAAGAGAAAAACTTTTAAACCCAGAAACACAAAAAAGGAAGAAACGTTGAAAATTTACCTTAAATAATAAGGGAAGTCATCAAACGTAACCTTGCTTTCTCTGCAGTCGAGGACTTGCCTGAACAACTCGTACTCAATCTGGTCGGCAGAGACCAAATCAGGGGAGCTATTTCCTTTGACCCATTTGCCCACTGACTGCCCTGAACTCAGCAGCCCAACTCCAACCCCAACCCCAACCCCAACACTCAAAGCTGACAACAAAACATGCTTCTGTTCCATCCTTTTCACCGATTTAGAATCAAACAAACGACAATCCAAACACTCTATAAACTCAGAAAACACTAACCAGTTTTTTCTTTTTCTTTTTCTTTTGTTTTTTTATGAGTCTGTTTGTTTGTTCATATAAACAAGTAAAGTAGTTCTATTGACTTGGATGTTGAAAAATGGAGCAAAGATCGAGCTTTGAGAGAATCAAGGAAATCGGTTGGTGGGTTTTTCTTTTTTCCCTTTTTCTCTTTTTTTGGTTTATATGGAGTTTTGATGAGTGGAGAAAAGAAAGAGTTTTTTGTGCAATACGTTTCTCTGGAGATACAACAACGTTGGTTTGAGTTAGCATATTGTGGCCTCTCGACCCCCTCACACTATTTATAGCATGCCATATTACTTACGCACGTTAAATGCCTTCCCAGAAAAGTAAATAACAATATAATATTCACGATTTTTTAAAAGAAAAACCTGTATTGATAAAAGGATAACATTAAAATTGTACCCAAAAAAAATAACATTAATAAGTTTACAAAAAAAAAAATGAAGATTCTACTATTTGGTATTTTGATTTATATTTTTCATGTCATATCACAAAATTTCACAATATAATGTTTTCTAATTCTTTGATAAGTCTCTTTTTTTTTTTTTTAACTTGAAGGTAAGAATTCAAATTTTACATCTTTAATCGGAGTCAAATATAATATTATCACTCGATTATATTTGTAAGTATTTTTATTTTATATTTGTTTTACTTATTTTCTTATTAAATAAGTTGGCCTTCTAATGTTTGCTTATTATATTACCTAAATTTAACAAATTCACTAATGTTTGGTTGCAAGGCTTTAATTTGCACTATTTAACAATTAAAATTATAACTTAATTACTCAAATTTTATAAATTCATAATTTTGTGCATATAAATTAAAATAATATGATTTTTTTAAAATTACACAGAAATTTGAGACAAATAAAATAATATTTATATTAATATATACATTTTTCTAAACACATTTTAAATTTTCATATTTTTTGACTCTAGCAATTTAAATGCACAACTAAATTCTAACCACAATCTAAACTCAAAATTTTCAGATCAAACCTTGCAACCAAACATGTGCATATTAAAGATAATTAAGGAAAAAATTAACTTGAGGTGTCAAGATTTAGCTTTAGTTTGGTAGTAGTGTCCATTTTTAGAAAATAGAAAATTTTAATTTTTAGAATAAAAAAATTTTCTGTTTAAAAATAAAAAATTATTTGAACGTGTGAAGAAAGAAATTTTAAAGAAAAAAGTCTTTTTAATATTTAAAAGTAAAATTTTTTTTTATATTTGTATATAAAAAATTTTAAAAATTCATTTTTTAAAAAATGAATTAATTTTTTGTTTTTGTTTTTGTTTTTAAAAATGGATTGTGGAGAAATATTTAGATCTCGTTTGTTTTATTGATTTGAATTCAAAATTTTGATTTTAATTTTGTCGTTTTTTAAAAAGTTAATAAAAATTATAATTAAATTAATTAATTTTAACTTAAAATTTTATTTTATTTCATAATTATTTGTAAATCAATCACCCCCTAAAATTAAAAAAAAAAAAGAATAAAATAGATCTGACCCCCATTTTTTACATATAGCGTACGGTGAGGTAATTATTCACGGTCAAATCTGCAAGGTTTTTATTGCTTTCTTTTCAACTTCTTTGAGGTTGAAAATTATTATTTGGTTTCTTTTTGGATTATAATTATGTATATAAAATACGAGGGTATAGCTATTACAGTAAAAATATTTTATCAAAAATGTATGATTTAGTGTTTATAAATTGATATTTATTTAGGGGGGTTTTTAGTAAATGTATTATATTTTGATTATATTTGAATATTATATTTGGTTAAAAAATATTTGTTTTATATTTGAATAAAATGTGTGTTTGGATGAAAAATATTTTAGAATTGAAAAGTTGATGTGATTGGTAAAAAGAGAGATCAATAGTGGAGTTAAAAAGTTAATATGATTATTTTAAAAAACTTTTAAATAGTAATTGTTTTCGTACCACTGTTGAAAAATTTGTATTTGGTGTAGTATTTGAGTAAAATTAAAACGTAATTTTTTTACCAAACGACACCTTAATTTAGATAATGAAACCATATCGTTCAAATGTGATAGAACATATCTGATTAATTAGATCATTATAAAAATTACTATTAAGTTATTATATAGATTAAAATAAATAATAGTATTATAATAAATTATCTTATGATTATAGGATTTAATAATCAATATGAAAACTATCATAACAATATTAAATCACTATAATTTTAAAAGATCATTATTTATTTTAAATATGATACATCTTTTACATCTCAATTGTCAAAAGTTTATTAGATGGTTTTAAATTTACTCCTATTAATATTAATATATTTAAACTATGTCAAGTTTATATATATATTTATATATGCAAACTTTTGAAACAGGAAAAAACATACAGCGAGGTCAGGACAATTATTCAGTCAGTGCTGAATTCTTTATTATTTTTGTTCACTTTAAATTCTCGATTTGGTTGGGCTTGGCACGGTTCATGCGGTTATTTCCTGAAAGATCAAATGCTGCCTTGGAAACAACAAAATACCATAAACACTGAAAACCTTATTTTAACCACCCTCCTCTTTGTGTAATTACACAAGATTTCACTATTTCTATTTGGAGTAGGTCACATGAATGCCAATAATAATGATAATAATAATGTTTCAATTCAGAAGATATTGCTTTCTAGCTCTGGGTTGTGTTTGGTTTTGGCTTCAACTAATATTTTACATTTTCTATAAAATACGTATCTTTGATCAAATACAACTCGACTCTGAGGAGCCATGTCTCCCAGATCTGAATTTTTATTCCATTTCTAGCAAAATAAATAAATAAATAAATTTTATTCAATACACCAATCAAATTAAAATCTAGTATGATTTATTTGGACCAAATTATGATACATAATAAAAAAAGTGCTCATTTTTTTTCTTTCAGATTAAACTATATATTATATCTTTCGGATTTATTAAAAATTGATGCCTATAAGTCAAATAATTAATTTGCCTTTACCTAATTTTTTTTACACATTGCTAACTAATTCTAAAATATGAATTTGGAATTCCTCTTAAGTATCTCTCTCTCTCTCTCTCTCTCTCTCTTCACACTTTTGAGAATGGATTATTTTTCCAAAGAGACACATTTGACATGATCCTTCAGAGTGTGTATTGGAATGTATTATTTAATTCTTTTTTTTTTTAAACCTCTCCATGGTTAATTTTATTGTTATTATAATATTTTGGGGGTCATTACTTTTGCTATCACATGGATACGGAGGACCCAAAAAAAAAGGTGTACATTTTGCACGCTTCTTCCCTGTTCCTTTTTGTTTGTTGAAATGAAATTTTATTGTTTTCCACAGTCATTATTGTGCCACTAAATAAAATATATACATATATTATATAAAAATAAAATATAAATACGGAATGTAAAAGTGCTAAGCGACTAAAAGGGGGGCGGCTACACACCTCAAATCCACGGTGGACTGACGCCCCATCATGGTCGATGCAATGTCAGCACATTTCTAAAGTTCATTGATTGGGACCATCAAAATTTACTTGGGAATTTGAATTTTCACACTTCGGTTAGAAAGACAAAGAAAATGCTTTTCTTTTTGTTACATGATTAGGTTAGAAAGAAAAAGTAATTGCCTTTTTTTTTTTTTTTCGGCCTTTCTACCAACGGATGATAGTAAATGTTTTTTAATATTAAAATATTTTATTAAAATCACATCAAAATAAAAAAAATATTTAAAATTAATATAATATTATATAGATTTGATAGGTAAAAAGGAACACTATATGTAGGGTATAGCCTCATAACTTACCATGAAATTTCCTTTTTCATACAAAAAACAAACGCAGGAAGAAGAAGAGGAGAGAATGCTTAACAATCAAGCTTTTAAAGAAGACTTTTGTCATTGAAACCCTTTTAAAAAAAAATATTGAAACTCTGCTAAAAGTAAAACAATACACAAATTAGAAAGACATGGACAAGTATATTATACTAATATGGTATCTTAAGTTAATTCTTCAATATTTTATAACTTGATAAGTATGAATGCAATCTTTTAACTTCTTTTTTTTTTCTAAATTTATTGACGTAGGTTTAAATTTTACGTATACTTTATATTCAGATTCAAATTTTTATAAAAAAAATACAATATAAAAAATTTTAATCGAAATTCAAACTCACGAAATAACTTTTACAAATTATTGAACAAATAGGTGGGATTAATATTTAAGGTGCAAACTTGCTCCTCTAATTGATTGGCATTATGCATCATGTGAATCATGATACTAAGAGTCATGATTCATGAATTATCATCATATCATGAAGTGATATTGATATGATGATTAAAGTTGATATACCCTATTAATTAGAATAAAAATAAATTAATTCATAAATGATTCCAACAGTTGAGATTTTGGAAGAAGAGTTGTATATCCTTTTTAAGTATGTAGGATATATCCATTTCTTATGAATTTGGAGGTGGACCTTGTCCAATTATTTCTTCAGCCATCACTATCAGCCTGATAAAATTGGCCCCAAGAAAAACACCAAGGAAATCACTATAGCAATTTTCGGCTTGACTCTAAGACAACCGTGACAGCGTGACCCACAAGTGTACACTTTCTTCTGCTGCACTCAAGCAAACTCCTAGAAAGGAGCCTTTTGCGGTAGAGCATCTTTCGATAGTTATATTTTTTAGTGTTATACACTGATTAAAATTGCATCATCATAAAGAAATATACAAAACAAATAAGGTGTGAAATAAATCTGATAAAGGTTTAAAACAGAAACACTGTGAAGTAATTCGGATTTCGCATTTAAATTATGTGGACTTGGTGAGAAATGGACAAGGAACGGCTCAAAGTAATGGGAAAAACTTTCCCATCATTCTTTATGTGTTCCCAATAATAATAATAATATAATATAATATATATATATATATATGTACATACATGTTAACATTTGGTGGGAAATCCGGGGTCTCTACATGGAGTGCACAGATAACAAAATATAACCTAATGAAGTGTTTTTTTTTTTTGGGGCAAATATAAAGGCAATGACAGTAAAAAGTTGTGGCTTTTGGACTTTAGAAACAGTTGCACAAAAGAGAGTCGTTTAGAGGGGCAAAAAGGGTGAGCAGTGAGAGAGCTTATCAACTTATCAAAGTGGCATAATAAGAGAATCTCTACAAACAAAATAGGTTTTAGCAAAAAAGAAGGAAAAAAAAAAAAAGAGGGAAAAAAAAAGTGTGAAAGAGATCAACGAGATTCCTTAGAGCTTTGTCCACAAGACCCTTTTACACCTCAGCATCACATGCGTTGGTTCAAAAACCCTTTCGCTGCGTTTTGATTTGTGGGTTACACGCAATGCCCACTATCCTTTTCACCACTTTTTTCAAGTCACACCACACCTGAATGTTAAAAAAAAAAAAATTCCTTCTTTATAGAGGGAAAACAGCAAAAAAGAAAAAGGAAAGAAAATTAATATTGTAAAATGGCAGTATTATAGTGATAGCAATACAAAACATAAACATGTTCGGATCACAAAAAAGTTTTTAAAAAAAATTCAGGAGCATTGTTATGGTGGTCCTAGTCAAAACGACATCCTTTGATCATACAAATATTTTAATCATTAACGTGTTAACTTTTCTTTATTATATATATTTTTATTTACCCATGTTCTTTTTTTTAATAAATTAAAAAGGATCAGTAATATTCTTACATCTTTCATCTAATGTATTTTCAGTGTTTACAAAGACCACACATAAGATGACAAGTATCTTGAACCTAAGTCTTTGATATCTTTTAGCTTTGAGTTTTAAAAATAGGTTGTATATGGTCTTTTTTTTTATCAAAAGCTAAATATTGTTGACAGGTAAAACTTGTCTAACAAATCCCGCAATAATGAGAGTCTTTAAGAACTATCATGAGTACAAAACAACATAAAAATAAAAAATAAAAATAAAGTACATAAATATAAAACACAGATATATATAGAAGTTTACTGTGAATGATAAGGTGATATCCTCTCTTTAGTATTTAAGGTTTCACTATATTTTTAGAATTATAAGCAATGTAAATGTCAAACTGTGAGTTAGTTAGGTCTCTGGAGGCCTAATCTTATGTATTTATAGGTTTATAAGAAATAACTCTTATTTAATATTTAAATATAAATATTTCATATTTGAATTTGAATATAGAGATAATTTTTAATATTATAGATTCTGTTGCAGATATTAACTAATCTTGATTGGTTATTTGAAATTCAAATATCTAAAAACTATACTACTTGATTCTCGGGCACCAATATTCTAGCTAACAAATATGTTCACGTCTTGATAGCCAGGATCTGGATATTTCAAACTACCCATCAATAATTGCCCCAAGCCTGGAGTGCTTCAAGCACAATATCTTGAAGTGATTCGGGCTTTGAGCTATTGGCTACTTGGACTAGTGGCCTATTTCGTTATTTGGGTTCAATGGTAATGCCATGATTGCTTTGCAATTGACACGTGCCTCGGATTTTGGAATAATCACGTTGTTTCAGACTTCCAAATCCTAACCATCAATTGATATTCCGAACTCTCATCTTTTTGTCCTAGTCATTGACTCAACATATAGCTTTGACTTGTTAGATGTGTGTCTTCCAAATTTGATGGTTAGAATTCAAGTGGTTTTTGAGTCTATAAATACAACTTAGAAGCTATCGTGAAGGCTTTAGTAGATTAGGAAAGCAAAGTTGCTCAGTTGGTGAAATCTTCGAAGGCTCAGTGTTGGATGGTTTTTGGCACCTGTCTTCTCATTCTTCCTTCAAGAAGGAATTGTTCGAAGAGGGGAATTTTTGGCAATACCTGTCCTTTTGTTCTTCTATCCAGAATTGTTCAAGGAACCTTTAGTAGAATATCTTCAATATTAGGGTATTTCACGGCATTAGTCCTCTCGTTTTTCCTTTAGGAATTGTTTGAGGATTTTTGACAGCTATTAGTGCCAATTTGTTCTTGACTCTAGCTTTGGACAATTATGTCAGTGGTAGTTGTAATCATTATTCCACGGTATACGGGTGACCTTTCAGATCTACCTTCTTGTTCTCCCTTCAAGAAGGAATTGTTCGAAAGCTTAGTAGTTATTGTAGCTTGACTACAGCTTTCTTCATGCTTAATAAAGTTTGTAGGTTATCGGGATATTGAAAACGTAGTCACCACCAAAAAGACATGAAACAAAAACAAAGATATTGAATGAATTAATAAGTTGAACTTATACTAATGATAATGGTATATTGAACATAAAATAAAAGAAATATGATAACTAAATATAATAATGAAGAAAAAAGACATTCTAATAGCAAAGGCTATTGATAATAAAATATGAAGTGTTCAACATTGTTCTCTACTACAACTGTCATGCTGATCACCTTTTCTTAGATCCTATTTGAATTTTTTAAGGTAACCATGCCTGATTAGGTCTGTAATTTCATTCTTTAAGTCGTTATATTTTGAGATAAGGTGGCCAACTTCTTTATAGAAGTTGCAGTAGTTTGATTGATTTCTTTTAATGGGATCTTTCTGCATTAGAAGAGGGCACCGCAAGAGATCTTTGTCTTTTATATTATAATAGATATCCTTGATATCACAATTTAGTTTATAGGTTTCAAATTTATTAAAGGGCTAAGGGCGGCAATCATCGATCTCGCAATATCTTTTATTATCAAACAAATCACAGCTGCCATTAGTTGGCTACTTCTTTTTTTTCTGAGGATTCATTGTTGTTGTTGTCGTTGCTAACAACGACTAAGTGTGGCATCTAGATTTGTAGAATCTAGGTTTCTTCTACATTGATGACTTTTGTTGCCTGTTGGAAGAATTTTTTTCAAGTTATTACTAGCGTTGCATCCAGATCACCTCTAAAACGGATGCCAATACTCATGTTACTAATTGCTCCCAGTAGACATGCATCTTCTAAGCAATTTTCGATACGAGCTACCTCTCTGCTATATCTAGCCAACCAATCTTTCAGTGTCTTGTTTGGGCTTTAGTATAAGGACATAAGTCAGTCCTTTATGGTTAGAAGCTTATTCACCCCAATATGTTGTGCCTAAAATGTTTTCTTTAACTCTGACAAGCTTGAGATCGAGTTTAGTTTTAGCTTCCACCCCTTTCTAACAGAGTCCACTAAGGTTGAATAAAATGCCCTACATGTTATTTCACCAGGAATACTATAAAATTTGATTTGTGAATCATACCTCATTGAGTGATCATTAGGATCCGTGATGCCGCCATATATGGGGATTTTCGGCATTTTAAACTTCTTAAGAAGGGTTATAGCCATCATCTCAAGAGTTAATGGATGGTTGATTTCCTTATTTTCTTAGGGCTCCTCGTTTATTAAAGTTTCCAATTGCTTTAAATACTTCAAGATATTTTCGGTTACCTTTGATTCAGGGATTAGGGTAGAGGCAACAATAGGGATTTCTTGCGTTCGAACCTACTTAGACCTAATATGATCCCAGAGGTCACTGTTTTTGGAGGGATGGACTGGCCCAAAATTTGGACTATCCCTAAGTCAACAATTGGATCTGTTATTGGTGGCCTTAACGGAAGATCAGCTCTTGTTTCTCACTACTACGTGGTCTGACTGATTTTCCACTGAAGTTTCCTCTTATGATTCCTCCTATGTCAACTACCGATAGATTACTCACTAGTTTCTACTCGTAGGTCAGTGACATATCCACCTCTTCCATTGCGGGTCTCTTTAGTAGTCTCAGTGCGAGCATTGTTCTGGGCTTGTTGTTGAACATTCTCGACTATCACATGAGGCTAATCAGAATTGTTACTAGTTAGCATCTCTTGATGGTCAATGATTCTCGTCATAGTGTTGGTGTTGTTTGGTTATTGTTGTAGACCTTAGAGTAACAACGTGACCTGCTACAGTAATTCATTAAGGCTATCGACAACTCCTTGGATAGTTATTGCCAGTTCTTTAACACGGCCTTCGAGGTAGGCCATCCTGGTAGTTAGTTTTCCTGGCACATGAGCTGGTGGTAGGTTTTCTACAGTAACATCTACATTTTCAGTAGTTAGGTTTTGACGTCTCACCATCAAACTGTTCTCAAGAGGGTTTTTTATTGGTTTATTAGAGTTTGGAAGTTCAGACCCTCCTTCTTGTGTCAATTTTTAACGGGTAAAACTTGTCTAACAAATTTCACAACGATAGAGATTTAAAAACTATCATAAACGCACGATAACACAAAACGCAATAAAATTAAATTGTGTAAAATAGAGAACTTAAAGATTTATAGAGGTTCGTTATAAATGAGAAGACTACGTCCTCTCTTTAGTATTTGGGGTTTTACTATATTTTCAGAATTACAAGTGATATAATCTGTCAAATTGTGAGTTAGTTGAGTTTTCGAAGGTCTATTCTCATGTATTTATAGGTTTTTAAGAGATAATCCTTATTTAATATTTAAATACAAATACTTTATATTTGAATATACATACGGAGACAATCTTCAATATTTTAAATTTTATTGTAAATATTAGATAATCTTGATTAGTTATTTAAAATTCAAATATAAAAAAACTGTTCCCAAATTTTAAGACACAAATATCCTTATTAACAAATATGACGACGTCACGATGATTGATATCTTAGAATCTCGACTGCCCATTAACAATTGTATATATTACAATATGAAGCTGTGAGCAGTTACAAACGAAGCCTCCTTCCTTAACATAATGTCACGACCACCCATGGTATATTTAATTTGCTTGTTACACAATAAAAGGCAACCATTAATTACTTTTTCTCTTCTGTCTTTCCAAATTTTTAAAGATGGAAAAATCTAAAATAAGGCTCTTAAATTTGATATCAAGGCAATTTACCAGTTCTCTTTTCTGTTCTTTTCTTTTCTTTTCTTTTCCTTTTCTTTCAAATGATTAATCCTATTGCTTCATTTACTTCTTGTTCTGTGTACATTAATGCTTAAATATTTGCCACAAAATCTTCACATATATCTTTATATATAGATGAATCTATATGGGTGTTCTGTCGACTCAATAATTTGCATGCCCAATTGTCAATATACACGACACTTACCGAACTTCTCTTTTATGATTGTGGTGGAGAATTCTTCATATTCATATTCAAATTATTGGATGAAATGATGGATATCATTGTTCTTGTCCTCATTAAGGCAGCATATACTATATACTATTTAAAATCCCTGCTGGCATTATATGGCATTTTTATAATTCTATGTGCTCCTTACCTCAAATAAAAACTTTGTTAACATCGGACCAACTGATATTTTTGCATTCATCACGTGGTTATGTCAGTTTAAAGAAACGGCTCGCAATTAAGGGAGGAAAAAAAAAAAGTAAATATAAAAGAGTAATTTAGCTTAACATCATTAGTTACTGTTTATTTTTAATATTATACTCGTTTTATATTTAAATATATTATAATTTTTACACAAATATAAAAATATTATATTTAAATGTCAATCGTATAACATTTAAATCATATCACATTTTAAATCTAATATAATTATTATTTATTATTTTACTTTTCATACTATTTTTATTAATTACATCACATATTTTCGTTTTCTCTCCTTTTTTTTCTCCTACTTATACCAATCACATTATATATTTATTATTTAAATACAATTTAAATATTTTTCATTCAAATACATATTATATTTAAATATAATATAAATACTTTTCTCTAAATTTAAATTATATTTAATATATTATATTCAAATATAATATCAACATGATATATTTTCTAGATGAAGCCTTATATTTTTGTGATTGTTTTTATTTTGGTATAATATTGCAAAAATTATATGAGAATGAGGTTGAAATTTCACGCATGCCTAGAGAGATCTAAAGACCAAAAGGCGATAAAGTTAATTAACGTATTTGTAACTGCATGTGCATTGATTTAATTTTTACTTTAAAACACATCAGTCGTTCATCCTTTTATTAGTAAAATGAAAAGGAGTGAACCGATAAAAACCACATCTTCCTAAATAAGTCCCTTTTCATTTTTGCATCATTCTTTTCCTTTTCTTTTACTAGAAATTCTAGTATTCGAAAAATAATTTAGATAATTATGATTTAATTCTGTTGTTAAACCAACATATATAAAATTTTATTAGAATTGTAATTTTTTTTATATTTATGTGATCATATCAAGAATCTAACATTCAAAAAAATACATTATTGGCAAGAATACTTCATTGTAGAAAATTCCTTTATATGTATATGCATTATGCTTTTTTTTTTTTTGGTTTATAATATAATTCATAAACATTGACATTCGATATTTCTCTACACATGCACCGTGGAAGGTGGTAAGCTAGCTTTTTAAATTTTTTTTCTTCGTTTTTCATATCAGGTTAATTCAATGCTCCAAATGTGGCTTACATAAAAAGAATAAGATCACTTGCATGTGTCTAATTACAAGGAAAAAGAATAGGAAGGAAAAGGAAAGTAATTAAAGAAGGAAAAAAGAGGAATTTATTTTGATGTTTTGTCAATGCACTTCCACCTTTACTGTCTAGCTAAGTAACTGTTCTGCCCTCCAACCAAAAAGACAACTAGAAAAGCAAAACGGATTCAAAAGTATCGACTTTAACAAAAGTTTTTTCCGATTATTTACTAGTCCTAAATTTATAAATCATACTTTCCATTTGCAGAAAGTTTGGATCCTTGTGGATTGGGGACATAAAACAGATCCTTCAGCAATACCTAGCCAATCAAATTGCAGATTCTCTCAAGCGTTTTTGGCCGTCCATTTGGATTGTAGAAAGCGTAGCAGAATGCAATGAAAAAAAAAAAAAAACACACACACACACACACACATATACAGCAACAAAAGAAAAAAGAAAAACTTGTTTTGCTTAAAGCCCAAGCTTGCACTTTTGTGGGTGGTAGAGCAAATTAGAAAGAGAAATTGGGGGAAAAAACCTACTTAAAGCATATGTTCACATTAGGAATTGCATTAAATTAACTAGAATTCACTTTATTTATATATTGTAAATTTTTATTTTAAGTAGAAAGAGTACCCAAAAATATATAAAAAAAAACATAGGATAGCAAAAAAAAAAAAAAATTAAGAGAGTGATATTAAATAATTATAAACCCATAAAAAAAGTTTTTGTTTTGCCCACTGCATGAGGACCTAACACGAACAAATTAGAGAACCGACCACAGGCTGTGAAACCCAATCTTTTTGAGAAAAATCCCGACCACTCATCAAGGATTTAGCCAGGTTGGCCCAGCCAGGAGTTGCCGACTGTACTCTTCCTTTCTTTCTTTTGTTGTTGGTTGGTGCTCAGTGACACATCAAAAAAGGTTGCCCTCACCCAGTCACCCCTCCCCTTGCAGCCTAGCTAGCTACAAGTAGGTCAAAACTAAACCAAAAAAAATACAAAGAAAGAAAGAAAGAAAGAGAGAAAGAAAAGGACATTAGGCAAACAACAATTTGACAACCCACTTTACGAAAACAACCCCATAGACACCCGTCTAGTAGTTACCAATCTCCTCAAAATCATGTAAAGGTCCATCAATTTAAAGTAATGTTTGTGCACCAATATTAATTGCTTTTTCTTAGTCCTTCTCATTCTCAGTTGTATGTAGCCACCTTTTTTTTTTTTTCCTCCCTCTTTTAGCCACCAATTTTTTCATGTAGTGCGCTCTCTCTTTAGAAAGATTAGACTCCTTAAGGTCATATGGTAGAAAGCCAATTCAAATGTAGAGAGTGTCTTATCACGGTAACTAATTTGTACAAATAGGAGAGCATGGAATTTTCCTAGAAAGTTTCTTGCCGTGTTCCGTGGTGTCTTTTGTATCTTTCCACGAGAAGAAAAGTAGAAATTGATTTTCTTTTCACACTGATAATAATAACGTTTGACACTACGAATTCCGTAATATATATAAAAACGCATTATCGAGGTGGAGTTGGTAAATTTTCCTAGAACATGATTTAAATAAAAATTTTAATTCAAAATTATAATATTAAAATCTTTTATTATTATTTATCGATTTGTATTTTAGTTTTTTTTTTCCTCTTTAAATAAACTAAGTTTCATCGACTTCATTTTAAAGTTTAGAATTTAAAAAATTATAATTTTTTTAAAGTAAAAATTATGAATTTTACATAATGGTATAATTGATTTTGATTTATTTGAAATACTAAATTTTAAATGTGAATACTTAAAAATAAAAAAAAATTAAGTAAAATTTAAAGTTTTCTTAAAAATTCATATAAATATAATATTTAAAAAATTTCAGGTGAGGCAAATAAGAAATAAAATTGTAAAATATTTTATTATAGGAAAAAAATTATAAAAAATTTAAGGCTAAAATAGAAATTCTTAAAAGTTCAGTCCGTACCACCCTCTGTTAGCAAATACAGGTCCATTTATAATCGTCGTATATGTATTAGGTTATTTCAATTTTACATAGTTTTTATACTATTATTATGATTGGATTTTACAAAACTAATGTGTGAAAACATGCACTAATAGTGATGATATCCTACCATAGAAACCTCCTTATTAAATTATTAAATAACATTAAAATATTCCTGCCAGCTTTTCCTTGTTCAAATTTTCACACACACAGTTCTGTACTTGTCAAATTGTCAAGATTCCGAGCCCTTAATTTCATCAAGTTTGGCCAGGCATTTCTTGATCTTTTATGAGAAGCTCTAGGGATTTATATATTAATATGTATCAATTAAGCACCTAAGTTATTTGGTACGTGATATATAGTACATATCCTTAAGGACTTGGTTTAATTACCCATGTTTTTTAACTTCTTTTTCTTGGATGCAAATTGAATAAAAATCTCATCGCACTTCTCATCACTGTCTTGCTTTTTAGGATTGTGAATCCTCTTGTTGTCTTTTAGGGTATGCTATATATATAATATATTCTTGAATAAGTGCTAGCAAAAGATGTGACAATTTATAACATTGTGGTTTGGAGCAGACAATATTCTATGTAGGGTTTAGTGGGCTTCTTATACATGCAACAAGTAATTCGTTCCTTTCATGAAGTGGCTTCCTTTCATTGGCTATGCAGTGAAGGTACACTATTTAGTGGGGAAGAAATATCACAAAGAAGGGACAAAAGACCTTTGTGGTGCAATGAGCTAGTAAAATTTTGCCAAGTGCATATACCCAATCTTAGTGTGAAACTTTTAAAAATGGAATAAACAAGAGTTTTCGTTCTCGCATCAAGTATTCTAGGATTTTTTTTAAGCCAGGATGAAGTACTTCCAAAAGTTGGGAGTCTAGGCTCCTCTAATTAAACTAAATGAGGCCAAATTTATACCAATATGACATGACATAGGTTTTCACAAGCCTAATAGTACTGTAAATACTATATATGTGTGTATGTGTATACTATATTAGTCGTTTTACATTTTATATGTGGCAAATTAAGTTTAAAAGTGACCCGTTATAAGGATGGTAATAAGTTTATGAATATTAATGCTTGTATATATAAATTAAAAGCAGAAACTAAATTCTAAACTCAAATTTATAAACGAGAAAATAAAAATAAGAAAAATAAAAAATATAGAAAATTAGATTCAGTCTCAATAAAAAATCAAACAAAAGCAAGAACAAACAAGGAATCCAAACTAAACATGGATTCAGTTATATATCTTGTGAATTTTTCTATTAAAACTCTTCGCATGTTATTGCATTCCTCTAATTTATCCAAACTGTTGATACCATATATATTATTTGCATGCATGTCAAGTGATCTCGTCACATCCGTGAACGGGTGACGATGAATTTCAACAATGTTTCATGTTACTATATCAGTTATTCTTGCTTTTGCCATTGTTGGTCTGAACCAATGCTATGATTTCCATACATATAATTTGCTGTTGAACTTAGCATAACGATTGACCCCCGTTTCGCCGCGCCAAAGATGCAACCTTTTATGAATTAAAGAGACGAATCTCTAACACGCTTTTTGATAGGAAAGAAAGAAAAAGAAGAGATCAAGAAAAACTCATAAACTATGAAAAATTAAAATGATAAAAAGGAAATAGTTTTATTTATGTTATTTAGTAGATAGAAGGGAAAGAAAATGAAAAATTTGTATAGTTACTAATTTATTCATATACTTATATTATTTCATTTTAAAAATGGGGGTAAAAAATAATTTTAATCAAATAGCGGATTTAGGTTTTCCTTCCACTTTTGAAATGATTAAAATGAGCATGTCTAAATTATTTTTTTCATCCTATTTTCTTTTATGTATTTTTTTCCCTTTTATCAAACAACCTACTCTATCATTTTCCATACAATCCTCCTCTCTTTTCCTTCTTCTTTTCCATCCTACGAAATATAGAACAATGGATTAGAAATGAAGTTACATAATTTTAAAAAGAAAAACGAAAATAGAAAACAATGCAGTGGCATTATATGACTAATATAAAGCAGATTGTACAATCCAAATATAATTAAAACAAGTATGTAAGACAAATTCACAATCTTACATCTACATTCCCACCTAGAGTGTCATGAAAATGGGTTCAAACCCACCATCGCATGCAAGTATGGCTTAGATATCATATTAAATGGGTTTTGGTACAACTCATCAAAGCTAACCCAAGGGAAGAGGGTACCGTATTTACATATAAACTCTACAACAATCTAATAACTTAGTGATGCAGTACAAATTTATAATCTAAAAGGTCCTAGTGTTGTTATACTTGTGGTTTCATTAGATTTTCAAATTAAAGGTAGATGGGGACGTGAGAATACCACTCTATTTTATAAACATTATGATTTTACAAATACAGAATGAGATACTGTCGTCCCTTATTTAGATTGTATTTAGTGTACAATCTTGAATACTAAAAAAAAAAAAAAACACCAAAATCTCTAGTAAATCCTTGACATGCAATAGTTTTTCATTCTTATTTTAAAAATCAGTTGGTCAGGTAGAAGGAATTTCAACAAGATCATTAGGCTTCTTATGGGAGAAACACTTAATTGTAAACTTTCAAGATTCAAATACTTTAATGGAAACATATTAAATGAAAAAATTTAATACTATAGAGAAACATATAAGGCTCTGTTGGTAGACCATACTGTATTGTATTAAGTAAAGTGTATTATATGGACTTATATTGGATTGCATTACATATAAAATACAATGTTTAGTTATGTAACGTATTAAAGATATAGATAACTTAATAGGATATTTGGTGTATTGTTAAATTGTATTATATAATAAATTTAATTTTTGTTTTCAAATGACAATTTATTTAAATTTAGTCCAAGGTCGAGCTTCAGGATAGGTTGGGTTTTGGGGTGGGGCCTGGATCGGAATCGGGTTTTAAGATGAGGATCAGGATTAGATTTCGGGATGGTGGTTAGGGTTCTCATTTTAAAATCCGACCCCGACTAAGTCCCAAAACCTAACCACGTCCTAAAATCCGATCTTGACACCTATCTCAAAACCTGACCCAGTCTTCGTCTTGAAACTCGACTGCAACCTCTGTACCGAAACTCAGCCTAGTCCCTAACCTTCATCTTGAAACACAACTCGATCCCTAACTCTTATCTTGAAGCTTGTCACCAACCTTAGTCCTAAAACCAGGCTCCATCCTTGATCCTCGCCTTGAAACTCATCCCTGACCCTTATCACCAACCCCCATCTTAAAACTTGACCCTGACCCTTCCATCTCGAAACCTAGTCCCGTCCCTAACCCTTATCTCGAAACTCAAAACCCAACTCCGACCCTTCTTTCGAAGCCAGTCACCTATCCTAACCACCGTCTTGAAACCCGACCTTGGTCCCAAGCCTTATTTCTTAACCTTAGACTTGACCATTATTTAAATAATACCAAGTCTTATTTCTTAACCTTGAACTTGACTATTGTTTAAATAATACAGTACAATATAACTAAATTGTGTCATTTTAGATAATATAATATAAAACGTATTAATTTATAATTTGTATTATTTTATATAATACGATGATCTTATTAAATATTGTATTAGTATAAAATAATACAATACAGTATTCTAATATAGTCCACCCAACATGCCCTAAATGGTCAAAATATCACCCTCTTAACGGTTAGAATTTTGCCCAAAAATTACAAATGATAGTATTATTTAATATTTCATATCATTTTAAATTTTGTTTTCTAATTGTTTATTTGGAATGTTGGAAAATGATTGAAACAAGCATAGGAATAGTTTTATTTTTTATTTTTTATTTATTTTTCAAAAGTAGTTAAAAAAAATTCAATAGACAGTAGGGGAGGGCCCACAACTGATTGTTAACTTTCAAGAAGCCCATTATTGTTGCTGGCTTTGCACTGGGAAACTGAGTGGGAATTGCAAAATGTACGTATATTCAGATTTTTGAAACATGTCCTTTAGTATATCTGTGGCGCAACTCGATTTCTGGAGTAAGGGAAAGTTAGAAAATGACTTGTTTTCTAACTTCTACTGACCATTGAACCATCCCATAGGCATAGGGATATAGACCCTTAGATCCTTGGTGGTGGACCAGGAGTTGTAGAACACAAAGATACAGACGGTGACTAGGCGTGCAAAACTTTAGGTTTGGCTTTATAAAAGAACGATCCACATCGGTGTCGGAACGGCACATACAACACTATTTGTTAATAAACAAGTAAATCTCATGTCATAATATTAATAGATAAGATTATTTTTTGATTAGTTTAGATTCACTTTTAATTAATTATATATATTATTGTCAGGTTTCTACTGATTATTTTCAAAGAAGTTTCAAACTTTCCATGATACTGACTACATATAATCATGTTTTAATTTGTTGGCTATTGGGCTAAGATTTGTTTAAAAGCCTCAAGGTAAACTCCTTTTACGAGGCTTCTTGAGAGTCCTGAAAAATAATAATAATAAAAACTTGGGTAAAAGAATATGTATGGTAAAATAATATATTTATGAAAGTTAAAATAGGGAATGGTATAATTGCGTAAGTCTTAAAATAAATAGCATATTTGTAAAAAGTAAATAAATAATCACTTCCATAATTATATTATTTACTTATTTTAACTTCAGTAAATATGTTCTTTTATCTTTTTCTCCCTATCTATAGTAATCCTTCTAGCGAAAAAAATATATATATTATTAATATTAGGTATTAAAGTAACATGAACTTCTTATTAAATGCACTTGAATTGAACAAGTAACAAATATATATTAGCTGCACGTTACCAAAATGTTATTATTAATAAGTTAAGAAGTGCTTAAAAACGTTTAATCTACAGCACCGGAGAGTTTAGATGAGGTAAGGCTTCTCAGGGAGGTTGAAGATTGGACATTTTATTGTATATTAATTATATAGCACGCACTTGCGAAATAGATGAAAAAAAAAACTACATAACAATGATTAGATATTATATAAATCGTCACATAATGATAACATGATTATCACGTAATAATTGTTAAGATTTAATCAGAAATAGACATTACTTAAAAAAATTTCACTAGTAAAAAAAGGATCATGTCCTTGTCCCCTGCTTATGCCTAGTTGAATCACAGGGGAAAGTTGATATGGTACCATGACTTTGACTCATTTTACTACCAGGTTTAATCTAGAGTTACCCTAATTCACTATAAACTACAGTTTCTCATGACTTGTCTCATCATATTTAATGGAGAGTTATCCAGTCCATAGTCCACCACAAGCTAATAATTCCCACAAAAGAAAATCACTTTTAAAATAGATTCAAAAATTGATATGGGCGTATTACCCTACAAAGTACAGGCTTCAATTTTTCATCCCTATATTATTGTTTTCGGTCATATACAGTATACACAATATGCTTGTGACACGGGGCACGGGCCACATTGCATGGATCTCAATCCAGCATGGGTAGCCACTAAACTCAGCTGGCAGTACTGATCATTTTGAAGGCTTATCATGTCAGGTCCATTTTGACACAATACCATTTGAAAGTAGTTTATATAATAAGCTCTCTATGGTTTAAGAATTATGGTTTCAGATATGGTTATTGCATTAACTTCTCCAGCTATTTATTTCAATTTGAGTTTTAGAATTTAAACTCTACGATTTATTTGAGTTTAATTTATCTTCTAGTATGAATCTCGAATATGCATATCAGAGGTTAAGTAGTCCCACAGTTCATTAGATGTATTTTTTTCGACTATAAAATATTATGTACGTACATATGTGTGTATCAAAAATCAAAGGCAGCTTTAATAAGTAAACATCAATCTGGGTGTATTTGCCTCATAGATCGATACATATACGTTGAAGGAATCAATCAATGTTGTAGTACTTATTTCATTTTCATCGTTAAAGGGAAGTAACTAGCAAATCAAAAGTGAACTATATATACCATCAAAATTAAGGTAAAATGAAAGAAAAAGAAAATGCAAAAAACAAATTTGTAACATTACTTTTTATTTTTATTTTTATTTATATTTATGTTATCTCCTTCACTTATAATTTTTTTTTGCCACAACGTTCGAGGGACTGGTCATGTGAGGGACTACATTCTCAGCCTATATATAATATATAATACATGATATACATTCCATTTAAATTCACTAATAAATATGTAGAATGTTATAGTATTCCGCTAACAAAAATGTAGATATAGCTCGAAGAAGAAGAGAAAAAGAAGCAGCTCTTATGTCCATCTAATGGTCATTGCAATCAAACCATTAGTATGTTGCAATGTTGTACGTATAATCGAAGTTTTCTAAATCACATTTCTGACTTTTTTTATTAACTATTATATCTAAAAAAGATTTTGATCACAAGCTTTTAATGTTGGGATTTTATTAATTTCCTATTATAGACTTACTTGTTAAATAACAATTATATTATGGATTATATAATTTAATAGGGTCAAATAAGTGATCTATGAATTGAATTCTAGAAATATCCATTGGACATGTGCTTTAATGTGTAAAAACTCAATATGAATTGAATTAGGGTTGATGAGACTCTAATTTGAGTTAGTATATAAGGATCATTATAGGGATTATGGTTCCTATGTCAAATTATACGTAATATTTGCTCTGCTTCTCTTTTCCCATTAAAGAGAGATAATTTATAGAATATCTAAAGAATCTAAGGAGATTTGACCATGGAAGACTTCATTCCATTTTAATTCATCAACATGATTCAGATATGTTTTCTATTTATTCTCGATAATTTGACACAGTGATTTCGAGATTTATGATTTTCATTATAAAACTAACAAGTTATATCAGAGTGAAACCATGTTAAATTATTGAGAAATATTTTCTTAATTTTTTTTTGTTGAACCATGTTTTATCCTGTTTTGTTTTTGGTTTATTCATGTTTATGTGTGTGTATGTATATATATATATATTACAATTCCTTTTTTTTTTTTGGAAATAAAGGTATGATATTTCAATATAAATTGATTAAAATTATATGCTACCAAAGTAAACTTTATAATATAAATTTATTTATTTTAAAATATTAAGATATGTATATCTATTGTCTATGCGAATAATGACCGACCCAAAAGAAAGTTATTGATTGACCAAATAATAGATATACCTATGGTAAAAAATATGTAACAATTATTAGGTTTTCCATGTAAGCAACGAGTTAGTCCAAAGAAAGGCTTATTGCTTGATAGGACTAATTATCAATATTTGATTATTGCATGGAGAGTACCATTTACAATTGATATTTCTTTCCAAAGACTAAATGTTAATATTGTGCTATGTATCTTATGCAAGGGCCTAATATCACGTGAATTGTTTAAATCATGTCATGAATGAATTTATTAATTTAGTATTCTAGTGTTATGACATGATTATTGATTGTAAACTTGTTATTTTGTTTTATTCTCGATTTAGTTACTACTCCTACTTCAACAATATCTACTAATAACAATTTCATTCTCCTGCTTGATTGCACAAACTTCAAGGATTAGAAAGAGAATATTTTAATTATTCTCAATTGCATAGATCTTGACCTTATGCTTCAGGAAGAACAGCCAGCACCTCTTAATAAGAAAAGTTCTACTGATGACAAAGTGAACATGGAGAGGTGAGACCGTTCTAATCGCATAAGTTTTATTATCATGAAATGGTTTCCATAGGAGCTCTATGTCCAAAGATAAAATTGCTAAGAAGTTCTTTGAGGAAATAGAATAGCATTTTGAGAAAAACGAAAAAGCTGATATAAGTATCTTTTTTACTAACCTTGTTTTAATAAAGTATAAAGGAAAAGGGAACACAAGGGAGTACATCATGGAGATGTCTCATATCACTTCCAAACTGAAGGTAATAAAGTTACAACTATCCGAAGACTTGCTGGTGTACTTAGTTTTGATTTCTCCTCTTGCATAATACAATTAGTTTAAAGTAAGTTGCAATCTTCAAAAGGACAAATAGACTCTTAATAAGCTCATGTCTCATTGTGTGTAAGAAGATATGAAGGTTGAAATGAGAAAGAGTTGAAAGTGCTAACTTAGCAACCATCCTTAAAAATAAGAAAAGGAAAAGAGGAAAAGAAGTTACAATTAGGACATTACAGTGTAAGGCGTAAAAAAAAAAGAAGGACAAAATGGACACATGGACTCTTAATGAGGACAAATGGACAACCATCCTCAAAAGGACAACCTTTTGAGGACAACCATACTCAAAAGGACAAATGGACTCTTAATGAGCTCATGTTTCATTGTGTGCAAGAAGATATGAAAGGCTGAAACAAGAAAGAGTTGAAAGTGTCAACTTAGCAACCACCCTTAAAAACAAGAAAAAAAAAAGAGGAAAAAAAGTTATAATTAGGATATTACAGTGTAAGGCACAAAAAAAAAAAAAAAAAAAAACAGGATGAAGAGTTTACCTCTTACTTTTGTCACAAAACTGGACACATAAATAAAGGATGTCACAAATATGCCAACTGGCATGTAAAGAAAGATATGCTTATCACTTTATTTTGTTCTGAAGTTAATTAAGCTCTGTACCTAGACATACTTGGTGGATAGATTCTGGTGCTACTACTCATATAAGTGCGTTTATGCAAGGTTGTCTGTGGAGCTAACAGTCAACTGATGCTGAAAGATTCATCTCTGTAGACAATGACAAAATAGTTGCGACAAAGGCTATAGGAACTTCTAAGTTGTTATGAAAGACCGACCAATTTTTGAATTTTGAAGATATTTATGCAGTACTATTTTTTAGACATAATTTGCTTTCAGTATTTGTTTGGACGAATCTGATTATTTTTGTTCATTTAGAAATAATAAATTAAGTCTTTTTCAAGATTCGAATCCTGTTGGTATCAGTTCTTTATCTTTGCATGATAACCTATATTTGTTGGATACAATTGCCTTATTTAATGAAATCTTGCATACAAGTTCACGTGGTATAAAATGAAAAAAAAAAAAAAAAAGTGACAGGGATTCCTCCATAATATGGCACAAACATTTAGGCCATATCTTTGAATAGAGAATTTAAGGACTTGTGTCTAACTGGATTCTTGATCCCCTTGATTTAACAGATTTCCAAGTCTATATTAAGTGTATAGAGGAAAAATAGACAAACATTAAGACATTAGGTGTCACCAGATATTCTGATGTCTTAGAACTAATTTATTTAAATATTTACAGATCATTCCCTACAACTTTTTGGAATGATTAACTGTATTTTATTACGTTCATAGATGACTATTCAACTTACGGGTACCTATATTTGATTCATAAGAAGTCTTAAACCCTGGATCTATTTAAGGCCTTTAAAGTTGAAGTTGAAGTTGAAAATCAACTTAGTAAGAAAATTAAAGCTGTCAAATCTAACCATGATGGTGAATACTATGATAGATATGATGAATTCAGTGAACAATGTCCACGACCATTTGCGAAATTCCTAAAGGAGTGTAATATCTTCTCAATACATAATGCCATGCAAACCTAGCATGAAAGGTGTTGTTGAGAGATAGAATAGAACGTTTAACGACATAGTAAGAAGTATGATTAATCATTCTTTTTTACCAAAATCCTTATGGGGAGAAGCTCTAAAGACTACAAACATATATCCTCAATAGAGTTCCAAGTAAAATGGTAGCTAAAACCCGTTATGAACTATATACAGACAAGAAGCCTACACATTTGGGGTTTTCCAACTGAACAGTTAGGGATTTCAAGTTTTATGATCCCATTAGTAGGATATTTTCGTTGAGGAAGTTGAGTTTGTGGGGGAAGATAAGGTTAGAGACATTGTCTTTGAAGAGAAATACGTTTCTCATCATACCATTGTTATTGATAATAATCAGGCTCTTATTCCTGACATTATTCAAAATGCAAATTTGGACTATCAAGATAATGTGAAATAACTCCCTGTACAAAATAATCAAATTAAACCTGAAGTGAAAACTCAATAATCTAAATAAGATATGCCATTGAGAATATCTACTAGAGAAAGGAAAAATGCGAATCCAGATTACTATGTCATTTTTCTCCAAGAACATGAGGTTGATATAGGAGTAGTGGAAGATGATCTAATCAACTTCCATTAACCCAAACAAAATTCTAATTTTGAAAAGTGGATTGATGTCATAAATGATGAGATGAAATCCATGAGGTATAATGACATTTGGGATTTCGTTGAATTGCTTGCAGGTGCAAAACCTATTAGTTGCAAATGAATATTTTATACCAAAAGGGATTCAAAAGGCAACGTTGAGAGATATAAGACTCGCTTGGTTGTTAAGGGTTTTACTTAAAAGGAAGGTATTGATTACGAAGAGATTTTCTCTTTGGTTTCAACGAAAGACTGCTTTTGGATCATAATGGTACTTGTGGCTCATTTTGATTTAAAGCTACATCAGATGGATATAAAGATTACATTTCATAATGATGACATTGACAAAATGATATATATGATGCAATCAGAAAACTTTGTATCCGGTGACCCAAATAAAATGGTCTGCAAATTAAAAAAATCCATCTATGATCTTAAACAAGCTTCTCGTCAATGGTATCACAAATTTCATTGTCATTATCTCTTATGAGTTAAAGGTAAATAAGGTTGATGATTGTATATATCATAAGTTTAGTAAGAATAACTATATTTTTTTGATATTATATGTTGATGACATACTGCTTGCTAGTAGTAATATAAACTTATTGCACGAAATTAAGAGATTTTTGACCAAAAATTTTGAAATGAAAGATCTTGTATTAAGAATATAGATACATTAAGATCGTTCTCGAGGATCCTTGGATTATTACAAAAGAGCTATATTGAAAGATTTTTTGATAGATTTGGCATGAAAGGTTATGCACTAAGAAATACCCCTGTTGCTAAGAGAGATAAGTTTACTCTCAGTCAATGCCCTAAGAATGAGTTAGAACAGAAAGAAATGCAAAAGATTCCTTAAGCGTCAGCTGTATAAAGCCTTATATATGCTCAAGTATACATACATCCGGACATTGTGTTCATAGTGGGAATGTCAAGCAGATATTTAAGTAATCCAGGAATAGATTATTAAAAAGCAGCCAAATGGGTTATACATTATTTGCAGAAAACAAAAGATCACATGCTTACTTATTAGAGATCGGATTATTTGGAGATCGTGGGATATTTCGATTCTGATTTTGCTGGATACCAAGACAGTAAAAGATCCACATCGGGCTATATTTACCTGTTTGTTGTTTGTTAGATGAGCTATTTCCTAGAAGAATGCTAAGCAAATGCTTAGAGCTTTTTCTACTATGGTAGTTGAGTTTATAGCTTGTTATGAAGCATCTAATCATGAGATATGACTGCAAAATTTTGTCACAGGGCTGCAAATTGTGGATGGTGTGTGATAATTATTTGGCTATGCTTTATTCCAACAACAACAAAAGTTTTACAAAGCGAAGCACATAGACATTAAGTTTCTCGTTGTTAAAGAAAGAGTTCAGAGTCATCAGATAGCTATAGAACACATTAGGACAAACTCCATGATTATGGATTTGCTTACTAAGGTTTTACCACTGAAGGTCTTTTATGAACAAACTGCTCATAGATGTGTTGTTTTATTTAACGATGTGCATGTTTAGTGGGAGTTTGTATTTGATGTTCTTTGTTACATACACATTTTAGTTTGTTTTTTACAAAATAAAGTATATGGTTCATTTATAAACTCTGAATGTTATTCGTGTTTGATCTTATTAAAGAATAAAGCTGGAGCAGTTAGAAATAGGTATGTTTAAGATCATATTGTATGTAACTTTCATGCTACATATCCATAATCGATTTATGTCATTAAATATATTGGAATGGAGTAAAAAGGTCCAATTACGAATATATATATAATGAAGGTCACTTTGATTCTATACTAATATAATAGATTGACCAGATTATAACTAATAAGATATTTCAAAATAGATAGCTTTCTAGTACACATTTAAAACTATATATAATATAATTGTTTTAGGAAACATATGTAACCTAAATGGGAAATTGTTGGGATTTTATTTATTTTTCTATTATGGGATTACATATTAAATAATAATTATATTATGGGTTGTCTAATTTAATATGACCAAATAAAATAATTCATTAATTAGACTCTAGAGATACCTATTTGGGTATGAGCTTTAATGTATAAAAATCCAATACTAATTGAATTAAGGTTGATGAAACTCTAATTTGAGTTAATATAAAAGGGTCATTACAAGGGTTGTGGTCTCTAACTTAAATCATATTATTTGCTCTCCTCCTCCTTCACTATAAGGAGAGAGAATTTATGGAGTATCTTAAGAATTTAAAGAAATTTAATTGTGAAAGACTACATCTCACTATAATTCATCAATATGGATTCAAGTATGTTCTCTATTTACTCTCGATAATTTGATATGCTGATTTTGAGATTTATAGTTTTCAGTATTAAAATCAACATTTAATCGTCATCTATCACAAAGTAACAGAAATTAGTGGAACTTTTTTTTTTCAAGAATATTTAATTAGTGGGACGTACGTTTTAGTTCCAAGTAATTATCCTACTTTCTTCTAATTCCGTTAGCTTGAGAAATTACTGAAGCATGTGTTTTCTACTCAAAAAGTTTGGGTATGACAATCACGAGGGAAGAAAATGTGCTTCCACTAAGTAAATGAATTCATTTATCCTTTTTTTTTTTTTTTTTTGGGCTCCTGGAAAGTTGAAATTTGAAATTTGAAAGTTGCTTTCGAATGTTAGTGCACTTGTAGCAGAAAATGATCTGCCTATTAATGTTAGATGGTATGTTAACCGAAAGAGTTAATAAGGTATGCTAAAGGTGAGAGTATTCTAGTTATGGCGGCCCAATTTTCATTGACGGACTAAACCGGGAATGAGTTGAAAATGTCTTATGGGACAAGTATGCTTTCTGTAGTTGGATCGTTCGGATGTCAACCTACTTCAATTCAAAAGACAAAATTTTGTGTTGATAACCCTGCAATTTTTCATGACTCTTGAGTTCAAGTTGTGCCTGGGATCAAGGTGAAATTTAATCCTTTGTTTTGTGGAAATATGCGGTGTTCTGTGACTTGATGACGTTGGTGGTGCAAAGGGAATATAACTGCCAATGTGCCAAATGCTGTTGAGTTGTATGATGCTTTAGGGAAGTACCTTTGTCCGCAAGTCCTCTAAATTCAAAAAAGGGATGCTTAAAATAAGATATTCCTCTACATTTTGATAGAACCTCTAATGGCTAGTCAGGTTTTCACAATTCAACCAAAATAAATAAATGAATTGAAAATCAAGGGTTTTTTGTTTTTTTGTTTTTTTTCATAAAATTGTTTGGCATTTGTATGCTATACAAAAAAAAAATCAATTCTTTAGCCTTTATGATAACGGTATAAAGCCCCTTATTAAGTGGAAAGTCCTGAAGCAAAGGGCATGTTTGGAGCATGTTTTGAAGACGTCCAAAACCTTTTTTTTTTTTTTTTTCAAAACTTCACCACTTTTCACCATTTACATCTCCAAAACGCTATAGTAAACTCCAAATTTTAAAAGTTCATAACTTTGTGTATACAAGTCCAAATGAGATATTTTTTTTAAATTACATAGAATTTCGAAAGGAACGAAACAATATCTATATTGATATTTTTTTTCTAAAAAAATTTTTAAAATTTTTTATTTTTTCACCCCAAACAGTTTTTTTCTCTCAAACACATTTTCCAAAACAACTTTTCTCTAACCCAAAAATAATATTTCCAAGCATCTCCCCCAAACACCTCCTAAATAAACATATAAAAGTCTACATATGTTTAATAGGCATTGGTTGAAAAATAATAAACAAGCATTTTCATATCATATTTTTGCAATAAAACCACATTTGATGACATTTTTCTTTTCAATGTCATAAAATTGTCTTTTCTATAACATTTGATAGTAAAATGTTGTGTAAGAGTCTTTTAAGAAATTTTAAGAATAATATCATAAATTTTGTGTAATTAAAAACACCTTTTGTTTTAAGTGAAGTCTTGTAATTTGATGAGGTCGGTGGTCCAAAGGGGAAATAACTGCCAACATGCCAAATGCTGCTTAGCGTTATGATGCTTTAGGTAAGCACTTTTGCCCCCAAGTCCTCAAAATTCAAAAAAGGGTTGCTTAAAATAAGATATTCCTCTGTATTTTGTTAGATCCTCTAGTGGCTAGTCAGGTTTTTCACAATTCAACAAAAAAAAAAAAAAAAGAATTAAGAGTCATGGGTTTTGTAACAACCGGAAAATTTTGCTGTTCTCGAAAAATGTGTATATTGTATGTACAGTATCGAGAAAAGGGTCAAGACGACATTTTCTCGACCTGAAACTGATATATTTGGGATCAGGATGCTCAAATTAGTCAATTGAGCACAAAACAGAAATTTCGACTGGGAATGCGAAAAATACGCAGTATCGAAAGCTGGTCGAGATAACCTCGGATTAAGATAAAACTGATAAATTTGGATTCAGCACGTCCAAATTAGTCAGGATAGCCAAAGTTAAAAATTTTGGAGAGAAGAGTATAAATAGGAAATCTCGGGGGTTAAATTCAGAAATTTCTCATAAAATTCGAAAAATATGAAATTCTACCCCAAAAATTCTCTCAAATGTGAACAGTGACCAACTTTCACATACGACCTCCGTTCACGACACCGCCAGCACCGTTGGAAAGCTTTCGCCGAGCTGAGTCTAACGGTGGGTCAACGCGACGGAGCAGCAGCCGGAGCAAGCCGCACGCGTCGCCCGAAGCTCGCCGGAGCCGTGAATTTCAAACGGCCGTATCTTCGCCGTTCGGCTACCGTTTGCCACGAAACCGATCCCAAAAGGTTCATGGTGAAGAGTACTACAAAAGCCATGTGGTGGTTCACGGCAACAACCGCCGTATCGTGCCAACCAAGCTTCGAGAAATCCACCGTCGCCGCCGTCGGATCCACCGTCGATTTTCACCGATTCCAGCCAAATTGAAGAGAGCCACCGGTGCAGAGATGGTCGTGAGGTTGTGGGGAGCAAAAGCCCTCAACCAATTTCGGGAAAAAAGTCCGGCATGGCGGAGTTCCACTTTCGCCACCGTGGCCGTGGCTTTTGTGGGGGTTTTCCGACGGTAGGGGCCTCCAAACATGAAATTGAGGCCACCAATGGATTCCTCTCGTCGAGCTCTTCAAGATGGGCTACTCACTTGTCGCCATCGCCGCCATCAACCGCCGGTCAACGGAGAGTCAACGCCGGTTAACGGTGACCGTTGACCAAATTTTGAAGATTGGCCTATTGGCCTATTTTCGATATTCCGGACGTATCCGCGGAATCGGATTTGCAAAACGGAACTCCAGATGCAAAGAACGAAAGAATAAAGTTTGTGCAATGGAGACCAAACGGCATTTTCGGTATAATCTCGACCACTCTTATTCCTTAATTTATTAATTGAGATGAATGTATGTTAATATGATGTATTGATATAAGAAATTGTAAAAGAAAGAAAGAAAAATGAATGAAATAGCAGATATGAAAAAGTATGAAAAGGTGTAAATTTTACGTAAAAAGTGTGTAACTTTTACGTAAAATTAGGCCTTTGGTATAGTACATGATATATTAGACGAGGTTAGATGGTTTTGAGGCATTTCCTAAACGCCGGGAGCCTAAAAATTAAGAGGAAATGCTGCCGAATTTTTTAATGGCATAAAGGGCATTTCTGGAAATAAATGTTAAAAATGTGATCGGACAATTAAACCCGAGCCCCTTATAAATTTAAAATGAAAAATGGAAAAAAAAAAGGGACGTTTTAAGAATTTATAAAACGACCTTCGAGGCCTGAAATGTAAGAAAAGCAAGAAATCGACTTTTATGTCGGAATAGAACTTCCCGAGGGTCAGGAATAGTAAAAATTGTGAAAAATATAGAAATTAACCTGGAAAAGGTTCGGCAAGTTTTTAAAAATCAAATGGATGATTTTTGAGCTTGGAAAATTCAGTCTAAGCATTTAAAACGAGAAGGTTAAGATTCAAAGACCCATCAAGGGCAAAACGGTCATTTTGACCAAAAATTTCAGAAAGTTAGAAAAAGAGTCGTTAAAGCCTAGAACATAATCCTAAGGCTTTAATTAAAGTTTTAAAGGCCAAAGTTAAGAGTTAAGCATGAAAACAATAAGAAAAGTTTCGATTGGGGCAAAATGGTAATTTTACCAAAAGTTTACAGAAAAGTTAAAAATGAAATGTTAAGCTCCTAAGTTCTTTATTAAGAAATAAAACGTAGTATTTTTACGTTTTATAAAGTTTTATATATGAAATAAAGATTTTAAATAACCGTTAACTTTTCGGTTATAGGAGTTCAACGGGACAGTGATGATGGACTGTCGAGAAACCACAGAAAGCTGATATTAGCAGAATTGAGGTAAGTTCAGACATTTAATTATCTGTGCACGAACAAATTGATATGGTTATGTTTAGGTGGAAAAATATATATTTTTCCCTAAACTATATAATTGTTTGATTTGTGATTGATGACGGGTGCACAACTATTGATATAGTTGTGTACTAGAAGTATGGTTTATGGTATGAATGTGTAATTTATACTATTGTTACAATTGTTTCAGATTCACGGGAATCTGATTCTCTATACTGTCATGATTGCATTGAGTATTTGCATGCCTTATAATTAATGAGGCAACCTCCCAAGAGTGTGAGGTATCGTTTTAAAGAAACGATGAAAATAATGAGAATAAATAAATTAAGTATAATTTATGTACTGTTCTGTATATGTGACAAGTTTGGACGAGAGGTTCCAAACTTACTGGATTCCATTTTTATGATTCCAATTACCACGTTATGATCATAGAGCAGTATTAATGCTTGATTAATTACAGCATTAAATATATGATGTTTACAGTCTTTATGACTGCACAAGTCTGAGTACAGCTACTGTACTAGACTACGAAAAGTTAATATACTGTACAGTAAAGATGTTATTGTATGTACACTTAAACATTAAACAACAGGGTAATGAAAACCTAATGTTTTGGCGTACCGGCCTCTCACAAGGGGAGGTTATTTCATGTCAAAGCAGAAAACATAATACAGATGAGGGAGAGCCAGGGTAGCTCCCGGGCCCCTCTACAGCGCGCTTTTCGGTACGATCAAAACGGGCCCATACAGAGATAAAGTACAGATAAGATAATAAATGAACAGAATAAATCGAAAAATTGAGCATAAAACACTTAAGACATAATTGTCGTGTTTGATTGCAATGTTTTGCGCTAACTTATATGTTATATGCATTTGTATATATATATGTTTATAAATTACATGTTGTGCTAATTATTAAAGATATAGCACTACGGGCATGAGGCCCATACAGTTTAATGGGGACGAGGCCCATGATATATAGGGAGCGAGACCCATACAGTTTAACGGGCGCGAGGCCCATGATATATAGGGCGCGAGGCCCGTACAGTATGACGGGCGTTAGGCCCAGGGCGCAAGGCCCATAAATTGAAAGCAAAAAATGATGTAATGAAAGAAAGAATGAGAAATATGAAGAAAAGAATAAATGAGTATAATATGAGCACTACCACATGATGTGATGTTTGTGCTAACCCTATATGTGATGTTATGTTAGTATATCAGAGTAAAATTTTAAGAGATGTCATGGGTGACATCAGAGGATACCACTGTTATTACAGTTGGTATATTTATAGTTATTCTAATTTTATAGAACACTAATAGTTATCACAATTTATGTGATTATTTGTCATTACGTTAGAGTAAAGTTTTAAGAGGTGGCATGAGTGATATCAGAGTATACCACTGTTATTACAGTTGGTATATTTATAGTTATTCTAATTTTATAAAATACTACGAGTTATCACAAATTATGTGATTATTTGTATTAATGCACGATATGTTTTTAGTAGTTATATACTACAGATAGGGTATATGTTTATATGACAGAATATAACAGTATAATATACTGTTTTATGATTTATGTTTTTATGTTTGAACTTACTGGGCGTTTAGCTCACCAGTTTGTTCGTGTGCAGGTAACAAAGTTAAACAACCTGCCATTTGAGTTTATTGAGATACGAGACTGGTGGAATGGGTTGCGAATGTCATGTTAAAGGTTATGGACCTGCTATGCTTAATCCGACTGATAGAAAGAGAGAAAGAGAGTAAGTGTAAGTATGTATATATAAAAAAAAAAAAAAAATTTCGCATCTTTTTATATCAATATGAAAAGAACAAATATTAGAAGTAAGAATAGACGTCAAGTGACGGGTCCACGTGAGGCGGGGTGTCACAGTTTTTATATAATATTGTTTGGTATTTATCTGCTATAAAAGAAGTTATTTCTTTAGTCTTTATGATAACAGTTAAGTGGAAGGTCTTGAATCTAAATACACGTAGAAAAGTCTACACATGTTTAATAGGCATTTTTTTAAAAATAATGAACATGCATTTCATGTCATCTTGTTTTTGCTATAAAACCAATTTTGATGACATTTTCCTTTTCAATGTCGTAAAATTGTCATTTCTACAACATTTGATAGTAAAACGCTGTGTAAGAGTCTTCTTAAGACATTTTAAGAAAAATATCATAAAATTTGTGTCTTTAAAGCACCTTAGTTTTTAAACGAAGTTTTGTGACTAGACGAGGTTGGTGGTACAAAAGGGATATAACTGCCAACATGCCAAATGATGCTGAGTTGCATGATGCTTTAGGTAAGCATTTTTGTCCCCAAGTCCTAAAAAAAAAAAAAAAGTTTCTTAAAATAAGATATTCATCTACATTTTGTCAGATCCTCTAGTGGCTAGTCGGGTTTTTCACAATTCAACCAAAAAAATAAATGAATTAAAAGTTAAGGTTTTTTCACAAAATTGTTTGCTATTTGTCTGCTATAAAAGAAGTCAATTTTTAAGCCTTTATGATAATGGTACAAAATCCCTTGTTAAGTGGAAAGTCCCAAAGGTATATACACGTATAAGAGTCTACACATGTTTAATAGGCATTTTTTTAAAATAATGAACAGGCATCTTCACATCATATTTTTGCAATAAAACTAGATATAATGACATTTTTCTTTTCAAGTCAAAATTTGTCTTTTCTAGGACATTTGATCGTAAAATGTTATATAAGAGTCTTTTTACGACATTCTAAAAATGTCGTAGATCTTACATTATTAAAAGCGTTTTGTTATTGTGTACGTATAATGGAAATTGTCTGAATTATATTTAGCCCAAGACTTTTTTGAGTTACATACCTAAAATGTTGGTTTTTATAAACTATAATATCTGTTAAGCTTTTGATCAGAAGCTTTTAACTCGTCATCAATCACAAAGTAGCGGAAATTAGGGAACATTTTTTTTAAAGAACAATTAGTGGAAAGTACGTTTTAGTCCATTTCTTCCTCCAAAAAAAACAAAAAACCCCACATTTGATATATGAGATTCCACCATTTAGGCGTCTGCTAAAAGTAGATCAATGACGATTCTTTTTATCAAGACTATATATATATATATATATATAACACTCCCAACTTTACAAGCATGAGTTACCCAATATTTCCCATTAGCAAAATAAAAAGAAAGAGTTACCTAACATTAATTCATGTGCAGATCGTGCAATTTAAACCATTGATAAAGTTAAAAGGAGATAAGGAATAATATGACAAAATAAAGTATGTGCATATATATAAATCAAAGGAAAAAGAAGGTAAAGGATAACTTAGGTACGAACATGCCTCTGATAACACCACATATTGATTTCTTAAAAAGAAAGGCTAATGAGAATATGTCTTCGGTTAGGCCTCGAGAAGAAAACAATTTTTCTTTTTTGTTTTGTATCTTGTGCTTTACAATAAATTATTGTTTATACTTTCAACTAATCGTCATTTTGTCTGACAAATGAAGCGATCTCTTATTGCATTACACTTCATACATGAACTTACACTTCTGACCACATGCTAATTAATTCTCTTACTATAGTGTGGCAAATTAGGTCTTTCGTCAAAATCCCTTTGCAACTTAGTTTATCATTTTTAGAGGCCATAATTTATTTATACTTTGCGTGCTATATACAAGATATGATCGTCTTTTCTTACCTAAGATCATATGTTTTATTACACTAGGGTTTTGTGGTTCAATACTAGAGTGAGTTTTTGAGAATTGTAGGTTCGATACTGTTATGTATATAAAATATATATATATATCTTTTGGCGTTTGTTAATATGCTATGTTGGTGAATTCAAGCATATTCTACCAATTTCTATATTGGGTGCACCTCAGCTACATGATGTCCAAGGGAGGTAGCTGTTCCCATGGGCTACTTGATGTTGTGCCTCAAATTTAAATTCTTTTTTCAATTTGGTCCTTAGTTGCCTCTTATAAAATCCTTTAAATTACCATATTTACAAATGATTTTTTTTTTTTGTAAAAAAATTGCAACCTTTAATTTTAATTTTGAAGTGTTCATATTTCAACCTTAAATTCAAAATAAATCACTGATCTATTGGACTACTAAATAAATTCACAATTTTTCAGACTCTAAGTTATAAAAATCCAATTAAAATTCTATTTTAATCTTAGTTCATTTAAAAAAAAATTTAAAGACTGAAAAACTTTGAGATAAAGGATTGTTACATTGTAGCTTTGACTTAAAATTTGGTTCAATTCACCTTTTTTTTTAATTTTATTAACATGTCCATTTTGTGGAATTCTCTCGTCGGTAAAATGGTCAAAGAAATTACAGGAGGCTTCAACACCTAACATAATGCTAAGGGCCCAAGTGTTATACAACTACTTAGTAGTTCCTAAAAAAGTGGTGCTAGGAAAGAACCATACAAAAAACAAGGAAAATTTGTTAAGAAATACTGTTAATATTTTCCTCAAAAGCATTCATCCCTCCGTCATTTTAACAATTTTTCTTCCATTTCGATTCTAGTTTTTTTCCCCTATATACATATGTATTTTTTAAAATTGAGATTACTCATTAGTTCCTTAAAATTCCAGAAAACACGACGACCTTCTTATGAGATTTCAACTTTCAAGAATTAATGTCTTTCCAAGGAGTGATCAGTGCCTGTTGAAGGCTGGAGATTTAACAAGGTAGATTTCATTTTTCTTCAAGTTTCTTTTATTATTGTTGTTGTTGTTGTTATTGTTTTGTCACCTAATTTACTAATTATTACCACAAAGAATTATAAGCATCAACTTATACTTCTGGGTCCCTTTTCTTTTTTCTTCATTGAGAGAAAGAAAAACTATTCCAAATATTAAGGGTAATTGAATTTTTACCACATAAAACATTCTGGGTTTATTCATTTCTCGTCCTTTTTTTTTTCTTAGAAAAAAATTAGTTTAGGACTCCCACATAAAAGGTAGTTCAACTCTGCGGTCGTTGTTGTCTTGTTTCCAACACGATCACAAGCTTGCGTAAACTTTTGTCCTAGATATCATTCGATAAAATGGGGCTTTTTTTCATACAAGTTAAAAAATGTGACTCAAATTCAATTACTAATGGATTATTTGGTAAATGTATTGCGTTTTAATTACGATTGAATACAATTCGTTTTTTTAGTATTGTATTTGGTTGAAAAATATTTGTTTTGTATTTGAATGAAAGGTGTGTTTGGATGAAAAGTATTTAAATTGTATTTTAAAGTTGAAAAGTTGATGTGATTGATAAAAATAAAGATTGTATTTGAATGTAAAACTTTACGTTCGATGTAAAATTTTACTGTGTTTGAATATGATTCAAATGCAAAACTTTTGCCTAACGAAAGCTAAAGGTTTTTTAATTTTTTGGAGCTAAAATTTAAAGATGGTATTAGCTATAGGAAAACACTGGCTTTAAGACTTCTAGTTTCTGGACGGACGACGATTAAACTATCACGTATTATTATTTGCCAACTTGTAGGAACATTCTCGGAATCCAAACATTTTGGATCCCTCCACATTTTTCACCGATCACAACAAAAATATTTAAAATAAGTGAATAAATAAAGAGACGTGGTGGACCGGAGAACTCAATTGTATAAATTATAACCAGGTTATTATAGTGTTGGATCGAAAATGTATGGCTGCATGTGGGGACTGCTAGCTGGTAAGGACAGTCGATACATATTTATATAAAATTTTATATACAATATACACACATATATCTTGATATATATATATGTATGTATGTATGTATTCAGAATTTCCGATATGTATTTGACTTCTAAAATCCTGCTTTTCATGGTTTGTCAATATTTGACTTTAATTATTTGTCATTACATTGCGAAATCGACGGTGACATATTCTCCAATTTAAATCCCACTTAATAAATTACAAGATATGCATCTCTATATCAAGATTATCATTGCTTAATTGAGGTGACCGTTTCTCTCATGGGAAATATTTATTTATTTATTTTTGTATATTATTCTTAAAAAATAATATTTGAATTGTGGACAGCAACGTTTGCAGAGAAGATATGGCTATTTGTATTGAGGTGTAGCATTCAATTTTCTTTCAATTGTTTTGGTGTGCTCATTTAATTATATACAAATTGGTAACACCTGTCGTGTTATTTATTTGGTTCAACTACGACAATATTACTGAAATTCAACCTATTTGGTGCAACAATTCATCAAAAAAACATTTTTGTTACAACAGACCAACCACGTTTTTGCTGTCTTTTCGATTAGGACTTGAACACATATATTTTGTAAATCTTGTCCAAGGAAAGTTTTGACTTTCCAAGATTGTAATGCACCTATATTTTCTTCAGCTTAAAAACTCTTGAAGCTTTTCAACAAAACAAGAAGTGATCAAAATAAAATGCTATATATATATATATATTGAAGTTTGGATGAAATGCCATTATCTCTATAATTAACCTTTTTTTTTTTTACAACATTTAAAAAGTTTGTTGTCTCCCGCTCATTTAATATATATAGACCAAAACTTTCAGTCACATTCACTGTGGACCAATGTGAACTGGAATATACCAGTCTAGGCTTGGTGTTACTTCTTTTTGGCCACTTGGTGATGATTTTTTCTTTCACTGGTGACCATGTATAGCCCACTTAGATCAATAAATCGTTCTTGTTTCCTTCACATTTCTTCTTTATAACGAAACAAAAAGTGGGCGTTACTTACCCACACTACATACTTAAAAAAAGGCAAAAAAAAAAAAAAGCAGCTACTCTAATTTTTTTTTTTTAATTAAGTCAAACCTAACTTTCTGATGCAAAGAAATATTAATACTAAAAAAAAAAAAAAATCGAAGGTGCTGAAGATGATAACAAATCAATCAAGGCTGTCGTTTTTTTTTTTAATAAATTTATTTAAGTTTTCATATAAAGCTACCTAAATTATATTCTTTCATTATTTGGGAAGTAGCCTAGAATTGCATGCCTCGCATTGTGCTGTATTTGGCTTTGTCCCTTTGTTTGCATGAACGCGTCACCCAGAAGAAAAGCTGTTCTAATTATCACAATTCAAAGTGCGTCTGATGTGACCTCTCTTTTTTGTGTGTTTTTTTATTTTTATTTTTATTTTTTTATGAAAATGAGTGTGATGTACGTATAATCTTTGCAAGTACGCGCCCCACTTTTGGACTATATAAAGCCGTTTATGTGTCGTTGATAGGCGTGATTGTTCTTATCTTCTTCTTCTTCTTCTTGAACCATTTTTCTTCTTCTTTCTATCCAGTTTCACCTATATATAATATATATAATATATATATATATAGTTTCACCTATATATATATATATATATCAGCCTCTGTCTGGTTGTCTGGCTTCTCGTATAACTCAACTGCCCCAAGAAGAGAGGAAGAGAAAGGGACTTGGTGATGTCATCTGAGAACTGAGTTCCATATACAGACATTGAAAGAATCCACAATTTTATACTGTTTGCAGAGGTCAGAATTTTTGGTTTTTCTGGTTCATATAAATTCTTGGTCTGTGAGCAGAGCAATTTTGTTGTTTAGCCCATGATTAGTTAAAGTTTAAATCTTATTAGGCAAACTACTGTATGCTTAAAAAAAAAATCTCTTTTTTAAAAAGAAATACGTCAGTTTGGATATCCATTTTAAACTTTAGTGTTTTTTTTCATAAAAATTTAAATTTTTAGTCTTGAATACGGATTTAAAATAGAGATTCAAACGGCAATCTATAACAATGTTACCAATGAACACTGTGCTTATAGATTTGACTTGATGGTCAGATTGTTGAACAATGATGGTTATTATTTTCACCATATTCTAAGGGCCCAATTAGTCAGTAATGCTCTGCGCTGATTATGCTTTGTCCCTTTTTGATCTTCTTAGTTTGTGAGAGAAGAGGCCTTTTTTTTTTTTTTTTTTTTTTTGACAAAAAAAATCTGCTTCACATTTCAACATAGATCTCGAGTGCGTCTTATTTATGTTTTACTTCTGAGCCCTGAATAACAGACTTTTTTTGTCCCCTTAATTTCTTTGTTGGAAATCAGGTGCTTGATTTCATGATGGAAACAAACAAGTATGTTGAGTCTGTAGAGCCAGATTTCCCGGAAACTCCATCACTAATCAGATCAGCAAATGAAGTGCCGGGATTCGATAGCGTTCAAGATCAAGCAATAGGCCTTCAACCACTTAATCTGCCAGCCCAAGTAAGTTTAGTTTTTTCCTAATCAATGGAAAATGACATTGCTAACATTCTTCAAAGTTTAAAATATACATTATCCATTGTTTATTGGGAGTTCTCAATGTCTATTACCTTTTTGTTAACATGAATTATGTGTTTGTTTTAAACCAGGAAACCGAAATTCATTTAGCACAAAGCCCATTAGATGAAACTGAACACAGAGGCCATCAGAGGATTCATTCCGTTTCCATTAGCATGCCACCAACTCCCACAGAAACCCGTCTGCAGAACACCAAACGGGTTCTCTTCGACGGATTGCCAGACTCGAAAGGCGGGAGCGCCAGCTGTGAGCTGCCAAAACGGGCTAAATTTTACTCCCAGCCCATTCAAACATTACATCAGCAGGAGATGAACACTCAAACTCTGCCTCAGCATCCAAACGTTAGGAAATTAGTAGACAGGAGGTTTGATTCTTTCAAGACTTGGTCCGGGAAACTCGAAAGGCAGATCACAAACCTGCGAGGAAAGACGCCGATAGAGACCAGACCAGAGGATATTGTCCTGACGAATTCGGATATCGAACCATTGACGGTTGACCGTTACTATGATGCACTGGAAGGGCCAGAATTGGAGACCCTTAAGGTTATTTTACTCGATTATCTTGCTCTCGTTGCGTGATAATTTAAGCTAAATGTCAATGTCTTTCTACACGATTCTCTTGTAATCTTTTTCTTTATCACAGTGAAATTCTGCAGCGGCTCGGTGTAATTTTCTCATAGAGAATGAACGACTATAAATCTTGCGTGCTCTCTATATATTTTGTTCTTCTTGCTTGTTATAGCTCTCAGATAGCAGAAATTAGAGCATTTATTTCCTAACCGCTTTCGTAAAAGCTTAATATATTTTTCTTATTTTTCTTACAGGCTTCAGAGGAAATTCTGCTTCCAGAAGACAAGAGATGGCCATTTCTACTAAGGTTTTCGATATCTTCGTTCGGTATCTGCCTCGGTGTGGGCAGCCAAGCTATCTTGTGGAAAACCCTGGCCAGTTCTGCCTCCACAGAGTTTCTCCATTTGAGCCTAAAAATAAACCTTGTCCTCTGGTACGTCTCCATTGCTCTAACTGCGACCGTCTTCTCCATCTACCTTCTAAAAGTAATCCTTTATTTTGAAGCGGTTCGCCGCGAGTACTACCACCCTATCCGTGTCAACTTCTTCTTCGCCCCGTGGATCACGCTCTTGTTCTTAGCTCTCGGAGTGCCACCTTCGGTCGTGAAGACTTTACCTCCGGCTCTTTGGTACATCCTCATGGTTCCGATCTTGATCCTTGAGCTTAAGATCTATGGACAGTGGATGTCAGGAGGCCAGAGGAGGCTCTCCAAAGTGGCTAATCCTTCAAACCATCTCTCAGTTGTTGGAAACTTTGTCGGGGCATTGTTGGGTGCTTCGATGGGGTTAAAAGAAGGGCCTATTTTCTTCTTTGCTGTCGGGTTATCTCACTACATGGTGCTCTTTGTCACTCTCTACCAGAGACTCCCTACAAACAAGACACTCCCAAAGGAGCTTCATCCTGTGTTCTTTCTATTTGTTGCGGCGCCTAGTATAGCTTCCATGGCATGGGCCAGGCTCCAAGGCTCCTTCGACTATGGATCGAGAATCGCCTACTTTATTGCCTTGTTCCTTTATTTCTCACTGGTAAGTATCCATGCATTTAGCATTAATATTATGCATCATTCTTATTTTTGTTGTGACTGGTTTTCCTAACTATATATGTTCTTCTTCATTGTAAATTTCTGCAGGCTGTTAGAATAAACTTCTTCAGAGGATTCAAGTAAGTCATGGCTTAAAATTTAAATAACTTTGATATGAAATTAAACATTTCCTTCTTTTTCTTTTTTCTTTTTCCTCTGTGGTTCAATTATCTAACCTCTTTTTTTTTTTTTTTTTAATTTTACAGATTCTCCCTAGCTTGGTGGGCATACACTTTTCCAATGACTGGTGCTGCAGTTGCAACAGTCAATTACTCAAACGAAATCACCACTGTTGTGACTCAAGCCCTGGCCGTCCTACTCTCCGTCGTGTCCACACTTACGGTGTCGGCTCTGCTCATATCAACCATCTTGCACGCCTTTGTGCTGAAAGACCTTTTCCCTAATGACCTTGCTATTGCCATTAGTGACAGAAAGCCTAAGCAAAATAGGAAGTGGTTCGGCATCAGAAACTTGAGCTCGGAACATTCTAAGGACATTGAGAATTACTTGAAGTTCACAGACTCCGAAGCAAAAGACTTGGAATCTTCTGAGAAACCTCCAAGATCTGATGCTGAAAGTGTTTGAAAGCATATTAATAATGGGTAAGGGTTGGGAACATACCCGAAATTCGCCACCATTTCGACATGCGAGGAACATAATTTTGGAGGTTTGATAGTTCCTGTGAGCATGTCATGTGAAGAGTGAATGAGAGCACCTTTGTTTAATACGAAAATGATAGTAACTAGTAAGTAATGTTGTACACAAACGTTGTATTTTGCAAGTGATGGATGTTGGTAATATATATTATCGAATATGTTTTTGGAACCAACATTTCAACAGGACCAAAAAAAAAAATGATAATTTTGCTTATCTATACTGTTGATGTAAATGTTAAAATAGTAATTATGCAGGTCAAGCGTCAGCTGAACCTCAAGAATCAAATAAAACTTTGAATAACACCTGAAGGAACAAATTTGACAACTCTGACTCACTGAGTGAAAGCAGAAGCGATGTTTTCATACATTGTCGTTTTTTAAGCTTTACTGTCGCTTAGCGTCTTTTGTCCATTTATTTCTTTCTTCATCATTGACGTTGTTGTCGTTTAATCAGTTGATAGTCATTTTCAATATTTATGTCATGTGTTCTGTTTGTTGTCGTTTTAAATTATTTGTGCTTTCTTTTTTTCCCACTCGTTTTTTCGCTTTTCAATGTCATATTTTCTTTTACGTTCTTCTAATTTAATTATCATTTTGGGTTAACTCCTTTTCATCTTGTTATTGTCGTTTTCTTGTTTTTGTCGTTTCTCACTTTGTTTTGAAGCATTCTTTGTCGTTTTAAATTATTGTTGTCTTATTTCCATATATGATATTTTCTCCTTTTCATGTCACTGTTTTTCTTGTCGCATTTGAGGTTTACGCGGTTGAATATATTTTTGTTTGTTTAATATGTCTCCAGTTTAATGTCATTGTTGTTTAACGTTTTTTTTTTTATTTTTTTTTTATTTTTTGGGCTTGAGAATAAGTCGTTTTAAGATTTTCAACACTTCAATATGTTGTCATTTTTTTTGTCGTTTCTCATGATTGTCATCGTTTTATTTTCTTGTTTTTTCCCGCCTCCCTTGTCAAAGAACACGGGACAACAAGCGAAGCAAAGATCATTGGTCCATTACCCAGATGCAACGCTTACTCCAGTTCAGTCCCTCATAATTTTGTCCCCATTATCGTTGTTGTCGTTTATTGTATTTCGTTGTTCTATTACGAAGTCCTGGTCGTATTTTTAGTTTTGTCCCATAGTTTTTGTCCTTTATTGTCGTTACGTGTGCGTGTTGGTTCTATCGCGCTGTCGTTCATCTAGCTCATTGTCGTTTCAAAGTTTTGTGTTTCTTGGTTTGTTGTTGCTTTTGTTTATATATTTGTTTTACGATGTTGTCGTTTTTTTTTGCATTGTCTCTTATTAGACTATTTTTGCTGGCTACGTCTTTCTGGTTTGACAGGATCATTGTCGTTTTTGAATATCATGCCATTCTTTTTGATGTCGTTTTCCCTATTATTTTTCATGAAAATGTCGTTTTCGTTTTTCTTTTTTATTGTCATTTATTATGCTATTTTTCTGGTCTGCTCTTTTTGGTTTGATCAGATCATTGTCGTTTTGGAAGATGGTGTCATTTTTAATGTCGTTTTCCTAATTATTTTCCGTGATGATGTCGTTTTCATTTTTCTTTTGGGAAAATTGTTGTTATTTTAGTTCATTATCTTTTAAAATCTTAACAGAACACATCTTTATTATTATTATTATTATTATTATTATTATTATTTATTTTTATTATGTTTTACCATAAACCCAATTCCTGCTTACTCCAGTACCTAAAAAAAAAAAAAAAAAGAGAAAATACAAAATACAAAAAGTCTATAATATTAAAAATAATTTATTCTCCTTTCTTAGAATAACCAATATGCTTTAGTTTTTAAATCAAAACCAAATCTTGCAATTAAAAAACACAGACGCAAAATTGTTGCTGATTTCCCTGGTCCATGAAATCAGCACAAAACCAGCATAAACTTCTTATTTACGTCATTGAGTTTGACCCTGCCATAGTGCAATGAATATGATTAAGAGAGAAAAAACAGTGCAAAGACAAAAAGAAAAAATAATAATAAAAAAAAGCTAAGGGCAAAATATTTTAATGTCGTTAGACTTGTACTAGTAACCTTATAGGTTAAAATACTCGGGACACACGGAATATAACATGGTTCCAATACCTATGGCCCGTTTGATTCAATTTGTCCCCCATGTCTTTCCAAATAAGCCTTCTTAAAGGGCATATCACAAGGGTCTAACGAAGCTAGCTAGAAGTAATCATCATTTGAGGAATTTCTTGGCATTCTATTCTTCTGCATCATTATATTTGTGCTGACAAGTTGATAGACCACATTCTTCCATTCTGATTTGTTCATGCCTTGGAATTTTTCCACAAGCACTTCAATTTATGGCTTGTAAGGTATGACTATGGTTAATGTGGCTTTATCCACCCAAGGAAGATGATGTTAATGTGACTTTATTCACCTATAGATACACACTTTACTCTTGGATGTTTGTAGATTACACTTTCTTCCTAATTTTGAATTCAACTTTACTTGTTAACCCCCTTTTCACTTTATTTTATTTGACATCCCAAACTCTGTTATATTTATTTATTTGTCCTGTAAACAAGAAATATTTGTCTGTTACTCTTTTTTTTTTTTTTCCTATATGTTTCACATTTCTATCTTTTCACCTTAAATAAATCAAATCTTTAACCAACATAATCCAAGAAGGAACAAATATGATGATGGGTGAGGGTTAAGGTTAAGAAAAGATATGCACGGCTAGATTAAGTGTGGATGACAAAGAAAACATAAATGTTAGGCTCAAAGGGGGTAAATTGGAGATAAAAGTTATATAGGTAAGCTTAAAAGGCTCAAAAATTCTAGAGATGGCTTAAATCATATCTTAATTTTTATGTAACCTGAGATTTTATCTTGAGTGACAATCAGAAATAAGTTTTAGAATTCTATGAGATTATAAAGATCACATAAGTTCACATAAACATTCTTTAAATATACAAAACGGTCAAGAGATCAAGATTATGTACTAGTAACGATAAAAAAATCATAGTAATATCAAACCAACAAAAGAGTTGAGCACATATAAGAACACAACCTCCATCAATTTTTAGGAGCTATAATTAGTTTAATCCAATGCTATTATAGACCTTAAATATGAAACCAATTAATTTTCAAAACATGATAACAAAACCTATTAATATGCCTAAAATAATCCTAATATGCAATGCAATGCAAAGATAGAAAAACAAACATTCACACCATGCTTTGATACCAATTGTATGATGCGATTTTAGGTTATTTATCAAGATTAATTAATTAAGCCTATTAATTAATTACTAAAAGCAAATAAATAAATGAGATAAATAATTTTTATGAGGGTCAGTTTTTCTATTCCTCGAGTTCACCCTCATATGATGAACACTTTACTAATAAATAAATGATTTGCAATGGTCTTATGCAATCTAAGATTCCGTTTCTGTGGTTGCCATTAATTGTCTTGAATCTAGTCAATGAGCATGTTCTGCAAGATCCCCTTGTAAGCTTAATTGAACAGCCTTAAACCACCTCCGTCTCTTCTCGAAAACTTCAAATCTTTCTTACAAAAGGCATAAAAAACACAATTGCTTGATAAGGTTTCAAAGTGTACTTGTGTAATTCAAAGCCAGTGCTTCTTCAAATTATATTTAAAACCTTTATAAAGCAACAACACATCCAAATCTGGTAACAAATCAATTTGAATTTGAATTTCAACTTGTTATAGATGATGTTGCAATATAGACTGCAACATGTTAAATTTTAAATCTGAAATTCATTTTAAAATTATCTCCAAATTTGAGCAGCAAAGAAAACACATAATCTCCCATAACTCTTGAGCAAAAATATCTCCTTGATTAAATATGTGATCTTGACAAGATTATAAAGAGATTTGAAATTCAAACTTAATTAGAAATAAGAATCCTAATTAAATTAAAATTTTCTCTTTTAAATAATTGCCATATTTAACTTCATAAAATCTTCAACAAATATATCGAAATATGAAAAGGTGACCCTTGGGATTTATTCTTATAGTATTATTTTCTCAAATAAATTTAACAAATATTTTTTAAATCTCCACAGTTGATTGTTGCATAGATATTGTAACACCTGTTGCAACATGACTTAGAATATCATACTAGCTGAAAATATTTTTTAGTTTTTCCTAACCATGTTACCATGAATGTCAATTCTAAAAATCCTAACAATCTCTCCTTTAATATTTTTGACTAAACATAGTGTAATAAATGCCAACTCTTAAAAAAAAAAAAACCCTAGTAATAACCTTATTTTGACGTGCCAAAGCACTATTTTTTTTTTCTCAACTTTATGTAAGAAAAAGTGTGGCGCCAGCCAAAGTGCTAATTTAAAAATGTAAGTTTTGAGTAGAAGCAGGGGTGTGCAACTTTTTCCGTTTACCCGTCGCCCATTTTACCTGAGACCTATATCTAAGTCCTTCCACCTCTACAAGAAACAGCTCAAGTAGCTTTCATTTGGAATGGGAAAAATGATGGGAAGTGGGAAACCTTTTATAATCTTTTCTTTTCTTTTCTTTTCTTTTTTTTAAGTTACATAATAAGTTATGAAAAAAAAAAAAAACCATATCAGTAAAACATAAATGACATTTAGTATTGTTTTTAAAATGTTTTTTATTTAAAAAAAACTGAAAATAAGAACAATTTAAAACGTTTGTTGAAATTATTTTTAAAACTGTATTTTAATTATATTTTCGAAATGTATAATTTAAAAATATAAAAATGAAACTTTGTTTATTTTTTTTAAAAAATACCGTATAAATAAAATATAATTTTTAATCATTAGATTATATCATAATCACCTGACAAAACTGAATAAAAATCGTATAATTAAAAACCATATCCTATCAATAAGGTAATTTTTCATATTTCACCATAAAATTCTCCCGTAATTTTTTTTCCCCCACCTACTCAAATCTGTTTACAACCCTTGGTCACGATTTGTCCATGTAAAATCCTGGTGTTCATGATTATTTTTTGACTTGTTTCTTGGTTTCCACATTCTCTCTCAGCCATATAGGGATTTCATTGATGCTCAAAAATCCTTTTACCGTTCTTTAAATTCTGAGGGCGTCATCAGTGAACCCATATGCTCAACTTGCAATTTGCAAATGCCATAATGTGAAACATTTTGATGACAAGTGCAGTAATGGCAGAGCTAGCTAGTTAGTGTCTTGTTAGCAGCTACAGTGACAAAAGGACCAATATCAGAGACAAGTAGCATGTATGAGTTTCTGGTCCCCCCTCAACCTTAAGCTGATAATTGCAAGCTACAAGAGGAAAAACAAAACACAAAAATGATAAGAAAATAAAAATAAAAATAAAAATAAAAATAAACATAAGGCTACGGCGAAAAGGAAAATCCAAAGAGGAGGACAAGGAGAAGCGGAAAGAAACCCAAGAATGCAATGTTATCAAGAGTTAGAGGATTTTCTCCTAGCACATTTTGTCTATGTCTCCCCTCATCTGGTTGCGGACATGTGACAAAGCTCTCACTCTTAGCCATTCGGTTACCGAACCCATCGGTCCATATCAGGCCAGATAAACTTACGTTACATGAAAATGTCTTGGTGTGGACAACGTTGCATCATCAATATTGTGAGGGGAAAAAAATAATAATAAGGCAATGTTTAAAGTGAGCACATATCACAATTTGGACCCCATGCCTTAGGGGACCAGATTTCTTATCCTAGCTCTTCACTTCTTTCTCTTCACATCCAAAAAATAATAATAATGAAAAAAATCTTGTTAAAAACTATGCTTAATAAGATAATTAATCTAGCCAAAGTTTCATGATTCTGTGGATTGAATAATTACTTTCAATATTGTGTCCAAAAGTATAAGTACATACGTTCGTTTCATCACAATACGGGCATGCTTTTCATGCCTTGGGAAATACATTGAAACGGGATGCTGTCGTTTTTCCGCTGGTGTGCGCCAGCATTCTTCGCATAGTACAGAGATTTGCTGTGGAAGAATGGGCACAACCGGAGCCTATGTGAATGATTGTGTTACAGAAATAGACTTGAGTTTGTTGTGAAGGGTACTTGAGGAGGGGTCTACCATACTAGTGATCCCTAAGGTGAAGCCAAAAATACTACAAGTCATGTGTCCCTCTTTATCTCCGGCCTCCACCGGCTCAAAACCTTTTCCCCAATCACATGTTTCTCAACATAATCCGTTACCCTTTGGCAAATTTTTAATATTCTTTTGCTCTGTAGCTGAAAAGAATCCTTATTGGAAGTTGATACAACCTTAACTGATACATAATTAGGGTGACAAATGACAAAACGCATTTAATTCTCCACAAGGGACAATGATATTTTGACAATTATAGATGCTAAGTTTGTTTAATGCTGTACTAAAAAGTTATGTAGTTATTAAATTTTCGGAGCCCATTTTTGTTTTCAACTTTTTGGCAACTGGGATTCTTTTTCTGTTACAAATTATAATATGAGTACAGGCTTTTTTTCTATATAAAATCTTGATAATGGACATACAAGGATTTTTTAGTCAGAGATATCCTCTTTTCCAATTGTAAAGCTGTAACTACGTGGGATCTGTGTTAGTACCCCTATTTCAAATTACATGAGAAACAAAATTCAACAGTAGTAGGGAAAAAAGTAAAGGAATAATTTGCACCAATGTTTACACATCTTCACCGGTAATAAGGAAACGGAAAGATATTCATGAACTAGTTTTTTCCGATCATTTTACTGACTAGGAAATTTACAGGTCTTATAAGGAAAGAATATTCACTGAAATAAGTAGTTTCCTTCCCACAAAGATAAAGAAAGATAAAGGACAAAATTTTGTATTTTTGCATGTCCCTTTTTTTTTTTTTTTGAAGGCTCTTCCTAGCTAAGGCCAGAATTTCCATGGCTGGCCAGCCATCCAGATAGCTAATTCACAGACAAAATTTACATTGTCATCAAAGAAATGAGTGAAGGAAAGTGACAAAGAACAAGTGGCTGGTGATCTTCACTTGTCACCTCTCATTCCCTTCCTTCCCATGTGATTTCCCAAAATTGTTCCTTTCTCACCTTTCCTCTTCTTGTCTCTTCTTCTCTTCTCTTGTCCATTTTTTTATTCATAATCTTTTCTTCTCTCCAAAGCAAATATTGCATCCTCAGATCATCAGTTTCCTGGAAAATGTAAGAGTTTTCCAACAACTGTTAAGAATTTCCTATAGATATATACCTAACATAAGATAAAATGATAATCAACTTGTGAAGATGGTAAAATACCTATGGATCTTTTGCAGTGGAGAACTGCCTCATAAATCGAGCTATCCGAATCACATGACCTTCTCCAACAATCATCTGCAGAATAAGCTACACTAATTCTTGGAGACGCGGTCTCTGAAGAGTACACCCGGTTCTTTCCTACTTGAACTCTTTTCTCACCGTGCACGGCCGCTTTAGCACTCCCCTTGTTGTGACCGCGAAGTTTTCGATACAATGGCCTGAGGAAGTTCAAGTACTTCTGAATTATCCTCCTCGATAATCTCCTACACCTTCTTAGAGAGGAACAATCAGAATTGCCGGAGAGGACGCCGGTTCTTGGGGAATGCGACGAGTTTGGGAGGTTTTGAGTGGAACCCTCCGAGGACTCATAGGCCTCCATCTTCAAAGGGTCAAGGAAGAGAGGCACGAGGAAGCCATTGGAGATGAGCTCATCAGCATGGACAACGCTGAGAGGAGATGGTGAAGTTGGGAAATCGAACTTGAAATCCTGGGAAATCCTTAAGAATCTCTTGGAAGGTGGCAGTCTCGGGTCCATCTCGATGAAGGAGGCTTCATCGGACGCGTCGAGAGAGGTCCTAAGAGAGTTGTCAAGACTTTCTAGAGATGGCTTAAGGTTCACTAACCAACTGTATGAGAAGCTCTCAATGGAAAGAGGCTGGGAAGTTTCCATATGGATTATTTTTTTTCTGCCTCTTTGTTAGTATATGGAGAATGAGAGGAAAGGAAATAAGGAAAGTTGTTGTGATATATACTCTCCAAGATGAAAGAGATACAAAAGGTGAGTAATAGCAAGGCTAGCTGACGCCTCTTACTACAGTGGGAACATATATATCTAATGTATATATGTACCTGAATATCCTCTCTATCTCTCTCTCTCTCTCCAACAATTGTGTATGTGGTTGTCTGGCAAGAGACAAATATACGCGTGTATCTATAAATATATATGTATTTGTATGCACTTGATAATTGAAAAAGGGAAAAAGAGAAAAGAAACATAAAATGCCAGTCCCCACAAGCATCCATGATGTTCTGTTGCATCAGTAGTTTAGCCCCACATCTACTTTTAATCATGTTTCTTCTCAAAGCTTGAGAAAAAAAAAATACGTAATTTTGTTCTTTGTCATCAACTTAAAATTCAGAGTTAATAGAATAAATTCTATCAGATTAACTACTAACAAACAGGTTCATGCATATTCTAAAACTCAAAAAGTCAAAAATTTAACGTTCTTATTTTCTTATCTTATTGGTTGTCCGTCTATTCCAATAATCTGACCATATAAATAGAAGTAAATATGAAAAGTTATGTAAAAAATTAATTGATGTGTCAAAATTAAATAGATGGATGGCTAATAGAACATAAAAAAAGTATATGTGAATACAATATTATGTCCTCCAAACCTTGCCGACTTAAAAAGGAAAACAATAAAAAAAAAAAGGACTAGTTTTAAACAAATGAAATTAAGTATTATTGTTGGGGAGATTTTGTTATCTATGTACCAGAAATGGAAAGTAAGTATGACAAAATTAGTGCTGACGGGAGCCCATGTTCATGCATGTTCTATTGTCTCTCTCTCTCGCCTAGGTGAAACTGAGTTGATTCAGTCCTTTAAAACCTTTGAGAATGTTCTTTTTTTTTTCTCCCTTCCATATATAGAGCTACTATTTAATGCACGCCGTACACAATTATGCTGATTTTGCTTAGCTTGCTATGTTTTGTCCTTGTCTTTGTAATGCAATTTTGTAATGTCAAACTTTTAGCTTTTGCGTAGATAATTAACTAGTTTTGAGATGGACGGTTTCACCAGTCTGATGCCTACATCCTAACTACTGCAGCACAAGGCTGAACCTAAAATAATAAAAAGAATTGCAGCATGGCACAATCATTATATGCCTTACAATGTTACTCTTGATTAAATAACCCAAAAAAGCATGATGAAAAAAAAAAAATATGTAACACATGTTAGTGGATGAGTAAAGTATCTGGTCCTGAATAGGACATGTTTGATGCAATTATATTTATAGACTTTTATTAAAGTTTTTGTAAAAAATCATATTTTTAACATAACATATAAAAATATAATGTAATACTTATTCAACGTATCGCGGATATTTATCAAGTTATCATAGAATATTTGTTACAACTTTCTAATTCAATGTTGATGGATTAAAAAAGTGTAATATTGAGAAATTTAATTATCCTATATTACTATTTTTTTAAGTTATGTCTCATACTATTGTTACACTCTTTCAATTATAGTATCACAGTAAAATAATATAATGTTGGTATCTAAAGTTGAAAAGATGGTACTACTATGAGGACAATAGGCCAGTCAATGTATATGTCACATATGTATTACACAGATACGGCTTGGATTTCAAAGTGATGAGAGCTTAATCTAGCCATTTTCTCATAGCAAAAAAAAAAAGGCCATTTTCTATTGAAGAATTGACATATGCATTTGTTTATTTATTGAAGTCCAGAACTGCCAACTCAATGGGGAGCGAAATCATGCAGAAACAAAGGGGTACACGTTACACTAATTATGCGTCTAACGTCATCTAGAACTAAGAACAGGTTCTTTAATTAGCGATATAATCATTTAGCAAAGTTTGAAACTTAGAACTGGAAGCATTTTTCTTCTTGTTCTTTTGTATTTTGGTAGTTTTTTTGTTGTTCCATAACTAAATGAGCAAAAAGAAAAAAGGGGTTATAGTAGTTCTCGAGTCTCAGCAATTTCCCACCATGTGTTGAATTTTCGCTCAGATTCATGGTCCCATTTTTCAATCCACTTTTATAAAAGAGCAAAAAGGCATGCACAGAAATCTTTTATTTAAAAAAGGGAAAAAAATTTACCTGGCTCAGAGAATTTCAAGAAATAGGAGAACTACAGAGAATTTGTATTGTTATTACTATTAGATTAAATAAGATAATATTTTAGGTCCAAAAGTTCACATGAACGCGCAAAAGAAAGACAAGAGAAAAAGAATGTCTGAAAACATCATGATTACCTTGACAATTGACAAAAAAATTACTTGGTGTTCGTCAAAATCACTACAAACACTGGAGCAAAACATGAAAAAGATGATTTCTTACCAAAAAAACAAATGTAAAAAGATGACAATAATTTATGAAAATTGAGCAGATAAAATCAAACGACAACTGAGTCCATCACAGGAAAGCCTACATGCTTGTCCTCGAATAAGTTTGGAGAGATATAACTATATATATGTATATTATATATATAATATCCAAATTCTGTTGGCTGAATACAAAAGAAAAAATCACAAAGTTTCTCATGGTATGGAAATCTGGAGCAATTCTATCCACTAACCAGCCTGAGTGGTGGTGAATTGAATGAAAATCTACAGAGACTTTATAAACATTTTGGACTTGACGCATCCTTTTCATTGAAAATTGAACTATATATAGCAATTACAAAACCACTATATATATGTGTGTGTGTGTGTGTTCGTATATCTATATGTATGTTTATATAGGTATATGTATATATTTTATCAATTTCCGATGAGAGGAGAGAGAGAGAGAGAGAGAGAGGAGAGCAGACAAGGGTCCCCGGTGATGTCGGAGAAAGACATGGACATGAACTGAGGTGTTTATTTGACAAAAGCCAAGAAAAGGAGAGTGACTTAAACCAATTGGTCCCCCTTAATGTCCCCCTTAAACGACAACAACTAACTCGCAAGAGAATCCAATCCCTCATAAATGCAGTTTTAATCCTTTTAAAAAGAATGTTTTTTTATTTTTTTAATCAACAGAGAAAGAAAAGAGAGAATAAAAGTTTGGTCATATTATTGCTGGTGATATACATGTACGTCGGGAGGGAGAGATTTGGAGGGCCAAAAAAGAAAAGATAAAAGTAACTACTGTGTAGTCACGGATGGATTCCTTGATGAAAGATATGGATAACTTTTGTTTACTGTCAGAGTAAAAATAAAAGTTTCCTAGGTGAATATACTGCACATCACATTTGTTATAAACCAAATAATTACTTGGCTGTTGATCAGAGTGATCAAAGTTTAGCGGGCAAACACTCCTTCGTTGGGGATGTAAAAGCTGTTTAATCTCGTCAATAAGATTTTAAATTCAAATCAATTTTATTATAATAAATATAAATAAGAAATAATCCACTTGCAGATGGATTCTTGTACCGTATCTAAATGCATTGTGCACTGTTTTCTGACATTTATTTGTATCCGTCACTTTTTATCCCTATTTTTTTAATTTATTTTTTCTTTTTAAAGATTTTTTGAGTTGAATGAATGGCTTAGGAGAAAATATTAAGATGTTATTAACAACTGCTTCCACAAAGCAGTTGCCAGCCGACCCCTATTTTTTTCAAAAAAAAAAAAAAAAAGATCTATCAGACCTTTTTGCTGTGCAGCAACTTTTAAAAGTTTCCCTACTGTAAAGTTGCCCATCATCTGTCTCTCGCTCTCTCTCTCTTCAAGGCGGAAAATAATTACTGGAAATGTAGTATAATTAGATAAAGCCGTTAATTAGCTTTTGTTTAATTAGTTTCGGCTTTATGCCTAGTTTGTTCCTCTTGTATTACGATTGAATATAACATAATTTTGTTTTAAGTGTAAAAATATTATATTTAAATATTTATTATATTATATTTTAAATTTAATATAATTATTATTTATTATTTTATTATTTTTACTAATCACATCACATATTTTTTTTTCTTTTTTTTTTCTTTTTTTTTATCAATCATATCATATGTAATACAATTTAAATATTTTTCATCTAAATAAATATTATTTTTAAATATAATATATATTTTTATTTAATATATATTATATTTAATATATTATATTTAAATGTACTAAATGCTCCATCAATGTTACGTATGGAACTATTTAGGCTGATGTTCGTGTACTTCAAATAAAGTTTTGGTTAGGGCTGGTAATTTAGATTACGATACGATAACACAACGCGAAACCCGCATGAAGTTAGAGGGTTTGGGTTTTCCTTAAATGAGTTTGGGTCAAAAAGGGTCGAACCCGTCAAACACGATTAAATAAAGAGTTGAACCCGCACGAACCCACCAACCCGTAATTGATACGAAATAACTCATTTAACAAATTAATTATATATGGGTTGACATGAATATAACTCATAAATTATCCATTTATAATCTTTAATATAATTATATTATTATCTATTATAATATTTTACTATTTTTAATTTTGAGTTTTCAAAATTCAAAATTCAGATATAATATATATCTTTTATTTTATATATATATTTTAAAAAAAATTTAACATAAAAAAGAAAATCTAGATGAAAATCTAGATTTTACTTTTTTTTTTTTTTTGTCTTTCATTGCTTTTGTAACTTTGCTCACCTCATCCAATCGTCCTCCCCTTCTCTCGCGATAACATGACCAATCGTCTCTGATCTTGTCATCATTATTTTATTTATATTTATGCTCCGTTTGTTTAGCACCTCCAAAATTGAAAAATGAAAAATTTTTCATTTTAGACCTTCCTAAATTTCCGTATCTGAACATCCCAAAATTTTCATTTTCGAAAATGAAAAAAGTACTCTCTAGAAACAAAAAAGTTTTTACCCATCCAAACAATTTTTTACTTTTAAAAAAAATTTCAGACAACTTTTCATTTTACTTTTTTCACTTTCCAAAAATGGACCTCCTATCCAAACGGAGCATTAATTTAAACGGGTTAATTTGTATCAACACGATTAACACGATTAATAAATGGATTGGGTTTGGGTTTGAGATTTTAATACGAATATTAAATGGATTAGGTTTGGATTTGAAATTTTGACATGAATATTTAATAAATACGACACAATAACACAAATTACCCGCCCTAATTTTGGTTTCATTACTGTGTACTTGCTATTCTCTTTTTTCTGCTTTAATAATATTTCCTTTCTCCTTTTCCACAAAAAAATAAAAATAAAAATAATCCTTACTCCCAGGTAAGGACAGCTTCATCTAAAGGATGCACTTATTAGTTAAGTTAGTAATGTCTCCTAACGAGGAACAGGATTTCATAAATCATGGGATTTGATGGTGTTAGTTTTTATTATGTTTAATTATAAGAGAAATTTTATTTAACCAATAAACTATGGTGACCTAGAATTTTCTTCATTTCTATGTTTTACGTACAGGGGTGATTTATGGCAACATTAGGGTTCGTTTGGTTAACGCATTGCATTTGCATTGCGTTTGAATGCAATGTATTGAATGCAATTTGTATTTGGAGGAAAAGCATTAGTATTGCATTTGAATGCAATATGTGTTTGAGGGAAAAGTATTTGAATTGTATTTTAATAATAAATATGTGATGTGATGGATAAAAGTAGAGAGAAAAAAAAGAAGGAGAGAGAATATATGATGTAATTAATAAAAGTAATAGAAAAAGTGAAATAATAAATAGTGATTGTGTTTGATTTAAAATGTGATGTGATTGGTATTTGAATGAAATGTTTTTGTATTTGGGGGAAAATTGCATTGCATTTAAATGCAATGTTAAAAAAATTTGTGTCCCAAACACTAGCTAATTTTTTTTCCAACAGGCATTTGAAAAAAAAAAAAAAATTAATGTTCCCATAAATCATTGTCCTTCCCACGATATTGTGCAAAAACCTTGAGCCCTATAACGCCGCCCGTCCTTTCTCGTCCAATTCTCCCTCCTACCACCCAGAAGGACACATAACCCCCGCCCATCACCGCCCTTGTAGTCTCGCCCATCACTACATTGTGAAGCCCCTCTTTGCTCAATCCTGTGCCCATTATGTCATCCCACACCATGTAATTTGTGTAGTCCCATGTCACACATCTCAACCGTCTAAATCTCAACGCCCAAATATGGCTTAAGCTTGGACAAGAGAGAGAGTAGTTTGTCATCATCTTTCCACGACTGTTACAGATTTTACAAACTTAAGTGTACGTTATCGTTAACAAGTGATAGAGTAATGACAAAAAAAATCATTTTAAGATAATTGATTTTTTATTTATTACTGTAATTAGATTAATTCTAATTTTATTTGAACGAATCGAAAGAAAATTTGATTAAATTAAAAATAAATTAATGCAAATACAAATTAAAATTGATAAAAATAATTAAACTAAAACTCTTGGTTTCTAATTTCACCATAAATACTCCACCTTGATTATCCAATCTCAAAAGCTTGATTTATTCTCCCAGTTGATGGTCGAGAATCCTTAACCTATTTACTACCCCTCCCAAGGTCTAACAAAAACATTCTTATGAGCTAACTCACTATATTTTTATGTGAATTACAACCTACAAAAACTCATTAAGATTTGTGGTTCTTATATAGTGACTATACAAGTTACGAAGATATATTCTTATCCTGCATGCAACCTATGGTATTCAACACAAACCCATCAACTAAATAGTGGTCAATTATTTAAAAGCATTAAAAACAATAAAGAATACTCATTCATGAAAAATATATCAACAACTAAATTGAAAAAATAAATTAAGACATCGTAATTAGGCTATAAAACCTATAAAAAAAAACTCATTAAAATTTGTGGTTTTCATATAGTAACTATACAAGCCACGTAGATATATTCCTATCATGCATGTAATCTATGGTATTCAACACAAAGTTACATAAATCTCCTACCGATCTCATTATAATTAACGCATCAACTAAATAGTAGTCAATAATTTAAAAACATTAGAAATAGTGAAGAATACTTGTTCATGAAAAATAAATCAACAACTAAATTGAAAAAAATAAATTAACATATCATAATTAGTATATCAGATATTAGAAAAGGAAATTAATTCACAAATAAAAATAAAAATCTATAAAATAAGGATTAAGTATTCTTGAATTAATTATAAAAATTAAAAGATAAGAAAATACGAAGGAAAACCTTTTATAAAGATGTCACAAATCTTCTCCTAAATTTTGCTCCATGTCCTAAATAAAATCCTAAAATCTAAAATTCGAAGTTTTTTTTTTTTTTCCCTTCCCTCTTCTTTTAGTTTTGGCTTCTCCAGCAGCAAAAGACGCCCCGGCACCAAGCCCGACCTTTCTTTTATAACCCACGCCAACCGCCTTTAGCTTCCAGGTTTTTCTCTTTTTATTTAATTTTAATTTTTTTAATTTTCTTTTCCCTGTTGCACTGACGCTGGAGCAGACCTTGGAGTTGACGCACGCGGGTCAGGTGGCAACGCGGGAATGGGCAAGGGCTGGAAGTGGGGCAGGTGGTGTGCTTCTACTCGGCTCTAACAGCAGGCGCACGGGGAAGCTGTGGAGGGGCGCACACCTGATTTTGGGCATTGCTGCAAAGCTAACGCACAGGCATGCAAGCTCCTGACTAGGGGCTTGGTTTCACTCGCCATCTGGGCGGCAATTTAAGCTGATCGAACGGCCATACTGGCCATTGTGGAGCACGTGCAATTGATTGCGCGTGGTTTTGACTCCACTACGAATCTTTCTTTATGTTTTATTAGCTTTTTGAACCCGTTTAAACTCCAAACCGCTATTTTTACCCTATTTACTTATGCAAATGAGAAAATATAATTATTTGAAGTAGAAATTAAATCAAATACAAAAATTATATTAAAAATATAAGCTTAAAATGCTAAGAGAGAATTATCAATGACATTTTATCAGCCAGTCATATGTCGCACACCTCATAAAACTACTAATAAAAAAAAAAATTTGATGGTTCAAATAATAGAGAATGCCAAAATTACAACTTAAATAGCTCGTAGATGGCATTTTGAATTATAAAGGATAAAGCTACCATTGTTTCTATTTAAACTTAAAATGAACTGTATAAACATATGATTAAAATTCCACTGTTCATTAAATAAAAAGTCACACCCTCACGCTTTGGGCCAAGAGGCCCATTTTCATTGGATCGTGGTCCAAACAGCATTGACAAATAGGTCCAATAAAGAAGCCCATGTACTCCCAACTCTTCCACTACAGACAAATTCTTCATGCAATTGAAATTGTAAATATATAAGCACTCCTTTCTATTTGTTGTTTTGAGTGAAGGAACATCCTAATTAATCATGAGGGAAATAATGAAAAATCCTTTCTCTTTCATAAATAATTTTATTTTGAATAAATACACATTCTGGTTTGCAGTATTTGGTTCAACCACTGAGAGAATTCAGTTATCACGCAATCTAAAATGCATGGCCACAATATAGATAAACAAAAAAAAAAAAAAAAAGAATAGTAGGACCACTAATGCAATTATAAGAATAAGGCAACCCTCCAACCATCCTCCTTTTCTATCTATAGTATTAGGGCTCGTATGAGGTAAAATTCCAATCCACCCTCATGGATTGTAACAGTTTTTTTTTCCTCTTAATTTTTACTATTTCAGTTCCCTTCAACCTTTCAATAAATATTCCAGTTCTCCCATACGAGCTCTTAGATATTGTCTATTATCATAATTTTAATTTCTACTAATGGCCATTATAATTTATGGTATAGTTGTAGAACATAATGGAGCAATATAAATTGCTAGTTTAAATTTGTCTTTGTCTAACTTAATTACAATACAAGGGAGACTTTTTTACAAGTGAAATTAAGGGTGATGCCTAATGTCAAAGTAAAGATAATATGTGCCTTGAATACAAAGGTCCCCCACATTCATATTCAAGAGCCTAAATTTCAACAGGTTGATTTCTTTGGCTCACAAGAAATGAACATATCACATTCAAAAAAGTGGATAAAATTTTGAAAATAATTGTAAGATGAGCATCAATCTCCCTTTCTCTCCGCAAGCGGTATACTCCAAGATCAACGCTTTATGGCCCATTTGACGTCTTTCTCACTCTTCACGTACAAACGAAACTCAATTTTGTAGGAGAGAACAAATATGAACCTTTTTAGCTCCAAAACACTAGCGTAACCATGATGATATATAATACGTTTTGTACTAGTACATTTTTCAATATGCGTGACAAATTCAACTCCTCATCTTTTTTTCTTTTTTTTTTTGGGAAAAACTAAAGGATTCGGCCCAATTTTATTCAAATAATAAACTTGATTTAATCTCCACAGATACAAACACAACGTAGCATAATCCATTCAATCCTATTAAGGAAAAGAAAATCAATTCTAACTAATACACTGGCTCATTTTTAATATAAAAAATATTTATGAACGCTACTAATGTTAAGTACTATTACTCATAAAAGGTATACTTTACGTGTGAATTCCATATTATGAGACCTACATTTTATTAGTAGGTAATATTTAATATTATTAGTCATGTCTCTCGTTACACTTATATGCTCCGCTTCCAAATTTTTTTGTTTGCATCAATTTATCAAAGAGTGACGAAACAAGCTAGCTATAAGCCAATAAGAACCCCCCTTTTTTTTTTGGTGTGTTTTGAGAACAGGTCGCCATCATCTATGATTAAGCTGATACCAAAACATGATCTCATCATTCTCCAACAAAGAAGTGCAAAAAAGCTCAAAATCCTTTATGGCTTTCCAAATTCCAAGTGTGAAAATGCGAATTATTTTCTCGTGCAAATAGATGTGACTACGTGTCAATAGGCTTAGGGCCTTCAAGTTGGACACATAACTCTCTTAGTGCATTTTTAGACCACTAATAATTCAACACGTTTTCTCAATTTCCGATGTGTGTCTCCTTCAAGTCCGAGCCGACCATTTTTGTTGCGGCTATTTTTCAAAGTGTAGCTCACCCACCAATGCGTACGTGTCATCAGTGCATTCATATTTTCTTTTTTATATAATTTAAAGCATTTAAAACCTCTAGTTTGCAAGGCTCTCACTTCTTATAAATAGGACAGGTACAAACCTTTTAAAGTTCGATTCTCTCTTTAGAACAGCACAGAAATTGGCCAGTTTTAACTTGATGAGTAGTTTTGGCTATCCTCGTTTGGCATTGTTCGGCCTGATCTTGGCCATTGTTCTTGCTGGTTTTGAATATGGCTGCATGGCGAGCCAGGTTGTGCTGGGTTCGAGGTTGTCGGCTAAGGAGAACAAAGCTTGGGTGTCTGAGAATGGCACTTTTGCTTTTGGATTCACGCCGTTGACGGATGAAGATGACAAACTTCAACTTGCAATTTGGTTTGCTGAGCTTCCCGGAGACCGGACAACAGTATGGTCACCTAACAGGTACTTCTTTTTCATAATTCGTTTAAGTTTGATTCATAAGTTTAAACAGGAAATTGATTCAAATATATATCTATATATATATAAGAAAATACCATATAAAAATGTTTGAATTACATGTTTAAACTCATTTTTCAAACAGTTCTGATCAATATTCAACTTCTTTTATAATCATTTATGTTAGCGCAATGTTAGTTATGGATGATTTTAGTTTCATCAACTTAAATGCTTTCTGGTAAAACATCAAGTTATATGCTTGCACTAAGTGCAATTACACATACTCAAACGGAAGAATTCTTTGTGTATATACTTCAACATTTTTAACATTTTTTTTAATTATCTGTTTTCTTTTTTGGTTTTCTATTCACTACCCACCTATTGCCATTGCTAGTTAGTTAGTCCTTATTTAAATGGAAGAATTCTTTGTACATATGCTTTAACATTTTATTATTATTTATTTTCATTTTTGATTATTCTATTCACTATACACATAATAGTGAATTAGTCCTTGTACATGTAATATATGTGTGTATCAGTTATATGTGTTTTAATTTATATATGTTATAGTGTTGATTAAAAAGTTTTGATGAGTTCCTAAATATAATAAAAATAAACACAAAAACAAAAAAAATTTAGATGAGAAATAGTGTTACTATGGGTAAACACATTGGTTTCTAGAGAGATAAAAAAAAACCAAGTCAAGTTCCGAATCTCTAGCTAGTCTTTACAAAAGCTTTTGCAGGTGTAATATGACCATGATCAGTACTAGTTATAAAAGCCAACAAATTTCATTTTCTCTCCATGATCATCCTATAGAAACTTACCGGTCACCAACGACGCAATCCTGGAGCTCGATGACACCGGAAACCTCGTCCTCATCGACGGCAGGACCATTATCTGGGCCTCAAACACGTCCCGTGCCGGCGTCCAATCCGTCGCCTTATCGGAATCTGGCAATCTCATTCTCTTCAACGACAAGAACCAACCTGTTTGGCAGAGTTTCCAGCACCCGTCAGACACTCTCCTTCCCAACCAGCCTCTATCGGTATCTCTGGAACTAACGACACCGAAATCGCCATTGGGAGGTAGTTATTACGCGCTCAAAATGCTTCAACAGCCAACTTCTCTAAGCCCTGCTCTGACATACAATTTGCCAGAAAGTTATAACGCCAATCCAGAATCATACGCCAACTATTCATACTGGAAAGGACCGGACATATCGAATGTAACGGGGGACGTCGTAGCGGTTCTAAACGAAGCCGGAAGCTTTGGAATTGTGTATGGTGAGTCCTCGGATGGAGCTGTTTATGTGTACAAGAATGATGGTGACTACGGTGGCCTGTCCTCGGCCGCGAACAGGTCTACTCGGTTGTCGGTTTTTCGACGGCTGACACTTGAATCTAACGGCAATTTAAGGTTGTATAGATGGGACGATGACGTTAACGGATCGCGCCAATGGGTACCGGAGTGGGCCGCCATTTCGAAACCTTGCGATATTGCAGGGATTTGCGGAAATGGGATATGCAATTTGGACAAAAGTAAGACGAACGCTTCCTGTACTTGCTTGCCGGGGACTTCTAAGGTGGGGAAAGATAGTCAGTGCTCGGAGAATTCTTCGCTGATCGGGAAATGCGATTCGAGACAGGATTATCAGAAATCCCAGTTCAGAATCTCGACTGTGAATCAAACGAATTACTACTATTCTGATTTTTCTGTTATAGCTAACTATAGTGATATTAGGACAGTGTCGAAATGTGGCGACGCTTGTTTATCAGACTGTGAATGTATAGCCTCTGTGTATGGATTTGATGATGAGAAGCCTTATTGTTGGGTTTTGAGGAGCTTGGATTTTGGTGGGTACGAGGATACTGGATCAACCTTGTTTGTGAAGGTGAGAGCTGATGGGTGGGTGTCAACGGAAGGCGGAGGGGATTCCGAAGAAGGTTCTGTAAAAATGAAAGAGAAGGTTGTGGTTATTCCTATTGTTCTCAGCATTACTGTTCTTATTGCTCTCCTCTGTTTGTTGTTGTACTACTATCTGCATAAGAAGAGATCCTTGAAAAGAGCTATGGAAAACTCTTTGATCTTGTCAGGTACTCCGATCAATTTTAGTTATCGCGATTTGCAATTTCGCACGTGGAATTTCTCGCAGGTTCTTGGAACCGGTAAGCATAATACTTATAGTCTTTTAATCCATATTTTTCTCTATTGAAGTTAGAATTTTTAACTATTATTGGCCTACCTCTTAATAACTCTAGTTTTCAGTATAAATTGATAAACTAACCTCTGTAATTGCACTTTTGATTCCCTTAATTGTCATACATGTATATTGATTTTTAAAATTGTCTTGAATTTCTTAAATATTTATGTTAGACTTTTTAATCAATATTTATCTATATGTTTGCTTATTATTTCACCTGTTGTCTGGTTTACACATGAGAGGGAGCGTAAGATTATAAAATTATTATAGACTCATCTTCTAATAGTTAAAGTTTTTAAGGTAGATTGATAATCTATCTGTTAATAAATTGTTAATCAGATTTTCATGAGTGTAAAAACTAATTAGACAATGCTAATTTGTAGGAGGATTTGGGACTGTATATAAGGGAATCCTTGCAGATGGAACTTTAATAGCAGTAAAGAAACTTGACAAGGTTTTGCCACAAGGGGAGAAGGAGTTCATAACTGAAGTCAATACCATTGGTTCAATGCACCACGTGAACTTGGTTAGGCTTTGTGGATACTGCTCTGAAGGTCAACATAGGTAAGCAATATTTCTATAATCATTTATTGTAATTTTCGTGACATTAATTTGCGTATATAGTGTATTGATTTTGGTTGACTTGATTTGCAGGCTTCTAGTTTATGAGTTCATGAAAAATGGCTCCTTGGACAAATGGATATTCCCGTCATATCATTCCCGGGATAGGCTACTAGATTGGCCGACCCGCTTCAACATAGCAGTGGCTACCGCGCAGGGGATTTCGTACTTTCACGAGCAATGCCGGGATCGGATTATTCATTGTGACATCAAGCCGGAAAACATCCTCTTGGATGAGAATTTTTCACCTAAAGTTTCGGATTTCGGGCTGGCAAAGTTGATGGGCAGAGAGCACTCGAAAGTTGTCACCATGGTCAGAGGAACTAGAGGCTATCTAGCTCCGGAGTGGGTTAGTAATCGGCCTATAACTGTAAAAGCTGATGTTTACAGTTATGGAATGCTTCTTTTGGAGATTGCTGGCGGTCGGAGGAACCTTGACATGTCTTATGATGCAGAGGAGTTTTTCTATCCTGGATTGGCTTTTAAGGTAAGCCAAAGTTGATTTCTCTTTTCTATTTTCCACTTAGTTCTCAACGTTCTTTTAACTGATCAACGTTGGGAATTTTGTGTAGGAGTTGACAAATGGAATGCCATTGAAAGCGGCGGATAGGCTACTTGAAGGAGCAGTGGAAGAGGAAGAGCTCATAAGAGCATTGAAAGTAGCATTTTGGTGCATACAAGATGAGGTTATCATGAGACCAACAATGGGAGACGTGGTGAGGATGTTGGAAGGATCGATGGACATCAACATGCCGCCGATGCCGCAGACGGTTTTGGAGCTGGTGGAAGAAGGCTTAGATCATGTGTACAAAGCCATGAAAAGAGAATTCAATAACTTCAGCTCCTTCACCGTCAACAGCCATCCTTCTTCTCGGGCTACTTGTAGTTACTCTACAATGTCCCCTAGATAATCAAGGTTCAACCAAACAACAGATTTTAATTTTTGGGACACTAGCTTGTACCGTCCAAAATCCCATTCAACAAAATTTTGTAATTGCCAACCATTTGCATTGGTTCCAAAAGCTAAAATTTTGAACTAAACTTACAGTGTAACTCTCCTTTTCTTTTCTTTGTTTTTTCCCCCTTCCCTTTGACTCCTTGTCTCCATTTCTATATTTATATAAATATATATATTTTTACATATGTATTTGTATCATTATTATTGGTTCCCAAAAGAACCAAGTAATCACGTTTTAGTTGAGTTTAAGACTTTAAAATTATGAATCTATATGAGTATGGTTCATTTCTATTTTATTTGAGACTTCAAATTTGAAATTTCAGTACATCTAAAAAAATTAAATGTGCAATTGAAATATTATTTGTTACATGAGCATACATCTTAAAGGTCAAGACTTCGAGATATTAAACGCTTAAAAAATTCTTGACAATTGACCCCTCAAATATAAAAAATTTTTTGAAATTAATTCCAATTAATATTGAGGTTCTTTACAGTTCTTTTTGTATGACTCGCAAATCTATTTAGACTTTTTTTTCCCTTCAAAGTGGACGCTAAATGAATCAAACTACCTTGCTGGAAGTGTTGGTTATCCTTAAATTCATACGAGAGAAAGAACTTTATGTTTCTAAACATAAGCTAATATAAATTAATGCTTCATTTGGATAAAACATTCATTGAGAAAGTGAAAATGTGATGCGTCTGGATGTTTTATGTTTGAAATGCATTCAAATACAATGTGTGTTTAGATTGTTGGTGTGTGAGAAAGAAGATATGATGTGATTAGTCAAAGTAAATAAAAAAATTAAATAATAAATAGTGTTTGTTGTATTAGATTTAAAATTTAACAGTATTTATACTTGCGTATATTAGCATTTGGATCATGCATTGCATTTACATTGAATGCAAATGCAATGAAATTTGCACTTAATATACATTAAGCATTGCATTAAAATATAAATATTTTTAAATTTTAAATCCAATACAATCATTATTTATCATTTATTTTATTATCTGCTTTTATCAATCACATTACATATTCTCTCTTTATCCAAATACACATTGCATTTGAAAACAACATAAATAAAAAAAATCCAAATGCATATTGTATTCATTATGTTGCATTCTAATACAATGTAGATGCAATTATATTTCTAAATGTCCATTGTAACTTGCATATGCAATACAAATATAATACTATATCTAAAAAGAAAAAGTTTGATAAATATCTTATTTATTTATTTATTTTTTTGATAAGTAAGAACCCCCTAACACACAAAGCCCCCTCCTCTTGGGGTTTGTACCTGCCCACCTTCCTTTTGAAGGGGAAAACACATCCCGCTAGACCAAGCGGTCTCAGGCTTTATTTAGGGTTCATTCAAATCACAAGTTTAAACCCAAAAAATTATGTTTGAACTCATATCTGTATTTAGTTTGTTAGTTGGTTTCAAATTTTTTAGTCAATAACTTACATAATATTTTAAACTAAAAAATATTATTCATAAATCTTTTTTCATACAAAAAATATACTAATTACATGAAAAAGTAAAAGAAAATATAATTTTTAATGCAAGTTCAAACCTAACTTTTATAATTTAAACACTTTTAATTCAAAATGAAATTTTCTAACTTAAACATTAAATATAATATTTATTTTAAATTTAACCTAAATTTTTTTTTTTGCTCAAACTCTTGGTCAAACAAACCCTTAATTTTTTTTTTTTTTAACTTTCGCAAATGCTTTTCTAAAAATGTATCATTGCTCTCCCTCCTCAAAGGAGTACGGAACAAAACCAGGGCTATTCCACCTGACTTGGTTGTTGGGCCACATTCTTGGGCAATCCAAAGCCCAAAAGCCCATTTATTTTAATTTAATTTTAATTTTTATTTTTATTTTTGGAGGGCCGCTGTGTTTTCGTCGTTACTTCACTCTGAAGCTAAATCCGAAGCACTCGAGTAAATGCCCCTGCAATCACCGGCAGACTTTCTCTTCCGCAATCCCACAGCGTACAGTCTCACAATCTTCATATTCATATAAACATTTTTGTAATTTTGTAAAATCTCATGAAATCTCAATTCCAATTTCAGTCAACCCTAGATCTACTGTCGATTCCCTTCTCACTTCTCCAAAATGTTTTTTTGATTTTTTTTGGGTGAAAAATGATGACTTTACGTAGGTATTGCGAGAAACAATGGAGAATATGCAGTACGCTGAAGAGCTTGTGAGGGAATTTCTGGTCTTCCGAGGTTTTACTAACACTTTGCAAGCCTTCGACTCCGAACTATCCTCCGACATTGGCAAGGCGTTTCAGGTCGACAAGATTGTAGATTTAGTCTTCTCGGTGTATGTTCCGAAGTTTCAGGCCGAGAAGTTGGTTGGTCTGTTGAATTTCTTCAAACGCTGTCTCTCTTCGTCGTCCGAGAGAGTGTTTTTCGAGACGTTGTGTAGATTGGAGGTCTCTGTTTTGAGGTACTACATTGTTTATGCCGTGCAATCCGGCAGGAAGGACAAGGTTGTCGAGTTTTATGGGATGATTGGAAATGATTTGATGCAAAGGTGCCAGGATTGGACTCCTTGGTTTGGTAGGTTTTGTATTTTTTTTTTTGTTTTTTGATTTTGTGTAATAATGTTTTTGAGTTCTTGTTGATCTATGTTGTTGGGAATGTGGTGCAGCTATTCCGTATCTGAAGAATCCGGGCTCGGATCCTGAATTTCGAACTTACTTCTCGAGGGAATGGTTTGATGCTTTGCGTCTTTCTGTGAGGAATTTCTTCAGTGCGATCTTCAATGGTACTCATATCCTTTTGTAATGAGTTTTATAAAAGACTTAATTATTTGTTATGACAAACCTGTTCTAGTTAAGTGGAGAAATTTTTCTTTGGTTTAAAGGATTGTTAAGCCTGAAATGTGTTGGTTAAAGTGATGGTCCCATCTCTGTGTGGCAATGAAACCTCACTCACCATCCCACCGGAAAGGAAAAACCTTTTATTTTTCAACCAATTGTTGTTACTGGAAGAAGTTGGTTTTTCCCCTTTAACGATGGTGTTTTACCGAACGAGATTTGAGGAGCACATCCTTAACTAAACCACGCATCCCTGCCCTATTGAAAATCAGTTCTGAGAAGAATACTGTCAGCCGTCTAAAAAAAGACATCAAGCAGCTTAATGTTAAGTTATCAGAACTACAGGCTTTATTGGAGGCAAAGGAGGCTCAGTTAAGCCAGCTAAGGAGGTATAAATATGTAGTTTATATATTTGTTTTACGCCCTTGAGACCAAATTTTAGTTTCACGGTTGATTTGAGTACTCTTTTGCTTGTTTTCTGGAACTCAGTAGTGCTCCATCATTCACTGATACAACTAAAAGCACTGAAAAAGGCAAGAATTCATCAAGTGTTGTGTATGAGGAAAATCTTCGCATATCCAAAGACACTCTGGAAACTGGTTCCCCTGCCACTCCACAGGTGGGTGAAGCAGAGCTAGACCGAGAATGGGCTGTTACTGCTCCAGTAGGAAATCAAGTAGATGTTTCCATGTCAAAGTCTGGTTCCAATTCAAGTTCTTCGTCAGGTGTTTACATAAGAGATGGTGGTATTGGTGAAAGCAGCCGGCTGTTGGACAGCTCCCATGTCGGTATACTACTGTTTGATATAAGTTTTCCTTGGCTTGTTGAGGATATTTCACTGGCTCTTTGCATTGCTCTTTGAACAAGATAAAAATGTTATTTATGGAGCTGAGAGTTAACATATGGTTAGCTCAATCTTAAAGTATCATTAAACACTAACATAGCTTAACATAGGGCTAGGTTTGTAAACTTCTTCAGAATTTATTCATTAGTAATGATTGGATATATTGTGGCAGAAATTGGCGGGGAAAGCCATGTAGAAGAATTACCTGAGGTTAAAGTTGACTTTCAGGTAATATGTCTCACAAGTGAATAACTGTTTGGATCTCGTATTCCATCTTTTGTATTTATAGTTTATTTTACGTTGGAGGATTTGTTACTTGTAATTTTCTAGTTTTTTTCTTGATTGGAGTTTGCATGACGCTAAAGAGAACATGATTTGTAGGAAACGTTTCTAGGTCATACTAGTCCAATCAGTCGCTGCCGCTTTTCTGCCTCTGGGAACAACATAGCCAGTGCTTCTGTGGATGGGACAGTCAGGTACATTCTGTAGAAAATTAAATTATTAGGAATGGAGATAATATGATAGCAGTGGGCCGAGCAATTTTACTGCTTCCATTTATCCTATGTGCAAATTTCAAGTGTTTCGTTGGTGTAATTGATATTATATATATACCCTTTCTGTTTCACGTTGGAAAGACCATGTTGTTACACATGACGGAGAAAGCCCCAGTTCTTTAGTTGCTGCTTAACAACACCTCTATGTTTAACACAGGATATGGACATATGACTCATCAACTCCAGCATCTAGAAATGCAACCATTTACTGTGCAGCAGAGATCATGTCACTTGACTGGGAGTGTAAATCTGACAGATTGGTATGTAATATGGGGAACAGATATGTGCTTAACATCAGAGTTATGATTTTTCACTACTTGGGAGTGACAATGCCGGCTCTTAAGTGTTGTGGTTCTTCATGACAAAAGCTTCTCATAGGCACTGCTGACCGAGGCATTAAAGCATGGAATGTTGATGCAAAGAGAGTTGTTTGTGATCTCAACACTACCGAATCATTTCCAAGGTTTCTTCCTGAACCTAATATTTATACTTTTCTTCATACATGTTGATTTGCTTACTTCCCTTCCTTTTTCTGTTGCAGCATTTTGGATATAAAGTGCAGTCCTGTGGAACCAATTTTTGTTTCTGCAGCAGCATCTAGGGGGTATGTTTTTTCATTTTGCAATCTCGGCCTTCAGCAAATTAAATTATAATCTGTGTTTGTGTGTGTGTGTGTGTTTTCTTTTCTTGTCTATCTTTTTCCAAGGGTGTGAGAAATCAGCAGGGCCGTGTTTTCTTGTAGGCGTGGCTCAAGTTACATGGATGATTTGGGGTTTGCTTCATTAACCGTGTGGAACATGAAGACTTGGAAAGCTATGGTATGTGTGTATGAGTGACCAAGAACGTTGTATAGACATGCAGTTTCCATTTTTGTACTGTGTACCTTATAAATCTCTTGGCTTTCATGAAGACAGTCCTTCCTCTTGGTAAAGATCCACCTGCCATTACGTCACTAAGTTTCAATCACAATGGAAAAATTTTAGCAGCCGCGGCAACTGATGGAATGATTCACATGTTTGGTATCCTTTTTATTATTTTGAGGTCCATTATATGTTGAAAAACCATAATTTTGACACTTTGGCTTTTTTTTTTGGGTGGAGTTCTAAATACGAGTTCATAAAAGCATATGAGTTGTGTGTGCATGGTTTTGGGATAGAATCACAAACCTTAACAAGGAAAAGACATGTCTGCGGGTCTTCAAATTACCGGATGGCCTGCACATGATTCTGCCATAAGCTCAATTCTTTTTGGGTCCGATGAGACCAGCATTTTTAGTTTGGGAGCGGATGGAAAGGCTAGTATCTCTCTCAACTTTTTCTGGCTTGAACTTCAAACATGGTAGTGAATTTTTATAGCTTCATGACTGTAGTAAATTGCGTGTCTCATGGTGATAATATCTACTTTTTAATGCCAGATTTTGGAATGGAGCTTGCAAAATCAAGGTCAAGTTCTTTGGTCAAGAAATTGTAGCAGGTACTTGCATATCAATTATAGACATTGCTTATGCACAAGATCCACCAGATAAATCAAACTATTACCATCATAGTATGAAAAATGTGCTTGCCGTTTTACATAAATAATCTGTTTCGAAATGTAGGTTCTGCGATCCTGAGAGCTCTAAACGTTGCAGACATGAAATGGCTTTAGATGCTAATGGGAGGAGACTATTGGTATCGTCTGGTTCAGTAAGAGCACCCATATATCAGGTTGGTTTCTCTTTCTCTCTCTCTCTCTCTGTCCGTCAAATAGTGGTCCTTTGTTAGCGTTTTCATTTTAAGTTTTCACGTTCCATTATTTCGGCTCAGGTTCGAGGTCACAATGGGCTAAGAACTCTTGCGCACACTGCTGCTATAACTACTGTAGATTGGCACCCAACTTTGCCCATTTTCTTGACAGGATCAGCCGATAACTCTGTCCGAGTTACTTCTCTTTTGTAAAGGTTTGCCGGTGTTATGTTTCTCTCTTTGTTTATGCCTCCTTGGTCTGCTTTGAGGTTAATTGAGGTGGACTTGAACTTGAGTTTTGCTACAACAAAGATTTCACTTTCTTTTTTTAATTAATTTATTTTTTCTTGTAACTGATTCGTGTTGTTCGTTTCATGTAGCATGAGACTACACATAGCAAGCAAATATCATGCTTAATTAAGCTTTACCATAAAGTTTTAATGAGAGCCAGGACGCAACACAAGAATTCGAAGGAAGAGGAACAATGGGAGATAGAGCTGTTTGTTTATATTTAAAAAAAAAAAATGGAAAAAGAAAAGAATTAGCACAACTGAAAGCGAAAACATCTGGAGATCTCGAAATGAAAGGATCTAACAGAAGCAACATTTATGAAAGGATCTAAATCCTAAACTAAGGTGATTGTGAACTTAAAAAAAAAAAAAAAAAAAGTTTGTGAAGGTCCTTTCTTGATGCATTTTTTTTTTAATATATGAAAATGAAAGAAAGAGTTCGTGGACACCCTTTCTGATGCACACTTTTTTTTTTCCCCTCCATATATTTCTTTTACGGCTTTTTTCATTGCCCTTATCAAAAACGCAATATTTTAAAAGACAATATTTAGATATTTAATCTAATAAATAATTATTTTTATTTTTATTCAATAAAATGGTCTTTTGTTATATTTTAATCAATAATTGAATATAACTAATTAGTGGTTGATTATGAAAATTGATTATTTATATTATGGTAATTTGATTAATTATTTAAATTAATTAATTTATCATTTTAAGAAAAATAGTCTTTATATTAAATTTTAAAAACTCGATTTAATTTGTTAAAAAGCTTAGGGGCTGTTTGTGGGTGGGATGGTGGTTTTGGAGACTAAAATATTTTTTTTTAGTTTTTTTTTCACCTTATAATTATTTTTTATTATTTATATTTTTAAAACTTTACAGTAAGTTTTAAATTTTAAAAGTTTATAATTTTACATATATAAGTTTAAATGAGATGATTTTTTTTTAAATTGTATAAAAATTTAAGATAAATAAAATAAGATTTATATTAATAATTTATTTAATAAATTTATAAGATTTTATATTTTTTCAAGTCAAACATATTTTTTTAAACTTATTTCTTTCAAAAAAAAAAATCTTCAAAACTCCCTAAAATGGCCCTTGGTTATTTATATCTAACTCCCTGCTCTCGATATTCGAAACGACAGCAATTATGAATGATAATAATTGAAAAAATACAATAACATGAATTACGAGATGATATGTTCAACAAACAAAACAGCATCGACATGAAAACGGCAAGTCGTCAACTACAATGAAAACGACCATCGGTATAATAAAATACAACGAGCTAAAAAGGAAACAACATTGTTAAAATAATAATAATAATAATAATAATAAACAACAACAACAACAAAGCAATGACAATACAAGATCAGTTCGGCTGTCAGGTCAGGTAAAGTTTTTCAGTAGCAACAACGCTCGTTTTTCGTTTGAGCGAGAAGAAAAACGACATGAAGATAAATAATGACAAGAACAACTACTATGTCAAACAAAAAATGAAAATCAGCGTCAAGATAAAAACAGGAACATCGAAAAACGATGGAGATCAAAAGGTGCCCAAAGAGGGCTCGCCAAGCTCATTTCCATCATTAGTTTACAATAATATTAACTGAACTGTTTCATGATGTTAAGCGTAGGAAATGACTAAAGGGAAAATGTATGAATTATGACTCATCAGAAACCTCCCAGTGCTCAAATTCCCAACCGCTTGCTCTGCAGCTCCTGAAAAATACTCAGGTGGGAGCGACATTAAAACAACTTCGTCCCACAATTTTTGGCAAATACTCAAGAAATATTTTAAGTACTACATTATTAAAGTTTAACTACATTAACAAAGAATTAGTCCCTTAATTTTTTTTTTCCTTTTTCCAACATACGCAGAAGCTTCAAAACTCTCTGGTTGAGTGCTTGATGGAATTTTGCCCGTCAGCTCGTTGTATGACAAGTTCAAGAAGCTGAGGAAAGTTAAAACTAGAAAAGCTTGAGGTAATTTCTCCGGAGAGCTGGTTTATTGACAGGTCAAGAGATTCTAAATTTTTCAACCGACCAAAGTCGCTAGGAATACTGCCAGACAAATTGTTTCTCGATACGTTCAGGAACTTCAATTCCAATTGGTGTGTTATACTTTCAGGAATCACCCCGCTTAAGCGATTGCTCGAAACACCAATGCTTCTCATCTCTTCAAGATTTTTCCCAAACACAAATAGACATACTTCTCCATACCAAGAACCGACAATTGTTTACATCTATGCAAAAAAGTTGTTGCTGCCTAAATGCAATAAACTCATTTTGAGTCAAATAGCCTAAGGAATCTGACAAGTTTCCAAAGAAGCTGTTGTTTGCAAGGTTCAAGAAGACCAAATTCGCAAAGTGAATCCAACAATAAGCTGCAAGTTCTCCTGATAGTCTGTTATCAGAAAGGTCGAGCTCATACAAATTCAAGAGGCACATTGAACAGAAGGAATTGATAGGTCCGGAAAAGTTTTTTTGGCCAGAATCAAGGTGATTGTGTCTGGTGGAAACAAAGGGAGTGGACCATACAGGTTATTGGAACTAGATCAACGTAAAGGAGGCGAGTAGATGATAGATTAGGCAATTTCCCGCGAATTTGATTGGAGGAAAGATCCAGTGTATTTACAAGGGAATGGGGGTTCCAAAACCAAGCTGGTATCGAATCTGCCATATTAGCTTTTGTTATACTGAGCATCCCAAGTTTTTTCTGTGTTTGAAGCCATTTGGGAAAAGCTGGGCCTACCTTGGTCATACGTAGATATTAAGATCAATAGGTACCCTATCTGGACTGAGATTCAGAGACAAAAAAGCTGCGAAATATCAAGAAACTCTAAGTGAGTGAGGTTGGATATGTGAGCCTCACTTATGACACCATCAAGTGAATTGTTTGAAAGACCCAAACTTTCTAGTTGAGAAAGTTGTCCCATACTCTCCGGTATAGTTCCATTTAGTTGATTGTTATCAAGAAGCAGGACTTTTAGGGATGAAAGTCCAGTAAAATCTGGTAATGACCTGCTTAACCGATTATTGGTTAAGCTCAACATTCCTAGATTGGGATGTTGGCCAAGGTCTCTAGGGAGGGACCCATTCAAGCTGGTATAATCGATACGCAATTCTAAGAGGGATGAAAAGCTTTCAAAATTAACCGGAGCTCTAATAGAGAAGGAAGCTTGCTCACAGATTGAGGCCTAACTTACAACCAAAGAAAGGTTTACATGTGACATGTCGAGGAATCTCAAAGAAAAACCAGGCAACCAATCAAGGTTTGCTGACAACAAAATTATTTATTGAGAGGTCAAGTGTTTGCAGGCTTGACAGATTCCCAAACTGGCGTGGAATAGGTCCGGAAATATTAGCACCAGCTAGTTTGAAGACTTCCAGTTTGCTTAATGTAGCAAAATGGAAAATGGTATGAAATTTCGTTTCCACCAAAGTCATTACAACTGAGGTTCAAGTATCTCAGGTTTCCCAATTCAAGTAACGATGAAGCATACTTGATCTTACCTTTCAAAAGTTCCTCTTCAGGGTAGTTGAACATATCATAACTGAGATCAAGCATGATGACATGACCAGTTTGGTTGTCGCATATTACACCTCTCCAATCACAACAATCGATGTCAGGTGACCAAGAGCAGAGCCTGTTGGTGTCACTGACGAGGCCCCTTGAAACTTGAGAAGAGCTTGCCTTTCCTTCTCTATGTACCTGAGGTGGGAAGCCATCCGATAACTTGTAGCACAAGTTATGAACACCAAGATGCACACAATCCCGAGCTGTGGGAAGGCAATTGTCCAGAAAGTCCAAAACGACATTACTGAATCATATGGGATAACGCTCTCCGAAAAGAAAATGGTTATTGGTCAATCTGAGATTGAATTCTTAGGTATGAAGATTACTCAAGGAGCCCCATTCCTGGTATTAAAATAATTTTTGAAAAAAAAATAAAAGAAAAGGGAATGACCTGGTCTTTCTTATTTAGATACATGCACGATCTTATTGTGATATTTGTTTTTACTTGACTAATCATGTTAATCTTTTTTTTTTTTTTTTCTAATTATAAGAGTCACAATACAATAAAGGTTTTACAATTTCCCAGAAGACTTGGAGATTTTAATTCAAAATAGGAACTCTTGTATCGTATAGCCAAAGGAACAGAAAACAAATATATCACAAAATGTTAACCATTAAGTCTTTTTTCAAATTAAAATTAAAAGCTTATGTTGAATAGAAAAGGTTTGCTGTCAAGTTGTGAGAAGTTCGTAGGGAAGTTTCAAACTTTCAAACCCAGTACATATTATATTAGTATGTCATATTCCCATTAAGTAAACAAATAAATAGATAATACAAAATCATTACTTGTGGAAAATACCTCATACAGTACAAGTATTTATTTTGAAGAGAAATGAAAAACATGTAGACAATTCAGAATCCTTCAACAGTTTGCATATTAACTCCAACTTCAAGTGCTTCACGGAGCCCGATTGGTACGCCAAGGGGAGATGCTAACGCCAGTCACACCTTCCAAAACCTTTTACTACAAAAAAATAAAAATAAAAATAATCCTTCAGTTACTTAATTGGGATTACTAAATATCAAAACTGTACTAAAACGGAATCAGAATATTGTAGTTAATCTGCAAAATTTATCCAGCAACAAAATATAAGCACTGTACTTACAGAATTTTCAGTAAAGACATGATTTTGTGATCATAAAAAAAAAAAAACACACAAAAGAGACAAACTTTTTCCAATAAACTTACCATTTAGTGTCCTCTCTGCAGTCTTGGCTTGTACAATACTCTTGCTCTCACGTAGATCCAATCTTTTGTATTGTCAAAGAAGCGAAAATAGGCATATCGCCAAGAACTTTTAAGGAGTAAACTGCCACAAACTCCCCAAAATCCGACAAAAAATCCAATCCCAATACTAAGACCGAAGCCAAAGGTAACAAACTCATCATTATCTTCTTCATTCTTGTTGTTTCCGTTGCCATCGGTGACACCAGTGTCTTCAACTACATGATCTCCTGGACAGTATTTTGTGAGTGGTGGTCCACAGAGCTGGAGATTTCCGGTAAATGAAGAAGAATTAAAGCTCTGCATTTGGGTGCTTAGTGGAATTCTGCCAGTCAAGTTGTTGTAGGACAAGTCCAGGTAGCTCAGAAAGTTCAAGCTAGAAAAACTTCCGGGAATTCTACCCGAAAGCTGGTTTCTTGACAAGTCCAGAGATTCTAACGAGCTCAACCGATCAAAGTTGCCAGGAATGCCTCCAATAAAGTAGTTCCTTGAGAGGTTTAAAGACACTAGTTTCAAGAGACCGGTGATGTTTTCAGGAATAACCCCACTCAAGGAATTGCTCGAGACATCAACACTTCTAAGAAATTGAAGATTTTGACCAAACCCGATCTCTATTCCTTTCCACATCACTTGTACAAGGCCAAGAATTATATTATTGGTCACCTCATGAGACATAGCTGTGATGTTGTTCAGACACATGGGCAAGTCACCGGAAATGTTGTTATGCGAGAAGTCCAAAACATGAAGGGCTGGTAAACTACATAGGCTCAAGGGAAAGCTTCCACTTAACTCATTGTGTCTTAACTGTAAAACCAGTAAATTGGGCAGATTGGTCCCTGTCAATGTACTAGGTATTCTACCAGACAACCTGTTCCTTCCAAGGTCAACAACTCTAACTTCTTTACAACCGTCCAAAGCAGGCATTTCTCCTGAGAAGTTGTTCTCATGCAAATATAACAACATAACATTTCATAAGTAGCTTATGGAGTTTGGTATTTTCCCAGAGAAGTTATTCTTTGCTAGGTTCAACGAGAGCAGTCCTTGAAATTGGATCCAACAATTGGGAAGTTCCCCAGAGATTAGGTTATCAGAAAGGTCAAGATTTAACAACGATGGAGATTTTGATTTACAAAAGGATGATAGAGACCCTGAAAACCTGTTTTTGGAGAGAACCAAGGTACTTAGGCTCGGAGGAATAGGTGGGATTGGACCATTCAAGCGGTTAGAGCTCAAATCAACTGAAAAATAAGTGCTTTTTGTCGAAGGTAGTTTTGGCAACTTCCCATGAATCTGGTTGGAAGAGAGGTTCATGTCAGTTAAGCTCGTTGAAAGGTCCCAAAGCCCTTCAGGTATTGAATCTGAAATCCCAGCATTTTGGATATATATTGAACGAAGTTTCCTTTGTGATAGAAGCCATTTAGGAAAGGCAGGACCCACTTTGCAAGAGGTCATGGCTACTGAGTCAAGTTGAAAAGGTGGAATCCAATCCGAACTCATGTTCAAAGACAATGGATTGTGAGATATGTCGAAAGAGTACAAACGAGAGAGATTGAAGTGGGCTTCGGTTAGGACACCTTCCAAGGAATTTGAATCTAGAACCAACACTTCAAGGTTAGAAAGTTGCCCCAAACTCTCAGGAACAGATCCACTCAACTGATTGTTGGAAAGAAATAACGTTCTCAAGGATGAAAGACCTGTAAAATCCGGTAATGACCCGTTGAGCTTATTAAGAACTAAGCTCAACGAATCTAGCTCAGAAAATTGGCTAAGATCGTTTGGGAGAGGACCACTCATATTGGTACCATCTATGTACAACTCTACCAAAGATGTGAACCTTGTAAAATCAGGAAATGGCCCCAAAAAGGGATTCCCACTTAAAAGGAGGTGCTTAAGGGTCTTCTCGGCACACGACAAGTTTTTCACAGAATCAAAAATTCTGTCAGAAAGTCTATTTTCCCATAGATTTAATGACTTCAAACTACATAAGTTTCGAAAAGATTTCGGCAACCCGCCTTCCAGTTTATTATAGGAAAGATCCAGAGACACTAGAGAAACCAGGTTTGTGAAAACATCCGGGATTGGACCTTTCATCTGGCAACCACTTAATCTAATTTGAACCAGATTGGTGCTGATATTTGACACCCAATAAAATATCGGAGGATCAAAATAATTGTTAGAGAGATCAAGAAGTTCAAGGGTGTTGGAAAAATTGTTGAGCAGGTATGAACTGGGACTGAGATTAACAAGACTGCATGAAGATAACTGAAGCTCTATTAGACTAGGAAGCTTGTTAATAGATTTTGGCCAATTGACGACCTCGGAAAGATTTAGACGTGACAGGTTCAGGAATCTCAAAGAAGATAAACTGGACAACCAATCAAGATTGTTGAGGACAAGATCAATGTTCATTGAAAGGTCTAGAGTATGCAAGTGAGTGAGATTTCCAAGCTGGTGGGGGACAGTTCCAACAAAACCGACACTCGCAAGTTTAAGGTGTTTTAGTTGAGCAAACGAGCCAATAAAGTTCGGAATCTTATGTCCATGAAAGCTGTTAAAACTGAGGTCCAAATAATTCAGGTGTTGGAGTTCAAGAAGTGAAGGACTGATCTCACCTGCCAAAGGCTGGTCCTCCAAGAAGACGTCAGAAACGTTGCGGCTGAGATCGAGCACGATGACATGACCGGTTTCGTTGTTGCACGCGATTCCTCTCCATTGACAACAATCTTTTTTGCTTCCCCAAGAGGAGAGAACATTTGACTCATCAACTAGGCCTTGTTTAAACTTGAGAAGAGCGTTCTTCTCCTTCTCTATGCATGTAATCTTTGAAGTCCTGGCACTTGAACAGGCAGAGATAGTCAAGAGCAAGCACACTATCCCGACATGAGCTATGTGAAGGGACCTTTGAGCTTTCATGGCTTAAAAAATGAAAAATGATGAAGACAAGGAAGAGAGAAAAATGTTGCATGAACTATGGAAAGTGATGAAAGCAGTGGGGATATGCTGAAAGTTTGGACAAAGTCATAGGCTAATTATTTAAAATTTTTTTTTTAATTCCAAAGTCGTGTCAATGGCTCTGTTTAGGCAAATGGATTGGACAAAAAAAAAAAAAAGGTTTCCAACAATTTTTCTTCTCATGATCCCTCTATAAAAATAACGCTATTATTTTAAGTTCTTGATCTATTTGTTCCAAAATAATAACAATAATGATACCAATATCAGTCAATTGTCTTTGATTTGAATATATCTCCTTTAAAAAAATTAATGAAAAACCAAAAATTTGAAAAGAAGAAGAGGGGGAAAAATTAAAAAAAAAAAGTCTTGGCAGCTTCTCAGCAACTCCGAAAGGTGTCCTAAATAGACGGCAAACCGCAAAACTAGTTTTTTGCCGGCTTCTTTGGGGCTGTTTGTATAGTAGATTTAAACAAAAATTAAGAGATAATACTTTAGAAAATAAAAAAAAATTATTCAAACTTTTGTTTTCGCTGAAGTCTTTCTTCTATGCTCATGCTACGTAAGCATGGAATAATGTTAGAAAAATCATGGTCAATTGTGACTCTTAATAAATAATAAAATAACTTGGGATAGAATATCACGTCATCCCAATAGACTTTGGCTGTGTAGCTCACATACATATTAAAGGACTAACAGAGAGTGGGGGTGAATTTCAGGTGTATTCGATGGAATTTTATGAATTTTCAATCCACCTAATATTTATTGGGTGGGTTGATAATTTTTTTTACTTATCTAATTAAGATTAGATTGATTGGATAGATTAGATGGATTATGTATTTTATTAAAATAATAATAAATGATACTAAAAATCTAATAACAATGAAATATTTAAGGAAAAAAAGGTATTAAACTGATGATATAGTTTTTAAGATAAATTTTATTATAGACTTTGCACAAATAAAAAAATTTCTAATATAATCTTATTGATAATTTAATGTAAAATAAATATAAGTTATAAGAATCATTAAAAGGTATAAGAATACTAAAGTAATTAGTGATATTTTTTACAAAATTATCAAAAATTACAACCATAATGAATATCAGATAATGCATTTTATATATTTAAATAATTTAAATAATATCTAAGAGTGAATATTATTTAACGAAAAAATAATAATAACTGAATATTTATTGAGTAAGTTTTAAAATTTTTTCAACCCATTAAATGAGTTAAAAAATTTTTTTACTTACTTAATCAATTAAATATAATAAATTAATTTATTTAATTAAAATTAAATTGAGTATATCAAATGAATTTAAGGTTTTTTTTTTTTTTTTTTTTGTTTACCTAGCACTGGGGATGAAGGTACCGGAAGTCCATGGAAAGGAGGACAACTTTTCTGCCAACTTTGGCAGACCATGTCGTACTAGTAATTACACGCACCCTGCTCCCAAAATAAAAAATAAAAAAGATAAAACTTGTTTGTTCCAATGTAGAGCGGATAAAAAAAAGTTGTGTAAATTTTGTCTATAAAAAAAAAAAAAAAAAAGCTATCCCACTTTAACTGATTAATAAAGGAAATTAAACTGTCAAAAATTATAAATACAAGAATTAATTATTAAAAAATTTAGAGATTAAATTATTAAATTAAAAAATTCTATAGGCATTTGTATTAATAAGTTAAAAAAATAAATAAATAAATTCATCTTTTTAGGAGATTAATCAGACTATCAGAGTAGATTTTAATCAGATATTAAGTTCTCAACCATGACATGCTCAAAGATCTAAATTGAACCAATATTTTTATTTTTATTTTTTTATTTTTATTTTTGATTAAATAAAATAATAGTTAAGAATTAGAAGATTGATGGATATGACATGTATGTCATTGGGTTTTTGTTGGTTCACTCTGATATAATCAATGAATTTATGATTTAACTTTCCAAAGACATGAAACTATTATACAAGTATATTGATGTAATATGGCATCCACATGATTAAACATCGAAGAAGCTCATTGGTACAGGATAGCAACTATATAGCTTAATTTTGAAGGTCTTATTACCAGATTAAATTATGGATGAAAAGTAAAAAGTTTTAATAGGTTATTTAATTGGAGATTTTACGGTTTTTATTTTTAATGTTTGTTTTAAGTGTGTGGTATATGAATACATAGTATTTATAACCGTAAAATATAATGCATGAATGTATGGTTTTAATTGCCTTTATTTTAATGTTGAATTTAGTCTTTTGATTTTTCTAGCATGTTATTTTAAAAAAAAAATACAACTTAATCTCTTAATTATTTCGTATTTCTTAGAACATTTTCAAGTTTGTTCAAATTTTGAAGTTTGTTCAAATTTTGAGTTTTTGTATCATTAAGATGGTGAGTACTTTATCTTTCGTGTGAACTCTAAGTTATTTTAGGTTCTTTTTGAGTAGTGATTATTTGTATCCACAAAAAAAAACCCTAATCTTAATTTCTCTTTTTCAATTTTCTCCAAAAAAAAAAAAAACCCAACCGTTTACAATTCCTACACTAAATCTGGTATCATACTATACCTTCAAAATCTTAATGAAGACTAATCTTCCTTTGGTACATGTATTGTATTCAAATACAATGTAATTTTTATCTAAATATAAAAACATTCTATTCAAATACCAATCGCATCACATTTTAAATCTAATACAATCATTAGTTATTATTTCACTTTTTCTATTATTTTTACTAATCATATTACATATTCACTTTCTCTTTTCCTTTTTTTCTCCTTACTTTTACCCACCACATTATATATTCATTATTAAAATATAATTCAAATACTTTTTACATAAACATACATTATATTCAAATACAATGTAAATATTTTTTTTTAAATATAAATTATATTTAATATATTATATTTAAATATAATATAAAGATAATGCGTATATTAAACTAAGCGTAAAGATGGGAGCCGTACCATAGAATGATAGACATCGTTACGCAATTTCCACACAAAAAAAAATAAAAAATAAAAATAAAAATCAAATGAATGTTGCAAGTTCAGTTGCAAGTTTGCCTCCCGAAAAGCAAATCTTACAAATTATTATGTTAGTTTAATCACCAGTACAATTTTTTGTACAGCCCAAAAACCAACTATCAAAATTAGTTCCAACTAATGTCCCAATCTAAATAGCAGTTTTGCACCCCCAAAACAAAAGTAAAAATAATTCTTGCCAATTATACAATTTGTACCGTCGATGTTTGCGGACTTGCAGTGCCAATTGAGTTACGGGGCGGAGAACGATATCATTGAACATACAAACATTCGGTGAATACACTGGTCCGCGGATCATACATACCATAGGTCCAGAAGGCGCTTTACAGAAGCTATTCAGAGCAAGGCCTGTCTATATTACTATCTCAGTCATCATCCTCAACATCAAGTACCATTCTTCTCCTATTTACAGCACTTATAGAAGGTTCGGATGCTCTGGTATAGTCCACTTCACCCTCGGAATCTTCCAAATCATTAACATCGTCGTCCACTTCATGATTCGGAGAGTTGATGTGCGCAACATCTAAGGTATTTCTACTGCCAGTGACATTCTCTTCAGCTTCCCTGGTGTTGTCGATGTCCAGACTCACCGCGCGGCTAGCAGCACCCTCGTTGGGTTCTGGAAGCTCCAACATGCCAGATTGTTGACTGGCAGACCTGACAAGTGAGCTGATATTTGAGGAAATTATTAGGAGGGAGCAAGGCTAAGAGGATCATGTTCCATCCTTGAGAAACTACTGTTGTGGGACGATGATAGCATATTCAATGATGTTTAGTTAACACAGATGGAGGAAATTATGGGGCACGGAAATAATACCTTTCTTCAACTCCTTCCTCAGCTTCATTTCCGAATCCATCCTCACTTGCTGTCCCCTTAATTGATATGTCAGCCAGCTTCACATCCTCCAACTCGGAGAGAGTTTCTCGTTTTCTCCTATATCCAGAAGGAAAGAAAAATTTGATGAGGGAAGAGCGAAAGATAAACGCCATAAAAGGTAACATTTTTCATTTAACCACTATAAGTAGGTATGGAAAATCACGTTCCATTTCTATGCTAACGGAGTGCATGCATGAAATGAAGTAGTCGTCACATTATCTGATTGTGTGCGAGCCTTGTGTATTAAACATATCACTTTCATCAAGTTCACAACGTCAAACAACACATCAATAGGTTGAAGGACGATTCTATTTTTCTAATGCAAAACAGAGTCATGACATAATTTCAGGGAAATATAATACGAATGAATCACAATATTAGATGGAGATGATGCATATGAACAATATTTTTAAGTTCATAAAAGGGAAAATTTTCTAAAAATCAAAATTCAAATGTACAGAGATGAGAGCGAAGAATATTTACTTTAAAAGAGAGGCTAGCATTTCATCATCAGAATCATCTTTGATTCCACCAGCATCCTGTATTTCTGTGTCCTCACTATGAAGTCTGCTATTCTCCCTCTTTTTGCTCCTGTAAGGTCTAAAAGTCCCGTGTTAGATGCCATTTTGTTGAATTAAGAAATGTTTGAAGCCAGCTAATGATTAGCGGATAAAAGATGAGCGGCGCAAAGGAAATCCTAATGCAGAAGAAAACATGCAACTGTTGAAGAGTAAACATAGATAACATTACCTGTTAATCAATGATAGCAATGTTTCATTATCAGACTCATTCACTTTGTCTACTTTGTCTGTGGAAATTTCATTAAGATCACCATCCTTCAAATCTTTGCTGGTTTGAGATCTCTTCTGTCGTGGAATATATAAGCCAAGCTCCTTAAGTTTACGTGAAACTTGAGAAGCTGTGAATTTATTATCCACATCCAGTGCATTTGCAATCATGTAGCTGCACCTCTTATTATCTTTGAATCTAGATGAACCAAAGAAAGACAAAGTTATCTTCATGAATAAAACTATCAATAACTAATCTAGCATGTAGTTCTAATTCCTTCAGCAATTGTCAATGGTTTGTCCAAAGCGACCGAGTTAAATGGACACTTACTGCTCATACAAAGATCTAATGGTGGCTTCCTGATCTTCACTAAAGGCACGAACTCTTTTTCTTGCATGCCTATAAGAACATGCAACTATAATTAGAAAATTGATGATAATGGATTTCATTCATAATGGTAATAAGATGAAAAATAATAACAAAAGAAGAGAAGATTACAAGCATTAACAAATTAACTAAAACAAAATAAAAACTAAATCACAATCACATGCATAAGAATCAAACAAATTCAACAGCCTTTAACATGAATCCTGCTTTAAAAGAGTTCACCGCTTCTGCAAATAATTAGTGTCCAGCTTTTTAAATGGAAGGGAAGGGAGATACAAAGTACCTGTTTTATAATGTTCAAAAGGTAGAATATCTAAACTCTTATAAACAATTAATAGCAAATCAATTTTTAATGCAGAAAAATGGAGCAAATCCTTGATGGTCAAAACTAAGAATCCAGTTTAACACTTACATAGGTCGATTCAGTAATGATTGCTGCAAATCATTTGAGTCACCTAGAGTACCAACTGTCTCCACCCCATTTTCTTCTCCGTCAATTTTATCAGGGTCAAAATAACTAGGTACATCTGCATGACGTAACCTTTTTCTTGATGCACGTTTAAGTCCAAGCTGTTTAAGCTTCTTAGAAACTTGAAGCGATGAAACTCTACCATTGGGATCTAGATCTTCTGCTATAAGACGACTACAATCCTGGCTATCCTTGAATCTGAATTCATGGTATTTGTCAAAAAATATTAGATCCAAAATGTTTTGGAACTGCTAAATAGGAAATATCATGAGCAGATAATGTTTCACTGCAGCATAAGAATAAACCTACTCAGGGAAGGAGTATCCCAAATAACTAGACAATAAATTCAACATGGCTTGCATAAGATTAGGCAAATACATGACATGTTATAGGCTCTTTGAGAAACTTAAATTCATAAAAGAAACACAGGTGGAAATCAAAGAGTTCTGTTAGAAGTTAGAACAACATACTTCTCATAGAGACTTCTAATTTTGTCTTCCAGCTCACTCCCTAAAACAATTCTTTTCTTTATCTTAGCAACCCCTTCTAAGTCATGTTCCACGAATTCCTTCCCACTGCAAGAGAAAAATCTTAACATTACACTAATGCAAAACTTCAATCAAATACAATGGACAAGAATGTATTTCCAGAGGGCGTACTTGTGATTTCCACCATCTAAAATAGACGAAGTGTTTCTGTTTAGTTCACTGATGTCTCCTTCACTATTGCACGAACAAACCAGACATATTCATAAATCTCTTTCCATCACAACTTTATATCAAGACATTGTTTAGATGGTCATGGGGACTTACTTGTTCTCTAGGTCATGAGTGATGACAACATCAGCTTCATCTTCACCAAGTGCATCTGCTATGCTTATACCTGTCCATTCCCTGTCCTGTGATGAGCCAATATCTACATTCCCTAATTTTTTTCCCCAGTTCTTACTTTCTTTCTTGAAGTGGCCAAGCTCATTCAGTAAATATTCAGCATCAATGTAATGACATTCTTTCCGAGTCTTCCAGAAGAGAACTTCCACAAAAAGCAGGGGTTGATTTTTCATTTTCTTAAGCATTTTTCTTACCAAACTCGTTAGGAAACAAACCATATCAGCATACTCTTTAGATGGACATGATTTCTGGTCAGCCAAGATATCGTAAAATGTTGTGAGGAGTGATAGCTGCAATAAATTAAAAAGGGGCCAAAAAAAAACACTGAATGAGCTATGTATTTCGTAGATGATCACTGAGCATTTAGAATGCTAAGGCTTTAAAAGTTGGACCTGATACAGCAGCGGGGAGAGCTCCAGGTCATCACTGATTCGTCGAAGCATTTTTATAATGTAATTATTTGTACTTGTGGAGTTACTCTTATAAAACTTCAGCAGCCAACACAGTTTCTGAATGATATTGTGGCTTGCAAAAGAAGAAACAAAAGCTGACACCTTAAAATCAACTTCATCAGTTGCAGTTACCTGCTCATCACCAGAAGAACCACCTGTCCCATAGAGATCATCGTTCACATAGCCAGAACTCTTGTCGTGCACCTCCGGCAAGCTGCCACCAAAAATATCTGTCTCCAACATAGATCCTTCGCCTTTATCAGTATGAACAGGGGTGATGGTTTCTAGGTGCTCACCAGAAGCATTTTGGATTTCCTTGTCTGTATCGACTTCTGCTGGTTGCTCACTATTAGAAACATCATTCTCATTCTGAAGGGCAGAAGGTTCTCCTGTAATTTCCATTTCGGTTTCCTTATCTCTCCTTGCTTTCTTCTTTCTCAATTTCCTATGTTTTCTAGAAACCTTCACCATAAGGAAAAAAATTTGCTCATACTTTAATCAGTAAGACAAAATTTCAAAGAATCATAAACACAGTCAACACAATCAAATAAGTCATATATCTCTAGTTAGACAAATTTTTTTTAAATGAGTTGCCAAGAGTCTAAGGCTTTAGATAGCAACAGAAAGGCAAAAAGGCGTACCCTTAAAGTTCCACGTTCTTGGAGATTCTCCATGAGCTGTAGAATTTTACATATCATCTCCACCAAATCTTCGAGATCACTGAAACGAAATTTCATAAATTGAAGAGGTTGTAATAGATAAGAGGGGGAAAAGGAGCAGATATTTCAGAAAAGGACGTGGATAAACGTCCAAAGGGCCTGATAGTACATAGACTTCCAATACGTATAAAAGCATCTTTTAATATTATTAAAGTAAGAAATTAGAAACCTCAAATCATGGTTTTTTTTTTTTTTTTTAATTTCAGTTTTTCCCCCCTTGAAAACAGTAGAAAAACTAAAAAAAATCCTCTCGGAGCAGTAAAAATATAGCTTAAATTACAGTAAAAACTTTGAAGAATATTTTAAAAAAAATGCCAAAAAAGGAGAAGAACGTTCCTTAAATTCTACTTCTTTGACCAGAATTTTCTTATTATTGATTGTGAATTGAAACTTATGAAATTCCAAGACGCTGTTTTGAAATGAAAGTAGAGCGTACCTTTTGGCTTGCTTGTGAGTGTCAAATGATTTGAGCAAACTCAGGAGAAACTGAGTCAACCCTTGGTCAGTCTGATCATAAAATAACTTGTAAAGAAGGATGCGAGCTGTTTGAGACTCTTTAGAATCCTCTGGTAGTACCGTAAGCACCAAATCTAGCATGCAGATCTGCAACCAGGAAAAGTCAGTTATGGAATGTTAAAAGCAAATAGAGAGAGATTCCTTCACCAAATCTGTCATGCACCTTTTGTTTTGTCATTGAGATCAATCTAAAGTACAATTATGCTTTCTAAAGTTTGTTTTACTTTCAGGTATATCTAAAATAATGCACCAATAATAATCCGGACATTAGATCACAGTAAAATATGGGCCTTACGAAAAGTCATATCTTTAGTAACGATAATCTTAAACAAGAAGTTCTGCAGTATGTACTAATACAGAAAACAAGATTTAGAATCATTAACCTACTCAAAAAAAGACAATTGAAATCTATTTGATAACTGAAAGAATTAAATTACCATATTTTTCATAATAGAACCAGCTGCAGACAGGAACTTAAAGTTTTGTGTTTCCTTCAGGCCTTCAAATGTATTACGCCAATGTGAAAAAACCAACTGAAACATTGATTCATTCATTGATGCTGCAATAGGTCCACAAATATCCCCTCCAAAATGTGTAGTATCAGCATGTTCATCATCAAGATCTTCAGATGTATCTGCCCCATTATTAGGCTGTTGAGACAGAAAAGATCTAGGTGAACATTTTCCAACAAGGAAAACACGTCTGAGGTTGCAATAAAACCAACAAGATACATCATACATATATCATGCAAAAATCAAAACTGGTATAAACAACAATGGAAATTGGTTTTTTGGCATTCAGAAAATTTATTAATGTCCCAATCATGGTTACAAAATTGTTAACATGGATTTTCTTCTTGGTATTTTTTTCCTGCTAAAAAAGTAGTCATCAAAGTTTAAATTTGGTCTCCAAAAGATTTGTTGAACTCGGGCTCCTCAGAAACATAGACTTCCCCCCACTTTGGGCTTACAATTCCCTCAACATCCCACCCCTAAAAAACAAAAGAGGTAAAAGAATTCCGAAGGAAAGCCTTTTATAGCCATAATACTGAAACAAGTGGAGATTCAATGTCTCACCTTAGAAGTCAAAAACTTGTAATACTGAAAAGAAGTAACAAACTGAGCAACCTGAAAGAAGACAATAACATCACTCTGCTGTATCGAGTGATGTTCCTTTTCAATGTCCTCACGGAGTGTCTGCATTAAAACTGGTGCACGTACGGATGATATTGAGATGATAGAAACAGCATAAGATAGAACAGAAAAAATAAATAAATAGAAACTGAAAATCATAATTCATTCTAAACATAGCATACCATTGTATCCCCCTGATAAAAACTGGTTCACAAAGTCATGAAGTAGTTCCAAGATTTCATCCTTTGATGAAGGCAATCTCCCATGATCCCATGCAATTTTTTTTGTGGGACCTCGATGAACTTTATGTGGTTTAATAAGGGTATCACGAGAAATAGAAGTAGGCTTTCCATTTAAAACTGCCTTTGACCCATCCTGCCAGCAAAAAAAACAACTACTGCTTCTAAACTCAAAATTCAAACACCCCTAATGCCACCAGCGTGAAGAAAAATCACAATTCATACCATGGTAAGCTGTGTAAATGTCCCAATAAAATGTGAATGACGGGCCAAGTTGCACGCTCTAGAAAGTCTTCTTTTCTCCTCTTCCTCTTCCATAATAGACTTGAGACTGTTAAGACAAGCTTCGGTTTTTTCATCGGCCTATTTCCATTAGACTAATTAATTACCCAACTTATAACTCAACTAACGGTAAAATCAGTGCGACAGAAGCCCCAAAGCTCCGCAGTTTAAAAAAAAAAATTTTTAATTTACCAATTCATCTTGCTACTTCATAACCATGAAAACCAAATCTTATCTAGTGGCTCTTTCTATGCAGTTTTAGTGTTTCACGTCAATGCTTACTATCAAAAGCTAATTTCACTATTCCTTCTTATTTTTGTTTCAGCAGCAAGCTTGGCAATAATTATTATTTCAACAATAACCAACCTTAGGACGTTTTAAATGTGCTTTGGCAATCAACTCTGGCTCCTGACCCATGAATATGTAATGAAAAATATCCAACAAAAGCAAGTTATCATTCCGAAGATAGCCACCAAAATGCTGGGTTATAACTATAATCAAGTCCATAACATTCTCGCGAAATAGAAGTTCCAGAAATCTATCTCTTAATGATATAAAGTGACTGGCAGTTCCCCCAGCCTTCTGTTGCACTGAGATTTCTTGAATGGCCAAAATATTTCTGAATAAAGTAAGTATCAGCTGCACCAATTTCCAGTCATCCTCTGTTAATGCATCACTGTGTAATTGAGATCAATAATGGGTTAGTCATAAAATCAACCAAAATTTTCAGAGAAAAGCGAAAATCTATCGTTTTGTAGAACATACATCACTAGTCAATGCATTGGAAAAATAAACCTCTACAGATTTCAGAACAACATAAATTGACAGAGCAAAATTGAACCTTAAATGTCCTTGTCACACTTATATGACAAGGTTTCCTAAACCATTTGGCAACCAATAAAGAAAAACACTAAATTACGTAAAATCTTCACTAACCGTTCCAGATTTTCCAGTGGGCTTTCCAGAAGTAATACTATAACTGCAACAATTTCACTGCACGTAATTGAAGACTTCAACCCCCATAGATACTCAATCTGTTGCGATATATCATTCGATGAAGGCTCAATTGGCATAGTTAGGAACACCAAAACTTTAACTGAAACATCGAAAATTAAAAAAGGTTCGTAAGTATCAAATGCCGGGTGTCACATGCACCAAAGTCTTTAAATTTTCCATCTGAATACCTGCATTTAGAACCAAATTACGATCCTCTTGGCAATGTTCGATAATGGGTATCAAATCCTTAGATACAATATTCCATCTGCACACTTGCTTAAACACATCTCGATTATGCGGGTCATCGCGCCTCAAAAACCTCAATAAATCTTTCAAATTATCTGCTTATTAAAATATATAAAAAAAAAGTTGATCACACCAGATCAAACCATTTCCCCTTAAAAAAAAAAAAACTAGGGAAAAATACAACAGATGAAATGACAATACGAGTATAATTATACTCAGAAGACTCAATGACACTAAAAAAGCTGAAATTCCCGAGTCGAATTTGCCATCAGATAGATGTAAACGGAATCCAAATATTCATGAAACGGTCAAAAAATTGGAAATGAAGTAAAAATAGTAGCTTTGTTTTCCTAGTGTTGCCAACAATTTTTTTTGTGAAATCGAAGCTAAATTGTAAAGAGAGGTTAAAAATATACCTAGGCAGTACTCGCCCTTCGAGTATCCGATCCGATTGCCGTCCCGGTCCTCTTCGACAACTCCGAGGCCGGCGCAGATCACCGATAAGCCCTCCATGTCCATCTTACAGTGATGCTAGGGGTTTCGGAAATTGGGGATTTTAGGAAAATTGAGAAACCCCAGAAGCGATACAGATTAGAGATCCGATCTCAGTGTGTGCAAGTTAGAGAGAGAGAGAGAGAGAGAAAGAGAGAGAGAGTGGTGTGCGTGCTAGGGCTCTGTGGCGCCAATTTAGGAGTGGATTTTCCCGCGCGTTTGGAGGCAAAATTCATAATGATCTGGTACAGCTTGGTGTACCCTAAGTTCCATGTAACCAATAAGTGGCGCGGAGTGCTCTGTTGGGCTTTTTCCAGCTGCGGAGACGGGAGACGAGACGTTGAGGACGGAGGGCTTAACGTCGGACTCATTTGGATTTCGGCCCCAACAACCTGCCTTGAAGAGGATTTAGGGTCTGTTTAGATCTTGGAGAATTTTTTTTTTTTTTAGGTTAGAAAAAAGTTATTTTGAAAAATATGTTTAGAGAAAAAATTATTTAAAGTGAAAAAATATAAAATTTTAAAAATATTTTTTTAAAAAAATTAATATGAATATTATTTTATTTTTTTTGAAATTCTATATAATTTAAAAAAAATCATGTTATTTGGATTTATATATATAAAGTTATGGATTTTTAAAATTTAGAGTTTATTGTAGGGTTTTAAAGATATAAATAGTAAAAAATAATAGCGTTGTGAAAAAAATTGTTTTGGACGCATTTTTTCTCTCCCCTCCAATAATATTATGACATGTATATAATTAATATGATTTTTTAATTGATGTATTATAATATTATAATTAAATATACATTCTTAATTGATAATTATAATATTATTAAAAGATATAAAGGGAATAGGAATAAGAATACATAAAAGTTGAACGCTTGAATCCCTTAAACAGGCCTTCACCTACTGTTTTTATTTAAAGTTTGAAGAATTATTTTTATTTTCTTTATATTATTATTTTTTAAAGCAAATTAACAATTAAAACCTCACGTATTAAAGTCAGTTATAATTTGGAACTTTTATTTTAAAGAGTAATTTAATATTTTTAGAATATCATGAACTTGATTTTTCCCTCTCTCTTGCATCTTTGAAAATGATAGTAAATAGAATTTTAACACGATTAAAAGAAAAAAATAAGAAAAGTTTGAAATATTAAAGTAAATAATAAATTTACTATCAAATTTACCCATTTTCTAATTACTGTTATTTATTGTTATTAATCAAATATTTTTAAAATCTACTATTTATTTTTGTGTGTGTTTGATTCATTAATCTAATTTAATTTAACTTAAAAGTAAAGCTAAATCAGATATTTTATTTTGCTTAATTTTAACTTGACATGTATTGGAAATTATAAAAATAAAAATAATTTACATTGAAAGTTGTGCTGAAATAATTAAAGTAGTGATAAGAAATAGTAAAAGTAGATCCTACTAAATTAAATTAAACTAGAACTAATTTTAACAATTTAATTTAACTTATAAATTAGATTAAGTTAGATTAATAAAATAAACGATATTAACCATGGTAATATACTATTTACTTTTATCTCCTATATATATATATTCTCAATAATAATAAAAGATAACAGTTAATGAACAGATTGTCCAACCCGATCCATGGGGAAATACAAGATGCACCGAATTAACTCAATAAAGACAAAAGTTGTTTCAACTTGATGAGTCAAAAGAGGATCGAGTCTTAGGTCTCGTTTGGTGTAAGATTTCAAGATAAAAAAAGTTAAGTTTGAACTCAATTTTTCATTTGGTTCGTGATTTTATTTCGAACTTTTTAATTCACGATTTACACAATATTTTAGATTTAAAAATACTATTCATAGATCATCTCACACACAAAAAAAAAGTTTTAACTACATGAACAAGTAAATAAAAGCATAATTCTTAATGCAAGTTATCTAATTTTTATCGTGAAAATACTTTTAACTCAAAAAAAATTCTTTAACCTAAACTTAAAAACTATATACAAGATTATTTTATAATTTAACTCATTTCAAATTTAATCTAAATTTTTAAACTCGAAAGCTTACATAGTCCTTTATATTTTATCTAAAATAAAATAAATAAGATACAACAAGACTAGAAATCAAAGAATTTACCTCCATCCTGCCCATCATATTTGTACTAGATCGAATTCGAGGTTAAAAATAAAAAAATAAAAAAGACATGACCTATTCATTGGGCCAGCCTCATATTCACGACTTTAGATTTTGTTTATTGTCTCATTAAATAGGAAATTATTGATTGTCCAAGAAAAAAAAAAAAAAAAAGAAGCATTATTGACTTTGTGAAATTAGAAAACACACACGCTAGAAAAATTTGACAAATTGCCCTTTTTTTTGCATGCTTGGGCAAAAAAAAAAAGAAAAAAAAATTGAAGAAAGCTTAGCGCCACGTCCGTTGGTAATGGTTCGATTCGATACAACCAAAGCCTCCTCAAAACCTCCGCCCACACCCAAGATTATAGCGGCGATTTCTTCAACGTGATCCCTTAACTTCTACTCTATTACAACGCCTCCTCATCAACTCCGCAACAGCTTACTCTCTCTACCTCCATTATTTCTCTCTCTAAAGCTTCCAACTTTCTCTCTCCTACACAATCACAATGTCTCAGGTGGTGGCCACTCGGTCGATTCAGACCTCCTTCCCCTGCCCTACCTCCGGATCCACACCCGATCGGGTCGAAAAGCTCAAGCCTTCGACCTTCGCTGCCAAAGTTCTCGTCAACGACCACAAGAAGAGCCCCGTTAATGGCGTCTCCGTTCGGCGGTTTCAGATCACCGCCGCCAAGAGATCCGTTCAGGCCGAGGTCGTTCCCGTTTCCCCCGAGGACACGCCCAAGGTTCGAGCCTTTTCATCCCTTTCCTTTTTCTTGCGCCTGTTTGGTTGCTGAGAATATTTGGGGAAAATTGATTTTGTTTTTGGATTCAGGTTGAGGAGGAGCCACAACAGCTGCGTGGATTGCCGCAATTCGGCGGCGACACGTCGGTGGGAATGTGGTCGAAGCCGACGGTTAGGAGGAAGACGAAGATTGTTTGTACGATTGGTCCTTCGACGAACACGAGAGAGATGATTTGGAAGCTTGCGGAGGCTGGGATGAACGTGGCGAGGCTCAACATGTCCCATGGAGACCATGCCTCTCATCAGAAAGTCATCGATTTGGTTAAGGAGTACAATGAGCATAACAAGGACAATGTCATTGCTATCATGCTCGATACGAAGGCAAGATTTTCCGAAAATGTCTTCTTTTTTCTTTTTTTGAATTTTTTTCTGCATTATCTATGTTAATTCGCCGACCAAGTTGCTTATTTGGCTTAATTCGCACTGTGTTTTCATGATTTTTTCTTTTAAAATACTTTGCTTAGAAATGTCACTTGTAAGTGATGTGACATTTATGAGATGAATATCTCTTATGCCAAGTTCTTTTTTTTTTTTTTTTACCCAAAAAAAAAAAAGTTAATACCTTTCCACTAAATATTAAAAAAAAAAAAAGACTTTCTCCATTTTTTTTTTCGCCCACATGATTTATGTTACGCCAACAAAGTTGCGGATAGTAATTTGGCTTAACTCGCATCATGCTTTCAAGATTATTCTTTTTAAGTATCACCTTGTGTATGCTTAGCTGAGAAATGTCACTTGTAAGTTGTATGTGATAGTGACATTTATGGAAAGAATATCTCTTGTACCTGATTCCCAACCTTTTTTTGGCATTGAAAATGAAAATAAATAAAACAAATATCATTTCTTTAAATACCAGGTAGTACGCATACGTACTTAGTTAAGAAATACATACGAGCTAAGAAATATAACTTGTAATTGATTGGAACATTTATGAAGAGAATTACTCTCATGCCAATTGCAAATCTTTTGTTTTTGTTTTGTTTTGTCCTGAAACTTGGTCGGATTTGGAACCCAGCACCTGGAAAGTTGTGAAAAACTACATACTGGAGTTATAGAGAGGACCTGAGAATTGATTAAGGTTTATGCACTGTTTCTTCATCAAAAAATTAAAAAAGATATGGAAGGATGGGATTATGTACTTTTATGTGGAAATAATGGAAGTGTAATGCGAAATTAGAATCATACCATTTAGGTTATCGTGATTTTCTAGCAACAAAGAACATATATCCTTGTCAAGTACATACATGTTTATTGAGTTTCTTGTATGATTTGCTTCAAGTATTGATGGTTGCTTTCATTGGTAACGAACAGGGCCCAGAGGTTAGGAGTGGAGACCTGCCACAGCCAATCGCATTAAGAACTGGGCAAGAATTCACTTTCACGATTCAGAGAGGAGTTGGAACCGCAGATTGTGTGAGTGTGAACTATGATGATTTTGTTAACGATGTAGAAGTGGGTGACATGATTCTTGTTGATGGTATGCTCTGGACCTTGCCTCTATTGTCCTTTTTTTTTTTTTTTGGTTTTTCATATATGCTAACTTTTGCAATAAAATTGGATAAAAGAACATTTGTTATGTATAGTTCAAGATCTTCATATTGTAACTGGAAAATCCTAGTCTAGATTCTTCACTAGTAGGATCATTTCAACAAAGTTTTTGTTTTTAATTTTTGTTTGAACCTTCTTTTGGCTTCTACTCAACAAGGATGTTGATGTTTAGTACATGCTGTTAACTAGAGAAGAAATATGCCACTAATGAGATGTCACCATCTTCTTTCTCTTGTACACCTTTCGTTTGCATTTTGCTGAGATCATCCCAGGAGAGGTTTTAGTTTGGAAACCTTGAGACTCTGGGTTTTCAGCTTTAACAGTTCAGCAGTTCATCGTTTCTGAAATACTGGACATAATTTACTTCATGAAATTTCAAAGTCTTCTGCATCCAATTTTTCTTTTGGCACTTTCCTCTTGAGACCCGTGATCATACGAATAGGTGGTATGGTCACATCATGTTCCATCATTGACTCCTGATGTGTGTGGTAGGTGGGATGATGTCGTTGGCAGTGAAGTCCAAAACAAAAGATTCAGTCAAATGCGAGGTTGTTGATGGAGGAGAACTCAAGTCTAGGCGACATTTAAATGTTAGAGGGAAAAGTGCAACGTTGCCTTCCATTACAGGTTGGGTTTTGAATTTCCAATAGTGTCCTTTTCCTTTATGATTGTCTTGCCTTTTTAGTATATATTATCATTTTTCACTATATCATCATTTGTATCCATCTAATGATCATTCCTATCAATGATTTTCAAAGCATGCGGCAATAAATTTTAGGTTTTCCAAAAATGAATTGAGTGTTTATTTGGGCTTGTTGCAGAGAAGGACTGGGAGGATATCAAATTTGGAGTTGACAACAAAGTTGACTTTTATGCCGTTTCTTTCGTTAAAGATGCAGAAGTAGTTCATGAATTGAAAAATTATCTGAAGAGTAAGTACTCTGGTCATGTATTTAGTGTGCTCAGTAAATTCTGTATTGAATGCTTGCGGATCAGACGTAAGGTTATAATCTTCTTCTACTTGATGTCACAGGCTGCAACGCAGATATACACGTTATTGTGAAAATTGAAAGTGCAGACTCTATCCCAAACTTGCACTCCATTATCACAGCATCTGATGGGGTGATCTCCTCAATCATTGAACTGGAACTTTCTGGTCAATTATTATGAATGAATTTCCCTTATCTGCATTAATATCAATCTATCTGGAATATTAATCTTAATCTTAGTGCTTGACTCACTTGTATAACTGCATATAAAAAGCTGTCACATGCTTTTTCCCTTTTAGGCAATGGTTGCAAGAGGAGATCTTGGTGCGGAGCTTCCTATTGAGGAGGTTCCTCTTCTGCAGGTATCTTTCATTGTTTCTGAACAAAGAGATAATCCAAAAATATTGTTGCTCACTTCAATCATCCTGAGATTCTCTTTTTTGTATTAGGAAGAGATAATCAGGATCTGTCGTAGCATGGGGAAGGCTGTTATTGTAGCTACAAATATGCTGGAAAGCATGATTGTTCACCCTACCCCAACCAGAGCAGAGGTGTCTGACATTGCAATTGCTGTTCGTGAGGGAGCTGATGCGGTCATGCTTTCTGGTGAAACTGCTCATGGAAAGTATGTTCCTAGGTTTTCTATATATGTATGTGTGTTTATATCTTTTACATCTTTTGCTTGTTAATAGGATTGTTTAGACTTGCTAATTTGTTGGCGTGCAACACTTCATGCACGGATACATGTCATTGGAGTTTGTGAATTCTCTAGGTTCTAGTACATACATCTTAAGCATAGTGATTTCACTTTCATATAGGTTCCCTTTGAAGGCTGCAAAAGTTATGCACACAGTTGCATTACGGACAGAAGCAACCATATCAGGTGGGACAATGCCAACTAATCTTGGTCAAGCATTCAAGGTTAGTTGACAATTTAACCTGTTTCTATAGTGCTTCAATTTTTCATGCTTTCCCAACTCCCAAATCGTTTTCCAATTTCATCTGATTATTGATTCCAAGTGCCAATGCAAAATTGTTTTGCTTCTGCAGAACCATATGAGTGAGATGTTTGCTTACCATGCAACTATGATGTCCAACACTCTTGGCACCTCAATTGTTGTCTTCACAAGAACCGGTTTCATGGCTATTCTATTGAGCCACTATCGACCTTCTGGCACCATATTTGCCTTTACAAATGAGTTCGTTCTAATGCTTCTTCCTATGTGGCCATAACTTGTCTCTCCAAAACAGTGGACATCAATTGGCTTTGCTCATGTGAATTTAACAGTTTGACTAACACTATTATTTTGATGGCCATGCAGGAAGAGAATACAACAGAGATTGGCTTTATATCAGGGTGTGTGTCCAATATACATGGAATTCTCAGATGATGCTGAAGAGACCTTCGGAAATGCCTTGGGTTTACTACAGGTAAGAACTTGAAGGAAAATTTATATAGTCCTCCGACTTCGGTAACAGCAGTATCATGTGGAGTTTACCACAACGTCATTTTGTAAATAAAATTTATGTTCTGTTTTAAATGTCTGGATCTGTTCATCATTGGTCTCAGCTATTATTGATGAGATATTGTGCGGTTAAATAAACATACAGAAACAAGGAATGGTTAAGGCAGGAGAAGAGGTGGCTCTTGTTCAGAGTGGCAGACAGCCGATCTGGCGATTCCAGTCCACTCACAACATTCAGGTCAGGAAAGTGTAGGCACTGCAGATGGTGACAGAGCTGGGGCAAGTTAGATGCTTGTCCTGCAACAACTTCACAGTGCTAGAGAACTCCGATCTGCTTACTAGTGGGTTTGACATTAACTTATCTTTCCTGTTCGTTCGCTCCAAGTTTCTATTTGGCTTTTAAGTGTTCTTCATTTTTGTTCTGCTCCATTATTCTTTTGTGTTAGTTTATTTTGAGCTGAAGCATATCAAATCTAAACAAGCATATGCTGGTAACTTTTTTGTTTAATGTAGTTTGGCGTTTTGAATGAAACTTTTCTAGTGAAGCATCTTCTCAGTCACATATTTTGTTTTGCCTGTTCTTCTCTTCTCAAGTCTCTTTCAATTGTCACTGATTCTTGGCTCTGTTTAATTTATTATTGTGTGAAGCAAGGAAAAGAATATCCCAAATGCTTGAGGTCGGAAACTTGGGATATCATTTTGCAATGGGTTTCATTTTTGGACCTTAAATTATAGGTCCAATCCAATCCCATGTCCTACAGTTAAAAATGTCCCCAAATCAATTCATGAACTATTGATTTGTCCCACAAGTCCTTTTCATACCATGTAAAGGTCTCCTGCTCTTCGGTCTGGGTTAATTTTGTCAACCAAAAGTTTCTCAACATCATACAAAAGCTTGAAGCTTTATTACAATTACAAAATTAGGTAAAAGGCTATAGTAGGACAAGTTGATTGGACGTTTTAAAATTCAATGAAAGTAATGCATTGCGTTTGAATGTAATGAATTGAATACAATTTACATTTGGATGAAAAGTATTTGTATTGCATTTAAATACAATGTGTGTTTGAATAAAAAGTATTTAAATTATATTACATGTGATATGATTGATAAAAGTACAGGAAAAAAAAAAGAGCGTGTGATGTGATTGATAAAAGTAGTTGAAAAAGTGAAAGATGGATAGTAATTGTATTAGATTTAAAATATAATATGATTGGTATTTGAATGCAATACTTTTGCATTTAGATGAAAAGGCATTGTATTCAAACGCAATATGAACGCAATACAGTAAACAAACGGGGCATAAATGGGATTGTTAATCTATGATTTAGGGAAGAAAAAAAAATTTAAACCTTGGGCACAACTACACCAGAGATTTATTTATGCAGTCCATGAAGTCCTTGACTACATCCACATGTTAGGAAACTAGTTACTCTCATGGATCGGGCGTACTCAAATTAGCATAATTTAAACTCTTGTGCTTAATGCCTTCTCCGCAACTAGCCAAACCTATCCTTTGATAATGAAGTCTTCATTGAAGTCAAAAGGAGACAGCTACAAACAGCCAAAGCCAAAAATAAAGAAAACCAGCAAAGCAGGGCAGCTAGCACGCATTCAAAAAAAATAAATAAATAAAAGTGTCCAGACTTACACTCCACTATCTAAAAACTACATTCATTGACTCCACCAAAGAAAAGATTCAGCATCAACATGGCCAATTTATTATAGTTCAGTAGTTCAAACTACATCCTTCAAGTAGTACAAAGTTACAGATGCGTTAAACGCTCTGAAATATGGTTGAACTATATCCGTTCTTATCATCATAGTACTTAGACCACAACATGACACCTCCGTATTTTGGTGAGTTCCGTATAGCTGGAAGAATTTTCGATGTCAGAACATTAGGCGGAATGTACCCGCTTCCCGCCGCTTGGGGAGCTGCAGGCAACCCCAAAAATATCCTCCCAGCCCTTATCGAAGTTGTCCATTGGCTCCAAGAATTCAGAAGACTATCGATGGTTCCTGATCGATACTGGCACGGAGGGTTGTTATAGAACTGAACCCAAACATAGTCGAAAAGCCCTGTACTGAGAGCATTCCCGAGAAACCTATCAGGAAATGGACACTGAGGAGCTGCAGTCAAGTAAACGGGTCTTTCCAGATTGCTATACCCTTTTAAGTAACGAGCGAGATCGTCCAAGTACCGCGTTGAGCCAAGCTCTATGTCAAAATCTATGCCATCCAAAATGGCATCCCCTAAGGGACGTGACAAAGATTTACCACCCAAGAAGTTGTTCCACAAGTAATCTGCTACGTTCTTTGCATCCATAGTAGATGACAAAGAGTAGCTTCCAATACCTCCTCCGATCGAGAGCATTACCTTGATTCCTCGGCTTTGGCAGCTTCTTATGCCATTGCTGATGACGGTGCAAGTGTTGAGAGCCGGGTTGCAGTGGCCTGCGAGGTTGATTTGTGGGGTTTGGCCATTGCCGAATTTGTTGAGGAAGGCTATGTTTACGACCGAGTATTTCCCGGTGGCACATGTTTGGGCTAAGGTTCCCTCGTTGCCGTTTTGGCCCCAGTAGATGGCTATGCCTCCAGCATTAGAGGCTTTGATTGAGGCCAAGGCTTGAAGAAGTAGAAAAACTAAGATCATGAGTTGGGAATTCCGAGCCATTAGTGGGACTTTTCTCTCTGGTTTGCGAATTGTAACGATTTTTGCTCCAATAAATAAGCGTTTCAGTGGCAGGAAATTGACCAACAAAGACGCACTTCGTGTAAGAACAATGCCAAAGGGTGTTTAACACCGCGTATTAACAGTGAATGAGTCTCATAATCTAAGTTCACAGGTAGGATTTGTGCCTAACACCACTATGTTTAAAAATATTTTTTTTTACTAAATGACAGTTGACATGAAGTCAACATTATTTGTCTCATTGATCACCAAGGCCCCAAAAGCTGCAAGCCACGTTGTTGAGCAGTGGTATTGGACATTGCCACAATTACTTCTTGGATTTTTGTGAAAAGCTTTGTGATTCTTACAGCTCAATACTGTCAAGAAGAAGTAGTCGTAGAGTTGTACATACGTTAGAATAATTGAAAGATTGTTACTTTTTTATAGACAATATGCGTAATGCGTATAGTTGAGTATTCCTTAGGTTTATTTTAGATTAAAGGAATGGTCTATGTAAACAGAGGCACAAAACTACAGAATGGGAAAACTAATTCCTTGTGTTTTATTGATTGATCTCACAGAAATAAATAGAAAAAGGAAATAACAACCTAGTGATCTGAGATCCCTATCCCTAAGCATCAGGAATATCTGATATTATTCAAACTAGATACACTAAAAATAGTTCCTAAAAAACAGGAAATAAAACAGACATTTAAAACTTAAAAAACATAAATGTATTTTCAATACTCCCCTCAAGATGATGAATAGATATTTATCATTCCTAGCTTGTTTGTTAATTGTTCAAACATTGTCTCCGATAGACTCTTTGTTAAAATGTCTGCAACTTGCTGTCTTAAAGGGATATAAGTCATGCACACACTTTTATCTTACACTTTTTCTTTATGAAGTGTTTGTCAACTTCAACATGCTTTATTCTATCGTGATGAACTGGATTATGGACAATGTTCACAACTGCTTTGTTTTCAGAATACTTTATTGGGCATTTTTAGTTATTCCATCACTCGTTTCAACCATATGCCCTCACATAACCTTTAAGCAATGGCCAGAAATACTGCCTCTGCACTACTACAAGCCACTACAAGTTATTTTTTGCTACTCCAGGTTACAAGGTTGCCCTACATGTATGTACAATATCCAGTGGTGGAACTTGAATCTGATACTGATCCTGCATATTCAGCATTTGTGTAAACTTCAATTATATTTGGCTTATTCTTCCCAAAAAATTAAAAAAACCTCTTCTAGGGTTTCCTTTAAGGTACCTTAGAATTCTATACACTGCCTCCAAGTGTTTGTTGTATAGAGAATGCAAGAATTGACTAACAACACTTACAACAAAAGCAATGTTAGGCCTAGTATGAGATAAATAAATCAATTTTCCTATCAATCATGTGTTCCTTTCATGATTGACCTTGTTTTCATCATTGCCTGGTCCTAACTTTGAGTTCTACTCCATGGGTGTTTCGGCTAACTTGCAACCTAACATGCATGTTTCCCTTAAAAGATCTAAGGTATATTTCCTCTGGGATGTAGTGATTCCCAGTTTACTTCGTGCCACTTCCATGCCCAAAAAATACCTTAGACTTCCAAGATCTTTGATTTCGAACTCGGTAGCCAAAAACTTCTTCAGTTCTTTTACCTTTTCAAGGTGTTCTCCTGTAACAATGATGTCATCCACATAAACTATCAAAATAGTGATTATTCTATCTTTGAAGTGCTTGAAAAATAGAATATGATAAATTTGTGCTTGAGTGTATCCACAGCCTTTATGGATCTAGTAAATTACTCAAACGAAGCCCTAGGAGATTGATTGAGACCGTATAAAGCTTTCTTCAATATGCACATTTGATTAATTCCCTCTTTTCCTTCAAGCCTAGGAGGCAAATCCATGTACACCTCTTCATCAAGATATCCATTTAGGAATGCGTTCTTTACATTTAGCTATTACAAAGGCCAATCAAGATTGGCAGCCAATGATAACAACACTATTACTATGTTTAGCTTGGCTGTAGAAGCAAAAGTTTCTTGATAGTCTATGCCGTAAGTTTAAGTGAATCTTTTGGCTACCAATCTTGCCTTGTATCTCTCTATGCTCCCATCTGCTTTATACTTTATAGTGAAGACTTAATTGCATCCCACTGTTTTCTTTCCCTTAGGTAGGGTTTTAGTTTCCCAAGTGCCATTTGTTCTCAAAGCATTCATATCTTTGAGCATTGCCTTTCTCCACTCAAGGATTACTAAAGCATCATTAATAATCCTAGGGATTTCTTTACTAGAAAGATTAGAAATAAAGGCTTGGAGACTAGGAGAAAGATTATTATAAGAAACAAAGTGTGAGATAAGATGAGTAGTACATTTTCTTGCTTCTTTTTGAAGTGTAATAGGGAGATCCAATTGCCTAGAATCAAGCTTGGAGAGGCTGAGACACTAGTTACTTCTAGTGCTAAGGCTTATGGAGTTGAATCTGGTTTAGTCTCTTAGTTTTGCCAAGCTTTAGGTGGTTCTATCCCTTAAGCATGCCTTTTCCTAAAGTAAACAATAAATTCTAGCTGTGTTTTATCTCCTCTATTTCCAAATTTTCACTTTCTGTTAATGGCATGGTAGACTTGGAAGATTTAAATGTGGACTGTTATTTGAACTAGAAGACACGGGTAAACTGGAAAACACAAAGGTTGGAATTTGCGGAAGTGGTGTAGGTGTAGAAACAAGAGAAAGATCCCATGATTGATCTTCAACCATGGTCTCCCCCTGAAGAGAAGTTATGGGAAAGAAGGGTTGAGACTCGAAGAATGTGACATCCATTGACACAAATGATTTTTTTAGTATAGGAGAATAGCATTTATAGCCTTTTTGAATAGGGGAATAACCTATGAAGACACATTTGATAGCATAAGGATCAAGTTTGAACCTATTTGGATTGTGATTATGGACAAAAATAATGCACTCAAATGTTTTAGGAGGTAATGATGACACAACATGAAGGTAAGGATATTTTTGCAAAAGAGTTGACAAAGGTGTTTGAAAATTGAGAACTCATGTAAGCATTTGATTGATCAAATAAGCAAATGTAAGAATTGCTTCCCCCCAAAAATACTTTGGAATATGTATAGTGAACATAAAGACCTTAGCCATTTCTAAAAAATGACGAGTTTTTCTTTAGCAACACCGTTTTGTTGAAAGATGTCTGGACAAGAACTATGGTGAATAATACGTTGACTTACAAAATAACCCCCAAGAATAGAATGAGAATACTCACAGTCATTATCAGTGTGAAAGATTTGAATGGTGGTTTGAAATTTTGTTATGATCGTAAAGTTGAATTTTGGAAAAATTGGGCCAATTTCAGATTTTTCTTTTATTAAATAAACCTAGCCTACCCTAGTAAGATCGTCAATAAATGTGACAAACCACTAAGTCCCATTATGATTTTTAACGCATGAAAAGTCACTATGAAGTAATGGAAATGGACGACTTGACTTATAAGGATTAGCAGGAAAAACAGAACTTTTGATGCTTGGCTAATTGATAAATCTCACAAGAAAACAAACTCGAACTTTTATTACCAAACAAAGATGGGAACATATGTTTCAAATACTGAAAATTTGGATGTCTTATTCTACGATGCCATAGTATAATTGCATCTTTATTAAAAATAGAAGGAAAACTAAATTCAGCCTGAAAAGCTTGTTTATTCTCGAAAATGATAGTTCAAGGTAATAGAGACCTCGTTCCTCTCTAGCATTGCCAATCATCCTCCTCGTGTGTGTCTAGGTCGATGTAATGATCACATCAAACTCACTCTCCTTTTCAGTGGGATTTGGGGTTCCTATTACCTCTAATTGCCAAGTCACCCACTCCTTTTGAATCCAAGGCCAATGTCTCTATGGAGGAAGTTGAAGTAGTTATATTTTTATTTTCCTCTTAACATTACTCGATGTATATTCTCCTCATGTCAAACCTCTAAGAAAACTTCTCCAATAATTGGAAGTGAGCCATGTCCAAGAATTCGACCACGGACTTCATCAAGGTCTTTATTCAACCCTGTCAAAAAATCATAAATTCTTTCTTTTTCAATAAATTTCTAGAATTTCACATTCTCTTTTGGACCTCCCCAGTTAGCCTCGTAGAATAAATCCAATTCTTGCCATAAATTGTTGACAAAATTGTTGTATTCAGTCACATCCAGATTTCCTTGTCGGGTTTCTTATAGCTTTGTCTTCAATTCAAAAACCTAGGAACAATTTCCAAGGTTTAAGTATGTTTCTGTAACAGCATCCCAAATGTTGTGTGTAAGAAGAGATAATTTTGGCTAATTCGAGTCTCCATCGAATTTATCAACCACGCCATCACGATTGAATTCTCCAGTTCCCACGTTGCACGACCCAGTTCACCATCCTTCAACCTTTTCGTTTCTCCAATCAAGTATCCCATCTTATCACGTCCACAAATCACTGTTAGGACAAATTGAGATCATTGCAAGAAACTTTTGGAATTTAATTTGTGATTAGTTATCCGAAGAGAAGCATGATCTCCAGAGTAAGGAATAGACTAGGAAGACGTTGGGGTTGTTTGTGATGACACTTCTAAGGTAGAATGTCATGGCTATTTTCACCATGATCAATAAGAAAGAAAGATTGGCTCTGATACTATGTTAAACAAAGGTACAAAACGACAAAATGGGAAAAACAATTCCTTGTGTTTTATTGATTGATCTTACAGAAATAAATAGAGAAGAAAAATAACAATCTAGTAATTTGAGATCCCTATTCCTAAGCGTCAGGAATTTCTGATATTATTTAAACTAGATACGCTAACAATAGTTCCTAAAAAGTAGGAAATAAAACAGACTTTTAAAACATAAAAAACACAAACGTATTTCCAACGATCTACTATCCGACAGTCGGATGAAAAAGGCAGTTGATGTAAACCGTTACTCGTTACATAAAAATGGATGGTTTGATTTACTTAAGAGTTGGCTAAGTTAATGAAAAGAAATATGACAAAGAAAATATTATATACAATACAAGAAGGAAAATGGTTTTTTTTTTTTTTTTAAATGATAAGATCCCCACAGCTTGGAACGAAAGTATATTATCATTAGCTCAAAGAACTGAATATTTTTCCCTATTGGGCACAAATTTCGGTACGATAGGTCTTCATAACCCTTAACTTAATTAATTAGTTGTCTTTGTTGTTTATATTCGAAGTCAACTCTGTCCATTATCTTCATTGTCTACCAATAACATTTTCCAAAAATTGGAAATTTATGGTATTTTTTTACGTGGCATATACATGGTACAGATTGTTATAGAGAATTTAAGGTTAACATATTACTATAGCTTTATAACCCTATCACTTCGTATAACTTACAAATTCATGTGGTATACACGCACATATAACGACTAGACAAGAAATAAATGGGATATAGAAATTAGAAAAAGAATATCCTCCATTTACTAGAACGTCATATTATAGAGTTTGTAAAATAAAAAAAATAAAAAAATCAGCCATATCTACATACTTCAGTTACTCCATTTCAAATAAAGGAACACGATAGTCAAAGTGTTTTTTTTTTTTTTTTAATTCTTATATACAGTACTGTACTGGTCATTTGTGAATCATGTACATATTCCTTTTCTTTTCCAAAAAAAAAAAAAAACAATTAATATATTGTCATGTATAACTCCATCAATTACACATTGCTGTTAAGTATTATTCAACAAAAATACTATAAGGAAATAAGTTGATTTTTGTATAATTAAGAGTTTGAATTTAATTGTATTTTCAATTTACAAAATCTCTTGAAATCTCCCTTGTAGTTTACTCGATTTTATAATAATATGAACCTATTGGTTTTTTTTGTTATTAGTGAATCTTTTTTTTTTTTAATGGATGTAGGCACATTATCGAGTCCTTTTAAATCTTTGCTTCTTTTCTTACTTTTATATTCTTTTTAAATTTTAATATATGCCAGAGAATCAAAATAATGCATTAATCTAATGAGTTCTCGCTCTTTTATAGTTGACGCATCTACTTTCTTCCCTATATTTAATCTGACATTCTAGTTTTATCACTTCAATAAGCAATAATTAGTTTTAGTTGTCGTTCCGCTATTCCCGTCGTCACCCTATGCCACTTGCCACCCACTATCGTTACTGCTTCTACACCCCGCACCCTACATCCCATCGCACATGCCAGTTTCCTCTATTACGGTTTAAGATTGGAATCTCCGTCAAGCGCTCCATCTTACTCGGAGACATGTAGAAGAAAGTTGACTTTTTTATGTTGCTATTTTTAACAATATTTTAGTTATATTTTAATACATGAAATATATATATATATATATCTTACTTTTAGGAGAGTTGACAATTTTATCAGATATATAATGGTAATTTATATTTTTAACTCATAAATTTACTTTCTTATATCTTCTTTTCCGTTCTCCTAATCAATATGCGAATGTAGGCATATCATCGAAATCTTTACGTTAACTAATTCTTCGTCTTCTTTATTATTCTTATGATATTATTCAACACAGATTCAACACTACACAAAACGATTACAACATCATACATAGTATAGTACAATAAACTACTAGAAATGAACGAAGCTTTGACAACACAAATTCGTCCCTAAGGCTGCAGCTATAGGGCACTTCAGCAACTGATGTCGCTTCCATTGTTTCTTATTAAGTACAATGACTTTATTCTTACCTTATAATTTTATTTTCAGTCCCTATATATAAAAGTGTTAAAACATCAAACACTTTTATAAATGGCGGCGCTATATCCACTCTTGACATCCCAATACTTGTTCCACAGCATCACACCTCCATACTTGGGGTATTTCTTAATCTTGGGAAGAATGTCCGACTTGAGCACGCTCGCCGGAACAAACCCGCTTTGAGCAGCATTCTTAGCTGCCGGCAACCCCATAAAGATCTTCTTCGCCCTTATCGAAGTATTCCATTGGTTCCATGACTTCATTAGCTTCGAGGTATCACCCGGGCTGTACTGGCAAGGACCATTGTTGTAGAACTGAACCCAAACATAGTCAAAAAGCCCCGTGTTAAGCGCTTTCCCGAGAAATTTATCAGGAAACGGGCATTGAGGAGCTGCGCTTAAGTAGACAGGCCTTGTTTTTGTACTATGCGCCTTTAGGTACCGAGCGAGATCGTCCCAATGCAGTGTGGAGCCGTGCTCTATGTCGAAATCGATGCCGTCCAAGACGGCGCTTCCTAGTGGACGAGAGGATGATTTTCCTCCCAAGAAGTTGTTCCAAAGATAATCGGCTACTTTCATCGCGTCGGCTTTTGATCCGAGGGAGTAGTCTCCGATGCCTCCTCCGATGGAGAGAAACACCTTGATTCCTTTTTGTTGGCAGCTCGTTATCGCTTTGCTGGCGACGGTGCAGCCGCCGTTCGCAGGGTTGCAGTGGCCGGCGAGGTTGAGTTTTGGGGTTCGGCCGTTGCCGAACTTGTTGAGGAAGGCTATCACGACGTAGGAGTATCGTCCGGTGGCGCAAGTCGCGGCTAGGGTTCCCTCGCCGCTGGCTTGGCCCCAGTAGATGGTAATGCCGCCAGCGTTAGAGGTTTGGACTAAGGCCAAGGTTAGGACGAGAAGAAGTAGGAGTGTTTTGAGTTGGTAGTTTCTGGCCATTTTTGCTAGAAATGTGTATGGCTTGTGATGCTATATGTTTAGGGATATGCACCTATTTATAAGCTTTAAAGTTCCCAGGGGTACATAAAAATTGGGATTCCCCATCCAATTTCAGTGTAACAAATGACATTTAACCAATCAAATTCCAATAACATGATATATTTTAACTTATTATCCTCGTTTAAGACACTAAATGTCCATTTGGATATCAGATCCAACAGAATTTTTATCTTTTTTATAAAAATCAATAAAAATTATAATTAATTTTTCAAAAAATAACTAACTCCAACTTAAAAATTTCCATTACAAATTTTTACACTAAAATTAAATAATAGATTTCACTCCTATACTAATTAGTTGTGTCTAAATAATTGCCAGCTCAGATATTGGCTAAAATAATATGGAACTGAAGTCAACGTCGTTTATCCAATCCGTAAAGTAAGGTGATTGGAATTTTATGGTACTGTAGATAATGTATTCTATGTGGTTTCATGTTACGGAAGCAAGAAGATGTGGCACTTGTTGACAGATTCATCTGATAGACCATGGCTCTGGCCTATAGTCTGCTCATGGTATGAGCATTTTTTTTAATTTTTTTTGGAAATAGGAGAAGGCATTTGTGGATCAGTTCAAATTTTAATATTAATATAAGTTTCTCTGGATGAGAAAAATAAGTATTGAAATGCTATAGTCGTGTCTATATGTAAGGAAAAACATACACTATGGATCAATTATAAAATTCCATATACATTGCACTCTTCAAAGTCTAAGGGTTCGTTTGGTGAACGCATTGTATTTGTATTGCGTTTGAATGCAATGTATTAAATGCAATTTATATTTGGGGAAAAGCATTAGCATTGCATTTGAATGCAATGTGTGTTTGGGGGAAAAGTATTTGAATTGTATTTTAATAATAAATATATGATGTGATGGATAAAAGTAGAAAGAAAAAAAGGAGGGAGAGGGAATATATAATGTAATTAATAAAAATAATAGAAAAAATGAAATAATAAATAATGATTGTGTTAGATTTAAAATGTGATGTAATTGGTATTTGAATAAAATATTTTTGTATTTAGATAAAAATTACATTGTATTTAAATGCAATGCTAAAAAAAAAAATCATGTCCCAAACGTGGGCTAAATATTCATTGTATACCTTGGGTTATGTACAGTACAAGTTATGGCTCACGGTATCCTTACCGCACAAGTCACGGCACCCTAATCTATTAATTAACGATTTTGATTTTGTCAATAATCCTCCCAGCCCCGTGAGTTGATACATAATCTAATAAACTGGATATATTAAAACAAGAAATGTAAAATGATATTTAATATTTATTCAACCTATTTTTAATGACGTTCAAAGTGTATAATAATAGTCAAAAGCGACTAATAACATTCAAAAAGTATAACAATAATCCAAAGCGACTAAATTTTTTTATATTACACCTTCTACATACTGAGTTAATTGAAAAGTGTCCCAATTGCAATTTGAGATTACTAAATTTCTTGGTATTATGTCTTTAGACCATCATGTTATATTGAATATACAACTTTTCTTATTTCTATTTGTTAAGTTAGAAGAAGGAGGACAATAGCAAAAGCTTATAATATAATTAATATGCTATCTATACGTATATGTGTATATCCCAACTCTTAAGCGATGTGAAGAGTCTCTGATAATGACCCTGACCCTACAAGTATATATACCGTATTTGAAATCATGATTTTCTAGCTGTGGGTGACGAAGAATGACATATACATACGGTTAGTTTTTCAATATTGGTATTTATGGTAATCATATTTAGGAAAAATCAAAAATAAAATCTGTTAATCAAAAAATTTTTTAGACAGTTTTTCAGTTTTATATTGCACGGTATATCGCACAATATGTTGTAACATAAGTCTATTTAAGCATGTTGCGTTTTAATTCAAGATCCAGCCAGCGTGGCAAGCTTTGACAAGGATTACTGACGTGGATAAGTGCAGGAAAGAAGATTTCTAAGTTGAAATTAATTTTGGAGATAATTTTAGAAGATTTGGTGTAAATCTTGAAAAATCAATTTTGGAGATTCGAAAATTGAATTTGGTGGAGTTAGCTGAGTGATTTGTGACTGGATAAGTCAGAAATAATTGTGAGATTTGAATTTAAAAAGAATCCTAGCTTAAGTAGGATTTTAAATCCTATTTGAATTAGGATTCTTTCCCTAAATCAGATAAAATGAATTTCTAAGTATTTAAGTATATCTACTGAAGATTTGGTTAAGATATATGCATGGATTTGAAATTACATGATTTTAGCTGAAATCTAAAAGATTTGAAATTCAGATGTTTCACGGTGTGTTGCAATAGGTTGAGAAACACGTTGAAATTTGAATACTTTACAAGTCCGTGATTGATTTGGATTTTTGAGGGTTGCCTATTTAAGTCCCAACTCAGTGAATGGTAAGGACACGGAGCACAGATTTGCTAGAGCATATATTGAGACTATTGAAATTGTTGCGTGTTTCGTTTTTTTGGAGAGAGATTTGACGTCTTCGAGAGAAGGCAAAAACAATTGAAGGGATTTCAACATATGCTACTAAGGAGATCTTACTGAACGAGTTTATTGACTAGATTTCAAGACGATCGGTGGCAACAACAAAAAGGGAGTCTTTAGATTACACAAGTCCTAGTAGCTTGTAAATTTTTAAGAGTTAGTGAATTGTTCAACGTCTAGACGTGATTCCGAGAAGTAGGGAAATCAAACCTCGTAAAAATTTACCTGTCTAATTTATTTACTTACTTTTGATAATTAATTAATTGGATTAATTAATTAAATCTGGTAAATAAATTAAAAATAAATCTTTCACACACACACACACATATATATATAGTTGTTCTATCGGAGGATTGGCTCCCATGAATTTCAACTTTTTTTTCCCTTCTCTCTACAAATAAAAAGGCTATAATCTTCATTATCGGCGATTAATCTAACTTTTCTTCTAAACAATCTTCTGCAACATTTTACAGCACAACGAGAAGTCCACATATACATACATGTATTATATACTGCATGGTATTATATATGTTTAACAAAATAATCTTTTAGATAACATGTATATATAGGAAGACTATATTATTCAGACACTGTTTTTTATGACATTACTATATCCTTTGTTATCATCAAAATAATTGGACCTGTGACGCCCGCCAACCCAGCTCGCCCGAGTTGACGTTCGTCATCTTTTTTCTCTTTAACTTCGCATACATAAACGTTTCTTTTTCATTTGCGGAAGTGTAATTAAAAGCCTTACTTTCAAAAATAGAGTGAAAATTTCGGGAATTTTTTTTTTGAAACATATTTACACAACTTCTGTTTTTCTCAAAACATACTAACTTATATATATATTTTTTTTCATTTTTGTTCCATTTCATTTACATATGGTCTGCATATATATATATATTTGAACATATGCTTATACAAAAATGCACTGGCAGCTGAAAATATAGCGGGTCCGTCCCCTTGTCCATGACACCTCTTGAATCTGTCTGCCAGTCCCCATGTCCTTCTATTCTGCCCTAGGTTGCTTACCTTTATTACCTACACCACAAACAGACTTGTGAGCTAGACTCAGTAAGTACAAACATACAAACAATTAACTTATATGCATAACCTCTAAGGTTAGTCACATAATGCAATTCTAATTCCTCATAGGTTAGTATTTGGGGTTCTTTATCATAGCTTATCACAACATCCTCATATTTTCATCTCATGTCTTCCTTTCCTCTCTATCATCACTTTTCTGTCTCTTTGCTTTGCTTTGCTTTTCTTTTCTTTTCCTTTCTTTTCTTTTCTTTTCTTTTCCTTTCCTTTCCTTTCTTTTCTTTTCTTTTCTTTTCTTTTCACTTTCATTGGTGGGCCCGTTGTTGGACGTACCTATATGCGCGCTGACAGTGGGAGGAGGGGGAGCGACCCACCAATCTACCTCAAAGTCATATAAAAACCTCACCTTCGGGGCTGGTCCACCCTATAATCTACCACACCTTCGGGGTAGCGCCACATCTACGCGGAGGATATAGACCGGAAGTCTCGACCTTGTAGGGAGACCGGTACGCCAACAACTTAAGTTTTCAGTCTTATTATCTTGCATTCTTTTAACTTTTTGATCATATCTTATCATGCATAAATATCATTCCTAAGACATCTCTAACATGATTTTTCATCTAATTCATGTCATAGAACACATCAAAGTTAGTCAGTTCGTGGGTAGACAAGTAAATGTTTGTACTTACAATATCTGTGCAAGTGTGATTCCTTTTGGATCCTTGATACTGCTTTCCCCTTCACTTCTTGGGTTTCCTATAATAGAAATAAATATTCATTTCTTTTTTTTTCTTTTTTTTTTCATAGTAAGATTTATATTAATTTCTACATTTTCCTTATTCCTCTCTTTTTCTCCAATTCAACTCTTAAAATATTGTTACTATCTTTAGTATTTTGTTTTCATCCTTTTTTCCTTAATATTCAAATTTTACTTAACATTCTAATCTCCAAAATGTCTACACTCTCAGTTTCTTACAACTAATTTATCTCATTTTCATTACCAAAATTTCGGCAGCATTTCCGCTTAAAAACTAGGGTCCCGGCGTTTAAGTAACGCCTCAAAACTTAGGTACCTGCCAATTACTATACCAGAGGCCTAATTTTTCATAGAACATTTAAAACGTTCTATGAAAAATGCTTATCAATCCCACACATTACTCATTAACATATTCCAAATCATATCCATAAATCAACCATCACTTTCATCATTTTTTTTCATTATCCATTTCCAACTTACCATTCACTACTTTATTTTCTCATTAAATCCTTTCTTACATTTTTTATACCCATTCATTTACTTAAAATCACTAACAACATAAAACATTCAATTTCAATAACCAAAACTTCCAACTCAACTTTCAACTTAACTAATATCTTCCAAACAATTACATAACCATTTTCAATCTCTTTTCTTAACTTTAAACTCAACAAAACTAGCTTTAAGATTTCACAATCCAATTTCAAAATCTTCACAATCCATCTCAAGAACTTAACCATCAATTGTTTAAAATTGAACCCAAATACATTTATTGTTAATATAACCCTTATAACCATTTTTTTCACTTAAATCATCAAGTTAACAATCATAAAGTTCAATTAATTTACCAAAAAGAGCCACAAATTCATCATGAAAAATCATCAAATTTTCAAACCCTAACTTTGTACATTTTCGGTTTCCTCAAGAAAACCTATTCAAACTTTTGCATTCAAGTTCCCAAACTCACATACATTCTTTCCTAAGTCATCCTCAATCAATTCTAACCATTTTCGGGCCCTAACATTTCCATTTAAACAATTTTTTATACTACCCTATATTAAATCCGAAAATCATCCAAAATTCAAGGAAAAATGTTACCTTTGTTTAAAAACGTTCCTTTGCTTCTAGAGGAACTAAAGTTGTGGTTTTGGGAAGGAAACTCGAAGAAAATCCGAGTTTGGAGACGCCGGAAGTCGCGGCTTCCTCACGGCTGCACAGAGCCGATTCGCGTGGAAGGAAGAAGGGGAAGAGGAGCTCGCGTACTCTTGGTTTTTCACCCTTTCTCAGTTGACATTTTCACCCCCCGAATCTCCCTCTCTTCACGCTCCCTTTCTCCTGTGTTTGCCGCCTAAGTTTCGGCTCGCCGCCAGACGTTCGCACCTGCAGCCGAACGGAGGAAGAAGAAGAAAAGAAGAAGAAGAAGAAGAAGAAGAAGAAGAAGATCTCTCTCTTCTCCCGTCGCTCTCCCTCTCTCTCGCCAGATTTCTCTCTCTCTCGTCGGATTTCTTCCTTTCTCGCCGAATCTCCTTCTCTCGCTCTCTCTCTTCGCGCGTGCTGAGGAAAGGAAATAAGGGGGAGGGGCTGTGGTGAGTTTATTAACTCACCCCCCTCTCTCTCCCTTTTATCCGAAACGCCCCCCCCCCCCCCCCCCCCCCCCCTTTTTTTAAGGCCCTAGTTTTCAAAAATTATTTTTATTATTATCCTTTTTTTTTTTAACACTGTTAGAATATTTTTATTTCATTCTAACAGTATTAAATCATTCATATATATATGTATAAAAATATCATTACATTAATTAAAAAAAATGATTCTTAGAAAATGAAAATTCTTGGTTGTTACAGGACCAAAGCATCACCCCACCATAGTTAGGTGATTTCTTTATCACTGGAAGAATTTGGGCAGTCAAAACATTACTTGGTATGTACCCATTTCCTGATGCTGTACGAGAGGCTGGTAATCCCAAAAATACCCTCCCATTTTTGACCAAAGAAGCCCATCTATTCCAATAATCTATAAGATTGCTAGTACTTCCATAGCTATACTGACATGGAAAATTATTGTAAAATTAGACCCAAACAAAGTCAAAGAGCTCTGTGTTAAAGGTATTGCCGAGAAATTGATCAGGAAACAGGCGTTGAGGAGCATCAGACAAGAACACGACTCGCCCCGGTTGGCTATATACCCTTTTAAGAAATGAGCAAGATCGTCCCAATACAGCGTTGAGCTGACCTCTATGTCGAAATCTATGCCATTCAATATGGCATTCCCAAAGGGACGAGCTACCGAGAATGAATTGCCAGCCAAGAAACTATTCCACAAATAATCCGCCATGCTTTTCGCATCTGCGGTGGACGCTAGAGGGTAGTTCCCAATCCCTCCTCCGATTAAGAATAGGGGTGAATAAGAAACCCAACAATCCCGACTAATCCGACAAATCTACCCAACCCAATCTATTATAACCCGAACTTGACCAAACCGATCAAGAGATCAACCCAACCCGACTATTAATTAGGTGAGTTTGAGTCATATTTTCCAAACCCAACTTAATCCGAACCCACCAATCTATTAATATATAAAAATAAATATTTTTTATACCTCATAATATATAGTATTTGTCTTATATTTTACATTAATTATTTAATAACTTGTTATATTTCATATTATATGAGTTATTATTATTATTTGTTTGTTAATTTACAACTTTTATATTTAAACTTGTTTTACATATATTTTATTTTTATGTCAGTTTTATAACTTATGAGATAATTTTGAAATTTTATAACACTAATATTATACTGAAAATTAGTTTTCTTTTCATATATTTTAATATATTTCTTATTTTGAGTTAAATGATTAATTATATTTATTTTTTAATTTTTTAATTTTTTAATTATGCTTAACCCGACCAACCCACCCAAAATTTAATTGGGTGGGTTGATTTAAACTTTAGGTTAATTGAGTTGGTTGAATTTGAAATCAACCCACCCAAACTTGATTAGGTGGGTTGAAATTTCTAAAAAACCTACCCAATCCATCCGATGCCTAATTGAGAGCATCACCTTGATCCCGCGGCTTTGGCAATAGCTAATGCTGGCGCCAAGAATGCTGCATCCGTTGATGGATTGTGGATTGCAATGACCCGCGAGATTGATTTCGGGGTTTTGACCGTTGCCAAACTTGTTAAGAAAAGCTATGTTCACGTGTGAGTATTTTCCAAGAGGCACATGTTTGGATTGGGGTTCCCTCGTAGCTAGATTGACTCCAATATATAGCAATCCCACCAGATTGAGGGGTTTAAATTAGGGTTAGGAGTAACACAAAAAAAAAAAGTATACTGATTTCATGTGCTTGAAATATTCTTGCCATTTTCTTTTTTTGTCTAATTCCAGATATGTGAATCTAATTTATTTGTATGTTAATAATTAAAGCGAGAGGTATATATACACACACACACCTACATATATATGAGGAATATATATATATTGGTATTTTGTAAAGTATTCAATAGAATTCACTTCTTGGATCAAAATACTCAACCAATGTTTCGTATGGGTGGAAGCCTCATGAAGTTTTATTTTCTCAAATCACAAATGCGTACGTAGTCGCACCGCTGATAACGACAGGATCAATTGAAGGATAATAGGTTTTCTCAAATTTTCAATATATACTCTATTACATGTTAACAGTTCATGTTAAAAAGAGAAATTAATTCAAGGAATAACAGAGAAAATTAATCTAACAATGATACAAAGAGCATTACATATATTCAAGCCTTGCAATAAGTTTAGATTGTCAATACTCCTCCGAAATCAAGAGTAAATAAATTTTATGCAGTTTTTACCTTTTGAAAGAAGTTTTTTTTTTATTTGTTTAATCCATTGTTATATTTAAAAAGTCTTCCTACGCCGTAAAGGAACTAATTTCTTGACGCACAAAATGTTTTGATGGTTGAACATATGATTATTATATATAATACGATAGAGTTGATCTATTACTGAATTGTTTACATAACCATAATCCTTTCAAACAAGCAAAACGATACGTCGTCCGTTGTTTAGAAATGGCTATCGTCTCCATTACGCGCCTACGGTTTAAGAAAAAAGCAGGGGTAAGAAAAAATGCATACAGAAAGGACTACAATTGGGAAGACCACGTATAGTGAACAATGAGAAAATTCCCAAAAAAAAAAAAAGACGAAAAATTAAAAACGTAAAAAAAAATTATAGAAATAAATTAAGTTGTTAAAGGTTAACAGCACATAAACGACATCACAATTTGAAACGAAGTGAAACTGAAACGACAACCACAACAACAGCAACAACAAATTTACAAGAAACGACAATGACTTTTAAGAGGAAAACGACTTTGAAAGATGAACCCAAAAATATATTTTAGTAGGAATACGCACCAAATTTTAAAAAATAATTAAAAAAATAAACGTCAAAATATAAAAATTAAATGGTAAAGTTTTACTGAGGTCTATACGGGAAATTTTTATTTTTAATGTGGTAAAAAGTTAAAAAAAAATCGTAAACTTCTTATATAAAATTAATTTTAGTACGAACCATATAAGCATTTAAAAAGAAAAAAGAAAAAAGAAAAAAACTTCGATGAAGATAAAGTAGAAAAACTCTAAATTTTCCAAAGTAACAAAGACATTGACCGACAAGGCTAAAAATGACAGCAACACAAACGACCCATTAGTTGTAGACTTTTAGTACACGCGCATGGAAATAAAGTAATGCTGCTATCTTAACGAGAAGATGTTCTAGACACTACTTTTTATTTTATTTTATTTTTAATAAAAATCATCTATACTATAAAATAGAGTTTATAGATGACTTTTATTACATGCATATGGCGGATTTTCACTCATCATTATAAATCTTGTATGGTATATTTGAAAATAATTTAAAAAACGTATGCATTAATTGACCTTGCATTATAAGGTTAAAAAATGTTGTTATTTAAATCCTTGCATTATAAGTCATGCCATTGACAATTCAATTCAATAACAAAAAACTACAATTGTTAACCGTAAATGTTGAAAGAGTACAGTTGATAGAAATTCATTTGTCTTTTTTTTTTTTTATGATTTTTTTGGGCATCGTTGATAGCCGCCCTCCTAAATCAAGAAATTTTTTCATAACGTGTCCTACAGCCATTCGAAGAACACCAAAATGGCTGGTGGGGACCTACATTTACTACCATGAGGTCTTTTCTTGAAGCTGCTATACATATAAATTTTTCATTTTTTTTTTGTTCATTATTTCATCAATTACTAAAAAGCAAAAATAAGTATATTAAAACAGAAAATAAAAATCAAGATCAAATAAATTAAATAATTTAAGAATTCAAAACATCTCTTCAAATTCAAATTCAAATAAACGCATTTTTGATTCTTAAGTATCTAACTAATTAATTAATTCTTTATGATGTATTCAATTTTTCTTTGAGAAATAAGAAGTATCCTTTGGCATTTTTCAATAATTTTATGGAGACTTCTCCGAGTTTTTATTTATGTAATTCAAATATAATGCGATTATATCATTTACTGTTGATAAGACGGTTTTGACAGCATGCTTTGGTATTTTTCCAAGATTTTATTGGGACCTCTCTCAGACAAATAATCTTATCGTTACTGCAGATAAGGTGGTTCTGATTTCCAATGTATGATTTGAATTGCCAAAGTAAAATATAGAAATACGTTGATTTCTTCTAATTCTGGGCCCCTTTTGGTCGGTGAAAATGAAAGAATAATATTATATATATATACATATATATATATAAACTCAAGCCGTTATTTTTAATTTTCTCCAACTAATCCACTGCCAGCTATCAGAGTTAAAATCAGAAAGAATAATGGGAAGACTTTGCCATTACAGCCGGCCTGAAAAAGATGAGAGGCATTGACAAAAACAAAAATAACGACATAAAAATGTTAGACGACATCAAATTTAGAAAACGACAAAAACCTGAAAACATAAACATTTAAACAATTGTGGAAACAAGGTATATCATGTAAACGACTACCCTATTGAAGGATGACAAATAACTTTAAAAATCCACAAATCCAGGAAAACGATATAAAAATCCACAAACCCAGGAAAACGATATAAATCTAAAAACGGAGTTGTCTGAAAGTCGAAAACACCATATATACGGCAATAAAATTTTAAATGTTGTACCTAAAAACGACAACAGACAAAAGAAATTTTGAAAACGACAACGACCTTAAAGGAGATAATCTGAAAGAAACGACATAGAAGTTTGGAAATGAGGAATGCTGAAAACGACAACATCTATGAAAGTTACAGAAACCTGGAAACGACAAATAAAAGAAGAAAAATATAAGGAAACGACAACAATGGTAGAAACAATATAAACTGCATGAAATTTGGGACGAGGTCATTATATATTGAAAACAACATGTTTAAGCATTAACAAAGACCATAAAACGACATAAAATTAAAAAAAGAATTTGATCCTGAAAAACGACAACAGTCGTACACACGACGTTAAAATGAGGGCTTGATTTTTATTGTTATGTTGTTTTGAAGTAATAAATACAACGATAAAGAAAAGATAAAATATTCACACTTTTTTTTTTTTTTTGGGTTTCTTTCAAGTTTTGTAGAAACCCAAATACATGCATCTTAGACTAGGAGAGTGGTAGATACACATCTGTCAACTAGGCAAGTTTTTGTCCTTTTGCTTGAAGCAGATTTTTTGCTTTATTTTCTAGTTTGTTTGTTTTCTCGCTCTTCTTTGAGTCAGATTTTGATTGATGAATTCACATATTGAACAATTGTACAGGGTCTGATCCATATTGAACAATTTTCTTTCTTTGAACCAACAAGAATTTTGGACTTCCAATATGTGCATATCAATTGAAAAGAATAAGCGTAGAAACTCAGAAATGATTTTTTTTTTCTTTTCATTTTCTTTTAATTAATTTGGTGAATAAAAATAACACATAATATAGGCAAATTAGGTAAATTGGTAGCTTTTGGATACTTATTATTTTTAAAAAATACCAAAGATTATTTTTATTTTATTTAAAAAAATAACCGATGACCACGAAAATGTTCAAGGATAAAATCAATCATCAGCAGGTAAAATTGATAATTATATTATACTCATTTATTCTTTATTTAATCAAAATCTAATATTATATCCACATGGAAACATATGGTATATATCAATATGTGTGCAACTTATTCAGCACTAAATCACCACACAAATATACTTAGACACTGCCCTTTATAGCTGCGCTGTAACCATTATCATACTGTTTGCTCCAAAGCATAACCCCTCCATACTTTGGAGACTTCTTAATCGCCGGAAGCACCTGAGAAGTCAGAACATTGGCGGGAATAAAGCCGCCGCTTGGAGCAGCCGCCTCCGCAGCAGGCAGCCCCAAGAACACTTGCTTGGCCTGGCTTGAAGTCCACCGATTCCAAGCACTCAAAAGGTTGTTAGCATTGCCAGCATAATGGCACGGAGGGTTGTTGTAGAACTGAACCCAGACATACCCAAGCACTCAAGGCCAGTTTTTATCGCTCCGTCGAGATGCGCATCGGGGTAAGGACACTGCGGCGCAGCCGCCAAGTACACCTTCTTTTGCTGGCTGCGTCCGCTGAGCGACCGGGCCAGCTCGTCCCAGAACTGCCCAGTACCGGCCTCGATGTCGAAGTCTATGCCGTCGAGGGCAGCGTCCCCGAAGGGCCTAGAACTCGACTGCCTGCCGAGGAAGTTGTTCCAGAGGTAATCCGCGACCTGCCTCGCGTCGTCGGCGGAGGAAAGGGAGTAGCTTCCGGCGGCGCCTCCGAGGGAGAGGAGGACCTTGATACCTCGGCCTTGGCAGGCCTTGATGTCGGCACTTAGGCCGGTGCAGCCGCCGCCTGTGGGAGTGCAGTGCCCGGCCAGGTTCAGCTGCGGGGCTTGGCCGTTACCGAAGGTGACTAAGAATGCTATGTTGACGAATTGGTAGTTACTTGTGGCGCAAGTATCGGCCAGAGTGCCTTCATTGGTGTTTTGGCCCCAATATATGGCAATCCCGGCGGCTTCGGATGATTTGAAAATGGAAATGGCGAAGATGAGAAGTAGTACTAGGACGGAAGAGGCTTGTTTTTGGCTGGCCATGTTTGTTGTTTAGTCTTTGTTGTGAGTTTTCTTGAGATGATGATGAAGAGCCAGCAGGCTTATTTATAGGCTAGGGGGTTCGTGTGAAGGCGAAGCTAAAGGAAGAAAAGTATGAAAGTGTTATAGATGCTGTGTGTAGCGGGCAATTTTAAATTTTGGCCATGCCAAAAAAAAAAAAATCAAAATTTACCATTTTTATTAAGATTTACGAGTAAAAAGGAAGAAACCAGAAAATCTCAATAGTGCACCTAGGATTAACCTAGGTTTTTCTAAGAATTTCTATGAATAAGAATATATGAGAATATTATTTTTATAAATAGACAGATAATAGTACTAATAGTAATAAATAAATGTTTTAGAGGATATAAAATCTCCAAAAATGATCAAAGAATAAAGTTTATGATTGAAAAAGTGATTCGGACCAAAACTTTCAAAATGGAGTGGTTTCGGTATCCGAAAAGTATAGACACAAAGTAATGGCAAGTCAAAGTAAAGATAAGACGAGATAAGCGTTTTAGGGTTTTTAAGAGTTTTGAGATTGAGATTGAGTTAGATTAAAATGATAGCACAGATAGCTAGATAAGTCCTCTGATGCGTTCCTTGAGAAATTTCATCATTTTCGGAAAAATGATAATGCTTTTCGAAACCAAAAATCTCAAGAGATTACCTTAGGTAAACTAAGTTTACTAAAAGACGAAAATTTATGGTTTTGACTTTTAGCCAAACGATAATAGAATAAGACAAACTGATCGTACGAAAGGCCCCAGAAACCCGCCTACGCGATTTTGGAAAAGTTCCATTTGATTTAAATTTTGGTCAAACTTTGACCATCGAATTAATTAGATGATGTCGTGGATGATGTAAGATATGTCATAAATGGAAAAGAAAAAGTGTGTGGAAAAGTTAGGTAGATCTAAGGGCTTGAATTTGAAGAAGTCTTGATGAATGGCTTAGATGTTGCCAAAAAGCCATAAATTTAGTTTTAGAAAATTTGGGAATTTTCTCCCATATTGGAACCGGATAAGGATGGCATAATGCATGTGGAAAAGGTTAGATAAATACAAGGGTGTAGAATTAAAGAAGACTTGATCCAAGGGTGATGATGGTGCCAAAATATCATGTAAAATTTTGACAAAAATTTGGGAAAGAAATGGCAAATTAGAGTCGGTTCATTTGGACTGTTAATACACGGTTTTTCAACTAAAAAACCAGAGGAAGAACAGCAGCAAAACAGCCATCCTTGCTACCCTCCATAGCCGTGAGCCATCATTAACCTCCAAGCCCATTTTTTTTCAAGTTTTGCCACTCAACTTGATCAAAAATCCTACCCAAGCATTAAGTGAACTTCATAGAGATGTAAGCTTTAATGTTAAGCTTTTTCTTGTGTTTTTGGTGAAACAAAACATTGGGTTGTATGTGGGAATGGTGAATAGAGATTTTAAGCTTGATTTTGTTAGTTTATGCTTTAAAGAGCTAGACTAGCATATGATGAAAGTAAAGAATGGATTAAGAGCTTGAAAACAATATTTTTTGTGTATGTTTTCTAAGCAAAAATCCGTGGCCTAGCATGGATGGATTAATGAAAATTTTAAGTTTAAACTTTGTTGATTTGTGGTTTAAAAATGCGAATTGACACGTGTGATGATTAGGAAAGGGATTAAAAGCTTTAAACCAGAAATTTGACATAGGGTTTCAAGAGGAAAGCCGAAAATTTTGTTTAGGCTTTCAAAGAAAAACCGATATTAAGTGTATGAGATTGATTAAGTTTTATAAAAAAAAAGTTTCTGAGTGAATATGTATATAAGAACTAAGGATTAAGAATGAAAAGAAAAGATGAAACGTTGTTAAAAAACGAATAAGTTTTATGAGAATTTTTACGTAAAAAGTTTAGACTTTTACATAAAAATTAGACCTCTGATATAGTATGTGGCAGGTATTATGGTTTAGAGGCGTTCCTTAAATGCCGGAAACTTAGAAATTAAGCAGAAATGCTACCAAAAATTTTAGAACAACACAAATATGTATTTTGAGAAAAGAAAAGCAAAATAAGGTCGGGTATAAAAAAAAAACCCGAGTTCTAATGAACAATATTGATTTTGTCAATAATCCTTCCAGCCAAGTGAGTTGATTCAAAACCCAATAAACTGGATATATTAAAACAAAAAATGTAAAATGATATTTAATATTTATTCAACCTATTATTAATTAATGACGTTCAAAGTGTATAATAATAATCCAAAGCGACTAATGACATTCAAAAAGTATAACAGTAATCCAAAGCGACTAAATTTTTTGATGTTACACCTTCTACATACTGAGTTAATTGAAAAGCGTCCCAATTGCAATTTGAGATTACTAAATTTCTTGGTATTATGTCTTTAGACGATCATGTTATATTGAATATACAACTTTTCTTATTTCTATTTGTTAAGTTAGAAGAAAAGGAGGACAATAGCAAAAGCTTATAATATAACTAATATGCTATCTATACGTATATGTGTATATCCAACTCTTAAGCGATGTGAAGACTCTCTGATAATATCCTGACCTTACAAGTATATATAACGTACTTGAAGTCATGAATTTCTAGCTGTAAGGTGACGAAGAATGACATATACATACATATATATATATATATAGTTGTTCTATCTGAGGATTGGCTCCCATGAATTTCAACTTTTTTTTCCTCTCTCTAGAAATAAAAAGGCTTTAATCTTCATTATCGGCGATTAATCTAACTTTTCTTCTAAACAATCTTCTGCAACATTTTACAGCACGACGAGAAGTCCACATATACATACATGTATTATATACTGCATGGTATTATATGTGTTTTACAAAATAATCTTTTAGATAACATGTATATATAGGAAGACTACATTATTCAGCACTGTTTTTTATGACATTGCTATATCCACTGTTATCATCAAAATACTTAGACCAAAGCATCACCCCACCGTAGTTAGGTGATTTCTTTATCACTGGAAGAATTTGGGCAGTCAAAACATTACTTGGTATGTACCCACTTCCTGATGCCGTACGAGAGCCAGGTAATACCAAAAATACGGTCCCATTTTTCACCAAAGAAGCCCATCTATTCCAAGAATCTATAAGTTTGTTAGTACTTCCATAGCTATACTGACATGGAAAATTATTGTAAAATTGGACCCAAACAAAGTCAAAGAGCTCTGTGTTAAGGGCATTGCCGAGAAATCGATCAGGAAACGGGCATTGAGGAGCAGCAGACAAGAACACGACTCGCCCGGTCGGCTATACCCTTTTAAAAAACGAGCAAGATCGTCCCAATACAGCGTTGAACCGACCTCTATGTCGAAATCTATGCCATTCAATATGGCATTCCCAAAGAGACGAGCTACCGAGGATGACTTGCCCCCCAAGAAACTATTTCACAAATAATCCGCCAAGCTTTTCGCGTCTCCGGTGAACGCTAGAGAGTAGCTCCCAATCCCTCCTCCGATTGAGAGCATCATCTTGATCCCGCGGCTTTGGCAATAGCTAATGCTGGCGCCGAGAATGCTGCATCCATTGATGGATTGTGGATTGCAATGACCCGCGAGATTGATTTCGGGGTTTCGACCGTTGCCAAACTTGTTAAGAAAAGCTATGTTCACGTGTGAGTGTTTTCCAGTGGCACATGTTTAGATTGGGGTTCCCTCGTAGCTAGATTGACTCCAATATATAGCAATCCCACCAGATTGAGAGGTTTTAATTAGGGTTAGAAGTAACACAAAAAAATGTGGACTAATTTCATGTGCTTGAAATATTCTTGCCATTTTCTTTTTTTGTCTAATTCCAGATATGTGAATCTAATTTCTTTGTATGTTAATAATTAAAGCGAGAGGTATATGTACACACACACATACATATATATATATGAGGAATATATATATATATATTGGTATTTTGTAAAGTATTCAATAGAATTCACTTCTTGGATCAAAATACTCAACAAATGTTTCGTATGGGTGGAAGCCTCATGAAGTTTTATTTTCTCAAATCACAAATGCGTACGGTGGCACCGCTGATAACTACAGGATCAATTGAATGATAATTGGTTTTCTCAAATTTTCAATATATACTTTATTACTTGTTAACATTTCATGTTAAAAAGAGAAATTAATTCAAGGAATAATAGAGAAAATTAATCTAACAATGATACAAAGAGCATTATATATATTCAAGCCTTGCAATAAGTTTAGATTATCAATACTCCTCCTAAATCAAGAGTAAATAAATTTTATGCAGTTTTTACCTTTTGAAAGAAGTTTTTTTTTTATTTGTTTAATCCATTGTTATATTTAAAAAGTCTTCCTACGCCGTAAAGGAACTAATTTCTTGACGCACAAAATGTTTTGATGGTTGAACATATGATTATTATATATAATACGATAGAGTTGATCTATTACTGAATTGTTTACATAACCATAATCCTTTCAAACAAGCAAAACGATACGTCGTCCGTTGTTTAGAAATGGCTATCGTCTCCATTACGTGCCTACGGTTTAAGAAAAAAGCGGGGGTAAGAAAAAATGCAAACAGAAAGGACTACAATTGGGAAGACCACGTATAGTTAACAATGAGAAAATTCCCAAAAAAAAAAAAATACGAAAAATTAAAAACGTAAAAAAAAATTATAGAAATAAATTAAGTTGTTAAAGGTTAACAGCACATAAAAGACATCACAATTTGAAACGAAGTGAAACTGAAACGACAACCACACCAACAACAACAACAAATTAACAAGAAACGACAATGACTTTTAAGAGGAAAACGACTTTGAAAGATGAACCCAAAAATATATTTTAGTAGGAATACGCACCAAATTTTAAAAAATAATTAAAAAAATAAACGTCAAAATATAAAAATTAAATGGTAAAGTTTTACTGAGGTCTATACGGGGAATTTTTATTTTTAATGTGGTAAAAAGTAAAAAAAAAAAATCGTAAACTTCTTAGATAAAATTAATTTTAGTACGAACCATATAAGCATTTAAAAAGAAAAAAGAAAAAAGAAAAAACTTCGATGAAGATAAAGTAGAAAAACTCTAAAATTTTCCAAAGTAACAAAGACATAGACCGACAAGGCTAAAAATGATAGCAACATAAACGACCCATTAGTTGTAGACTTTTAGAACACGTGCATGGAAATAAAGATAGTGCTGCTATCTTAACGAGAAGATGTTCTAGACACTACTTCTTTATTTTATTTTATTTTTAATAAAAATCATTTATACTATAAAATAGAGTTTATAGATGACTTTTATTACATGCATATGGCGGATTTTCAATCATCATTATAAATCTTGTATAGTATATTTGAAAATAATTTAACCTTGCATTATAAGGTTAAAAAATGTTGTTATTTAAATCCTTGCATTATAAGTCATGCCATTGACAATTCAATTCAATAACAAAAAACTACAATTGTTAACAGTAAACGTTGAAAGAGTACAGTTGATAGAAATTCATTTGTCTTTTTTTTTTTTTTTAATGATTTTTTTGGGCATCGTTGATAGCCGCCCTCCTAAATCAAGAAATTTATTCATAACGTGTCCTACAGCCATTCGTAGAACACCAAAAATTGATGGCTGGTGGGGACCTACATTTACTACCATGAGGTCTTTTCTTGAAGCTGCTATACATATAAATTTTTCATTTTTTTTTTTTGTTCATTATTTCATCAATTACTAAAAAGCAAAAATAAGTTTATTAAAATAGAAAATAAAAATCAAGATCAAATAAATTAAATAATTAAAGAATTCAAAACACCTCTTCAAATCCAAATTCAAATAAACACATTATTCATTCTCAAATATCTAACTGGTTAATTAATTGTTTATGATGTATTCAATTTTTCTTTGAGAAAATAAGATAGTATCCTTTGGCATTTTTCAATAATTTTATGGAGACTTCTTCCGAGCCTTTTCTATGCAATTGAAATATAATGCGATTATATCCTTTACTGTTGATAAGACGGTTTTGCCGGCATCCTTTGGCATTTTGCCAAGATTTTATTGAGAGCTCTCTGAGACAAATAATCTTATCGATACTGCCGATAAGGCGGTTCTGATTTCCAATGTATGATTTGAATTACCAAAGTAAAATATAGAAATACGTTGATTTCTTCTAATTCTGGGTCTCTTTTGATAGGTGAAATTAAAAGAATAATATTATATAAATATATATATATATAAACTCAAGCCGTTATTTTTAATTTTCTCCAACTAATCCACTGCCAGCTATCAGAGTTAAAATCAGAAAGAATAATGGGAAGACTATGCCATTACAGCCGGTCTGAAAAAGATGGAGGAATTTACAAAAACAAAAAAGACGACATAAAGATATTAGACGACATCAAATTTAGAAAACGACAAAAACCTGAAAACGACAACTTCTAAAAAATTGTGTAAACAAGGTAAATCATGTAAACGACCACCATATTGAAGGATGACAAATAACTTTAAAAATCCACAAATCCAGGAAAACGATATAAAATCTAAAAACGGAGTTGTCTGAAAGTCGAAAACACCATATATACGGCAAGAAAATTTTAATTGTTTTACCTAAAAACGACAACGGACAAAAGAAATTTTGAAAACGACAACGACCTTAAAGGAGATAATCTGAAAGAAACGACATAGAAGTTTGGAAATGAGGAATGCTGAAAACGACAACATCTATGAAAATTACAGAAACCTGGAAACGACAAATAAAAGAAGAAAAATATAAGGAAACGACGACAATGGTAGAAACAATATAAACTGCATGAAATTTGGGACGAGGTCATTATATATTGAAAACGACATGTTTAAGCATTAACAAAGACCATAAAACGACATAAAATTAAAAAAAAGAATTTAATCATGGAAAACGACAACAGTCGTACACACGACGTTAAAATGAGGGCTTGATTTTTATTGTTATTTTGTTTTCAAGCAATAAATACAACGATAAAGAAAAGATAAAATATTCACACTTTTTTTTTTTTTTTTGGTTTCTTTCAAGTTTTGTAGAAACCCAAATACATGCATCTTAGACTAGGAGAGTGGTAGATACACATCCGTTAACTGGGCAAGTTTTTGTCCTTTTGCTTGAAGCAGATTTTTTGCTTTATTTTCTAGTTTGTTTGTTTTCTCGCTCTTCTTTGAGTTAGATTTTGATTGATGAATTCACATATTGAACAATTGTATAGGGTCTGATCCATATTGAACAATTTTCTTTCTTTGAACCAACAAGAATTTTGGACTTCCAATATGTGCATATCAATTGAAAAGAATAAGCGTAGAAACTCAGAAATATTTTTTTTTTCTTTTCATTTTCTTTTAATTAATTTGGTGAATAAAAATAACACATAATATAGGCAACTTAGGTAAATAGGTAGCTTTTGGATACTTATTTTTTTTTAAAAAATACCGAAGATTATTTTTATTTTATTTAAAAAAATAACCGATGACCATGAAAATGTTCGAGGATAAAATCAATCATCAGCAGGTAAAATTGATAATTATATTATTCTCATTTATTCTTTATTTAATCAAAATCTAACATTTTATCCACATGGAAACATATGGTATATATCAATATGTGTGCGACTTATTCAGCACTAAATCACCACACAAATATACTTAGACACTGCCCTTTATAGCTGCGCTGTAACCATTATCATACTGTTTGCTCCAAAGCATAACCCCTCCATACTTTGGAGACTTCTTAATCGCCGGAAGCACCTGAGAAGTCAGAACATTGGCGGGAATAAAGCCGCCGCTTGGAGCAGCCGCCGCAGAAGCAGGCAGCCCCAAGAACACTTGTTTGGCCTGGCTTGAAGTCCACCGATTCCACGCACTCAAAAGGTTGTTAGCATTGCCAGCATAATGGCACGGAGGGTTGTTGTAGAACTGAACCCAGACATAGTCAAAAAGGCCAGTTTTTATCGCCCCGTCGAGATGCGCATCGGGGAAAGGACACTGCGGCGCAGCCGCCAAGTACACCTTCTTTTGCTGGCTGCGTCCGCTGAGCGACCGGGCCAGCTCGTCCCAGAACTGCCCAGTACCGGCCTCGATGTCGAAGTCTATGCCGTCGAGGACAGCGTCCCCGAAGGGCCTAGAACTCGACTGCCCGCCGAGGAAGTTGTTCCAGAGGTAATCCGCGACCTGCTTCGCGTCGTTGGCGGAGGAAAGGGAGTATCTTCCGACGGCCCCTCCGAGGGAGAGGAGTACCTTGATACCTCGGCCTTGACAGGCCTTGATGTCGGCACTTAGGCGGGAGCAGCCGCCGCCTGTGGGAGTGCAGTGCCCGGCCAGGTTCAGCTGCGGGGTTTGGCCGTTGCCGAAGGTGACTAAGAATGCTATGTTGACGAATTGGTAGTTACCTGTGGCGCAAGTATTGGCCAGAGTGCCTTCATTGGTGTTTTGGCCCCAGTATATGGCAATCCCGGCGGCTTCGGATGATTTGAAAATGGAAATGGCTAAGATGAGAAGTAGTACTAGGACAGAAGAGGCTTGTTTTTGGCTGGCCATGTTTGTTGTTTAGTCTTTGTTGTGAGTTTTCTTGAGATGATGATGAAGGGCCAGCAGGCTTATTTATAGGCTGGGGGGTTCGTGTGAAGACGAAGCTAAAGGAAGAAAAGTATGAAAGTATTATAGATGCCGTGTGTAGCGGGTAATTTTAAATTTTGGCCACGCGAAGAAAAAAAATCCACAATTTACCATTTTTTATTAAGATTTACGAGTAAAAAGAAAGAACCATCCACACAAATTAAGATGAAGTTATGCAAATAACTCGATTAGTGTTAGAGGATAGTAAAAATTTCTTTTATAAAGAAGTTATGGTACATCTCAATTTTTTTGAAATATTCATAAAGCATTTACTTTGCATGAAAGGAAAAAAAAAAAAAAAAAGTGTTCACTTACAAAATTCAGAACGAGAGTTTAGTAAGTTTCACATAATATATTCATTGTATTCCGTTGATATATGGATTCCTTGACAAAAAAATAAATAAGTACCAAATTTACTTATATACTAATGTCTCATGTTTGTAATTATACTTATAACATCAATATTATTAAGTTTAGTAAACAATAAAAACAAAATGAAATAGTTATCTATTACACCATCTAATAAACAAGTAAATATTAAAAAGAGAATAAAAGCCTCTTTCTTATTATTTTATTTTTTTCAATCCTATTATCTTTTTATTATATTCTTTTACTGTTTAATAAACACACTCTTAATTCAATTATTGAAAATTTTCAGCTAAAATTGATAACTCTCTATCAATTGTTAAGATCGTTTTCCTTTCTTTTCTTTTCTTTTTTTGGACAAATTGACCACCCTAACTTATGCAAATAACACCCCATCAATCACGCTAGAAGCAGGAAGGAAGACAGGCCAACTTCTCGAACTTGTGTTCTTTGTACTTTGTACATAGTATAAGGTCTCGTTTGGGACTAGTTTTGGTGATATCCAAAATTATTTTTTTTCTAAAACTTCATATTTTTTGCTATTTATATTTTTAAAACGTTATAGAAAACTCCAAACTTTAAAAGTCTATAATTTTGTGTATACAAGTCCAAATGAGATAATTTTTTTTAAATTGTATAAAATTTCGAAAGAAACGAAATAATATCTATATTGATATTTTTTTTTCAAAAAATTTTTAAATTTTTTTATTTTTCCACCCTAAATAGTTTTTTCTCCTAAACACATTTTTTAAAATAACATTTTTCTAATTCAAAAATAATGTCTTCAAATATCTCCATCAAACTCCTCCTAAGTCTTTTGATTCGAGAAATATTTAGCCTTATCTTTCTTATCTTTGACCGAGCCAACTTTCGAGTTTTAATTTAAAGGCTGCGTAAGAGAATTGGATAACGACCTAACCAGGACAATCAGTGTCAACAAACAAAGCCATCCAAGTCTGCAAAATACAAAGAACATGATTAAACCAGTCATGGTGTAGAAATAATAAAACTAACCAGATCACTAATATGTGGGGAATAGACAATGAGTTAACATGGCATGATCAATTGGAAGTTTGTGAACAAGCTTCAATGGCGTATGATCTTCAAATTACCATCAGAAAATTCAAACCCGCCTAACTGAATGTGCCAATTTTTCCTGACTACTATGGCTTACGATAGAAATTTTTAGATGTCTAAGGACTTTTTTTGTTCGTGTCCTATGGTAAACATCTTAGACAGGTGAAACAATTTATTGAGAAATTCTACCATATAGGCCTTTAAAAAAAAATTATGATCAGTAGAATATTAAAATATGTCCGGGTTAAATACCATACTCATGATGATGAAAATAATTGATAAGGTAAAGTTATGGTAAATAAGCATAGTAAAAATGCTATTTATCAAAAATATTTTAGAATCTATTATTTACCTATTTTAAGTTTCGAAAAAAATAATATTTATTTCTTTCTCCTCAATTTTTTGAACATTCAAATGTTGTACAACTCTACATAAAGAGATTAAGACTGTGTTTGGAATTAATTTTGAAATGATTTACATGGTTTCCTAAATGAATAATTTTCAAATGATTTTGAAACTTTGTTTGGTTAGCATCGATCCTGAAAAAAAACTTGAAAATGATTCAAAACAAATCCATTTTTTTACACTTGATTTTGAAAACAGCCAAAAGTTATTTTCTCACTTGTTTTCACTCAAAACCATGCCTAGACTCCTCCCCGCCAATACCCCTCTTTGCCATGCGGTGTGATTTTTGTATTTTGTATGCATTGGATATTAGATTAGATGAAGAAATAGTGTCAATATGAAATTAATTAATTAATTAAATAAAATTATTATGATTAATTTGAGTTTACTTGATATAATAATTATTAAAATATTTTGTTATACTAGTTATTAATTTTCAAATTATTTTCAATTAAATAATTTTATTAGTTTTTAATACTTGTTATTCATAATAATTTTTTTAAAATGTAACATAAATATGTTTTCATAAAGTAATTACTTATGAAATGGTTGATTTTTAAAAATATAATCAAATAAGAGTTTCATTTTTATGTTTTTCAAAACATATATTCAGAAAATATAATCAAACACAGTTTTAGAAATGGTCTCAGTATAGTTTTTAAAATATTCTCATTTTCAGTTTTATGAAAATAGAAAACATTTTAAAAACAATACTAAATGCCATCTAAAACTCTCGTCTCAAAATTCACAACATTGACGTCTAAATTCCTAACTTTTCCTCATATTTAAGTTAAAAAAAAAAAATCCATTCACATATTCAAAGGAATACTTCTTCATGTTCCCAAATGAGCAATATGCTGCAAATAATGATAAACACTTGATAATAAGGCTTATTACCAATAATCTCCACAAGAGCAAATACCATTTGTGAAATGGTGGAAACGATGAGTATCTCTCACAACAATCTCACGTTCAGCTATTTTGGATATGAATTTCACAGCGGTATGACAGTCCACACAAACACGAAGGTTCTTCGTAATTCTCACTGGCGTACCGGGTTTCGAATTCAGAATCGCAAAGACAATAGCTAACTTCTCGCTGTGAACTGCTAAATGGAATTCCTTGTCCTCCTCCTCCACATCATGAAGAGCAGAATCGGTCTCCAGAACATAACCCAGTTCTTTCATTTTCCCAACCAACACATCCAACTCATCATAAATCTTCTTGGACTGAGGATGTGATCTGTCACCGGCAAGAAAAGTGTGGACCTTATCATTGAGCTCAACATTGCTGATCCCGGGAGTTTTCTTGATCCCTTGGCTCTTCATCATAGATCTTATGGTCGTCACATCTTGCCATCTTTCAGCCTTTGCATAAATGTTGGACAACAAAACATAATAACCCGCTTGCTCCGGAGCCAGTAGAAATAGTTTATCAGCTGCTATGAGTCCAACATCCATGTTGGAGTACACTCTGCAAGCACTCAGCAGAGCCCCCCAGACTCTTTCGTTAGGCTCTATTGGCATCTCTTTAACAAAGCTATAAGCCTCGTCTACTCTTCCAGCACGTCCCAAAAGATCGACCATGCATGAAAAGTGTTCTATCCTTGGAACTATCTTTTGTTCCTTAATCATCAATCTGAAGTAGTACTTTCCCTCCTCCAACAATCCTGCATGGCTGCAAGCCGAGATGACCGATACATAGGCAACAGAATCTGGACTCAGACCAGAGTCCCGCATTTTTTCAAAGAGGTCAATAGCATCGCGACCTTGTCCGCTCCTACCATACGCAGAAATCAGCGACGTCCATGATACAACGTCCCGAAACTCCATACCGTCAAAAACTTTTCTTGCATCATGTAAACATCCACATTTTGCATACATATCCATCAATGCATTCTCCAATAGCAAATTCGGCAGGAGTTTCTTCCTCTCGACATATTCATGAAGTCGCCTTCCTAGTAACAGAGCCGAAAGATCCCCACAAGCTGGGAGAATACTAGCAATCGTGACTGCATCAGGTTCTATCTCACAAGCCTCCATATGAAGAAATTGATCGACTGCTTCAATTGGCATTGAATTATTCACATAAACAGCAATCATTACATTCCAGGAAACCAAACTCTTGTGAACCATTTTTTCAAACATCTTCTTAATATACGAGACATTTTTAGACGATGTGCTTGTTACAGCTGGCAAGAGGCTGGCCATTGTTCCAGCATCAGGCTTCAGCCCCAGTGACTCCATTTCTCTACACGCTTCCAACACGTCGTCAAACCGCCCATTCTGAGCATACCCCGCCACCATTGAATTCCAAGAAATCACATCTCTTCTTGGCATCTCATCAAGAACCCGCTGCGCCTCCACTAAACAATCGCATTTCCCATACATGGCAACCAGTCCATTCCCAACAAACAAATTCAAATCAAGCCCAACTTTCACAACAGCACCGTGAACTTGCAACCCAACGCTTAAATTCTGGGACGCAGAACACGCCTTTAAAACACAAGGATATGTATAGTTATCAGGCAGGAATCCGTGGCCGAACATCATTTTGAAAACAAGAAAAGCTTCTTGATACAAATAGTTATTCATATAGCTTCTGATCATGACATTGAAGAAGATAACATTTCTCTCGGGACTTTCGTCGAATATGTGGCGGGTCATCCTGGTTTGCCCACAAGCTGCATAAGCTCTCATGAGTTTAATTCCAAGTGATGGGTTAAAGTGAAGATGGTCATCAATGACGATTTTGGAGTGGAGTTTCTTGAGTGTTTTGATATCTGGGTATTTATCCAATGCTTTACCAAACAATTCTTCTGCAAAAACTGGGCTCTGAGGAACAATTTCGGGTCTTCGAAGTGACGAAAACAGAGCTTGCACTTTGTGCCGAGCTTGGAAATGGCGTGAATGACAAACAACGGCTCTCATCAAATTGGTTTGATTTGAGATTCGATCACATAGTTCAGCTGTCGACAGTTCTCAACAAATGACGGTGCTTATGCTTATGCATGTACTCACTTGTTTGTAGGGACATGGCACTACGTGAAGACACGGATTACTGATATAAAATATATATATATTTTATAGATAGACACGCAACCCACAAAATTTCTTAGAGAGAGAGAAAGAGAGAATATCTTTTTTTTTTTTTAAGAATTTTGTGATGAAACGGTTGAAAAAAAAAAAGGACAATATGAATAAGTGTTTTTCTACCAATCAATTAACCAATGAATGAGTGAATGAATCAATCAACACTTTATCGGGCAGTCCTTTTAAAAATAATTTTTCAAAAATTAGTTATTCAACTTTTCTTTCCAAAAAAAAAAAGCTCTAAACTAAAATGATATATAAATATAATAAAATTTAGTAAGCATGCAATTTGAATAAGGGGATATTTGGTAAACGCATTGTATTTTAATTATATTTGAATGAATTTATTTTTTAAATGTTATATTTGATTGAAAAGTATTTGTTTTGTATTTGAATGAAATGTGTGTTTGGATGAAAAGTATTTTAGAGTTAAAAAGTTGATGTGATTGATAAAAGTAAAGATAAATAGTGAAGTTGAAAAATTGATATAATTGTTTTAAAAAACTTTTAAATAGTAATTATTTTCACAACACTGTTGAAAAATTTGTGTTTGGTATAAAATTGTATTGTATTTAAATAAAATTAAAATGTAATTTTATTACCAAACGACACCTAAAATTATGGGTCCTTAATTTTATCCTACTAGGAACAATACATAATGATGTCCCAAAAAAAAAAAGACAGAAACAAACATATATTTCCTCAAAGAAAAAAAAAAAAAGAAAGGAACAATATATATATATATATTTATATTTATATTTATAAATCAGAATCACATCAAAACATAAACTAGTGAACGTATTTTCTCATGCCTACTGGCTGCAGCATAACTTTTCATTGAAAAAAAATGTTGAATTTCATCAACTGTATAACACAACAGTTTGGTCCTACTATTTATACAGGGGAGGAAAAAAAATCATGTACTAAAACATTAATTTCAATGTTCAAGTAACAGTGTACAACACTAATGGCTATGGGAAAGTTGCCTGCCAGCTACAGAGCTACTTATTGAGCGTTTTATTTCTTGCCCCAGCAATTTTCTCTTAAGAAATATGTTCTTGAGGCTGGTTCACTGGCCGTCTTGAAACAGTGCCTTGGAAACTGAAGCACATGACTGACTGCTGCAGTCTTTATTATGTTGGTAATCTTCATCATCATCTTCGTAGCTGCATCTTGAGTTTGAACGTTTACTTTCCGTCATCGGGGTTTCACATACTGTGTCATTAAATTCCTCTGCATTGCACTTCCTTTTCGACGTCTTTCGACGAGGATCTGACTTTGGTTTCTTTGCCTTTTTCTGCCTTGGCGCCCAAACTCTCTGTAGATCAGGTACCCAACTGGTGAAGGAACCAAATCTCCGGGACCTCTCTCTCCTCTCTTGAGCTTCGATTAACTTGCTAGCGTGCTCATCTTGAGTCATTCCCTGTGTGCTTCTGTTGTCATTTTCAAGCTCCTGAAAGGACTCGTCTGCTGATATCGGTTCGCTAATTCTACTATTCTCACCCATTTCATCTTTCTCTGGTTTTTCTTTCAGAGATCTATTGCTGTCCTCACTATTGAGTAAATGAATAGGGAGTTCGTCTTCATCAGCAAATAGCAGCAAATCCATTTTCATATAGATTATATGAACTACATCTTCAAGTGTGTCACTGTACCTGGAAATTCCGGCATTTAAACATTCGTCAATTAGTTTTTTTCATTCCTTTTTAAAACAATGGGGAAACACTCGCACATATGACAAAAGACTTTCAAAATAAAAGAGAATTCATTTAGTGGTCCATGACTGTCACAAGGTGGAATCGACATCGTTTTCTGTTTCACAATAGCCACGATGTTCACAATTTGATCTTTTCATTATCTTTTATACGCCACGATAACATTGTTACAAGGAAGAGATTCCAAAGAAAAAAAGTACTAAACGACAAGGTGTATTTGGTGCAGCTTACAACAAAAAACTAAACTCTGAAAGAAAAAACGATTGTTATGTAAGAGATTATTCAATCAGCTGCAATGCAGAAACGTTATACCTGGCTTTTATGATCTTCCCCACATAATTATCTAGGCTCCAATCACCAAAAAAGCCTCTCTCAAGATGGCACTGAATGGTCTCCAAGAGCAAGCAAATTTGTTTCACGAACTTCTGTTTCATAGACCCTCCAATATGCTCTCCAACCTCAGATTGTAGTATTTCCATCCGAAACAGGATCTGCAATTCATATCTTATGCATATTAAGGAAAAGTGTAAAATCATATGAGCCCAATGTTTACGTAATTAAAAACCAAGTCGCTTCAATTAGTGAAATCAGCAATTAAGCTAGCATACCGTGTACACCATATAGAAAGTTAGAGAGAAAGAAAAAAGAAGATAGCTCAACTAAGCCTTAACATGTGAAAAATAAGGGAAAATGGGAAGGATACTCTCTAACTATCTTTTCCGATGCAGATCCGTCAAACGCCTGAGAGGATGGATCGTTACTTCTACCCTTTGCAATCAAGTCCTTGGGATCCCTCAATAGAAGTTTCAATAATTCAGCACCAAGACGACCACCAGTTGTATCTTGAGATTGTGTGATTGGTATTTGACTCACAGAAGTCGCTTCTGCGTCAAATTTTTTATTTAACCAATATATAGATGAAGTAACAAGCCGCTGAGCCAAAGCTCCCAAGTCTAATGCTTCAGATTCAAGCCCTTGCTGGATCTTATTGGATAAATTACTGAGAAAAGTTTCAGAAGTTTCCGACAGAAAGTCAGCAGCAACCTTATCCTGAATTCTGAAATCCCCGGTTAAGGAATTTTCCCCAGCTGAAGCAGATGGAATGGGTTGTTCACTTTCTTGGCGCAAGCTGGTCAATCTATCATCTATGTGTTTTTGAATCTCCAGGTTTGGCTTGGATTTTTCCTCTAACGCTATGCCACAAAAGCTGGATTTCTTAATCTGCTTCATCCAGCATTTCAGAAATCTCAACTTTTTTGAGTTGCATCCCCTGGCAAAATAGAGATATTCCAATTCTAGCTCAGATTGTTCAAATGCTGCTGCACAGAAGCTATTCCATGTATGGTCCTGGACTTGTTTAAAATTTCTCTTTCTCCGGGTATTTTTCTCATCCCCATCTGAATTTTTAATGGGTTGTGAGGACTCAGCTTTCATCTTTGTACTAATGTTTGCTACATCTACTCCATTCAACTCGTGCACTGTCTTGGACGGGTAGATCTCATCATTTGTTATAAAAAGCAAAGCTGAAGAAACTGTAAACGGCTTTAGGATTCCCGAAAGGGAATTTCCACTTTCATTTGAAAGAGATACCAATGCCCAACAACCCTCCCTGTAGAAGAAACTCAAGAGAATCTGCCAAACGGGTTCAGATTTCCTGGGTACAAAGTCACCCCATTCTCTTGCCATCATTTCTAGAACCTTGTCTGCAAAAAATTCATCAGAACCTTCTTTTTCATCTTTCCTAGGTTTTTTACAAACTTCACCGACAAGGACAGGTTTGGATAGATACCCCTTGAGTTTCTTAAAATCATTGTTCCCGTGCATAGACTTAACCTGGAGTTTACTCATTCCATCACCAAAACTTCCCCATAATTTTTTCTTCAGTTCATTACCTCCTTTACCTGTGATCACAATCTCCGGGATACACATAACATCGTCATCAGACCTATTTACAGGCGAAAGCTTCAAATCAACTAGTTCAAGATCACAACACTTGCACTCCAAAGGCTTCCGGTCAACATCTAGTATCTCAAGACTCAACTGCACATGAAGCTTCTTAAAAGAGTCATTACAACCAAAACTGTTTGGCGAAATCCCAATCCTCGGATAAATCAAACCAAAAGGAACAATAGCTGAACCAAGAACCATAGAATCACTGGAGCAAAAACCCCATCCTATATCCCTAATCCCACTCTCAAAAAACCCAAATCTCGGTTCTGTTTCCTCAATCCCAACTTTCTCACGATCACCGTCCGTTCGAATATCGACCCAACTAAATTGAATATCCCTGCTAACAAACGCCTCATTAACATTTCCAAAGAATCCACAAAATCTCTCACAGAAACTACTCACATTTCCTAAGCATTCGTCATCAATTTCGACATCCAAAAACTCAGACAAAGACTCGAAACAAGCCCGAATTGGCGAAAACAGGACAACCAAATTAGACCTAACCACAACAGGATCACAATTCAAGAGCGTACCGGTCAGGGGGTCCCGGATCACGGGGTCCCAGGCGTAGTCGTGCACCAGCTGCCGCATCGAAGCCGCGAGGCACGAGGCCTGAGGGGAAGAGTCGGCACAGCGACAAGAGGGAAGAGAGGAGCCTAGGGTTTGAGAGAGGTACTCGAAAATGGCGGCGGGGCTGTCGAAGGAGAGAGAGGGAGGGGAATTGGGGACGAAAGATCGGAGCTTGGAGGAGGAGAGGAGAGGAGAGAGAGAGGAGAAGAAGAATTTGAAGGAGAAGAGAGAGGAAGAGAGGGGAGAGAAGGAGAGGAGGGTGTGGGCAGCGGAGAGGAGGGAGGAGAGGAAATTCGATGGGTTTTGGAGATGGAGTAATGGATTCAGATCTATGAGAAGAACTACTCGCTGGGTTTGGCTGTAGTCTGTGATTGGATCGTTTACCATTTTGAGAGAGAAATAGGAGAGAGAAAGAGGAGAGAGAGAGAGATGGTGTTTGAACTGTGGCGGCGGGAATGGAAGCAGAAGACTGAAGAGAGGGGGAGAGGTTGAAGATGGTGGGAACGACGACGTTTTGGAGAAGGAGAACTGGAGATAAAATGAGCGGGAAAATAAAATTGTAAGGAACGAGGACCTCGAGACGATGACGTTGCAGCGCCATGAGGAAATGGGCGCCAAAACAAAAACTCGGCGCGGATTAAAATTCATAATTAGTTATAAAATCATATGGGGGATAATTTGTAATTTAATTAAAGCCCCTTTTTTTGAAGTTTCAAGAGTAAATTTAAATTATCGGTTTACTTTGGATTTACTTTAAAATAAAATAAAGTTGAGCATTTAATATACAAAAGTTTTAATTTAAATTTGTCTTTAAAATTAAACTAAAATAATAATAAAAAGATAAAAAATTATTAAAATAAAGTCTATTAAATTGAATTTAAGCTAAATTAAAGTTTTAATCACATATATAATTTAACTTGATATAAGCTAAATTCAAGCTAAAACGGACATCCAAACGCATAATTAATAAGCTAGAATTTCAAAAGTAATTTTTTTATAAGTGAGAGTTTAGAAGTAACTTTTATAAATGTAATTATATTCATACCCATCAAATTTATAAATAACCACAATTCATTAATATGTTCTTAATAATGACTTTAAAATTATAATTTCAACATAGTTTGATGTTTATATCACGTTAAATTTTATCTAAAAGTGTATAATTTTAATCCATTACCTCAAGTTTTGAAAAAAAAAAAAAGTTTTTAAAATTTCTTGAAAATATTTTAATAATATTTAATTTTATTAAAAAAAAGTGCAGGAAAAATAAACGGAGGGATGAAAATAGCCTAGAAGAATAGCCGATAACCATGGTTGTGAAATGGGTTATTTTGTAAAATCAACATAAGGTCTATTCAGAGTTGCTAACCAATTTCTATCCATGTATGGCTGTTTTGACTAAAATAATAATTACAATTGCCCTGGTGGTTGTGAAAAGCAAGTAATTTTCCAAAATTTGTCCTAGATCTGCCTTGCTTGGATTTGGTTTTCGCATCTTCAAAACTAACTTTTTTTCAATATTTCATCACTTTTTACTATTTACATCTTCAAAATACTACAATATATTTAAAATTTTAAAAATCCATAACTTTATATATACAAGTCTAAATGAGATTAATTTTTTTTAAATTGCATAGAATTTCAAGAGAAACAAAATAATATCCATATTGATATTTTTTTTCTAAAATAATCTTGAAAATTTTATATTTTTTGCACTCCAAACAATTTTTTTCTCTAAGGGGGAGTTTGGGGGAGGAGGCTGGAGATATTATTTTTAGGTTGGAAAAAAGTTGTTTTGAAAAATGTGTTTAGGAGAAAAAACTGTTTGTGGTGAAAAAATAAAAAATTTTAAAAAATTTTTTAGAAAAAAAATGTCAATATGGATATTGTTTCGTTCCTCTCGAAATCCTATGTAATTTAAAAAAAAATATCTCATTTGGACTTATATACATAAAGTTATGAATTTTTAAAATTTGGAGTTTATTATAGCGTTTTAGAGATATAAATAGTGAAAAGTGATGAAATTTTGGAAAAAAGTTAATTTTGGGGGGTTAGAAAACAGTCCTCAAACGGGCCTTAAATACATTTTTCAAAACAACTTTTTCCAACCCAAAAATTTTGTCTCCAGACATCCCTAAACACCCCCTAATTTGCTAACCAGTTATTTTCACTGTGTCAAGAACTGTCATGACTTAAAGATATATTTTAGTGCAATTGCCATGGCGTTTGTAAAATCAAATCATTTATAAAATGTGTTCAAGGTCTATCTAGAGTGGCTAATTGATTATTTTCATTATACTGGGATTATTATGACGAAAGGAATGAAAATTTCTTTAACAGAAATTGTCTCTTTTTTTTTTTCTACAATATATATTTTTACCGCTAAATTAATTTTTCAACAACTAGATGTATAAATATAGATGTTAAAAGTTATAAAAGTTAAACATTTTACAATATATAATATTGCTCCCTCCCAATTATAACTTAGCAAAAAATATTGCTCTTTATCACTATGTCCGTTTGTTTATCTCATTAAATTCACATTATATTTAAACATAATATAATTTTTATCTAAACGTGAAAATATTACATTTAAATACCAATCACATGATATTTTAAATTCAATATAATTATTATTCACCATTCTACCTTTTCTTTTACTTTTACTAATCACATTACACAACTATCTTTTTCTCTATTTTTATCAATCACATAATATATAATGTAATTCAAATATTTTTCATCTAAATACACATTGCATTTAAATACAATGCAAATACTTTTCATCCAAATGTAAATTATATTTAATGTATTATATTCAAATGCAATACGAATATAATGCGTTACCTAAATGCTTTATTAAAATTTTAGTAGTTTGATTTAACTTACATTTGAAATAAATATTTAAAATTTAAAATTTAAAATGGAATTTTGAGATTAAAGTTAGTTGATTTATTAAAAAAACTAATTATAGTTTTTCTTAAATTAAAAATAAAAATAAAAAACAAAACTTGAAAACTTAGGGGGCATTTGGGTAACGTATTGCGTTCGCATTATGTTTTAATGCAACACATTAAATGTAATTTGTATTTAGATGAAAAGTATTTATATTGTATTTGAATACAATGTGTATTTGGATTAAAAATATTTAAATTGTGTTGTATGTGATGTGATTGATAAAAGTAAAGAGAAAAAAAAAAGAGAGAGAAAGATGATGTGTGATGTGATTAGTAAAAGTAATAAAAAAAGTAGAATAGTGAATAGTAATTGTATTGTATTTAAAATGTAATGTGATTGATTTTGAATGCAATATGTTTACGTTTAAATAAAATTACATTTCATTCAAATGCAATGCAAATGTAGTGTTTTAAACAAATGCATTAAATGTAATTTGTATTTAGATGAAAAGTATTTGCATTGCATTTGAATACAATGTGTATTTAGATTAAAAGTATTTAAACTGTATCGTATGTGATGTGATTGATAAAAATAGAGAGAGAAAAAGGGTGTGTGATGTAATCAGTAAAAGAAGAATAGCAAATAGTAAATGCAAAATTACATTTCATTCAAATACAATGCAAATATAGTGTTTTAAACAAATGCATTAAATGCAATTTGTATTTAAATGAAAAGTATTTGTATTGCATTTGAATACAATGTGTATTTGGATTAAAAGTATTTAAATTATATTATATATGATGTGATTGATAAAAGTAGAGAGAAAAAAAATGAGAGAGAAAGAGAATGTGTGATGTGATCAGTAAAAGTAGTAGAAAAAGTAGAATAGTGAATAATAATTATATTGTATTTAAAATGTAATGTGATTGGTTTTGAATGCAATATGTTTACGTTTAAATTACATTTCGTTCAAATGCAATGCAAATATAGTGTTTTAAACAAATGCATTAAATGTAATTTGTATTTAGATGAAAAGTATTTGTATTGCATTTAAATATAATATGTATTTAGATAAAAAGTATTTAAATTGTATCGTATGTGATGTGATTGATAAAAGTAGAGAGAGAAAAAAGGAGAGAGAATGAGGGTGTATGATATAATCAGTAAAAGTAGAATATTAAATAGTAATTGTATTGTATTTAAAATATAATGTGATTGGTTTTGAATACAATACTTTTACGTTTAAATAAAAATTACATTTTATTCAAATGCAATACAAATATAGTGTTTTAAATAAATGTGGTATTTGGCGTGATTTCCAAATCCCTTATTAATCATGATTATCCGTATTAAATGCGTTTAGTGTACAATATAAAATTATACCTCATCAGATTTAAAACCATTGAGAAATCATGGGGCGTTTGATAAACGTATTGCATTTGTATTGCATTTGAGTGCAATGTATTGAATGTATTTTGTATTTAGGTGAAAAATATTTATTTTATATTTGAATATAATGTGTGTTTAGATGAAAAGTATTTTAATTATATTTTAGAATTGAAAAGTTAATATAATTGGTAAAAGTAGATAGAAAAGGTGAGATGGAGAGAGAATATAACGTGAATAGAGAAAAAAAACTTATTTTTAAAATATTTTAAAATAATAAATATATTTAAAGTATTATTAAAAAATATCGTATTTAAATGTAAAATTTTTATATTTGAATAAAAATTATATCACATTTAAAGATAATAAAAACATAAACATGTAAACAAAGATCTTATATTATAAATAATAATTTTTGTAAAAGAAGAAATCATAACCATTAAAAAAAAAAAAGTTTTCCCTCGAACCTTTTTCTGGATTGGGTTGGGTTGGGTCCCACCACCAACTTCCCAATCTATTACGCGCGACACTGCATTCCCAAATTCAAAGACTGGGAAGGAGAAGAAGGAAGAAGATAATACAGTAGTTTTCATAGCAAACTTTCACTAAAAATGAAAAATAATTAAAAAAACCAACAAAACTTTGTCAATTCCCAGTCTTAATCTGATTCGAAAAACCCCTTCTTCCCCGGTTCACAAAATCATCATTTCAATCACACAATTCCGAATCGAAAAAACCATGTCCTCGTATGTCTTCTCCTTCACACCCCCTTGTTCAATTCCTTCAAAATTTCCCTCTCTTTGCCCTTCCGTTTCGCGAAAGTTCCCTCCTTTCTGCAAACCCTTGGCTCGCTCACCGAGGAAGCTCCGGTTCCGAAGTTGCTCGTCGAAGTCGTCGGAGGCGGAGGAGATGCCGTCGCCGGAGGACGAGTGGCTGAAGAAGCTTCCGGACAAGAAGAAACCACTGTACTCACACAGCCTCCCTTGCATTGAGGCGTGGCTGAGGAGTCTTGGGTTTTACCAGAGCAAAGAGGACAGGGCTGTTTGGCTGATCGAGATGCCCGATTGGCACGGCCAGCTCTCGCTTGATGTCACCGATTTGTACATAAGGTCCGTTTTTTTTTTCTTCTAATTTTTGATCCTGGGTTTTTACAAGTTTTGTGTTATTGGGATTTTCTGATTGTTCATTTGGTCGGCATTTAGATATTCAAAGGTCGTCAATTTAGAAGTTGAACTTGGTTTTGTGTGCTACATTGAGTTAGATTTCGTTTTCTTTAGCCTCTCTTTAGTGTTTAGAGGTTTAGAAGCAAATTGCTTTCATATACAACTGAAAGTGGGGTTTTTCATTTCTGGACTTTGTTCATCTTCCATTGGAAGTAACTCTTTATCAGACTGACATTGTGGGCTAATTAAAAAAAAAAAAAAGGGAAGTTCGTGCTTTTATGCGCATTTCAGTCAGGTTTGACGAAAGCAGTTGTTGAATGGTAGTAGTTTAATTCTCATGTTCAAATGACCTGGCTATTCTCTAAAGATTCGTTTCGGAATTGGGATAGGACTAAATGATATAATTTCCATTTCTCCCTTCTAAATGAGAGAGAGAATGAGAAAGGGCGAGCCTTTAAAGCGTTAAAAAAGTTTCACTCTATTAGCCCTAATGCATCACATAAATGGTGTTTTATTTGGACATCTCAGCCATGTCTACCTTGTTCAAGGCCTTGACATCTCCCTTTAAAATTCATTTCATCTGTTTCAGATACTAACTGCGCGTTTGACACAGGTATCTTAAGAGTGGACCTGGAAATCTCGAGAAGGACGTGGAGAGGAGATTCAGTTATGCACTAAGCAGAGAAGATATCGAGAATGCCGTGCTCGGAGGACCTTAGGGACATAGACTTGTTCTCTGCTAGAAGGTCAGAGGTCAAGATTTTTACTAACTTTTTTTTTTTTTTGAATGGAATTAGTTGCATAGTGTGAATACACTGCTTTCTGCTGTTTTTAGAATTGCCGTTCTTATTTTTTGTCAAAAAATTTCTCCTCTCTCTGGTACTATAGTCTCCTTGTTTTTCATCAAATTTTGTTTTACATGAATGCTCCCGCATACAAAACGGGAGCGCTTTTGTGTTTTATATGAACAGACTACAATTGATACAGTGGGGAAATTTTTCCTTTCGAAACAAGGAAACATCGTGTTTCCAACACAGCCAAAGGCATCGAGTGACCGGGAATATGAAATTTTAATCTAATCAAGCTCTTCACCAGTCTCTTTGACATTCATTTTTTATTGCAAGTCTTTTGTGATTGCACTCCCGTTGGTACTCAAGTGAGGGACTGGGCTGTGAAGATTTTAGTACCATCGTCAATTTGAATCAGCCGACTGTGAATGAGACCAGTATTCCTTGACCAGTTTCCCAAAAAGGGAATCTTCTCTCTTCATTAACTCCATTGGTTCGTCATACTCGACTACTTGTCCTGAAACAACAAAGTTAAAATATTTGCTTAAAAACTTTTGGGCAAGCATGAAACTCAAACATGAAGCACAAAAAATCAAAAGATAAATAAAATTGTAAGTGGGTTTTGCGGAACACATATGGTTTGTTTACATGAAAATCAAAGCAGTGAAATTAACTTACCATCGCTCATGGCAAGAACCATCGTGCAATCCATTACGGTGGGTATCCTGTGAGCGACTGTGATCACAGTGCAATCTGCAAATTCAGTTCTAATAGTTTTCTGCAGAATCATGTCGGTTGCATTGTCGATGGATGCGGTTGCTTCATCGAGCACCAATATCCGACTTCTCCTCAAAAGAGCTCTTCCCAGACAGAACAGTTGTCTCTGTCCCATACTCCAATTTGTTCCATCATCCACAACTGAAAACAAAGAGCGGGTTATTTTTTGCCAATTGAAAGAAAATCTGCATAGCCGATTCTTAAAATTGTCAAAACGTTACCTAATGAGTCTAATCCTTTTTCTTTCTCCTGAACAGCTTCTCTGAGCTGGCACTTTCCAAGAACCTTAAAAATCATAACAAGATTTCATTAGCGTCCAATTAGCCCAGAACTTTATAGCCGTCAAAAGCCTTTAGTTCAACTAGAATTTTAAGATCAGTTACCTCCCATATTTCTTGGTCGGCGTGTTGAGATAAGGGGTCCAAATTGTATCTCACAGTCCCATTGAAAAGAGTGGGATCTTGAGGTATTATTCCGAAACGTGACCTCAGATCATGAAGTCCAATTGTGGAGATGTCAATGCCATCTACTATGATCTTCCCGCTGGTTGGTTCGACCAGACGAAACAAAGCTCCGATTAAAGTAGTCTTCCCACTGCCAGTCCGACCAACTATGCCAATCTTGTGCCCTCCTGCAAATGTGCAGCTGATTCCACGAAGAACAAGCGGTGCATTCGGCCTATATCTGATCTGTTTTCCACATCAAAAGTCTCAGTACAATGCCAATTTCCCTTTTTGCTTTTTAAACAGGGCTAGAGACATATTTTGATACTAAGTCAAAGATTACTTTACCTGCAAATCTCGTATCTCTACTTTACCCGCATTGGGCCAACTAGCCTGGGGACGATTTTCTTCAATCACTTCGGGTGCTTCACTAGGTACGAACATGTATTGGTTGAGTCTTTCTACCGAAATGATGTAATTTGCCAAAGTGCATTGGTTTTGAATAGAAAATACAAGGGACATGTTCAATGAAAGGCCATAAGAAAGAGCCATCCCAATAAATCCTGCAGTAACACAAGTAATTTTCACATACATTGGGCCATTTTTCTCCAAAAGCTATTCAAAGCTTATTTCAATGTTAGTGTAAGAAATTAGATAAAGTGCACTTAATTAAATAAAAAAAAAAAGGCAAAATAGCAGGTACTGACCTGAGCTAAACGTATCTGGTGGAAGGAGGACCATGCAGAATGCTGCAGAAGCAAGAACTGTTGCACTGAGTGTTTCTAACCTTTGGATTAGCCATTCATTTGCTGTAAAACTGTGAAAAAAGGGACTGGCATTTATGTCGATAAGTTCGAGGTTCTTCATGAAGAACCTTTCTTCATCCTCAAAGGCTCTAATCGTTACCACTCCTGCCACAGACTCAGCAAGATGGTTCGCTACAAATGACTTTGTTGTGCCGTTGATCCGCATTAGCTCTTTAGCCGTTTTGAAGTAATATTTCTGTTGATAAGAAGCAGTGACATTCATCACTCTTGCTTGTTTATAAAAAAAACTAAACAAAAGAACAAAAACCTTTCTCAAAAATAACATTACCTGTAATCTAAACGCCAGATAAACCGTTGGTAAGGAGACAAACAAGACTTGCCAGGTGATTACAGCTAAAACTCCGAGATTTGCAAAAGCATTTAGAGAAGCCCCAACGGCAAACATTAAGGCAAATGGGACATCAAGATCAACTATACTGAGATCAACTGAAACCTACATAGGAACAAAGAAACACAGAAATGTTAGTTCAAATTAATAAACGAGTTTTCTACCTTGTAACCGTATCTTGGGTTTTAGATTCATACTCGGCTAAGTATCCTTCCCAAAGGTGTGGAATCATAGAATGACATGGGTGCTCGGAAAAGGGAATTTATTAGTTGCGAGAATAGAGACTTTGATGATTCAAGACCCAAGGCAACCACGGCAAAGGACCTGGTAAGCAAAAACACTGCTGAGACAAGTCCGACCACCAAGTAAACCACAATCAATCGCAGCGTGCTGACGTTAGGATCATCGACTTTAGCAGCCATCCAAGAGTTCTGAGTTATCTGACACAACACAAATATAAGGTGAGACAGCACGCCCATGGGGAAGCTCAAGTAGCCTTTGTTCTGATTCAGGTATTGCTTGTAAGGCTTGAGCCCTGTGTCTCCCATTTCTCTTTCTTCTTGCTTAATCAGTTGATCACCTGTTGACGCTTTAAATTTCTTATCTTCGTAGCTCTTCTTGATCTCTTTACCAGATGTTATGTGTTCCTTGGCAGGACTTATGTTCGCAAGCCTTTCAGAACCGGCAGTCTCTTTGTGTGCATTCACAAGATCCTGAAATTCTTGGCTCGAGGACAGTAACTGATGGTAGGGAGCTGCTTCTACGATTTCCCCGTCGGACATTAACTGTCAACAAAATAATATGTTAAACATAGATATTGTGTTCAGCTGACAAACAACATCACTAAAAACTCTAAATAGTTATATAATCAGCTGATCTCAAGTTCTCTTGAATTAGAAGTAGACTAACCAAAACAGAATTAAAGGCCGGCAAGAAATCAACTTGATGGGTCACTAGCAGGACAGCTTTCTCTGAAAGTGCTTCCATAACATATTCCTGCGGAAAAGTTTGAGAAGATTTCACTTAAAGCTAGAAAACAAGAGCGATGACACCGAAGTTGTTAGGTTAGTGTGATTACATTAAATAAGCTGGTAGCAGTATGTGCATCAACGGCACTGAATGGATCATCCAAGAGATAGATATCGGCATTCTGATAAAGTGCGCGAGCTAGTTGGATTCGCTGTTTCTGACCACCACTCAGATTTACTCCTCTCTCCCCTATTTCAGTCAGGTCGCCATGAGGAAGCAATTCAAAGTCCTTCACCAGTGAACATCTCTCGAGCGTTTCTCTGTATCTCTGACCGTCCATAGGGGAGCCAAACAAAATGTTGTCCTGTATTGTGCCGGTCTGAATCCATGCTGTCTGAGAAACATAGGCAATCTTTCCATATACATGAATCTGTAAAGTCAAATTTGTTAGAAGCAAGCTGATAATCATTAGTTTATTTCACAAAGAAAAGATGGGACAGAACCTACGTTTCCTTTAACGAGTGGAACTTCACCGAGAATTGCTAAAAGAAGGGTAGATTTCCCTGAGCCAACTTCTCCGCATACAGCCACCTTTTCTCCAGGGCGAACCTCCAAATTTATGTTTCTCAATGTTGATTTTGTTAAATTCTCTTCCCATGAGAAAGCAGCAGACTTAATAGAAACGGCTTTGTTTAAACTCTGTGGGTCGCCCTTTTGTCGAACCCTTGCAGTCTGCAGCTCTGGCGCCTCGAGGAACTTTAGAATACGTGCGAATGCAACATTTGCTTGAATCACCACCCCAATAACATCAGGTATAGACCTAATAGGGTCCTGAACAAGGCGTAGGGTCGCCACAAAAGTGAAGACATTATTGGCATGAAGAGGAATTTCGAGAAAATAGCATGCTCCAAAGGTTGCAGCCGAGACCAAAAGAGGCGATGACCAGAAGAGAAAGGAATTATACGTTTTTCGCATCTGCACTGCGTATAACCATTTCTCTTCCACCTTCCTCAGAGTTTCTATGACTTTCTTGAAATGAGTTTCCCACGCGTATAATTTGAGCACCTTCATGTTCACAAGAGCCTCGGTGGTAGCCTTTAATCTCTCATCTTGTGCCGTCATAAGCTTAGTCTGAAACTTGTGCTGCAATTTAGCGAGCGGCATGTTGCAAATCACGGTTATTACTATAGCCACCAAGGCTGCTATTGTGGCTAGTCCGACTGCACGGATAAGAATCACCAACGCAATGCAGAGTTGAAGGCTAGTTGTCCAAATTTGATGGGACCAAAATGGGAATTCTCCAATCCTATACGCATCCACAGTCACATAGTTCATTATCTCCCCACTGGAGTGGTTTAACTTCGCAGCATTCGACAATCTCAATTGTTTCTTGTATATGGCCGCGGTGAGCAAAGACCGTACTTTCACGCCAATGAGTCTGCTTCTGAAGTACCACTGTCTTTGTGATAATGATTCAAGGATCTTCGAAACAAAAAGCGTTAAGGCCAACACGAAACCTTCGTACTTAAAACTCTGCTGCCCCTCAGCCACCAAAATGAAGGCATTTAGGAGCAAAGGACCAGCAGAGAGAGTCAACACCTTTAGTAAAGCAAAGAACCCGGATATGAAAATCTCTTTCCAGTGGCACAAAACAATGGTCTTCAACATTGACGGTTGAGAAGAAGGATCCTTCTGTTTCTGCTTTTCCAGTTGCTCCAAGAACTCCATATAGCAACTTTCGGCTCTATCCGCTTCTTGCAGCTTCGGAATATCTTCATCTTCGAGCGTTTTTTTGCTACCCCTTTTCATCAGCGGGTTCAACCACCAAAAGGACAGTTTGTTTAAATATCCAGCTTTGGCGAACGGGGTAACAAATTCGCCTTCATCGACGCCATCAACCTCGCCAGTCAAAGGCGCATAAAGACCATTGTGAACATTACTCTCATCACTAGTCTCCACATGTTTAGATCCCTTGTAGGCACACAAGAGCAACAAGATCGCCCCTGGGAGAGCCAAAACATCAAGAACCATCTTAATTGTAAATTCTTGGTTCAAAACCGCGGCGAACGAGGACATAACACAGACGTATCCCGCAAACAAGGCTGCGAGAATCGACAACAGACGGACAGGCAGTCTCGGAAGCTGCCTCACCTTGATGCTCACTGTCAAGCCCACAAACGACCAAGTGAAGCCTTGAATAAGTGTCATTAGCCACCATTTAAAAGGCAAAGCAGTGTGGGATTTCCTCAGCTTCTCTTCCAAAATCCAGACTCCCAGGAACAAGTAGAGAAGCCCGAGACTGCCGTTTAAGACGGCGGAGAATATTTGCAAAGTGGAACAGCCATGAAAAAACCGAACCGGGATGTGAACAGATTTTGAGGACGTTTTGCGAACGAGGGTGAACAACAGCATGGCCAAAAGCACAACATCACAGCAGATTATCAAAGCGTGGTTGGTGCACGATGAAGGATGATTTAGAATTTCTGATAATGAAAAACCAGATTCGCCACAGAACTCTATCCATATATTCTCCATCATCATCTTCAAATATACATACATATATATATGTATGTATGTATATGTGTATTTATATATCTACTTTTCCTTCACTCTTCAAGGCTTCAACTCTGGCTGCATTAATTGAACAGATACATAAGATAAAATTATCTGTCTGTTAATCTTAAACAAACCCAGAAAAAAAAATCATCAACAACAACAACAACAACCTATACAGTGGAAAACATATATATATATATGCGATATATGTATATACATGATGGTCACGTACCTGAATTTGCCTAAGAACAGGATATTCCTCCTATTCTTAAGGCCAAATCAAGCCAATATTAGTTTCAACGAAAGAGGAGCGAAGCAGGTGTTCCTTCTTAAAAATGCCTGGGAATTAGAATAAATTTAAAAAATAATTTAAAAAAAATTAGAAAACCGCTTTCGTATACAGAACTTGGAGTACGCGACAGTGACGAGATCTCGATCAAACAAATCGTCTAACATATTAAAATAAATACTTAAATAAAACCTAGAACGAATAAATAATGCCAAGATCACGTGGATATTAAAATAAAAGGAAAGACATCCTCGACAGAATCACATTGACTATTTAAAAAAAAAAATGAAAAAAGAAAAAAAGAGAAGAAGAGGAAGAATTCGAAACAAAATTGAATTACTAGACTATTGGACAACTGTTACAATAATAGACCAATATTATCTTAATTTTTTTTCCATCTTGATAAATTATTATTTAAAAAATAAATAAAAAAATTATCACTAACCAGCAATTGTGAACGGTCCAGATAGTTAGTCTTGTTTGCCGGCTTTCGTCGGGGTCACTTTAAATGCTAAACCACCCACAGGATGAGCAATATATACGTAATATATGTTGTCAAACATATATATATATGTGTGTGTGTGTTTTTTTCGTAAAAAACGAGGTTTATATGGTATATTAGTTCTTCATTAGAATGAAAATGTTCAAATTTGATCTGGAAACTAGTTTCGCTCTTTCTCTCTCTAGGTGTTTGCAGAGAGAGACCGAGGTTTTGAGTCTCCTTGACAGTAAAGTTGCATTTATAGCAAATCCAACGAGTTTTCGGCCTGTTTCCCTGCTGGGATGGTCCAATGGGACAGGTGCCAATGTCGTCACGGCTCACGTTTGTGCGTTCTCGTGGCCACATTTACGCGCACAAAATTTAGCGTTTGGTTTTGTTTAGGTTATTATTATTATTATTATTATTCTATTTTTATTTTAAAGAATGCACAAAAATTTTGATAAAAATTGCGACATGTGTCCCTGTTTTCTTTTCTACGTGGACTTTCGTGCCCATTTACCTTTTTTTCTATTCTCAAATTGTTTTTTAAAACAACAAAGTTTAGAATTTTCAATATAATAATGCTCAAAACTTCATCATTAATTTTGATCATCAATTTTCGTAATATTGATTTATCAATACAAGTTTTTAATTTTAAAAAGCCATCAATAATAATAATAAAAGACAATTTATATATTACGAATGCATTTAAATCACCATTTTTGAAATGAAATTTTAAGATTGAAATTAATTAACTTTTTAAAATTTAATTAAAATTTTTATTAATTTAAGAAAAAAAGACAAAAATAAACCTATAAAGTTTGGTTTGGAATATAGATCCATACGCAGTGTAACTTATGTTGGTACTTAAGATCCATTTGAGGGGATATTTAGAGTTAGAGTATTAAAGATATGTTGATAGAGTCAAATTGAGTTTTGAACATATGCATTTGGTTGGAAAAAAAAAACTGTTTTAAGTGAAAAAATACAAAAACTTAAAATATATTTAGAAAAAAATATCAATATAAATTTTGTTTCATTTCTCTCGAAATTCTATGTAATTTAAAAATATATATAATATTTTGATTTGAAATAACAAAGTTAAAGACTTTAAAGTTTGAGTTTAAAAGAGATTTGGAGATATGCATAGTAAAAAGTAGTCAAAAAAATTTAGAAAAGTGTTTTGGAAACACTCCTCCAAACGAGCCATAAATGCTATGTTTGGCAAGAGAGATGAATAATAAAAAAGAATGAAGAATATCATATCCAGGTGAGGAAAATGCCAATGAATGAGACAAATTTTCTCTCTTCTTGTTTAGAAGAAAAGAAAGAAAAGAGAAAAAAAAAAATTGTCTACCCTAATAAATGTTTACCCTTCTATAAATTAGAACATAATGATAGAGTTAAATCAAAATATTTGTCTTACAACCCACTTTTTTGTTAAACTTTTTCCTTTTCTCTTTACAAAGTTGGAAGGTTAAAATATGATGAGTTCCATGAATTTAAAAATTTCTCTTCTTCTATTTTTCATCCTATTAAACACCCTAAGATTTCATTTTTCTCTTTAAAATCCATTCTTCAACTCTCTCTCTCTCTCTCTCTCTCTTTACACTCCAATAAATATAGGTTAAAAGTTTAGATTAGAGTTAGCCAAAAAGCTTAGATTTCCATCAGTGTTGGTGTCGTGGTGGCCTTCGGGGAATTACCAAAACGTAGAAATTGAAATAATGGTTCCTTTTTTGAGCTTTAAGAAAACAACAAAGAAACCCAACAAAAAACGTGGTAATTCAATCATTGGTAGCACTGCCATTACTATTGATTATATGTTTGTTTGGATTCTGTATATCATGATTGATGTTGAGCAAAGAATGATGTTAAACAACGTATTTAGTGTGTTATTTGGTAGAACTAGTGGTAGATTAGTGAACCAGCTTTGAGCACAAAAACTGATAAATTTAAAAAAAAAATCATGTTTTGATGATCTTTCTCTTTTGATTCGATCTTTGCGAGCAACTTTTCTCCCCCCTCTCTGTCAAACAACATATTTAATTAATATCACATAATTATAATAGAATCAATAGAAAGTATATCTATGTAGAATTAATATAATTTAATATAATAAACAATTTAAATCAGAGTCCTACAAAGTAAGTAAAGTATTTTTATAATGCGTTATCATAAATTCTCACAATTTTCTTTTATAGACTTTTCTCCCCCTCTTAAAGTAGACAGATCCAAAGTGACTCCTAATTGTATTATTGTACTGTATTTTTGTGTAAACTTTTCTCTTAATGTTGACAAGTAAATAATTAATTAGATTCTTTGATATTAGTTTTAAAAAATATCACGCTACATTGAATAATAACCAATCAGAAGAATTGACCAAAAAAAAAAAAGGAACAAGAAGCTCAGAGACAGTAGTCTCGTTTGGAAACCTTTTTTGAATGATTTTCACAGTTATTGAAATAATCTTTTTTTGAACCTTTTTTTTTTTTTTTTTGCATTCACATTTGTTACCTAAAAAGAAAAAAAAAAATTCAACTTTATAAAGGAAATGAAAAATCTATGAAGTTGTTTTCTCTTTTTTTTTTTTTTTTTTCATTTTTTAGGGTTTATAAACTAAATATATATTTATAAAAATATATTAAATACTTTTCACTTTTTTTATACGCAAACCAATCTCTTAAATATACAACCAAGTAGTGATTATAATGATAATATAATATTTGACTTCACTTAAAAGGAAAATTTGAAACCCATCTTAAATTAAAAAAAGATAAAAACAACCAAACACAACTTTAATATCATTTTCAAAAAAGGTTTATTTTTATTTTTATACCAAAATTAAAATCATTTTACTCTCAAACGGTCCTACATTCCCTTTTAAATAATTAAGATGACAAGAGAAAAAAATATAACCAAGCAATTTTAAAGGTCAGATATCCGCCAACCCTCCTAGATTTTGGTTGTCCTAGCATAAAGGTAACATGGCACATAACTCATAATAATGACATATATATGGGACATCTTTATGGTCCTCCCATTAAAAAGAAGTAGACCACCGTTCAGATTTGAATAAACGTTCAAGATCATGAAAGGGGGTGGTGAGCTTCTTTTAGAAATTTGGTCGGCTTGTGAAGCCAATTAATGATGCAATTACTACATCGATATTGTGTTTTGGTCGGGTGTGTGAGACAGACTTGCACCAGTGTGTGACAATAGTTTTTTATTGTGAACGGTTGCATTTAATGTACCGATATAAAAATGAAATTTTTAAATTAAAATTTGTTAACTTTTTAAAAAATAATTATAATTTTTGTTTGTTTTTTTTAGTCTAAACCGGATAGTCAAAAGGCATGCTATATATATGTGTCCATAATATCATTTGTTGTTCTACATTATCTAGACCCGTGTATCTGGTAGAATTTACTAGGCATGTCAGTTTTTGAATAAGTTAAATGTTCAACATTATTTTTCTGTTGAGATGATGGGATTTATTAGTTATATGAAATAATAACCCCAAATTATTAGTTTTTCTTGATAATGACCATATCCATATAATAGTGGCGTTATTTGGCGACTGTTTGGCACGTAAATGTTGCAATATTTTGATTCCCACGAACGTTTGGGTATAATACCTAAAAATTCTGTAAAGCATCATGACTAGAATTAATGGAGTTGGTATTTGTGATTGTTAATTTAATCTTAACCAAGAAATGCCGATTTTCAGTATTATTGCAACATCATTATTGTAAAAGTAGATTATCCAGATCACCAATTAAGATATGACCCAAAAAATAGTGATCAAAATGTGTTTTCAAGTAATCTTATGCTTCTAAAAGACACCAACAAATAAGTCAACAGATACATCATCTATAAGTCAATACTCAAATGCAATGCATTAATGATGGAGGTGTCTACTAACCAAAGATCTTTAATTCCCCTACCCAATTTTTAAAAATTGGATATTTTGTTTTTACCCTTTGTAAATGTTTAAAAAATTCTAGTTAGATAAATGGTGTTTGTGCCTTTATTCAAATAAAATATGTTGTTATGCATGTTTTTTTTTTTTTCCAACTAAAATTTCTAATTATGCTCTCCTTCAATAAAAATTTTATTCATTGTCTTCTGGTGCCCTGGTATTCGGAAAAGTTTTATGGCATCACCGTTGTCATATATCACACGCTAATCAACATGTCTTTCACTTGAACATTTTTTTGGCATGTTCACTGCTTCTAAATATGCGACTATTGCACTGATTTTGATCTTGATTCGCCGTACCGTACGTTTGTCCTTTTAGAATTGCCTTCATACTCGATGTGTCTTGGTCGGTTTACTAGGTACGTGAACAGTTGAATTATTGTTGCCGTCAAAACTTTATTTTTTTCAAATAAAAAGCTTGATAATTATAATCTCATCATCGCTTTAATTTTTAGCCTAATAGACGAAATTTAATTCCCTAAATATTATTGTTGCTACCAAAACATACTGCTTAGATAATGCTACAAGAACAAACCCTTCTGGTTCACATTAATCAATAGTTAGTACATGCTTTGACATTTTAATGTTGATATGCAGCTTAATATCTTATCCTTTTTATGATTGAAACTTTTATCACAATAATCTAAATATCAAGAAAAATTATTTTTTAACTGTTAATTTAGTTTTTTAAACATTTATTCATAAATATTCACTTTAAAAAGTTTACAAACATATAACGTAAAACTGTTTCAATTATAGAATAATCTATCAAAAATTAATGATTTTTATAATCGTTAATTTATAATACTGTAAAATAGAAGATTTTATTGTGAAAATTTTCAAATATTTAACCTCCTCCACTATACAAATCTCGTAATATTAAGTACTCATGTTGAATAATGCTCATTTTCCCCGTTCGCAACATATTTACCAACAACTAGAAGCTATTCTTGCACTTATATCTAGGGCTTTGTTGTCGTTTTTAATCTCATTTATTGCGCTTGTCAGTTTACGGGCATACATTAAAATTCTGTGATATGACTCTGCGGGGCCATTCTGGAACGTATATATTTGCATTAGTGCCTTTAATTTTTCGTTTTTGGTAGGTAAGGGATCCACCAGCTACACGACTACAATATTACTATCTTTTTTTTTTTTTTTGATAACGTTGTCTTTACATTTTTTTTTAATAGAATTCAATATGAGATTATGGTTATACTATTATATTTGTAACTATCGAAATTTATTATTAAACAACATGATTAATCTTGTTTACACTTTTTATGATGTGTAATACTAAATATACATTTTTAAATATTTACTTAATTTTAATTTAAAAAAAACAATTCTTATTGATATTCCAAACATGATAATATATTTTCATCGATGAAAGACTCCAAATTAAATATATTCAGGTCATGAATGAGGATTAAATCCTCTCATCTAATTTTAATATATTAAATAATCACGTCCAATTAATTGTATTATAATACATCATTGAGATGGTGTTTGGTGCATGAGTTTATTTTGAATTCAATTGTACTTTACGATTGGTTAATTTTTTATCTTTTTTAAAAACAAAAATTATAATTAATTATTAAAAAATCAACTATATTTAATCTAAAAATTATATTTTATTTCAAATTTAATTCGTATACCAAATACTCTAAATATTAATACGTGTTTAATAAATGTATTATATTTATATTGTATTTAAATATAATTAAAAAATATATTTTATATTTAAATAAAAAGTATTTAATTTTTATTTAAAAAATATATATATTTAGATAAAAATATTTGAATTATATTTTAAAATTAAAGAAAGGTGCAGTGAGTAAAAATATATATTAAAAAAAAGGGGTAGTGTGAGAAATACGGAAGGTTATTATAAGCTCACGAAGGACGATGAGAACATGCAAGTTAGCTGTCAAAGCGGTACGGATCTGCCAATTATCCCCTTACAATTAAAAGTTGGTTAATTTATTATTATTATTATTTTTCCTTTCTACATAGTTTCTTCTTTTGGTTAAAGATTTTACTGTATAATTTATATACTGACATATAGTGTACGTCTCTAAGATCGTGTAAATCCACGTCAAAAGCAATATTATAACACAAAAAATTGTGCAAGTGCCTTTAAATATATGCAAATCACCAAGAACTTATAATTTGGCCATCTGATATTGAAATAGTAAAACTTCCTGCAACCAAATTAATTAACCATGATGTTTTCATGACAGCTACAATATATAGAAAGATTATCTTATCAAAAAAATATATATAGAAAAATTAATATATATTCGAGTCCGAAGTAGTATTGTATAAGCGTACGTATTACGATTAGGACTTGCGTTATCTAGAGATTCACTGTCTCACTTATCTGAATTACATGCCTTTATTCCTACATATATTTAGCTAAAACAAAATGTCACTGCTGTATACCATATTCAACAATATATACAGAAAACAAACGGATGGACTTGAATGAATTTTGATAAAGTTAATGTAACAACTTGAACTGTACTGAAAGTCTCTCTTTTATTTGTGACTCTTAGGATACGTTTGACAAATGTTTTTTAGTGTCGTTATATTTAAACACAATGTAGTTTTATATCAAACGTAAAGTTTTACATTTAAATACAATTTTTTTTAACAGTGTTACGAAAATAATTACTATTTAAAAGTTTTTTAAAATAATCACATCAACTTTTTTAACTCTAGTTTTTTATTGTTATATTTATTAATCATATCAACTTTTCAGCTTTAAAATACTTTTCATCCAAACACATATTTTATTCAAATACAAAATAAATATTTTTAATCAAATATAATATTTAAAAAATAAACTATATTTAAACATAATTAAAACATAAAAATTTATAAAGAACTTTCGCAAACTGACCAACAAAAACGAGAGAGAGAGAAAGAGAGAGAAGGAAAAACCTAAAGACAAAAGACAAAACGAAACTTGAGAACTTAGACATGTGGAATAGAAGGAATTTTGGATTGACTTTTTTATAGGCGGACGTGTTAAAAATTGACACGTTGCTGATCGGTAGGACCAAGTGACAACTTGTTTCATAGTCTTTATTAATTAACAACATCATTCTCTGCGGAATAGGTTGCTGATCACGACTTTTTAAAATAATAATAATGATGATGACGACAATAAATAAATAAATAATATTATTACTGTTAATATTATTATTTTTAATAAATAATAAAAAACATGGCAATTGGTGTTAATTATCTCTTTTTTTTTTTTTTTACATCCTTTATACACTTTATTAACAAATCAGAAATGATCTGGTTAAATTATATTGAAAAGGTGTATCCAATTTTACACAGATAATATAGATCTAACATAACTAAAAAAAAAAGTCAATTTTAAGTATTATTACAACATCATTATTGTAAAAGTAGATTATCCAGATCACCAATTAAGATATGATCCAAAAATAATGATCAAAATGTGTTTTCAAGTAATTCTATGCTTCTAAAAGACGCTAACAAATAAGCCAACCAGATACATCATCTATAAGTCAATACTCATAAGAAATGCATAAATGACAAAGGTGTCTACTAACCAAAGATCTTTAGTGCCCCTACTCAATTTTTAAAAATTAAATTAAATTTTATTTTATTTTTATCCTTTGTAAATGCTTAAAAAATTCTAGTTAGAAAAATGGTGTTTGTGCCTCTATTCATGTAAAATATGTTGTTATGCATTTTTTTTTTACACTAAAAATTCTAATTATGCGCTCCTTCAATAAAATTTTTATTCATTTTCTTCCGGCGACCTGATATTCGGAAAAGTTTCATGGCATTAACGTTGTCACATCTCACTTGCTAATCAACATGTCTTTCACTTGAAAATTTTTTTGGCATGGTCAGTGCCACTAAATACACGACTATTGCACTGATTTTCATCTTGAATTCGCCGTACCGTACGTTTGTCCTTTTAGAATTACCTTCACACTCGAAATGTCTTGTTCGGTTTATTAGCTAGAGTGCTAGACGTGGTACTTGAACAGTTGAATTATAGTTGCCGTCAAAGCTTTTTTTTTTTTTTTTTTATAAATAAAAAGCTCCAATAATTATAGTCTCATCACCGCTTTAATCTTTAACTTAATAGACGAAATTTACTTCCTCAAATATTATTGTTGCTATCAAAACTTGCTGCTTAAATAATTTACATGCTACAAGAACAAACCCTTCTGGTCTACATTAATCAGTAGTTAGTACATGCTTTGACATTTTAATGTTAACATGCAGCTTAATACCTCATTCTTTTTATGATAGTAACTTTATCACAATAATAAAAATATCAATAAGAATTATTTTTTAATTATTAGATTAATATTTTAAAACTTTTACAAATACACAATATAAAACTGTTTCGGTTATAGAATAAGCCGTCAAAGATTTATTCTAATATTTATAATAAACAATTCATAATAACGTAAAATAGAAAATTCTATTGTGAAAATTCCCTAATATTCAACCTTCTTCAGTATACAAATCTCGTAATATTAAGGACCCATGTTAAATAATGTTCATTTTCCATGTTCGGAACATATTTTCCAACAACTAGAAGCTATTCTTGCACTTATATCTAGGGCTTTGTTGTCGTTTTTAATCTCCATTTATTGCGCTTCTCAGTTTACGGACACACAATTCCGTCATATTTAACCTTATTCAGTATACAATTCTATGATTTGGCCTTGCCGGCCATTGCCAAACGTATATATTTATGGCCGTTTAGAATGGATGTTTATTTTTAAAAAATAAAAAATATTTAGTTTTGAAAAATAAAAAATTATTTATAGTGTGTTTGGTATCAATTTTACATTTGTATTACATTTAAAAGTAATGTAATTTTCACTTAAACATAAAAGTTTTATATTTAAATATAATATTTTTCAACGATGTTACGAAAATAATTACTAATCATATTTTTAAAAAAAAATTATTTATTAGATTTTCAATTTTTTTATTCACATCATACTTTTTCTCTCTCTAACTTTTTTTATTTACTTTTACTAATCACATTAACTTTTCAATTTTAAAATATAATTCAAATATATTTTATCTAAATACACATTTCATTTAAATATAAATCAAATATTTTTCATCTAAATACAAAAATATATTCTTAAAATTATATTTAAATACAATGCGAATGCAATACATTTACACAAAGCCCCATTAGATTTTTTCTTTTAAGTGAAAAGTTGTTTGAATAGGTAAAATATTTTCTATTTCTAAAGAGAGAACTCTTTTTTCATTTTCAAAAATGAAAAATTTTTTATGTTTAGATACAAAAATTTAGTCCATTTTCTTAAATTAAAATTTTTTTCATTTTCTAAAAATGGATATACCAAACAAACAAAGTATTACATTAGTGCCTTTAACTTTTCCTTTTTGGTAGGCAGGGGCATGTAGCTTTACTAGCTACATGACTGCAATATTACAATCCTTTTTTTTTTTTTATAATAAATTTGTCTCTTTAATAGAATTAAATATAAGATTATTATTAGATTATTATTTTTGTAACTATCGAAATTTATTATTAAAAAACATGATTAATCTTGTTTACACTTTTTATGACATGTAATATTAAATACGTATTTCAAACATTTATTTAATTTTAATAAAAAAAATCCAATTCCAATTGATATTTCAAACTTGGAAATATATTTTCATCGATGAAAAACACCAAATTAAATATACTCAACTCGTGAATGAGGATTGAAATCTTTCATCTAATTTTAATTCTTAAATAATCGTGTCTAACTAATTATATTATAATATATTTTTGAAGTGGGGTTTGACGCACGAGTTTATTTTGAACTCAACCATAACTTAAGGCTAGTTTTTTTTTTTTTTTGAAAAGCAAAATTATAACTAATTATTAAAAAATCAACCACTTTTAACTTAAAAGATTACAATTTATTTCAAACTAAGCTCGCATACCAAATACTCTTGGATGTTACATAAAACTAGTGACTGAACGCCATCTGAGATGTTAAAAAATGGAAGGAGATTTGAGTTCGCAAAGGACAATGGCAACATGCAAGTTAGCTGTCAAAGCGGCACGGATCTGCCAATTATCTCATTGCAATTAAAAGTCACTGTCGTTATGGTTGAATTTTTTTTAAACTTCTAGGTAGGCGCTTTTTTTTTTTTTTTAAGGTTAAAGATTATGCTGTATAATTTATATACTGATATATAGTATACGTTTATATCGTGTAAATTCAAGTCAAAAACAATATGATACCCCAAAAAATTATACAAATGTCTTTAAATATATGCAAATCACCAAGAACTAATAATTTGGCCATCTGATATTGAAATAGTAAAACTTCCCACAAACCATGATGTTTTCATGACAGCTACAATACATAGAAAGATTATCTTATCAAAATATATATATGTAGAAAGATTAATATATGTTCGAATCCGAAGTAGTACTGTATAAGCTTATGTGCTACGATTGGAACTTGCGTTATCTAGAGATTCACTGTCTCATTGAGATTATCTGAATTACATGCCTATATTCCTACTTGTATTTAGCTAAATCAAAATGTCACTGCTGTGTACCATATTCAACAATTTATACAGAAAACAAACGAATGGACTTGAGTGAATTTTGATGAAGTTAACAACTAGAACTGCACTGAAAGCCTCTCTTTTATTTGTGGCTCTTGTATTTTGAGAGAACTTTCGCAAACTGACCAACCAAAAAAAAAAAAAAAAAACTAAAGACGAATGATCAAGTTTGGATGTCTTTTTAAATATTTTTTTTATTAGAAAAAAATAGTTTTAGAATATATGTTTAGAAAAAATCTATTCGAAGTAAAAAAAAAATTTTTTGAAAATTTATTAAAAAATTATTAATATAAAATTTGTTTTGTTTTGTTTTTAATTATATTTAATTAAAAAAACATTTTATTTAAATTTATATATATAATTATGGAGTTTTAAATTTTAAATTTTGTAATAATATTTTAAAGATATTAATAATAAAAAGTACGATGAAATAGAAAAAAATATAAAAAAAATCTTTTGGAGCACCTTTTTTTTCCGGTCGGCCAAACGGCCTTTGAAAACAAAACTTAGAGAACTAAACTCATTTAGAGTTATATATACAAAGTTTATTATAATATTTTAAAAATATAAATAATAAAAAATAATAAAATTTTGAAAAAAAAAAAAAAAAAGAATTTTACGGCCGGGAGACATAGTCTAAAACACGCCATGAAGACATGCGGAAAAGAAGGGGTTTTGGGTAGACATTTGTGTAGGCGTGCGTGTTAAAATTGACACGTTGCTGATGATCGGCGGGACCAAGTGACAACTAATAATCATCATGAATTAACAACATCATTCTCTGCGTCATGTCTTGCTGACCACGACTTTTTAAAATAATAATAATGATGATGGTGATAATAAATAAATAAATAAATGATATTGTTATTGTTGATATTAGTATTGTCAATAAATACTAAAAAATGACAATTTGGTGTTAATTATCTCATTATATTTACGTTGTTTATACAGTTTATTAACAAAACAAAAATAATCTGACTTAATTATCCTAACATCACAGGTCCAATTTGACACAGAAAATATAGATTTAACTTAACACAACACCTTTAATTTTTAATTTTGGAATCATATTAATTATTGAATGTGCAATCATTATAAGAATTAAAGAGGGAAGGGCATTTTTTGAACCAATTAAACCCATTATTATTATGTATAATCATTTGGAAACTAATAGTTATACAATATTTGCTTGTTTTCATATGTGCCAAACTTTAGACCATTATCACTATATCCTCGAGTATTAAAAACTCTTATTTTATTACATGAATTTTAAATTACTATTACCAAACCTATCAATTAGAATTTTTTAAAAAAGTAGTGAAAAAAAAATCTTTAAGTACATTCATTTGTTATTTTTCTGCTTGTTTTTAATATAAATTCTAGCTCAAGGGTTTTGTGAGACTCTTTTTTTTTTTTTTTCTTGTTGGTCTTTAACCAATAATCTAATAAAATAAGTATGAGATTAATCAAAAAATCAATAATTAAAATAAAAGTTTTTAAAGTTCAGTTGATAAATTAAAAATGATTTTAAAATTCAGGAATATAAGTGAGATTCATCTTAATTATATAATAATAATTTACATATTTCTCTACACGACCATACAACTATATGTATATATAACGTGAAAATATGTATATAAAGTGCAGTAGTTGCCTATATTGTGTGCGTGTGTGTGTGTGTGTGTAGGTTTTTGTTTCTTTTTCCTGTTTGATGCCAATTTTGATTTTTTTTTGTTTTTTTATTCCTGTTGAGGCTTGAGACTTGAATTATTCCAGCTCAGCCAAAAAAAGAAAAAGGAATATTGTACTGGTCCATATAGATCGGTTCTTCTTTTCAGGCCAGTTCTATATATGTTTTAAGATGCTTGGATCTCACGTTTTTGTAACTTAGCGAGGGCAAGGCTAATGTAATTACTGCATACACATCAACATAATTGAAAGAAGGGTTAGGGCAAGAATATTTTAAATTATTAATTCGATAATTAATTTCCACTAAAATTTTGATCATTAATCATCATGTAGCCCTTTAATTAACTGTACCTACTGAACAATTGGGTAGATTCGCTGAACACAATTGTGTGATGTGACTCATGACCTTGTTCACATATGTGTGTGTGTATATATATATGTATATATATATACTTTTTATGGCATACCTTGCTTTTAAGAATATTTTATGGTAGACTTTTTTTAAGTCCACCAATAAATTATAGTTCCCCAGCAGCCAGTCAATGGTTGATCAAAAGAATCAAACTACTTGTCAGCGGCAAAATCATGCACGCAAGAGACATAATTTGGTTACCAAGGAAAGCTATTTTGGCTGCGGGACTGTAGCACTCGTGAAGGGTAAACAACATATGACCATGGCGTGGGGCGAGAAGAAGTGGTACATTCGCCAAAAAGAAAGATCATGGCGTTAATGTGGCATGATTATCCTTTTAAACGCCCATGCAAAGGTTATATTTAAAAGTTATATATTCTCTTAAAAGTTATAAATACATATTTAAGAGATATATAATATAGTCATATCTAATATTATACATAAGAAAGTAATACATCTTCAAGCTCAATCCATTTGGGTTTTATTTTGAGGAACCTTTAGTTTTGGTTTTTAATTTATAAAACTATCCGATCATATCGACCCACCTCAAGCTGCATATCTGTTTTATTTTTGTTTGTTTGTGATAATTTGAGAACTTATACTTTCGCCTTTATCTTGATCATTTGTATTCGAATAAACACACTTTTTGTAGTGGTTCATGATCATAGGAAGTTTAGGCCACCGTCGTTGTAGAATCCGTAAAAGGTGGGGGAAAAAAAAGAGGAAAAGTTATCAACTCATTTTATGATCGTACAATACTTATCCATGTGACAATCGGGAAGGAAAGAAAGGGGGGGAAAAAAAAAGCCAAGTTCAAAGTGGCATAAGCCATAACCATTGTTTTGCATAGTGTGGGAAAGGAAAAACAAGTATATGTTATTTAACTTTTTTTTTTGGCAGTAAAATGGGCCATTCTTATACACTCGTACTGATCTGTCATCATTCATGGAGTTGATGTGACACAAAGCATTCGTTGAGTCGCATTGTTGATGATTAAATATCCTACAACTATTGCATGTTATAATTTCCAAGTTGTCACGATTCCTTCATAATCAATAAAGTTAACCAATGTACAGCTGTTCTTAGCATTTTTTTTTTTTTTTTTACCTCCCATGTTATTTACTGTTTTTTTAACCTTTGTGTGCGTGTGTGTGTCTTTTCACGTGTAGTTACTATGGATGATGATTTAATTATGAATAGCCTAGATTCCTATCATATATCTAGGTCGTTTGGACGAGAGTTTTTTTTTTTTTTTAAATGAAAAATTTTTAGATATAAAAAATAAAAGGTTATTTAAAATTTTTTTTAAAAATGAAAAATTATTTGGGTGAGTGAAAATTTTTTTTGTTTAGAAAACTCTTTTTGTATTTTCTAAAAATAAAAAATTTTGGATGTTTTAATACAAAAATTTAAAAATGTCTATTTTTCTTAGAATGGAAAATTTTTTATTTTTCAAATTTGACTGTGTCAAACAAACGGAAGGATCATGTGTTGATCTTATAGATGTAATTGTAACATGTGGGTTTGTGCATTTAAATATTTTAAGTACTTTTTGTTAGTCATATGATCATATCTTTCATTGATGATAAATTCATATGTCATTTATTCTATCATTACTTTATTGTCTCCTAATTCATAATTTGGACTTGGTTGTTCAACTATCAAATTTTCACATTTGCTTGCATCATTTTCTTGATTGTGTACTAAGAGTCCTTGTGGGGACAAGCTCGGCCCAACAGACTATAGGAGCAAAACTTTTCCGTGGATCTAATTATTTAGATATTTTAAGTACTTTTTGTTAGTCATATGATCATATTTCACATTGATGATAAATTCATACGAGTCTTTTATTCTATCATTACTTCATTGTCTCCTAATTCATGATTTGGACTTGGTTGTTCAATTATCAAATTTTCACATGTTCTCGCATCTTTTTCTTGATTGTTTAGAACTTAATTAAGAGCTTCTTTTGATATCTAATCAAATTCTCCAATATCATTTATTTAATCAATTTTTCCATTCTCATTTTCCCCTAAGGTTTCTTGTTATTTTGTATCCACAAATTTTATTGATAAAAAGTTGACGTACGAAGAAAAACCTGAAACAACAACAATTTTTAGTAGGACCTAATTAGATAATTAAATAAGGAAAAAAAAAGAGGAAATAGTGAAAATTAAGTAATTTCATTTTTAATCCCCAGATTATAGATAAAAACCCATTTCGGACCCTGATTTGTAAACATCCAATAATGAGTTTTTTTATTTGTTAAATTGTCTCAAATTAGTCTTTCTAGCTATCCATCTGACTTTCTTTTTTTTAATATTGACTAAGAAAAGACACATGTTTTTCCTTAGCAGTCAAGTCATTTCTTAATATGTAATTATAAAATTAATTCCTATTAGACCACACATGGTTCTCATATGTCTTTTTTGTCGAAAATATAATGGTAAGATGAATGAAATAATAAGATTTGAGAAAAGTTAGATAAATCAAAGTTCTGATAAATTTGGTTCTTTTAGTTTAGGCCTTTTTTTGGGCCTAGAATTGGAGGTGTCTTGTCAAAAGATTCCAATCTAGATTGGGACTTCACATTCATGAGCAATGTGTGTTAAACCGCGTAAGGATCCAAAACTGAACACATGATCATCATGTACCCTAAGTTCAATTATATTTTGATCTTTACATTAATAATTTATCTTCAGGTAATCATAAATTTCAAATTGAATCTGAAAATAAATTAAGAGCCATGCATAACCCGCTCTCCACAGTAACACAAGTGCCTTTTCTTTTTTTTTTTTTGATATAGAAGAGCTTATAATTTATATTCATGCAAAAGTTACTATATGTATAGTTGTAGGTATAGTTTGACAGTAAATTTATATTTGACTCCATCTAGGTCGAGTTCAAATCCCTCACCCTAAATTTCAAAATAATAAAAAAAAAAGTTACAGCGATTATTTTTGGAAGGGATGTATTTATTAAATATAAATATGCAATATGAAAATATATGATTCTTTTGAACCGGATCATCTCAACTTTAGAGAGTTTCTACGCATAAGTTGGATAAGGGGGCGTTTGGTTGCAGCATTTAATTTATATTGTATTTAAACACAATGCAATTTTTACTTAAATACAAAAGCATTTTATTCAAATACCATTCATATCATATTTTAAATTCAATATAATCACTATTCATTATTTTATTTTTTCTATTACTTTTATTGATTACATCATATATTCTCTTTTTTTTTCCTTTCTACTTTTACCCATCATATCACATTTTTATTATTAAAATACAATTCAAATACTTTTCACCTAAACACACATTGCATTTAAATACAATACTAATACTTTTCCTCCAAACATAAATTACATTTAATGCATTACATTCAAATGCAATACAAATATAATACGTTTATCAAACAGAGCCTAAACTTCATTGTCGTCATCTTTATTCAATATTCTTACTGTCATTTTATAGTCATGTCGTTTTGTGTTAATGTAGTTTTTTATATTGTTATAGTTTTTCCCAATAATTGGGGATTATGTCTCTCATTTATTGAGCATATTTATATGTACATGTATATGTAATATGTTAATATTATTTTGTGTGTTATTTTGTACTTTTGTTTCAACAATATGTCGTTTATTAAGTACATGGCTTTTTTGGTGTTTTGTCCTTTGTTATATTGTTGTCGTTTTTGTTACACAACACTACAAGGCTCTCTATTAAGAGAGAGGAAGAGGGGAAGTGAAAAGGCAGCAAAATCCGATCTCCCAATAAGTAGAACAATATTCTATTTTCCTTTTGAAAATTATTGTTGTTTTTTGGGACTCCTATCCTCAATTGAAGTTGTGATCAGTTTTATATATTGTTGTCGTTTTCAGGTTTTCATTGTTTTTCCAGCTGATATCATACATTAATAATGATACCATTTTACTGTTGATGTTGTTTTAAATCAATGACCTATTTTCTGCCTTGCCTTTTCAGATTATGTCGTTTGCTAAATTTATAGTAGCTTTTGTATGTTGGTGTTTAGTTTTCATGTTGTTTTTTAGGTTATTGTCCCCCCCTCCCTTTTTTTTCCTTTTCATATCGACAACACGAGTGACAACTACAACGAAGGTGAAAAGGATTCGGTGCTTTAGCAACTCGCACTGAAACCCAAACGCCAATTTGAGTAACTATATTTCCTCGAATAAATATGATATTTTTTAGGGTAATTCTATAATGGTGTAAGATTTTTTTTAGTCCATAGATAAGATAAGATCTAATAATTACCATTTAGTCTGAGTGATGGTGCATGTGTTCTCTATCACATCATATTAAAATCCAAATATTTTAAATATTTCATAAAAAAAAAAAAACCTTAAAGCCAAAAAAATCCAACGACCCCACCACCACCCCCACCACATCTTGTGCTTAATTAGGTCGAGGATTTGTGATAAAGCAAACCACTGTTGTGATAGACTACCAAGAGGGGGAATCATAATCCACCTTTATCATAGAGGGTTGCAACCACTAGGCCGCCGAAATAGCTGTTGCAGAGGTTCGTGACCATGGGCTACCAACATCTCTAGCCCTACCACATTGAAGGGGACTGTTGGGAGTTGTGATTTTCCAACACTGGTAAGTATGAGCCACCCACATCGAGCTCGAAGGAGGGAGAGCTCTATCATCCTAGTGGTGTTGGGGATTGTGAGCACTGCTCTAGTAGTGGTGGTGGTCATGGTAGATTGGGTTGTCGTTGGAGAGAACAACACATGAAAAAGAAAGGCTTTTTTTTTTTTTAATTTTAGTAATTGTTTTGTAATCCTATGTGATTGGATGTATAGTATGTATCGTGTGCACAAAACATCTAAGCTCTTTAATTAAAATCTAGGAGTCATAAATTTTTTACCTCTCAATGAGAGAAAAAACCTTACCCATGTAGAATTCCCCTTGTTGATGTCGTCTTTAGTTATCTTTCCTTTCAAGTACATGTCGTCTTATGAGAGTGTCGCCGTTATTGTAACATTACCCATTTTTTTAATCGATTTTGTATGTTTAGTACCCCTATGAGATTGTGCATTTATATTGTTGTCTTCTGTCGTTGACTTTTTCTTTCATTTTACGCCATTTGCCTACGTTATTCCCGTTTTGGTTATGTTTGTTTTACATATTTATTTAATATAAAATCATTTCTTATTTAATGTCGTTTTTCGAGTTCATATTGTTTGTGAAGGTTGTTCCCGTTTTCCAATGACGTTGAATTTATTGAGATTTTTTTTTTTTTTGGTTTCCTGTTCGTTTCGTTACTAAAAATTTTGATGGTTAGCATTTGCTGTCAATTGAGCTTGTTCTGGCTCTTATATCAGTGTCGCTCTAGGTAGTTGTCGTTATTCCACTTTACATCACGTACTGGTGCTTTCATCTTTTTCATGTCGCTAATTGTATTTGTTTTTGGTCTTCAACGTTTATGTCGTTTATGCGGTTGTTGTTGCTTGCAAGGGTTATTGTTGCTTGCAAGGGTTGTTGTCGTTTTCCCAGTACGTAGTTTATTGAGATTATTGTCTTTTAAACTTTCTAAATGTTGTCGTTTTGACAGATGATTTCATATGGTTTTTGGAATGCTGTCAGCTTACTGAGCTTATTGAGGTTCTTCAAATCGTCATTTTTAATATGTCGTTTACTTCCATTAATGTCGTTACTATATAACTTTCCCATCCCATGAGAAGTGATTTAAACTCTCACAACTTCTCATGATATGATTTATCATCTAAAATATATATATATTTTTATCAAACAGAAATTATAGGTCCTTCACGTAACCTCACAAACCCACCCCCCACAACAAAAAAAAAAAGGGTGTGGGGGGAGGTGGGGTGGGGTGTTTTGGACAAGGTCAGGAAATAGATTATCGTAAAACCCCTTAAAACTTTTATCATATCATTATCATTATGTACATTTTAAATGATCATCATTAACTTTGATTAACTTTTTTTCATAAACCGTATTTATGTAGGTACTCATGCGTATTTTTTCCTTTGGAAAAATCTTTTTTTTTTTTTTTTGAAAACGTATACTGTCGTTTATTGTTAAAATAAAAAGGAGAAAATAGTGTATTATTTTGTTTCCCAAGAATAATAATAATAATAAGAAAACAGTATTCTCCATTATCTTATCTTTTTTCTCTCTAAAAAAACTATACATCACCTTTTCAAAATAATATTTACCTTTTTTTGCTTGAAAAATAACATTATTTTTTGATTTAAATTGTGGTTTAACTTGAGTTATGCGTTTGGTGTGTTTTTAAATTGTTAGAACTAAAAAATTTAAAATTTAAAAGTGTTAAAAAAAATATCAATATAAACCTAATTTTATTTATCATAAAATTCTATAAAATTAAAAACAAACTCATTTTATTTTGATTTTTATATGCAAAGTTATGAATATTTAAATTTTGAGTTTTTAAATCATAATATAAATTGTTAAATAATGAAATTTATTAACTTTTTCAAATAACAAAAATTAAGTTTGATATTTGAATTTAAATTGTGAATCTTTAATATTTGAAAAATAATATTTACCTTTTGTTTCTAAAAACAATTCCTATAAAAAAGCAAGCATTTAATTTTTTTTTTTATAAATCAGTATTTAGGAACTTTTTTTTTTTTTAATACTGTTGATTCTTTTTTTCTTTTTTCCGCCGCAGGTTAAGATTTTCCTTTCCATATTAATATTCGTACTTCGATGGAATTAGAAATATATAAAAAGGACAGATTGAGATTACACATTTAGGAACAAAAGAAAAGAAAAGAAAAGAAAATTTTGAAAAGGTTGTTGGTTATCTCGTCTTTGGCAAGTCTGGCACTGAAATCCAAACACTCTTTCAACACAAGCAATTCAACCCACCAAATCTCTCTCTCTCTCTAGATCGACGAACCTTCTTGTCGGAGATTCAGTTCGCTTTCTGGAAATTGGAATCGGAAAGCGAGACAAATTTCTGAGGAATTTGTAAGAGGAAAAATGCAGAGCAGAGGATCGAGTGCCAGGCTCTCGGGCATGGCATTGCGATCCCGAGTCTCCACTCTCTTCCTCTTCATGTTCGCCACCTTTGCTTCCATCTACGTCGCCGGCCGGTGTGTTTGCTTCTCCGTTTTGCTCCAATTCTGGATTTTTTATTTTTCTAGGAATTTAAAGTTTTGATTTTGATTTTGTTTGTGTTTGTGTTTTCTGAACCCTAATTTGGACTCGCGGTGTTGGTAGACTATGGCAGGATGCGCAAAATAGAGTTTATTTGATTGAGGAACTTGATAAGATAACTGGTCAGGTCGGTATTTTTCTTCTTTTCAAATTCGTCGCTTTTATGTTTTCTTGTGTATTTGGTGTGTGAAAGTTTTTGACTTTTTTCTTGGAATCAAACTAATTTGGAATTATGATAATTCTAGGTATTGAATTGCTAAATGAACTGTTTTTTTTTTTTTTTTTTTCCTGATTTTGTACACGTATCAAGTGTGTTTAGATACCCAAACCGAATTTTCTTATTCTTGGCTTTTGAGTTGTGTTTGTGTTTGAAAATTTGAACTTTTTTTTTTTTCCTCTGAATCAGATTGATTGGAATTATACTAGTTTTAGATATTGTTGCCTGAGAAATCAGAGGTGTTATGATTAAAAGAACCATTTTCTCAGATTCACTCCTACTATAGTCCTGTGGAACAATTTGGTTAACTAGTTATTTTTGGATTATAGGGTCAATCTGCGATATCAGTGGACGATACATTGAAAATTATAGCCTGCAGGTAGGGGTAATCGTTACTCATTTGATTTTATTGGGATTTTGTTGTGGTGTTAATGTGTTTTTATAGAATGGGATCTGATGCGTCATTTTTTGCCATGTTAGGGAACAAGTCAAGAAATTATCAGCCCTTGAGATGGAGTTGGCTGCAGCTAGACAAGAAGGATTTACTTCAAAGCGCTTAACAGAAATTACTGAAACTAATGGTGCTAAGTCTAAAAGACCTCTAGTGGTTATCGGAATCCTCACAAAGTTTGGCCATGAAAAAAACAGGAATGCAATCCGTAAGGCATGGATGGGAACTGGTATCATCTTATTAGTCTTTGTGCTCCTTGTCTTCCCTTCTTGGTAGATTTTTTTGTATGTTTACTTGTTTTTCTCCCTTTGCAATCTGGCATACTTATGCTGTCGGTTTACAATGGGGAGAATTTTGCATGCGTTTACATCATTGCTGGAGAGAATCTCAAATTACAAATTTGTTGGTCTAAATGTATTTCTGTATTGGAGCAATATTAGGCTCTGTAAATGCCTTAAATCATGTTGCAAGAGGATGAAAAATTTTAATCAATCTCGGGGTTTTTAATAATGGCCACACCACATTTCAATGAAAGTTGTTATGGCAAAACTGGCAAACATGCTATGTAAGATTGCATCTGGCTTATCAATCACTCATCACATGCAAAATTAATGATTTGGTGTAATTTTTCAAATAAAAGGCTTTTCTTTGTCGAGCTTAGTTGTGTTACAAGTGTTTATTTCATTGAGCAATTTGTGTTAAAGATAATATTTTCAGGAGTTTTATAGAAAGAGAATTGTCTTTGCAGGTGAAGCTTTGAAAAAACTAGAGAATGAAAAAGGAGTAATTGCACGATTTGTCATTGGACGAAGGTATTTCTCTCCTTCCTTTTTTTGTTTTTGTTTTTTGTTTTCTGTTTTCTGCTTTTCTTATATAGTTATTGGTCAGTAACCTCTGCCTGGTGATTTATTCTTCTGCAGTGCAAACCGTGGCGACCAGTTTGACAGGGCCATTGACAGTGAAAACAGGAAAACTAATGACTTCATCATTCAGGTGCGTTTTCCATGTGTCGTTGAATAGACTGGATGCTTTTATGGCATTTAGAACTGTTCTCTTATATTCAATAATTTGACTATGTAATTTCAACCCCCATCTTTTTCAGGATAACCTTGTGGAGGCACCTGAGGAATTTCCAAAGAAGGCCAAACTATTCTTTGCTTATGCTACTGATAAATGGGATGCCGAGTTTTATGCTAAAGCCAACGATGATGTTTATGTAAATATTGGTCAGTAGAATCTTTTTGTCATATGGAATAAAATATAACAAGCTTTGCACATCTGCTTGATGCTTAACAATGAGCTATTTTTGCATACATTAGAAAGAATTGAAGCCATTTTGGAATGTTCTCAATATGTTAATTTCTGAGGAAACGATCAAGGTCTCTTCCATGATTAAATAATCCTTAACTACTACACTGAAACCACATTTCTCGTACTTTAGAACATAAAGAATGTGTAGGCTTAGATCATAATTCCATTAAAGCTCCTTTTTATCTATAACACCTACATCGTAGATAAATACTACCCCGCACGATTGGTGAAATTGAAATGACTTTTTATATCTGTCACCTTTAAACTGTTAATGTCTCGTCTTGGTGAATCTTATTTGTTAATTTAATTATGGTTGTGCAGATGCTCTGGGAGCTACTCTAGCAACTCATTTGGACAAGCCTCGTGTTTATATTGGGTGCATGAAATCAGGCGAAGTTTTCTCTGAAGTGTGAGTTTGCCTCTATTAAATTTTTATTTTTTGTGAATTTTTTTTTTATTCTCAGTCCCTAATTTGCTGATTCTTTTAGGGGCCATAAGTGGTATGAACCGGACTGGTGGAAGTTTGGTGACAAAAAATCGTAAGTTGCACTGTTGTTGAATTTAATATTTCTAGGGACCACCTCCCACCTTAGGCTTATTCTCATTCACCGGAAAGATAGATCGATTTGGTCATTACATTTACTTGGTCATAAATATTCTGTTTGTCGTATTCTTTCATTTCCAGACTCAATTAAGCAATATCTGGCTTGAACGCTACGTTAGAGTTTGGACAAAAGAATAAGGATTTAGTAGTAGTCACATAGTGAACATGTACTATACTTTATCACCATTGGTTTCTCTATGGTAAGTTTGCCGATACATTCATGTTTGATTTGTGCACTTCTGTAACCCTCCTGTTTTCCACAGATATTTCCGCCATGCTTCAGGTGAGATGTATGCCATATCACAAGCTTTGGCTAAATTTATATCAATAAATAGGTGAGTCCCTTTGATATTTTTAACGACTGGTCCAATCAGATAAAACCATAGATGCACACATTAACCTCATTGACCGACTATGCAGATCTATTCTCCGAACATACGCCCATGATGATGTAAGTGTCGGATCTTGGTTTATTGGGCTTGATGTCAAGCATGTTGATGAAGCGAAGTTTTGCTGCTCATCTTGGTCCACAGGTCTCTCTCTCGCTCTCTTTCTTTCTTCTCCGTCTCCCTCCCTCCCTCCCTTCCCCAACACACCGGCCTCCGCGCCCCTCCTCACCCACACCACCACACCCCCCCCCCCCCGCCCACCCTCCTCTATCTCTCCTTATCTGTTGATTGCCTGTCCGCTTTTCCAATTTTTTAACTTCCTCGAGGTAATTGAAGATGAGTTTTTGTTTCCAGGAGCTATATGTGCTGGTGTTTGATTATATTTTATTTGGGATTTGTTTGGAGAGAGACTAAACCCGATGCAGACAGTGATTTTTGAAGATACCATTCATCATTCAACATCTCTTTCATACTTGCACTTCGCTTCCTGAGGAGTCTTAGTTCCAGATGAAAGTTGGTTATGGGTGTCTTAACCCATCAGATACGTGAAATTAGCTTCAATCGACATTGGGATAGAGTACAGTTAGGAGGATAGGAGTTTCGACGGTGGTCGCAAGATATTCAGAGTAGGCCAGCAATATTTAAGTATAGAGGTTGTCGTGATTTAATTTTTTAACATCTTTTTATCCTTGATTATATTCCATATTAATGAAATTTAAAGGTGATTCTTTTTCATTTACTCAACTTGCGTCTCAGTCTGTTTAAGGCAGCAACAAAACAAATCATTCCATTGCTAATTAAGACTTTTGGTTCCTTCAACAGATTGAATTTTAACTTGTTTAATTATCACCGTCCTCTATAAGTATATTCGACTCAGATTCTGATTTAAAATGCACAATGACCTGTCTTGGGCTTATGGTTCAATGCTCATTCGTTTTCGATTGTTAATTGAAGAATTAAAGATCGCGTTTGATATTGTTTTTAAAATATTCTGTTTTCATAAAAGTTGAAAATAATAATATTTTAAAAGTTATATATTGAGATCATTTTTTAAACTATATTTGATTATATTTTCTGAATATATATTCTAAAAAATATAAAAATAAAAATTTATTTGGTCATATTTTTGAAAATTAGTTTCATAAGTGAATATTTTATAAAAACATACTTGTATTTAATCTTAAAAAAATTAAAAAATAATTTATTACTCAAAATTAAAAAAAATAAAAAACCTATTAGTGGTGGGTTTTACAATGAGAGATAGAGGTGGAACATATTAGTGGTCTAAATCTTAGATGACAGTGACGGTGAGATTTGGATCACAAATCAATGATCGTCGTCATAAGTTAATGATTGTCGTAGAGAGGTGACCGTCACCGTCGTAGAGAGGTGACCGTCACCGTCGTCGCCAGTATGTAATCATTGTCCTTTGCCGGAAATAAAGGTCATCATTGGACATGATCGTCTTCACCGACATCGCACATACACAGAGAGAGAGGACAAGGTGGGAGAAAATAAAAACAAAAAAGTGAAAACTTTTTCTCGTTTTCAAAAAATAAAAAAAAAAACAATATAGTTGAAAATGTCTTTTTCTCGTTTTCAAAAAACAAAACAAAAAACAATATAGTTAAAAACGACGTTCTCAACTATATTAAGACCGTTTTCAATAAACAAATGCTATTTTAACATCGTTTTTATTTTTTGTGTTTTTGAAAATGGAAAATCATTACCAAAAACAAAAACAAATACACCCAAAGAAACTTGGAATCACAGGGCACAAGCGAATCAACAGGTTTTGGTTGCACATGCAAGTAAATGATGAGAAATTTTGAAATTATGCTCATCTTAACTCTCTTTGGCTTTTTGCTGAGTAACTCTTTTCTTCAGTTTTTGAGTCATTTGATTACAAAAACAAAAAACAGCAGTAAGATCAAGATGAATTTATGACTATTACTATACAATCGTATTCATCTCAAGGTTCATATAATAACAGAAGCACAACTGTATATAGGTACCACCATAACTCAACAAGAGGAGCATCACTATATGGTATCAACATTTACTCAGGACGGACTGTTGAGAAAATGTGCTAGTGCCTTGTCTGTGTCATTCTCGTACATTACTAGCGCTTCAGCGACGCTTTTCGATGGAAATCCCATCTCTCGTACCAAGAGATTGTAGCCATTTACAAATTCCCTAACCTGAAGAAAAATCAAATGCAACATTCCTTTAGGTAAATTACATCATGAAAGCAGAGAGCATCAGCACTAAGAGAACACCATCTAAATAGCATTATAAAGCTGCAACAAATTTGTGCAAATGAAGTTCTTCCGACGCTCTAAGGAACCAAGTGAGTGAAATACAGAAAGAGTATCCTAAATGAAAGTAGGACTATCATGCAAATAAGCATTAGGTGAAATTTATATAGAGTTTTTTAAGTCCGAACAAAGAACTTTTGGACAACATTTGGTGGGAAACGTATTGAAGAAAGCAGAGCTAACAGATTGTAACTTGTAAACACACCCAGTGCTTTAAAAAACATAGAAATGTTGCAGGAAGGGGGGAAAGAAAAAAAAAGGCTCAAGAAAGCACCTTAGTGGGATTGTCTCCATAATGTCCGACTGCAAGAGTAACAGCTTCTCGGCTGAGCCCCGAAGCAATGTATTTGCTAACTGTAGGGTCTGCGGCAGGAGCCTGCAATGACAACTTAATAATTAGAAATTCGCACGTGGAGTTAAGACCAGATGCATGTAAAATAATTGCACAAGTAATTCGTTATTGGTTTGCATACATTCACAATACTTAAACAATGGAAACAGAAATACAAATATGACAAGCTATAATACTAAAAAAACTTCCAGAATTACCAAAAATGAAGATAACATACCACTGAAGACGTTGATGGCACAGTCCTAGAAGGAAGGTTTTCCAACCCAAGCTTGACCCAGTTCTGGTTTTCCTTCTCTGCCTCAGCCAAAATTTTTCTTTCGAGTTCAAAATCAAATTGGAAATCACTCCGAGGTATATCACCTACTTGTGGTAACAACTGAGGCTACAAAATGAAAGAAAGAAATCCCTAAACGAATTATTATCAGAGAAAATTTCACAGGTTAGCATGGAAAAATAGCAACTAGTTGATGTTCACAAAATACTATTTTCCAAGTACAAAATGCACAACAATAAAAAATACACGAACAAAGGACTGGATCCATCACTTTCTTAGTGCTGATTAAAAACAAAAACAAAAAGAGCACTTGAGAAACCAAAATTATATCAATGGTACAACTAAGTTGTGTCTAACGATTCGCTAACAACGGTATGAGGAGGAAAGTTGGATAGAAGAAATGAAAAACATAATTTGAAGTATGTTTTCTTTTCTTAAAAAGAAAATGCATCCATCCATCAATCCCACCACCTGTAGCCACTACATAGCAAAAAGAATCATAGACCAATAGAAGCAACACCATTCTCCTAAACCATCAATCACACATTCCGTATTTTTTACAACACCAACTAGTTCAAAAAACTGATTTCTTTCAAAAAGCAAATCATGATTTCCCAGGAATAATATAATGTTTCCTACCGTACAAGCTATTAAAATTTTCCATTGACATTTTCCATCACCTTCCACATATTCATTGAAAATTATCACGAGCAATCAAATTTTACAGGAACAAAAAACTAGCAGAATACCAAATTCGAAGGGACTTGTAGAACTTTTTTATTTTCCTTTACTTTTAACCAAAAATACTGTTGATTACAGATGGAATTATATTCACAAAAGCTCGAGAATTCGAAATCTTACAGGAGGAGTGATCCGATACTCTGGCTTAACGGTTACTCGTATGCCCAATCCTGCTGCAAATTCCAAACAAAGCAAAAAAAACTCAAAAACCGAAATTTTACCGATTATCGCCAAATCAATCAACAATTAAAGCCTCTACCATACCGAAAACCCTAAAAATCCATTTGGTTGCCGAGAAAAAAGCAAATCAAGAACAGATAATCAACAACTACAGAACGAACGTCGCAGCTAAAGATTCAAAATTTAACGTCTCAGATCGTTCATACTTACAAGAAGAAGAGGATGGAGGAGGGGTGGTGTGGTGGTGGGGGAAGGGACGGGCTGAGGGGTTGCCGGAGTGGCCGATCTTGGGGTAGAGAGAGGACGGCGGATGAGCCGGCGGGTACATCGGCGACGATGAAGAAGTCGATGAGGTGGAGTAGCGATACATGGAAAATTGGGCGTCGTCCTGCCTCCTGAACCAGTAGTCCGTATGAAGGACTTTGATCCGAGATTGGGTTGGATTGCGGAGATTGCAGGCGGAAACCAAAACAAAAAAATTAAAAACAAAGAAGCAGTGTGTCGTGCGTGTCGTTGATGAGGTTACCCACCCTCGTCGCTGTGTGAACTGCAAAAAGGAAGAAGGAAGAAGACGAAGACCAAATGCACAAAGTACAAAACGACGTCCGAACTACTACCGTTTTGAACTTGCAACGCGGTCTTTCGTTGTTTATTATTTGCGTTTTCGTGTGGCACTTTACATTAGGCTATTTCAGATGCTTAAGAAACTGACTGTAAGGAAGCGTTGCTACATTAATTATATTTTAATTATATTCAAATCCTAAGTAATTTTATATTAAATATAAAATTTTATATTTAAATATAATTCTTTTTAATAATATTATAAAAATAATTACTACTCAAAAATTTTTTAAAATAATCCCATTAACTTTTTAACTCCACTATTTATTTTTACTTTTACCGATCACATCAACTTTTTAATTCTAAAATACTTTTCATTAAAACACACGTTTCGTTCAAATACAAAACAAATACTTTTCAACCAAATACAATATTCAAAAAATAAATTTCATTCAAAGACAATCAAAATACAATGTGTTTACCAAACGTCCCCTAAATTTTTAATATTAGATAAATTACTGTATAATTTAACTATCACATTATTAAAAGATAAGTTGATAATTAAATATTATAATTAAATTTGATGCCTCGTAAACTTTTTTTATAAATAAATAAATAGTATTGAAATGAAAATTAGAGATGAGCGCGAGACTAATATAAAATATATTGATTTTTTTTTAAATAAAAATGTGGAGATTCAATCATTATATCTTATAGTTTAGTAAAATTTGAAATTATTGTTACGCATGCTATGCCACATAGATTTTTCAATTAAAAATAATAATTTTATTGTTTTTTTAATTATTATTAATATTATTATTTATTAATTATTTTCATAAATATTTTCTGAATTATAGACCTCCATTCACATTAATTTTTATTTGTTCGGAATCAGTCATATAAACGGAATAAACATTTTAAATGATTTTCTATATATCGAGGGCATTTTGAATAGTTTTGAACAAATAAAAATAATTTAAATTGAGGTCTATAATTCATGAGGTATTTATAAAAATAATCTATTTATTAACTTTTCATAAAGTTAAAACTTCTATTAAAATTATAAACAGATTTATATGGAAGGGATATTTTCAACAATTTTCTATATGTATTATAGATATAATGACTAGTTTCAAAAAAATAAAGATTAATTTGAATTGAAATCTATAGTTTATAAGGTATTTATAAAAATACTCTCTCTCTCTCTCTCTCTGACTCGAAGATTTTCTCAATTAATTAGAAATTGAAAAAAAAAAAAAAGAGAGAAACTAAGGTGGTATTTGGTATTGTTTTTAAAACATTTTTCATTTTTGAAAAAATTAAAAATGAGAATGTTTTAAGAATTATGTTAGAATCATTTTTGAAATTGTGTTTGAAATTGTTTTTTTAGTGTTAATTTTGAGAATAAAAAAATATTACCTAAATAAGCCAAAATTAAGAAGAAAAAAAAAAGGATATGAAGTATAAAATGTCTCCCATGGCGACGACAAACTCTGATAACAAGGCCGAGGAGGGAAATTTGCGTTTGTAAGGCCGTAGAAGAGGAGATCAGCGTTTGCTATGCCAGAGAAGGAGGAGATCTATTTGCGAGGCCCACAGCGAACCCATGGGGAAGACCCACGACGAACCCATGGCAAAGATCCAAAGCAAAGACCCAAGGCCGTCGCTGTGGAGACCCAAGGCCGTCGCGAGCATCATCGTCTTCGTGAGATCTGACAAAGATGGATTCCAAGATGTGGGTCATAAGTCCCTAGTTGTTGCCACAAAGGGGCCGTCATTATTGTCGACAGTCCCTAATCATCGTCCTTTGCTGGAGATGGAGGCTGTCTTCAAGGATGGCTATTATCATTAGCGTCATGGCAGAGAGAGAGAAAGAGGAGAGGGAGGGAGAAAATGAAAATACAAAAGTGAAAACGATTTTTTTTTTTCAAAAAACTCAAAAAACAATATTGTTAAAAAAGGTGTTTTCAAGATGGTTTTGAAAATATTGAATAAACAAACGTTATTTTGCAACTGTTTTCATTTTCAGTACTTTTAGAAATGAAAAAACATTCTCAAAAATAAAAATAAATGCCCCTAAAAGTAATACTTTCAAAAACCTGCCCGCCAGTTCTAAGACAATTTTTGGTGCGCCAAGAGTTTCCCACACCAATTTCTAAAGTTCTAGGACAAAACATCTCCAGATTTGCAGCTGAGAGATTTTCCTATTATGCTTAAGAGATCTTATCTGATGATTGTTTTGTTATTGAACATGTTTAGATGTCTATTATACTAATGGTGGTAGTAAATGACCCACTTTAGGCAAATCCTGTGGTTTAGGAGTTCGGTAATTGTTGGAGTACTTGTACCGTTATTTGTAGCCTTTTCCATTTCGGCTGATTTAGCCTAGTGATTAGTCAATTTAATCTTTGTAGACAACACAGTTCGTAAACCTAAAATGGAGGACCTCTTTTCTTGTTAGGATACAACAATTATTTCCATTGCCCAAACCTCTCATCCCGTGCTACATCTCCTCTCCATACTGTTTTTACATTTTGTTATTTGCTAGACGACCAAAACAAGCAACTTGCTAGTGCAGAAAGTTCCCTACATAGCAAAGTGAAATAACTAAGAACCAAAATAATTGCACAAATGCAAGGGAGATTGTGATTCAGCAAGAACAGTATTTCGCTCATCTACATGAATACGAAGCAGGAACAAATTACCAAATCTACTTTATATACAGGAAGCAATAGAACATTTTCAACATGCTACTATAATGATTCGTTAACCAACCGAGATGGAGACCTCGAGGATTCAGAATCACAAACCAAATATGTGATCGTTTGGACCAAACATGGCAGCGTTGAACTGTCTAGTATTCAAGTCACTCCCATCTAATGCTGAACCAAACCGATCCAGCCACTGACTTGGGCTCGAGTTATCACTCTCCTCTACCCACTCTGAAGTCATATCCATGTCATCGAATTGGATCGGATCAGCTTCTACAGGTTTCATTCTTGTATGTCTAGCTAACTTGAGATTGTAATTTATGTACACAAGGTCATTCAATGTTTCTCTATCGATCTTGTTACGTTTCTCAGAGTGGATTTGCTGGAATGCATTCCAATGCCTCTCAAAAGTGAAACTGCTGCAAACTTGACTGAGTATCCTGATAGCAACTCGCTGCAATACTGGCGCAGAGTCCCCGTATTGTTCCCACCAGAGCCCTGTAAAAGAATTACAGTAAGTTCCAAAAAAAAATAAAACAACATATCTATAACGCGTGAAGATTGTAAATTTACCAGGTGAAACAACATCTCTCGCCTCCATAGCTAGGCTGCAGCCGAACATATTAGTCGCCTTTGTAAAAGTAAATATCTGGCTGGTGATATCACGTCTCATTTCGGGAAGAGGGAGTAGCTTCTCCAAAACTTTGAAAAAGTCTTCTTTAATAGAGCTAAGAAACTTTATTTCTGGATTGTACTGAATGCTAGGGTTCAAAAATGCTGCTGCTGAATGAAGAGGCGAATGGAGTTGGTCTCGCCACTTCCTATCTACTATGTCTAAAAATGTCTTGCACTTATTTTCATCCATTATATAGTACGTCCTTATAGATTCCTTTGCCCTTGTCATCAACTCGTATATGGACCCCACTGCAGGCTTACCGCCGGCGACCTCCCTCAACACTTTTAGGAAAGGCTCGGATATGGCCACGCATTCTTCTACTGTCCTCCAGAAATCACCATCCTCGACAATGGATATACATGATATGCTTGTTGGTTTATTTACATACAACGAGTTTGTACAGTATTCGGAGCTGTTAAACATAAGCTTCAACCTCGACTTTTGCTTCAACATGGACTGTAGCGATAGGAAGCTAGATACTGACTTCGTGATACCGGTCCTAATTAGTTCTTGTCCTCCAGTGAACTTTTTCATTAGATCAAGCATAGAGGCACTGTTGTATAGGAACTTCGATATAGTTTGCGCTTGTAAGATACATCTATTCACCCAATCTACCTTTGAGAATTCCTCTAGAATTAGATTCAAGCATTGAGAAGCACATGGAGACACAAAAATGGTTGAATAGTTCTGCAAAATATGGTTTGCGACACCAGTATAGTTGAAGCTGCTATCCATTATAATCTGCACAACATTGTCCGGGCCAAAATCTTGAATGACGGAATCAAATAATTCAGCAAGGCACTTCGTGTTCTTAAAATATGCAGAAGCATCAACCGATTTGTGAAAGAAGGTCCTGGAAGGCGATGAAACTAGGAAGTTAATCAAAGCTCTTGATTTGTTGTCGGTCCATGTGTCGGCGATGATAGTGCAGCCTGTTGTAATCCATTCTTTTTCAATGTCTTTCGATTGTATGCTCATTTCCGACTTAATCCTTTCCAGCCATGTAGTCTTAAGAGTCTCAGCAGATGGACCAGTGAATCCAGGACCGCACTTTGTTATGGCATCAACCATTAGCTGATATGATGAAGAGCGAGCAATTCCGAAATCCAGCTTGTTCTCAAAAAAGAACAAGGCAATACTTCTCTCTGCATTTTCCTGGTTGTTCAACGAGGGAGGAGCCATCGGAGTGACAGGTGAGAAAACTTTCGCAACCGGGGACGCTACCTCAACAGAAACAAGAGTTTTACTTGCAGGAACATTTCCAGGAGACTTCAGTTCCACCAGCTTCTGCTTTTTGGTGCTTGATGCTTCTTTGACATCTTCCTTTGATGCTATTATAGCTCTCACCCTATCCGTCACGTCATCTCTTACTTTGCTACACGGGTTTACGCCTTTACTCGGAAGCCTAGAAAGATGATGCTTCAACCTACTAATGCCACCGTTCAGAACTCTCAGGCAAAATTTACACCTCACCTTGTTTCCATCTAATTTATCCGCATATTCCCAACAAACATCTTTTTCTCGCACCACTGCCGGAAAAACACAAAATTCATTATATTTCTACGTCCATAGTTCCTTTCACTTCTAACTTCTAGATTCTCATACGTCAAAACAAACTTATTCAAGATTTTTAACTTAGAAATATCACATTGTGTAGGAGATATAACTTAGTGGTAATATCACATTTGACTCTATTAAAGATATAGAGTTCAAGGATTTGAAATCTTACGCTTGAAGAACACGGAGAAATTAAAAGACACCACTTAATTATAATTTAGACTAAACATGGACTGTCACTCTAATAAGTAGGTTAATGGAGATGATTCATGTAGTTAAGATGGTAATTTAAAAGACACCACTTAATTATAATTTAGACTAAACATGGACTGTCACTCTAATAAGTAGGTTAATGGAGATGATTCATGTAGTTAAGATGGTAATTTCAAACATGACCCTACGTAAAATTCGAATTTACTATTTTCATGTTAAAAATAAGAAAATAAGCTTATTTCACAAAACTTACTGAGGATATGAAGAAAAATTCTGTGGTCTTGTACGTTAACCTACAATAAAGCAAAACCAAAATCAGTCATTAACAACTATTAGGAAATCTCTATTTTTCACGATTGAAAGACTAAAGGAAAATCAAATGAAAACGAACCTACGTATTGGAAAATTACACAAGTTTGGAAGCAATTGCAATTTATTTATTTCTTTATTTATTTTTGAGAACCCAGATGTTTGCAACTTTGCATTTGCTAATTAAACATTAAAGTTTTTTTCTTATTGTTTTATTTTTTTAAAAGCCCAGTTTTTTTTTTTCAAGCAAATAGTTTAAATCGAGAAAAAATAAATCTAAAACCACAGTATTGGCTTTAATTTCTTTAATTGCTAAACTTAGATAAAAATTAAAGCGATTTAGAACCATTTCCGCCATTATTTTTTTCATTATTCCAGAAAAATCAGATTGATCAGTCTCAGTATTTTCTATATAAAAAGTAAAGTGTAAAAAGTCTGCACTTTTTTCCATGGGAAATTCGTCTTTCTCGGGAAACATTATTCCGTGGAGACAAACAGGGAGCTTAAGTGAGCGGGTTTGATCTTTAAGAAATGCCATAATTTGTTTTCCCCCTCTTTTCACACATTCTCAGCAGCCAAACAGAAAATCCAAACAGAAAAAACATCAAATCCCATCCCAAATCCCGCGAGAAAAAATGGAAATCGCGATGGGATTCAGAGAGAGAAGAGAAATGGCGAGAAATTTAAGGAACTTACAGGGTGAGGGAGAGATTGGTCTTCTTCTCGCCGGAGAGAAAATCGGAGGCTGCAGGATTTTTTTGGGGAGGGTGGTTTCGTTACGTATCGCGATATTTTGGAGTTTTTTTAGGGTTTCGTTTCCTCTTTTTCAGAGTGGCTACGTTCATAATTTTGAAGTCATAAATTATAATTCTCATTTTTCTCGTATTCGTTTTGATTTTTTTTTTATCTTATTTTTATAAATTTTGGTACTTTGTGTTTCTTTCGGCGATATATCGCGGACTCTTTTTCGATGACCTCTAATAGGAGGTTGCCACGTAGACAATTAAGGCTTAATTAGCAGTTTGACAAAACGATGTCGTTGAACTTGAGTGGGAAAAAAAATTGACGCGGAAAGCCACTCTAGTGTATCAGAGCCAGGTTTCGATCCTGGGACCTGTGGGTTATGGGCCCACCACGCTTCCGCTGCGCCACTCTGATTTGTTGACATACTGGATGCCTTAATATATTTAACTATAAAATAACGCTTCTTATAGACTTCCCCCAAAAAATTTAAAAAAAGGGGTCAACGGACTGTCTAAATGGCCTACTTCGTAAAGTAGGCTACTTCCTTTCCATTTGAATAAGGGGGTGGGGGAAATATTTTTGACTGCTTTGCTGAAAAAAAAAAAAAAAAAGGTCTTTTGGGAAATAACATGTGCTTCCTTAAAGATAATACAACCTAAATAACATGCTCGAATATACAGCTGCCAAATCTATTTGTTGATTGTTTAGGTACATTGAAAAGGCTGTTGATTTAACCAAATGACATATTTGAGAGTAGAATTTAGATGTTCATAAAACGAACAGGTCAAAAGTTTTGGCCTAATTATGATCAATCACATTGAAATTAAAAAGCCTTTTGCAATGTAATGATTCATTTCTAGAATCCCTTTATCTTATTGTTTTACTCACTTTCCGAAGGATTAACATCACCATGCATCTCCATTATCTTTATGTTATCACCATTTAGGGTGGCCGATTGTGTCATTTCTAGTCATAATAAACAAGTTTAAAAAAGTACATAAGAAGTTTGCACGCTAGTCCAAAGAAAAAAAATTCCAAGAACAAAATGTTTGTCTAATTAATTTTAAAATCACTATCGCCAGATGTCCTCACTCCACAACCTTTGCAAGTTAGAAGCATTCAAGCTTGGAGGGCTTTTTTTTTTTTTTTTTTTTAATCAGCGAGAATTTTCTTGCATCATTGCCTCACAAACAAGGGAAAAAAAAATATTTAAGAAATTTTAAAGCAAATGGTTCACCAATAAGAAATTCCTTTTAATTCCATCTTTCCCCTTCCTTTTTGCAAACTTCAAATGTTCTAGAGAGATGTCAATTATTAAAAATTTAATATAATGGATTTTTTTATTTTATTATAGTGAATATGTATATAAATTAATTTTAAATCCCCTTAAATTAATAGTTCTCTATATTTTATTAGGTAAATGACTTGGATTTTAAGAAATAAGACAGTTTTATTAAATGAAAAACCTCAGGAATGCTCATAAAAATACACATATTTGAAATTCTATCTCGTTTATTTATAATAGATTCAGGATGTTTAACTTCTTTTAAAAAAAGTTAAAGACTAATATAATGTGTCTTTTCAAAAGTTCTCTTGATCAACTAAAAAGACATTTTGGTATCATTTGATAATTTGCTGAAATACCGTTTGATATTCTACTAAATTTGTAATATTTTTTATATTAGATTAGTTAAATGTTTATTTTTGAAATTTATTATTTCAAAATATTATTTGTTGTATGATTTTCTCACTTTATAAATAAACAATCACAAAGATTATTTTTTTAATTAACACAAAAATAAAAATAATCAAAATACTAAATATTTTGAAAAATAGGGAGGAGAGAGAAACAAGAGGGAAAAGAGTAACAATGACGTAAGAGAGAGGAGTGCGACTGTAAGACGGGACGACATGTGTAAGAGATCATAGCAACAGGTGGAGTTCACAAATCTAATGTGATGATATTGATCGTGTGTGGAAGTGTTAGCATAATCTTAATGGAAAAAAAAAAAAATTTTTTTTTGCCCCTGTCAATAAATTCTGGCTTAGTTACCATTGATTATTATATACACAAATATATATATCACATATTATAAGTTTTAAAATATATCCCTGCGTTAATATTAACGCAAGTAATTGCCGTGTTCAGTTATAAAATTATTTCTCATCAAAAGTTGTCTGCGACCAGATGCGACCAATAGGATAACATATATTTATACAAACCATGCCGTATGGATGCATGTGGGTTTTCTTTCGTTAATAAAAGATAATGATGCATATACTCAAACTTTGTTGGTCGGTTAGTTTGAATATATATAGTATATATTTTATATAAATGCATGTATCGTGATTTGAATGTACCATTCCCTCACGGCCAAACGTATTGTTAAGTAACTTTCAAGAGCAAATTTTGGTGTATATAGTAATGACCAAAAAAACATTTATTTGTAAAGTCTCTCGGTATATATATATATATATATATATAATGACTTAGAGATTCCTTTGCAATTGATGGACAGTATAATATAGGCTACAATTATTCCAAACTTATTATCAAACCAAATAGTCGAGTTCCAGAGAGAAAATTCCAGTGTTCAACCAAGATTTAACGTAAAATACCACATAAAGGCCACAAGAAATTCATTGTAATTTGAAAAGGAAAAAAAAAATTATAAAAATGCTTTAGGGGACAAAGATATCAACCAATTAGCCACCCTAGCCTACAGGGAGGATTATATATGCATTAATTTGAATATTAGAAATATTATATAACTTGTAAGACTAACTAGGCGGGAAGCACCAAACTTTGGCGTTTATTCCTTGTTGTTTTTCTGGGTTGGATTCTAATTAATTTCCATTTTCCGAGAAGAATCTCAAGTAATTTTCGAGAATTTAAGAGGTACTTTTGACCACAGTCTGTCTTTGTCCGATCAAATGGACGTATTATTATAAAATCGCATATAAGGTCAGTTAATGAACGGTCAGTTAATGAACTTTAGGCATTTATGTGAAATTAAAGTTTCAACGTCGAGTTAAATATATGTAAATGTTGAAAATAATTGCAATAGGCAGCAAGCTTGATTGTCATCAATGTCATGGCATTTTATAAGGAGTGTGACTTAAAAAAATTTGAAATAGATATCAAATTAGTAATAATAATATTGATGGTCTTTGGATTCTACCAAAACATAAAACATAGCGACTTTTTTTTTTTTTTTATTGCTTTTATCTACCAAAAAGTCCCTGAAAATATCTTTTTTTTTTTTTGCTGGAAAAATTTTTTTTTGTTTATTTATTCATTTATTTATTTTACTAAACAACTTTTTTTAGTGAGAAATTATCATTCAAAATAAAATGAGGATAAAAACACCAATATTAAAGATGAAACAATCCTATGATACAAGAGATACAATCCTCGATTAAAACCGATTCTATCAGTAAAATTTGATGAAGCTCAATGAGAAGAACATAAGTCGAGACCCGATAACAAGAAAATTTATTGAATTCCTTGTCAATCATATAATCTAGTATGTATAAAGTTCTTTTTAAAAACACATCTAGAATCGATGAAATATTCTAATCAATCAAGAGATAGTTACTCGCAATACAGAGACTGCAACAAACTTCACCTAATCTTATTACTAACGAAACTAATAGACTAATATTATTGAAAAATAATTCGAGCGAAACACAAACGCAAATACAATATAAAAGGGTATCGATTAGGCTTGATTGAAGATAAAAGATTATCATTAACCATCATATTACCGATATCTTGTAAAAATCTTAAATTGTTCATCATCAAACTGTTAATTACCTTTGTTAGTCACGATATCAATAGACTAAGATACTAGTAACATCATACTGATATGCTTTGGTCGAGTTCTTATCGACATCTCGGTAATAGGAGTTTTACACATAAGAAAACTCTAGTATCAAATTTGAGAGGAAGAGAGAGACCTAACCCAAAAAAAATATATTTAACTAAACTGCTTTTGAGTCAATCTTATTTATTTCAATATCTGCAATATCGATATCCCGTAAAGAGTTATTACAAAAAAAAAAAAAAAGGAGAGAGAGAGAACTATTTTTTTGGACTATAATGAAAGTTTGTTGACTCATGGGTCTTTCGTTACTCTCGCTTCGTTTCATGTGTCACACACAGAGACTAAATAGTTAAAATTCTTGTTTTAGAAAAATAATTGCTGTGTTGATTGATTATAATAATTAAATATGTGATCAATTGTTAATAGATGATTCTTACGAAAAAAAAACATGTTTATATTTAGTAGTCTGTGAAGTGATTAATTATTAGTTGATTATTTAAAAATATTTTTTTTTACTTAAAAAAAATTTAAGATGTTTACTAAAAAAACTTAAATATATATATTTCCACATATCCTGAAGAAAGTTTTTTGTTTTTTAAAGATAGTAACTAATTATAAAAACTAAAATTTCTCCCATGAAAAAAGCCCCATTTTATTTCACCTATTTGTGTAAACAGAGAACTATTCTATTTATATAGTCATTCTATACATGTATTTTTACTATTCTTATTTGAAATACTCCATCTAAATGATCTAATTTTCAATTTTTTTCTTTTTTTTTGTAAAGTCAAACTTAGTATTACTATTCACAATTAATGTTATAATTTTATTAAATTTTAAATTTTATAATTTTACATATGCAAGTTAAAATATTTTTTTTTTAAGTTGAATAGAATTTTGAGTTTCATATTGATTTTTTTTCCCAAATATATTTCTATTACATTTTTTAATTCTAACAATTTTAATTTCTCACTAACTATCTAAACATAAATTTAATTATTTCCATCAAAATTATTTTCTAAATATTAACATCTAAACGTTTATTAATCTAAATGCTTATATTCAAATGTTTTCATCTAAATATTTTTATCCAATTTACATTCCTCCACCAAAACGTAACCAAAGATATCGTGGAAAGGATGGTAAAAAGAAAGGAAAAAATAAAGCTCAAGACGTTTTATGTAAGGCTGGTTGTGTCTTAAATTCCCCATAACTAATTATCGATTGAATGCAAATGTAGGAAGAATCCTACGTCATAATCAAATTATAATCCTATAAATTGAAAATAATCGGTAAGTTCAAAAAATAAATTGAAAGTAATTAGGATACAAACAAAATTTTTTTTTGAACTAGGAAATTTCATTCATCTAAAAAAGATGCAAAGCAAATATCACTACAAAGAGAAAGTGAATACTAGAGGCTCTATTATAAAATGTACCTCGGCATTACAAAAGAGCGTCTAGTCTACTCTATTCAATACCCCTCCAATAAGTTAGAACCAATCAATCGAGCACCAATTCATAGCATTGGGGTCCCGAGATAACTCGAGTAGAACAAAATTAAACATACTATCAAAACCTACAAATGATGGTTGTAAACATAAAAAAAACAAATTAAAGAAGGTTCAGGCAGAAAAACCATCATCCTTATTATAAATTAAACAACAAAAACAAGAAACCAATTTAAACTTAGAAAGATTACCAAACCACAACCCATCAAGTAGGGCTTCTCTTCACCTAAAGATCTGAATGCAAATGACGAGTCACCGGTGACCCACTCAAATCTGTTAAGCCACCATTCAGAGAGACACCCGAGTGCTGCACGTGGCTGGCGCCGGAGTTGTCACCCTCGAAATGAAACATCTGTCGTGGAGCCCCCTGCGCTGCGCCACTTCAAGCCGCAAAACATTCCAACTAACCATTGGACCTCTTAGCCTCAACCAGCAGACTCCCCTCCCAGTGACACGAATCCTCCTTGACATATATCGGTTAAAGGTGATTTTCTAGGTGAGGTTTTGAGGCCAGTTGGTTAGCAACATATTGATGATTATATGTTGGTATACAAACATATTGGTATACAAACATATTAATGATTATATATGTAATATTTTGACTAATATTTTAAGTTAATATCTATTATGTAACTTTGTATTTAATATGTTACTTATTTAAAATTTTACTAAAAAAAACCTTTAAACGAAAAGTTACATTTATCGAATTGATACAATTATCTAATTAAGATATTTTTATAACCATATCAAATTTAAAAAGTCAATAACTCAATGAAATTTAATAAAAATTCAAAAATCAAATTATATGGCACTAATAATATATATTTTTGTATTTTATCACAAAATTCTACCGATTAAATAATTGAAAATGCGGTAAAAATTAGTGTTGTGATCTTTTTGTTTTGGTTTTTTTTTTGGTGTATAAATTGGCCAATTATTATTAATTTTTTGGCTAAAGAAATTAGCCAATGAATTGAAGGATAGTTATAATAATTATTGAATGCCAATTATCGATTAGTACCACCAAATGAAACTGAAAATTTGTGGCTGTGAATCTGTGATCAATTTTGAAGCCCTCTTTTGGGTGTCGTTTTTCTACGATACGCCAACGGCATACAGTGGCATTAGCCACGTGTCAAATCAAAAAAGACGGCCGCCCGTCCACGTCACCAACAAGAGCATCGGACAAGACTAGACAAGATGCGACGCGACGCACGCACGCTACGCTCCGGTTCGTTTATTAAAATTGCACCTAGTCAACGCTTTGTCTATGGAGCGTGAACGTAACGCGCCAAATCGCAAGTGAAGCGTTTAAGTTAGTAGGTTGGTGACCTACGCATAAAGCCTTGCGAGATTTACGGCTTTCTACTTACTACCGTGTAAAAATTGAAAATTTCGGCTAATTAAAATATAAGAAAAAAAATAATGTTAATAATGTCTAAAAGTCAACCTTGCATGTGACTTTTACCCAAAAAAAAAAAAAAAAAAAAAACCATGCATGTGACATAATATTAAACGTCTATATCTAGTGTATCTAGATTGACCAACATAAATTAAGGGATTAGGCAAATTTCAGTTGGTAAAAGATAATAATATTAGTTAATCACAAGTTAATTTGCAACTAATAAAGTGGCCAACCTAATCAAAAGCAGATAATATTATTCTGACATCGATTGTTCAACCATAAAATGAATGCATTGATTTGGCTCCCCCCACTTTTTATCTATTTGTACTTTTGTGAAAATAGAATTTGTTGATATTATTTTCCATTATTATTAAGCTTTCAATTCAATAATTAAAAGAATGTGAAGTGATTTATGACATCCCAGCTCAATTCCACTTTAAATCGTTTTGTTTCTTCTTCCCTTATTCATGTAGATTTATTTCCTTCAACAAATGTAGATTTTAAGATTCCAATAGGTATAAGCACTAAATTGTATTTTTCAATCTTTTTTTTTTGGGCTACGGCATCAAGGTTTAAGAAGACAACGGGCGGTAGAGATTGAGCGGACAAGTTCTTGTGAGGAGTGGTAATTTGTTCTTTGAGAAAGAGACACAAAATATGAAATACTAAAAATAGTCATGTCAATCTTGACCCTTCGTTATCCATTATTAATTGTAACAAAGGTGGTGACATATTAAAAAAAAAAAATTTACACCACACAATTATTTCGGATAAAGAGTATAGTAATATTTCCACAAATTTTGTCCAATACTATTAAAAGGGACTATTGTGATCGTAAATAAAATAGAGATGATTGTAATTTAAATAAGGAGACTATCAACATACAATTTTGTCAATGGGCAATTTTAGAAGAATCAAAGTGAAGGTTCTAACATAATCCCACCATCTCTTTCTACGTCAACAATAAAGTTAAGAAGCCTTCTCTTTTTGTTCAACAATGGGTTCCCAGGAATTGTAATTTGGTAGTAGATGCTTCACGTATATGGACAATTAAGTTTTGTGGGTTTTTTTTTTTTTTTTTTTAAAGAATGATTTTCTATTTTTAAAAACATAGAATATAAAAACAATATTAAAATAATGTTTATTTATTTAAGTTTTCAAAACTATTTTAAAAATACTATTTTGAACTATATTGTTTTTTTTAAGATTTTTAAAAACAAAAAAAAAGTTGTTTTCACTTTTTACTTTCATTTTCTTCCTTTCTCTCCTCTCCTTCTCTGTCTATATAGTATCGGTGACGACGATCATATCCGACAATGACCTCCATCCTGACGAAAGATGATGACAATGGACCAAAGATGACAACAACGATCTCCCCACGACGATAACCACCGACTCATGACCTAAATCTTGCCATTGTCGTCGCCTAGAGCTCAGACCACCAACGTCTTCTACCCCTACCCCTCATTGCAAAACCAATCACTAAAGGTTTTTTTATGACTAATAGTTTATTTTTTAAAAATTAAATATAAATATATTTTTATAAAATACTCACTAATAAAATAGGTTGTCAAAAAAAAAAACTAAATAAAGTTTTATTTTTATGTTTTTCAGAATATATACTCAAAAAATATAATCAAATACAATTCTAAAAATGATCTCAGTACAATTTTTAAAATATTATCATTTTCAATTTTTTTTAAATAGAAAACATTTCAAAAATAATCCTTTAACACTACCATTGTTTAGGGGGTTTCATCCCTCTCAAGATAGTTCTCCCAACGCTGTAGACTCTTTATTTATTGAGTACAATAATGAATTCCAATTTTACTATCCAAAAAAAAAAAAAAAAAAAACATATGATGCTACCGTCACCTATGATACATAGTCCCACAATTATCTTTTCACATTGGCGCTCTTGGAGGTTTTATTTATTTATTTATTTTTCAGTTCCATTTAAGACGAAAATTTTGTGAGATTAAAATACATTTCAAATCAGCCATTAACAACTTAACATAAAGAAGCTATTGAAATTAGAACTAACAGTCATTTTGTTTAACGGCTCATATCTTTTTTTTTTTTTTTTCCATTGTCAAATTCTGAGTTTTGAGATGCACATAGATATAGTAGGGATTTCAAAAAATTTGCAAGCAGTACACCTTAAAACATGGAATATGTAAAAGCACACAAGTAAAAGACTTCTGTAAGAACAAGAGAGAGCTTTGTACTTAAAAGTCTTTTTCTTTTCCCCCTGTTCTCTCTCTACTCGGTGTCTCTATCCACGTGCATCTTCCTGTTCGTGCGCTATAAAATATTGAAATCGAAAGCATATTATAAACATATTATATATATTATATAATATATATATATGTTATATAACCTTCTCTCTGCGAGAGTTGTGTTCTAAAACTGATCGATTTATCTAATGGTTTCCCAGTGTTGTTGGCATGTGGTGATGCTGTTTTAGCAAGCAAATAACAGCTCATTCCCATTATTACCGTCATCATTGTCGATGACCCACCTTGGGATTTTCCCTCTCCTAACTGTTTCTCAAACCGCAACTCTTTAATGGCCCACCTCTAGATCAATAACAAAAAAAAAAACTTTGGTTGAAGTTTAAGAGAGAGAAGGCAGCTAAATATTCTTGTTGGTAGGAGATGAATCTTTAGCAAGCCTAATAAGCCTCTCTATTCTTGCGATCTGCAAGAACCAAGTTAGTACTTTTCTTCTTTTTCTCTCCTTGTATTGTGTTTGTTTCTCAATAAATGCCTTATTTTTTATCTGGGTATATCTCAAAAAGTGATTCCTTGCTTGTTCATGTTGTCTTTGGAATTTTGTCCCTAACTAAAGTGAATGTTTTTATTTTTTATTTGTTATTTGTTATTTTTATTTTTCAGTTTCAGCTCTTGAGCAAACCTAACGCAGTTAGTGGGAGAAGCACGTAAAGCTCTGCTTCTAATTTTCAAACTAGGATCAGCTTTTTTTTTTTTTACCAAAACTATTAGCTGTGAGGCATTAAAAACTAGTAGTCAGTCGTTACGCAGAAAATTTTTTAACACAAACGGCCCTTTCTACACATATTATAACAGCTTTGACACGTTTCTGATTTTTCAATTTTTTTTTCTTTTCATTTGCCTAACTTATTGTAGATGTGACCTAGAATTTTGGATTTGGAACTGACTTGTGCCATTTGCCTGTTTCTTTGGCTGCACAGCTAAGCTCTCAAACTCTGAACTGAAAAAATGATCAAAAGGGTAGAGAATTTTCTCATCGTTTTCTCGGTCATTTTCTTGGTTGGGACAACAATCTTCTCTGCTGTCACTGCAAACTTAGAGGAAGATAAGCAAGCCTTGCTCGATTTCCTCAACAACATATCTCACTCCCACACTCCCAACTGGAGCAAGGACTCTTCCGTGTGCAGCAAATGGACTGGAATCATCTGCAACAGCGACCACACAAGAGTGGTGGAGCTTCACCTTCCCGGCGTCGGATTACGAGGGCCTATCCCATCGGAGACTATCAGTCGGTTATCCGATCTTCAGGTTCTGAGTCTAAGGGTGAACAGAATATCAGGTTCTATTCCATCTGATTTCTCCAAGCTTAGAAACTTGACCTTACTTTATCTTCAATCCAACAATTTTTCCGGCCCGTTGCCGTTGGATTTCTCGGTTTGGTACAATCTGACAATTGTCAATCTGTCTGACAATGGTTTTAATGGGAATATTCCTTCTTCAATTGGCAATTTGACTCACCTGACAACTTTGAATCTCTCCAACAACTCCCTTTCTGGTCAAATTCCTGATCTCAACATTTCTAGCTTAGAAGATCTGGATTTAGCCAATAATAACCTCACCGGAGTTGTGCCAAGGTCTCTTAGAAGATTCCCAAGTTGGGCATTTTTGGGTAACAATCTCTCACCGGAAGAAGCAAATCCTCCTTCTCTTCCAGCTCAACCACCAAATGGCCAACCGATGAGGAAAACCAAGAAGAAAAGACTTAGTGGGCCTGCATTGTTGGCTATTGCGCTTGGCGGCTGTGTTCTTGGGTTTGTGGTGATTGCTTTGTTGATGCTCTTTTGCCGCTCTAGTAAAGGGGAGCAAAGTGGGGTTTTGGCGAAACCGCAGAAGAAAGAGAGCTCTTCAAAGAGAGGGGCTTCTGAGAGCCAAGACAAGACTAACAGGCTCTTTTTCTTTGAGGGTTGTAACCTTGCTTTTGATCTGGAGGACCTGTTGAGGGCATCTGCTGAGGTTCTTGGGAAGGGAACGTTTGGGACGACGTATAAGGCTGCGCTGGAAGACGCAACAACCACGTTGGTGGTCAAAAGGTTGAAGGAAGTGACGGTTCCTAAGCGAGATTTTGAGCAGCAGATAGAGATTGTCGGGAATATCAGGCATGAAAATGTGGCTCCACTAAGGGCATATTACTATTCCAAGGATGAGAAGCTTATTGTGTTTGATTATTATGAACAAGGCAACGTCTCGGCTCTGCTACATGGTATGTACTTAAAATTTCTTCAGTTATATCAATTTTTTTTTTCCTTTTGATGCATATAGATAAAGCACTTGGAATTTCTCTTTATTGCAGGTAGAAGAGGGGATGGAAGGACTCCACTAGACTGGGAAGCTAGACTTAAAATCGCCGTAGGCGCAGCGAGAGGAATTGCCCATATCCACACACAAAATGGTGGGAAACTTGTCCATGGCAACATAAAAGCCTCAAACATCTTCCTCAATTCCCAAGGCTATGGTTGTGTTGCTGATATCGGTTTGGCACCACTGATGAACTCAATGCCACCGCCGGTGGCTCGATCTGCAGGGTACCGAGCTCCAGAAATAACTGACACCCGAAAGGCAACTCATGCATCTGATGTCTACAGTTTTGGGGTCTTGATTCTTGAGCTCCTCACTGGAAAATCTCCTGTACATGCCACGGGTACTGAGGAGGTGGTTCACTTGGTCAGGTGGGTGAATTCTGTGGTCAGAGAGGAGTGGACTGCTGAAGTGTTTGATGTGGAGCTTTTGAGGTATCCAAACATAGAGGAGGAGATGGTGGAAATGTTGCAACTGGGAATGAGCTGTGTGACAAGAATGCCAGAGAAGAGACCGAAGATTAACGATGTAGTGAAAAGTTTGGAGGAAATGCGTCAATTCAATTCCGGGAATCAGCCATCCTCAGATGTTACAAAGTCCGAAATTTCTACTCCAATCCCAACACCTGATGTTGCAGCAGAGATAAGATCATCATCTCTTCCAAACTGAAATTCTTTTATCAAAGTTATCAGATGTTACATAGTTTTGTTGCCCCTTTTTTCCATTAAAATTTATTCCTTTATTGCAAAAGGCTTTTGACGGTTGTAATAGTTGCTTTTATCAAACTGCAGAATTTATATTATAATTTAAATGTTGGTGCAGCAACTTTATCACCTAGTTAGGCCCTCAAACTGTAGTCTTTCTACGCAGTGAAGACTCGATTTTCATGCATGTAGAATTTGAGCTCTGCTCAATTACCGAACAGTGAAAACTAACTCAAATAGAGAGAAAATGACCTCTTTATTGACCTAAACTACAAAGGCAGAAAACCTATACAAGGACTTGTACACGGCAGGTGACCAAAGTTACATTGGAGAAAAATGACAAGAAGAGGAGGCAAATATCTTTGTAAACAGTGGTAGCAATCTGATAATTCCACATCTAATTACAACATAAAATGCAGAGTTTGAATCCTCTATCTCTAAGTTGAAAAATATATATATTTTTGCAAACGGTACCAACCTTGGAACTGATATAATCACAATCAAAGGTTTCATACATCTACAAAAAGCTGTTCCAAAATGAACCAAAAAGAAAAGAAACAAAAAAATAAAAGATAAAGAGAAGACAATCCATTTTTTTTTTTTCTGTCGTATAACGTGCAAATGATAACGTCCGTATTCTTCCTCGGCAGAACCTCAACGTGTACGGATAAGGAATCCGTCCTTGCTAAATTCAATCTCTTGTAGAGTCTACAAACATTCAGCAGCAAGTATAAACTGCAAGTCATTTCCTTAAAATTCTTGTCTTCACGCCTCCTGAATTCAAATAAAATTAAAGACTTCAGCAACTTATAAAGCAGCATATCTTGCAATAAAGGTTAATACACCACCGTCAATAGAAAAATTTCTTGCACAGAAAAAGGTACAACAGACCTTCAACTTCCTCAAACTGAACCTCCTTCACAAGCTCAGCACCGGCATGATACTCAAAACTACAAAAGAGATAGGATGACAGGCATTCAGTACAACATCTCTCGGACCACATTTTCTTCCACTAACACGTCTATAAATTGAAACAAATGCAGCAGTTTAAAAGACAGACAAACTGGTTATAAAACTACAGCTATCTTTTATATCAAAGTAAATGCGAAGACCATTGACAGCCGTTTAGCAAAATCATCCCCTTTCTTCTTAAAATAAGAGAACTTACAAGCAAATCATGTGATATTCCCACAAACAGAATAGCTCACAAGAAATATGTGCCAAAATGTGATACAACAGAATTGCCCCAAAAGTACAGATCCATTGACACTTCCCAAATTTGCTCGAATGACATGGTTGCTTCCTAAATGCTTAAGTAAGAACATGGTTACCTAAATTTCCAAATAAGGAGCAATTTTACCTGTTAGAGAAAGCAACCTCAAGATCATAGTTAGCGGCATTCTTAGTAGCTTCAACTAACACAGTGACAATTTCTGTCTTCCGAGTACTCGCCATGAGCAAATCGTATTCCGTCGGAATAATGATCGCGACGAAATTATCACTCAACTCACTCAAGCACATCTTATCAACAGCAGCCAGGGCTACTCTCCGTTTCAGTGAATCAGTCTCCGGATCAACAACATATATAGCAAAGTCAGTAATCAACAGAATTCTCCTCTTCATCTTCCCTAAACCGGTAAATTTCAAAACTTTATCCGCGAAAAGAACTTGACTATCACCTGCATCGTAAAATTCGTCGAATTGACGCAATTTTCTAGTTTTTGACAGATTGATACACAAAACATTGTGAAAGAATGAAATTTGACAAAATCCACAAATCGACCAAACACTTCCTAATCGAAATCCTCAAATTTTTGAAGAAATTAACGAAATTGATTATCGGCAAACAATCAATGTGTGACCTTGTTTCTGCAAGATTTTCATCAAGTAAGGATGGGAAGGGACACCGATGTAGTCTCCCCTGTATTCTCTGTGAAAGGAGGTTTTCCTACGAACCTTGACGCCCATGAAAGGCTCCAGATCTTCGGTGAGGTTCCTCTCGGAGATTCTCAGTCTCACTCCTCCGTCACCGTCGTATTGGGCGGCGTCTGGGGATTCGTCGCCGTCGTATTTCGGCGGCCAAGACTCCGATTGAGCGTCGTCGATTTGGACCCGCCGCTGCGACTTGAACCGCTGCATTGTTTGACTTTGGGCGGGGTGGGTGGACCGAACCGAAATGAGAGGGTGAAGAGAGGGTGGTTTTTTGCGGATTTGGTGGGGCAGGTAGACGGTGCAGCCTGCTAACTTGCGCCGGATGTGCGATGCGCACCACGTGAGGACGCCAGCCGGTGGTTTTATTTATACCTCTGAGCTGGAAATTTCCTCTACGCGGCTGCTCACTTATCACGTCAATTTATCGTGATAGGAGACGAACATCTTGCGATACGTTCGACTTTAGTTTACTTTTAAGATAAGAGAATTTCATGGAGCCTACACGAGTCGTACAATTTTTGGATTATTTTTTAGATTACCTTCGTATAGGTTCATATTCACTTTATTCTTTAAAATTACAAAATCATTAGTTGTACTTCTAATTTATATAAAATTATTCACTTTACCTTTTTTATCTATTTTCATCTATTAACTTAACAAAAATATTAATATAATACTATATTAAAAATTAAATAACTTTTTTATAAGATTAATCTTAGTTAAAAAATAAATATTATTTTTTAATTAAAAATTAATTAAAATTTTGATTTTATCTCTTCCACCTATCCTTTCTCTATTTTTCTCTCACACCCTCACTCTTCTTTTCCTCTCTACTCAATTTTTCTGGAGAGTAACAAAGAAAAAAAAATCTCTCTTACTCACCTTCGATCTTTTTCTCTTTATCTCTAATGATCTCTATTTCTTTCTTTCTTTATATCTCTCGTGATCCTCCATATTTTCCAACTACTAATGAAACTCCCAGTTGTGGGTGCAAGATCAAGCGAAGGTCAAGACGTGACTTGACGAAGGAGGCGTGACGATGATGAGTTGGGTAAGACACTAGTGGCTTGGGGACGATGATAAAGAACACAGGAGAACATGATTGTCACGTGGGGAGGCCGTTGTGTGAATGCGGTGGCTTTTTCTGGTGTGAGGTGGCAACGCCGTAAGTTTAGGCTGGCTCAATGAGATTTGGAGGGCTTGCTATTAGCGAAGGCAGCTGGCTGCGAAGGGGATAGGTCGACAAAAAGGAAGCAAGAAGAGAAAAGATAAAAGAGAGAATAGAGGGAAAGGAATAAGGTAGGAGGTCGACGGATTTGTAGCCAAAAAAAATGGAGGAAAAGAGAAGAGGTAAGAGAGAGAAACAATTTTTTAATTGAAAATTAATATTTGTTTTTTTAACTAAGATTAATACTTTAAAGCATTTATTTAATCTTTAATAGAGTGTCACGTTAGCAATTATGTTAAATTAATAGATGGAAGTGGACGAAGAGAGCAAAGTAAGTAGTTTTATATAGAATATAGGGCATAACGAACGGTTTTACGATTTCAAGGAGCAAAGGGAAGATAGTCTACAATCTAGGGGATAAAATAAAATTTATCCATTTTTTTACAAATGACAACTAAATTAAGCACCAAATTTATATTGTTAAACAAATAGCCTCTATCTTAAATTCTTAATTAGAACTGATAATATAGGTTATGACCTGATAACACCATTCGAAAACGATACAAATTTCACGAGTTAGTGTTGGAAAAAATGATGGGAGTTAGTTGTAAGTCAACTTGAAATTGATATGAGATAAATGAGTCAGTTTTTGGCTAGACATAACTAACTTAAAAATGAAACAATTTTTTTAAGGTATTAATTTAATAGGACATTGTTATGAATTTATGATTTTATGGTAGGTTCCTCGTAATCTTATACTTATATTTACTTAATTTGATGGATTATTTCATGTTTTAGCAAGTTCTAAAATTTTTGACCGTGCTCAGGAGAAGTTTTTTAAATTATATTTCTATTTTTTTTGATTTAAAACTATTTTTTACTATTCATATTTTTAAAAATCTATAGTAAACTACAATTTTAAAAGTCCCTAAATTTGTTATTTTTAGTTTAGATGAGATTTTTCTTAAGAACAAATTACATTTTCCTATTGAACTTTGAACTGTGTTATAAAATATCTCCTGAACTTTGTAAAGGCTAAACTTCAAAAGAGTACTTTTGTAAAAAAATATTTATATTTATAAAAGTAAAAAATAGTTTATAATTCCCTATTAAGGGAGAAAGAGAAAGGGAGAGGAAGAGAATATGTACATGAATAAAGTACCTTCCTTCTTCAGTGACAGCATCGCGAACGGCTACCAAGCCTGCTTTCCTCCTTGGGTAACAACTCTTCTCCCCTCCAACGACTGCATACCCTTCTACCTCCCATTCACTTTGAATTGTAACATGTCCCACCACCTTTCCCGTTGAAGATCTGTGACGCCACACCACCCTACCCCACCACACCATCAACTTTCTTTTCCTTCACCTAATTCCATCGTGAAGCTTTGCACAAGCTTGCAGTCACCCTTTTCTTTAGATATGAATCGTGCTTCTCCCCACCCTGAACTCTTCATTGCCTCTAGGTTGGGGATGCGCAAACAACTTTGGGCTATTTTCATATAAGCTTCTTAGCAGTTGACAAATTACACTTTTTTTTAGTCAAAATCAAAGATCGAAGATTGGCCAAAATCTCATGATGGTGAAATCTCATAGGAGTCGCCGCGGCCTCGAGGTGGACTCATTGGAGGAGGTTTCATCAGACCGAGGACAAAAGGCAGATGACTAAGAGAAGCTGGGGTAGGTGGAGAGAAGTTAGGTAAGGCGTCAAGAGAAAGAAAGAGAGAGATAGAGAGAGATAGAAAATGTGTGTGTGTGCATGTGTTTTTTTTTTAATTTTAATTTCAATTACCATTATTTTATCAAAATAAAAGTAGGTTTAATGATTTTTTTCTTTCAATTTAATTTTAACGAGAGCGTATTTTAATTATAGAGGTAATTTAGTGATTTCGAAACGGACATCTTGAATCCTATTATGAATGAGTATCACTTGTCATTTTTTGTCCAAAATTTAATTGAGGAAGTAAACTCATAAATGTTTAATTGTTCAAGGAGAAAGAATATTACAAATCAAAGTTCATGGGCATTTTATGACACGGTGTAAAGTACAAGGGAAAAAAAGTATAATTTGTCTTTTTTTTTTAATTGCATAAATTTTTTAGAGATATAAAATAAGATTTATATTGATACATTTTTTCAAACATATTTTAAAATTTTACATTTTTTTACTTTAAATAGTTTTTTAACCAAACATATATTACCAAAATTCAAGTCATCTTTAATTCAAAACATCTCTAAAACTTCGTTTCTAATGTCTCCCCAAAATAGACCCTTAATCTTTTAAAAGATATTGAAAAAAAAAAATACCTTATTTTCATGTCAATCACATGTTCTCTAGTTAATTTCGTATAACGAATCATTTTTGAATCGAGTCATGTTAACCCGTCAAGTAGTCATGTTGTGTTCATGTAATGGTTTTCAAACATTTTTGTATCATAAGTCAAGTTTGGATTTAATTAGAACTAAGATATATATAATCAAAACACAACAGGTGACACGAATTGCTATATTCTATTCTTAATTATTGTTCTATTTTTTAATAAATTTTATTTCATTTAAGTGATCATGATAAATCTAATAACACTTTGAATTAATAATAAGAATGCTCTTTAAATTTTAAACCATTAGAAAAAAAATACATTCTTTCATATTTTGATCATATAAGACTTAAAAAAATTTTATTTTTATCCTCTAATTGTTTTTGGGTGTATAAGCATTAACTTTCAAAATTTTAGAGATAAAGTTATAAAAATATCAAAGTTCGGAGGTGAAAATAAAAAAATTACGCTTTTAATTATTGTCATGATTGTAATTTCATTAATTTAATTGATAAAAAGAGTAAAATTGATGACATTTCATAATTTAAATAGCTCTACTAGTTTTTCAAAATTGGATCAAAAATGAAATTTATCTTTTATTTAACTAATAGAACAAACAAAGTTAATAACGATTTATAATTTATAAAGTATTTTTATCAGTTTTTTAAATTTATAAAACAAAATTACATGCCAAAGTAAAAATCAAATCCATTCCAATTATTTATTAAAATATGCGTGCCACGTCATAACCTCTCTTAGCAGACTTGTTTGATAAACCAATCAGGCGACAACAAGCCAAGATACCCAATCACTCTTCTCACGACGTCGTTTTATCAATGAAATCTCACTTGGCAGTCGCCGTCTCTCCCCGGTCCCGCATAAATAAATAAGTAAATAAATATAAATTAAAAGTTAAAAAAAAAACAATAAAATAGACAGAAAGCCTCCTTTAATTGAGAAGCGACCAAAACCGGACCACTTTCTTCGAATAAAAGGCAAAAATAAATAAATAAATAAATGAGGGGAAAACGCGAAAGTGGGACCCAATCAAGGGGAAGAGAATATCAAATACTAATATCAATACGCCAAAGAGGAATCTGTGGATTCCGCAAAATCTAGGGGCGGGAGTAGGCTCTTTATTCTAAGCCGTACCCGCACCGGATCGCTGACTCTTCCTCCATTTCTTCCTCTATATTCTTTGTCTTCGTCTTCTGTTCCTGGTAATCGAAATCCCTAGGCCGATCTCTCGCAACCTTGCTCTGTCTCAGGTAATCTACGATCTCTTCGTCGATACGCTTCTATTGTATAATATCTCTTTATCGATTCCGTTTCTGTTTATTTGGTTCTGATTTTTTTATTTTTTGATCCGTGAATGGCGGTTTCCGATGTCAGAAAATTAGGGTTTTTCTTTTGAAAAATGGCGTCGAAGCGGATCTTGAAGGAGCTCAAAGATTTGCAGAAGGATCCTCCTACTTCTTGCAGCGCAGGTATTTTATTCTTTTTCTTTTTTTATTTTTTCGTCTATCAATTTCCTGTTTGTTCCGTAATACTTGATTATCTGATCGTTCATTTTTTTTAAAAATTATTCGTTCCATTTTGATCCTGCGTTTCTTTAATCTTTTTTTTTAATATAATTTTGTTTCTTTTTTTATTTTATTATTTTTTTTGTTGGTTGTGCCAAATATTTTTACCAATGATTTTGAAAATAACATGTGATGGATCATATGGAGATTATGAATTATCAGTGGAAATCGTGAGTGTAGTTTTAAACATGTAAACATGTATGATGACCTTTTTGTCTTATGCTGATGCCTGGTCTTAATTCAGTTGAAGGTGTCTAGTAAACCTATTTGTAAAAGTTTTTATTTTAGTTATTGAGAGTTGTCGTTAATCTTTTGCGATGGTGATTTCGGGGAATTTTTTTACAGGTCCTGTTGCAGAAGACATGTTTCACTGGCAAGCTACAATTATGGGCCCTCCAGACAGTCCTTATGCCGGGGGTGTTTTCCTAGTTACCATCCACTTTCCTCCGGATTATCCTTTTAAGCCACCCAAGGTACCTTGTTATTGCTCCGTTTTGCTATAGAGTTGTTTTTGTTTTCTAATATTTGGTGTTCTATTATTCTTTAACTGGTTTCATCATTGATGGTTGATATTTATTGATATTTGATGGTAAATGCGTCGGGTTTGAGCTTTAGCTTTCTTGTTTCGAATAATATTGCATCTCTTGCGTTCCTGCTTTCTCTCTGTTCTGGCTTAGGCATTTGGAATCTATGAAACAACCTCTTTTGGGGGTTAACTTTAGCTATATTAGGTGTTGAACCTTGGACCACTCGTCTTATAGACGGAACTATGTATGGGATCAGAGTCTGTGGTTGATTTTGTTTTTGTGTAGTTGCATGTTTATGTATATGCTCTCTTCTTTACCCCCCTTTTTTTGTCTCAAGAAAAGCTCTCTTCTTTACCTTCTTTTTGTTTGTCTTGGAATATCCATTGGCTGCTCTTTTGTCAGTAATCACTTTGAATTAAGTTAGCCAAGGTTTCAAATTTTTGCTTAAGTGTTTATTGATATCATGAAGGTTAAAATTTTTGGAAACCAAACCAGCGTGCCATTGTCATTTAATCACATCCTGCATGATACATTGCATATGATTTTATGGGTCTGATTTCTCTCGTCTTTTTGTTTGTCTTGGAATATCCATTGGCTGCTGTATTGTTAGTAATCGCTTTAACTGAAGTTATCCATAGCCTCAAAATTTAGCTCAAGGGTTTGATATCGTAAAGGTTAAAATTTATGGCAACCAAAATTGTCATGTATTTACACACTGCATAATACATTACATTTGATTGCAGGGTTTCAATTTCTCTTCTCTCTCTCTCTCTCTCTCTGTCGCTTGCGCTCTTTCTCCTCCTCACTCACTCACAAACATTGTTGACTTTCGCAGGTGGCATTTAGAACAAAGGTATTCCACCCGAACATAAACAGCAATGGAAGTATTTGCCTTGATATCTTGAAAGAGCAATGGAGCCCAGCTCTAACCATCTCGAAGGTAATTTGCAATGATAGAATTACTATAGGGCCAGTCTCTCTCGCGCTCTCTCTGTACGTGCTGAAGAACTTTCTCATAGTTGCATCCTCTTTAAATGATACATGTCAATTGTGTAAAGAAAACTGGTTTACTTGACTTCTTTATTGGAACTTCAACGTTTTCTATGAATCTTCTTTTGAGGTTCAAAGTTAGGATATGCGTTGGAGGCAAATCTGTTTCTGGGTTGATCTGTCTATGTTGCAGAATCATTCATTTTTGTTTGATTTCTCTCTCCAGGTGTTGCTTTCAATCTGCTCTCTGCTGACAGACCCAAATCCCGACGATCCATTGGTGCCGGAGATCGCACACATGTACAAGACAGACAAAAGCAAGTATGAGACTACTGCGAGGAGCTGGACCCAGAAGTATGCCATGGGCTAAACGAAATTGGTATGTTTGATGGAGGGCCTTATTGTCTTGAGTGTCTTGTAGCGAAGAATGAATGTTTTTCGTCACTTGAATTCTACACAAGAGGTCCATAGCCATTATTGGTTGAAAAATTGAGAGAAACACTTGACATTCTATAATCAATTGTTTGTAATTGTGATATTCAGAACAATGAGCTATGTTGAATGGTAATATCCTTGATTTATTTCTCCGTATAGCAACTAAATAATTATTTATGCAGCTAAAGAGGCGCACCGTATTAACAACCTGGGATGCAAAAGGGGTTTTGAAATTTATTAAAAAAGGCTATGAAAAATAAACTCACTGGGGGACGAAACCATAGCCAATGTGTAAATTCGACTGTTACGTTAGATTTGGATTTGGAAGTCCAATATCCGTGCATGTTGTAAATAACAATTTGTTGTCAAAGCGAACACGAGCTTCCTCCCTTTGCAACGCACTCATCATTGTTGCATTTCAATCTCCAGATGTTGCTTTCAATCTGCTCCGTTGAAAGATCCGAATCCCGATGATCATCCATTCGTGCTGGAGATTGCTCACGTGTACAAGACAGACAGGAACTCGTTCGAGACAACCGCGAGGAGCTTGACCCGGAAGGATGCCATGGGCTGAGTACGAATGCTATCTGTGCGAGGGGAGGGGCCATTATATTCTATTACATTCTTTCTTATTAGCCTCGCGTATGAATTTTCTTGAAATGGATTAAAGTGGTTAAAATGAAAGAAACACATTTTGGTTTCTTATCATTGTATATTTCAGAAAATATGATCTTAAGAACAAGTTTCATCCTCCCTTTGGTGCATTACCATAATCAGGGGCTTGTATGAGGTGGTTTCTAATCTACTCCTTATAAATTGCGCTTTCTTATTCTTTTTGTTCAACTTTGACTCCTATTTTCCTGTTTTTTTCTTTTAATAGTTTTACTATTTCAATTCTATATAACTTCTTAAATAAAGTTTTTAGTTCTGTTCTCGAGCTTTAAGATTACATTTACCTTATTTTATTATGAAAAGCTAAAAAGTGAATATATCACTTAGTTTGAAGAAGATTTATTTGTACAGATGTCTTTTGAATTTTTCAAATTTAACAATTTAATGGTAATCAGCCCCTTAAACTATTGTCCATGTGAACTTTGAAACGAAGACGAAGTCATTTTAGTGCATCAGTTACAATGTGGCCACTCTTGAGGGCTGAGTTAGCTGAGTTATGAGTTTATGTTTTCATTGGAAAGTGATTCCATTACTGTGTGTGAAGTTTGGCCAAACATACCAAGGTTGATACTTGGACAAGGAAACTTACAAACCAAAAAAAAAAAAAAAAATGTCTCCTTTTGTAATTGTCTAAGAGATCTTTTTGTAAGTTGAGTTCCTCTGATCTCTCTTGACAAATGAAGAGCTGCTCTTTAGCTCCACACATATTAACAAAATAAAAAAAAAGGCTGCAGTTACCAAGTAGTTGAAAACATCAGAGGCAATTATTCGGTTTATTGCTCATTGAGGCTTAAACTTGGTCCTTTCCCTCAAAAATTCATTTGCGATCTTCTTCTTCTTTATTTTTTTTCCCTCTAAAATCAATAGTAATGCTTTTTGCAGTTTAAATCTGTTACAATGCGCTGGTTCCTTTATCCACGTAGTTGGATCAAAGTTAATAGTAATCGTTATTCTCTAAGAGCTCTATGTTTGGTTTTGTGTGGGGAAATTTTCAGGAAGTGCACAGGTTTTGTGTTCTTGGCTATTTCCTTGATGCTTGCTACTATTTGTCGTCTCACATAAGCTTTTACTCATAAGAAACTGTGCTCTTGCGGTTGAAATTGAAACCGTGATAAATAATACTAACATAGTTTTAAACTGGTTATCGTAAGCTTTGCGTCGTAAGTAAGTGATTAGTCAAGAGTAATAAACTCATCAAAAATTCTTCAACAGATGGTCCATTGAAGCTACAAAATACTTAGATGTCGACCACTGCTCTTACAAAAGAGAGATTTTTTTTTTGTTTTGAGCGACTCTCTTTAACTTCACGAATAGGTATAAGGTGATTCTAAATAGGAGGACCATCTTTGCGGGGCTTATTGTATCTCTTTTGGAGCTGGTTTTACGTCGAGCCCTTTTTTGTTCATACAAAGGAAGATTTCCATTGGCTACTCTTTTAATAAGTAGGAATGGGATGTGGTGGACGACCACACCTCAATCTCTTTACTTTTTAGTGAAGAATTGTTCCGGTTTACCTTTTTACAAGTTTAGTCGGGATTTTATCTTGGTTTTTTTGACTTGAAATCTTTTTTTTTTTAATTTAAATAATCTGTTTCGAAAGTTCCTTTTTCTGAGGAGTTTTTGTTCAAAGAAAGAGGAAGTGACGTTGCAAGTTGCAACACAAAGTACATACGTCTTTACAATGCATATATATATATAGATTGGAGCTTTACCTTTGTTCTTGCAGCTGGGGATGGACCTGGTCTTTGGGCAGTACATTGGCCCGAAAACAATATTAATGGGCTTTTAGATATCTGTCTCCACTTTGAAAGAAAACCAAAAAAAAAAAAAAGAGAGGAAATAGCAGTTTTTTTTTAAAATATAAATAACATATTTTTAAATTATTTATAATAGTATATTTATCAGATAAACTTTCAAATTTATCAAATAAATATGTATTTAGTATAATGAGGTAAATAAATTATTTATATCTTGTAAATACATCATTTATTTAATAAATTTTATATTTACTATAAATATTTATCGATAATTGCTATTTACTAAAAATTCCTCACTTTTGAATTACCCATTTACCCTCGTTTTGTTGTAAAATGATGAGATAAGCTTTGTCTCAGAATCTGATTTTTTATTTTTTATTTTTTGCCTTGATATTTGCCCTTCCACGCTAAACCATTTTTACTCTTAAAAATTTGAAAATTTCCCCTAGTTTTGCCTTTCAGCTTATGCTCTGCAAATCCTCGATTAAGCTAAACACCTTTGGTCCAAAGTACCATTTTTATCCCTTTTTTTCTCTCTGTCCTTGAACTTTATTTTTCTTTCCTTCTTTTTAAGAAAGTCAAAGTGTTTTGTGACAAAAAAGCTCACGAAGTTTTTTTTTTTTCTTTTTTTGTTTCTTTTCATGAGGTTATCTTCTTTTTATTTTTATTTTTGTAAGAGAGGTTAATATTAAAAAAAAAAAACAAAAAAACAAAAAACAAAAAACAAAAAACCAAGCAAAAGTCCATTTTATCAACGCACCTGAACAACGGCAAGAAACCAAACTGCTTTGAACGTGAGCTCGTCGCTCACACGTGCTTTTGGTCATACGTCGAGTTTTTGTCATGTCGTGGGGATCATAATTTTTATATTTATAATATTCCGTACATACAAATATATATGTGTATATATATTGTAATATATATACCAATATAAAACTTCTCATATTCCAAATACACACACACACACACACACACACACACACACACACCAATATAAAATTGAGGCCACTTCACCCGCAGATTCATATTAAGAAGCCCCGAAACTCACGAATGAAGAAGAACATAAGAGAATAGGAATGCCAAAATATGTATTTAATAAATTTCAAGTTCCCAATAAAAAATAATATAAAATAAAAGAAGCAAAGGAAAACTGGTCCATTCAACTCTCCAAGTGTTGTGGCGCATTATTCTATTCCAAAAAAAAAATCTCAAGGACATGGGCGACCCATGTCTTATATGTCTAATACTTTTTCAGATGTAATTACACGTAAAGAATCTTCATTATATACACATATATATATACATAAATATATATTTTGCAAAAAAAAAAAAAAAAACTGAGTATGAGTATAAACTCTAATAAAGTCTGACCAAAAGATATTTATAATTATAAATAACTGAACCCGGCAAAAGGTTAATGGTCCCTGAAAATCAGATTCATGCCACTGAATTTTAAGTCATGACGAAATAACTCAATTAATTACCTAATCTCACTTTCATGTGTCTTGGAGGGGTGTCTCTAATGAAGACAATACTGCAATATAGTACTGTATTGAAAACAAATTACCAGATAATATTAGCTCATTTTTGGTGGACTTTTCTTTATGTGGCGCATAGTTGAAGCCTAGCTGAGCTGTACTCTTTTATAAACATATAATCTAAAGTTAATTAGGACTCTCTTTAATGATGGATGATATTATTATTAATCACTAATTAAACATAGCTGTCTAATTGCCCTTGATATTCAGTGTAGACACTCCTGTAAGATAAATGCTAATCTTAAGCACAATTTAATTTGTAATTAGAGTACTAAGTAACATCCAGTTCACTGATCCTTCACTTAGATTGACATTAACTCATTCACTCTCTCTCTCTCTCTCTCTCTCTCTAAGATTAACGCTCTCTATAGAATTAAGCCACATTGGAAATAATTAAGGTCATGTAAAAAAGAAGTACTTTTGAAATGTCCAATTCATTTGCTATACATTTTTGTTTTAATTAAATTTGGTTTGATAATAAATTTTAATTCACAATCAAACAAAAATTCAAATTTTTACAGAAAAAAGTTTGAAAAGTGAGTTTAAAATATGGTGTCAAACAAGGGTTTTTTTTTTTCCTTTTTTTTTAGCTTTTTTTTTGTTTTATTTGTTTTTGGCTATAAGAGTGTTTCTTTTCATTTTTAGCCTTTTTTTTTCATATTTTATTATTTTGTTTTATTTTGTAGCTTGGTCATAAAGTACATCCCTAAAAATAAATAAAGAATGTTCAATGATTCTTCTCCACCAAATCCATGTTGCTCCTCTTCCAATAATGGCGCTTTTTTGAATTGGAAAAAAAAAAAAAAAAAACCCAACAAATATAACTAAACCCATAAACTCCCCAACACCTCAAAATTGGCAATAAACCATAAGACATGTCCCTCCACCAAATCCCCCACTTTGAGGCACCAAATTATTTGCATCTTACAAGGCCCCTTATTTCCCTCAGATTCAAAGCATTTTTGGATTCCAAACTGCACAGCAATAATCAAGTAGAAAGTGCAACTGTACACACTCCATTATCCCACACATATCTCTTTCAAAACTCTCTCACTCTCATCTTTGACATTGAAAACTATTTTAACAAATTCTCAGGCTAATTGGAGCCACATCACCCCCACATGGGGTGGCACACGTGCCATTCCCACGGTCACCTCCACGGCGTAAATATCGCCGGTCACCGGCTGGTGGACCAGTCGATGTGTCAGCTGGGCCCCACCGGCTGAGCCGGTCACCAACTGTCGTCGAGTCTCAAGACAAAACCCCCCATACACATCTCTTCGTTTATTCGTAATGTTTCCCAAAACCTTTTTACCTCCCTGAGATATACATTCTTTAATGCATGTATATGTGCATAAACTAATAGATACTATAGATTGCTTGAAAACGATTTATTTCTTTTGTCAAAAAGGACGTAAAAATTTTAAACTATTATGGTTTCATTTATTTCATTAATTCGAATCTTTAAGTTTTAGTTCTAATTTTGTCTTGTTCTAAAAAATTAATAAAAATTATAATTAAATCAACCAATTTTGACTCAAAATTTTATTACATTTTAGACTCGACTTGTAAACTATTCAGACTTTATAACTAAATATATAATAATAATAATAATTAAACACGCTTAATTTCACAAAAAAAGATCACACTTTTCCTTCCTTTGTTTTTCCATGCAAAATATTTCCCATAAAAACGTTTCTCTTCTGATTTTATTCTTTAAAAGTGTAGTCAGACTATTTTTAGTTATATATTTATTTTTTAACTGGAAGGACTATTTTTAGTTGGCAGAAGGTAGAAATTTGTAAAAATATCCTCTCTTTTCAAAAGCATAAAAGGGCTCCTTTAAGTTAGTCAAACTCGTGTCCCACGAGTGAGCCTGGTCTTTACCACTAGCTACTTCATAAAAATTTTACTTCCATTTAAAAAAAAAAATTCACCGACATTATTTAAAAAAGAAAAAGCCTAGCTAGCAACTTAAATGAGCCTCTTATATGCTAAAAATTAGTTGATGCCAAACGTGGAAAAAAAAAAGAAAAAGAGAAATCAGTAAAGAAAAAAAGTCAAAAGAGATTTTTTTTTTTTTTTTGGGTTCTCAATGATCATGCTTAGATATTTAGCTAAAGCACACGATAGCCGCACGTCTCTTGAACGAGGAGCAGATTATTTTGTTGAATAATTCAATAACGAGGAGGGCATGTGACAATCTGTGAAAATCAGCACTTACATATATACAATGCTCATTTCCATATAAAATTAGCCAGTTAATATTTATTTCTATTAACAGAAATATTCAAAGGATCTACTTAGAGCAACTTGATGAGTTAGTCATGACACGGTCTATAAATAGAAATTAAATATATTAATTTCAACCAAAGGAAAAAAATAAATAAATATTTATCTGCCTCTAATTTCACAATCACTCATTGCCATTGTCAACTGCTTCATATGAATTACAAATACAAAAGAAATTAGTTATTGATAATTTTTCTTTTTGAACTTTAGAGTTCTTATTTAAATCATTTCTCTCCCACCCGTTTGAATTAATCTAAGCCGGGGTACTCATGTTAGTATTTGATTAGGCCCTAAATCACCAATAATGAAGAGACACACCAACTTGTAATTAAATGACCAAGCTAGCATGCCAAACCAATTAGATAAGTTAATTTAAAGTTCAAACCTATAGAGGATAAAATTAAGTACAACAGGATATAAATGATGTTGCCCACTTTGGCAAATTAATTAGCTGCTGAACTTCTGAAAATAGAAATGGAGGTTATCATTATAAATTCCTCATGTGTTTAGCATATGTATTTCTTTTCAAATATCATGACATGCAATTATCAATATATATATATATATATCATGACAAGAGAAATCCAGAGGATGAGGTTCATTTTGTCGATTTTAAATTTTTAAAAATGTTAACTTTTTTCTCTTTTCGAACGTTATCTCTTGCTTTTTTAAAAATGTTTTAACTTTGTATCTTTGAGACCAACATCTCTTGCTTGGAGTAGAAGCTTAAATGTGAGCTGTTTCTCAATGAGAGCGAACACTTGGATATTAATTAATTATTGTTTAAGCCATTAATTCGTTGATACATATTTAGTCCCCATAAAAATATGAGCCAAGTTGTTTTGTTATATAGCTAGCATACATATACACACAAATATTGAGACCGACACAATAATAAAGCTTTAAAGACCTGAGGGAGAAGAGCCTGGGAGGTGGCCCTTCTTTTTAGAATGGATCTTGTTTTTGTATTAAATTTATTCTTTGGAATTAATTGGGGATTAGCATACCTTCAATAAGTGTTCATGTTGCTCTCTTCATCTATATATTTATATATACACACACACACACTTGTTTTTAGTTCTTTTCATGTTTGAATTATTATTCTATTTTAATTAATGATTATTCCTACTTAATAAATATTTATCTCCTTCACTCTTTTCAGTACCACTAAATGCTGTTTGATTTATATTATTTTCTTTGCCCTTTCTTTTCAAGCTTATATGAAATTCTATTTTTAGGAGTAACATCTATAGCTACTATAAGAGAAAAAGAAAAATAAAATCTGAAGGCATATATATATATATACATACACATATATAAGAAATTAACCAATTATTAATTATGATAAACGAGATGCTTTGAATAGAAGGACCAACGTAGCCTTATTAACATTCTCAAGCACTGAATCCTTGTTATATTTTATAGGTAATATTTGTGTTATTTTGACACAAGGCCAATAACTTTTGTTTTATGAATTAATAGGCAAATGCATGGCTAATATTATTAGGGATATCTCTTAGTCAAAGTAAAACATTGAAATAATATACGTATTATATGTAGTGATTGTAGTACATACCTGATTTTATCAATCTATATCTTGTGAAAATGTATAAGTGGATATATATATATATATATCTGTGTGTGTGTGTGTGTATTATATATGAGGGGAATAGTGAGCAACGTCCATGCATGAACTTGTAGATCTTTTTCGGATCTCTTTTGATCATGTGCAATTTGGGGAGGGGGGGGTGTGAATTATCTTCTTATCTACCGTTGAAACATTAAAGAGTAGGATCAGCCGGTAACACTCGAATCAAGGGCATCTTGGGCTTGCCGCGCATATATTAACTTAATTTATAATTAGAGAGGAAAGAGCTTATATATTAGCAAAGAGACTGATTTAGTTTTACAATTGTAAATAGAATCAAACAAGTGTCTTGGACTTGATGCTTATTGACTTAACAGACCCACTTGCACTTGCCAAAACTTTAGTTTTAGCAAACAACCAAATATATATAACAAAAAAGCCAAATTAAGTTAATTAGTGGTACGTATAATTTTCACTCTTAGAGTGAAGAAAAAACAAATACCAATGTGATGATTACCTCATGATTTTATATGTATATATAACACATATTATATATGTATATTTGTATCTATAGACGTACATACACACTTATTTTATATAGTATATACAAGTGAGAAGCAGACCACCCGGTGTTTTGTCGAATTTGATGTTCTTCCTTAGCTGTCCTTTTTGTATATTTGTGGCTCACTTGGCTCAATGGGGCAGGGCCAGAGTCCGAGAAGCTGCACTACTTTGATTTTGTCTTTGCCAATCCATAAATTTGCATCCCAACAAACATGGGATCTTCAAATACCTTTCCCCATCTCTCTCTCTCTCTCTACCAACTTCTCTCTCTTAAAATACAAGTTTTGAAATTAGACGCAAGTTAATATTTAAGGTCCACTAAAATACTAAACTATTCCCGTAGTTTTGCTATTAATAGGCTGATGTAAATGTGAGTTTTGTAGTGATCATGCTCTTTATATTAATATATAAGAAAATGAACTTTCATTTTCGTGGCAAAAAAAGTTCATTTTGTTATTATCCAGAATAATATTGGTATTGAATTATTTTTTTTCAACTAGTCTATTATTGAATTGTGGCGCTAAGCATAAATCACTACTCTATAATTTTATAGTAGTTTTGATGACATTTTCTCCATAGTTAGGCTTTCTGACCTTTCTATGTACAGTACAACAAATAAGCCAAAATATATTTTAAAAAAAAATACAGGATAATCCTTTACAAAATTAGTGATCAACTTGAGCAAAATGCAAGAGCGCTATCGAGAATTAATTTGAAAACCAAATATATACTTACTATAAAATTATATTGATTTCGAAAATACAAGTATGTTTCTCATACTTGATGGGATATTTTTGTTTTTCCCATTTTGTTCTTTTAGTAATAAAGTAGTAATAATGCGAAGAAAAAAAAATGAATTAACTAATATTCCGAAACGTTCCCTTCAAAAAAAATAAATAAATAAATAAGAGAAAAGAATTTCTTTCAAGAGATAGTTCTACTATATTCTAAAAAGGGCGTTAAAAAATATGGTTATACAATAATTTTGTTTTGAACGTCAAATTTATAATGTATAATGTATTATGTCAGTTTTGCACGACATATACATATATTTATTTTGATTTGATTTCAATAAAATTCAACACTTAAAAATATGTACTATTTTTAAAAATATCCTATGTGAAAAAAACTCATGAATTTATTTATTTTTCTTTTACGTCATAAAAAGATTCCACATTTCATAACAAAAGTACATGTAAATGTTGTCTGGAACTAACCAGACAAACCAATTAATACACCAAGCCAACAAGAGCTCCTCAACTGTATCGCACACATTGCACACATCTGTACGGTTCGTTGGTTCCAGAGACGTAGTTTAGGGTCTGTCCTAGAGATGTGTTCCTAAAATCCATGTGATGAACTGCAACCAAACGGTCAGAGACTTACTAGACCACATCGTCATGTGAATGTGATATCGATCGTCTCCTTCTATGATTATTATCTCCAGTTATTTCTTTTACAGTATATATACGTGTATATATATATATATAAATATCCCACCCTGCAAACCTTGCATGCTAACTTCTATAGACGCCTTATCACCATTACATGTGTATACGCCTACGTGCTTCCATGCTAACTTTTGTACTCTATATATATGTCCATCCACATATATAGCAAACAAAAAGAGAGATTTTGGATGAAAATAATTACGATTATATGATTTAAATCAAATGGTATTTAGCATTATATAAAGTTAAATTTTGGATAATATGATACACCTATTTAATAAAATATGTTTTGACTTAACTTGTTGGGTTGAGCTTAATTGTCTTGTGAAAAGGTGCTGAATATTTTAAGTATACACACACACACACACACACACAAAAGGCAAACAAAAGAAACATGGCCATCATGGGAGATTTCAGAATAATAAATTAAAAAAAAGACTAACCCACGTTCACTTGAGTGGGACCATGTAGCCTTACTCAAGTTTTAAAATTTTGATTTTTACATGTAAAATTTCTTTGTAAGTTCAATTGTGCCCTAATTTTATAAGAAAACTTATTGTATTCAGATAAGAAATCAATACCTATATTCCCATTAAATAAAAATTTATCTCATATTAATTACGCGTCTCTAATAAGTAAATCTTTTGCTCCTCCACTGAGTTAAAATAGCAATTTCTATATATCTCTTTTACATTTAGCCAAAAAAATTAAACGAAAACTAAAACAAAAAAAAAACCCAAAAAAAAAAAAAAGTTTACCTAACTGTGATCGTGAGGTTCTAACAATCGATCATTTGGTGACACATAAAGACATCTGCAAAGCTAGCTGGACCGATGAATGCCAGACCAGCAATATTGCACAAACATGAATTAAGCTCTGTAGATTTTTCGTGCTCGTTGGGAAAAATAATTCAAAATCAATTTCACAACCAAACAAAGTCGGCTTCTTTGTTTTATGTATCGTTTTAGACCTTATTTTTACGCATTGTCCATTTTCCTATCGATGATGAAATGAAATACCAATACACGGCCGGTGTTACTGGGACCCATATGTAGCCCATACTGACCAATGTTTCCCAGCCGATTTTCCAACTACACATTTTCCCGAGAAAAAAAAAAACGATAGTGTAGAAGAAAATGGGAGAAAAACAAAGTTTTCGTCAATTTTTGAAACTAAAACATTTCGAGTCAACTTAATCATGACAAGTAGGAAAATGTCGCGAAACTGTTTGTAATTAACTGTGTTTTTTTTTAATAATATAATTACTTTCATTAATATAATTTAGTTCCTTGGCTCTTGGAGCTAGCTTTTGGGCACGGTGAGAGTGTTTACACACACACACACATATACGTAGTACTATATGTATGGAGACAAAAATACCACTAACTATTAATTATGAAAAATTCTCTCCCACTTAAATATTTGATTGAAAATCCGATCCCACTAATTAAATCTTCGATGCCACTAGACCTAACAATTTTAGGCTTACACGAACCAATGACGTATAATGACTTACTAATTACATATAGTTAGATAATTATAAGTATAAATATGAACAATGAACCATTTCATTGCCATCTTCATTTATTTATAATTGGGTACTTGAGGCATTATTATTATTATTATTATTTATAGAAAAAGGCATTAAAGTTTAGTTATGTTCAGATATTAGAGGCTGCGACAACTCTATATTCCCCTTTTGTAATTTTGTTTTATTTTTCGGTAATACTTTTTATTATTTATTTATTTATTTGCATATGGAAAACGGAAAAGGCAACACAGGGAACTCTCTCTCTCTCTCTCTCTCTCTCTCTCTCTCTCTCTCTCTCAACTTTTTTTTTTTTATATACGAACGTGGCATTTTGGCTCAATATTTGCGGCTAAAGAAATAAAAAAACTTAACAAATAAATATATCTCATACATATAAAAATGGAAGATCGAATTCATATAGCTAGATTCGTTTGAGTATAATATGGAAAATAATTCCACGAATTTAAATAGATACATTTTTAGAGTAAGTTACCCAGCAAATACATATATATATGTACATTTTGAGTAAAATTTCAGGCGCGTATGTACTATGTATGTATTGGTATATGCATGTGTGCTAGGTAATCAAGTTGGAAATATTCTTAAATAAGAAAAAAAAAATGAAAAAAAAAAGAAACAAAAATCGTATTTTTATAATTATCACAACAAGCCTGTTTTGTCTATTTTTAAAGGACAGCACTCTCCTCTTCACTTCTGAATATTAAGGAAAAAAGGAAGAGCAATTTTTCTTCGCATTAAAAAAAAAAAAAAGAAAAAAAAAAAAGGAAGAGGGGGGCTGTAATTAGACGCTCAAAAATTGCTATCTAAATTTGTGAATGCCCTTTTTTCTGTCGTTTGTGGAAAATGATTAATTTCCATCAAACGAGACCTGACCTTCACACTAAAAAAATAAAATAAAATAAAATAAAATTTTATTTTCTTGTCCAATGGAAAGGCAAACTCACACGCGCTTAGGGTGATGCGATGCAGGTTACCAAATCTCCGAAATTTGGTGAGCTTTTTCTTTTTAATAAAAAATTTTTTTTGAAAGTCTTTACATAGGCTTTCGAATGAGGAGGGAAAAAAAAAAAAAAAAAAAGAAAGGGAAAACGGAAAAGAAAAAGCGAATTTTACAGAAATTAAAGCTGTAATACGAACGACCAATGTAGCTGACTATTGCAAAAGAGAAAGAAAAAGAAACTTTGCTTTTCCTTCCCTTGCTGTTATTTACTTTAATTGAAATAAATTCCTTCATTTGTTCTTAATTATAATGATTATAAATATTGAATAAAACTTTCCATAAAATTAGTATCTTTTTTAAAAGAGATTACTTACCGTTCTTTGTCAAAATTTTGTTGAAATCAAGTAGTTTTTGTTACCGCGAAATCGCTTTAGTATTTTCATTATACAAAGCTTGTGAAGAACATTTAATATCATCTTTTTAGGTAGAATCATTTTTTTTTTACTTCAGTATCTTACTTAAGGCTTGGATTTACGGCAAACTACTTAAAATTTAAATTAACTTATTCACCTTGGATTGTTGACACAATGGCACCCGCATTTATAGTAGTTTTGTACTTTTGTCCCCAAATTTAAAACTTTGGCATTTTAATTTGTCATTTGAGCACGCTTGTCTCAAAATTAAATAGACAAGTGACATAATAGTTTCTTTTCAATTTTGCGCCAAAACTACCAACATTAATGACAATAAAACAAAAGAGAAATTATGCCAATAAAAAGATTAAAAAAAATTGTGGTCACAAATAATACTTAGTGGTAAGATACAGAATTCAACCCTAAATTAAAATAAAAAAAGTAATAGAGTTTAACAAAAAAATTTAAAATTTTTGACGCTAAATCAAAGGGTTTTTCAATGAGAAATCATAATTAATTTTTCACGAACTTTACAAGGTGCTCAAAATTCTAAAGCCAAATATCTTATTACCGTAAATGAGGAAATATATATTTATTTTGTTGCTTTAAATTCAAAAAAAAAATTTGAGGAAGATGTTTTACACATGAAGGGCGCGTGAAAGAAGCAACTTCTCGGTCGGAGGAACGACAAGCGCAGAAAAAACCCAGAGACGTACGAAAACTGATTTATAAATGGCGGCGAATTCTAGGTTGCCCGCCACGTTACTTTAGCTGTTAAAAAAAAAAAAAGTAAATATTAAAAACTTTAAACAAAATTTATAAAAAAAAAAACCAAGTTTAAACAGTAAAAAGAGAGAGAGAGAGAGAGACAGAGAGAGAAAAATTCATGCACTAAGGTTAAATCAGGCCAGCCATGGAAAAACTGTCAAACATTTTTTGAAATGACGAAAATACCCTGGTACAGCTACAATTACCGTTTTTGTGGTGATTAGCTATTTAGAGGTCGGTCAAATAATTTGACCGACTAATTAACCAGGGGGAGGCCGGGTATCTTGGGCATCACGTGACTTCCCATCACGAAGATCGAGATCAATCATGCGCTGACTCAGCACCTTATGATGCTCTCTCATTAGGCCAAACTTCCCCCTGGGCCCACTCTCTCCACGTGTCAAGATCCTAGTGAATCATCGCAATGGGGCGGACCGTATGTTTAATCTCAGCGGTTGCCACCGGGATTTTCGGACCGACCCCCGACCGGCTCTTGATATGACCTGCTCCAAAATTTAACCACGCAGATATTTTTAACTAACAAATTTTCAAATTTAAAATTATAATAAAAAATTATCTAGTTTCCACTTACGAAAAAAAGGAAATTAGAAAAAAAAAAAAAAGATAAAAAAACACCCAAATAAAGTTTTGGAAAATTAATAATGCTTTGTATTCCGAGTTTTTCTAATTTCGGCTGTTGGGGATCCTATAAAACTGCGATTCTAGCGTTTCGGTCGCTCCATAAGCACAACTCTGAACTCTCTCCACATCTCAGTTCTCTCTCTCTGTCTCTCTTCTCTTTCTCTCTCTAAAAAGTCTTAACCTACTCTCTCTCTCTACTCCTGGGGAGCTTCTTCTGTTCTTCTCTCTCGGGTTTTGATCGGGACAAAAGCAAAAGAAGTTTTTTTTTTTTTTTTTTTTTTGGGTTTCTGAAAGTAACTCTCCCCACAGAAAGTTCTTGGCTGGCAAGAAATCAGTGGTAGTACTAGTACTGTTCCAGACCCAGTTGTATTCCTTTTCTAAGCCTGTGACTTAAAAAAAAAAAAACCTGAAAAACACTCCTCTCTAGTCTTTTTGGGTGCTCCTTATCTCAGTCCAAAGAGTGGTTTCGTATCTTGATCATTACGTTTTTCTTTTGCTTTCTTTTGGTTCTCTTTATTCTGATGAGAATCTGAAAAAAAAAAAAAAAAAAGAAGAAGAAAAAAAAATTTGGAAGATGGAGCAGAGTATCCTATGTCCGATAAAATACACAGAGCATCGAAGAGTCACGAAGAAGGTAATCAAACCGGCTAGGAGGTCGTCTGCGTTGTCGTCGTCGTCGGAGAATAACTCCGCCGTGCCGAGAGTCGTGCGGATATCTGTTACGGACCCGGACGCGACTGACTCGTCTAGTGATGAGGACGGAGACTTCATCTTCAGCCGTCAACGGGTGAAGCGGTATGTGAACGAGGTTAATATCGAGACGAGTTGTAGGCCTAGCCTCGGTAATGTTAATGCGAGGAAGAGACCGGTGGCGGAGGCGACGGCAGCGCCCCGGAGACAGATCAAGGCTTCTGCGACGGCGAGCGGGAGGAAGTTCCGTGGAGTGAGGCAGAGGCCGTGGGGTAAATGGGCGGCGGAGATCAGAGATCCGGCGAGGCGCGTACGGTTATGGCTGGGGACATTCGACACGGCGGAGGAGGCCGCGATGGTGTACGACAACGCCGCGATCAAGCTCCGTGGCCCCGACGCGCTTACGAACTTCGTCACGCCGTTGCAGAAGGATCAGCCTCCGGAGATGCTGCCGGAGGCGAACATCCCAGCTGCCGCCGCAGCGTCGGCCTCGGCCTCCGTGTCCGGGTACGACTCCGGCGAGGAGTCGCGGAACCTCTCGTCGCCGAAGTCGGTGCTCCACTTCAGGACTCAGTACTCGGCCGAGGAGGCCGAGCCCCCGCGGAAGCCGCCGACGGAGGCCCAGGTCTGCCAACCGCCGTTATTTAAGCTTCCGGAGCAAGAATTCGTTATGGAGGAATGCCAGGGTGAGACGAACATCTCCGACGAGTTCGGGGAATTCTGGCCTGTCGACTTCCCCTCCTTCGACGATGTTTTCAAGTTCCAATCGACGGAATCGGAGATGCTGTTCGAGTCGTCGTCGTTCCTCCTCGAGAAAGACGACGACGTTTCGGCGATCTCGCCGTTGCCTGAGTGTGTACTGAAGGAGGATTTCAGCGACATGTTTATGGAGTCGTTATCATCGTCGCCGGCGGGGACGTGGCCAGAGGACGATCTGTTTCAAGATATTTTGTTGGGTTCCGATCCTCTAGTGGTCCTCTGACTGAATAGAAGTCTGGCCACTGTCATTGGACCGAGTGTTGCCGCCGTTGCCTCGCCGATTTCTCGGCAGATTTTGTTCAGGCTGCAACCAAAAAAAAAAAAAACTAAAGAAAAAAAATAAATATAAAAAATAAATTATTTTGTTTCTAATTTTTAAATTTTTTCTTTTTTAGGCTCAAGTATTTATTTATTTTTGCCGAGATATTTCTGCTAGTGAAATTAGCGGAGATGAGTGAGTTTTGTACTTAATATTTGTATAAGCTATTTTGAATATTCAATGAGATATTCTGTGCGTTACAATTATCATTTAATTAATTAATTAAATGCCAATTCTTATTGAGTAGTATTTGGTAACATTATTTATGTATTTTTTTATTACTTTTTATGAAATTATAAAATTATGTAATTTTTTGAAAAAAAAAATGAAATGATAATGTAGCGTGGCATTCTGTGTGGCCCACACATACACGGGGGAGCGCAATTAGCGGTTATGGCGGCCGAGTAGTGTGGACTCTCTGGCCCTTAAAAATTTTGCATTTTCTTTTCATTTGTGGGGTGTTGGACATTTTCCACATTTTATTTCTATTTTATTTTATTTTGTTATGGATCCGTGGCGTGGTCGGAAATGCGTGACCACGAAATCAGAAAAATGCCGACTCAAAATAGAGCAACATGATAAATGTAAAAGCACAATTATTTTCAAAGGCATGAGCTGGTGCTGCTGCTGGTGCCGCCGCCGCCGCCGCAAAGCAAAGCAAAAGTCTATAAGGTGGGAAAAAACAGTGACCCCAAATACCAAAAGGGTCAATTTGATGGAACGTCAGTTTATGGGTTCGCATAATTTGGTTTAGGCCTGGCGATTTTACCGTTTTGGACGTATGAGAGTTGGCTAATGACCTTTTGCCAGTGTCATAACCCATGGTGACGGTATAGGGAGGATATGAGGGTGATTCATTTTACTTTGTGATCTTAATCAATTTTGAAAATAATACAAAATGTGAGTATTACGTGAACATAATGGTTGACGTTATTAAGTGTGATCGTTATGAACATAATAGTTGAGGTTATATAGTCTACATATATAAAATTTAGAACTAGAATGATATAGGATATAATACATGTTTTAAGTGAATTCAAATAAATTAATGATATGAATTACATTAGTTGGTATTAAAAAGGATAAATGGAGTTGATCTAGTATTTGGGTGACACTTCAAAACTTAACTCCATTAATAATTGAGTAGCATTGAGAACATTATCTCTAATATCAATTTTTTGAATTCAAACTTATGTGTCATATTTCTATTTATAGATACAATTAATCTATAGTGCAATGTTTTAAATACTAATTAATAAAAATATAACAATTTATATGCAATAAATATTAGTATTCCAAAGTTAATATTAGAGTTGATATTTTTTGTATTTTTCTTCATAATTAGTAATTTTTTACGTATTCTTGTTATCATTGTTAATAGAATATGATAGGGTCTAGCTTATAAATAAAATAATTAATGTTTGTCAAAAGTCTTGAATACGTTCCCGTCAAAAAGAAAAGAAAAGGTCTTGAATATGTTGTCCTGATTTTACGGGAATTTTGATATTATAAGAAAAAAATTAACCTAATATTATTTGGTTCTGTGCATAACCGATAGTGGAAAGTATAAAAGGAGAATCTAATGAAAAGGGAATCAAATCTAGGAAACTTTACGTTTTTATAGAATGAACAACCAAACAAGCTACTTGGGTTTATAGGAATTTTTTTAAATCATTATTATTAAACGGAATATAATACAAAATTGGTAACAAAATTAGACCGATATTAGTGTTTATTTATAGTGACTCCGAAAATGCATGAAGGGCTTAGTTTATGCTTAAGAATTGTCTTCTCTTCTCTTCTAATTTTATTTCATTACTCGTTTAAAAAAAATTGTTTAATTACTTTTATTTTAATCCCCCTTCTAATTTACGTTTTTTTTTTCCCTACTCTATTGCTCGTTGGAAAAAAAAAAAAAAAAACTTTCTCGCTCTATCTAGTCTATAGCAACATGTCTTGCAGATTCTCAAAAAAAAAAAAAAAAAAACACCATATCTTGCAGATAAAGATATCTTATGGTCGCTAATTTAAAAATTTTAAATTCTAGAAAACTGCTTATAACAAAAAAAACGTCATCGTACATTCTAGGCATTTAATAGCAATTAAAACAATTGAAAATATTAATTATATATGTGTGTGTGTGTGTGTGTGTGTGTGTGTATATATATTATATCCAAGGCTTGGCGCATTGAGATATCATCAAGTCCAATATGTTTAATGAATTTAACTTGTACCAACTTTCATGTGCACTTGTCCACTGCCCCTCTTCTTACCACACTTACCCTTCATCATTTTGTTTTGGTTTTTGTTTTTCTCTTAAGCTGAGCCGTGATTTTGACGTGTATATTTGAACATTACAAGCATGAAATTTCTGCTTATCCTTAGAACTCTGCTGTCTATTTTACATGGCTTTTTATTTTATCATGATTTTGATTAAATCTAACCGTCAGCGTAAAAACATTTACTATTATAAAAAGCTTTTTATAAGAATATTAATTCATAAATTCAAACTTTTTTTTTCATATTTATTATAAAAAAAAAATCTAAACCACCCCTACATATATGTGATATGCATATGAGGCACGCATGTACACATCTACTTCTGCATGCAAATTGGAACGGATCTTGCTTGACTATTACTCAAAAGATGAACACAAATGAAAAGGAGGAAAGAAGCCTTCCCTCCTTATGATTATGTCTCAAACAAGATGATATTTCCATCTAAATAAAATATAGTGTGATCAAAAAGTGCAACCTCTCTTCCACGCGCTTTACACACTCTTACTACTCACCACACAAGAGAAGAACAAAAGAAAACTCGTCATAATTATGTCCTAAAATTGTCTAATCACAATAGCCTCTCTCTCTCTCTCTCTCTCTCTCACTTTTTTTTTTTTTTTCACCATGGTAAAAAAGAGAGCTGTCACCAAATTAATCTGCCAAATGTTGAGCATTGAATGCCCTTTTGCCTTTCCCAACCGTACAATATGGAAGATTCTGATTTTTCTTCGGTACTTAATTACTGCCCCCCCTCTTTTTTTTTTTTGTCTCTTTTGCTTATATATATTATATATATATTTATGTGTTTATATACTAATTTATTTTTTGCAGCCTACCATTTTAAAAACGTGTTCTAAATGCATGAAAAACTTAAGGTAGTGCATGCCAATTTATTTCATCAATGAGATAAATTATTTTAGACCGTTACATGACAATCCAAGGGCCTGTAATACTTGGATCCATATTTGTTTGTGATAAGTACGAGGTACCCAATTATTAACACCCATCCAACAGAGTTTTAACGTTTCAGTTAACACCCACCGCAGTTAACTTCCCGTCCGACAGGGGCGAGGCTCTCTAGCTCCAAAGACAATGAAAATGATGGCCCGGTCAGGACGGGGTCGCAACCGACCCCAATCATCATCGCGGAGGTTCGCAAATTCTGGGCTACCGGATCGATCACCGCTGTGGTGATTCGTGCCTGTGATGCCAGATTGATCACGATAGCGGAGGTTGCGTGGCCGCCGGATCAGTCACTGTCGCGGTGGTTCGCAACCACTGTATCACTGGATCCCAATGGGCTATCAAATCGCGGTTGTCGACAAGGAATCATGACTGGTTTGCTAGCCCATGACGCGGAGTAGTTGCGTCTGAGATAAGAGATGGAGGTGGGTTTGCACGAGACCTGCTTATGCCTGACGGAGAAGCGTGAGGCCCATCACGACGATGACGGATCTGAGACGTGAGCGACGGTGGCGGGGCAAAATATATGTTTTTTTATTGCTGGATCATTGTTTTTTTTTTTTTGGAATTTGTTTGTAATCTAATGTGATAGAATGTATGATAATTTTTTTAAACACTCTCCAGATTAAATCAAAACCATTGGCTTGTATGCCATCCATAGTGTCCAAAATTCTTACCCCGTTGTAGTCTTGCCCAAAACTTATATATGGACTAATATCTTTTGGAGAAGGCATTAATGCGCGAGACCATTGTATTAATTTGCTAAATTATTAACCGTATCATTCTCGTATTAATAGAAAGGTTGTGTTGACAATAGCTATACATGTTAAGAATTAGCGCCCTAATTGTATATCTTCGAGAGCAATGAATAAATCGCAGAAGAACATAAACATTCACAAGTATACAAATTTTTGTACACATTCTCTTAAAGGTGAGACTACATTTTGTTTTGACCACTACAATGATTCATTATAATAATCAAAAAGTTTACAAGAGAAATTCACATCCTCATGTTCATTACGCTTTTTTCTCTAACCTCTTTAATGATAATACCTAATAATGTTACTTTTTTATTCAAAAAAGCTATGATTACTGAAATTAAAGTGGTAAATCTCCAAAATACATTTAATGAATACACTATCTCTATCGTAGATAATTTGGGGGCTCCGCCCTTAATCCCCTACATGTTGTCTATGTGTAAAGCGTTTTTTATTTGTTTAATAGAGCATTAATTAAACTAAACAGCATGTGCCACAAAATTAATTCATAGCTTTTTTGCATTGGTAGACGTTAAACTTATCGTAAAGTTACAATTTATATCCCGAACTTCTAATTGTGATAATTTACATTGTGAACTTTCAAATATATAACAATTTACATCTCATTGATAATAATATTATATCCCGAACTTCCAATTTTGATAATTTACATTATGAACTTTCAAATATATAGTAATTTGCATCTCATTGATAATAATATTAATTTTTTGAAGGAAATTGGCATGTGATTTGTACATAAGTTATTAATTTATGACATGAATAATCATTTTTATTTATTTTACTTAAATTTATTAAGATTAAGATCTTTAATTAATTTATATCAAAATAAAAAATTTTAAATTATTAACTTTGTTACAAGTATAAATTTAGATTAATATTGATTAAAAAAAGACTTTATACTTTTAATTAATAATCTATATGTAAGTGAAGTGTCAATTTTCATTAAAAAAATCAAAATTATTTATCAATGAGTTGTAAATTGTAAGTTAATAATGTAAATTATCAAAGTTAAAAGTTTAGAATACAAATTATAAATTTACGATAAATTTAGAATGCAACAATACTAAAAAAAAAAAAAACTTAATTCATTATTATGATAATTGCACACAATAATTGTATTTACGTATGTAACATAACAAAAACAGTTGTGAGCTCAGCTTTTCTTCTTTTTTTTTTCTTTTAACCCATGTCCATATAAAGATGGGCATGCAGTGCAAGGGCAAATGAGAAAGCAAAATATTTTCACAACAGTAGTCCATGGATATGCTTTGAGAGCTTTTCTTTAATGTGTGACAGTGGTTGGTTCATGGACTGAGGGTTCCTTTATTTGTCGTTGCCGGTTGGTAAAAAAAGGGGGATACAGTTGTACAAGAATTTGGGTCAATACCGGTGTTGTTGCAATTTTGGTGTGGCACATTATAAAAAATATCTACAGAAGTCTATATAATATGTATGCTGCGTCAGACTTATATACTTTTAAACTTTTGAAAGATGTGAAACTCCTTTTTCTCTTCTTTTTCATACATTGATGACCGCCTTTGGGGCATTGAAAAATTGCCGAAGCAAGGATGGCCACACCACCAGGACATGAAGCGAAATATGCATGTTTTATCTTATATATATATATATATCTATTGTTGATCATGAGCTTGCAGTTATTAAGTAGTCAGTAAAATATATATATGTATGTATATATGTGTATACATATATTATCCTTGAGAGAGGACTCCCAAATAAACAGGAGAATGCTCGTAGAATTTCATATGTAATTACTTTTGTCACTCTTAAAATGTAGATAATTATTTCCTGAAAATCTACTACAGATGATTTTTCACTTTTTTATTCAAGTTAGTAGCTATGATAGCGACAATATAATATTTGACCTTGTTGTTCTTTCAAATCTCTTTTCTTTTGGTCAAATGTATTTTATTTTTTTTCAGTCACTTAAATGAGAACTTTGCCCTTTGAAAATGATCATGTGAACAACCAACATAAACACCCACATATATTTGTCAGGAAAAGAAAGGGGAAAAAAAAATTATCATAACGATAGCTTATATATCCTTTTCTTTTAAAATAATAATAACGTAAAGATATCTTTAAGGCTATTTGGTTAAAAGTTTCAGATAACGTTTAAGGGTAAAGTCATTATTAAGTGATCAAAACTAATAGTTAAAATTAAAAAAATATATATTAGGAAGAACATTCGAAATGCATGATATATTTTTTAATAAACTTAAAATGCATGATATAAAATAGTAAATAAAACGAAGGGGGGGAAAAAAAAACTTGACATACTTTTAACATGTCGTGTATACATATATATTTTTTTGTGGCACATCCATACTACACAAATGTGTAAATACGATCAGAGGGATTCAAATCAATTAAAACAGCTATTATGTGTTTAAAAAAAAAAGAAAGAAAGAATTTCATTTTCCTTCTTTTGTAATTAATTAAGATGGTTGATAAGTTTAGTATTTTTTTGTTGTTTTGTTATTTTTTTTCCCCTAATTAGCAGGAAAACAAAACCAACAAAAGAAAACAGCAAGGGAAAACCCCACAACGCATAGGACAAACCAAGGAAAAACAAATGCCTACACAGAAACAAAGATTTAAAAATAACAATAATAGCAACAACAACAAAATTTGCTTTAGTTACTAGTTTTTTTTTTTTTTTTTATGATTAATGCTTTAGGTACAAGTTAGTATATCATTTTATTTTGCTTCACTCACACGTAAGAATTTTATCAATTGATCATTGATGAGATGTTATACATTGTTACATAATAAATACGACTGAATTGAACACTTGTTTATAGACTAAATACATCTTCTATATACATTTTCAAATTGCTGTTTTCTTCATTTGGTATTGGTTATGTTCAACTTATTAATCCCCTGGAAAGGCCAAAGAAAAAAAGTAGTTGAATGATAAAATTTGATAAACTTATAAAATGATGGCCCTATCTCTTTTTATGCACCCATGACCCTGTTTAGAGATTTTTTTTTTTTGCTAATATTGTTGTTTTAATTATATTATTAAGTAATAAGTACTACTGATAAACTTTAATTTAATTTGACCATGAATAATCACGTAAAGGAAGATAAAACTTCATATCTAAAAGGAATCTAAAATTTTAGCTATTAACCGTTCATTTTAACTCTTTACAATTACTATAAATCCAGGAATCTAGAATAATTTATATTAACATAAAAACTACATTGGCATATATATATATATATATGATATGAACAAAACTTAAATATAAAAACTGTGTTTTTATTTTATCGGTAGATATTTTATTTTAGTCGTTAAATTAACATTTTAACAGTTTCATATATGAATATTTATGTTAAAAATTTACAGTGTAACACATAATTATTATTTTTATTTATAAATCAGATCGTTAGAAAATTGATATATTAATTTAAATATTATATAATAAAAATACAAAGCTTTTTTTAAACATATTTGTTATAATATATATCTAATTGTTTTTGTGGAACTAGATGGGTATAAATAAATATAGCACCGGAAGTTCATAAATTGGATGCAGTGCTCAGATCAGTACTTCACCAGATGGAAGTTTGAGTGTAATATACACAAGAGGCTCTTCTAGCATATTTCAGACAGATAGAAGACCACTCTTTTTTAAACCATCATGACCAAAATGATTGCAAACCATTTTTTATCAAGTTTTATTGGTCTTCACAATTAGCGTTTATTTTCTGCCATTCTTAATTTTTCCATTCATGATTGATTTCTTCACTTCACGTGAGATATATACATACACGCACGTATAACATATATATATATATCTTTTCATACATTAATTAATATATATATATACATCTTTAATCAATTTTTGTTATTAAATCTATGTCGTTCTCGAACTCCTTCAGAAAGTTAGGTCAAAGTTTGCCGCATTTGCGGTGCTGGTGCAAGTTGGTGCAATAATATCTCTTCAAGTAATGTTTTGGCAAATTAATGAAAAGCGTCTGACACTTTTGGTAATTTCATTTTTGCCAACGAACTTTTTAACCACTTACTCCGCCTGTCACATCCAATTATAAAACCATGTTTTTTCAAAAGCTTGGTGTGAAATTTTAAAGCAAGAATTAATTGATTTTATAAAAAATAATTATAATTTTTATTGATTTAAAAAAAATTAATCTAAAAAATTCGCTTGGAACATTCTACCCATACGCCCTAACTGCCAAAATAATTAACACATGATGGAGTATTTTTATTAATAATTATTTATTTTCATTGGTATTTCGTCTGTTTATTACATTGTTTTTACATTTTTTTTCTTTTATTTTTTCTCTTTGTGTTTTTTTTAATCTTTATCTTCTAAGTTATGGCGGCAGCTTTACTGCTAACCATACGTATGCACCCTTTATTCGACTCTGGCAAGACTTAAAGAATTTTTTATCAGAAGCTAACTTACACATAAACTGTTATGCAATTCAATCCGGATGATAGCATATGCATGCATGCGTGAGACATATACACACATATACATGTATCTATATATATATATGCCAAATTATTTTACAAATCGGTTGGTGTGTGTATATATATATATATATGCATGGGAACCAACACCAAGAAGTAAGTACTAGAAAAGCAAAGGAAAAAAAAAAAAAAAAAAAGAAAGAAGAAGTGAAAAACAACCGAAAAAAGAGACATATGAAGGGAAAAGGAAAGGGGAGAAGAGGAAACACAGAAATTGATGGCAGGCAGGCATTGATATCGATTTATAAAACCAAAGCTGGAGTCTCAAGCAAGCTCATGAGATAAAGACTCTTGGTCACTCATTGGCTTGTTAAGTAGCCTGCTTTACCACTAGTCATTTTCTAATACTGCTAAGTACTGCACACCAACCTATCTACAACCCAGTGTTATTCATCTTTTTAAAAAATAAAAATAAAAATAATTGATTTTTCTTTTAAAATATAGAGATAAAGATTAAAATGTGTAAACTTCAGTAAGGATGCAAATGAATTAAACAAAAAAGTGTTTTGAGCTATAATCATTTAAGCCAATAGATAAAACGCGCCAATCGTGATCCTATTAGTAAACATGGAGTTGGAGTTTTTATGTAATATTATAAACAAAAGTACATGGTGGTGAAAAACATAATGGTCACTTAAGAATATTATGATAAGAAGGAATCGCTCACCCCAAAGAAGAAGAAAGAAGAAGAAAAGGGGTGCGCCTGTATATATTATAAGTTTATTAAAACTCTTAAAATTTTTCTGTTGCCTTCGGTGGGATGTGAACGTTACCTGTTTTCTGCTCCCCCATAAGTAATTATATACATACATATATATATATATATATATGTTGGAATTCCTGAGGGCACACACTTCCTTGTCTCGCACTGTGTAATGACCAAAACGACCCTCTCTCACCTTAATTTTTCTCCCATATCCTTACGCTACTTCAAAATCCTCCTTTCATTTTTGTAGGACCAGGGTTGCGAGAAATTTACTTCGGTTTATTTTAATTCTACCGTAAAATTCTTTGAAATAGAGCTCTTTACCATAGAATATTCTGCTGATAATATAACTGTTTAATGTATATATAACGTATAATAATCAAAGATTAAAATGAGTACAAATATTGCAACAATAATTAAAGAAAAACGTAACATAAAACATTATTAACTTGAAACATCTTTATTGTTAGTGAAAACTATATTATTTATGTAGTAAAAACTAAAACAAATCATTTAGGTTTATTATGTAATATGTGTTATGTTTTTCTTTGATTATTTTAACGTTTTATTTTAAAGAAAGTACTCCATATTATATCGGAGGAATCTCCAATCAAAAGGACGGTAGAAAAAGTATGCGGGTAACTGATATTTGAGAAGTAGGCCAACGTTACAAGTTGAATAATGAAGGGCTAGGGGTAGAAAAGGGAGGGAGATCAGAGGCTAGGTAGAGTTGGCAGGCTTTAAGCAGAGAAGAGAGTCTCTCAAGTCTCAAACAGGGTCAGAGCCAAGTTGCATATGAGAATGATGCAAGTGGGGTTTCTGTTGTTGCTGTTATTGTTGTTGTTGTTGTTTTCGGGTGTGGGAAGTAATTCTGCAAAACCCATATTTAATGAACAACGACAGCACTTTTTTGAGCCCCCCCACCCTGCTCCACTGCTATGCTACGCTTTAAGCTTCCCTTATTTGCTTTCATTCTTTTTTAACTTTTGCTGTTCCAAGATTTGGTCCCACACATGTTACATTCAAAATAATATATAATAGTAAGAATAGTAAGTTATAATAAGAATAGTGAGTTATTCGGTGACCATTCCATCCAACGATACAACTCATAAAATAGAATGTGACAATCCAAAGTAAAACGCGATCCAACCCATGTGGTGAAGAAAGATAGAGGGATATCCGGCCCTTGTACAATAATATTAATAATAATAATAATAATTCATATTTCTTATATTTATTAAGAATTACTATATTATTCTTTTTCAAATTATCAATCGTTTCAAGGTCTCTTCCTCATTAATGAATTAATACTTAATGTCATAATTAAAACAATATGTTGGGTTTAATCTTAACTAACTTAATTTCGTATATCTATCCTTGATCTAAAATAGTACACGTGCCCAATTTTGACTGAACGTGACATCATAATATATAATTCATTAGAATGCAAGGTTGAATATTGCATTTTATTTTTTTCTCAGAAAAGTATCTATTGTGAAGTCATTGTCTTTCTACAAATTAAGCATTTATTACAGGCTAATTCAACATGGGTTTGGTTAATGCATTTTTTTAGCATTGCATTTAAATCCAATGCAATTTCTCCCAAATACAAAAACATTTCATTCAAATATGAATCACATCACATTTTAAATCAAACACAATCACTATTTATTATTTCACTTTTTCTATTATTTTTATTAATTACATCATATATTCTCTCTCTCTCCTTTTTTTTCTCTCTACTTTTACCGATCACATCACATATTAATTGTTAAAATATAATTCAAATACTTTTTACCTAAACATACATTGTATTCAAATGCAATGCTAATGCTTTTCCTCCAAATACAAATTGCATTCAATGCATTGTATTCAAACGCAATGTAAATGCAATGCGTTCACCAAACAGGCCTCAAAGATTATAACTTTCAAACCTAATGTTTTCTTGTGGACCTACCCAAATCTTTGCTCTTTATTGATTGTGGCTATGTGTACATTTTTCCAAAGGTCTTTGTCCCATGTAACCATAGTTAGTGGTTGCCATCAGAAAGATCTGAAGAGACACCCCATAGAAGGGATAGAAAAAAAAAAAAAAAACATAAAATCTAATGGGAAGCCATTTTTTGATGGGTCCTTTTTATGATTGGCCCTCTTATTATGAATTATGTATAGTAACAGTTTTTAACTTTTTAAATAAATTTTTAACACTTTAAATAATAAGCGTTCACCTTAAAAATATGCAATACACAACGCATAACTAATTTAGTCGTAAATCAAATTATTAAAAATTTAATCTAATAATTAAAATATCAATTTTTATCATTATGAAGTATAGGAGATCTTATAGCAAAAGCTCTTGCTTTTATATTTACATTGCGCTCTAGCAAATTATGCTTAATTAATGGCAATCATGACGTTTCAGCTGAGAGATCTCATCAATGGTTGACCAATCCAACCGCCGACATTGGATTACCCATGTTCCGATGTACGGCAACGCTCAACCTAAATCGGACGGGCCCAAAAAATCAAACACGTTTGAACTTTTCAATCCTCAACCCCATGGACATTTGAAAAAAAAAGGGTCATGTGGGCCCAAGCCCAAACACACACACAATGAGGCGGTGGGCCCAACTAAGTTACACGTGAAAGGTTTCTGGAACCCAATTCCAATTGCCCCGTTGGTTCCCTCCTCACGTTCACACGTGGCAACATGATGGATTTGTCAGCACGCCCCATTACCCGACACGTGGAATATAATCAATCACAAAAAGGAAGTTGTGAATCGGACCGTGGTGAAGGCCCTCTTGGTGGGTCCCACACGGTTTGCTCAAACTTCACCCACCGACGGGGCGGTCATGGGAGGGATTGGAATTTTAGAAGGTGAACTTCTGACCACAATTTGTCTGTTTAAATGCCATTCAAACTTTTTTTTTTTTTTTTGCTTAATAATTTTTTTATAAAACTTTTTGTATCTCTTATCCCTGTTTTTGGTTTATGATTTTTGTTTTGTTTTTGTTTTCATTTTCTTTGGAGGGGGACAAGAGCTATGGGCTGCAGAATCCCCCCCATGTGTCATTTGCAAAACTTGGAATCATAGCAAAGGATATCATGTGTCACTGCCCCACTTCCACACCCCACCCCCCAACCATTATGCTGATACATACATACATACATACATATATATATATTAATATCCTTTACTTATTTTTGTTTAAAGAAAAAAACCCACTTTTCTTAATAATGAGAAGAACAATTTTCAATTTTAATAGTGTCATTGTCAAATATTATATCTAACAGAAAGTAAGTCTGACATAAAAATAACTCATTCCGTATATAAAATTCAATTCTATTTGAAATGACGCCCAACACTAGCACTGTAGTTGTTAATAATGAGAAAAACAATTTTCAATTTTAGTAGTGTCATTATCAAATATTATATCTAACAGAAAGTAAGTATAACATGAAAATGGCTCGTACCGTGTGTAAAATTTAATTCTATTTGAAATGGCGCCCAACACTAGCATTGTAGTTGAATAGCATTGCTTCTTATGGTTGTTAATTGAGAACATCTTATTATTTGTTTAAATAGGAGATTTATTTTTAAAACATACCAAACAAACAAAGCATTAATCTTATCATAATTAAATATTTAAGTATCTTATCGGACATTGTTTCTTCCATCATTTGTTTTGACCATGTTCTTATTGTGTATAAAACCAATATTTAAGTGCTAAATTATCATAAAAAGTTTAAAATCTATTATTAATATATTTTAAAAGTTTAAGATAGAAGCTTTCTCTATTTAGTTATAATATAAGACATTAATACACGAAAAAGGTTACAATGAAAATTTTGAATCAAAATACTCTATACTCACACAAACACCGAAAGAAAGAAAAAGGGGGGGATAAGTGTAAGAAATGAATTAAAGTCCTACTCGTGCTAATTAATCTATTAATTAAGAATTAATCATGTGAAAGCTATTATGTTTGGCATAAGCTATTCATAGTTTGAATGAGATAGAAACGAGAGAAGGCAAAAACACATGATCTAACTCGCACGCGCAAATATCTTGCACAACATTTATGCACGTCTACACGTGGTGTATATGAATGAAAATGACATCTTTCCCTATTGAGATGTACTAAAATTATAATGAAAACAAAAATATATTTCAATGGAGGCACTTTTGCCTTAGTTTAAAAAACATTGTGTTCTTTCTCTCTATTAACAAAAAAAAAAAAAAAAAAAGCATTTTGTATAACCTTCTTGTTATTAAAAAACAACCATATTTCGTCTCAAATGTTTCTACATTAATTAAAAAGTCGAAAATGGGTACACCACTTAAAATTGTTGTAAACATACCCCATAAACACGGAGAAAAAATATACTTAAAAATTGCATAATATATTCTTGTATATATTTATGTGTTCATCTTTTCACATCAGAAGAACATGAAACCTAATTCGAACATTATTCCAAATTAAATAAAGGGACACCATAGGCTAGCTAGTACCTTGTTTGGTTGACATTCTCCACCGAAAAAAATAAAGATCATTCATAACGTACCTTTTAAGATCATGCAAGGACTAGAAAAAGAAAAGCTAGATAGAGAAAAGGGGGGATATTTTTCTCTCGTCTTCTCAATCTTCCAAAAAGAAAATTGGCTTGTGTTTCTTAATTGTGAAAGCTAGTTTGAGTCATGCATCCAATAGGAAATCAAAGAAAGCGTTTACACACAGTATATCAGATTGTGAGGATAATTATGTGCTCAAAGTTTCAACGTTTTTTGGGGGGTTATGTCCCCCAAGGAAATTAAACTGTAAAGCCAAAAAGAGGCTAAAAGGAATGCAAAAAAAACTTTCCAACGTTCCTTTCACTATGGCTTTGTCATTTGGCATTATCTTCCAATTATCTGTTGACCCTAATTTTGTTTATATTTTGAATTAGGTCGGCCTGAAAACCAACTAATCCTGTTATGTTGGTTATTTTATTTTATTTTATTTTTATGTGATATGTTTAAGAGTTGTTTAAAAGTTAAATTAGGTGTGACGGCGTACGGATGTTGACCGATTGAGGCAATTTATGCCTCATGGTCATGTGCAAATGCATTGAAGTTTCAAAGTTTTTGCACAGGGTGGTCCCATGCAATAGTAAGGACGGTCGTTCTTTCGGGTTAGTGGGTTCTACACTTTCGTTTGAGTTCATACCGCTCAGGCTAAACTTGAATTCGACTTCACTTGGTCGTATGACTCAATCTTGACTAAGCATGATCCAAAATGGAATCCCACCTAAGATTTCAGATTTGGGTGTAGCAATTTACAGAGCTGAAAGCTTTACTTTAATGTGACGAGCTATGTATGTACTTGATCTTTAGCGTGTCTATTTGCGGAGTTTAATACACATACCTCTGAGAGTGGTGTGTATATATATATATATGTCGAGAGAGAGAAATGGGGGAGGGGGTGGGGAAGAGGGTGGGTGGCGAGGAGAATGTAGTTCAATGTGGACAATACAGATCTATGGGACATGTCCACATTTTGGTCCATTTGGATTAGGCAGTTTTGGAAATGATATTAAAGTTTTCAGGTTAGCTTAGCACATTATTTATTTAGGGAGAGAATACATTATAGAAACCTTAAAATAATACCTATATAGGTATTTTTTTAATCGTTCAAATGTAATTTAATAGTTAAGATATTATTTATTTATAAAAATTATGATATATCTCATAAAATCATAGACTAATAAATTAAAAAATTCAAGAAAAATATTTAAAAAAAAACTCCCAAGCTTCCACCGATGCCTTCCCCTCTCTCACACCAACCTTCCACTAGATCAACCCCCCTAGCAACGTTGCCTGACGAGATTAGACAACTCAGCCAACTGTGAGGTGGGTTCGGTGGAGGTTGAAGGTTAGGAAAGGGGGTGGGGTTGGTTGCAAATCACTTTGCCCTCATCAACCTCACCCCATGTTCTCCTTATCAGCCTCCACCAAACCGCCACCCCTAACCTCAGCAGCGATCTGCAACTACCACATCTTATCTCTGTCAACCTCCATCAAACCCCCACCCCCCAACCTCACCGATGATCTACAACCACCACTGCCCTTATTGACCTCGACCAAATCCCCAACTAGATCGTCGATGAGATTGATAGGGGCGAGGTGAAGTTGCAAACTGCAGATGGAGGTTTTTTTTAAGGATTTTTTTTTAAATTTTCTTAGTCTATTATCTCATGTACTAAGGTGCATTGTAATTATCATACATAAACAACATCTTAACCGTTGAATTACATCTAATGGTTTTTAAAAAAAGTACATATCAATAGTACCACAAACTCTCCATTTTTAAGGGATTTATTCTTAAATGGGCTTTAATAATAAGTTTTTTAATGAATGGCCCAAGTTTGTAAAAATTAGTTAAAATGCGTTTTTTTTTTTCTTAAAATGATCAATTAATATTGTAAATGATCAATCACTAATTGATTATATTTATTTAATTAGTAATTAATCACTGATTGATCATAATTAATTACTGATGTTAATAGCCAATCACTGATTGGCCATACCAATTTTTTGATCAATCAATGATTAACTATAGATACATCACTGATTTACTATTTAAAAATAAAAGAAAAGAAAAACAAATCTCTCCATCTCTCTCTCTCTTTCTCTCTCTTTTTCTCCTTACCATCATAGCCAACATTGCAAAATCGTTGCCGCCTCCCTACATCCACATCCTTTGCCACTGTAGATCTCAAGGCCACTCCCTTTGACATCTAAAATTACGACTTATCAGCGATCAAAGCTCGAGCAACTACGATCGGTCAAGGCTACTCCCTTCAACGCCATAGATTGGGACCTAGCAGCAATTGGAGCTTGGTAAACCATGATGGGGCTCGGGCAAGCACAATTAGGATATCTCCGTTGATGCTCGCTTGTGAGATCTCTATCACGATGGGTTCGACTCGCGAACTCCAATAATGATGCTTAAGACAACGATGGAATCTTCTCACGCGAAAGAACTAAAGTTGTAGAGAATGAAGCTTAGCAAAAGGATCAAAGCTAGCGTGGTGGATTGGGTGTTGAGGTCTTCAAAGGGAAGAGAAAAACGAGCGCAGGGGAGGGGGGAGAGAGAGAGAGAGAGAGAGAGAGAGAGAGAGAGAGAGAGAGAGGAGAAGAGAGAAAGAGGATGTTTGGGGAAATTAGTAATTGATTGACCAAAATATATATATTAGACCATTTAGTTAAATAAAAAAATGCTGGACTATCCATTAGATTAGGTACTAAATGTGGACCACTCACCTTAATCACTCTTTATTTAATTTTGAAGGAAACTGACTTTCATTCAATTGGGGAAAGTATCCTCTTTACAACAAAGCCAATATACTTTGGCACATAATCAAACCAAACATGACCAACATGATTAGTATAGCATTCTAAGAAGTGCGGCACCATATCCCCATTGCGGGAAGAGTAATAAACAGTGTCACTTCTAGCACGAGACAAAAATTCAAACCGATTATAGTTTATTTACAATTTTGAATATTTAAACCGATTTAGGGGGCGTTTGGTAATCGCATTGCATTTTAATTGTATTTGAATGAAATTTGTTTTTTGAATGTTGTATTTGATTGAAAAATATTTGTTTTGCATTTGAATGAAATATGTGTTTGAATGAAAAGTATTTTAAAATTGAAAAGTTGATGTGATTGGTAAAAATAGAGATAAATAGTGGAATTGAAAAGTTGATGTGATTGTTTTAAAAATGTTTTGAATAGTAATTGTTTTCGTAGCACTGTTGTAAAATTTATGTTTGGTGTAAAATTGTATTGTATTTGAGTAAAATTAAAATTGAATATTTTCTCCAAATGCCCCTTAGTTAGGTTTATGTACTTGGGCTACGTGGGTCTGGTAAGACGAAAGAAAATATGAAGGAGAATTAAGTATTTGACTTAAGTGAGACAAATGGAGTGCAAGAGAATATTTCTCATCTTGAATTTGGTATTAATTCTGCCCTGTAGCCCCTACATTGAGAGAGAATTGACTAAAATTGAAACTTTTTATAACCCAATGCATTCCACAACCTTTTCTCCACTATCAAACTAAAATGTCAAAATCTTTTCATCCCCTTCCCTCCCGTTTCTTCATCCTACATAACAAGGTCGATTACGCAGCAAGCCAACCGAGCTTCGATCTCATATGAATCAAGGTTGAAGGAAATACGTCGATTTCCCTTTTGAAGCTGAGATTTCAATCACAGGAAAAACAACCCCCATCAAGCAAGAGTATAATCGGTAAAGCAGCAAAAGCTCATATTCTAGCAAACAACAGGAAAATTGTAGGAAAATCGTGCACTTAAACGCCTTGGCACCACCAACCTCACACCCCCTCGCCCCACGGCCCCCACACCACAAGATAGAGTTGATATTGCAGAACATGACCATATCACCGGCTTGAGTGAGATATGATGGGTTGCTATGCTAATGGTCGTCGTCTGCATAACCCGTTATCTGATTTGTTGCAATAGAAAACCTGCTAATTCAACGCAAAAAGATAGAAAGCAAGAAACACTTACTGATAAATCTTTGTAGAACTGAATGTAGGAATTCACAAACTGACATACAGATAACATCACGGCTTGTTATATGCAGCTCCAAGTGACAAAACGAAATGAGGTCACTAGTCTGTAAAAACAGAAAAACCCGCACCTCAACTCCAGTTCCATGGGGAAAAACGGATGGAATCACTTGAACAAAAGTAAAACAAGGGGGGGATAATTTGGACCTCAACCACAGCTCCAATGGGGAAAACCTAGGGGATCACTGTCGGGGAAATGAAAACCTATAGAATCGCAATACTATATCAGACTCTCAACTCTCGTGGCAAGTAACGCAGACAACAAAGCTTATTTAGAATTAACAGCTGAATGAACTGCCATTATTCGATGAACAGCCAAAGACACATGAACTTCACACTAACCCCTAGCCAGCAGAACATCCAAGTGATCATTGGGTGAGGACTCCTGAAGCTGGGATGTTATCCTCACTCTTCTGTTAGAGAAGAAATTGTCTTCATGCCTCCGTTGGTGCTCCGTGCGTGCCACTTGTTGCATATGCAGCAATGCAACCATGCTAATCGCTACCAAAGCAGCATTGCCCAAAACACCACCCAAAACATCTAGCTTAAGGGATTTCCTTGCAAAATTAAAACTTGAAAGTAGGACATTGCACAAGATATTAGGCTTTTTTCCTTCACAGGTTTCCAAGTTATCTTCAGATGGACTGAATGGGGAACTATAATGTTTTTCAGGACTGACAAACCGATTAGCCTCTTGAACATCCCCCACAAAAGCTAGAGCTTCTTCAATAACTTTGTACTTCTTTCCCTGGTGTTCAGCCAGTCTCATTGCAAGAATGATTCGGCTTTGCTCTAACCTTGCAACTGCAGCATCTCTTTCAGCTCGTTGCTGCACCTGTACAGTCTGTAAATCAGATCAAATGGAGAAGAATAGCTCAGAGGGGAAAAGAACGGTAGATATCAAATTGCTACTATGGAAATGAATGGTATAGGAATAAATAAACAGCAGCTACGTAAACAAGAAAATTATAAGAACACCAACTCTAATCCCAACTTTTTTACCAACTTTAAGTTGTTATTCTTTTCTTGGCAAAGGTTGCCACAACAATTACTAACAAAAGTTTTGATTTACCAATGAAAAGGTGACAACTCAAAGTTGGTATAAAAGTTGAATTAGTGTTGGTATCCCTAGCACTACTCCATTCATAAACACCGATGCCCAGTTAGTGCTTGAATATGAATCAGTGGGTAAAAGCGTAAGGTGGGAAGTGCAACTATGGAAAAAATAGAGTGTCAAGGGTAAACAATTAGCAGCTACATAAACAAAAAGCAAGCCCTCGTTAGTGCTACAATATGAATCGCTGACCTATATTATACTGGTTTTAGGGGCATAATTTTACCTAAATCACAACAATTCTCCTTAAACATCAAACCAGTCTTATTTGATTTACTATGCATTTTGAATGTTTCAACTTAACCAACATGAAATCACTCTAGCATGAATAATCTAACAAGACTATCAGTGCAAAGTCCCAATATAGGTAGATAGTAAGTTCTCCCTAATCATTCGAGACAACACACATCCCTCAATTGCTTACATTTACTTTTCTATTACAAAATCCTTTTGTTCAACATAAACTCCTAACTATTGCAAACTTTCAGCCTCCAACTATCCTATAAAACAAAGCTAAATCTTAAAAAGAACTAACAAACCCACTCTTCTTCGTTCACACTCAGTAATTTACAAAGACAGACGCTCCTTATTACCAGTTCTGTACAATCATTTCAAGTGCGATCCTAACCATACTATTACAAAACTCAAAGCTTCTTTTCTCCGATTTTAAACACCAATTAGCTTTTACCTGATTAACCTCTCTTTGCACATGAACTTATTAACAAAGGAACTCAAAGAGACGTTTAGATATTCACTTTCACTAGCAAGATTTTGATTGTTAACATCGCATCAAAGCAAAACAAATATTATAAACTACAAATTAACTGTAAGCCTCATTATTTACTTTCGCTAGCACAATTTTCTCAGAAACCTAAGACAAACTACCTAACTTATTTAAACAACAAGCCAACGGAACTTTCAAAGCCATTCCTACAAGTGATTATTAGAATTGAACAAATCTAAACCAAGAAATTACAAATATCCTTCACTATCTTTTTTTTCCCCCGCGGATTTCTCAGCAACCAAACAAAACCTAAGAGAAGCAACCGAATCTACCTGCTTTCGCTTGCACAATTTTCTCAGAAACATAAGAGAAACTTCCGAATTCACTTAAACAACAAACCTAAGGAGGTTTCAAAGCTAAGCAAAGCCATATGAATGATCATTTGAAAATCGAGAATTTACAAATTTCCCTCACTATCTGCAGTTTTCTCAGCAACCAAACAAAAACCTAAACGGAACCATAGCAACTTACATGGAAGATTTCAAGCTGGTCCTCGAGGTTCTCGAGCGCGGTCCGAATCGCGTTAAGGCTCTTGGCTTCCTGAATCGCGGAATCGTCGTCGGAGGCGTCGACGCGGAATTCCTTGATGAAGACGAAACCTCCGCGGCTGTCGCCGTCGGGAAGGGCGCCATTTCCGGTGGAATTCCTCTTGTCCGACTTCCTCTGAGCTTTGATGGAGTTGAGGAAGTGAGCTCGGGAAATCGAGTGAATGGCGTCGCTCAGCTTGTCGTGTAGGTCCCACACCTTCTCCAGGACCCCTTCGATTTCGTCAATCTCCATTTCCCATTTCATGAGGAAACCTCGAAATCGCAGAGATATTTATATAGAGAGAGTGAGAGAGAGAGAGAGAGGGAAATTTTTGGGTGGGAAAAAAGCTTTCTAGGGATTTCGCTCTCGTTTCTATTTGGCCCAAAAAATAAAAATAAAAAGTTAACAAAATTCAGAATTACCGCTGATTCGCGTGTGTCATTGCGTGACACGTGTCTACAAACGTGTATATTACTGTCTTTTCCGAAACCGTTTGCACAAGACGTGGTGTTTTATTGCCAAAATATCCTTAGCGATGTTTATGGCGATTTCCCGATTTAATTTCATTAATATCAATCATTTTGCAATAAAAAAGAAACTGTAATTTTCACAAAAAAAAAAAGGGCGTGTATTAAAAAAAAATGGTGATATTCTTGTGTTTTAGAGATGTAATGAAATATTATGGTTATAGGTATGTTTTAAATATAATTTTATATTTTATTTCATTACAAAGTATAGAAATTGAATTTCTGCTCATAACTTATGCAAAAAATTATATTAGGATCCAATATATTGTTTTTATTAGGCTTAATTAGAATCATCTAATTAATCACAAATCCAAAGTGGATCTTAAAATGAGAACGTGTAAATTAAAATTTTTTAAGATTAAAATTAAAGGAGATTGAAAAAGATATCCACGCTATTACACTACCACCATCATCAATAAAGTGAAAGGTATATAATAGCTTGGCTAGAAAATTAACAAGTCACTTTTGGGATTGATTGGGTTTATGCTTCCGTTTGATTAGCCAGTATGAATTGAAATATTTGAGTTTTAGTTGTTTGATTTTTTTAAAATTAGTTAAAATATTTGGTTTTTTTTTTTTTGAAAAGATAAAAAAAATTGAAAAAAGTTTAGGTGTCGTTTGACAAAAAAATTACATTTTAATTTTATTTAAATACAATACAATTTTACACCAAATATAAATTTTGTAACAGTATTACGAAAACAATTACTATTCAACACTTTTTAAAAACAATCACATCAACTTTTCAACTCCACTATTTATCTCTACTTTTACCAATCACATCAACTTTTCAATTCTAAAATACTTTTCATCCAAACACAAATTTCATTCAAATACAATCAAAATACAATGCGCTTAACATTAGTTTGAAATGGTCTTAAAACTAGAAATATTTTTACTGTATTTATAATAATTAATATTTTATACAAGGATGTTTTTCAAAATGGATTAATTGTTAACCTTTTTAAGCTCGGTTTGAATTTAATTCCGGTATATTTGGAAATTAGTTAATGATTTTTATGAATGCTAATTCTAGTAATTAACGGAATATTGCCATGCTTTCTCCCCTTATTTTTCAAAAAATTTTAGTGAAAGCTTAAGCAATAATCTCATATACATAACGAGGGTGAAAGGATGTGGAAAGAAAAACTATGGCTTTGTTTGTTTCCTTCAATATTTTTTTGTCGCCCGAGAAAGAAAGCGTGTCACGAGTGTATTTTTTATTCCTGCTGCAATTTGCTTTTCTTTTGTCTGTTATACCCCGTTTGTTTATCGCATTACATTCGTATTATGTTTAAATATAATACAATTTCATTCAAACATAAAAGTATTACATTCAAATTTCAATTACATTATATTTTAAATTTAATACAATCATTATTTATTTTCTATTTTTTTAATACTTTTATTAATCACATCACACACTCTCTTTCTTTCTTCCTATTTTTCTCTTTATTTTTATCAATCACATCGTATACAATATAATTTAAATACTTTTCATCCAAACGTATATTATATTAAAATGTAATGTAAGTACTTTTTTATTCAAATATAAATTATATTTAATATATTATATTTAAACACAATATATTGGTCAAGCGTCTCGTTAACCGCATCATCGTAGATTTTGTCTTTTTCAGTGGATATATACATACGTGTTCTCCCAGAGAAGGGCAAAAGGAAAGTGTCTTGTTTATTAAGGGCAATAAAAAGAGAGACACTCCAATGAGTTTCAGCCACAGAAGTTTAGAAAAAGCATCCATCAATATGAAACGTTAGTGATGCAACCACGCAAGGTAGCTATGCCCATACTCGTCCTTTTTCTTCCCCAAGAGCAAGGGATCTATATGATCATCCTATGCGTAACATCTCTTTCCCTTTCCAATATTTTGAGTTTCTCATGAATTTATTAATTAAGAGTCAAACATATATTAGTATTATTTAAATAACTATGGAATTTGTTCTATGGGCCCGGCGGAATCTAGACAAATTGTTTTTCACACAAATTTCAAATATGTTAATTAATTTGTGCCTTTTTCCGGGTCAAAAAAAAAAAAGGGGGTTCATGGTTAATCTAACAAGGCAATGCACAACATGTAAAAAAGAGTCATAGAGCTACAAATATTAGCCTATTAGACGAGTGAATCGGCGGGCATAGATACTCGAGGTTAGTCGACACGACCCTAATATCTCCATGAGGTTGGGTTGATATTATAAGCCTTGTATGTAAACTTTGAAAAGTTTTATTATTTTTTTTTTTAATATTACATACAAAAACGCTAACTAGACGTTTGATGAACAATTTGAGCTAAGAAAAACTCAACTCAATTTTTTATTTTATTTCTAAAAAATCAACTAGTTTTAACTTAAAAAGTCAAATATTAGTTTGTAACTTTACATATATAAGTTTAAATGAGATAAGAATGACAATGAGGAGCAGAGATGGATATGCAACCCCCACCCCCTACCCATATTCCTTTTTACCTCCCACACCTGTCAACTTTAATGCAGGGTAGGGGCAGATAATTCCCACTAGAGGGTGATATGCCTATACCCTACTCATTTATCAATTAAGAATTAAAATATAAAAACTCAAAACAAATTACAATAACGTTTTCATAAAATTTAATAACATAATTATAAAAATAAAATGCAACTAAAAATGAAACTAAATTTTAAAAACAAATCTAAACTCTAAGAATCTATAAAATAAATTCATAAAGCAAACAAAAACTTTCAAAAAAATATATATAAATATATATACATATTAACCTTCATTACCCGCCAACATACCTATATATTATTCTAATATTAATCCCATTAAGGTGGCGGATATCCACAGGGTGCCCACGTCTAAAGGTAAAAATATCATCCATAAAATATGATATATTTTTTAAATTGTATAAAATTTCAAGAGTAAGAAATAATATTTATATTGATTTTTTTCCTTAAATAGTTTAAGTTTTACGCTTTTAAACTACAGTCAACCAAATGCACTATTTAACTCTAATTTAACTCAAATCCTTTTTTTTTTCAACTCCAATTATTTCCCCAAACACATGATTTTTCTATAAATTTATGGGTTGATTATTACCGGCCTTTGTGGAATTGGCCACCCTTTCTTATAAATCCATTATTTACACAAAATGTTCATTTTTGAACACCCTTTTTAAAATAGGAAAATTACACATAATAAGTTAATTAAATGATCAAATGAAAGTAAATATTATATTTTGAAAACATCGAAAATTAAGAGCATAATGTATATTATAATTTAGCTAGTGTTTGGGACACAAATTTTTTTAGCATTGCATTTAAATGCAATGCAATTTTCTTCCAAATACAAAAACATTTCATTCAAATACCAATCACATCACATTTTAAATCAAACACAATCACTATTTATTATTTCACTTTTTCTATTACTTTTATTAATTACATCATATATTCTCTCTCCCTCTTTTTTTTCTCTCTACTTTTACCTATCACATCACATATTTATTATTAAAATACAATTCAAATACTTTTCCCCCAAACACACATTGCATTCAAATGCAATGCTAATGCTTTTCCTCCAAATACAAATTGCATTCAATACATTGCATTCAAACGCAATGCAAATGCAATGCGTTCACCAAACGAACCCTTAGTGCTTTTCTATTCTTGCCCTCTCTCTCACACAACCACCACCCTACACACACTTTCTCTTCCTTCTCTCTCTTCCATCATTCTCTCTCTGTCCTATGTTTCTTTCTCTTCCCCGCCAAAAGCCACCATTGCCAATTTCATCCCCTCTCTCTCCTCCTTCTCATCCTCTTTCTCTCTCATCCTTATTTTCTTTCTCTCCTTCTTTGTCGAAGTCACATCTTAGTCTGTCAAGGTTATGTCTCCTTCCTCGGTGGCGATCATGGCTCCATCCGTTTTGCTCTAGATCACGAAGGTGATTGATCTCGTAGAGGCCCAGCCGCGATCTCAGAGATCAGATATGCTTTCTGCTCCTCACCATCATCGAAGTAGCATCATCGGAGATCACAATCTTATTTCCTCATCATTAATGATCAGATCTACTGTGGGAGAGGCAATTAAGCTCTGACTATCTAGATCCCCTTGCAATCTACATCCAACGACGAAGACAATGTGAGCTCTGATGAGATCGAAATAGATCTGATCTCGGTGATGCTTCCTCAGCCACTGGAGCTCATGGTGAAGGAACTGGTAGGTTGTTGAAGGTGCCCATGGAGGAAGGAAGAGAAGATAGATTAAGAAATAGTGACTTATCTAGTGAACGGCGAGTAGATATGAACTTGATCATACTAGAAAGATCGATGATGATGAACGGCAATAGTGACGATAGCAGTGATGTGGCAGTGGCGGCCTATGGACAGCAACATCAACGACTAGGGTGACTATCACAAAGTGTAAATGTTGCATTTTACAGTGTAAATATTGTATTTATGGTATAAATTGAGTCTAAATTGAATGTTAATAAATGCAAATTTTTCATTTACACCATAAATTGAGAGGAGCATTTTCTAGATTTCAAATAGGTATATATTCAAATTTACATTTAAATATGCTATTTACTATCAGAATAAAACTTTTAACCTATTTATTTTAATTCCCTCAAACTTTTGACTTATTTTCCTTATTCTCCTTTTTAAAATATAAATACATTTAAACTTATCTGTAAATTTGAGCAAAATTGAAATATCATACTTTTATTGTTCTATATTTTTCCTTCCTGGTTTTGAGCATGATTTGACTTTTTTAGCTTCTTTATAATAAATTTGACGCTTTTTCTTCTTCAAACTTCCAATAGAAATTTATCTTTTAACTATTTTTGTGGATGATTGACGTTCCCCACCCCCCCACCATCTGGGGATCTTATACGTTTTCTTTATTTCATGTTCTTCTTTGAAATTTTATTTTAAAACAAAATAATCCTATATTTATGGTAAGTTAGATTTTTTATTTTTATTTAAAAAAAGAAAGTGATCGTATATTTAAGATTAGTTATTCTTGAATTTGTTGAATTTTGGTCATATGATAATGACTTTATTCTTTAAACAATTATGTTTTATCATACAACTTTTGTATTATAAAAACATTATCAATATATTGCATACTTATAATCAGTAACATGTGGCTTATATGACAATAACTACATTCTTTTATGCATGAATTTCCTGTATCATAATTTCTGATTTTATTGTTATTGGAATCACTGCCATATTTGGCGTGTTATTAAGGAGGGAATATCATATTCATTAAATATATTTTCAATATTTCATAACATATTGACCTCATCAATATGATATTGACAATAAATACAAAAAATAATAACAAATAATAAAATCTATTTATAAAAAGATTCAAATACATGATATTAATGGAAAATGCTTTTAGGGATTTTTGAATTTCTATATTCAAATATAAAAAAAAAGGGTAATTGAAATTAACATGGCTATTTTTTAGGATGAAATACTCTTTTTTATTTCTTAATTAGATATAAGGGTATTTTTATCAGTACAATATGGTCAGTTAAATTTTTTGTTCAATTTTGCAAATATGTTTGTTTTTAGATTTTTTTTTTATAGAAATTATGTTACACAGGCCAAACTTTTATTGATTTGAAAGTAAATAGCATAATCTTTTAGACTTAAAAACAAATAGCATTTTCAATTTTAGATAAAAGTAACTTTCCCTTTTTGTCCTTGCTCTCTCTTTCTCATCAAATTTTTTGACCCTTCTTCTTTGATTTATTTATCTTTCTTCTTAAACATTTTGTCTTTCTCTCTCTTTAGAAACCATTTGTCTCTCTCTCTTCCAACGGTGAACGAAGGATGCCATGTCGGTGGTGGCATGTTGTGACTCAATCTTAATGTCGACTAGATCGCGATCATAACCAAATCTCACAACGATCCTCTATAGGTCGCCATTGCTAGATAAGAAGGTTCGTGATTGTCTGATGGAATCGCGACTCAAGCCCGAGATTTTCCAGCCACCACAAAAAGTTGCCACAATTTCCCTAGTTTTCTCGCGATGGCAACTTCTTCGATGAAAACACGACTCTTCTTCGCTCGATTTCCATTGTCAGAGAGTTGTCTCTCCTCACGCTTGGATCTATCATTGGTATCATGATGATCTTTTCATCTTTGTTGCAATCCAACTATCATGCGAGGTTGGTGTCGAGATTCTAGTGCCATGAGGCTCTGTTTAAGGCACTTGTAATAGTAACAACGGCAGCGGTGAAGTCGTCATTAGATTCCACGCTAGAAAGAAAGATGGTGATGGTGGTGGAGAGAGAGAATCAGGCATCTATGATTTAGGTCAATTTTGGGGTTAGGGTTAGGGTTTGTCCAATTTGGTTAATGATTTAAATTGAATGTTTACATTTATAATGTAAATTTTGTATAAATTAAGTGTAAATGATGCATTTACAGTATAAATTATTAAATGTTATTTTTAAGATTTTAAATAGATATAAATTCAAATTTACACTTAAATATGTTATTTACTATTAAATTAAAACTTTTAACCTATTTATTTTATATTATCTTTTATTTTTTACTTAGTTTTTACTAATTAAAACTAATTTGGCCATTTATGTAAATCGTCGCTTTTAAATTTACTGGCTGACCCATCGGGGCCCTAAGAGCGGCCACTTCTTTGAATGAGTCGGGCCAGGTTGGCCCATAGTTTACTTTTGCCCCGTTTGGGTCTACAGCTTTCTACCCACAACAAAACCATAAAACTTACCACTTAATTATGTTTACGATCACATGGAAACGTATATTTATAATTATTATTTTTTTAAAATTTTGATATTACACCTATAGAATTATAGGAAGAAAAAACAACAATACCAAAGGAAGCGAAACGCAAAAAAGTGACTATATATTAAATCTCCACAACTTTCACTGCCTTTCAAGTTCAAAGCATCTTATTAGTAAGACATACAATACATGCATACAACATACGCATGTATGCACTTTATGAAGCAAACCGACGTCTTACCCACATAGAGACTAACGTGAAAAAGCCATGCACATGAACCGTGAAGTGAAGGCTTCTAAATTTGGTAATCATAAATATAAACTTATTGACCCTACACGGCGTCGTTCTGCCTGTTTGGCTGTCTGGACAGTCTCCCGGAGGAAACCGCCGTCCGGTTCCCACTTTCGCCTCCATTCTCACCGGAGATCTCCTCCAAAGACCGCCCTTTGGTCTCACTCACCAAGAACGTGAAGAAAAACCCCAACATGTTTGTGGCGGCCAATAGCAACATAGCCCTACGAATCTTCCCGGTTTGGCCGTCCAAAGTATAGTTCTGAACCCCGAACGCCCCGATCATCGCCCCGGCCTTCCCCGAAGCCGCGCTTATCGCATGACAAGTGGACCGCACCCGCGTCGGGAACAGCTCGGCAGGCAGCACGAAAGTGGTGCTGTTGGGGCCGAAATTGGCGAAGAAAAAGGTCAGTCCGTATAGGGTTGCGAACATCCATTTGTTTTCGTTCTTAAGGTAGTCGTACTTGATGCCTATGAGAAGCATGAAGACGGACATCATGAAGAAGCCGACGAGCTGGATGATGAAGCGGCCGAGCTTGTCGATGAAGAGGACGGTGAACCAGTAGCCGGGGAAGGTGCCCAGCAAGGCGATGACGAACATGGCGCGCGACGTCTCGAAGACTTCGCGGAGAGCGTTCATATCGGATTCCTTGTTGATGAGGCCGATTGCCGGGAAAATGTCCTTTTGAGTTAGGTTTTGGGAGTAGAACGCGATGTCCAACAAGAACCAAGTGGTTGTTGTGCCTAGCAAATGCAATCCATGTCGCTTCCAGAACTCATATGTGAGTAAGGTGTAGTTGTTTGCAGCCTTTAATTGGGACAACTTGTCTTGATCAGCGTCGATTTCTATGTTCAGAACCTGACCCATGTCCCTGGCCGCTTGGTCCGCATTGCCTTGGATTAGGGCGGTGTAGCGTCCTAGGCGGAGGATTAACTTCTTTCAATTAGCAAAAGAAAAGAAAATACTTTGTGTAGAAAGACTTTTATATAGCAAGTAAAATACGATTATGTGACCACCTACTAGGCTAGCTCAAAGAGTGAGATGAGAGGGGATGCTAATTTTAGGTTAAAACTCTTTAATAAACGCGAATCATACTTCTTATACCGTAAAAAAGAAAGTAGAATATTTTGTGACTAGCTAGATAAAACAAACAAGTAATTTCCTAATTCATTGTGTTTGTAGATTTTAGAAGTTTTAGTCTTAGAACGACAAAATAAAACAAATCTTTTGTGATTCAAAGTCGTATGCGGTTCAGTTGCTATAAATGCATTCGTTGTTATTAGTTTGAAAAAAATAGTTGGGAAAGCACCACAATATTTATAAAAGAGGAGTCTCACTTTATGAGATCCGTTCTTTATTAATCCGTGTGATTGATATCTTATAATATTGTTCAATTAGAAATAAGTTTATTTGAAAAATGACTCATTTTTAAGAGAAAATTAAAGGAATTAAAATTACAATTAATTGGTAAATCTCTTGCTCTTTTATTACATTAATTTATTGATCAACTTAATTGGTGAATCTCACATACATGTATGTGTATATATTTATATGTTCCTAACTGAGGAAATTGTGATAATAACAATTTAAATGCACATATTTGAGATTTTTACCTTATTTTTTGAATTTTTATCATGAAATCACTTTTTATTTGGCATTGTAAGAGATAAAAATTTTTGAAGTGATTATACATGGGACAATATCCTTAGATATATGGGACAATATCCTAGATATATGCTCTTTTTTTTAGGACTTTTTTTCGAAAACGCCCATTTTATTTTAGTTTATCCCATTGTCATTATAAATAAATTGGACCATTACACAAAACAATCAAAGAAAAGTGGATTATTAACCACAACTATTTGTAGAGTACTTATGATATACAAAGTGAAGTAAATTTAATTCCGGCTAAAAATAAGTTTTCAGTAAATATATTTTTGGTAGTTGTGAGGTTTCATTTCAATTGGTTTAAGTAACTTATGTAAATTAGTAGATGAGATGTAGATTTTCATTTTGGTTAGTGAACAAAGATAAAGAAAAAGTGTACGAACCAGTTTCGGGCATTTTCATCCTCCAGTAGTACGTTAAGATTGCTGGCAAAGCTCCGAGCATAAGCACAATCCGCCACATGTAATCTGCATTTGGCTGCGTGGAAAGGACATTGTTGACCTCGCCACCTTTGTATGCGGGGGCATGATCATTCAGGAGGAAAATCTTGGAAATAGTCATGGAAACTAGCCCGGCAAAGATAATCCCCATGCCCTGCATAGCGAACACGGCGGCAATGAAGGCGCCTCGCGTCTTCTTGTTGGCGTACTCCGACATGATGGTGGCGGATAGCGGGTAGTCCCCGCCGATGCCAAACCCTAGCCAAAACCTAAAGAAGCATAGCGTCCCCATCACGGCATGTGGGGTGAACCCGAAAGACAGGCCTGAACAAATGGCGCATATGACCATCATAATTAGGGTTACGCCGTAGACTTTCTTGCGGCCAAGCTTGTCACCGAGCCAACCGAAGAACAGCTGGCCCGAGAGGGTCCCAACGAGGGCTACACCCGTGACAACGTTGTTCACGTTGTGTGGCAGCTTCCCTGGCTTGTTTGCACCGGGGCTGTAATAGTAAATTCGTCCCAAGAGTTTCGAGATAGTGGAGATGCAGAATAGGTCGTAGGCGTCGGTGAAGAAGCCCATGCCGGCGATCATAATCGCCGTTACATGGTACCATTGTGTCTTGGCGTTGTCAAGGGCATCAAGCACCGCTATCGCCATTTGGGGGCAGGTTTTTGGGGTGTTTGTTTTTGGTTGCTGACTTTAAATGAAATTATGCATTGGGAAGGTAGTTTTAGGAAGTGATTGTGATGAACTTTATAACAAAATTAACCAGGACGGTCGTTTCAAACTAGGTGTTTGGCGGAATTACAAGAAATCAGCATCCAGTATATTCTCTAGATGCTAGGACTAAGTTATCATATATTGCAAGAGGAGAGATTAATTAATATCGTAAATCGTTGTGTTTGATTAATTTCACCTTGTTTATTCATTACTTGTTTGGATTTAATGTCTGGTACGTAGTTATATCATCTTGAAATCTTAACTTTTGGTGGTGATCGTGTTGATGATATTATTATCCTTTAGCTGTCCATGTTGTTGTGATCATCTAATTAACTTTCATATTACAGGAATGTTCCTTGTACCTTAATTTAAACATTATTGTCTAATGGCATATTATAATTGTTTTTCCTCATGTCTACATCACGTATAAAAAATTACGTCAAAATTTAGTGTGAAATGTTGACGTATTTGTAGGGCACGAGAGTGTATTTTTTTTTTTTTTTTAAGAAAGTCCCATCTTCTAACTAGGTTGATCCTATGTACTAATCAAAACCTCCATTGCCACATGCATACAGAAAAAACTAATTCCCGGAGTGATCATCCCATATTGAGCTCAACAACATCTGATTAAGCTCGTAAATTGATTAATCACGAAATTTAATTTGAAAATTTAAAGAAAAAATTTGTGCTGCCTATCCCATACACGTACTCGTCTACTTTTTTTTTCTTAAATAAAAATAAAGAGAGAGGAAGAATTAAAGTCCGCACTTGCAAATTTATTAAAAGGGAGCACAAAAAGAAAACAAATAAAGAAAATCATAATCCATCCTCAATGGCAAATTAAACAAAATAAATAAATAAATAAAACAACCTTTTACAGAAGGCATATGAACTTGTCTACTAACAATGTATACTTGTCATCGTATGTGTTTAACTTAGTTTTGCAAACATGATTTATCTATTAAACTGGCATGTGACTGTCATATGGTTGATTCCATCAAGTTTTAAAGTTTTTGTGACACAATGACAAACATGAAATCTTCGAATTGATAAGGATGAACACGTAAAATTTTAAAAATTTGAAGGCCAAAATGGAAGAAATAACATAGTTCAATTTAATATGATATGTTTTTTATTATATATTTTTTTTTATTTTTTATTTTTAAGCAGATCTATATTTCGTGCCACAAAGCTCCTGATCTTTATCTTACAGGTTGTGCCTGCATTAATCGTATGATCTCCAATCAAAATTTTTTACGGGATATATAAAGGGAGGCATTTTTCTTTGCTGTACTTTCTCCACATTTGATACCTAGAGAAGGGTGGGACTGCATATGCTTCTGAGATCTCATGTCTGTCCTCGTCGAAGAAGAGAGTACTCGACCGGAGTCGGAAAATCCTTGCCGATTAGAGGCTTTTTGCCGTACAAATCTATTGATACATTTTCACCATAATATTGAAGATTCTAGTATTAATAAAAATCAATCTAAAATAATCAAGTTTCATACAAAAGGATCCAAATCCTGACTAATTCAATCTTAATATTTTTAACATCAAAATAGAAGAATTCTACTTAACTACACATTTGTAGTGTTTGTGTATATATATATATATATTTTAATATTTTTTCCCCCCTTAAAATGCAGATTTTGGATCGGATCATGGAGTGCTCCGGCATCCCATTTCGGGGACAAAAAATTGTTCCCAGTGCTGCTTTAAACTTTTGGAATCAAGATTATTGTGGTGCGTTGTTTTGGAATCAAACTTGATAATGAAATAGGCGTTGGTGGTGGAAGAAAAAGGGGATACGCAAGAACTGATTGTAATAATTTTGAATGCCGGGAGATTAGAATTCATTACCGATAAATTTAGATGTTAAAAATTATGGTTAAACTAAAGTAACAATGATATTTAACCCAAAAAAAAAAAACACAATAAACATTAAATAAAAAGGAAGTAAAACACCAAAACGATTGAGTTGCTAATTAAGAAAGACATTAATTATGAGTTCTTACTTTCTGTGAACCAAATTGTTCAATTTATTACACAAATATGAAATTGCTTATACAACCCCTCACGAATCATCAGAGTTCCTTATAACTTCCAGTTATTTCAGCTACTAATTCAAGCATCCACACTCTTCTTCTGCATACCATGTAGCAAGATACTATGCATCGCTCCGCCTGCTTGCCTGCCTGGTCATGGAAACTGCTCCCGTGGCGGTGGCGGCATCTTCTCTCTGATTTCCCTTACCTTCATCGTTGCCATCCTCTCCGGAGATCTCCTCCAGAGACCGCCCTTTGGTCTCAGTCACCAAGAACGTGAAGAGGAACCCTAACATATTAGTAGCAGCCAAGAAGTACATGGCCTTTTGAATTTTCTTTGATTCACCATCCAAGGTATAGTTTTGAACCCCGAACGCTGCTACGATTGCGCCCGCCTTCCCTGACGCCGCGCTGATCGCGTGGCACGTGGACCGCACCCTGGTCGGAAATAGCTCCGCCGGGAGCACGAAGGTGGTGCTATTAGGCCCGAAATTCGCGAAGAAAAAGGTCAGGCCGTAGAGAAGTCCGAACAACTTTGCGTGTTTTTTCTGTTTCAGGTAGTTGTACTCAATGCCTATGGCCAACATGAAGATAGACATCATGAGGAAGCCCATGAGTTGGATTTTGAAGCGACCGATCTTTTCGATGAAGAGCACGGTGAACCAGTATCCGGGGAAGGTTCCGAACAAGGCTATTATGAACATGGCTCGCGAGGTCTCGAAGACTTCCCGAAGAGCATTCATGTTAGAGGCGTCTTGTATTAGCTTCATTGCGGGGAAAATGTCCTTCTGGGTTAGGTTTTGGCTGTAGAAGGCGATATCCAACAAGAACCAGGTGGTGGTTGTGCCTAGCAAATGGAGCCCATGGCGTGTCCAGAACTCCTGAGACAGTAATGTATAGTTGTTGGAGGCCTTAAATTGATTCAACTTGTCTTGCTGATCTTGTATCTCTATCTCCAAGACACGTCCCATGTCCACAGCCGCTTGCTTCGCATTCCCTTCGATCAAGGCCGTGTACCGTCCTGCACAGATAATTCCTTCCAATTAGTCAAAAAAAAGAAAAAGAGGAATAAGCAGGAGTTCGAAGCATAATTCTTTAAACTTCTAAAAGCTTTTAGCAATTTGTTTTAGTATACTGAAAAGAAAGTTCCCAAGGAATTGCTCTAAGTTACTTTCCCTAATACACTAGTTCGAATCGAATTTGATCCGGATAATCTGTTTGGATCATAGGTTCAATACAATTAAACTGCAAATTCAAATTTTTATAAGAGAAAAATTTGTAAAAAAAAATGTTTGAAAAATAAATTTAAAACAAGGTATCGAACAGACGTTGAATGTATACTTATCCATTTAATTGATTTGTATAAGAAGAAACAAAGACAGTTTACCAACCAGTTTCGGGCATTTTCATCCGCCAGTAGTAAGTTAAGATCGCCGGCAAAGCTCCGAGCATAAGCACTATACGCCACATGTAATCACCAGCTGGTTGCGTGGAGAAAACGGGTGAGAAATCATCATGGGTGAAAGGATGGACATCATTGTAATGCAGGAAGATCTTGGAAAGGATCATGGAAACTAGGCCGGCGAATATGATCCCCACACCCTGCATCGCAAACACAGCGGCAATGAAAGCTCCTCGGGTTGTCTTGTTAGCATACTCCGACATGATGGTGGCCGAGAGCGGATAATCACCCCCGATCCCAAACCCTAACCAAAACCTAAAGAAGCACAGTGTCCCCATCACGCTCTTGGCAGTAGCGCCAAAGGAAATGCCGGAACAAATGGCGCAAATGACCATCATGACGAGAGTTACACCGTAGACTCTCTTGCGGCCTAACTTGTCCCCAAGCCAACCGAAGAACAGTTGGCCCGAGAGGGTTCCGACGAGGGCGACTCCGGTGACGAAGTTGTTAACATCCTTTGGGAGCTTCCCGGGCTTGTTGATAGTGGGATCAAAATAGTAGAGACGTCCCAAGAGTTTTGAGACGGTGGAGATGCAGAAGAGGTCGTAGGCGTCGGTGAAGAAGCCCATGCCGGCGATCACGATGGCCGTCACGTGGTACCATTGCGTCCGGGCATTGTCCAGAGCTTCAAGCACGGCTATAGCCATGTTTTGGACTTCGCTAGCTGTGTAACTTTTGTTGGTTTGGGACTACCACAACCATGTTGGTTGGTAATTATCTTTATAGTTGGTAATTAGTGGGAAATTATTGTTAGCAAGATAATCAACAAAATGATTAGAGACGATTATACCTAGGAAGTCATGAAGGATATTCCGTAAGCCTAGTTAATGTAGAGGATATACGTAATTTGTGGATATGAAGATCATACTTTTTATATTCTACATTTTAAGTATTATGAAGCCATAATGGAGTACTGATTACTTCAAGTTGTTGTTAGCTGCCACGTTTATGATGAAGCTTAATATGATATGACCAAGAATTTTTGACATTGACAACAAAAGTCCAAGGACAACAAGAGTACTTTTTTTTTTTTAGTTTTTTAAAAATTTGGATTTGCATGTACCGATGTATATAAAGTATATTGCATGTTGAGCCTAATAAGTTGAGATATTCTTTTTGAATGCTTATTGGATTATTGTTGGCGTATAAAGTATATTAATTATGCATAGCTTGTTTCAATCTAAATATATGTGTGTGTATATATATATATACCTAATTGTAAGCAAAATTAGATCTCGGAAAGTGCGTCAAGAGCTAGGTAGCCCAAGATGCTATGAAATTTCCATTTAAGTTTTTTTTTTTTTTTGGGTGAAATTTCCACTAAAAATTGTTTACCTATTGATACAGCTAAGTTTTCTTGGGCCTAGCTCCCTCCCTCCCTCACTCTCTCTTTTCCCCTACGTCTCCAACCTCGTTTTTGGAGATTGGTTTTCAAACCTCATTTGGTTACACAATTCAACTACAAATCCACCTCTCGCTCCCTTTTTTTTTTTTATTTGCATGAAACTGAAACTTTTAAAATTCCATAATCATTTCAGGTAATTAATGAGATTATTCTCTTTGCTAAAAGCACATAACAACAAGCAAAATAAAACAAATCAATATTATCTATTAAAGTTTAAATACATTTTGAGTTTTTAGTTCATATTATAATTAAATACACATTTTCGTACATTTACTTATTTCCAAATAAATTAAAAAACTCCAAAAACCCTTAAGAAAAAACTCCAAAAATCCAACTCTAGTTTATTATCCAAATGGATCCTAGAATATGTATTAATTTAGTTACGGGACCATATGTATATCTGATGTATGCGTACACATTGTCACAATCAAAATAGTCTAGCAAAATTTCTTTCCTCTAGCTTGAGAACAAATAAGAATAACCAAGAGCTTCACTGTCCATGACAAACAGGGAAAGAGGGCTCTTTTTTATGGTTTTTCCCGACAAGTATAGCACTATATGTTAGCAATTGCAAAGGTATAACGGAGGGACAAACAAGGTAACTGCTTTGTCCTTTGGAGTTCGTCAGTATTTACAATCAAAAATGTCCTTTTCATGCCTATTTGTATTGCGGTTAGAGCTTTGAAGAAAGTTAAAAAAAAAAAAAAAGTCTCCAACCTCATCAGTTGCCAACAAAGAAAGACCATTTAAAAAGCTCTATACAAGTCACAATGAGTCGTGGTCTCTTTATAGTACTTGAATGGCTTAAAACCTGCTAAGAGAATATTATCATATACCAAAATATGCTGACTGCTCTGGCAATTGAAAGATGGTATATCTCTAGAGCTATTTACAATTATACATTTGACGGAAATGTACATGTCATTTGTTTTTATTTTTGAGAATGATTTTCTATTTTCAAAAATACAAAAAAGAAAACGATTTTAAAATAATATTTGTTTATTTAATATTTTTGAAATCATTTTGAAAACACTGTTTTCAATTATGTTTTTTTTTTTAGTTTTTGAAAACGAAAAAAAAGTTGTTTTCACTTCTTTATTTTTATTTTCTCCCTCCCTCACCCTTCTCTCTCTCTGTTTGTGCAGCGTAAGTGATGATGACTATGTCTGATAATGGCCTTCATCTCGGACGAAAGGCGACGACCATGAACTGATGACGATGGCAATAGCCCTTTCGCGACAACGATCACTGACTCTCATCTCAAATCTCACCATCACCGTCACCTAGGACTTAGACTATCAGTGTCTTTTACCCCTGTCCCTTATTGTAAAACCCACCACCAAAGAGTTTTTTTTTTTTTAATTATAACTAATAAAATTTTTTATTTTTCAAAAATTAAACATAAATATGTTTTCATAAAATACTCACTTATGAAACGGGTTTTCAAAAATATAATCAAATAAAGTTTTATTTTTATATTTCTTAGAATATACATTTAGAAAACATAACCAAACATAAGTTTTAGAAATGGCCTCAACATAGTTTTAATTTAAAATATTTTCATTTTTAATTTTTTTAAAAACAGAAATATTTCAAAAACAATACCAAACATTACTATAGCTTTTAGACCCTTGACAAAAACTTTCAGGCCAAAATGTACAGCTATTTTAAACTAGGAGAATCAAGATTAATGGTTGTCTAACACAAAGTGAAATAAGGCAAAAGAAAAAGTACCCGTGTGGTACCAAGGTGGCGGTTGGTTCATCAATTTGAACATTATCAAATAGAATGTTGTTTGTTTCACCAATCACTTGTCTGTCGTTTGTTGTTGTACCACCAACACAGAAGCTTTGCCATAGATATCCTTGGAGGCGAGTAGGTCCCCAATGACACCGAGCTCCGGGAACTCAGTCCACGAAAGATCGAGACCCGCTGTTTGGCGGAAGCCTGTATCGTGGCTTCTCCCTGCTATTATAAGATCATATTCATCCACCATACCTTTCACAATCGTAGCCATTTCAGACCCATCACTCACAACCTTTTCCAAGTAGATCAAGCGATGTTTGGCACTCAAACTACTATACTTAACATCTTTCAGCACCTCAGAATCCAGCATGGTTTCCCATTGGTTATCCTCGTCAACATCACTATCAGTCGGGGGAGCGGTGAAATGGACCACCGTGAGGCTTATCTTCGACCCCTCGCACATGCGTTTTGCGTAAGTCAATGCCTCCCTATCATCTTTGCCTCCTAAAAAGATCATACAGACCAAGTACATGTAGGTTTCTAATGAATCCATGGAGCCAGCGCGGCCTGCATAACCCCGATTTATGAGAATCGCGACGGAACATGGAGCCCTTTCGAGCACGCTTGAGTTCAAGGCCCTTACCATGTTGTCTTCCAACTCAACATTCCCATTCATGGACCATTTCCTATGAAAAGGAAGGATCACAAGTGATGTGAGCTTGTCCAAGGCCAAAGTACAAATGTCCTCATGCATTAACTTGTATGGAGAAACTGCTGTAAAAACATTTACTTTCATGGTTCCCCAATTATTATTCAAAAACCGACTGAATGATAGAATTACATTTTGTGAATAGGAGACGCCGGAGAGGCTCTTCTTCTGAACTTGATGGGATATAAATATTGGTGAGGCTCTACCAATAAGCTCAATCAGGTGAAGAACATAAACACCAATTGGGTTGTCCTTGGTTGCACACGAGGCATCAAGGAGGTCTATTACGACAGGTATGTCGTCTGGCCTGTGAATGCAGGTGAGTACTCGAAGCTCCGTATTTAGCTTTAAATGCATGATGTTTCTCTTCTGATAGCCTGCATATTTCCTTGTTGGATCATACAAGAACTTCACACAAATTGGCCCAATTATTGATATAGTCAAGACACTAAATATCAATAGATTATACGTTGGTTTTGAAAGTACCTGCATTTGGAAAAAACAGAACAAGATTAGTGATGTAAAATAACAAGGCACAATGTAAATGGAAACTATTGAAAAGGAAAAAAAAAATCAAATTAGTAAGTAAGAAGTAGGAAAATACATTAATATCTCTGAAAAATGTGCAGAAGGCTAATTCAACAACGCCTTTGCTTGTCATGATGAAAGCTAGCGCCCAAGAATCGTACATCGGCATTTGATGAAATAAACAAGCCATCACGCAAGCAGCCAATTTAGCCATGTAAGTGATCACAATAAGGATCATGTTGGACCTCATGAGAGGATCAAACACGATTTTTGTGAAATCCACTCTCAACACCCTTGTGGTGACAAAGAGGGGCAAGAACATTCCGGAGACGAAGCAATCAAGCTTACTGGCAATGGCGGAGCCTAATGGTGGTCCATCCGGTATAGCCAACCCTAGGACGTAAGGCCCAAGGAAAATCTGCTCATCAAATGTGTCTGAATAAAGGGCACAAGCTAGAGCCAATACAATTATGCTGTATACATAAACGTCCTTGACTGGCCTCCCTTCCGGCGTTTGTTTGATGATCAAAAACATCACTGGCCTAAAGATGAAGACAACAGTGAGAATGAAGGCGGTGATGGACACTATATCAACGATAGCTCTGCTCTTGGACTCCATGAAAACTGTAATCATGAGAAAGCAATTGGCTATGGCCAGGCTGATCATGTCACCTACCAAAGCCGCGGAGAGGCCTAATCTGCCTAGCTCGGAATTGAGGAGGTTGAGCTCGCTCAAAAGAGAAGCAATGACTGGAAAAAAGACCTGAGATTGTGTAATGAACACAAAGGGAAGCTTGTCCCTGTCTGAAGGGGATAAGTTTTGTCCCAAGAATTTATTAGCAACCGTGCCACACAAAAAAGGAATTGATATTGCACCAACCGCAATTGTGGTCGCCTTTGTTCCAGTCTTCGTAACCATTCCAACGTTCATTTTAACTGCAGTCAGGAATAGGAAAAGTGCGTATCCGAACACCGATAATGTCCCAATAATCTGTTGACCAGCTGCTGAGAGTAGATTCTTATTTTTTGGGTTCCCAGTATCGTCTGACAACGCGTATCCCAGGACCAATCCAGTCTGGTTTTAGACAAAACATTATTGAAAATGTCATCATAATTGTAAACATGATGTGCTATATCAAGGGTATTCATCTTATCAGATCCAATTAACCGATCGTTTTGTTTCAATCCAATCTATTTTTTTTTGTAGATATCCGAATTTAATTGGATTGAATTGAATATCAATTCTAAAAAGTTGACTTAAATTGAATCGAATACACTTTTTAACTTTCAAAACACTTGATTAGATTCAATCCAACTTTTACATATATTATATGCGAAAAATATATAAATATACTATACTTTATAAAATTGATTTAAAAATTAGTGTCTATATTTTTTATACACTTTTTAAAATCAAATAAAAATTCAAAATCAACATGTTATGATATTAACGCGAGCAAAATCTTTTTATCTTATTTTCTAATTTCATAATAAATTACGATACACTTTTACATATTTTATAATTTTTTTTGTTTTGTTTTAAAATTAAGTATTTAAATAAAGTTGATAAATGTCAAATTAATCAATTTAATCCAATCCAAATCAACCTTAAATGAATTGAATTGAATCTCATATTTCAATCGGATTGAATAAGATTTTCAAAAATCAATCTTTAATTAGATTGAAAGTTATATATCTAAAATATATCTTATCTGATAAATATATTCAGTCTTTTTCTTTAAACGTCGCACACACGATATAACATTAGTCTCTTAATTATAACAACCGCCATCAATTTAAGTAAACAAATAAAATGAAAACATATGTAGAGAGAGAAAGAGAGGAGGAAATGAAAAGGTACAAAGATTTCGGAGGTGAGCCTGGGGAGACCAAGACGCTTGAGAAGAAAATGGAAGGCCTGGGAAATGCAGAAAACCATGAGCATCTGAAGTTCGAGCTCCGGAAATGAGTTTTTGAACAAATTATCTGGATTTGGATTGTTATTGGTCCAGAATCCATAAGAGTTCACCTGGGGTGGCAATTCAAAGCACACATTATTTCGTAACATATTCATGTCGTTTGGTCCGGTGTCATTCATTTTTTTTTTTTTCTCTCCTTTCAAAACCAAAGAAAATGATACTTTCGGTTTTCTTCCCTTTCAAAAAAAAAAAAAAAAGGACTTTTTGTGTTTCTGAAAACCCCTGTGTTTTTGACCACCGGCTCTCTGTTTTTTTGTTCAAACAGAAAGCTATTGACAATAATTTAGGTACGTTTCTGTTTTTAGAAAACATTTTTTTTCTCAGACTTGGAAGGAGGTCAAGAATTACAAAATGCGTCCTTTTTTTTTTCACCACTCTCCAATGATCCAAAATTAGCTCACATCCATGAATGTTGTGGTTAAAAATATATATATATGTATTTTCGGATAATTAATGTTGTTCTATTTGTTTATATGTTGCCTTTTTTTTTTCCCCCTTAATAATTCTAATTCGTTGACTAATGTCCTTAGATATCGATGTTTTTTTTTTGTTTTTTGCTGAAAAATATTAGTTTATTGAATTTTTTTTTTTTATGGATTAGTTTATTGTTATAGCCTTGTGAGCTAAGGATTTCTAATAATCCCAACTGGTTGTCGTTTTTTTTAGGTAAACTAGTTGTCGTATTGAAACTTTTATAAATCAACATATAAATTGGCGCTTGCAATTTCATTTGTGCAAGTAAAGTTATATGATCATGACTGCATCTTAAACGTATCATATTTTTTATTAGTTATATTTTTAAAACATTATTGTATATTTTAAATTTTAAAATTTTAAAAATTCATAATTTTATAGATATAAATCTAAATAAAATAATTTTTTTAAATTATATAAAATTTTAATAGAAAAAAATAATATTTATATTTATATTTTTTTAAAAATTTTACATTTTTTTATCCTAAACAGTTTTTTTCTTCAAATATATTTTTTAAAATAACTTTTTTTCAATTAAAAAAAAAAAAGTCTTCACCCATTGGACACAAACGGGCTCTATTCTTCTTCAAATATATATATATATATAAATATATACACACACGCTAGCCGGGGCCATATGAGGCTATGAGCCTTGCTTCTTCTGTCTGTCTTTTTTTTTTTAATTGAAAATATAGTCACATATATATTAAACCACAACATCCAAATAGAAAACAAATAACAAATAAACAAGCGCATATTTTAAAATAATAATTTATTAGGCATTGAAATAATTATTAGATGGTAAAATTAAGGTCCCATTTAGCGATCAACTCGAGTTAGAGTTTCGAAATATGTTTTTTTTTAATCTTTATCTTTAAAAATAATATAATTTCAAAATTTTTTTAATTTAAATTAAAATATGATGAATTTGTTTTTAAATTATATAAAACGGTAAGTTGAATAAAATATAATAAAAGATGAAGAAATATTTTTTTGAATTATTTTTATAAATAATTCTTAAATTATAGACTTTCATTAAAATTGATTGATATTTATTTGAAACTAGTTATTATATTCTCTGATATATAGAAAATTATTTAATATTTTTTTTTGGTTAAATTAATAACGATAAGACATAAACGGAATGAGCATTTTGAAAGATTTCGAATAAATATGATCAAGTTAAATCAAAGTTTATAATTCAAAAGTTATTTATAAAAATAATCTCTCTATTAATTTTTAATAAAATCTAAATTTTTATTAAAATCATAAACAGAAACAAATGAAATGGACATTTTAAACAATTTTTTATATATCAAAAGATACAATGACGAATTTCAAATAAATAAAATCTAACTTAAATAAAGATCTATAATTCATGAGATATTTATTAAAAATAATCTTTTTTTTTTTTTGGAAAAAGACCAAAAAAATATTGTTCAAATAAAAAAAATCTTAATAAAAAAATGTCAAAAAATAATCTAGTTCCATATTTAAAAAAAAAAAAAAAAGGAGTAATTATATGTTGTGATTGCAAAGCGGCAATCGCGCCTCCCCTCACGGATAATAGAAAGCCCTAAAAAGTTAACGGCCATAGCCCTTACATTCTAGAAACCAATGTGAGGCCCTGTTTGATTCCACCTCAATTCTTGTAAAATCAACAGCCGTTTTTTCAGCGTCAACAAACGTGGCTTTACAAGATTTTCTCTACCCTTCGTTTTTTTCCTGGTCAGTACTAGTATATTTTTCTCTCATTTTCCTCTCCTCCAAGCAATCTAGAAAGTTTTTCCTCCCCAATCTAAAAAAAAAAAAAAGCTGCCTTTTTTACTTTCCAATGAATGAATATGTTAATGTTCTTGATCTGACAACAATAGGGTTTTGATTCTTTTCTCTAGTTTTTTGTATGGGCTTTTTAGAGGGAGAAAGAATGGTGGCCGATACACATTCTCACGAGTTGTCGATGTCGGAATCGGCGTTTGCCGCGGAGAGAGACGGCACGGCCTCACCGGCCGTTCAGCCTCCGAACATTTCGGACGGGAAATTAGGTTTCGCTGAGCGAGCTTTCTCTGCCGCCGGTGCAGCTTTCCTCTCCGCAATCATTGTTAACCCTCTAGATGTCGCAAAGGTTATGATTTTGGTTTTCATGAAATGCAGCTAGCGTTTTTAGTTTTCATGAGTCGAAATTGGGCTAATCTAGGTTTCTCTGGTTTGTTTTCTCTTGTGTTTATATTCGAACTTCTGTTATCTGTTTTGTAAATTAAGCACATTGGGGTAAAATGATCGAAATCAACTTCTTTTTGTGCGGGGAATTTCTTTTGGCTATTCGTGAGAGGGGAAAAAAATGAAGCTAAGCTAATAATTTTGGTTTTAATGGAGTTTCAAACGAGCTAATCTAGGTTTCTGGTTTGTTTTTCTCTCGAATTTCCATTTGAGCTTTTGTTCTCTGTTTTGTTAGTAATAGTATTGAAGTAAACTAATGGAAATTGTGAGGGAATTTCTATTGTCTGTTTTCCTAGTTGTTTGGAGAAGTTCTTGAATTACGTTTGAGGAATTTGCTAGAATGACAACGTTTTAAAGTGAAATTTGCTAGAATGACAACCATTTTCGCACCGAGAATCTTGGGAGGTGTGCAGTGTAAATTTAAGGTGCGCTGAAGTCATTTTGCAAAATAAAACTTTTGAAAATCATTATGCAAATGAGATTTCTTATTAGGTCATTTTTACAAAGCACTCCAATCTTAAGCCTCAAAATGTGAAGGAGTCATTTTGGGGCTTGAGATTGTGGGGGAGTTTGTGTATTTGGTTTATTTCTAATTGATTATGATTTTATGAATGATGTTTAAGTTGCAAATTGGATTTCCTCTGCTTTTATATATTTGCCTGCATGTTGTGGTTTATATACATTGAACTTTGAACTAAAGGAGAACGTTCTTCTCCTCTATTTACCAGACAAGGTTGCAAGCTCAGGCAGCTGGGGTTGCTTACTCTCATCCATTAAGTAATGTTACAAGTCGCATGGGATATTTTGGACCAAGCATGGTACAACTTCATTTTTCCAAGACTTTTATTTTGTAAATGTGATTCCCGTTCTTTTTTTATTGTAAACAGTGTTGTTTTACTTTCAACTGTCAAGCTTTCATGGGGTTTCTTTTGTTTCTATCACTTTCTGGGTGAAAATTGATATAATTTTTGTTTCCTATGTATTTTGATTATTTTCAGTCCCGGGGCATTGGTATTTGGGATGTGTCATTGTATTTTTGTTTTATAGTATTTGAAATCCTTAGAGGGATCTAATATGTATTTTATGCATATGTTTGTAGCTCCTTCTGGTTTTCCTAAAACAGATTCTCTTTGCTTTTTTCCTTTTCATCATTCGGTAATTGACATTTTTAATTTCTAGTCATTGATTCATGTTGCATCACGACATCATTACAGGGATGTCTTATGTAGTACTAGCTTATAAACTCTGTGTCATATTTGTTTAAACAATTTCTCTTTTTCGTCCTCACACTCTTTGTGCTTGAGGCTTGATATTTTAGTTAGTCCAGTCCTCTGCCAGTATTTGGTCCATGATGTCTTTTTTTTTTTTTTTTTTTAATATATATATTTTCACAGATGTTTGCAGATCTAAGATGTTCTCCATCATGTGCTCGTGCGGGAGTACATGGTACTGTGTCAATATGCCCTCCAGATTGTTTTCAGTACAAAGGAACACTAGATGTCTTTCACAAAATCATTCGTCAGGTTGGTATTTAGTGTTTACTTTCTCACTTCCAAATTTATAGTCGACTTCATGTGTTCAGAGAAGGCAGTTATCCTGAAAGTTCATATTTGTTGCTGGACTCAACTGCATTATGTTTCCTTTTTTCTGATACTGATTCTCTCACCAAGACTATTGATTCTCTGATATAGGGCATGTGGTTGTTCATAAAAAAATCCCCATACACAATGATTTATAGGCATTATTGGAAATAATATTATCTGTTTTGAATTGCCCATCTTTGTTTTAGTGGGATTGTTAATCAGTTTCTATTTGTTTATTGGGTATTGATGTTTCAGGAAGGATTTTTAAGACTATGGAGAGGCACAAATGCTGGCTTAGCGCTGGCTGTACCAACAGTAAGCACCTAAAGTTGCTGAGATCTTATATATGGGCTGTTAATTGCCCTCGGACCAAACACACAACACGCCCTCCCCAACCCACCACCACCCCCACCACACACCCCCCCCCCCCCCCCCCCCCCCCACCCCCCCCACCAAACCACACACACACACACAAACACACCTCTTATTTTTTTTAATTTCCTACTAGCATAAAAGATCTCAAATTCTGGGATTTTCATTGGCTATCAATTGCCTTTGTACGATCAGGTTGGAATCTACCTACCTTGTTATGACATGTTCCGTAACTGGTTAGAGGAAATCAGCATCCAAAATGCACCAAGCACGACTCCTTATGTCCCTTTAATTGCTGGTGCTTTGGCTCGTTCATTGGCTTGTGCAACTTGCTATCCTATTGAACTTGCAAGAACACGCATGCAGGTAATAAAACAGATGTTGGTAACCACCTTAGGCTTGTTATTGTTTTATGTTGGTTTGTGTCCAAATTTCCATTTATCAAGGATTTGTCTTCAGTTCCCATATTTATGTTGGATTGATAGATTTGGCTTATTTTTATTTCCTCTTTCTGTTTGATATTAGGCATTTAAAGTGACTGATAGTGGCGCAAAACCTCCTGGTGTCTGGAAAACTTTACTTGAGATTCTCTCTGATGTTAAGACCACAAGCAATGGTCAAAACAACTGTAAGTCAAAATTTTCACTGTAACAATTATCATAAGTTGGTTTGCTTAACAAAGCTATAGAACAAGGATTTGGACATTCAGTGCGGCAACAACTAATGGTAAGTAGAAATGGATTAACATTGATGTCGCTCTATTTTTCTTACAGTGAAAGGCTACCGTGTTCTATGGACGGGCATGGGGGCACAGCTTGCTCGTGATGTTCCATTCTCTGCAATCTGTTGGGCCACTCTTGAGCCAGTGAGAATTTACCATCCAATTGTTTTTTGTTATCCAGGTCTACCATGTATCTGCTACTTGTTGCAATACTGATCCCTTTACTCCTGTTGTCTCTACAGCTCAGGAGAAAGCTTCTTTGTCTAGTGGGCGATGATGCTAATGTCGCAAGTGTCCTTGCGGCAAACTTTTCTTCTGGATTTGTGGCTGGAAGCATTGCTGCTGCTGCTACGTGTCCTTTAGATGTTGTAAAAACCCGAAGACAGATAGAGGTTTCACATTCTTTAAACTATTCTTATTCTTACAGGATATACGGTGTTGATTGTTGGAAACTTCTCTGGATTAATTTTGTTTAGCTTCCCCAGATATGCTCATGTGTTCTCCACACTCGTTTTCCTTTTAAATTTGCAGAAGGATCCAGTCCGGGCATTGAAAATGACAACCACGGAAACGATGAAGGAGGTTTGGAGGTATCTCTTTACTTTTGAACTAAAAGAGAACCTCTACCAATCTTTGCTAACAACATGAAAAAACCATTATCTGAAAATGTTTATAATAAAATCTCTCTCTTTACTGATGCATTTGTTTTTTTGATTTGAACAGGGGTGGAGGGATGAAAGGAATGTTTACAGGCGTTGGTCCTCGTGTTGGTCGTGTAGGTCCTTCTGTTGGTATTGTTGTTTCATTCTACGAAGTAGTAAAGTATGTTCTACATAGCCGTTATTCAACTTCATGATAGAGAGATAGATCTAATTCTCCCATGCTTCGGTTGTTTATGCGAGCATAATTAGTTGACTTTGCAGCAAAGTGAAACTTTGGACGTTGAAGGACGACCTGCAAGTTTTTGTTGAAAGGGTAGGATATACACAAGAATATTGTCAATAATACCAGAAACTTTTCTAGGCCTGCAAGGAACAAATTCTTGCAATTTTGTTGCTCTTGGTCGAGCAGAAATTTTGTACTTGATTCTTTTTTTCTGAGAGATGATCTCAGTTTACAAATTTATATATAAGTGCAAATAACTCAAGCAGTTCTTGAACTAAACTTGCGTTTGGTTCATTAGTTGGAAAACTTTTTAGTTTGGGGTGTGATTTTTCAAAAATTAATTAAAATTTTTGTTCACCTTTTAGGGAAAAAAAAAAGAGTTGGGAAAGTTCAAGATTTGTTTTTAAGAATAATTTTTCATTTTAAAAAATACAGAAAATGAAAATGATTTTAAAATAGTAATTGTTTGTTCAACATTTTCAAAATCATTTCGAAAGCATCGTTTTCAATTAAGTTATTTTTTTGAATTTTTTGAAAACAAAAAAAAAGTTATTTTCATTTTCATTTTTTTTATTTTTATTTTCTCTCTCTCTCTCTCTCTCTTTGTGTCTATGGAGTATCAACGACGACGATCATATCTAACGATGGCCTTCATCTTCGGCAAAGGGTGATGATCACGAACTGACAACGACGGTAATGGCTACCTTGCGACAACCATCATTGACTCGCTGTAACGACCATCGGCTCAAATCATCAATATCTTTCACTTCTGTATTTCATTGCAAAACTCATTACCAAAGGTTTTTTTTTTTTTTTTTTAATTATGACTAGTAATTTATTTTTTTGTTTTTTAATTAAACATAATAGGACGTTTGGTAAACGTATTGCGTTTTAATTATGTTTGAATCCAGTTCGTTTTTTAAGTGTTGTATTTGGTTAAAAAACATTTGTTTTGTATTTGAATGAAATGTGTGTTTGGATGAAAAGTATTTTTAGAATTGAAAAGTTGATGTGATTGGTAAAAGTATAGATAAATAGTAAGCTGAAAAGTTGATGTGATTGTTTTAAAAAACTTTTGAATAGTAATTGTTTTCATAGCATCGTTGAAAACGATTGTATTTGAATGTAAAACTTTACGTTTAGTGTAAAATTGCATTGCGTTTGAATATGATTAAAATGTAAAACTTTTGCCAAATGCCCTAAATATATTTTCATAAAATACTCATTTATGAAATGGATTTTTTCAAAAAATAGAACCAAAAAAAGTTTAATTTTTATGTTTCGTAAAATATACACTTAGAAAATATAATAAAACACAGTTTTAAAAATGATCTTAACACAATTTCCAAAACATTTTTATTTTAAATTTTTCTTAAAAACAGAAAAATATTTTAAAAACAATATTAAATACCATCTTAGTTTATCCTTCCTAACACACTTTTTGAAAAAACTTTGAGAGAAATGAACGTATTAATCATTTTTTTAAATTATTTTCAAAGAGTATTTGAAGAAAATGTACAATTAAAAATAAAAGTAAGAGAGTCACCACAAATGCATAAAATATCTTTAAAAGCTAGAGCCATCATAAAGTTAGACTGGAGTTATTTACTTAAACTCAAATTAGTTACTCTTATTTCATTTGGACGAGTGGTTGGTTTTTGAAAAATGAAAAATTTTTATATATGAAAAATAAAAAGTTATTTAGAATTTTTTTTAAATGTGAAGAGTTATTTGGGTGGGTGAAAACTTTTTTTTAATAAAGTTCTTTTTTTATTTTTTAAAAATGAAAAATTTTGAATATTCAGATACGAAAATTTAGGAAAATTCACTTTTTTTAGAATGAAAAATTTTTCATTTTTTAAATTTGAAGTGGTCAAACAAACGTAATATCAGTTCACCCTGTTCAAATTTGAACATACACATCGGTGATTGAGCAACGTTAAAATTTGAATTTTGAAACTGTGGGAAAAATATAAAAATAAAAAAACTTACAAATCTAATATATAATTGCAATATTTCTCTATTTTGGCCCAAATTTAACCGTTCCTTCTTCCGTTTTGTTCATTTCTGAATGCAATTTGCATCAACACCGTTTTGCATAAAAGAATATACGAAATATATATATAAACTTAGAAGTTAAGAAGATTATACAACGGAAAAATAAAGGAAATAATTAATGAGGAACTGTTCAAAACAAAATCCCTATAGCTTCCAAAATGAATTAAAAATAGACCACACCCCCAAAATACATGTCCAATATTCTTTTTCTTCTACCATATATATATATATATATATATAGAGAGAGAGAGAGAGAGAGAGCAAATCAAAAGATGGTTCAATGAATAAGATAAGTGAGCACCAACGCCAGAAGCATTAGAATGTATGCTATCCCTTGGTCTATCGTCGTGCCTGCAAACACAAAATTACGGATTCGTTTGGATCGGGTGTTTGTTTTTGAAAAATGAAAAATTTTTAGATATGAAAAATAAAAAGTTGTTTGGAATTTTCAACGGATTCGTTTGGATCGGGTGTTTGTTTTTGAAAAATGAAAAATTTTTAGATATGAAAAATAAAAAGTTGTTTGGAATTTTTTTTGAAAGTGAAAAGTTGTTTGGGTGGGTGAAAACTTTTTGTTTCTAGAAAGTTCTTTTTTCATTTTTCAAAAATGAAAAATTTTGGATGTTCAGATACGAAAATTTAGGAATGTTCATTTTTCTTGAAATGTAAAATTTTTCATTTTTCAAATTTGAACATGTCAAACAGACGGAGGGTACAATTCACATAACTGTCATCAAACAGATAAATAAAACAGAGAGAAAGATAAGGGTATTTTCCCCCCTTGTTTAAATATATAAAATTATATTGTGAAAGTAACCGTCTCTAGAAAATATCACGGTCAAAGACACATAAATCTCTCTTACTTCATCTTCAATCTTCATATCCTATCACATATAAATTGTCATTCCTTTATTAATAAATGTAATTTATCACATCTATTAATAAAAATACAACAATTATATATATATATATATTTGTTTGCAGAAAGGAAGTATGGAAACAAAGGAAGTAATTCACAAAGGTTCCTATTTGTTTGCAAAAAGAATGTATATGTTCATAATTAATAATAAAGCATAATGCACGATTTTAAAAGAATTTGCTAATCCAAAAGGCAATTTTGATGTAGAAAATGTGTGTGTATATAGAGTCACCGATCAATAACGTAAAAAGGCTGAAAGCTTCGTAATTTTCATTCATAACCTAACCACGAATGAACAATATCATAAACGGTTCAACACTTTCTCGGGAAACAAACGCAAAACAACAAGGATGAGAGAGAGAAAGAGAGAGCTAACCATCGCCGGTGGGAGCGGGAGCCGGAGCTGGAAAATCTGCACGAGCGGCGGGCAAAACGACGGCGTAAAGAGCGGCAACAATTGCAAGCACTACTCCAAACGACACATTTATCAAGGCCATTGTTATTTGTTAATAATTAATTCTCTCTCTCTGATCTCTTTATCTCTTTTTTTGTTCTTTTAAATTTCGAAATCTCTCTTGGAATATTAAGAGAGATTGCAAGGAGAGACAGAGAGAGAATTGAAACCCTAGAACAGAAGAATAGACACCACAACGATAAATTCCAAAGGGTAGTGGAATGGGGTTTGACAACCGAATGGGATTATATAGTGACGAGGAGAGAGAGGGGCTCATGCAAAAACATGGGGTCCACCCCGCATGTTAAGGGGACCCACTTGCCCATGTGAATTTGTATCACCCTTCGATTATTTATTTATTTATTATTATGTGTATATATATATGTGTATATATATATATACGTGTGTGTGTGCGCGCGCGCGAGCGCGCTCTGGAAACCTCTATTTTCAATAACAGGTAAGAATTATTGTTTTATTCGTTAATTAATTTTAATGATATAATATATTAATTGTAAATTTTTAAAGTGAATACTTATAAATTATACCATAAAAAAAAAGGACATTTTTTGTCATAAAAATTCTCATCTACTAAAGCCATTTTAACTCTTTTATAATAATTATTATTATTATTTATTTTGTGCTAGCTTTGTGCTTTGAAATTCTTTGTATGTGATTATAAATTAAGTCATATAGCTGTAATTGGAAGAGAGACAGAGTGTATATATGCCATGTGTATCCCCACTGGTTGCCAGTGGGGATTTCCATTTTAAAATTATGGATTCTATGAAAATAATAATGGAAGGATGACATTCTGTTTTATACTTTTATATCATTCTAATTTTGGCCTGGCTGGTGAGGCATTTGGAATAGCAGTGCAAGGCTGTGATGACTTGGGGGAGGAATTGTTTTCTACCAAAGCAATTACATTTATATCAATAACCTGATCAGTTGGGTGAGCAGGGGCAAGGAAAAAGGCAGAGAAAATCCTAATCAGATAACTTTCTAGATAATTCTATGTATGAGCTTGAAATGATGAAAATACAGCTTTGTTGTATTTCTGTTGTTCCTGAAAAGAGGAAGAAACGACGTTTACTTTTCGTCTACGAGGAAATGACATGTTTCTTTCTTTCTTTTTTTTTTTTTTTTTTTTGCCTTTTTTTTTTAAATTTAGATGCAGGAATTTGAACTTTATGGTATTCGATCGTTAAAGATAAAACCTGCACGCTGTAACGAAAAATATTGTTATAATATAGAAATAGAAAATTTTTCACAATATAATGCGAGTTGATATTTATATATACATTTTTATTAAAAATTTTATTACTATTTTTTACAATTTTTGTTTTCTTTTTTTTTTTTTCTGTTCTTTATTTCTACAAGACTGAAGTTGAAAAAAAAGGAAAAGAAAAAAGATAAATTGAAACAAGTCAACAATATTAAAAAATATATATTAATAGTGTATTTTAAGTAGTGTGATTTATTTTATAAAATATTTAATCTTATGTATTTTTGTCATTTTAGATTGAAATATAATATAAAATTCTGTAATAAAATTGTGGGATCCATCGTATATTATTATTTAAGTTATATGTATAATTGATTATATTTTGAAAAATTCATTGTTATTTATATTTAAAAAAAAGAATCACTCAAATTAAAATTTATACAAGAAAGATATATATTTTAAAATTTAAATTATTCTTTATAATATAATATAGTATAATAAAATGTGTAAATTACTCCTCAACGTGAATCAAGATCCATGAGAAGTTTCGGCTGCAAACTTCATCGGGTGAGCTTTTCTACAGCTTTCTAACTCACCCATTTGCATAAGACCTCAGCAAAAAGACTGAAAAACTGCGTATAAAACCAAATCCAAGGCAAAAACGAAAATATATTGCAAAATGTGTAGTATTTTTGTGTTTCTCCTTATTTATATGATAAACTGTCAATGACAATAAAGATGAACAAATCTACAGCAAAGACGGATAAAAGTGGACCCTACATTTTATAAAACCTACCAAGAAAACCATAATTTTTGAAAATACAAATATAAACAACAGAACCCACAAACACGATCCGCCGCCCCTCCGTAAGGCCTACCGCTAAAAACATGTCAGATTTGTCAATGTTCCTACTTTGACTCCAGTCGTTTATTATTCACCGTCCATCTCCAATCGAACGGCCCAATTCACCTATCGCATGCATTCGCCCAACGTACCTTTCCTATATAAATAAATATATATATGTATATATTCCGCTTTGATGGGGTAGTAAACGGCCATGTATTCTTATTTTCTAGAAATAAAAAGTCGTTTATTTTAGGAAACAACATGTCGTTTGGCATTTAAAACGAGGGCTCCTTTCTTTGTAACACTGACTTGTCGTTTTTTTCCCCCTTTTGGATAAGAACGATATTGTCGTTTTCTTACTGTTTTGCTCATTGACCGAACTAGTAAACGACAGCTAGTTTTATTTTCGATGAAAAGACATCTTGTTTGTGGTACTTCTTTTACTCGAAATGAAATGACATCATTTACAAATAACGTTTCTCTTTCTCTTAAAAGGCAATACGTCATTACTTTCAACTCAGTTACGGCGACGGTGAAACTCAAAACAGCGTAGGAGGATGGCGGTTGCTTGCCATCAATCTCCACCGCGAGCTCTGATCTCGGTGAATCCGTGGTGTTAGACAGCGGCAATGTCATTGAGATCCTCCGCCATGAGCTCCATTCGCCACCAATCGCGACCTGGGATCTGGATCGTCGATCACAATAGCTCCGTTCCTGTGAACCATCGTGGCATCGTCATCGTTGCCCTCCTTGTGCTTTGGTGAGGTTAATGGAGAGAGAATAGGAGCTTGGGCAGGAAAACGAGAGAGGGAGGGGGAGGGGAGAGAGAGAGAGTGATTAGAGAAGAGAAAGAAAGAAATTAAAAAAGAGAGAGACTTAAATGATGGGTAAATAAATTATTTATTATCGATAAATGAATTATTTATAATGAATTTTTATCACTTGTAAATGATTGATAAACGAATTATATAAAATAATAATAAATAAATATTTTTTTATTAATAAATATTTCATTTATCAATAATATTTTTTACAAAATATTTTTTCTTTCATGATAAATCAATCTTCTATGATCTTGTGGAACTTTTCTAAAGTTCCAATTCTTTCAAAATAAATAAATAAATAAAACAAGGAAGCTAAATTATTGAGATAGTACTCAGGAAACGTTGTAATTTCATTAAAAATTTCTTTAAAGTATTTTATTGTTATAAAGAATACTCTTCTTCTCCTCTTGTCTCTTTTCCTTCTCCTCAACCTCCTCCGTCCATGTCCCACTCTCACACCCAGATCATTCATAACAAGAGAGCCTCGTGGAAATTTTCATCCCTTTTCTTTGCTGTTGTTGTTGTTTTTTTTTTTTTTTCTTTTTTTTTTTTTGGTGTTTGAAGCGTGAAGCACTTTGTTTACGGCAATTTTTGCAAGCAAGAGAGAGAGAGAGAGAGGAGACAAATGAAAGGAGGATGGTTTGACAGCGAAATTCTTTAATTATTTTCATTTTTCTTTTATTTAATGTTTTGAGCAGAAAATTGCAGGTCGGCATGGACTTCAAAAGCATTATTTGAACCGGATAAAAACCTCCTCGGGTTCTATAGGATTACTCTTTTGTTTTTATAAATTTTAGAAAAGACATCCCCAACTTCTTTGCATACATGGCGTAGACACTTACACATGACATATAGACGTGTTAAAAATTCATATGTACATTACATACACATATGTATGATCATATGCATTCATAGAAACATGTGTGTAAATGCATATATATATATATATATATATGTAAATTTAAGATTCGTTTATATCATAGGTTGAATCTAAAATAAAATAAAATTTTTAAATTTAAATTAATTGATTTAGCTATGATTTTTGTTGATTTTTGAAAGATAAAACTAAATTAAAAAATTTAAAATTGAGATATTAACCTATATTATCTTTATTTCTATCTCTTTCCTATGCAGCTGATCATAGACATATAGGAGAATATAAATATTGTTCAAGTATGTTTATAATCATTGAATTTAGATTTATGTCAAAATGCAAAGACGGAAGAGAATGTGTGTCTACGGTACTCATAAATATTTGTTTATTTATGTACACTACAGATGATCGGCATACAGACTCATACTCCCAAATCTCACTCATACAAATATATAGATGATACCAAAAGCGTACAAGTATTCTTAGATAGCAGAGTGCAAGTTTGTTGTGTCACAAACTTTATAAGTCTCTTACAAGGACATAACTAGAAGGTGTAGGTGGTGGAGTGAGTACCATCATGAGGCCAAAGGAAAGCTCCCATGGCAAACTTCCTCTTCTGCTCAACACTTCCCATGGCCGAGAGGCCGTATTCGGAGAGAAGGCGGTCGAGCTTCCACTCCGGCATGGTCTCGTACTCCGATTCCGAGTACTTTGGATAGTGCAATGGCATTTGGAAGTACCCGGTTGCCTCTTTGCTTTGCTTCCCTTCAGCTGATCCTTTACAACTAGTAAACGACTCCATATTTCTCTCTTCTTTTTCTCTTCCTCACTAAACCACTCGCACACACAAATTATAGTCTCGGTGGCGTTTTAAAGGAGAAGATCGGCGAGAGAGAAAAACTGAACTCTAGAGACAAAGCGATTCCTTTTTCAATTTGATTCTTAAAGAAAATCGTTTGGCTAAACCAACAAGCCATATGACAAGAATTCTAGAAAAGACGTTTGCCTCTTTTAAAAATATATATTTATATATATATATATATATATAATATACAGCATACGCCATAAGACTACAGAAAGAAAAGTGACATTTACCACTTTATCCTCCATTCTAAATGTTTTAAAGATTTTTACTTTGTAACCTAATTTTCATTACAAATTTCTTCATTATTTGAGTCAACTATTGACTTGAGTCAGCTTACACAAAAATCTTTTAATTTATAACATAACGCTAATTAGGGGTTAGGAGCTTTTCTTTCTCCTTTTTCTTGAAAGGTATTTTCAAACGAAGTTGCAAAAGGTTATAAATTCGTCAATTTCTATTTGGTTTCAGTCTATAAGCTATATAAATGGTGAATTGATCAATTCAGAGATTAAAAGGGCTGTTAATCAAGAAAAATAAACATGATTTTATGGATTTTCAAATACATGGATGAATGAATTTTTGACATACTCCAAAATGCAAAATATGATATAGTAAGCAACCCAAAAGAAAATCCTCGTACTAAAAAAGGAAGGTGCTTTGTGTAATTTTGTGTGTTTTCACCTCTGTTGTGTTGGAGCAGTTGAGAAAAGTCTCCAAAACACAATTTTCCATGCTTTTGTCTGGTTCTTTATTATAAGCCGTATCAATCGCCTTGTTTAACATCCTTGCGTATCTTTAGCCAAAAAATATACACGTCGTCATGAAAATAACGTTTTTATACATAATCTAGTCCCTCAGGTAATCTAATATAATTGGAAGTGTCTCTATATTGGTGGACTTTTCCCAACCCACGCCTACACATTGCCAATCTTTGGTAGTGTTTGATTCTATTTTGCATTTGAAAAACATCACATCTCACTCAAAATCTTGATAATGCTGTTTTTGTTACACTATATGACAAAAAGGTAAAAGTTAGTTCCACACAATTTTCCAATTCTTTCATAGTGTGGTTCAGTGTATCTATATCAAGCATATTGCAGCATCTTGATAAAGGATCAAAGCTTCACTCGACTATAGATTTTAGCAAACTTTTTTTTTTTCTAAATCTTTTTATGTTTCAAGTTGCTAAGCTATTTTAAACTCTAGCCAATCACGTTTTCTATTTGTAAATATGGCTAAATATTGCTTTGCTAAAGATGGGTTACACAGTCTATATGATATTCTGAACCAAATACAATGACATCACCATACAATTTATTTAAAACATTATCACGCAAATATAGGATTTTGATTCTCAAACCGATAAAAAAAAAAAGAAGCAAAAGAAAATAAACAAAACACGTAAAAGATTATGATAGTTAAAGCTGCATTCACTGTTAACTATCGTAAAATGATAGTTAAGCAATTAAATTCTCAATATTTGAGAATAAGTATAAAACTTAGCATTTCACCGAGTATTTAATCTTGAAAAACAATTAACTCTCCAGATGAATACAACTAAAATCATGAAGAACCTGAAGATAACATATGTGCTTTTACTCTTCTCAATGATTCAGTTTTGTTTTAATCGACTTTCGGTTAGTAAGGCTCTAACATCTTATAATATACAATCACTAAAGAAACGATAGTAAAGAGAGAAAAAAAAAAAGAGAACAATTTTAAATTATTTAAAGATTAATCTATAACTCTATCTCTTTTTCTCTCTCTCAAAACTCCTCAAAAAATAAAAAATAAAAACTAAAAATTATGAGAATGAGTATGATGATTACTAAAGGCCCTAGAGGGAGTTCTGCAGATTTTCTTTTTGTTGGCAAAAAAAAGTAGTTTTGAAAATGTGTTTGAAGGGAAAAAAGAAAAAACTGTTTAGATAAAAAATATAAAATTTTAAAAATTTATTTAAAAAAATTATTAATATAAATCTTATTTTATTTCTTTTTAAATTTTATTAATTTAAAAAAAATAATTTCATTTGAACTTATATAATCAAAATTATAGACTTTTAAAATTTAAAATTTATTATAATATTTTAAAAATATAAAAAATAAAAAATAATAATGAAATAAAAAAAAACTAAAAATATGGTTTTGGCAGCCAAAATTTTGATCTTCCAAACGAGCTATAAAATTACAAAGAAATAAGTCAATTGTAGAAATAAAAAGTTAAAAGCGTAACCGATTTGTTAACCTAAATTATTTAAAATTTTGTTTTGTCTCTCAAAACTTGTTAAATTTGTAAATGTAACCCCCCATATAAACTTTCTTTTCTCTCCCTCGCAAGTCTTAACAGAAGCACAGTTCTGTCTTTGGCTTCACCCCTGAGGCGTTCCACTGGGTGGGAGAGAAGGCCAATTTCTGCGGCGAAAACTTTTCGGAGCGAAAGGAGAAATTTTGAGGTTAGGGTTTTCTTTTCTCTCTTGAATGGCATTAATCGGAAATTTCCCTAATTCAATTGGTGTTTCCTTCTTGATTTCGATTTCATTTCTAAATCTCTTTTCTCATTCTGATTTCCAAAAAAAAAAAAAAAAAAAAACACACACACACACACACACAAAATCCCGAAATTCTCAATACTTAGAAATTTGGGCCTAATGAGTTCTTCCTTGGTGATTTTCTTGTCAGTTCTAAAGATTGTAGAATCAAACTGAGGCCTCATTGATAGGATTTACTTTTGATAAAAACCTAATTAATATGATTAATCTTCAATATTTTAAGACTTTTTAGATGGATAATTAGTAGAAAATTTCATTATAGTAAATGGCTTCGCCCTAGCGCCGGCACCGATGGGTAACAGGGTTTTGTTGTTGTTGTTTTGTTTGTTTGTTTGTTTGTTTGTTTGTTTTATTATTATTATTATTATTATTATTATTATTATTATTATGAAAAGCAGAGGAAAAGGAAAGAAAGAAAGAAAGAGAAAGAGAGAATGCCTTTGTATGATTGTATGCTTCTGTTGAAACCCCATGTGAAGAAAGAGGCTCTGATAGATTTGGTGGCTAGAGTGGGCAAACATGTTTACAGAAGAAATGGGGTTCTCACAGAGGTTAAATCATTTGGAACTGTTCATTTGGGTTATGGAATTAAGAAGCTTGATGGAAGATATTTCAAGGTAAAATTGTGTTCTTTTTCACTCTGGTTTTTTACACTGTTTGTTTAATTACCATACTTGAAACTTTTTGTTTCTTTTGTTAGCTCGATCGTTCTGTTTGATGCAATAAGAGATTAGAGATCATGACCTAAGGTTGTCTCGCTGTTTTTCTTGCTGAATGTAGATTTGTCTCGTTTCGTCTGGTCTTTGGATTGCTGTTGTTGCTTATGGATCACTATGGATTTGTGATTTGAAGAATTGTATACAAGTGTTTATTCACGTAGCATTGATTAAAAATAATTAGAAAAAAAAGTATATATATTTTTAATCTCGTAACGGGATGGTAATTTGCTTTTTCAGTAGTTCATTTGCAGAAATTTATGTGCAATGTTTTCAGTGTACTTCTGCGGAACTGATATGCCTTTCTTGATAAAGTGCTGATTGTCGTTACCAAATCTTGAAAGTTTTCATTTGCATTTTGCGACGAATTAAAGTGAAAAAAAAAAAAAAGATTTTGTTAAATGATATATCGATGTTGATGTTGCAAATGGACTTTATTAGGCCTTTGCACATTGTTTCTAATAGTTTACCTCTATTCATTTGTGCAATAAGCAAGCATTAGATTTTGGATGTCTAGAGAAGTTTTCATCTTGGTTTCCCTTCGTCCTTGTCATTTTCTAAAAGTAATAATTATCTTTGCTTTTTTTTTTTTTTTCCTTAATATTCATCTTTGCTGAATTTGTTTGAATTAGCTTCATTAGGCCAGAAAACCTTTTCTTGGTGGTCATGTGTGGACTTTTTTTTTTTTTAATCTTTGAACCGTATTTTTTTTATGGCTTTAGTTTGATGGACTTTAAAAGAATACACAATGGAATAACGTTATTAGAGTGGGGTGCTAAATGTAGATTATAATTTTGAACTTAAGCCTTAAACCAAATAATCATGAAGATGAAATCAGTAATATCATTGATCGACGTGAAGTGATATCAATACGTCTTGTACATCTCTATTTCTGTTTAAGTTTAGTTTTTAGTAGATTCCAAAAAAAAAAAAAAAGGAAAGGGAACTAGGTTCGACCTGCTGGAGTCAAAAAAGAAAGAAAAATTTTCTCTTGCTTTGATTGGAAAGAATGTTTGTGACAAAACTGTTTTTCCCTGTACGTGGTCTAGGGCCAACTGATGCAGATGACCATGATGGCTACTCCCAACATCAACAAAGAGCTGCATTATCTGCACAAGGAAGACCGATTGCTGCGCTGGCTTCTGGTTAAACACCGAGACACGAAGTATGGAAATGAATATCTCAATGAAGAGCACAATAAAAAACTATTTGAAAATTTATCTCAACGTAGTATTTATCAAGAGGGGGAGGAGGATGAGGATAATGACGACGACGACGACGATGATGATGAATATAATGTGGACGAAGAGGGAAAAGAAACTTGAAGGTTGACGGACTCTGTGTTGTATTTCCTCCCTATATTTTCATCCAATTGCATTTTGTTAAAACCCGGATGAAATTTTTCGTCAGGACATTGGATAGCTATAAGTATTGGTAGACAATTTTTATTTTTTTTTTGTCTTGAAAGTTATAAATAATAGTTGTTGAATTGGCTTAACATATGTTAAATCGATGGCTTTTTCAGGTTTTGTATACTTATGGATCAATATTCTTTGATTCTCTTCTCTACAGAGTCGGGGCGGCATAGCAATCCATAGTTACACAGACTCGGCACGCGAAATGGAAAAAGAGAAAATCGAGTTAAGAAGAAATAAAATAAACCGTAAATTTCATTGCTTCTTGTTAAGAAATAATCAAGGCATCGTTTAAAATCTTGACGCGGTATCGATCAATACGATGCACCGTCTTGTAGTTCTTTTATCTCCTCTTTTCTGTTCAATGCTCTTAGTAGATTTGTCTTTGTTCAGTGTCATGTTGCTGACTAGGTAAGTTAGGGGGCGTTTGGTAAACGCATTGCATTTTGATTGTATTTGAATGAAATTTGTTTTTTGAATGTTGTATTTGATTGAAAAGTATTTGTTTTGTATTTGAATGAAATATGTGTTTGGATGAAAAGTATTTTAGAGTTGAAAAGTTGATGTGATTGGTAAAAGTAGAGATAAATAGTGGAGTTGAAAAGTTGATGTGATTGTTTTAAAAATATTTTAAATAGTAATTATTTTCGTAGCACTGTTGTAAAATTTGTGTTTGGTGTAAAATTGTATTGTATTTGAATGAAGTTAAAATGAAATATGTTGCCAAATATGCCATTAGTATTATGATCTTATGAACCAAACACAGTGGCATCATCGTGCAATCCATATGGGACGTTACCCTAGGAAATATTGGATTTCGATTCCCAGGCGATAATAAACGAGCAGAAAAGAAGAAACAGGGTACGCAAAAGATTCATAGTGGTTTCTGCTTCACACGAGAGCTGCACTCAATTTTAACCGTCATAAAATAATCAGAGAAGTAATAGTTAAGCGGTTAAATATCCTGCATCTAAAAATAATTACAAAACTTAGCATTCACCGGATATTAACCTTGCAAAAACAATTAACCTAGATGGATTAATGACACCATTCCTTTGGAGTTGATTGTTGGTAAAACATAGTAAAAAGTATTAGTTTTCAAGTCACTCGGAATCCATAAAGATAAGTCTCAAAACTTGCCATTTAAGAAATCCACCAAGAGATAAGAGCTTGCAAACAAAAACTCTTTTTACTAAATTTTCATCAATTCTATATCCCTGTAAACTGAAAACAAATTACAATTTAAAGCCAAAACCGAAATAATTCAGTTCAGCCCAAAAAACATACCAAAAGCTGTAAATCCTAAATTAACAACAATAGATGTTGTAGAATTTACAACTTCATAAACCCCATAAATTCAGTCATAAAGCAACCTAAAAAACCAACAGCCACAAACTTAAATACAAACTGAAATTAAACTAATTTAAAGACACACAACGCTGTTAATTTTTAACCATTAAACTATACATTAACACACACTATAGCATCTCCCAAAAGAAACTCCAACACCCTTCAAACTTCTCAACCACAAACCTTCAAGTATGATTGAGACACATGGAATACATGCATCGGGCTCTTCTCAAGAAACCAATCATGCAACCCATGCACAAGTGAACCACATCCATCTCCTCCATCCCCATCAATCAAATTACCAGCATATTGTACCATAACTATGCACAGGAGCTAATTTATCTTTTTACAGCCAATCCTAATACATGAACAAACCGCATTAGTAAACTATATACCCCAAAAACCCACTCTGGCCTGTACTTCTTTCTAGAGTTCTAACACTTCATAGAGGAACCTTAAAGGGCAAATCAAGGGAGGAACAGAGGATCCTCTTTGTTACTGTATATTGCAAAAAGTTGCTTAGAGTAATTTGTGGCCAGTGTTCTGCACAGTTTGACAGCCTTCGGACCATAATCCACCAACTCCTTTACAGACTTCTTCAAATTACCTTGAGGGTCTCCATCCGTAAGAAACTCAGCCAACTTGGAGCCCCTGGCACAGAAGGCAAATTTTAGATATCTGGAGACATAAAATGGTTTAACGAACAAAGCCAACAAAATGCATTCACACTTTTACCATGACAATGTTATTATATTTTACATGCATACGAGAAATCACCAGTAAAAGAAATAATATACAAGTGATCAGCTCTTAAATATTATAAGGCTTAAATACATACCTGGGTGCGTCAAACTTGCTAAACCCACGGTTGTTGTTACATAGTGTTCCCCTACTGATCTTTTCAGTGGAAGTCTGCTGGCGGTAAAGAGCACAAACAGCCTTCATGCACAATTCAATATCCTTACCGAAATCTGCAAGCATATCAGCCTCAAACTCCCACTTCAATTTTTTATCTTTTTTCCTTTGAAAATTAGATAAAATCTCGGAAAAGTCTATCTTTCCACCTGAACTATCTTCGGACTTGCTAGAAGATTCATCACTTCCAGAATTATCAGAGCTGTTGACAATAAATCCACCCAAGCTTTCACCTTCACTGTCTGAGCCAACCTCATCCGATTCATCATCTTCAGTATCCATGTTCGTAGAAATTCCTTGACCGCATTTAGTTTCAGTTGCAGCACTCGGTGCCTTTTTCTCAGACCCATTCATTCCTCTGCATTTCCTCACCAGGCGCCTCCTTGGAGGGGCTGCAGATTCTCTGCCAGTGTCAACAACAGAAGCACTAGTGTTCTCGAAGGAGCCATTATGACCACGACCTATTTCCTGAAGATTCATCCTCTTGAGTCTACCAATTGGAATATTATCATTACTATCACTATCACTATCGCTCATAACAATATTTGAAGCTCGTTTCCTTTTGGGAGTCGGAACAAGTGGAATCTTTTCTTTGCAAGTACTTATATCTTCCACATCATTCTTGTGATAGTTTGTCTGCTTTAAACTAGCCTCACTAGTCATTACTTTTTCACCAGTCGCACTGCCTTCTAAGGCACAATCCACTTGGCCAACAATCTTTACACTTCCCTCATTTTCAGTAGGCAATTGGACACGGGGATTATTAGGTTCTTCATCACTGTCGTCGATATCAACAATCGTGAGAGATGAAGGTCTACCACCAGCAGGGGTAGATGGAGCCATCTTCTTACCGAGACTTCCCTCTTGCTCTAATGCTAATTGTCTTCTAACATGTTGATTGGCAGTATTCACTGCTTTAGGCTCTAAAGAAAGTTCTTCCTTGATACAATCATCACGTTTACATGGTGTATAATCAGTAGCTGAACCTGCCACATATTCAAAAAAATATATATATCTTTCAGAATAATCAATGGCACTCTAGAAAACAAAAGTACAGTTAGGAATTTAGGGTTGCTTAAAACAGATCGAGCTAAGTAATTTATGCAAGTAGAAATGAATTCAGATTATAAATATTTAGTACACGTAAAATAATTTTGATTTGATACCAGCTGCTTTCAAATCACCAATCCATTTTCCAGGAGAATTACAGATTGAGCCATCGTCCACTAAATCCACAACTTTCTCCTTGTTCCCTATTGGCTTTCCAGCCAGTGGCCATTGATCACCAGTCGAAACAGAACTCTTTTGCAACAGGACCCACGACTCTAATTCTTTAAATTTGTTCTCCCAAGCCTTAATATCCCTTTCAGCCTTTTGCTTCTCAACTTCCAAAACTCGATTCTCAATCGTCAGCTGAGTGACCCTATCTTCAAACAAGTAATCATCGATCAGATCAACAACTCCCTCTATCATCTTCGCTCCTCCACAACCTTCCTTGTTCCCATCTTTTCCACCACGAATTTGCTCCTTAAGTTCATCATTCTCTCTCTTCAAAGCCTGTAGCTGTTTCTCAATAGCAAGCTTTTCGGCTTCCACTGCCTTTAACTTGGCCTCAAGCGCTTCATACCTAGTCTTCATCTTTTGAATTTCCCAAACAAAGTAATCACATCTTCAAAAAAAAGCGGAACCATTTTAGGTTGAAAACTATGAATTTATTGCGTAAATATAAAGTGTGGTTTTGTATAAAATTCGATTGTAACAAACAGCCATCCAGCTAAAAAATTCCTAATAAATTAACCTTTCTTCGGTTACAAGAAATAACCCCTTACACCCCAAAAAAAAGAAATAAATAAATAAATCTTTATATCAACAACCAAGCGGAACTGCCTTGCTTTACACAGCGAAGACGGAAAAGAGAACAAGACAGTTTTGGGGTGGTTTTTTTTTTTTTTTTTAATTTTCTATTGTCCCCTAAATTTCTAAAATTCCAAACAAACTAAAAAAAAAAAAATGTTTCCCTTTTAAGCGGAATTATAACCTTAGTAATACAATTTTCTGGGTTTCGTCTGCAAAAGCCCTAAGGGTTCCTTGTTCACAAAAGAAAATGGGAAAGTTTTGAACTTTCCTGGACACTTTGCCTAAATATTTCTTAAAAGGAAAAACAAAAATACAAAAAAAGCCACGCTAATTCAGAAGATTATATACAAAACACAATAAAAGGTAAAAGCTTACAAAAGAATCGGGATTTTCTTCTTCTTTTTTGGGAACAAAAAGCTCGCAAGTCCACAGACGACGAAGAAAATGGCTGGCGTTTCAGCAAAACAACGGCGATCCGAAGCTGGATCAGAGCTTTTTTCCGATGGGAGGTAGGGTTTTTCTGGCTTTCTTCAGCAAACAAAAAAAATAAAAAATAAAAAATAAAAAACCTAAGCTTGAGCCCCAAGAGAGAGAAAGAGAGGGGACTGAGAGAGAGAGAGAGAGAGAGAGAGCCAGAGACTGTAGAGTAGAGTTGAAATGAAAGAAGAAGAGAAGCACGGGAGTTTGGTTTGGCTTCGTCGATACGACATCATTTCACAGCACCTACAATGATATGTAGCCCGTTACATGCCCATGACGTAATTGTTACGGAACAGCCGGGAACTCCTTTTAAAGACACTAGCTGTGGCACGTGTACAAGACAAAAATAGAATTATTATAAAAAATATAATAAACATAATAAATTATAAATTATTACATAATCGTAAGATAGAAATTTAAAAAAAAAAAATGTCATGCAATGAATTTCAGTTTCAGGAGCAAAACATGAAAGATAAAAGTGGAATTATCAGTATAAAACAAAAGAAAAAGCTAAAATTTAAAAAAATTATTTTGTTCGTTTGATATATTTATTTTAAAAAAATAAAAATATTTCACTTTAAAAAAATATTTTTATTAAATTTATGTATGTAAATATCAAAAATTTTTCATTTTTAAAAAATAGAAAAAGAGTTCTCATTAGACAAAAAAATTACTTATTCAAATAATTTTTCACTTTTAATAAAAATTTAAAAAATTTTTTATTTTCTAAAACTAAAAATTTTATATTTTTCAAAAATAAATATTCTACCCAAACAAACCAAAAAACAAAATAAAGAACAAACCAAAAATGTGAAAAAAAAAAACATTGAAAAAAGAGGAAAAAAAAAAAAAGAGCCAAAAGCTTTTTTGAGAAATCATCGTATGACTGCAAAGGAAGCTGTCACTCGGCAACTTTCAAGATAAACCTTTGGTTCTTTTAATATAATATAGACTATTGAAGAATCATGTGCTGTATGTATTGAGTTTAAATTTAAATTTTGATAAAGTATAATACAAAGATATGTTTTAATAAATCAAGTTAAAGAGTTAAATTTAATGGTAATTATAATATATATACATGATGGTAACTACATGAGGTCTAAAAAATATTTGTTTGGAAGATAATCATAAACAAATATTTGCTACCAATTCAAAGAAGTCTAAACATAAATGTATGTTTGGAAGAAATGTCCTAACTTAGAAATATTTTTAGTTTAGACTAAAATTTTGTCTAGTTAAAATTAAACCTTTTAATAGTTTTCGTGTCTAAATATCACAAATTTTCTTAAAAAAGGATATTCTTTTTGAAAATAGAAATTTTTTACTTATCTAAACACCTTGTCGTTTTTGAATAGAAAACACTTTCTTGTTTCAAACAATACATTTTTTTTATTTCTAAAAATGAACACCCCATAAAAATTGAAGCTATGATCATTTGGATAATCAATTTAATTTGAGTTTATTTTAAAATATGCTAACCTAGACTAAAGTTGGGCATTTATATGCAAAAGTTTAGTATAAACTTGTATTCAAAATATACTTTGAAATAATGAAAGTAGAGATAGAAAGTTATTAAAATAGAACCTATCAAGTTATATTCAAGTTAAAATCAAGCTTTCACCAAATGCATGATTTAGCTTAAATTAAGCTAAATTCAAGCTACATTTGCCAACCTAATGAATGCTAAATATATAAGACGTTTGGTAAACGTATTAAGAATGCATTTTATATTTAGACGAAAAGTGTTTGTTTTACATTTGAATGCAATGTATATTTGGATAAAAGGTATTTGAATTCTATTTTAGAATTGAAAAATTAATATGATTGATAAAAGTAAATAGAAAAAGTAAGATAGAAAAAGAAAATGATGTGAATGGGAACAAAATTTTATTTTTAAAATATTTTGAAATAATAAATGTATTTGAGGTACCTTTAAAAAACATTATATTTGAATGTAAAACTTTTATATTTAAATGAAAATTACATTATATTTAAATACAATACGAATGTAAAACTGTAAACAAACACCCCCATAATAACTACTAAACATACAAAGTGAACTAAAAAATGAATGTTATGGTTAATTTCAATTTCAGTTATGGTTTCAAACCAAACCCAATTTTAAAACTACAAATCGTGTTGAATGCATCTTTATCGGTTCGGTTTCTTAACTTATTTTTCAATTTTAACATGATCATTTTTCAACAATTGGCTTTAGTTTGTGGATGATGATTACATTTTTCTTTTATGTTCTTTTTATTTTTAAATAGTTTTGATTTATAATTTGTATACACTTGGTCAACTTTTGGCAAGTTTGACTCAAGAGGGAATATCTCTTAAAATTTTCTGAAAACTTAGGGGTATCGGCGTAAACTTTTTAAGGTAAAGGGAATAAGTGTAATTTAGATATAATACAGAGGTGGTAGTGTAAAAAGCCTTTTCTTTATTCTTTTTGGATCAAACGCCAAGCGCTCTTCTGTTCTCTTCCGCCCCCGGCCCGCCCCAAACACACCCAACAACCACGCCCTCCACCCGGGTCTCTGCCAAATGAGGATTTTCAGGCTTGTTGGCCAAAATCCTGTTCTCCGTCACACAAAACACCTGACGTCATCAATTTCCATGGAGTTTCTCAACCATGGAGGCTCGTTTAAGTGTCTCTGCTCTAGCTCAGCTGAGGAGGAACCGGAGCTCAAGGATTTCATGGAATACATGGACTCTCTCAAGAACTACGAGAAATTCGGCGTACCCAAAGGTGCCGGCACGGATTCCGACAACGGCTTTGATCTCGGTCGGATGCGACGCCTAATGGACCATCTGGATAATCCTCATTCCAAATTCAAGGTTCAGATCAATATTTTCATTTTGTCCCCTTTTCTGTTTCATTAGTGGTAAGACAGTGGAAAAGGCAAAGGAAAGTGATTTTTTTTTTTTTTGGGTTTTGGTTTTGTTTGTGTGTTCAGTTATTGGAAAGGACTTGTTTGGAAAAAGGGTAAGAGTGGAAAACTTTTGTGTTAAACTTGATAAAGGTTTAAATTTTCTATGTGAATCGCGTCAAAATTACATTGGCCTCAGCTTACGAATTCAATTGCCAGAAATTTATCTCTTTGAAGTGAGAAGAGAAAACGGGAGTAGCTGATGTTTTAAAAGAGCGAAACTTTTAGCTCAGCTTGCATCTTGTAATTTCTCTCTTTTCTTTCTCTCTTTTTTTCTTTGTTTTCGTTAACTCTTTCCGTGTGTATGTGTATATATATATATATATGTATGTATGTATGTATGTATGTGTATATATTTACGGGATTGACGAGCATAACGGCAATTTGAAGCCATCCACATTGCTGGAACCAAAAGAAAAGGATACGTGTGTGTGTGTGTGTGTGTGTGTGTGTGCATATATATATATATGTATGAGTATGTGTATATATTTATGGGATTGACGAGCATAGCAGCAATTTTAGGCCATTCACATTGCTGGGACGAAAGGAAAAGGATCTACTGCTGCATTTGTCTCTAACATTTTAAGAGCACAAGGATATTCAGTTGGTTGTTATACAAGGTGTTGCTTATTGCAATGGTTATAGTTAGTTTCTTTATGTTGGGATCACTTTTGTTGAGATTTTCTGAAATAGGCTTCTTTTTGCCAATGCAGCCCACATATCCGGACTATTCGAGAACGTATAACGTTGGGAAGATTGGGCGAGCTGGTGTCAGCAAAGGCCTTAAATGATCTTTTTCATCGAAGTAAAAAGATTATCAACAAGGCAATGGAACTTGAAAATGGGCGTATTAGTCATTTTGAGGTATCAATTTTACAACACTGGTTCCATTCGAATTTAGTAATTATCAATAAAACTTTTTATGAAACTTAATAGTTTTCTTAAAAATAAAGTATTCAGCTTCAATTGATGTTTAATATCCTAAACAAGCTCGGAATGCAGCCTGTAGTTGATTTACTTGGCTTTTACCACAATATGTCATTTTTGTCTCCAGAATGCTTTCCTTTGGTTAATTTGATTGTAGTCTTGATTCACTCCATTTACCAGAAATGTTAAAAACTTGAAACTGAAAAAAGTTTCGTGTTCAAAACTTGATTTGATCGCATTGAGTGTTGAACTGCCAACTGCAGCTGATGCTGACAATAAGGACAATTTTCAATGTTCAATGTTCATAATTCCTGGTGTATAATACCTCCTTCCAGTATGCAATATAATCTACTATTTTGATACTTCACCCATTTTTTTCTTTCTTCAATGTAGGTTCTGACTGCAATGGCATTCAAACTATTTGCTCAAGAGAATGTTGACATTGCAGTTATTGAGGTTATTCAAATTTTCCTTTGTGGTTTCTTTCAGCTCTTCTCCTTCTTTGAGTGGTTTTCTAACGATCATAAATACTTTCTTGTATTGTTTCTGTGGATGCAATGAATCTTATTTGTGCTGATTTTGTAAAAGAAATAAATTTGTTAGGAGCTTTAATAACACTAATCTTGTTCATACCACATGTAAAAGGCTGGATTGGGGGGTGCACGAGATGCAACGAATGTCCTTTGTAGCTCTGGGCTTACAACATCAATTATAACTACAATAGGCGAGGAACATTTGGCCGCCCTTGGTGGTTCCTTAAAAAGCATTGCAATGGCAAAGTCGGGAATCATTAAACACAAGCGCCCAGTTAGGTGGTTCTGCCTTTGAAATTTCTATCGAATTATTGGATTGGCTCATAAACTAAATAGGTTGACCTTTCTATCAATTCACTAGTACTTTTTAGTCGTGTACTAATAATGCAAAGTATCATGATTTTAAAGAAGATATAACACTATTTTTGTTATATTTTGACTGATGGATTTGTTTTACATTATTGACTCTATTTATTGGATTGAACTTTCAGTTGGTGTTGGGTGGGCCATTTCTCCCGCATCTTGAGGAAATTCTTCTAAATAAAGCATCATCGATGTCTTCACCTGTAGTATCAGCTTCTGACGCTGGAAGCCGAAGTAAAATCAAGGGAATTAGCTTGCTTAATGGTAGACCTTGCCAATCTTGTGATATAGTGATACAAGTTGATGAAGATTTTAACCTGGTATGCACCTTTATGCTCATGATTGGTCGACGTGATACATCATGCAGACTTCTGTTAGTTTGGAGATCTTGCAAAGAACTTATGATCGTTTATCAATTCAGTCCTTTGAGTTGTTCGACGTGAAATTATACATGCTTGGAATCCATCAGCTTCAAAATGCAGTCACTGCCACTTGTGCAGCACTTTGCCTTCGTAAATTAGGTGCACTGGCTAATCTTCCTTTTTTATCTCTTTACTTTTTGCACTGATATGTATGAACGAAGAGTCATTTAAACTAGTATAAGTGATTGCGTGAGGTATAGATACTGTTTTTGCGCATCTTAGGACTCTGGTTCATAAATTGTTTTTATGTGGCAAACACGGCCTACTGCACTTACAGAGGATAAAACTAGAATACCATCTGATGATATTCTATATACTTCAGGATGGCGAATTTCAGATGGATCTATTAGAGCTGGTTTAGAGAATACGTGCTTGCTTGGAAGAAGTCAATTCTTAACATCCATGGAAGCTGAAAGATTGGGACTATCTAAAGTGAAGATAATGCTCGATGGAGGTATTTCTTGTTTATATTATTACTGATTGCTCCACCCATACTATTAGTTTCTTTTTGGACATCTCTTTAATATTCTTGCATAGATACATCTTCTACAGTTCCCTTGAATATTTTTCAGCCCACACCAAAGAATCTGCTAAAGCATTGGTCCATACTATTCGGATGACATTTCCCGGGGCACGACTGGCTCTTGTGGTTGCTATGGCTGGTGACAAAGATCATGTGGGTTTTGCAAGGGAGTTCCTTTCAGGTGTGTTCCTTCTATGATGAAAAATCTGGTATTATTTGCTTGGAAGGGTTGATAATAAAGACAACCCACACAACTTGGATGGCTAATTATTGACGAAAATTAGTTCATTCCTTCGTGTTCTTGCCAAAAAAGTTTGAGTTTTAAATGTAAAATAAGACTTTAAAGTTGTATTTTGGTTTTATCCTGAATTGTAAATGGACTATGGTCTTTGCACCATGCTTTATTGAATTCTAGGCCAATGGTTTGATGGTAAATGCAGTGTTAACAGGCAGTTCTATGGTGAATTCTAATAGACTTGACCACTCTCATCAGGTAAACAAATAGATGCCGTTTTTTTAACTGAGGCTAACATTGCTGGGGACAAATCTCGGACAACTTCAGCCTTTTTCCTGAGAGATTGTTGGGTCCAAGCTTCCAAAGAGTTGGGAATAGCTTTTCTTAATGACGAAATGGTGGAATACCACGACTTACTTAAGGCTCAATTCGGCCGCTGTGCAGGCTTGTTGGAAAGTAAAACCATTTTGGCTGCCGGGGATTCTGTTTTATCTTCAATGAAGATTGCAAATGAGATTCTGAGACGCAAGACGAAGAACGGAGCAGGCATTATTGTAGTTACAGGATCTTTGCATATTGTGTCATCCGTATTAGCTAACGCTTCATGATTGATTTTCTTTTCCCCTCTTCCAAGACCCTCCAATCCACAGAGAGTTTTAAGTCAATCCAAACTAACCACATTTTGTTGGACCCTTTTTGTTTGATTTATATGCTGTAAAACTTTAATGAAAAATCACACAAGACTGATTTTTTGCCCCCCCAAAAAAAAAAAAAAAAAAAAAAAAAGAGTACGTTTACAAGGACTCTGGTATGTTGTCACATAATCGCTACTATTTCCTTAACTCTGGACACAGCCAGAGAGCTAGTGGATTTTTTTTTTTTTTGAGAGAGAAAAAAAAAATCATAAGTGTAGTATAAAAAAAAAATGTACGAGTTCATCCTTGAAGTTGACGCCAAAGAGCGCTTTTTTTTTTTTTTTTGGATTGTTAAGCACTTGAAGTTGACACCAAAGAGCTAGTTTGTTTGTTTGTTTGTTTTATTATTTTTTATTTTTATTGATAAGCACCCACTCCATATTACACAACTTGAACTTTTACAGTTGTAGTTGTCGAGATTTAATCATAGACTTTCAAAACTTAACTTTTCATTTCCTCACCAATAGGGTTGGCCTCGGTGGCTTACCAGAGACCTAGTTATGTAAAAGGTAGAAACCACCACATATCAACTAAGGGGGTATTGGTTGGTTCACTCCAAACAAACAATTCCTTTTTTTTTTTTTTCTTTAAAAGTAATTTAAAAATTCAATTTTTCTTTAAAATTTAAAAGTTTATAATTTTATTATTTTAAGTTGAAATGACATTTTTTTATAAATTATATATAATTTAAAAAAATAAAACAAAATTTATATTTATATTTATTTTTTTTGAATACGTTTTAAATTTTTAAAATTTTTAATTTCAAACAATTTATTTTCATAATTTTAAAAGTGAATTTAACTCCCAACCAAATCAATTTTAATTCTTAATGCACCAATCAAAAGGGCCTGAAAGTACAAAAGAAACCCATCGATATTGAGGGAAAAAGAGGCGGGAAAAGAAAAAGAACAAAAAAAGAGGGGGTGGGGGTGGGGTGGTGGGCGCGTATTCGATGATTTATAAATGATAACTACGAAGGGTCCCATACTTCTATGAATGCTGTGGTCACTGGAAGCATGTATACGTTGGTTTAAATGATAATTGTCTCCCCAAGCAAAAGAATAAAGAAGATAACAATAATTATTATATATAGAAAATGAAAAAGGATAATTGTCTCTTTAACTACAATGTCCTCAACTCATCAAATCTGCTTACCTACCAACAAGTGTGTTATTTGTGCCCCTGGTACGGCCTACGGTGTTCCGCACCAAAGGTTGTACCCTTTTTTTTTTTTTTTTACCTCCAAAATTCTTGTTCGCAAGGTAAAGTGGACAAGTATGACGCCACATTTGTAACAAAACAAATCGTGAAATAGTTATGAAAATATTATCTTTCACTCTCTCATTTTGTCAAGCAATCATTGCAAACAATGTTTGAAGTTCAGACTATTTGATGTCTGTGTTTCGTGTGTTGGGTTATATTATCATAATATGGTATAATGTTTGGCGTCATAAAATCATAAAGGTGATTGATTGTTATGTTGATGCCATCATTGTTCACAAACCTGGTCGTGTCCTCTATCATGGGTCAATCCTGAACTGGTTTTAGAGTCAATTGGAACAGCCCCCTATCCCCGTTCGGCATCGATCCTGATGCTAACCTTGACATATGCCATGAAATAACACAATATAATACATTAAAAATATAACATCATATTAATTTATCATATATATCTATTTTTATAATTTAATATGTATTTAACAATAAAATAATATTATAATATAAAGATTTGTTTGATTTATAGATTGAATCTGAAATAAAATAAAATTTTTATATTTAAAATAATTAATTTAATTATAATTTTTTGTTTAACTTAGAAAAAACATAATTTAAAAATTTTTGTTCAGATCAGTCGTTTTAATGAGACTTAATACTTTAATTTTCACTAGGGGAAGAGATACACAAGAAGCACGAAATGAATACATGACTGAAACCGAACAAGATGACTTTACCTAAATTTCATCCTTACCCATTAGGGGATTCTTAAAAATAGATGTCTGTTTGATTCAAATTTCGTACGTTTGCAGCTTAAGAATGCTAGGTTTGCCACCTCATCCTATGCGCAAAGTTTTTTTTTTTCTTTTTTTTTTTTCTTTACTCCTTTAGAATAACATTACTCATTTGCAGGATAAATAAAGGCAGCTACGCACTAAGAATTATCAAAACACATTTTTTGTACATGGTATGCTAGAATCACTTAATTACATGCAGAAGTTGAAAAAAGACATTAGTAATAATTGAATTATAAAAAACAAATATTCTAATAATAATTGAGAGACATAGAAGAAACGCTATGATCTGTTGTTGTTCCTGCTATTGTTATTATTATTAATCATAATTAAAATTTTATTGCATAAATACACACAAATATATAGATATATGTAAAAATACATACATAGGACCACAGTATATATGTATTGTATCATTTAACTAGATATATATGTACACACATACATTTTTATATATATATATGTATGTATTCATCACTTCTGGTTTCTCCTTTACTTCGCGTAATTATTGCGGGAACTCGTTTTGCATGCCAGAATTTATTACCTTTGCAGGAAATCCTGATATTTATGGTCATTTAATTGGCATTTAGGTGTCGTTTGCAAAAAATAAAAATAAAATTATATTTTAATTTTATTTAAACGTAACATAATTTTATATCAAATATAAATTTTTTAACAGTGTTACAAAAATAATTACAATTTAAAATTTTTTTAAAATAATCACATTAATTTTTTATCTTTACTATTTATTTCTACTTTTACCAATCACATTAACTTTTTAATTCTAAAATACTTTTTATCTAAACATATATTTCATTCAAATACAAAACAAATACTTTTCAATCAAATACAACATTCAAAAAATAAATACAACATTCAAATACAATTAAAATGTAATGTGTTTACCAAACACCCCCTTAATACTTCTAAGTACTGCGCCAGTATTCAGCTTAAATGTGGATTATTTGTAGAGTTGATTCTGTGCTTACTATTTTTATATATAATAATATGTGTGTGTGTAGTATATTACTTATATAGTTCTCACCAGTACTAGTACTAAAATGAAAAAAGGTTCCATTAATTCTCTTGTCATCTCGGGTATTTTCAAGCTTAATTGTCTCAAACATCAGTACCATATATATATACATATAAATACATGTGTTCTACGACGTTGGATTTGTAGGAAAATTCCATTAATTTTCTGTATGTTTGTGAGCTGCCATTTTTTGAGATTATACATATTATGAAATTTGTACTCCAAAATTTGAACATATAAATTCCGAATCTGACTCGAGTTTTTGAGTTTCCTGTTTTTCAAAAATATGATAGCTATAAGATTGCCAGGTGTTTGAGACATGCTCGTGGTACCATAATACACACACACAATTCATGCATACATACATACATATATATATATATATGTATATATAGGTTTGGTTTGTATACATAAGAGCTAATTAAAAACCAGCATTCAACATTATATACATATCTCATACATAGGTCACCATCAGCGAATGGGGAAGCCCATTCAAATTTCTTTTTGTTTTTTGTTTTTTTTGTTTTTCTTTTGTGCCATTACTCAGCTGCTGCAGTTTCTCTTCAATTTGTTCAGTTTTCACACCAAGCAACATGGGAATCTCTGTGCCGTTTCCATCATCTCTGCATTTGCATGTTGTCTTTTTTTGCAAAAAGTTCAACTCTTTCTTCAAAAATCACCATGCAACTTGAAAGGAATTTCTTTTTAAATTTCTTCGTACATCACTACAAACCAAAATTTCTAGTGAAATTTCAATTGGAATTTTAGCATAGTACTGCACATAATGGAAGAATTTTAGAGAGAGAGAGAGAGAGAGAGAGAGAGAGAGAGAGAGATTCTTCGATGAAATGAATCATGATCATACCAGTAATGTTTTTGTCGTTGAGGGACCTACAAACACTAACACTTGTACACTTTGCTCCTCTAGAGTCGCCACTGATTTGCTAAGTCTGCCATTGGTGGTTGTATTGCAGTTTGGCCATAAATTTAGTTTGTCGAAAGGTTCATTATTTTTTCACCATATTCTGATCAAGAAAAATATTATAAGAACTCTTCAATATTTATATTCAAGCAATAAATAATAGGAGGAATATTCTCATGAGCAAAAAGGAAAATTAACACACCTTGAAAAGAGAAGACATGGTAAAAAAAAAAAAAAAAAGGAAAGGAAGAATCATATATTATACATGCATGCAGTTCTACATTAAAACGGTTTCATATGAAAGAAAGGAAGTATAATAATTCTAGTAGTAAATGATGCAACTTTTAATTCATTATTACGTCTGGTTTAGATTGTCCCTTTCTCATATGCAGGTCTAAGTGAGTTACAAAAAGTTTTCGCCTTTCTTATTATATAATAGAACTATTGTGGGGCCAATTTGGGATTTCTTGATGATTATGCTTTTAGATTTTGAAATAGGAAAATTAATGTAGATGTACTTTTTATAAATTAGGCTTATTTAAAGTGCATTAACTATATATTTTAAACGTCATCAAATATGTACCTCGACATCTCCAGTGTATCAATTTCATATGTTGGACAGACCATTTTTCAATCTTGACTGGTATAATGTCGAAAACACCCTTCAAAAATTCAAAAGAAAAATGCTATTTTGATATTTAAAAAAAAATGATGCTGTTTCTTAACCTAGATCTTTGGAGGGGGATGTGTGTGTATCGGGATTTATTTTTCTTTTTTTCTTGTTCTTGTTCTTAATCTTGTATTTTTTTTTCTGATGTTTTATTTCTTATTTTATTTTATTTTATTTCATTTCAAGTATATGTTGATCTTTTCGATAGTCAAAATTGAACATTATATATTTACCCGACTGAAGGTATGAATTTGATAGTAATGAATTGAATAATGAAAATAAAAGTAATTAGAGAAAAGAAAGATTTAACTTGATTCGTTCACGGACTTACCTTATTAGGGGTTATGTATTTGTTTGAATTTATTTTCATATTAAGAAATCGCTTAATAATTTTGGATGATTTGACAATATCAGGTTACTTATTCCATATTGTACTTGTTAATACATGGGACAACATCAAGAAATAACAAACACCAATTCCATCGATGGGACATGGAAACCAAGGCAATGTATGCAATATTAATACCTTTTTATTAAAAAAAATATATATGGGAAAGGACGATCTGTCATAACTTTCCCTATTAAGCATGATGAGAGCTGGATGCTATTTACGTGGGGGAAGAAACATATATTACGTACTTAGTTTCATTAAGAACAAATAAACATTCAGGTCTCCTTTGATAATTGGGTTTGAATTTAAATATTTGGATTTAATTTTATTTTATTTTTAAAAAATTAATACAAGTTATAATTAAAATAATAAATTTAAATTTAAAAATTTTATTTCGTTTTAAATTCAATGCATGAGCCCAACTAATCCTAACTAAAAACTAATTAACATTGAGCTGATAGTTTAAGATAGCTTAAGAGTAATTTCAAATGCTTTTCATAATGCTCAAGCTGACCTTGCATTTGTCAAACCACTGGCGAATAAATGTGATGCCACTGGGCAACACAGTGAGAGATGGTTGAAATTGATGTCGTGTATATATATATATATATTAATATATTTATATGAAATGTGAATTGAATGAGAGAGATGCGGAAGAAGGGGAGATGCAACCAAATATTTAGCCACCAACGGCAGCAGGACAGAGATGGGGACAAGGCATAAAAATGGAGATTTAAAAAATCTTTGTGCGCAAATATTGCAATCAAGTCCCTTGGTCCCACACACTATGGGCCCCACCGCCATCCATCCGATTGCAATCACACACTTCGCGAGAACTCCCGAACATCTCGAGCCCTTACTTGACCTGCAACTTGGGCGTCATTTATGTGTCTGTGAAGATGCGTGAAAGAACCCCAAAATAATAAAAGTCAATACTAAAACACTTCAATGTTTGTTGTAATTAAATGACCCTGTCAATGATAACATTGGGAAAATTGGATTTAACATATTAGATTTCTCCTTTTTTGAAGTTGTAGGAGAGATTAAATAATATTTATATCAACCTTTATAGAATGTAATATCCACATTCAAGCTCCTAATTGTTAGTCTCGACTATAATTATAATAAGAGTACTTATTGGCATTATTGTCCTTAAACTTTGTCGTTTGTAGCAACTTGTCATCCAAACTATTAATTTTAAAATTTTACTATGAACTTTATAAGTTGTTGTAATATATCTTGTTTTACTTTTAACTTTCCGTTAATTACTTAAATTAATGATGGAAGAATATGTGTATTTTATATGAGGATAGAAAATCTCATATCTGACAAAATATTTAAATCTAATTTAAATCTTAATGTAAATCCTTTAATTTTAAACCTAAATTTAATAGAAGGTTATCAAATATGACATTTTATTTTTTAGGCAGTAAATCATCAAAACTAAAAGTTTAGAAGATAAATAGTTAAAAACTATAAATTTTATATGATAACGGTATTAACAATCCTAATTAAAAGAGTAATAACTATAAATATAGGTCTAGCTTTAACACAAGGAACTGACTATTGCTTTATACTTTGTTTAATTATTGGAATATTCAAAACCTTATCTCATCTAAGCATCTTATATTGAGGTAAAATCGACATTTAATGCATCAATTCTAATTAAAACTATGAAAATTAGTGTAGAAAATCAAATTATGTGATACATAATTGTAATTTTCAAATGCACAAAAAAAAATTTTTAAAGAAAAAGAAAACTATAAAAAAATTTTATTGTTATTTTTGAAGCCTTAAGAGGAATTTAAATTAAACGGAGACGATGATAAAGAGTTATTTATGTTTTTCTCGTCTATTTCGTGGGTGCTATTTAATGATGGAATTTTTTTCCCCACTTTTCTCGTTTTTTCAGGATTGCGAATAGTGAATGAAGCTTTTAAGTGAGAGACCCATTTAGGAACGGAGGCCCCATGCGCTTTACTTTTCGTAACTTTGTTTTAGAATTTTGTCCCACATTCCCATTCATTTTTGTAGTGAGGGTTATTCAATGACAAGCACAGTACATTATGCCTAGCATTCATGTCGTATTGTGCAAAAAGCTTATGTAGACCTTGCTATCCAAATTCTTGTTTTAATGTTTGAATTTGGTATCTAAATATTTCATCAATTACATCTCTTTTAATGTTTGAATTTGGCGTCTAAAATTCCATCGATCACATTAGCAATAATATTGACCATGTTTGACAATATTGTTTTTTGAAGTAATTGTATTCCATGAAATGTTTGATCGATCAATTAAAAGAACTTTGGTCATTCTAAAGAAATGTGATTTTTTAATAAAGTTTTGATTAGAAGTTAAAATTTATATCAGCTTCTATAAAATTCTTTAGATACTTTCATTATTGATGATTCTATTTAAAAATGTTCTGATTATTTATTAATAAGTTTTAATCTTTACCTTTTCTATTAGTAAGCTAAATATGATGACAAGTATAGCTTAACGGTATTTTCATATGTCAATTTGACAGAGTTTTTAATTTTATTTCTGATTAATAGAACAAGATTTTAATCACATTTTAAAGAGTTTAATAGAACAAAATGGTTCTAAAGTTTTCTAATAGGCTACAAAATATTAGAATGTATTTTATAATGTCTTATTTAAACTCTTATATAAGTTTAAAGTTTACTCAAAAGTTTTTTTTTTTTTTGAGAAGCTAAATTTTGGGTCTGTTTTCCAAAACTTTTGTTTTTTGCTTTTAGTCAATATACGATCACAAGAAAAACAAAAGCTATATCTTTCTAGTAATTTTATTTTGGAATTGCATTTTTGAAAGAGTTTAATAGGTCAAACAGTAAAAATATTATAATGAAGTTTTCCTTTTCTTTTCTTTTTTTTTCACTTAAACTCTATACATGTTTTAGGATACATCCCAAAGAGCTTTAAAAAAAATTACCATCTTTATAACTTTGACTATAAGATCTTCTAGAGAATAAAAACTTTTTAGATTATCCAAATATTTTCTAAAATAGCTTTTAGATCCATAAAGCCATTAGCATCTTCAAAAAAATTGTCAAAAAGGCCGTTTGTGCCTTTGACTCAAAGCTCTTTTGGAGAGGAAAAGTTTATTTTGATAGATTATGCAAACAATTTACGAAGTCTTTTTTAGTCCAAAAAGCCAAAAAAAGTTTTTATAAAGCTATGTAAAATAGATCTTAAATCTGATTTAATTATTAGGGGTAAATTTTGAATCTAATTGAAAATGAAAAATAATAAAAAGATGCTAAGTTGAATATGAAATGGATATTAAATCGTCATTTTTACATTAGTGGAGATGACTAGATGAGATGAGCTAGTATCCAAAAGCCTAGGTGAATAAATGGGCATGTATCCAAGATCAAAATCGTTGAGATGGAAAATCTAATCAAAATTTTCAAAACTTGCTTACCCAATCTGATACTACTAAGGTATGTCGTGTACCCGTGTTATAGACCTTAGGGTACGGAGAGAAATCAATGCTTTAGCCCTGCCATGATTAAATGCCACAAATTTATTTAGAGGAAGAGTTGGGGGATCAACCTATAATGGAGGAGGACATAAATAGGAACTATTATCAAGTTGGACAACAGTAAAAAGACAAAAACAAAAAAACAAAACGAGAAACTAGGTCATGACGAATAAAAATTTGATATCTGAATGTATAATATGGTGCTTTTTTTTTTTTTTTAACAGTATGGTTTGAGGATTTATAAATCTTGATTATTAAAAATAATAATAATAAAAGCATTATAATAATATATTCATTATAATAATGAATACAAGAGCTCCAATCTTAATTCCTCCTCGATATGATGAGCTAATCTTGGTGAGAACTTTGACACATGCTCTTAGTAATTAGGCATTTGTTCCTTAATATATATGCATGATTGTGAGAAAAAAAATGCAAAAAAAATTAAAATCTTACATGAAGCTGTGTGCTAAATAATAAGCTAGCTTTTTAGATAGAATCTCAACAATTCAATCATCAAATTTTAGATGTAATCATGTATACAAATAAGTTGATGAATATCCAGGAGAAAATTATATAAAGGTTGATGACTCTTTATACGTCGCAACGCAAGACTCTGACGCATTAATGAAAATCTCAAAGGAGTTGTGATCCTCTTATTAGTTTGTCAATATGAGAAAGATGAACAATAGTGTAGTGTGATATTTAAAAAAAAAAAAAAAAAACCAAGATTACTATTCAAGAGCTGTGTGGTACGCATGATGGGACAAATCAACCAAGAAATGGGTGGCACAACACAACAAGCCATGAATAATAATAGAAGAAAAAGTCCCCTTTGTTAATCTCTACATACAAAGGTCATAAAAGAGAGCCAGACAGAGAGGTCGTTGAGGCGTGGTAAATGTGAAAATTGACGGTTGATGCCAAAAATATGGCCTCATCTGGATACGAAAACTAAATGTGTAGATAAAACCAAACGTGAACAATAAATTTAATAATAATAATAATAATAATAATAATAATAACAACAACTCATTCCCATACAAATTTACAAAAATGAAGTATTTATTTGAAAAGGGAAACGCGCAATTACTCCTTTAACCACTTTCTCACACTATCAAAAATCAAAAACCAAAAACCAAAAAACCATATCCACAGAAAAGAACATAAATCAAATTAAGAGAGAGGAGAGAATGTAATATGTATTGAGAAATGGAAATATTGAGGGACGAATATCATCGTAGGCACGGAGATGCCGTGTCTGCGCATTGAAAGCCGACCTTTGACAGAGTAATAATAATGAGGGAGTTCATGAAAGTCCTTTTATATATATGTTTACAATAAAAACCCACACAGACCAACTTGCAGAATCTTGCCCTGACTGCCTCCCTCCGCTCATTGTCGTCATTGCCTTCGTTTCTCCTTCCTCATTTATTTCTTTTCCACTCTCTCTTTATTTCATTTCCTTCCTTGCATGATTCTGTTAGGGATTCCGTATTTTATTTCAACTAAATCATGTACCTTATTTAATTTATATATATATATAGATTCTATTTATTTGAAATAAGTTGCAACAGTCAATGCGATATGTTATATTTATCCTTTGTTGTTAGATATTATTTTGAATTGAACATGTTATGCTTTCAGTGGGACAATATATATATTTTTCCTTATTTGAAATCCAAAAAGGGCATTGATGAATTTTTTTTGGCATACTTGAGCTGTTAAGATATTTGTATTCCATCAAATAAACCTATCAACGGAGGTCGAGATTCTCTTAATAAACTAAACATCTATCCTATATTTTTGTTAATTAAGAACTTGTAACACATGAATATTCACACACTTGTTAGTTTTTCCTCCACTTTTTGCTAACATTAGATCAAAATATAACTCTTAAACTCACATATATAAACGCTAAATTCTAACGTTAGTGCACTAACCATAGACTTACGTTCCAACTTTTGCTATCTTAGTTACTATTAAAAGGAGTGGTTTTTGTTTTGTAGCACTTTTTTTCCTAGAAGTTGTATGTAACACGCTAGTAAAGTTCGAGATCACTTTATATATATATATACATATATATTTTATTATTATTTTCTCTCCCTCCTATAGTGTTACCTCACCAAAAAAAGATGCGGGAAATGATTACGAGAGGAATTGGATGTGATCGTTGTTTGCGCTGATTCACATGCAATTGCCAGATGACTGCAGTTGTACATTTTTTTTTAATTTTTTATTTTTGCCTCGTCCACCATCGTACGTCAATTGATCACAACCAAAAGGCGTGATTCCGTTTGACAAAAATGATAAGGTCGTTGGTTAATTTTTCCAATTTTGTCAATCATGTCCTCCTTAGATCAAACCGTTGGTCCCCTATTTTTCAATAAAAAAGTCCTTTTTAGATCACCCAAAATAATAATAATAATAATAATAATAATAGGTGCATGTTCAATGTAACTAATGTATCATCAGTTTACAAAACATAATTTTATTTTTGTTTTTTTTATAGCAAAGAAGGGGGTCATGTAGTTTTTATCCCATTCCCTCTATCCAAGACTCAAACACAATACTTGTAGTAAGAGTGGTTAGAGCTTACTCTAAAGTGTCATTTGGCAAAAAAAATTATATTTTAATTTCATTCAAATGTAATACAATTTTATACAGAATACAAATTTTTAAACAGTGCTTCGAAAACAATTATCATTTAATATAATTTTAAAACAATCACATCAACTTTTCACTTCCACTATTTATTTCTACTTTTACTAATCACATCAACTTTTCAACTCTAAAATACTTTTTATTCAAACACACGTTTCATTCAAATATAAAACAAATACTTTTCAACCAAATACAATATTTAAAAAATAAATTTCATTCAAATACAATCAAAATGCAATATGTTTACCAAACGCCCCCTAACTCTCTTTTAGTTGGCCATCCAGGTTGATTACAAACTCACATACCCAATGAATCAATAGTTGAAGATAGAACGGGGGTCCTTTGTGGGAGTAAAAGCTCAAACCTGGATGAGCGAAGAATAGATGTCTAATGATTTTATTTTTATTATACCTTTACAAATTTAGTACTACACTAATTAATTAAAAAAAATTTAAATAATTTCTCTCATGGTCTTAATGTGGAACCCCTATTAAACTTCTGTTCATATACACATATATTAACACACATATATATATATATATCCTTCTAGATTTGATTAATAAATGTCCACCAAAGGGCATATTCTTTTTGTGAACGCACACACACATATATACATATTTTATATGCAAGCTTATGATGAGTACTTGCAGCAAATTAAAGAAGAACAAAGAGAGATGCTTGATTTTACTCTCTTGTGAAAGCATAAAAACACGAACATTCATTTGGAGCATATAACAAAACATTGAATGCATAGCCTTTTTCCCATAGTTTTCTACACAATAAAATGAATGTTAATCTAGTGGCGGCTGTTCAATTTTCTTTTTTTTGGGTTGAAATGAATTCGTACAACTACCAGCATTATTTACAGTAAAAAAAAAAAATACCCTCTCCAACGTAAACCGTAGCCATTACTATTTACATTTTAACTTTCCTTCTGTACCCAATCTCTTGTCTCTATTTATAACAAATTGTTCTTCTCAACTGCATAGGTGCCGTCAAAATATCAAAACTCCACAGTTGAATAAATACCATCGATCGAAGGAAAAAGGCTTAGTTACCTAATTGCGAGAATTGACAGTGTCACAACTTTCCTTTCAAAATCATCAGTATGGTTGACTCTAGAAAAAATTATACATATATATATATTTACAGATTAAAAAAAACAACTACAGTATTGCTTAGTTCACCCAAATTAAATAAAACATTCAACATTATTTATTTATTTTATAATAACATTATTTAATTTTAGAATGAAACACAGTCGCTTTCTTACTCAAAAATCAACAAGACCATCAGTAACATTGCATCAATTAAAAGTTTGAAACTTTTAATCAAATTCAAATTCAGAATGTTTAAATTTATATCTCATATTAAAATATAGTGATTTATGATCTATTTGGATGATAGGATAAAATTCACAATTCAAATAAATGAGTTTATAATATGATGCTAAATAGGAATTGATTACCTTAACTACATTTATGTAGAAAGTTAATTAATTAATTTATTTTGAATTTAAGGGAGCGAGATTTGAACACTGCATCTTCTTATGATGATGCAAGAATGGTATTATAGATCATTGAAATATATATATGTATACTTTTTTATTATAAATGGACCGTTGTGAGTGGCGGTTAAAATTCCCTGCTTGTCATAAGTGGTGGTAATTAATCAATGCCCTGGTGGCGGCTGCACATTTTGCTCCAATGGGGAAAAAAGAAATTTTATGGAACAGAGCACAGTGCTTCTTGCTATTCATGATTCACATTACACCATCAAGAACGGTCGGGAACCTTCCAGCAGCATGTTCAAATTGAAAAGGCCTATCCAACTAATTAATGGTAGCCAATATATATATATATAGAAACTATATAAGTTACCAATAGATCGTGCTATATATGTATATATGTGCCTTTTGTACTATTCTTAAAATCTTGATTCTCATGAAAAAGAGCAGCATTATTTCCTAATCAATATGATTGCACTACGGTTTTTTTTTTTTTTTTACTTCTTTTTTTGTAATGAGACAATAAAGAAAATCATGCAAATTTGGACATTAATGGAAGGAAATTGAGTGATATAATGATTACAGGCAGTACAACTCATGATATATATCCGGCACTTGGATAATTTTGGCCATCATCCGTCACTCCTATAAGGCGATACTAATGAGACTTCTTATCCTGCAAAACGAAAGAGACCTTTTCATTTACCCCAAATTTATCAAAATTTAGAACATCCCTGCAGGTGCCCACCATGGTCCTTAACATTATATATAATACTGATTTTGAAATTTGATACTATAGTGTCATATATAAATACATATATGTATATGAATATATTTATATATAATAGGATCGAGTCCTAACCTCCCCTCAGATTAAGTCCCGCCTCATTCAAACTCTCAGTGTCATTAGACCAAATAATCTCAGGCACATTATTATGACTTTATACATATAATTATGTGGTATTTGCTCAAATTGTCATGAAGCAACTATTACGGACTCTTATGATTAAAAAAACAATCATGCTTGAGAACCATATACGAAGAATTGAAGCTTCATCTTGATTGCTTAATTGATGAGAAAATAAAAATTCATTTACTAGGAACAAAAATACTATTTCAATTCCGAGTCCTGATCATACTCGTAAAAGCTTAAATAATATATATATAAATAGTGAACAGTTGACAGAGAGGATGCAATAAATGCAAAAGGAAAAGTAAATTACCCAAGATGATTTGAATCAGCACTTTTAATAAAAATCCGGCAGTAAAATATCAGTGAATTTATCTTGGTTGAAAAAAAAAAAAAAAAACCAGATTTGAACTCTATTTATCAACTTCAAAACGAAAATACTCTCTTGTATATATTATTTATGAACAGTACTAAATTAAGCGACACATTTTACTACCCCAGCCTAAAATAATAACTAGTAATTAACCTCTCTAGATATATATACACATATATAAATATACATGTTTTTGCTACTAGCAAACATAACAATACTTTTCTTCCATACAACCATAAGTTTGGTCCAACAGATATTTATAACATGAGATAAAAAATAAAAAAATAGTCTGTAAAAATTGTAATTCATGGAATATACACACACACAGATACATATTCACCAAGAGACAGTTTTATATACACGACTCCTCTGGCCCGGTCCCTCCACTCGGTCTCTGTCACTGTCTATTTAACGGCTCTTCTTTTGTCTCCAATTTCTGGATTCCTCTCTCTCTCTCTCTCTCTTTCTCTCTCTCTCTCTCTCTCTCAATATTATTTTTTTTGGATTATCTGCTCCGCAGATCTCCCAGCTGACTGATCTCCAAAGCTGATCAAACGGCATAGAAAACAAATCTCAAATATATTTGATGGTGATGGTTTAGTCCCTTTCAAACTGCCCCGCTCTCTCTCATTATATATGATCCACTCCTATATTTAATCTCTCTCTGCCATGCATGCCTTTTCTTGATCTTGACAATCTCCATTTCAAACAAATTTTTTCCTCCATCTTGTTTGTTTCTCTTTCTGTGTCGTTTTGCCAAACTCTCTACTTTCTAGTGTCCCTTCCATATAATTAAATTATAAGCATTTTTTTTTCCGGCACTTTCCCACACCCCAGTTTGCACTTAATTTCCTAGGAAAAAATCGGATGGAGAGAAAACTAATAATGGATCATGAGAGCAGTACTACTTCGTTGTCCGAGTTTTTTGACGTTGACGTCGACGATCGTCAATTAGGTCATCATGATTACGTCGAGAAATTCGCAGGCGAAGACGACCTCTTCAGCATCTTGGAGAGCTTAGAGGACGTCATGGACTTCCCACCGCCGTTGGACGAGGCAACTTTTGCCCCGGTCAGCAAAGAGACGGCGAGGTTGGCGTCGCAGAAATCGACTTCCTCGAGCACTTTGCAAGAGTACTTGGAGACGTCTGAGCTCGAAGCGACCTCACCGAAGGGCAAGAAGTTGAAGCTTTCATCCGGTGACCATGGAACAAATATTGGCTGTACTAATACTAGTACTAGTACTAGTACAACTCCTACTTGTTCCGACCAAGAAACCGCAGTTAACCTTGCATCATCAGATGGACAGGGAAAGATGTCTCACATAACGGTTGAGCGCAACCGGAGAAAGCAAATGAACGAGCATCTCTCGGTTTTGCGCTCTCTCATGCCGTGCTTTTATGTCAAAAGAGTGAGTATTATATATATGTGTATATATATTTGTACGTATGTATTGTCCTCTTTCTTTTCCTCTTTCATATTTTTAACAAATCATCTTAAAACCCTTTTTTTGCTTTTCTTAACTTTGTCACCAAGTTTTACAATTTGATAAACGTTTAGCAAACATTCCTGTAAACGTCGAAAGGAGCTCTTTTGGTTATGTGTAGAGATTAAGAGCTACTCGCTTCAATTTGTGTGTTTAATTATTTTTTTTTTTTTGGTTCATGTTCATTAGGGAGATCAAGCATCAATTATTGGTGGGGTGGTTACCTATATCAATGAATTGCAACAAGTTCTACAATCTCTTGAGGCCAAAAAGCAACGCAAAATCTACACCGAAGTGTTGAGCCCTAGGCTAGGCGCAGTTTCAAGTCCAAGACCCTCACCACCAGTACTTAGCCCTAGAAAACCACCACTAAGCCCTCGGCTCAGCTTACCGATTAGCCCGAGAACCCCTCAGCCAGGCAGTCCATACAAGCCTAGGCTGCAACAAAGCTATCTCAACTCTCCCACGGCCATGGCTGGCTCAGTACTCGAACCATCTCCAACTTCCTCGAGTTCAGCTTCCTCTAACATCATCAATGACAATGTCAACGAGCTCTCCGCCAATTCGAAATCGGCGATCGCCAACGTCGAGGTGAAATTTTCCGGCTCAAATCTGCTCCTCAATACTGTGTCTCCTAGGATTCCTGGACAAGCTGTGAAGATAATTGCTGCTCTTGAAGACCTGGCACTGGAAATTCTTAACGTTAGTATCAACACTGTTGACGAAACCATGCTTAATTCCTTCACCATCAAGGTATTAATCTTTTTCATGTGTTTTTTATAATGATTTTGTATAGTTTTTTGGCACACTTTTGTATATTTGTTGTGTACTTTTATTATTATTTTGCTAGTTAAGCTTGTGGGGATACAAAGTACAGTTACCGTTTGGAGTTTTTTTTTTTTAATTGAAAATGATTGAATGTTTGAAAATTATATCTGTTTAATTAAAAATTAATTGTGATATTTAAAAAATATAAAAACTTAAATTGTTTTAGAAGAGTAGATTAATATAAATTTTATTTCATTTCTTTTATCAATTTATATAATTTTTTATAAATTATTTTATTTTAATTTAAAATAATAAAATTATGAATTTTTATAATTTAAGGTTTTTTTAAAATAAAAAAAAGATATAAACTTAAAATTCTGTTACTTTAATAATAAAAGATTAAAATAAACATTTTTAAAACTTCAACTAGATTTGGATTGCATAATTGTACAGGGCCCCGGGACAGACATCCCCAGCCACTGTTGAGTCAATTTTGTTTAGGCAACGTACAAAAATTTGCATAGTATAACCCCTAGCTAGCTAGGTCACTCACTTTTATGGAGTACCATACGGCTATAAGAGTATGACAAGACTTTACAAAGCTCTGCACCAAATAAATAAGTTAGAGGCCTCTAGATTGTTATTAAAATTTGTTCCTTTTTTTCTTTTTTCTTTTTTTTTTTGTTCTTGTGGAGCCTTTTTTCCCCCCTACTGTTGGGCACTCCCTAGCTAGTCTCTATTCACACGTTCTTGAAGAACTTCTTTAATCCCATTTGAGGGCTACAACCGGAATACACTATGATTACATGTATGACTGGATGATAATTTTATAATACCTCATTTTATCATAATATATAAAATTCAAATTTTATCTTAAGTTAATTTTTTAAACCTGAAAAATATGAAAATGAACTAACGGAACTTAGACATAACGATGTTATAAAACTAATGAAATTAGAAATTATTTATATAAAATAATATTAATAATAAAGTAATTACTTATGTGGAAATTTAGCAGAAATACCTTTTTTATTTTGGCTAGAAATTTAAAAGAAATACTCTGTGTTTTGAAGAAGTTATGGCTTGTGAAGAGGTTACGGCTTTGTGTTGAGAGTAAATTCATGTGCGTAGTTGTAAAACCTTATCAAATCAGCATGTCCTTTTGTCGCACACCAAGGCATCGGACTCTAATTATTTTAATGCTGGTGCTAGGGGTATCTCGGAAAAGATGATGCATAGCATTGCTGGAAATAAGGATAGCACGGAACTCATTTAATTATTTATACATATATATCTATTATATAATATATATATATATCATTGAGGCTAATGATAAGATTGTTCTCTTTTTACCCTTGTAGGTTGGAATTGAATGCCAGCTTAGTGCGGAGGAACTCGCTCACCTAATCCAGCAAACATTCTGCTAATGAGAGTCAAGTTTGATTTGTACTAATAAAGATAGTTTTAGTTGTCTCATAAGCTAGTTAGCTCTAACAAGACCTCTGCATTTCTCAACCGAATTAGTTGCATGCAATAACGAAAGAGAGAATGTGGGTTAATTAATTACCAGCCTATCATTCCTTTTTGACAAATCATCATGTACTGTAATTGTATTTTCCTCTTATTATTACCTTTTTTTTTTAATTTGCTACATAAATTAATCATGTAATTGTAGATTAGGCATAACATCGTGTTAGCTAGAGTAACCAGTGGAGCTTTTATTTGTAATTGAGCATTCTCAAGCTTCAATATTTCAATGCATGAATTATTTTTAAACTCTTTTTTTTTTTTTAATAAATTTTTGCGTGTCTTTATTCCTTTGGTTTAAAGTTGCTGTCACACACACACACGCACACACCATGCAACTTTAAATTAATTAAGTAGAAATTGGAGAGTGGCAATGGGAGGGGTTGAAATCTAAACTCCCTCTCTTACATTAAAAAAAAAAAAAAAAACTCATCTATCGAAGAACTTCCTTTTTTTTTTTTTTAATAAATCTTGGAGAATTTCTTTTTCAAAATCACTAATTCTGCAGTATTTGTTTTGCACGTACAGAATATACAAATAAAAAAATATGGCATTTGTTGTGTTGTCATATGGAGAATGATGTGCTATCATGTGGCAGCCTGAGAGGAAGGATGAAAGAGCCCATTAATTTTTTTTATATATAGGTAATAAATTTTATGTAATGTATAACTTTTATTCTTTCTACCTCTCAACATAACCATCAAACCTTTGACCTTGTGGTGTTGATGGGCTTTTGAAATCCCAATTATTTCGATTGTCATGACATGACCATATTGTTAGCTTATGATGATTGTTCTCAAGAATATTGGAACCACAATGTCATTCATTTGAATCTCAAACAACCCATATAATAAGATTTGATATTTACAATATAATATACATTATTGAAGATGATATCTACATTTAAGTTCAAATGTTAAATATTTGTATTTTAAATGTTTATTAAGGTTTATCTTTTAAATTGTTATAAATACATAATGATAAGCTTTTGGAAATCCTAATCACAACTTTAGTGGATTATACCATTTGATGACACTCTAAGCATTAAAAAGAGGATGTAACATTCTCATTCACAATGAACCTCTATAAATATCTATGTTATCTATTTTCTGTACTTTACTTTTATTGCGTTTTGCATTATCTTACGTTTATGATAATTCTCCGAAGATTTCAATTATCACGGAATTTGTTAGGTGAGTTTTACTCCTCAATACATGAAAAAGTGACAACATACACAACCAAAAGGCAAATTAAGTTATGGCTGTTATTATATGGCTAGTTTCATCATCATCATCATCACCATGCCAACAATTGACTGAAATTTCTAATAGTAGTAAGGTCCAAGGGTTCGATTCATCATCGATATTCAAGTAGACGGTTCGGTTCCTATTTGTCGTTGGTTGAAATTCTATCCATACAAATAAAATAGTGCATATATTATATGAACTAAAAATATATATATTATATGTACCCATATATCTATATTATTTTGCTTTCATCACCTGCACGATTATTATGCCTGCAGACGTATTGATGATATACTGAAGAGCCCAACGGATGAGATATATATAGCTAGCCCTAGATAGGACAGTGTGTTTATTACTCTAATATCTAGTAGCTAATCTCACGCGTGACAAAAGTCTAGATCATATTTTAAACATCCCATTCACACACACTCGTATATAGACGGGAAATTTATATCTACTGTATCTCTAATGGCCGTATGCTTTTTTGGACTCAGTCTGAATTTTGATCATATATTATTATATTTATGTTCGAATATAATGTGCTGAAAAAGGAAAGTCCTAGAGTAGGAAGGAGACAATTTGGCAAAGAGTTTTGTATCGCTTAAATGTATTTTCAGTCTCCAACCAAATTTTAGGATTCTTTGAGAAGAGTTTTGGAGATTCTTTTATTTTTTATTTTTTAGAAAAAAGAAAGTTTTAAAAATTGTGTTTAGGGAAAAAAACTGTTTGGAGTGAAAAAAATATAAAATTTTAAAAAATTATTTAGAAAAAATTATCAATATGCATCTTGTTTCGTTTCTCTCAAAATTCTATATAATTAAAAACAATCATTTGATTTGAATTTATATAACTAAAGTTATAGACTTTTAAAATTTAAAGTTTATTATAAAATTTTAGAGATATAAATAGTAAAAGATAATAATTAAATAAAAAAAATGTCAAAAAAAATTGATTTTGAAGACTAAAACTAGCTCCCAAATGGCCTCTTATGCTATGTCGCCTCCTGCCTGTCTATAATCCATGAATATCGGCGGTAGAGTAGGGTTTGTTATTAATGTGGTGCTACAAGTGCCAAGGACAAATACAAGAAACTAAAATATAAAAATATTATAGTAACTATTATTACTTTTAAATATGAGAATCTTCTTCTCGTATGGTTGGTTTTTTTTTTTATTTTTTGGGTTTTCCCTTTTCGGGTGAAGGGTCCACTTATATGCTTTATATATGTTTAGAAGGTTTCAAATATATTGATTGACGTGTATGTATATATTTTGATAATATATATATTGATATGTAATGGCCCTTGTGTAGTTAGCTTGAGATTGGATTGGGTGTTTATTTTTGAAATGAAAAATAATCTTGTTTGAGATAGAAAATTTTTTTCTGTTTAAATGGATAAAAACATTTTCATTTATAAAAAAAAAAATTTTTTTTTTTTGATGTTTAAATATATAATTTTTTTTATATCTAGATATAGAAATTTAGAAGGTTCTTTTTTTCATAAATGAAAATTTTAGTCCAAAAGTGAAAATTTTTCACATCTAGACTTCCGAAACAGACAGTCGCTTAGTTACCAACTCATGATTATATGGAGACGTAAACATACTCTATTAATGGGGGCACAAGCGAAGACCAGGAGAGGGAAAGGACATAAATAAATTTCGCATACAAATGGTAGTGGACCAAAATGTTTAGATTGATAGATTCTTCTGTTATGAGTGCCATATTAAGAGCTCGCATGGAGGTTGATGCATTCTCATAAGTTGTACTTTCTTATTTTTTTTCTTTTTTAATTTTTACGGTTAAGTTTTTTCAAATTTTGTTATTGTAATTCTCTCAAACCTTTCAAATAAAAGTTTTAGTCTTTTTCCGTACAAACCCTATAAGGAAATATCAGTTGTCAACACTTATAGTTGATTGAGCAGTCTTTTTAATCTAATTAACCACTCCATGTTTACTGATTTTTAATTTTACTTTGTTTGAAATGAGCTCTGTGTTTAGTTAAGGTGAGATTTTTGTTCACACACTCTTACTACAAATGAATAATCAATTTCAATTTCATTTTTTAAATATCAACTTACATAGTTTATAAGTCATCAATTTTTTTATTAGCAAGTCTTTGAATAATAGTTTCATCAATTAGAGTAATATTAAAAATGTATCAATGGTATTGAACACCGCCCACAAGTAGATTCCACGACATAGGATTTACATAAAGGGTTTAACTTCTACTAATAATAGTGTTTAATTCTGATGGTGCACTTAAATATTTTTCCATTTATTAAAACTAAAGGATTGTATTTAATCAAGAGTTGGTGTGCTGAGCATACTCAATTCTAAGTGGTATTACTCAATGAAAAGGTCATCCTTAACCAGGGTCGAAAGAATGGGCCTTATTATTGTGAGTGCAGGCCCATATACTAACCTTCAGCTCTCTATTCATAATGACAAAAACAAAGATCAATGTTAGAGATAGCATAATCTTATTGTTTAAAATATAACAACAAAAATATTCTAAATTTTATTAGCAAAAACTAAGTTTCTGCAATAAATATTAAGTAACTTTATAGTAAAAAAGTAAAAAAAATGTAATTATTAGGAATATGAAGAGTAAAAAAAATTGTAATTATTAGTATTAATTTGTTTTCCTAAAATCATCAAAAGAAACTCTTGTATTTCGATTCCATTTTTATAACCATTTTATGAAAAATGTAATTTTCGATCGCACTTTAGAAGTGGATACAAAGATTTTCATCCTTTCTTAAATACTTTTGAGTTAATAATTCTTTGCCTTTCTTTAAAATCAGATTATAAAGATGGAAAAATAAATTTCTCAAAAGAAAAAAAAAAAAAAGAAAATGATCCTTTGTTTCATCGACAGTCGACATGATTATTAAAGAAATAAATTAGTTTATTCACCTCAATGAAAATTCAAAAGTTAAATTATAAGATTAACCAGTAAAATCTTACAAACATCCGACGTACTTGACGTAAAGAATAAAAACTGCTAGAAATCATAGAAAAAGAAAAGGGTAACAAGATAAATTATTTGAGGGTGAAAAATCAATGCGATGTTTTTCTTATACAGTCCAAAACCAAGTACTCTAAAGATGTGACCCAACTTAAAAACGACAAAACCAAAATTCCCTTAGCCTAAACCAAAAGACTCTTCTAGTAGTACAAATGAAAGCAACGGGCTAAAATCATACAATTTCTTTTTTTGAATAAGTAGTGATGATAAGAATCAGTAGTAGGTGCATAAAGATATTAGGATCAAATCAGCACCTTTTAATTTCCTAAGCTTGTCGAGGACGACCAAAGTGCAACGTACTAGTAAAGTGTAGTTGAAACAAAACAACGTCTAGTTTGGTAAAAAAGTTTGGGGTGGCTTGAACGTGAATTAAAATCAAAAGAATCTTGAATTGTCAAACGTAAAGTTCGGGTCGAATTGATCACCACCACCACCACCTCCTCCTTGATGCCCAAATGGGAAATCCAAATTTCCGACAGTTTGGGTGTTGGTTGCTGATGAAGTAGCAGCCGAGATTATCTCAGCAATCTGAGACTCCGAACTACCATGATGATGATAATTTTGTTGTTGCAATCCGAACCGATCATGCTCATTAACGTTCCCGCCTTGAGGAGACACCGAGAAATATTTAGTCCCGGAAGTAGCCGGGGACACAAACGAGGGCGAAAATTGGTTAACAAAACTGCTGTCCATCACCGAACTAGTCCCAAAAGTATGTCCGCGGTTTTGGTCTTCAACCTCTACTGAATTGACATTCAAAGTGGAAGGGAAGTGGAAAACCGAGGGCTGATCGCGGCTGTCTAGGCCTTCGGTGATGACTTTGAGGCCCGATCTGAAGTTGGAAAGCACATGATCGTGATGATCTTGTGTTGTTTGTTGCTGGTTTATAATGTTGGTTTGCTGCTGCTGATGATGGTGGTGAGATTCTATGTTGTTGTTTGGTAATTGATCTTGGTTTTCTATGATCGGGGCCGGCACGTGAGAGGCTTGGGTGCACGTATGCCTTCCGCGGTATGTGATTTCGAAGATGCTAGGGTCTTCATCGGATCGTTGGACTTGTTTTGTGGCCAAACATCCTTGAACGTTCCGATGAGTGCACCGGTAATAGCCCCTGCAAATTTCGCAAGAACATGATCTTATTTTGTGTGATGTTAAAGAAAGATGAAAATGTTTCTAATTTCTCTCTTTCTCAACTTTTAATGATTTTTTAAACTACGTACAAGTAGACAATTAAGCAAAAAATACAAAGAATTATCACATGTAATCGTCTAAAAATAATGGTTGTCACAAAATATATGAATATCTCGTATTTAGTTTGTGATAAGTTGCTTAAAAATAAACATTAAAAAAAGAAGAAGTTGCAAACTCGATCAAGAAGAATTTGCCAGCTAAGTTGATCATACAATTCAGATATGAAAGTCTAGAGATTGGATCGTAATTTCAGGCTAGTTAACTAAGCACAAGTGCTCATAAAAAAAATTACAGTTTAGCAGAAAATTGCCCCTTATCAAAGGATTAAAATAATTGATTAATATTTGACATGTGAATCGTAATTGTTGTACTATGTACAATGGATTACATCCGTATCTATAGCCATATATCTTCTTCAAATGAAGATATAGATATATATACATATATAAAGAATACCTGGGAAATTTGGCACCAAGAATATCCTTCTGGCCATATTTCCTCCAGCTAAAGCCATCATCAAGAGGCCCTTCAAGTCCCATCCCGGGATTCACCCTCACTTGTTGTGTCCACCGCGGCAAATTCTTCCTGCAATATATACAACGTGTTGTTGTTAAAATACATACATATGTGTGTGTGTACATAAATATATATATATATGTATTGTGTATATTTTATGTAGTACCATAAATAAAAGTACCTCTTCCTAGAAGCATGATCTCTATGTTCCTGATCACGGTCGGAGTCCTCGCTCCGGGGACTTCCGTTTAGAGAAGGCGGCGACTCGGACATAAGACCGGACATGCCTGCGCTGGGCTGCGGCTGATCTCCGGCCACTGAGCTGGTCCAATTCAGCATAGACAGCAGTTTTTCGTAGGAAACAATGATTTTCTGGACCAGATATTCTCTGGTTTCCGGCGAAGATGATGGGCCGTTGTTCAGATGCATCTGCAGCTGCCTTGCTAGCTCCTTCCCTCGTGTCAGCTCATTCACTAGATTCTTTCGCTCCCAATCTCCCATGTTCATACTCTCTCTCTCTCTCTCTCTCTCTCTATATATATATATATAACACCAGTATTAGACACAATGACTTAGCTATATATACTGGTATATAAATCTAGTGATTTCTATAACTAGCATGAGGTTGGGCAGAATTTGGAACTGGGTTTTCTGAGATAAATAAGGAGTTGATTCTTTTCTCAAAGTTTCTGCTACAATTAGTTTGAGAGAAGAAAGAGTTGAAGAGCATATGAAAATAGAAAATCGACCAAAATCTTAGTATGTAGAAGCCGTAAATTAAACAGACTGATTTCTTGGGGTTTGGAGGGGTAATAAGTTAATGAATATATATATATATATATATGTAAGTGAAGAAGTTGAGAGCTGGTATAAATTTGGTGAAAAATTATAAGCTGAGGAATATGTGGGAGAGCAATAAGATTTTATGGGGGCAGCTCGTTTTAGTTTGAAATCTGGAAAAATGAGGGAAAAAGAGGGGAGAAACTTTGACCGAGAAAAAAAGGAAATCACTATCGAGTTGATTTTCGTAAGGAAGACCGGTCTTTGGTCTTAGGAGTAACAAGGTCTAATTGCTGACCACTTCGCCTTCACAAACAACACGATCTGAATCCATCAAACTTACTAATATTATTCTCTCTCTCTCTCTTACTTTTTGAATTGAAAAATAATCATTTGGAGGTTTTATAATAAATATTCTTATATGTGTTTATAACATAGTCTTTTTTTTTTAAGACAAAATTTGTAATAAAAACTAGTGGGTTTTTTTTTTTTTTTTTATCGGCAGAATAGTATTATTCTTCATATTAAAAATTTGCAACACAATATTAAAAACTACTTCTAACATTAATATATCATGTGGTTAAAAAATTAACCGAATAACTAAAATAAAAATATTTATCAATAAAATAAAAATATAATTTTTATCGTAAATTTTCATTTATTTTAATTAAAATTATATTGAAATAAAAATTAAAAATAGATACAAATATTAATATCTGACAATTTATAAAATTCTTGAAGTTTTTTTTCCGTTGAAGTGAGAAAGAAGGCATGCAACAGCAGTACAGATTAGAAAGTCAAAGATGAAGCGAGGGAAGGAGACCGAGAATCTTCAAACCAAGTTCCGCGTTGTTACTACTACTGCTACTGCTTCTTCCACGTACGCAGCATGAACACTTAGAGAGAGATTTATATACATATATATATATGTATGTATGTATGTGTATGTGTATGTGTATGTATATGTATATGTGTATGTATATAATAAATATATTACATAGAGCTCCCCAATATTAAAATGGGCAATGAAATTAACTCACGTCAGCTTCAAACCTATGCTTACGTTAAAACTTCAATGTTGATTGGATCGCCTTGTTTAGTGGCGACTGTGATACACACGAAATCCCAATCCGAGAAGGTGACAGGCAGGTCCAAGTCCACTCACTTTAACAAGAGCGTGTAAAACTCTCCCCTGTATCGGATTCGGATAGACCAAGGATATTGATGATCAACAATGCACAATTGTCGTCCTATATCAATCATTCTCTTTTCTTATTACTCCATCATGAGCCGCGTTTATATGTTACTAGCGTGTATATAAATGCATGCATTCATTTAAATATATTATACTATCGGACTCTTTTTTTCTTTTAGACAGATTAATGTTTTATATCGTTTTCTTTCACGGATTATATCATTAAATCGTTTAATTTGTTGTTGTAGTTTTTTTTTTCAAAAATTTAAATTTAATATTAGAATCTATTGTTCGAACGAAAACCATGCTTTTCTCGTTTTTGATAGAAGACTTTTTTTTTTTGGCTAAAATTGTATTTGATAGAAGACTAAAAACATTTTTTTTTTTGGGCTGAATGTAAACATATAGTTTGGTTTCCAACGAAAAACTTTAACTATGAACACACGCGCTTAAAACACGGGCAAATTTTTTAACTATCTACTTCTACTCTTGAATTGGCTTTAGTTAAACTGTTGTATTTTTAACATTATCAATATTCTTTCTATGTTCTTAATTAATTTCGGCAATACAATCATAATAAACTAAACAAGGCAGATGAATATGAAAACGTGTGTTTGGAATAAGTTGATTATTATTCATGAATTGAGAAATCATATTATTAAGCAACTAGATTCTATTAAATGGTTTTTTGTCCACGTGAAGGCTGCTGATTTCTAGGCCACGGTGCATGCACTTCAGCCTTCTTTTAATCTTTTTTTTATTAAAGTTTCTAAAATATTTATTAACACGATTTGAACCTTTAAATTACATCAAACGATTAATCTAATGGATACAGATATTTGTACTTTATTTTTTTTTATTATTATATGTTACATGAATGGCAATTAGCTATAGGCTCGAGTTTTTTTTCCTGTACTTTGTTCAAGTTGCCACATTGATTATTGATAATTGCTTGGCCTTCTTCTTAATTAATTAGAGTACAGATTGTGGTCTCGTAAAGGTCATCATGTTTTATACAACAACATTGATGCATTCAATTGCTCAAGGTTTTTTTTTTTTTTTTGTTTTTATAATTCCAGCTGTTTTGATTTTAAAATTATATTATTACATTTTTTTTAATTTATGCATTTGCTTACTGTTCGACCTGTACTTGATGAGGGATGGTAGAATATAAAATTGTTGTTAGCTTACCCTTTAAGAGGCCATTTGGTAGGGGGCCAGAGGGAGTGCGTAGTTTTGGTCTTTACAACTAACTTTTTTAATATTTTTTTCTATCTCAATATTATGTTTTACTCTTTGAATCTTTAAAATTTTACAATAAATTTTAAATTTTAAAAGTCTAAAACTTTGTACAGACAAATCTAAATAAGATGATTTTTTTAATTGTATAAAATTTCAAAAAAAATAAAACAAATTCATATTAATAATTTTTTTTGAATAAATTTTTAAGATTTAACTTTTTTTTTTCACTAAAAACAGATTTTTTTATCATCAATAATTTTTCAAAACTTACTTTAAAAAAAAAAAAAAAAAGCTCCAAAACTTTCCTATCGGACCCTAATAGTCTAAACTTTTGAGATAAATTAAAAACTACAACATTATATGTGTTGTGTATATCACTCCGCTAAATGACTGATGGCACTCACTCCAATGAGATAAATTAGTGATACTTGTGGCGTTTATATGATCCACATCTGGGCATAAACAGTGTCAATATTCTTTAGAGGTTGACAGTTGAAGAGAAATTTGGTAAAAGTATAAGAACCCAGGAAAATGCGTCAACTACTTATTAAGTGCATGGACGAACTGGATTAATTATGAATGCTCCACTACTACATGTTCTGAGTTGATCAATTTTGAATTTTCTCCGTTTTGGATTTTGGAGACACACGGTCTCAATTCGCTAGACATGATTGAAAAAAAAAAAAAAAAATCAAAGTTCTCTTGACTATTAATTAATTATACTACCACATTCGATCTTAATTCTTTGATTCCCTTAATTGGAAGTGACGTCTGTTTGTTCTTCCACTGGGGACAACTTGGACAAGTTTTGGTGGAGTAAATTGTGGAACCTGATTAAGATCCCAATTAAGGAGAAAATTTTTGCTTGGAGGGCTTTTAACAACTGGCTGCCTTGTGGGGGTGAATCTGGCCAGAAGAAGGATGGAATGTAACACTTGTTGGTCTCGTTGTAAGGAAGGGGAAGAAACGGTTTGGCACAGTTTATGGACTTCGTCGAGCTGCTAGAGGAGTTTGGGATCGTGTCAAGCCACATTCCTGCCAGTGCCGATCGTGTGAAGTTTTGGGAGAAACCAGCTGATGGTCTCCTCTGAAACTCAACGTCGATGCAACCTTAGGTGTGGGCCCGAATTGGATTGGGGTGGGAGCTGTAATCAGGGATTCAAATGGCACCATGATCTCGTGTATGGCAAAGAGATTGGTTGGTTCTTTTTCCCCATTCAGAGTGTTTGGTGCCGCGTGAAGGCCTCAAGTTTGCAGTTTTGAATGGCTTTTTTGGCGTCTATTGTTGAATCAGATGCAATCAACGTGGTGCAAGCTGTGAATTTGTCTTCGAATCTGGATGAAGCCGGTCTAATTATTTCTGATATTAGGAAATGTTTATCTAAAATTACTGATGGTCGTATTTATTGTCATATTTATTATAAAAGAAACATGATTATCTATTTATTAATCATTTCATGTTTAATTTTCGCTATTGATTTCTTTGGTTTGGATGTAATTCCCTTACCTCTAAACAGTATTGTTTTAGTTGATTTAGTTTTTTATTAATAAAATCCAAGCATTGCCTTAAAAAAAAAAAAGGGGGAGGGTAATGCAAACAAAATTAGAAAAGCAAAAGCCAAAAAAAAAAACTACTAAATGAGAACAAGGGCTCATCACAAAATCAGCAAAATTTTGACTTTTTTTTTTTTTTTGGTTGTTAGCGTTGTAAAATGTTGACTTCTGTCGTAAGAATAATTTTATAATTTTGATCCCGACTTCTATTTTTTTAGCTGAAACTACATAAAAAAAATATTTATTTGACAATTAAGTTTAGTTTATACTAAATTGTATTTATTTATTTTTTTAAATATTAATAAAAATTATAATTAATTTTTTATTAACTTTTTTAATTTAAACTAAATTAAACCATTATTCCAAACCATACATTAACCTCAAATTCTAATGAACGTAATTATCGCCAATGCATTAATAATATGCATGTACCCTTGAAAAGTACCCCAATTAATTTGAACATGGGAAATTAGTAACTTTTCCTTCAAAACTTTTTGCTTTTTTATTTTTTTTGAAACATTCAAAGAAACCAAAGCCAAATTTAGACCCGTTCCGATTGCAATAATCGGGGACCAGCGGCAGTCATCACTTTTTTGCGGCAAAAGGGAAAATGGTTTTAAAAAAATGACCCCATCTTTTTTGTATTCTTCGTTTTTGTACCCTTTTCATTTATTCTTCTTTTGAAAAGGCAGAAGAATGAGCTGAGTTCGAAAAAATATAATTAAAATTAACATACCACTTTTCTGGACATTGGGTCTTACGCGGACCAAATTGGTTTTGAGAATTAGCCGTGTTGAAAACTCTAGGACCGCGGTTTGGTTTATTTTTTTGGAACGATTCAATTTGGAAAATTTTTTTTAATGGGGAGTATGTTCATAATCAAATAAAATAATCAATGTGACTGACTCTACAATATAATAGACATAGACATGACTCTTATCAACTCGATCAGTGAAATTTGGTGATATTCAAAGGAAAAAATCTATAATTAAGGTTAAAAATCAAAAAAGCATTTCATTATACTAATATAATATTAAACACATATAACACTCTTTTTAAATAAACATCTACAATCAATGAAAGTTTTTTATCCATCGACATTTATGACCTTGGAATTTACGTATAAAGATTATAGTTTGTAATAACTTATTTAATTATTGCTTTTAATTGTTGTTTTTGGCTTTTATTTATTTATTTATTAATTTATATATCTTTGTAAGTGTGGCGTTATGGTTGACCTTCAAATGGTTGCATCGTATTACCTTAGATTCTTTGGTAATGTACCCAATTGGTGATGTGACATATTGGTTCAGTGGATCAACTTTATCATTTAAAAACTAATTAAGGTTAGTTTAAATTACTTTAAAAAGTTATTAGCATAAAGAAAATAATAACATGGAGAAAAAGATGGGACGAGCTTTTCAACCAAAAAAAAAAAAAGTTGGGACGAAGTTGATAGCTCAATCTCCTTTTGATTTTTTAAAAAACGACAACGGCCGAGTCAATGGAAAAATAAATAAATAAATAAATAAGTAGATGATAATGGTCTAACAACTATATAGGTTCAATGGTAACTACTAACCACTCATTTTCGGTTTGAAAATAGTCTTGAGAAAGAAAATGAGATTAAAACAAATAGTAAGAAGTACATCTATTTTTTGTTAAAAAAAAAATTTTAAAGTACATTGTAAATTAAAAAAATTAAAAGTACATCAAACAATAGTGGTGTTCATTCTCAAAAAAGAAACAAAATAAAAAAAAAATACTAGTTTCTCCAAGAAAAAAAAAACTAGAAGTTTCAAATAATTAAGTATTTCGTCATTGCTGGGAACTGGGGCTTTAAATTTAGGATAAATGATTTTTCACTTTTTTAGAATAACAACAAGTTTTAAATCATGTTTTTACGTATGAACTCGAGTAATAAATCTGCCTCATTCCAATATGGATGGAGTTAATACTCAAAAGCCCATGATGGACACCCGACAGTATAAACGGCGAGAACGGAGTAGCTAGTTGTGACAGTCCAATTTAAGAAACATCATTTTCTAGAAAATTCAATAGATTACTTTTCAAATAAAAAAGATCAATAGATTATGTCTTACATGTTTACTTATTAGATTTGACGAATGGGAGTGGAAAATAATCATCAATTCCTTGTCTAAAAATAGAACCCAATACATTCACTGATCAATACTCTATAGCCCTTAACCTACATATTTATAGCCCTTAACCTACATATTTATGAGAAAGGAAAAGCACCAAAAAAAAAAAAAAAACTACAAATTTAAGGATATATTCACCCCTCTTCCACAATAGACATCTCATCCATCTCATCAACTCTTTTATCATCATCATCATCATCATTATCACCATTATTATTAACAATAAGGGATGTATTTATTAACCATTAAGAATGACATTTAAAATAGTCTTATGTATTTAATTTTTTTTTTTTGGCTGAAAATTTTCAATAACTTACATCATATCACTGATCACAAGGACTGGCATGGAAGTACGTTAGGTTTTTTTTTGGGTAGAAAGAAGTACATTAGTAATTAGCAGAAAGGCATAAACATCCATAGAACGAATTCGAAAAAATTTTTATTCTCATCTTCTAGATGCACCTTTTTAATTTTATTCTCATCTTCTAGATGCACCCTTTTTTTTTGGCTCAAAATATTCTAGATGCCCTTGGTTATACTTAAAAGCGATATGGTTGTTTGAAAAGGTCTTTATAATTAGTTATTTTAAATAGAAACATACATGTTAAAGGAAGAAGAATGACTTATTTGAAACAATTATTTAATTTAGTTTAATTTAAAAAAATTAATTATAATCTTTGTTTATCTTTAAAAAAAGACAAAAAAATATAGTTTTATATAAACTTTGGCGCCAAACAAGCCCGAAATATTGCTTTAAATATCGTGCATGATGTTGAGGTTTGTTCTAATTATCCAAAAGAAAAATCTTTGCATGCATGCTACGTCATTACTTCTTCATTTTTTTTTTTTTAATGGAGGAATCTTGATTCCAGGATAAACAAATTTCATAAGATCCTACAACGCACGCTTAAGTTTTTTGAATCTAAATGATTGTCGTTTAGTAAGAAAAGTATCGTACTTCATTACCATAATTGTTCCTTTATTTATTCTTTTTTTTTTTTTTTGTTTTAGTGCTCCTCTTTTACCATCCAAAGAAAATAAAAAAGAACTCTTTTATTTTTTTTTGGAACTTTTAATAAGAGGTCATCACCGGTGTTTATATGCCGTAAAATATTAAAACCGACTAAAATTAAAAAGGTAAATCACTCATTTAGTTCTTAAATTTTTAAGTTTATACAATTTTTATTTATTTTTTACATAGTTTGAATGATCCTAAACTATTAAAATGTTGTTATTATAGTCATTTTCATTCATTTTTAAACCGAATTTGTCAATAATTATAGTTAACAAATGATGTTTAATAATGGATTTCGTCAAAAAATAAAAATAAAAATGACTATTATAACAACGTTTTTAATAGTTTAAAATCACTTAAGCTATTGATAACTCTATAAAATAGAGTTATTTTACTACTTTTTAATACACAAAAATTGACTTATCCTTGAAAATTTTAGTTATTTTGATTTATTTTATTTTGTGTACTTTAATTTAGATTTTTTTATAAATTTCGTAAAGTTTTTATTTAATTTTGCTTTATTCTATTTTATTTTTTTTCTAATAGTATATTAAATAAATGTTGCTATTTATGTTAGAAAATTATAAAAACCAAGCTTGTCATACATTTTACAGCACTAGATCTTTCCTAATTTCATGCATTGAATTGTAGTTAATGTACTACCGTAGCACTGTAGCATTGGGGTGCCGATTATTGTATCACTATAGTAAGGTGTGCTCCAACTAATGTAGTACTGTAGCAGTATTGACTAATGTAGTATTATAGCAACGCTGACCATTATAGCTACTGTAGCAGTGCTAACCACTATAGCTACTGTACTATAGTAGCATTATAGCATTGGGGCATCGACTATTGTATTATTGTAGTAAGGTGTGTGCCAACTAATGTAGTACTGTAGCAGCATTGACTAATGTAGTACTGTAGCAGTGCTGACCACTATAGTTACTATAGTAAGTTTGAAAAGTTTGTGTAGAGGTTAGGTAGAATAGTATAAAAATTTTGCCTATAAAAAGGCATTTTGGAGGAGGTTTGAGTAGAGAAGAGGTAGACTATTTCTCTTTCATTTATATCTTGCTTTCAGTTTCTTTATAATCTTGTAAGAATTGGGCTAGAGTTCATGGATAAGGCTATAAATGATCTAAGATATGCAATAAGTTTGTTTGGATTTTAATTCTCTAATAGTTTATAAGTTTTATATATTTGAGTAAATAATTTTCTTTCAACTTATTTATTTTTCATATCAATATATATTGTTATCAACTTTTATATAAATCGAGTCAAGCTCTTTTTATGTGATCGTTGCAAGATACAATTTCTAAATAGATATTACTTTATGAGTAGTCTTTTACTACAACATAGTTGGTGACATATTGTCGCTTTTAAATTTCTTATATGATAATTTTTCCCTATTTTTAACGTGAGAATTTTATTTATTCGAATATATTTTAATTCACAAGTTCTTCAAACCTTATTTTCTGATTGATTGTTTGGGATGTGAAACTTCCAATTGAATCAATTAATAAATCAAAATCCAAATAAGTAATAAAGCATATTGGAGATTTTTGATATTTTACCACTTTTAATTATTGAATTTTTTCTATTTTAAATTACATTATCTTTTAATCAAATTGCTTTAAAATCATAAAAATGCTTCTTTTTTTCATTTGATTGCATATTTCTTTTACGCTTTTGTTCTACTAATATCTTTTGTTTGTTTTTATCATCTTCTCGTGGGATTGATAGTTTTAATTATATTATAATTGACTACTTTCTTTTGTCACAATTTGGACGTAATCAACTACGTTAAAAAATAAAAAGATCAAAATTACACAAAATTAAAATTTTAGGTACTAACCTAGTAATTTATCCAAACTATAAAACTTATAAAACTATAAACCCACATAATTGAGCACAATTTTTCTTTTTCTTTTAATTTGTGCATAAAATTTTTCTTTTAGAATTCTTACTTTTTAAGGTTTAAAAATGCACTTAAATGCTCTTTAGTAATCAGACAAAGAAAATAAACCAAGATGGTGTTTAGTTTATTGATTTAATAATAATTTTAATTGATATTCAAAAGTTTTTAAAAGAAAACTATATAGAAAATACTTAAATTATGATTCAAATTCATTTTCCAAACATACTGCAAGCAAGAAATACCAAAAAAGTGCAAGTTAAAAAAATTGTAAATTCATTTAATGGGAAAATAAATAGAAATTGTCTTCAAACATAATTTTTATTACTTAATTTCAAAACTCCTACACTTACATATTATATTCTCTTCCATACCATCTTTAAAATTTCATTTCCAAAAGCCTTGTGGATTAAACAAAACACACAGCAAGTAAATAGAGAAGTCATTAATTAAAAAAAAAAAAAAGGGGGGCATAGAGTATGAAATAAATAAAAGATTTTAAAAAATAATTAGAGTAAATAGTATATTTTTAAAATATTTGCTGCGGGGATTTTAATCCGTCCGATGTGGAACCTTGGAATGTGGCTAACCTTTTTTTTTTCATTTTAGTTAAAAAATAATAAACGGATCCCTTATAAAACTTTTTCTGTTTAAATTTAAGTAAAATAGCTCCACTCACCTCTGCCAAATCTATGAATTTTTTTACCCGATACCATTCAAGCAATCTTAGGAAACCGAATACAATTTTTTTTTTGGTTTTAGATTATCTGCTTAGTTGCTGCTCCATTCCCATTTCCTTATCAAAATCTAAAATAAAAATACATGAACCACTAATGTTCCGTTTGGTGAACGTATTGTATTTATATTACATTTAAATGCAATACAATGAATACAATTTGTATTTAGAGGAAAAGTATTGACATTGCATTTGAATGTAATGTGCGTTTGGGTGAAAAGTATTTGAATTGTATTTTAATAATAAATATGTGATGTGATGAGTAAAAGTAAAGAGAAAAAAAAGATAAAGAAAGAGAATATATGATATAATTAATAAAAGTAATAGAAAAAGTTAAATAATAAATAATGATTGTATTTGATTTAAAATGTGATATGATTGATATTTGAATTAAATACTTTTGTATTTAGGAAAAAATTACATTGCATTTAAATGTAATACAATTTAAAAGTGTGTACCAAACACACCATAAATTTCCTCATATTATGTATAAAATAGTATTTTGAAATTGTGTATCTTTTTGCCTTTTCTTTGTTCAATGTTTGTTTTTCCTTTGCTTTTTTGCCCCTGCTATTATTCAATGCTTGCAAGTCTTAGGAAAAAAAAAAAAAGTTTTAGGCTAATGCTTGTGGTATTTATTTTCTTTTTTTTTTTTCTTTTGGAAACAGAACCTTTTCATTTTTTTTTTTTGTATCCTCAAAAAAATGTCAAGAAAAGTTCATGGAAGGGCAGATTCTGGGTGGGATGGAATTGTTAAGGCTGCTGGTGCAGTTCTGTGAGAAAGGGTTGTGGTGGAGTCATGAAGAGAGAGAGAGAGAGGGGAGAATGGTGGGGGAAATGCAAATCAGAAATTTTAATTAAGGGAGTGTTTGGAAGAGATGTTTGGAGACATTATTTTTGAGTTTGAAAAAAATTGTTTTAAAAAATATGTTTGGAAGAAAAAACTGTTTGTAGTGAAAAAATAAAAAATTTTAAAATTAAAAAAAATCAATATGAATATTGTTTTATTCCTCTTGAAATTTTATGTAATTTAAAAAAAATATCTCATTTGAATTTGTATATATAAAATTATGAATTTTTAAAGTTTGAAATTTATTATAGTATTTTGAAGATATAAATAATGAAAAATAGTGTTATTTTGAAAAAAAGGATAGTCTTATATGCCTTTAAATCATGCCCCAAAACGGGCCTAAAAAGAACAAAATTGAGGGATAAAAGATGATCTGACTATTTTACCAAGTGGAAGATTGGCCGTCTGTTTTAGATGGCATATTGCTGGCGTTGGACACTTGGAGGATGAGAAAACCCCTTTGGTTTTAAAAGGATTACTCTAATAATATATAACTGATTTATCGTAAAAATAATTTATTTATATTAAATTTATTAAATAAACAATGTGTTATATGTTAAATAAATCGTTTATTTATATTTTTATTAAATAGGTGATTTGTTTATTTTTTATAAATATGTTATTTTATTATATATATTTTATTATTTTATTATTTATTTTAATTATTTTTTAAAATTTTTTTTTTATTTTAATTTCTAAAAAAATTTTTGTGTAATTTTAAATGGCTGACATTGAGCAACGTAATATCCTCCAAACCAACAAGAGTATTGTGGGTCCCATTGACTGGTGGTTTCAGGAATGCCATCCAAATATTTCTCGGAAAATATCTTCTCCTCCACTCAGAACTCGCCACGTGGGACTTCTCTAAGATTGTTTTATGCTCCAACACTCCCCACGTCACCAGATCTTTTCAGGCTCTCTTCCTCTCTCTACGTTTACGCTTCCGCCACCGTCGATCCCCAGACCATCATTTCTAGCCGTTGGATTCTCCACAGATTAACTTGTGGACGCCATAATTTACGTGCTCATATTTCCACATTTAAATACCAAAAAAACTATTTTTTTTTTCTTGGTTCTGCAAAAATCAGTGACGACTCGGCATCTCGGATCGGTCGGAGATTTTTGACATTTCAGGTAAGATTCTCTCCTTTGATCATCTTTCCATTTCTGTTTGTTTCCCTAGAAAATTTCCTATACATCCTGGAAAATACAAGGGTTTCGTCCATTCTTCCTGGGATGAACTTGTTGTGATAAGAAATACACACATATATTTGGATAAATTACATCGCACAATAAAGAGAATTATAAACTCAATTAGTAAAGTAAACTTGTGCTAAACTAGTTTCTAAACGCAGTTTTGATGTGTTATTGCAGGATTTGAGAAGTGATTATTATTAAAGCTCTCATTTTTGTAGTGTATTCGTTGTATTTGAGAAAGTAACTTGGCATGGGAGTTGTGACTGTGTCTAGCTCAGCTTCTCGAACTCCTTTGGGATTAAGCACGAAATTAACGAGTAATCGGTCTTCGCTGAAAAGACCCTCAATTTTGGCTTTTAAAGGGGACAAATCCAATAAAACTGTATTGGTTGCACCCCAAGATCAAGTCATTTTGCCCGTAGAAACCCGAAAAGAGATTAAGAGTAGAGTAGGGAAGTCTAACAAGAGTCCGAACAGAGTAAAAGCTGCGGTCACAGATGAAGCTTCTACGAGTACTATGGAAGTGGATTACAACGAAGCCGCCGCCAAACTGGAGAACATATTCAAGCTTAGCCCCACGGATATGGGCTACGTGGATGGATTGACGAGTAGAGGCGGCAGGAGGAAGAGGGGGAAGACTAGTGGTGAAGGCGATGAGAGGGCGAACAAGAGTAGTAGCGATACCGTGGTTAGGAACCGAAAGAAGAAGCCTAAGAGATTGAGTCTTGATAAAAGGGTTGAATTGAAGAGGAACAAGGAAGAGAATGAGGTTGTTGTTTCGGTTAGGAAGAGGAAAGAGAGTAGTGAAAATGAAGAGAATAAGATTGAGAGGCTTGTGAGGGATTATTCGGCCTCAACTGATTTGGTCAGCTTGGACTGGAAGAAGATGAAGATACCGCCGGTTCTTCCTTCTTCCGAGCATACGTGGTTGTTCAAGTTGATGCAGCCTTTGAAGGTGAGCCTTTTTCTGCATATAAGCTTAAGCCTTGAGAAGAATCGTCACAAAGGATGAACTTAATTAGTACTTGCTATTGTGTGTGTGTCCAATAAAGTTGAGTCCTTTTTGGCTGCTAAATTATGCTGTTGAAAATCAGGAACTTTTTCAAGTGAAAGAAGATTTGCAAAAGTCTTTGGGGAGAGAGCCAACAGACAGTGAACTAGCCGAGGCGACTAATATGAGTGTGGTTCAAGTAAAAACACATTTGGAGGTCGGTCGAGCGGCGAGAAACAAGCTCATCAAGGTGAAAATCATGTCCTAAATGTTTCTTTTTCCGCCTCAACGCATGGAAATTTCTATTGAATCTTCTTTGTTTGAAGAATTTGTGGCATAATAGTTCAGGAAGATAAAATTTGACAGGTGATTCTTGTGTCTGTTGCAGCACAATCTCCGACTTGTATTGTTTGTAATGAACAAATACTTTCAAGACTTCATGAATGGCCCGAAATTTCAAGACCTCTGTCAGGCCGGAGTTAAGGGGCTTATCACAGCAATCGATCGCTTTGAGCCAAAGAGGAGATTCCGGCTTTCAACTTATGGTCTTTTCTGGATTAGGCACGCGATCATACGTTCCATGACGGTTTCAAGCTTTACGCGCGTCTCATTTGGCCTTGAATCAGTAAGCTCTTTTGTCTTACTTAAGCTAGGACTGGGATTCTGTTATTTTTATTGAGAAAAGTATAATCCTCTGCTGGAATACCTTACTTGCATCACAAGAAAGCGCGAACATTGCATGTCTTAATCATGAGTGCTCTTTGAAACTCTTTGTTTTCTACTTATGCAGGTTAGAGCAGAAATTCAGAAGGCCAAGATGGAGTTGAGGTTTGAGCTCAAAAGGTTACCAACAGAGGAAGAGATAGTCGAAAAGGTTGGGATTTCTCCCGAGAGGTACCACGAAGTAATGAGAGCTTCGAAACCTATTCTCTCCCTACATTCAAGGCATGCAACTACTCAAGAAGAATTCATCAATGCTATCACCGATTTTGAAGGTGTCGGCGGTGATGACCGACGGAAACCTGCTCTTCTGAGGCTTGCTCTTGATGATGTGGTAACTAACTCTCTTTTCTAGCTACGGATTTCAGTTAAAAGTTTACGCATTGTCGGAAATTAACTTGTTCAATAATGGAAAATCCCCTCTCACAGCTTGATTCCTTAAAGCCAAAGGAGAGCTTGGTGATCAGACAGAGATATGGACTCGATGGGAAAGGCGATAGAACGCTGGGGGAGATTGCTGGAAACTTGAACATTTCCAGAGAAATGGTTAGGAAGCATGAAGTTAAGGCTCTGATGAAGCTCAAGCATCCTGCTCGAGTCGATTATCTTCGCCGGTACATGGTCTGAACCGCCGTCCGAAACTCCACACCATGTGCTTTAGCAAAACTAATGGCCACTCTGTTGCTGTATAGTAATGTACCATAGTCTGTTAACCATAATGCAAACATCACGTCAACAAATTGGAGGTTGAAAAAACAGAAAAAGAAAAAGAGAGGTTAGTGAATATAGAAATCTTATACCATGTACTTTTTGAGATTGTTAGAACTCATTACAACATGGAATGTGGTATATATACATATACTTCTCTTCTGTACCTTAATGGTCTATACTGATATAAATTGGTTTAAAGCCAAAGGAACATTTGGCTGTTTTTCGTCGTTGTGACATGTGGAGTTGAGCCAGATGTAAGAAGGAGTAAGTTTCTCTCTCATTTGGGGGAGTAGAAACTGATAATCTTCGGGTTTTTTATCTGCAAATGATATCTGGTCTGCAAATGCAGGTTCAGTCTGATAATACTTTACACCAGTACAAGCCACTTGTCCAATAATTTGGGGCTCAATTTGTGTTTGGTAAAGGATCAAACAAGTTACTTTTATTTGTATTAACGATTTTGACGTATCCCAGAGTACGCGTCAGTGTTTAGACTGAAATCGGCACAAACATTAAGGAGATATTTGGTAAACGCATTGCATTTTGATAGTATTTGAATGAAATTTATTTTTTGAATGTTGTATTTGGTTGAAAAGTATTTATTTTGTATTTGAATGAAATGTGTGTTTGGATGAAAAGTATTTTAGAGTTGAAAAGTTGATGTGATTGGTAAAAGTAGAGATAAATAGTAAAATTGAAATGTTGATGTGATTGTTTTAAAAATATTTTAAATAGTAATTGTTTTCATAGCATTATTGTAAAATTTATATTTAGTATAAAATTGTATTGTGTTTGAGTAAAATTAAAATAAAATATTTTTTTCAAACATCACCTGACATGTTTGACAATAACTGATATGTTTTATAATTCATTTAAATACCTGCTTTGCAATTAAAAAAAAAAAAAGGATGTATGTATATAAAATGACAGTTAATTATTGTCTTATTCTATATTTATTCATAGGAGTCCGGCCATCCCTTCGTATGGAAGGGGTGAAAAAAATGCCAAGCCGTATTGTCCGGCTAAATCGTACAGCACTGCACCGCCCTGCCTCTTCATTTTTATTTCATATCATCCACTACTGTTTCAAACTGCCTGTCTCGCTATAAAATGCGCAACTACTTTTGTTCTGTATTATATTTTTTTCCTATTAAATGTATGTGAGAATTTTTATAAATATGAATGGTGCTTGATATTTAATATTCATTTTTAACTAAAAAGTTAAGAAGTAAATTAAATTAAATATACTGAAAGCATAACCACAATATTACCTTTTATAAACACTTCTTATATATATATATATATATTTTTAATGTTTTTTCAACTGAGACCAAGTTAGGCCCAAACTGCCTGTAGATCGGGCAGAACGGCGCCGCACAATCTTACTCACAAATTGTCAAACCGTCCGTTTGCCCACAAATATACAGAATGTGAATGTAAATACATGAATACAAGTAGACATCAAGATTGTTCAAGTGTTATCTAACAATTCCTTTTTATTTTCATATCAGCATTCTGATTTCGTGTAAACTAGACGCAACTTTAGCATTGTTTCCAAAATATCTTTATTAGAAACCGTGAGATTCATTTTCAAATTATTTCCATGTGAATACTAAACACCACCTTACTAATTCGTGGCAATTTCCTTTCTCGAACCGTAGTATTCAACAAAACAACACAACATGAACGTAGACCAACATAACACAACACTAATGCCAACGCAACGAGGTTCTTATTTTTGGGTGAAAACGCAGCGCATGGTTAATAGATATAGAAATTATCACTGTTCAGAATCCACACATGAGCACGAGATCATCGTTTGCCGCAGAAGATTGCCTATTATAATTTGCAGTGACGAAATCAGAAGTTTTGATGGGAGGGATTAATAATTATAAGATTTTAATTTTAGAGAAATACGAAGTGAAGATTTTAATTTTTTTGAGGGTACTGTCTGTAAATTTTAATCAAATACTATACAAAACAAAATTAATAATAAAAAAAAGTTTAGGAAATAAGTTTAAGATTTTTATACGGCCTTGATTTTCCAAATAAGTTTAGGAAAGCAAAAATAATAATAAATAATAAATAATAAATAATTAAAAAAAAAAAACCTGTGAAACCTGTAATAAATCCTTCGGCTATTCACAATCTAAGAATGAACGGGAGAGATTGACCGAAGTACAGTCCGTGAAGGGCTATAGACATACCCTAAGATCTCTCTCTCTCTCTCTCTCTCTCTCTCAGTCCATTTAAGGGATGCATGTCCAGCTAATATTCAATGTTGCGTGTGTCGTGATCAGCAGTCAAAACTCTTCTTTGAACTGAATTTTTATCTGCCCTCACTTTAATAAAAGAGGAATAACAGATAGGATAACACCGATATATATATATATTTTTCATAAAGAAAAGATTAAAATGTCTAGTTAATATTTAATGTTGCAAGTGTCGTGATTAGAAGTCAAAACTTCTCTTTGAACTAAATTTTTATCAGCCCTCACTTTGATAAAAGAGGAATAGCAGATGGGATAACACTGATATATATATATATATTTTCATAAAGAAAAGATTAAAATGTCTAGTTAATATTCAATATTGTATATGTCCTGATCAGAAGTCAAAACCCTTCTTTAGACTAAATTTTTATCATCCCTCGTTTTGATAAGAGAGAGAGAGCAGATGGAATAATGACGGTGTACATATTTTTTTTTCATAAAGAAAAGATTAAAAACTATGTATGAATTTATGAGGTTCAAGAAGTCAAAGGTCAAGTACTTCTAGATTTTGTGACCAAACTGTCATTAAAATACCCAATCTGTCATCATTTTTTTTTTCAATTTCGGTAGAATGTCATCAATTTTTTGATTGAATCATAACCTGCATGTCCTAATTTTCCACAGCAACCTGCCCCCCAAGATTCAACACCGATCTCAATTAAAAAAAAAAAAAAAGGCAAATCAAAGAAAAGTAATACAATGCTATATTTGGAAGATTTTGTTCCATTTGTTGGATGCAATTCCTCATCAAGCTTTTGCAATTCAAAGATTTCATTTCCACTAAAATCATAGGTCTATATACACATTTGGGCTATTCGGGGGTTGTTTTCCAGCTTCAAAAATCAATTTTTTTTTCCAAAACTTTACCATTTTTTATTATTTACATCTTTAAAACGTACAGTAAACTTCAAATTTTAAAAATTCATAACTTTATGTATATAAGTCCAAATGAGATAATTTTTTTTAAATTATATAGAATTTTAAGAGGAACAAAATAATATCTATATTGATATTTTTTCTAAAAAAATTTTTAAAATTTTTTATTTTTTCACCTTAAACAGTTTTTTCTCCCAAACACATTTTCCAAAACAACTTTTTTCCAATTCAAAAATAATGTCTCTAACCTCCTCCCCCAAACTCCCCCTCAATCTATGAGTATGTTTGGTTTTAAGGACTAAATCAAACTTCTTAGATTCCCTTTTTTTCTTTTTTTGAAAAGTCAATATAAATTATAACTAATTTTTAAAAATCAACTACTAAATCAAATCTCAAAATACCATTCCAAATATTTGTTCCAAATGCCTCCTAAATAAACACTGGTGTCCCTAGCTGTACCAACTGATTTTTTCTAGAACTCTACTGTAAAACAGAAACTTCAAAACTAAACATAGAAACAAGATTAAAAGCCAGGAGAGACATATCAATATCAGAGAAAGAAAACTAGATTACAGAATTCTCTATGAATATTATGCTTTGCTTTCTTCTTCTCTCGGCAAACATGTCATGGTGCTTCATGATCCAAAACCTCTCGATTTCTTCTGCCGTTCTTCCCGGAATCCTGCCAGCTATTAAATCCCACCTGATCAGACAAATAACAGACGGTAAACAAATTAATAGAATGATAATAATAATAACGATAATATTAACTTCCCCACTGTGACTCGCTAGGGGAATTAAATTTGAGAGTCTTTTCGTTATTTTTTATCATACGATCCGTCTCTTGAGTAATAGTAACAACAACGATAATAGTAACAATAATTATAGCCGACAGAAAGGAAGCAAACACATTCTATTGTTCTATATTCATCATATCATTTTGTGAATTTAGATGGAAGCTAACCGTAATGATTGCAGTAAGCTAATACCAAATATTAGTTTCATAAATTAAAGACTTACTAAGCCTTTATTATCAAGAGCAAAACCATTTAAAATAAAAAAAATAAAGATACGCATGATATATAGTGATTTATCCTTGATGTAAAAGCCATTTCCACGCAGCTATAACATTTTATTACGGCATTTATAGGTAGATATATACGTGCTTGCATAACCTTAAATCAAAAACCAACAATTAGAAGTCCTTAGCTGATCATAGTTTAACACCAATATCATACCTCTATTTGTTGTTTTCTTGAACCAGAAAACAAAAATTAAATGTGCTCCTGGGCTGATCGTAGTTTAAAACTATTGCTCGTTTTGTTTCACTTGATTAACAACAACAACAACAACAATAATAGTAAATTCACCACTGAGGTTAGCTTAACAGATGGGAAGATAGGAAGGGAGTGATTTTGAATCTGAGAGTGTTTTAATTTAATATACAGATATATATATATATAATGATGATAATGAAAGCAAAAAAAAAAAAAAAAAAGGAAGAAAGCAAGAATCTTCATATATAGTATGAAATTAAAGGGAAGCTAATTACCATCATGATTGCAGAAGTTTATACAAGATATTCATGTCATTGATTATTGCCCTAATTCCTTGTTATCGAGATAAACTATATATATCTATATATAAGTAAATTATAGCACATAAGTGTTATTAACCATTTTTAACGAGAGAGCCATAGCTGTCACAGAAATCACTTAGGATGTTCATACGCAGATAAACTTGCTTGACTTGTTTAAAACCACTTCTCATTGTTTAAAACCAGTGCTCGACTTGTTTAACTTAAACTTTAATTTCAGGTCAGCTTAATCATTTAATTAGAAACTCGCCTTTCACCGACGAGTCTAAACATTCTACGGATGATATCTTCCTCTTGTGCAGTCATGCTTACGAATTCCCACTCAACGCTGCTAATCTCTGCATAGCATACAAAACATAAAATAATTTATTTAAAAGAGATAAAAACGAAGAAAATGTAAAGATTAAACTAGCAGAACCCCATTGTTGAACAGCAGAAGATATACTCACTGACCTTGATCAGATTCAGAATCGGCGACTTTGGCGATCCTGCGGCGGCGGTGGCGGCGGTGTCTAGTAATCTCCATACAGAGCGAATGAACCTAGAGTTTAAAAGGAAAATATTTGTAGACTTGCAAGGATTCTATATGTAATATACTAGACAGTGGCCTTTGGGAGCCTAAAGCGAATTTATGGATCTCGACGCTGCAAATAGGTTGGTAACAAACTTGAAAAGGTTTTATTTGCTATTTTTGTTTTACTTGTATGCCTATGAACTTATAGATGACAACTCTCAAATAGATGAGAATAAAATTAATAACATTAAGGGCCCACCTGATGTGAGTAATGGAGATTTAATATTGTCATGTCGGTTAAATTCCATTGTTCTCTTTCTTAAGATTATGATCATAATTGCGTAAACTGACCTTTTCACCCAATATTTTTTAATCCAAAAATGCTTGTGATAAAAAATATTATTAATTAAGTTATGAGTTCAGTGATACAATGCAATACTCAAACTAAGAAATCCCTTCTAGAAAGGGTAAAAGTGCAATTTTGTCTAAATTTTCCTGACCTTCTTTCTTATAATCCAAGGGGAAATAAATTAATATAATGAAAACGTGTATACTTCTCCAATTTTTTTCTGTTATTTCCAAAGATATACAATTTCTCAAGTTATAATTTTCACATTAAACAACAAAAATTAACTCTAAACAATTGACAATAAAGATTGACAGTGATACTAAAATAATGGAGATCGATTTTTAGTATTGTACAGCTTCGAAATATTAACATTTGTATTTTGTTGACTATTCTATTATTCTTTCTTACTAGTCTCATTAATATTAATGTCCACATCCAGGGCACTGAATGAAGTAACAAGCATGAATATATTTGTCTTACCATGATATTCACATATATATCCTGAAGTATTATACGACTGCCATATGTATAAGTGGTCCTTGCAAAAATTTATTTCCCACTGAAAATTTGTCTGCCCTTGCAAGTAATCGTGTAGGTAGATAATTTTCTTCACTCTGATTCACATCTAACACATTTATTTCATTGTCTATGAATTCTCTCTCCATCAACTATGTAATTTGGGTTCTTAATTTGTCAAATATTCAATCTTTTTGTCAATATTAATATGAGAAACAACGTAGCCTTCTCCAAATGTGTGTTTTTTTTTTAAATCTTTTTCATAAAAATAAATCAATTTTATTATTTACATCTCTCCATCTTTTATAAATTAAATTTTAAAAATCTATAACTTTCTTCTTTAAATACGCAATGAGATTATTTTTTTTTAAATTACGAGAGAAACGAACAAATTTCATATTATTACTCTAAATATCCCCTTAATGTCATAATAAACTCTAACCAATTCTAGTCTTTATTCTTTGCCTTAGTTGACAATCTCGTTCATTATACCACTAAACATGATCTGGTAGTTAAATATTATCAGGTCAACATTTCAAAGTTCGTAGTATTAGAACGGATCTATTTGGCATCGCGTCTGTCCATCTTTCAAATTTTGTTATTCTTTCTTCTGTTGTTTTTGCTCCCCTTCTTCTGTTTCTGTCTTTTATTTTTTATTTTTTTCCTTCGTTTTTCAATTTCAACTAGTTTATAAGCCAAAAACTCGACCAAATCTAATAGAAACATCTTTTTCCATTCCTTTTCCCACGAATTTGCTAATTTTTAGGAAATTATTATATGATGTTTCAGCTGATTTTCCCCCTCTTGTTATTAGCCGAAATTTTATTACTTTTGGGGTGTGAACTCTACGTACAACTATTGAATTCAAAGTAGCTTAGAGAAAAATAGTATGTAGTTTTTACTAAAAATATATAACAATGACAACAATTTTGGTCATGAAGTCTTACACATATAGGCAGAAATTTTTCATATATATATATATATTAATAAAGATTCTTTTAATCTGCCCATGATCATATGGAAAGAAAAAGAGAGAGAAAATTAGGGCCATGTTATAATTTTTAACTATCTTTAACTTTGTGCTATAATGGATCATATTTCTATTATGTTGATCAAGTTCATTTGTGAATGAGAAATATTAAGGACTCATATGGGGTGGATTCAAATCCACCCCCCACAAGTTACTACAGTATTTTTGTTTTCTTGATTTTTATTATTAATTTTTACCATTCTAATCCTCTCCAATATCTCAAATAAATATTTCAGTCATCTCCTCATACTGGTCTTAAATTTTAAAATCCGTGTCAAAAATAAAAAATAAGATATTTTTGTGGTATTCTTGACAATTTCTCAAAAAATGATCAATTGGCATTTGCCTACATGGCATAACATTTTTTTCATTAGAAAGAAAAAAGTCTAATTTTTTGTTTCTAAATTAATAAAAACTGACTTCAGCCAAAAAAAAGTTGAATAATAAAGAAAAGAAAATTCTTAATCAACGACTGCCAAAGCTGTGCAAAGCGGTGACGAAGAGTACAGTGTCTTCAATTTTTTTCTTTTTTTCATTTTTGTCCATTTAATTTTGTAAAAATTCACACATATATATAGCTCCCAAGCCCTCCTCAAATTTATTTTCCTTTTAAAAAATCACTTCAGACTAAGTGTTAACTTATACAGTCTTTAAGCACTTAGAGCGTGATCAATGTATTATTTTTACACATTTTGTGCTAAATATGGCACAATTACAACATTAATATTTACACTGGTGATGTTCTTATGGGGACAACTTTTCATCAATAATAAATGAATTGGATTGTTCTGTCAAAGAAAAATCTATGATTTGTTTTTTTTTTTTATCTCGTTTTTTTTTTTTCACTAGTGTACAAATTTCGTATGTATTGATCCCTTATAGGTAGAAAGTAAAATTATGCATCGTAACGTTTTTAGATAAGATAGAGGGATATAGTATCTTAATTATAAAGTAATAATAGTTAACTATAATTGTGATATGTTTACACTATAACCTTCTGTCCTTTTTATATATCTTCACTTGTTTTTTAATAGATCTTTTTGTTAAGAATTTTTTTAAAATAATTATCTGAAGTTTTGGAAAATTAAGAAAATAACCATTTAAAAAAAATCCGTGATTGATTAATATTATGGTTTTTTTTTTAATTATCAGATTATGGTCAATATGGTCAGTCAAATGGCCACCCATTATTTTCCTAAATAAAAAGTTTGACCACTTTTTTAAAATAAGTTTCCAAAGCTCCATATTTACCTAATGTTCTTTATCTTTTTGAAACGGGGATTGTATTTAAAAACAAAAAAATAGTACAAAAATCAACACAAATGATCTCGTAAATATATGAGATTAAACTTTTAACTAATATTGATTCTATCAGTAAAATCTAATAAAACTTAGTAGAAAGACATACACTGAGCCCTAATTTTAAGAAAATTCCCTGGTACACCAATTATTGAGTATACAAAAGCATTTTTTGATAAATTTTTTACAATCGATTGAATTTGATCATTCGAGAGACAGAAACATGTAGCATTGACGTTACCAAAACCTTCGCATAAATAACAAACTAGCGGAACCCCGAAAATTGTTAAGATGCAAATCTGATGAAAAGAAAACAACCTCAAAAAATAGGAAAACTACCTCCATTGTTTGAAATTACAACAAACAAATACTTAGGGCTAACAATTTGGGTCACAACACGACAACATGACACGAAACCCGCACGAAATTAGAGAGTTTGGGTTTTCTTTAAATGGATTTGGGTCAAAATGGGTCGAATCCGTCAAACACGATTAAATAAAGGGTGGAACCCGCACGAACCCACCAATCTGCAATTGACACAAAATAACCCGTTTAATAAATGGGTCATATATGGGTTAACACGAACACGACTCATGAATTACCCATTTATAATTTTTAATATATATTATATAAATTTTTAAAGTTTAAAAATTTAAAATTTAAAATTTAAATATAAAATATATATTTTAGTTTTTATATGTATATTTTTAGTTTTGTATTTATCTTTTGTGATCTAAATTTAAGTGTAGCTTGATTGTGAACTTAATTTGATTATTATTTAGATGTTTAATAAGTTTTTTTAATGTTAAAATTGATAATAGGTTAGTTAAATTGGTCAATAATAGGTTAATTAAATAGATCAATAACAAGTTAGTTAAGTGGGTCAATAACAGATTGAATGACCCGTTTATGACCCTTTTAGTAAGTGAGTTTAGCAGACACGACACGACACAACACGACACGTTTATGACCCGTTAAGGGTTTAGCAGACACGACACGATACGACACGATATGTTTATGACCCATTTAATAAATGGGTCATAAACGTGTCGTGTTGTGTCAACCCGTTTATTAACGGGTCGTGTTCGGGTTGTGATTTTTGATACGATTATTAAACGGGTCGTGTTTGTGTCGAGTGTATTCGTGTCAACAAACGGGTCAGACACGACACGAACACGACCCGCTGACATGATTTGCCACCCCTACAAAAACTAGACAAACTGTCAAAAGATACATATGATGGCAATAAATACAAATACACACCAATAAGGTGTTAGTGGAGAAACCACTGTCCTTATTATAAACACAACAATTATCACAAACAACCAAATAAAGCCTGGAAAAAGCACCAACCCACAACCCATTGAGATGAAGCCCCTTAGTGCTAAAAAACAAGATCTATAGTTGGCAGATCACAGGTGACTTGAAGGATGAGTCGAACAACGGCAGGGAATCTATGAACAGTGGCTGGGATCTCCCCTAAACCATGCAAACCCTCAAACCTAAGCTGCAAATGACCTAGCCAGTGACCCTTACACTATGCAAACCAATAGACCCGAGATCGGCAGACAACTCTGGTTGGTGGCTTCCTCATGTGAACCTGCAACTGGTATCTACAAACCTTTGACTCCCCTTATTTATTGTTTGTTCTATTTTCTAAAACAATATATATATATTTTTTCCTCTAAGTTTGAGGTGGCAAAATAGAATAAAAAAGGAAAGGAATTAATCTTTTGTAAAATAGTAAAGACTGAGTGAGATAGAAGTTAGATTTATTTAAAAAAAAAAAGTAATGTATAATATTTGTTAGTTTTTCTATTTCGACCGTCAAGACAATTATTAATAACCTCCACACAAAAATTCTTGACTTCCTCATTAACAAATTCCTTGCGGCACCAAGGAGGGAATGATAGAACCATTTTACCATTTCAAAAACAAACGGAAAGCTCTATGCTGCAATATGCCAAAAAAAGTTCCACGCATTATTTAGACGCAAAAATTCCAAACATAAAGAGCACGTTTAAGATGGGCAAATCGAACCCAAAGAAAATGACGCCACTATCCCAAGCAAAAAATAATGGTATACTGAAGGGGAAAATGCGAGAATTGAATCATATTCTCAGAACTTCGCGAAGCTAATTTGCATGGATCCCAAAAAAAAAAAAAAGGTGAAAGAAATCATTAATGAAGAGTAGTTTGTGGAATGATGGATGTATATCGTACTAGTTTACGTGAAATAAGTTGATCCACATCCTTCGAATATTATTTGGTTGTGTTGGTAATTAAGCTCTAAAATATCTTCTACATACGATAGAAATAAGGACAATATGGCACTACTAATTCATTTTTTTAATGGACTAGAAAAATTTGACGGCACTACTAGAGTGGGGTTTTTTTTTTTTTTTTTTTTTTATTGCTTTTCCGTCTCACACCACACCCACACACCCACCCCCCCCACCCCCTTATGGTAATCCATTTCCAAAAGTTGAAACATATGCAAGAGAGTCATGCTTTAGCAAGGAATATTGTAAAGCAGAGGGAACATTCCAAGGAAGGATAGAACCTGAAATTTATGCCTCCATTTAAATTGCCCCTGTAGAATATTTTTCCCATAAAAAACCCAGAAACTCTCGCATAATTGAGATATTGCTTTTAGTTCCAATGTCGAGAGTACAGATAAAAATTCCTTTATGTCTGCACATGGTATTTGCAAATTCGTACAACAATTGGTACACAAGTTGTTGATAAGATTAATTGGTTCTAGCATTTTCGTTACCGTATAGACTCTATAACTCTAATTCATTAATTAGTTCTCTTATTCATGAAAACACCCCCAAATTTTAAAGCGGCGAGGTGCTTTGCAAATTCTCCCCCTTCTATCCGTTGAGGTACTAATTAATTAGTTTTACTTCCTATGACAATAGATCAAATGAATTGAACATATATATATATGTGTGTGTGTGTAATATAATATAAAACATTTCCATGATATTCAGTGAGGGAGAGAGGCAGGGGAGGGGACCATGGCGCCTAACTTTTTTTTTTTAATTAATGAAGTGAGTTTTTTTTTTTTTATAATTTCAATATAATGGATATATGTGTAAATTAGTCTTGCCTTACTTAAATTAATAATTCTTTATATATTTTATTAAACAAGTAATTTAGATTTTAAGAAATAAAACAGTTTTATTAAAAGAAAAACCTCATAAATGTCTAAAAAATGCACACCTCTGAAACCTCTAGAATTCTGCTCCATCTATAATAGCTTTATGATGATGTTTTGTACTCTTTTAATAAAAATGTCAAAGGTCAACTTAATGTATCTTTTTAAAAATACCTTGAACTAACCAAAAAGACATTATGGTATTGTTTAGTAATCCATCAAAATACCATTTGGTATTTTATTAGATTTTGAATTTTTTTTATATTAGATTAGTTCAAATATATATTTTTTAAAATTAATTATTTCAAAAATATTATTTGTCATATTATTTTCTCATTTTGTAAACAAACATTTTCAAATATTATATTTTTAAAAAATTAACACAAAAATGAAAAAAATCAAAATACTAATTATATTACATCACAAAATTTACAAAAAATAAGAAAAAAAAAAAAGAATAGATATGTGCCACCCTTCCATGGCAGCCAGAGAGGGATTTGCTAGTGGATATCGCGATGATCGATAGCTACGGACATGGTAGAGAGAGAAATATGAAGGAGAGAGAAATAATGAGGGAGAGAGAGAGAGAGGGGAAGAGAGAGGAGACAAACCATGGGTTGTGGCGGTGTGTACAAGAGATTGCAATAATGGGTGACATTCACAAATTACAGTGTGTTGACATCGATCGTGCACGAAGATATTAGTATAATTTTGATTAAAAAAATTTTTTGGCTTAGATTAATAAATCTTGGTTCCAATAGTGTTGTGGATTTTTGTAAGTGCAGGAGTTGAACAAGTAATAAAATAATGAGAAAAATATCATTTACATGAAAATAGTATTATTAAGTACTAAAATTAGTTAATTTTAATTTTATTTAAGCGATTAAAAAAATATTATAAGTGAAAAATTAAACAAATAAAATTACAAAAATAAATAAACATAAATTAATAAATCATAATCAAGCAAACAGTTGATAGAAATTATGGTTTTACCGTAATTAATCATATTTAATTTTGTTTAAATATATTATTATGATTTTTGTGTTCATACTTATTGATGGTCAACTACCATTTTTACTTTATGTACTCTTTTTTAAATTATATATAAATTCTACATTTTTATAAATAAATTTACTAAAAAGATTAGTAAATTAAAATTCACGATAAACAGTATTGTACATATAAATAATACTGTAATTGTGAATACTATTGTATATATAAATAGTAATATATATGTGTGAACAGTAGAAAATACGAATCCGAATTCAATTATAAAAGTGTTTGTTGAGAAATCTATAATAATTAAAAATATGACTACATAAAAACAAATAAATATATCTATTCTATTCTAGATTTTATGATATTTACTCTAGAGTTATGCCACAAAAACCTCTTCTTATTTTCATTTTGTTTTTCAAATCATTTAAAAGTTGACCAAAAATTTAAAAGCATTAAGTTTGGGAAAAATTATGCTAACAAATACGAAAATTTTAATAATATACTTAATTTAATTAAATCATCATAATCAAATTATGTCATAGTCATCAACAAATATTTATTTAATTCATAAAGAAAAATAAAATAAGATAATAAAACAAACTAAATATAATGACAAATAAAAAATAAAAAAAGGAGTCTACAATAAATATTTGATATTTGCGTTGGTATAACATCCATTAACTTCTCCTTTTAAAATAAAACTAAAAAAAAGATTTTTTGTCTTTTTTAGCTTCATAGGAAACTTAATTATTTATACTCTTTAACTTTATTATCTATCGTTATCTCTTCTCTATTTTGTGTTATGTGTTCAAGCCTCCCTCAAATTACCCTTTTATAGGCATAGTTTTACACTATTCCTCTTAACTTCAACATAAAATTTTTAAACTTACTATAATAGTTAGTGTACATTCAAACTTACTACAGTAGTCGGTGTACTGCAGCTACAGTATGGTGCATGTGATTAGGGAGGACCTAGTATATTCAGGTACATTATAAACTTGATTTTAATTTATTAAAACTAAGAGAATATCACATGTTATATTCTTATTTGTTTCTTTCTAGTCTCTAGAATGTGTCGTGTCATTATTAGACCAAAAAAATAAGCTCATGTACTTTTAGGTGCACCGTCTCCTTATAAATCTAATCTTAAAAATTGTTATAACTTTTTCACACGAGCTCTAATTGAAATGATTCTTTTCTTAAAATACTCATATTGATGAAATAATCAAATAAGATCAGTCAAGTTCATAATTTTTTAACATAAATAATGACGTTCAGTGGGACACACTTTTAACACATAAAATTTTCACCTCAATTTGACACTACAAAAAAATAAAATATTTAAATTAGATATTTCTAAAATAAAATGTTATAAGTAAACTTATTAGAAATATTTAATTTTATACTTATTTAATATACTCTTATTAAAAGAAAAAGATAAATTAAAATAAAGTAAAATTAAATAAAAATTTTATCAAATTTATAAAATTCTAAATTAAAATAAACAAAACAAAATAAATTAAAAACAAATAAAAATTTTAAGAATAAGACAATTTTAATGCATAAAAAATAATAAAATAACTTTTATTATAGTGTGGTGATCTAGACGTTAATATAATATTGATTTAAAAATATTTTTGGCTTCCACTGATAAATCCTAGTTCTGATAGTGTTAATCATAGATGACATGACAATGGCACTTCAAGTAGCTGACAAGATTCTTGACACATTCATCAGTTCAAAGGCTGTCTTTTAACAATTTCATTTATGTTAAAAAAAAGAAAAAAAGGTCATAAATTTCCATGTTTTTACTGTTTTCTGTCGTTTTCAGTTTTTGTTATGTTCAGTATCATGTTTAGCGTCGTTTTCCTTTTTTAGTTGTTTTTGTTTTAGTATATATATCAAGTTTAATCTTCTTGTTTCGTTTTTTTATAATCTTGTCCTTTTAAATGTCGTTTTAACAGTTGTTGTCGTTTTTAAGCTGTGGTCTTCATTCATTATCACAGTTGATATCGTTTTTTCATTATTTGTCCTATAACCTCCAAACCTTAAAACAAAAAATATATATATATATATATTATGATATCATGCATACAAAGATGGCGAAAGAATTTAATTACATGAAGCTTTATTTTTTTTCTGGTTAATTTTCTCTTTGGTCGCGTAGTACTTATCCTTTTAATGAGAAACTTCCATTACAGCTTCAGCATTGGAGTCAGACAAGAGAGAGAGGTGCAGACAGACTGTGGGACAGCGAGGGGGAGGGGTTTAACTTTCCTGGTTTTTTTTTTCAATGTCGTTTATATATATATATGTGTATTTTTGTTTCGCATCGTCATTTATCACGTGGTTGCTGTTTAAAAGCTAATGTCGTTTTCTATGCAGTTGTCGTCTATCGGGTCTTTGTCGTTTCTCACGTTGACATTTTTTATATTAAATTAACTTCTTCTTCACTAATCCTTTTTTTTTTTTTAACAATTTGTTTTTCTTACTATATCCCCTGTTATTTTGTAATTCTGATATTTACTTCTGGCTTTTTGAAACTTTTTATTACATTTAAATCTTTTAAGTATGCTCATCTTTTAAATTTAAAAATGCCAACTGACTAAAAATCAGCTCAGTACTATTTAAGATTATGACTTTCTAAATTATAAATTAGAAAGATAATAAATGGTCAAGATTTTGTAAAATTAGGAGGATTAATGAGCAATAAAAAAAATAATCAAACAGTCATGATTACTTAGTGATTGGTTAATAATAACATGTATTTTTTATTCATCGACTATAATTAATTATTATTAATCACAATCAATCAATCATTAATTAACAATTATTTTCTTAAATAAAAAATTTAACCATTTGTTTAAATAAGTACTTAAAAACTACTTAGAAAAGTGAATCAAACTAAATTACAGACTTGGTCCATTTGGTATAAAGAATATAAAAAATACAAATATATGATAACAATGTAAAAAGATAGACCAATTTTAATTTAATTAATATTCACTAAAAAAAACTCAGGTTTCCACTGCTTACGTGGACATTCACACTATAATACTTGGTTACCAACTTATCATTTCTCAATTTTATGTCGTTTATTGCGTACATAGTTGTTTGTTATGTTTTTGCTGTCTATCAGGTTTTTTACATTTTCTAAGTTGACATATTTTGTTTTGCAATTCATTCTTGTTTTTTATTTCATTTCATTATCTCTTTTCTCTGTTTGATGTTGTTTTACATTTCATTGTCGTTTTTTAAAATTGTTTATATATTGCTTCTATATTTTTTTAGTACTACAGTGGACTATATGGGCAATCGCTTTATTATTTGAAAGAAAATTGTTCAAAATCTAAGACCCTGATCCTATTCCGACCGGCTGAGACAGTCCCAACAAATTCATATCCTTTATGAGATTATTGTCGTTTTTATGTTTATTTCATTTTGTTTTTGATCGTCTCGTTTATTATTTCCTTGTCGTTCAGGTTATAATTGGGTTCTAAAAGCTTCTCATGACCCCAAGTGTAAAATCATCTGGTGGTCGTTAAGCCACCGCATATGCGTTATTAATCATTCACATGAGCTTTTGAAGCTGTTAGGATTGCTCTTTTGTATTTTCTCAATGCTAAACACATTTTCAAAAGCAGACACGTACAAGAGATAAGTAATATCACTTAGCAGGGAATCTTTTAAAGTAGAGGAGATCATTCCAAGGAAGCACATCACTTGAACTTTAATTAGAAGCTAATAATGCCCCATTTAGATGGCACCATAGCTTTTTTTTTTTTTTTTTAATTTTTCAATCAAACAACCTTTCAAAATTGGAAAGTTGGGATATGTTTGGCCTCGTGTCTGCATACTATTTAACTCTTTTTTGGCTGGACTAATACATACAAAAATTGGTGTAAAACATTTGTGGATAAGGTTCAGTTATGACATTATTATTTTTAAATATACTTTCAGTTCCACTGACATTACCATGCTCTATTAAAAGGCCAACATATGTTACAGCAGTACTTGTAAGGCCAGTTTATTTATTCATTAATTTATTTTAATTTGGCGAAATCCGTTGTTAAATGTTTCTTTCCTAGATTCTATACGTGTGTGCCATCACGCATTAGACAACGGGCAATAAAAACCATCGATCATCAAATATCAGGCACATATAATGACTCTCGATTTGTTAGCAACAAAAACAATATTGAAAAGACCCTTGTTAATCAACCAACCCTTTATTAGCAAAAGAAGCATTCCTAAGATTGTGATTTTCCACTTTATCTGCACCTACCAAATTGTGAACTCTTTTCGGCATGTCCTATCCCATGCCAACCTAATTTATGACATATTAAGCTACAAGCACTAAGGCAGCAAAACACTATTCAAACACATTAACCCTTTTTTTTATCATGATTTCCTACTTTATTCTATTTTCTTAAGCAGAAAATTAAAGAATGAGGGAGAGAGAATAAATAAACGAAAAAAAAAAAAAAAAGGATTGATATGTACCTTTCCCACCAGCCATCTTTTTGTACACGATTTTCCTTCTTGCAAGTTTCTAGCAAAATCTCTACAATTATTCCTTTTATTGCAATGTTATATATTTGAAAATAATGGATCCATATCGTTATGTGACACGATATAGAAACGAGTATTTCCTTGATCTTTCTTTCTTTTTTTTGGTTAGGGAAAAAAAAAGAATTTATTGACTAGTTCTTTTCAACTGAAATTGACTTATCTAGGAAACATCTAGCTATATGTAGTGCAGGATGATTGTAGTAATAATTCTATACCAAAATTTCATCAAAGAAAAAAAAAATCCATATGAAAAGGAAAAATGACGTGGCCAGCTTTAGAGTGCCATACTACCATTTTTTTGATAAATTATTTAGACAGCTGGTAGCAGTTGAACTCTATTTGTGAAGTTATGTGAAATTACCACTGCTATATCGCAACCACTGCATAACAAACTACAAACTAAGGTAAGAAGGTAAGCGTGCAATTAAGTCAAATCCGCCGGTTTCCCTCTCTTGATTTAAGGAGGCCTAAATTTACCTTTACAAAAAAATAAAAATAAAAATATATAAGAGTACTTATTCTTCGAAAATATTTTGTTGAAGATTCGCACGGAAGCAGCATATATAGTATTAAAATCAATATCAAAATATAAGTGGTAAAATTAAGTGGAATTAGAAATTACATGTGATACGAATAAGTTAAGCATATCTTTGAGAAGAGAGAGAGAGAGAGAGAGAGAGAGAGAGAGATAAAGCATACCTAATATTGATCCTCTAGAATAGTATTGTTTTTGCAAACAATATGTAAAACACATCTCAGAAAAAAGAAATGAGGCAACAACTAAGATATATAAAAGAGTTTTGTCATTTTTCGATGAAAGGATGGGGACAATTCACTCTAGATTTGTACGAAAAGTGGCCATAGTACTCTTCATCAACCAAATTTTGTTTCAGCTAATTATCTCCCGGTTCTGAATCAAATGCGGGGCATCAAAATATATAAGTACTTTTATATTAAAGCACAAGTTCAATGCTTAAGTGACAAGGATATTCTCTCCTACACTTCACCGCCCAAAACCAAATCAATATGTATTTTAGGAATATATTCTAAATGCCCACGTGTATATATTATTTAAGGACTGACAATTTAGGTCACGACACGATAACACGACATGAATCCTGCATGAAGTTAGAGGGTTTGCGTTTTTTTTAAATGGGTTTAGGTTAAAAAGGATCGAACCCGCCAAATACGATTAAATAAAGGGTTGAACTCGCACGAACCCACTAACCCGCAATTAACACAAAATAACCCGTTTAATAAATGGGTCATATATGGATTAATACGAACACGACCCATGAATTACCTATTTATAATTTTTAATATATATTATATAAATTTTTAAGGTTTAAAATTTTAAAATTCAAAATTTAAATATAAAATATATATTTTAGTTTTATATGTATATTTTTAGTTTTGTATTTATCTTTTATGATATGAATTTAGGTGTAACTTGATTGTGAATTTAATTTAATTGTTATAACTTGATTGTTATTTAGGTGTTTAATAAGTTTTTTTAATGTTAAAATTGATGATAGGTTAGTTAAATTAGTCAATAATAGGTTAATTAAATAGGTAAATAATAAGTTAGTTAAATAGGTCAACAACAGATTGAATGATTCGTTTATGACTCTTTTAGTAAGTGGGTTTAACAGACATGATATGACACGTTTATGACTCATTTAATAAACGGGTCATAAACGTGTCGTGTCGTGTCACCTGTTTATTAACGGATCGTGTTCGGGTTGTGATTTTTGACACGATTATTAAACGGATCGTGTTCGTGTCGAGTGTATTCGTGTCAACAAACATGTCAGATACGACACGAACATAACCTACTAATACGATTTGCCACCCCTATATTATTTTCCTGAAATATAATTGACCAAATTTTTATAAAAATGACCATTGGAGACTTACTAAACATTTATAGCTTGTTTGAAATAGTTAAAAAAAAAAGGCCCAATTCTTAATATAAGTTCAAATTTAACTTTTATCATCTAAATATTTTTAAATTAAGATGAAATTATCTAGTTTAAACTTGAACATCAAATATAAAATTTATTTTATTATTTAACTTATTCTAAATTTAACTAAAATTTTTAAGCTCGAAACCTTATACCACACAAGTCGAGAATCTTTTTTAATTAAGTTTATGTATGTATACATGTACACGAACACATATATTCATTTGCAATATGTGTGCATACGCACGTGGCCACAATTTTATGTCAACGTGTACGTTAGACTATAGTAATTGCTTGCTGCACCAGAAACATTAATATTTAAAAAATAAATAAATAAATGGCCATGAAAATATTCCACTGAACAGTAGAGCATTCAAGACCAAAAGCACGACACAACAAAGTATTAGAAACCCATTATTGGGTTGAGGATCACGTGGAATCATATTTTAGAATTTGGATGTCGTTGAGGCACAATAAAGAGAGAAAAACATAAATATGCATACACATATATAACTATGTATAAATGAATGGAGGACAGTCTAAAAGTTCGCTAATATCACCATCATTAGGAAATTGTTTCCTTATATTAATCTTCAAAACATTAGTATATGGGGGAAAAAAAGGAAGGAAAAAGGCCTATTTTTTATGATATATTTTTACCGCCTATTAGGATTCTGCTTAATTAATACAATTATGCCATCTGATTGGACTAATTTCCACCAACACCGTGACCTGTACAACCCACTTCAAAAGGTGGGGAAGTATTGTTGGAATAAATCTTATTTAATTCTTCTTCCGAAAGACAACCACTAGATTATTGGAGATATTCTTCTTGCATGTCGATCATGTGTTGTGTTGCGAATGTCTATGATCGATAACTTTCGATGTTGATTGGTAAAAGGTCATCTACATTGAGATTAATTGATTATTATGTTACTCGGCATCATTATCAAGCTAGTAAACTTACCATATTTTTCGTTTCTTCTTTCATGTAGATTGTCAAATTTGTTTAAAAATTCGTACTCTATTTTATATTTTCGTTTCTTTTTAACAAACTCTTGATGCATTCTATAGTCATATTGTGAGTTTGAAAAGATGTCAAATTATATTAGTAGTTATTATTACTAAATTATTTTGTTATCTTTACCATTAAAGTAGAATGTAGTCTTTTAAGAATAATAGCCCTTTACTTATTTCTTATATGTCCATATCGACTTTTTATTTTTTGATGTATTTTCATTAAGTATTTAATAAATCCCTAACTTTCTTTTGCTTCCCAATTTGGTTCTTGAATTCGCAAAATTATATTACGTTAAGATAGCGACTTCTACATACCATTTTATAAATTAATTTAAAAATAATACGAGCTTAATTTCTTGTGAAAACTAAGCATTCCCTTTCTCCAACTACGTACAGGTTGTGGCTGCTTTGTGCCCATAGTTCCAAAATTTATAAGTTCAATATTGGAAGCCACATCATTCTTGACAAGAACACCACTTATATTGATATCTAATATACAATTGAAGATCAAAATTATTGGCGAAACATAATGTTTTGGAGTCCAAAAGGCAGAAGGCACTTTAGCATTATTTCTTGCGTATATAAACTAATCAGTGTGCCAAATACTATATACTTAAGGGAATTGTATCAAGCGGTTAAATCCGATGACATATGCCCATGATCACCAGAAGACATATTAAATCTTTTCTTTATGTATTTGTTAAGAACTAATTAACAAGATCTTAGCTAATTCTAATAAACAAATTAACTATATCTTAGCAAACTATGGTCCATACACATTAGCAAGCGTCCATCAGACAGTAACTTAACTCCATCCACAAGTTTATGGCCGCCCCATTTGAGTTTTGCTTTTGTTTTTAATCGGTAAAATAGGATAAATAAATATTGAAAATCACATTTTATAAAGAGTTTGTTAATACATTATAATGAATCGTAATTTTTTTTAATAGACAATAAGATTGTTAAAATGAGGTTTATAATATTTTACAAAACTCTTATGCAAGTTTTATAGTCTATTTAAGTTTTTTTTTTAAGTCATATTTTATAGCTTTTACCAGAAGTTTTCTAATGAGCTAATCACTTCTAATAAATCATCCAAATAATTTTAGAAATAATTTTTGAATTTAGAAAGCTAAAAAGTCCAAATACTTTTAGAAACCAGTTTTAAAGATCATTCTTCCAAACAAGTCCTATGAAGACGTATACAGAGAACTTCTTCTACTTCTTTGAATTTCCTCTTTCCACCCTCCACCCCTCCAGTATAAATATATTATATCTTTCCCTTCAGGTCATAAACAACCTGAGCAAATTTCTTAGCTTATTTTAAGCTAATATTACTCTATTGCCATTCTTCTTGTTATTGGGACCATTGTTTGTCCTAGGAGCACCATATTATTTCTTCAGGAAGAAAAATCATGGCAGATAAACTGCATCTGGCGATTGGCGTTATGGGTATATATATATGTTATCCGCTTAATATCGATTAGTATTTCTTAATTAGCTCTTTTTTGCTTATTAATGTAAGATTAAGCTTAGTCTAACATCCATGATTTTTGTGTTACAGGCAATGCTGCTTCTATGATGCTTTACGCCGCTCCAATGTAATGTCAAGGGTTATATAGTATATATTTTAATACGTATTTAAAAATATATATATAAATACATATAAGTGTTTAACCATCTTGTATAGTGCTAAAACAACTTGCTGTTGTTTCCAGATTAACTTTTTCAAGGGTCGTAAGGAAAAGAAGCGTAGAGGAGTTTTCATGTGTTCCTTATACCATTGCCTTGTTAAACTGTCTCCTTTATGCTTGGTACGGATTTCCTATTGTGAGCTACAAATGGGAAAATATTCCAGTAGCTACCATTAACAGCCTTGGAACTCTTCTCGAGATCTCCTTTATTCTCATATATTTGTGGTTTGCAACTGCTAAGAGAAAGGCAAGTTAATCCTAATCTCTTATTATATGCAAAATATATATATGTGTGTGTGTGTGTGTGTGTGTGTGTGTGTGTGAGTGTGTGTGAATTTGTATTGTAACTATTCTGGAGCATTCCATTGCAGTTGAAGGTAGCCGTGATGACGATGTCGGTTATCGCAATTTCCTGCGTCACTGTGCTTGTCTCGGCGTCTGTTTTCCATGATCATCACCATAGAAAGGTTTTTGTGGGAAGTGTAGGATTTGGGGCCTCCGTGGCTATGTATGCTGCTCCATTGGTGGTTGTGGTAATTATTCTTTCTTTAAATATTCTTTCCAAATTAACTTTAAGCATATTGTATAAACATACACAAATTATTAGACTTGTCAATCATGTCATGCTTACCCAACTTACAATCGGCCCATATATGACTGTGTTGTGTTGAGTTAATCCGTCGAAATTTTATATCATATTTGTGCCAATCTAAAAATAAAATCTTTAGACCCAACATGACTCTTTAACCTAAACACATCTCATGCTTGTGTTTTTATCGTGCTTAGCCTAATAGTATTTTGGATTAGACCAATGAACCACTGCAACATTTTGAAAAATTTTTTTAATAAAAAATGTAACACTTTTTAAATAAAAAATACCTTAACAAAGAAATGTTTTTATAATTTATTATTAAAAAACGATGTTATTGAAAGTCATAAATTTGAACGTATCAATTTTTATTTTCCGAATGAAAGACAAAGACTAAACAAACTCCACATTTAATGTAGTGTTATGGAGAATTAAATTACAAATGCTTAAAAAAAAAAAAAGAAGTACTTATCGTGCTAGCCCCCATCATGCTTAGGCCATTCCATGCTTGACTTGTGCCCATACCATGCTTTAAACTATAAGCCCAGCACAAACCACACCTTGTGCGTGTTTAGTCCGATTTAATATAATCATGCCATGCTTAGTCCTATTTAGTATAATCTTGTATCATGCCGTGCTTTAATTAGAATTTTTGATGCCGTATCATCGTGTTTGTTGGGCGGTGCAACCCAATTGACATCTGTACATATCACAAACGTGTGTATGTATACATACATACATATATATATATATAGATATATATATTTAAGAAATTCAAGTAATTTTCTTTTTTTTTTTGCTACATGCAGAAACAAGTCATAGCTACAAAGAGCGTGGAGTTCATGCCCTTCTACTTGTCCTTTTTCTCTTTCGTCAATAGTGTACTTTGGGTGGCTTATGGATTACTAGGCCACGATCTCGTTCTTGCAGTTAGTATCACAATAAGAACTTAATTATCAACCTTTCCAATGTCATAATTTGCATTTTAATTATGGATTCAAAACCGCTATCCAATGTCTCAAATGATATCAAATCAATCACAATATATCACATAATATTTTTTTATACTTTAATGTTTGGTTCATATATAAAATATATAATGTGATTAGTTAGATATCTTTTGAGACAAAAAGAAAATAAGATAGGAGATCTGAGTCTATCAAGTGTTGTTATTAACTCAAATCTTTTTACCGCTCATTGGCAGTCCCCTAATCTGGTTGGTTTGCCGTTATGCATTCTTCAACTAGTGCTCTACTGCAAGTACAGGAACAATGGCGTTACGGAAGAGCCAGCAAAATGGGATATTGAGAAGAACAATCATAATGATGATGACAAAACCAAACCAAATAGCTGCAGCCCTGTGATTGATCATGACAATATCAACGGCAAGTGATAGATCATGATGAAATGCTCTAAAGTTTGATTGAATATTAATTGTATCCAATTATAGTTCCTAAAGTACCACTTGAAGGATCTTAAAATCTTC